>OV702295.1:62314880-63564880 GCA_916181665.1 Avena sativa
CATAAACGAATTCTCTACCGCGGCACAAAAAGTGGCCAAAATGTTGCCACAGCAAAAAAAGGTTACCAAAATGAATTCTCTGCCGCGGCAGAGAAATGTGCCAAATCTTTGTCGCGGCAGAGGGTTATTTGTCCCGGTTCATGTTACGAACCGGGACGGTTGCTCCTCCCGCCTCGCACTCAGCAGTGGCCACGTGTACGCCCTTTTGTCCTGGTTGGTGGGGCAACCGGAACTAAAGGTTGGGACTTTAGTCGATTGCCTCGTCCCGGTTGGGAAACCGGGACTAAAGCCCCTTACCAACCGGGACACATAGGGCGATTTCTACTAGTGGCGCCATTGGAACATCGAAAGGAGAATGCACCACAAGAGTGGGCAGGACGTACACTAGAGGCCTACTCCCTCTGTTTTAAAATATAAGATGTTTTAGCTTTGTGAAGCAAATGTATTTAGACTATATTTAGTATATATGTTTATTCATGTTTGCAGTGAATCTACATACTAAAAGAAGTCTAGGTATATCCTTTTTACAAACCTAAAACACCTTATATTTTAAAACGGAAGGAGTACAAGTCTACAACACAGTGACGGGTCAAGTATTTCGCCGGAGCGTTATCTCACATGAATTAATAGGCAGGCAGGCGGCCGTTCTAATTTGCATCTGCTAGCCGCCTGATAGTACTACACTTGGTGTCGAAGAAATTGCTGAGATGGCCCGAGTCAAGCTGCAGTTAGTTGGATTGATATCATTCCCCTGTTATGCTGCCAATTAGTCCTACCATTTCGACCCACTGCTCGATCAAGTAGGCCACCTTTGGATATATGCTTGGTGCCATGTTAACTCATGCTGTTATGCACACATGAACCCCACCGAAAAGGATGAAAGAGATTAAAATGTTCTGTATGGTTATCTGAATTTGGGCCTAGATCCATATGACAATCTTGCTCGGATGTTAATCTTCGACTAGATTATACAACCTTCTGAATCCGAACTCTGTGCAAGAATACACGATCAATAGAACACTTACTCTCCTCACAAAATGAAGTAGAGTCAGAATCTACAAAAAAGACATTTTACTCTTCGTAAACTGAAGTAGATTCTTCAAAAGAGAAGTAGATCTAGCAATCTTGCAAACGAACGCAGGATTGGAAGTCTTAACACGGAAACCAAAGCCCAGCTCAGATTCGGTCATACAACCCTAGAAAAGAGGTCCAAAGAAGGCGATCCTTGTGCAAGGGCTACCATTTTCCAATTTGGTGTACAGATCAGAGAGTCAATGACTGTTGGTTTCAGCCTTGAAAATCGGTCTCGTTATCTGTCTCTGCCTGTCTTGTCTTTGGTTCTTCTTATCCGGTCATTTGAAAAAGGGGCTGTTGCATTTTTTCAGAAAAGGAGAGAGAGAGTATGGACCTTGTATGCTCTCGATAGGTGCAAGCTGAACTGACAAATTAAAGCTTCCAGCGACAAAGTGGAATTAAAGTAGATCAGGTCGTTTTAGTTGTTCAGATTTTAGAAATCGATGTCTGAATGACTTAGGCTACCGGGTTGCGTGGCTGCTTGATATATACCACCGTCAAAAGCGCGGCCTCTATTGCATATTTTATTGGCAAGAATTGATGATTAAAGATTTCCTTAATCCACGTGCTTGCCTAATAAACTGAACCGGAGGTACATAATAATTGCATAGTATCAAAGATATGCGATGAGGAACTCAATGATCTGATGTCCTCTGAATCATTTATATCATATACCTTGATGATGAGACGGCGAGTCCACATTTGACCCACTGGATAACACGGTTCAATATGACAAAATCGAGTTTTCATAGAGGTTTACTCGGATGGAGTTGGCCATTCAAAGAAATTAGAGTGAAAACAAAATCGCTATATCCTTTCCGGTGTTTTCTTTTTTAAAGCATATTTTTATGTGGAGTTTGTGCGCATCTTGAAGTTCTCGAATACAATCTTTTTTTTTATCAGAACACTAGTGGGTACAAGTCTTAGTAATAATGCAATAGACTGAGCAAAGAGAATAGAGATATCAGGGATCTCACACCTTAGCAGAGCGCACACTGTTAACCTCTTGCTTTCTATCATATGCATGGAGGGTGTGCAGCAGCTGTTGGTGACGAGGAATGTAACATTAACATCGTTGCAAAGTTTTGTTTGGCGAGCTACTCAACAATCACAATCTTTATATTAATGGCATTGCTTTTCTTAAACTCGCTCGATTTGTGCTTGGTTATTACAAATATTCGCGCGGCTATAAGATTTTTACTACAAATATTCACCGGGTTGAAAAATAAATTAATTTATGTATTTTTCGGGCTCAACATCGACGGTCCTCACACAACCTACATGGTGGAGGATGTAGTGAAGGAAAATTCAGGGTCATTTGTTCCTATGAGGATGTTGATATACATGAGCGGATGTAGAACTAAAATGGTCAGGGTGTCACGTTGTACAAGATGGTGCCGCAACAAAGAAAATCCTTTTTTGTAGGAGTAAATGAGTTGGTATATGTGACGTTTGAATGCATGCATGCGTGAACAATGTGATGACTAGATGATCAACCAATTAGTTTTGGTGTCTATGGATAGTGTGATTGATTGGTATATGTCACGTTGTTATTTTCCCCGGAGCAGTTACACGTGAGGAGAAAGTCGCGTTGGAAAGGAAGACAATGTACACACAGTAGACAGTAGTATCGCGAAGATGGAATTTCGCAAAATGACAGATGAGAAGAATATAAAAGAGGGAGCAAAACGGTCATCCCCCGACGGCCCCACCTTGGCCGGAACGTCACCGCCGTCTCATCCGAGCGTACACAAGCAAGCCGCGACGACCAGACCGACGAGGAGCAGGCAGGTCCGGGCCTACCGGCCGGCTACCGGTAGCAGCCGCGTCTGTGACCGCGCGTCCACCTCCTCTGGGCGTAGTCTCCAGTCCCTCGCGTCCCCACCTGCCAGCGAACGGACCCGTCCCTCTGCGTGGATTGCGGCGCCTGGGGACCACCAGCACCGCGAGGGAGTGCGGGAGTTGACCGGCCAGTGCGGGTGGGTCTTTTTTGGAACAGGGGATCGGTCCTGCCCCCGATCGATGGGGTTGGTTCGTGCCTCGTAGCCGGTGCGGTGTATGCAGTTGGGTGTCGGTATCTCCCGTCGACGCCGCGCGGCACGGGTCCAATCATTTCCTTTCTACCAGCACGGGCTTGATCCTGCAGCTTCTACGGAGTCAAGCGAGGGTTGCTGGCATGGGCTCGTATACAGTTGCATGCATGCAATTGGGGGCAGTTCTAGACGACGTGGAGACTGGATCAGACCGATCGATGGCAACTCCCTTCCGTTCTTCCCAATTAAACCCAGCTGACACGGGAGGAATCCCCCTGTTTGTTTGTCTGGACGCACATGCAAGCAAGCACGGAGGCGCTTGGCGCTCCGTGGCTTTGAACAGCGGTAGTTGCATTGCTTGCATGCATGCAACTGGGGCAGCAGTTCTAGACGACGTGGAGACTGGATCAGACCGATCGATTCGATGGCATGAGCTCCGTTCCCTTCTTCCCAAACCCAGCCGATACCCAAGCACGCTCCGACGCCTTTGAACAGCTAGCGGTCGTTGCCGATCGGACTTGCCTGAGGAGGAGAGAAATCAGGAACGGTAACGTGATTATTAATTAGCTTCCCGCGATCGAGATTGATCCGATCGGATCAGACGACCGTATCTAACCGATGTAGTAGCAGTGGCACCAGTAACTTGGGGGAGGACGTGAGGTCAACTGCCACCGAGACGGGCAACTCAGCCCGGTCAGTCGCTCCCCCGGCCCGTCAGAATGGGATCACGCTGCTACTAAGAACGTGTTTGGTTCAAAAGCGGTAATGGTAATGTAAATGGAATCGGATACCTGGGGTATCACGGGTGGAATGGACAAACTCTATTTTTGTTTGGTTCGCTAATGTAAAGTAAATAGATCCCTTACCACTGTTTGGTTGTGCAGCTGCTAACAGATATACATCGGTCTTAATAAACCACGGAATAAGCCCAGCTTTAAAGCTGATAGTTCTTCCAAAAAAGACAACACATTTAAACTGTGTAACTTCAAACTAGAACATGATATATATACTGATTCAATACCTCTTAACATTGAAGCATCAAATTTTAAGAAATCACCACAAATTAAAAAAAATGGCACCAGATAATAATAAGATACTAATAATTTAAAAGGACTTCATAGGTAGAAGAATTTCATGGCATTACAAATAGCATGGTGTACTTGAATCCACTTAATGAGCCAAAACAAGTCTGATAATTTAAATCCCAGGTCATATTATTTTATAGTCTTGATCCAGTCTTTTTCTAGATCAGCATTACTTGTCAGCCTCTCATCTCTGCCAATAAATAAAAGCACATGTATAAGCTTTAGCACAAGTTCCAAATTCATGATCATGAAGAATTAATTCAATGTCACTGTCTAGATTATAAGAACAACAATGGTATGAGAGACAAGTCACTGTCTAGATTATAAGAACTATGCATAAAAATAGCAGAAGGGCATGAATACCTAATTAAGCTTCCTTTTTAATCTCTCATGTTCTCATTTGCATCATCTACCAGCCTCATCTACCAACAAATAGAACATTTATAAGCACACACATGATAGGGGTTTCATAGCAACAAAAGGCATCTAAATTCAGATGAGAAATCATCTTACTTTTCAACATCTTCAGCACATACTCCCTCCTCAGAATATCTGGAAGTGCCATCATCATTTGCATCTGTTCCGGTGCTTTTGCAAATATTATTGCTGCATCTACGATGTCACTTCCAGCAAAGCCAAGCTTGTGCAATTCACTGATAGCATTCTCTTTCAGCTTTTGGTTAGGATCTTCGTGGACCGCCTTCTCATGAAGTGTAGCTTCACGCTCCGCTACAGCTGCCATTGTTCCCACATGCTGTGACACGGCATTAAGCTGGTGGTTGACATCTTCAAGCATGGTAACAATTGGGTCAGTTTGCGGTGCCTTTCTAGGTCCAGCAACCTTTCTTGGCCTCTTAGCACTGCTTGATGTATCCAATGAGTGGCTCTGTGAGTCAACAGACCGTCTTGGAGTCTCTCTAGACATCCTATCCTCTTCACCCCTCTCCCTTTCCTCGGCATCTATTTCAATGGCCAAATTTGTCATAGCCTCATCAAAACCTTCAGCACCTTCCCCTGTTGCTATAGATAGCACACAACTTCTCAAAGTAAGGAAATGAAACACCATACAATCCTTTAGCTTCTTTGTTGATCTACAAGTTTAAAACATAATATCAATTTCCAACACAAAACTAATGATGTGATTCCGTAACAGAAAATCAAGTAAAGAAGAACAACCAGGTCACTCATTAATTAGTAGGTAAGGGGTTTACCTTACAATGTGCATCATATTGTGCCTTCTCACAATGAATCATATGCCTGTTTCCATCCTATGTGAAACCACTTCTTGATAACATTACTTCAATTGCACCATATTTTTTCCTGAAGTGCCTAACTCGTGACTCGATATGTGGAACTGCTGTAAGACCACAATCTGGGCACTTCTCAGCAAGTATCTTCTCTATCACTGTAGAGTAACCATTCTTGAAACCACCTTCTCCTTTCCATCTTGGATCTAAAGACAACTCATACAGTGCTTTAATAAGCTCATCATCCTCAGCAGAAGTCCAGGTTCGTTTATTCCTGCCCCTTCCTCGTGACACACTTGAGCTACCCAAAGAATCCATATCTGCAAGTCAACCATAGAATTAACACAACACATATATATATCTATAAGGTATCATGAATTAAATCAAACTACATAATGCACAAGATTAAATAAAACCAGCATAAGCATTGTACCTCAATGATTCCTAGCAGCCCTATAGCTATTATACAGCTCCTGAGCAAGAACATTTCGGAAATTGGTCCACTCATTGCTCGTTGAGATAGATGTAATAAATTCTGGTTCGGCTAATTCTCCCTCCATGACATCCCATGTATCTTCCATTATGTAATCTTCATTATCGAGTGGGTCGAAAGGCATCTTTTGCAATATAAGATTATGCAAGAGTGCACATGCCATTATAATTCTTCCTTGGGTTTTGATAGGATAAAAAGACTGGGACCTCAAAACCGCGCACCTTCCCTTGAGTCTTGCAAAGCACCTTTCTACAATATTTCGGGCTTTAGCATGCAGCATGCTAAAATACTCCTCTGCACTATTAGGTGGATTTTGCGTTGTCCAACCACCTAGGTGGTACCTTTGGCCTCGGTATGGAGCTAAAAATCCTCTAGCATTAGTGTATCCAGCATCAACAAGGTAATATTGGTCTTCGGGGACACGTAACACATTTGGCCTTGTGATGGCATCCCTGAGCACACGACCATCATGTGCAGAACCCTCCCAGCCAGGTAATACATAGATGAACTGCATGTCAGGTGCACATACACCTAACACATTTGTATCTATATCACCCAACCTTGATCTATATCTTCCTTTCAGGTTAGCCGGGGCAGTTACCCTTACGTGTGTACCATCTAGAGCACCCAAACAATTCTACAACATAAACAACCATGATATAATATTAGTATCTTCTACAAATATTACATTTTTAGCTAGTGAATACTATATTTTTATTAAGTAGCTATTTACCTTAAAATATTTCCATCTACCATCCGTGCAATCCTCAGGTATAGGTTCTGGCTTCTTAAGTAGTAGCCGGTGCAGCTTCAAAACAGCTAGAAGACATGTATTGAAGTTTCTACTAACTGATTCAGGGCTCCGGTAAAAAAATTTCCCTACCGTCCCGTTCTTGAAGTGATGAGATAGTATGTAGAGAAATGATGCCACTATCTCCTCCAATGACATATTTCTTGAACCCTCTAGACCACCAACATCTCGAACCATCTCACACAATATGCTAAATGTTCTCCTATCCATACAAAGCTGACTTATACACATTGTGTCGCTCTGACTAATTAGTTCATATAGATTGTGCCCTCTTAGCTCTCTAATTTTAATCCTCCGTTCTATTTTCAAACACTTTCTTCTATAGGCTAATGCAAAAAGTAACCACACGTGGTAATACAAGAGCATGATGCTAGTCATGAGATTTCTAGTTGATATATTCCTTCGTCGATATCTCGTATTTAAAGGGAGACGAGCCATAACACTGAAAATAAAAAGTAGAATACAACGAGATAAGCATATGTATTGCATAATTCATTTTTCAAGATAAATATAATGGATCCGCTACAAGAAGACTACTTAGATGTCTACACACTGTAATAGTAGTAGTACTACTTAGATGTCTCCCGTAAATGATTATGAGGCAGAGCTACAAAGAAAGGCCAATGAGATGGGGATGACTTACATTGCATACTTGAACGTCATGGGAGACAACTTGTCCAAATGCGATGCCAACCCCATACAGCCATGGAAGTATGGGAAGAATCTCGTCAAGAAAGAGGAGCTCAAGACTCTACCAACAAAGATGCGAAAATTGCACAAGTTGTACCTTCATTTCTGCAAGACGAGAAAGTTAGAATATAAGAGATGATATTTTCTTCTGCGGAGATGACGCGATCGACTTCAACATTCAAGACTTGCATTTTCTATTCAATCAGAAGGAACTCGACAAAGCTGCCATCAGCCTTTATTGTGTGTAAGTACTATTTCTATAATTTATATCTCATCTCATTCACTTTATTAATTGCATGTATATATATATGCTCACCATATATGTATATACTATTATGCAGGAAAAAGGTTATGGAATGCAGGAAAGGAGGCCCTTTTGACATTGGGTTCGTTGACCCAAATAGAGTTCATGAAGAAGTGGTAGAAACCAAACCCGGGCAAACAGAAGATTACTTGCTAACGTCTTTACTAAGACAACAAACCAAAAGGGAAATACTATTGCCTTACAACTTCTCGTGAGTACTGTTACCCTTTATCTTGTACACATTCTATTTCAGCTTACTCGATGTTAAGTGTAACTGATGATGAGTTATGCGTGCGTAGGTTCCACTTTATTCTGCTAGTCATTCAACCCGACTCAGGAAAAGTCCTTGTCATGGACTCGTTACGAAAAGAAAAAGAGATATGGGCAAACTTTAGAGAGATGCTCCAGAGGTAATTTCAATCATATTATCGCACTAGATCGGCAACTTTCGTGACAATAAGTAATTAATTACTCCTTTATCCATTTTCTTTGTCGGACAGGGTTTGGAAAAGGTTCACGGGCAGGGCCGTGGGTGAATGGTCAGAAGAACTAAAATTTGTAGACCAAAATGTAAGTAATACTAGCTAGCTTCCAATTCCATTATATCATGCTTTATTGATTATTATTTTGATTGAACTCTCTATTCTCGTAAAGTGTGCGCATCAGGGACACGGCAATAACTTATGTGGGTACTATGTTTGCGAATTCATTCGCAACACGATATGTGCGACGGGCCAAGCCGCACTAGAACAACTTAGAGTAAGTAAACAAAGTCCACAACATTATTTTATTACCATCAATTGTGTTGAGTTTTATTCTTATATATATATTGACGGCCCATTCTTCATATATATTCAGATCGAACGGATGCGGGACCAACTCCTACCATTTGAACGCATACGAGCCATTCAAGAGGAATTGGCGGGGTTCATACTTGATGAGGTCGTCACGCCTGGCGGAGAACTCTTTAGATATCCACCAAAATGAACGATGACGATGTATGTGCCGATGACGATGTTTGTGTATAATAATAGTTGCTTAATTATTCATGTACTCGTATGTACCGATGACGATTTATGTGTATACCGCTCCCGATCGATTCTCCCTCGCTCCCCCCCCTCCCGCAGAAATACGCCCAGAACGGGGCAGAGGCAGAAGTCTGCCGCGGCAGAGATTTAGGCCATTTTCCTGCCGCGGCAGGAAAACGGCCTAAATCTCTGTCGCGGCAGAAGAACCTTTAACACCGGTTCCGGATACGAACCGGTGTTAAAGGGGGGGCTGAGGCCTGCGGCAGCCCCACGTGCGCCACCCTTTAACACCGGCCAGTGCGGGTGGGTCTTTTTTGGAACAGGGGATCGGTCCTGCCCCCGATCGATGGGGTTGGTTCGTGCCTCGTAGCCGGTGCGGTGTATGCAGTTGGGTGTCGGTATCTCCCGTCGACGCCGCGCGGCACGGGTCCAATCATTTCCTTTCTACCAGCACGGGCTTGATCCTGCAGCTTCTACGGAGTCAAGCGAGGGTTGCTGGCATGGGCTCGTATACAGTTGCATGCATGCAATTGGGGGCAGTTCTAGACGACGTGGAGACTGGATCAGACCGATCGATGGCAACTCCCTTCCGTTCTTCCCAATTAAACCCAGCTGACACGGGAGGAATCCCCCTGTTTGTTTGTCTGGACGCACATGCAAGCAAGCACGGAGGCGCTTGGCGCTCCGTGGCTTTGAACAGCGGTAGTTGCATTGCTTGCATGCATGCAACTGGGGCAGCAGTTCTAGACGACGTGGAGACTGGATCAGACCGATCGATTCGATGGCATGAGCTCCGTTCCCTTCTTCCCAAACCCAGCCGATACCCAAGCACGCTCCGACGCCTTTGAACAGCTAGCGGTCGTTGCCGATCGGACTTGCCTGAGGAGGAGAGAAATCAGGAACGGTAACGTGATTATTAATTAGCTTCCCGCGATCGAGATTGATCCGATCGGATCAGACGACCGTATCTAACCGATGTAGTAGCAGTGGCACCAGTAACTTGGGGGAGGACGTGAGGTCAACTGCCACCGAGACGGGCAACTCAGCCCGGTCAGTCGCTCCCCCGGCCCGTCAGAATGGGATCACGCTGCTACTAAGAACGTGTTTGGTTCAAAAGCGGTAATGGTAATGTAAATGGAATCGGATACCTGGGGTATCACGGGTGGAATGGACAAACTCTATTTTTGTTTGGTTCGCTAATGTAAAGTAAATAGATCCCTTACCACTGTTTGGTTGTGCAGCTGCTAACAGATATACATCGGTCTTAATAAACCACGGAATAAGCCCAGCTTTAAAGCTGATAGTTCTTCCAAAAAAGACAACACATTTAAACTGTGTAACTTCAAACTAGAACATGATATATATACTGATTCAATACCTCTTAACATTGAAGCATCAAATTTTAAGAAATCACCACAAATTAAAAAAAATGGCACCAGATAATAATAAGATACTAATAATTTAAAAGGACTTCATAGGTAGAAGAATTTCATGGCATTACAAATAGCATGGTGTACTTGAATCCACTTAATGAGCCAAAACAAGTCTGATAATTTAAATCCCAGGTCATATTATTTTATAGTCTTGATCCAGTCTTTTTCTAGATCAGCATTACTTGTCAGCCTCTCATCTCTGCCAATAAATAAAAGCACATGTATAAGCTTTAGCACAAGTTCCAAATTCATGATCATGAAGAATTAATTCAATGTCACTGTCTAGATTATAAGAACAACAATGGTATGAGAGACAAGTCACTGTCTAGATTATAAGAACTATGCATAAAAATAGCAGAAGGGCATGAATACCTAATTAAGCTTCCTTTTTAATCTCTCATGTTCTCATTTGCATCATCTACCAGCCTCATCTACCAACAAATAGAACATTTATAAGCACACACATGATAGGGGTTTCATAGCAACAAAAGGCATCTAAATTCAGATGAGAAATCATCTTACTTTTCAACATCTTCAGCACATACTCCCTCCTCAGAATATCTGGAAGTGCCATCATCATTTGCATCTGTTCCGGTGCTTTTGCAAATATTATTGCTGCATCTACGATGTCACTTCCAGCAAAGCCAAGCTTGTGCAATTCACTGATAGCATTCTCTTTCAGCTTTTGGTTAGGATCTTCGTGGACCGCCTTCTCATGAAGTGTAGCTTCACGCTCCGCTACAGCTGCCATTGTTCCCACATGCTGTGACACGGCATTAAGCTGGTGGTTGACATCTTCAAGCATGGTAACAATTGGGTCAGTTTGCGGTGCCTTTCTAGGTCCAGCAACCTTTCTTGGCCTCTTAGCACTGCTTGATGTATCCAATGAGTGGCTCTGTGAGTCAACAGACCGTCTTGGAGTCTCTCTAGACATCCTATCCTCTTCACCCCTCTCCCTTTCCTCGGCATCTATTTCAATGGCCAAATTTGTCATAGCCTCATCAAAACCTTCAGCACCTTCCCCTGTTGCTATAGATAGCACACAACTTCTCAAAGTAAGGAAATGAAACACCATACAATCCTTTAGCTTCTTTGTTGATCTACAAGTTTAAAACATAATATCAATTTCCAACACAAAACTAATGATGTGATTCCGTAACAGAAAATCAAGTAAAGAAGAACAACCAGGTCACTCATTAATTAGTAGGTAAGGGGTTTACCTTACAATGTGCATCATATTGTGCCTTCTCACAATGAATCATATGCCTGTTTCCATCCTATGTGAAACCACTTCTTGATAACATTACTTCAATTGCACCATATTTTTTCCTGAAGTGCCTAACTCGTGACTCGATATGTGGAACTGCTGTAAGACCACAATCTGGGCACTTCTCAGCAAGTATCTTCTCTATCACTGTAGAGTAACCATTCTTGAAACCACCTTCTCCTTTCCATCTTGGATCTAAAGACAACTCATACAGTGCTTTAATAAGCTCATCATCCTCAGCAGAAGTCCAGGTTCGTTTATTCCTGCCCCTTCCTCGTGACACACTTGAGCTACCCAAAGAATCCATATCTGCAAGTCAACCATAGAATTAACACAACACATATATATATCTATAAGGTATCATGAATTAAATCAAACTACATAATGCACAAGATTAAATAAAACCAGCATAAGCATTGTACCTCAATGATTCCTAGCAGCCCTATAGCTATTATACAGCTCCTGAGCAAGAACATTTCGGAAATTGGTCCACTCATTGCTCGTTGAGATAGATGTAATAAATTCTGGTTCGGCTAATTCTCCCTCCATGACATCCCATGTATCTTCCATTATGTAATCTTCATTATCGAGTGGGTCGAAAGGCATCTTTTGCAATATAAGATTATGCAAGAGTGCACATGCCATTATAATTCTTCCTTGGGTTTTGATAGGATAAAAAGACTGGGACCTCAAAACCGCGCACCTTCCCTTGAGTCTTGCAAAGCACCTTTCTACAATATTTCGGGCTTTAGCATGCAGCATGCTAAAATACTCCTCTGCACTATTAGGTGGATTTTGCGTTGTCCAACCACCTAGGTGGTACCTTTGGCCTCGGTATGGAGCTAAAAATCCTCTAGCATTAGTGTATCCAGCATCAACAAGGTAATATTGGTCTTCGGGGACACGTAACACATTTGGCCTTGTGATGGCATCCCTGAGCACACGACCATCATGTGCAGAACCCTCCCAGCCAGGTAATACATAGATGAACTGCATGTCAGGTGCACATACACCTAACACATTTGTATCTATATCACCCAACCTTGATCTATATCTTCCTTTCAGGTTAGCCGGGGCAGTTACCCTTACGTGTGTACCATCTAGAGCACCCAAACAATTCTACAACATAAACAACCATGATATAATATTAGTATCTTCTACAAATATTACATTTTTAGCTAGTGAATACTATATTTTTATTAAGTAGCTATTTACCTTAAAATATTTCCATCTACCATCCGTGCAATCCTCAGGTATAGGTTCTGGCTTCTTAAGTAGTAGCCGGTGCAGCTTCAAAACAGCTAGAAGACATGTATTGAAGTTTCTACTAACTGATTCAGGGCTCCGGTAAAAAAATTTCCCTACCGTCCCGTTCTTGAAGTGATGAGATAGTATGTAGAGAAATGATGCCACTATCTCCTCCAATGACATATTTCTTGAACCCTCTAGACCACCAACATCTCGAACCATCTCACACAATATGCTAAATGTTCTCCTATCCATACAAAGCTGACTTATACACATTGTGTCGCTCTGACTAATTAGTTCATATAGATTGTGCCCTCTTAGCTCTCTAATTTTAATCCTCCGTTCTATTTTCAAACACTTTCTTCTATAGGCTAATGCAAAAAGTAACCACACGTGGTAATACAAGAGCATGATGCTAGTCATGAGATTTCTAGTTGATATATTCCTTCGTCGATATCTCGTATTTAAAGGGAGACGAGCCATAACACTGAAAATAAAAAGTAGAATACAACGAGATAAGCATATGTATTGCATAATTCATTTTTCAAGATAAATATAATGGATCCGCTACAAGAAGACTACTTAGATGTCTACACACTGTAATAGTAGTAGTACTACTTAGATGTCTCCCGTAAATGATTATGAGGCAGAGCTACAAAGAAAGGCCAATGAGATGGGGATGACTTACATTGCATACTTGAACGTCATGGGAGACAACTTGTCCAAATGCGATGCCAACCCCATACAGCCATGGAAGTATGGGAAGAATCTCGTCAAGAAAGAGGAGCTCAAGACTCTACCAACAAAGATGCGAAAATTGCACAAGTTGTACCTTCATTTCTGCAAGACGAGAAAGTTAGAATATAAGAGATGATATTTTCTTCTGCGGAGATGACGCGATCGACTTCAACATTCAAGACTTGCATTTTCTATTCAATCAGAAGGAACTCGACAAAGCTGCCATCAGCCTTTATTGTGTGTAAGTACTATTTCTATAATTTATATCTCATCTCATTCACTTTATTAATTGCATGTATATATATATGCTCACCATATATGTATATACTATTATGCAGGAAAAAGGTTATGGAATGCAGGAAAGGAGGCCCTTTTGACATTGGGTTCGTTGACCCAAATAGAGTTCATGAAGAAGTGGTAGAAACCAAACCCGGGCAAACAGAAGATTACTTGCTAACGTCTTTACTAAGACAACAAACCAAAAGGGAAATACTATTGCCTTACAACTTCTCGTGAGTACTGTTACCCTTTATCTTGTACACATTCTATTTCAGCTTACTCGATGTTAAGTGTAACTGATGATGAGTTATGCGTGCGTAGGTTCCACTTTATTCTGCTAGTCATTCAACCCGACTCAGGAAAAGTCCTTGTCATGGACTCGTTACGAAAAGAAAAAGAGATATGGGCAAACTTTAGAGAGATGCTCCAGAGGTAATTTCAATCATATTATCGCACTAGATCGGCAACTTTCGTGACAATAAGTAATTAATTACTCCTTTATCCATTTTCTTTGTCGGACAGGGTTTGGAAAAGGTTCACGGGCAGGGCCGTGGGTGAATGGTCAGAAGAACTAAAATTTGTAGACCAAAATGTAAGTAATACTAGCTAGCTTCCAATTCCATTATATCATGCTTTATTGATTATTATTTTGATTGAACTCTCTATTCTCGTAAAGTGTGCGCATCAGGGACACGGCAATAACTTATGTGGGTACTATGTTTGCGAATTCATTCGCAACACGATATGTGCGACGGGCCAAGCCGCACTAGAACAACTTAGAGTAAGTAAACAAAGTCCACAACATTATTTTATTACCATCAATTGTGTTGAGTTTTATTCTTATATATATATTGACGGCCCATTCTTCATATATATTCAGATCGAACGGATGCGGGACCAACTCCTACCATTTGAACGCATACGAGCCATTCAAGAGGAATTGACGGGGTTCATACTTGATGAGGTCGTCACGCCTGGCGGAGAACTCTTTAGATATCCACCAAAATGAACGATGACGATGTATGTGCCGATGACGATGTTTGTGTATAATAATAGTTGCTTAATTATTCATGTACTCGTATGTACCGATGACGATTTATGTGTATACCGCTCCCGATCGATTCTCCCTCGCTCCCCCCCTCCCGCAGAAATACGCCCAGAACGGGGCAGAGGCAGAAGTCTGCCGCGGCAGAGATTTAGGCCATTTTCCTGCCGCGGCAGGAAAACGGCCTAAATCTCTGTCGCGGCAGAAGAACCTTTAACACCGGTTCCGGATACGAACCGGTGTTAAAGGGGGGGGCTGAGGCCTGCGGCAGCCCCACGTGCGCCACCCTTTAACACCGGCCAGTGCGGGTGGGTCTTTTTTGGAACAGGGGATCGGTCCTGCCCCCGATCGATGGGGTTGGTTCGTGCCTCGTAGCCGGTGCGGTGTATGCAGTTGGGTGTCGGTATCTCCCGTCGACGCCGCGCGGCACGGGTCCAATCATTTCCTTTCTACCAGCACGGGCTTGATCCTGCAGCTTCTACGGAGTCAAGCGAGGGTTGCTGGCATGGGCTCGTATAGTTGCATTGCTTGCATGCATGCAACTGGGGCAGCAGTTCTAGACGACGTGGAGACTGGATCAGACCGATCGATGGCAACTCCCTTCCGTTCTTCCCAATTAAACCCAGCTGACACGGGAGGAATCCCCCTGTTTGTTTGTCTGGACGCACATGCAAGCAAGCACGGAGGCGCTTGGCGCTCCGTGGCTTTGAACAGCGGTCGTTGCCGACTACCTAGCCCCGATCGAGATTAGCATCGCGCCCCGGTCGAGATTGATCCGATCGGCCCGAATCTAACCGATGTAGCGGTGGCACCGGTAACTCGATGGAGGGCGACGTGATCTCAAGTCAAACTGCCACCGATCGAGACGGGCAACTCGTCCTGCACAGGTCACTGCTCGGTCCCCTACGTCAGAATCAGATCACGCTACCCCTACTACCTCATGTAAGTAAATCCGATGTACGGCTGAATTTGAAGTACGGCGCATCATCTATATATAAGGTGAACATTTACTATAAGATAGGACCCACACAGTTTATGAAAATGACTATAATATATAAGGTCAAGTTTATCATAAGCTGAGATCCACATGTCTGTTAAAGGTACACACAAGCAAAAGAGAGAGGAGAGAGTAAAATAATTGTTTACTGCTTGTGGACAACCCATAAGCTTATAGTTCACCCTTAAAAAATCTTCTAAAATAAACCTTCATTATATATATGGATAGTTTTATGGACTACTTTTGTCCTTATAGATAGCCTTGTAGACTATACAGTGGATACACTAATCAGTAGTCACTCACGTACTTACGCGATCTGTGTAAAAAAGTATGCCCACTTGCATGAGACGAGACGACGACGCGACGGGTGGACGCATGCGTGCACCGACTAAGGAAACTTCAATCTGGTCTATGTGTGAACACCGTCAACTTGGGACCTGATAAGAGTACTTGAGATTTTTAAGCGTTTTATTTGTATAGAGCGGTGTTCGTTGAGGAATCAACCGGCTTCCGTAATAAGTGCTGCACGAGGGGAGAATTCCAACGTGCTGACGCTAGGGTAACTTTGAAATGAATCACGAAAAAAAATCAGGAAAGAAATGATAGGGTCATATTCATCTAGGAAATAGAACTCTCTCCGATCCATATTAATTGATTTGGATTTAAGAAAAATTTGTATAAACCTATATAGTAAGACTAGCCCCAATAGAGGTATCATAGATAGTATCATGCACTACATGTATGCAAAATGCTTATGTGTCACTGCAATTAATGATAAAAGAGATTGTGTTGGTATCATAGATATATACGGTACCATAGCACGTGAAACTAAAAATAATAATCTCAAATAAATCTTGTACTCCCTCCGTTTCGGTTTACAAGTCCTGCACGTAGTTCTATGTCGCCAAATTGAGTAACTTAGTATGATGTATATATTACAAAAAATATATCACCGGAAACTTTAGACTTTGTATTTTCTAATAATATAATTTTTATATTATATAATTAAAATTATATAGGTCAAATTGATAATCTAGATATACGCGTAGGACTTGTAAACCGAAACGGAGGGAGTACACAATTTTATATTAAGATTTAAAAAACAATAAATACACTAAGACTATGATACTAGTACATGATACTATGCATTGTGGAGATGGTATCATATACTAGTATCATATAGATATTACTATATGATACTCCCCATTGTGACTAATCTAAGGCTGGTCATAGTGGGGATAACTTCACTAGTAACTAAGAGTTCAAATCAGTATTTTTGCTTATGTGGCAATGATTTAATGAAGAGAGAGATGGATTCAGTACTAGCTAGCTATGTTAATGTAACATCACACATATCAAGGCAAAATGTTTCTACAACCTAATTAATATGGCATTGCATGTTATCACATCTAAGTTATTTTCCACTATAAAGGTAGTAACTTAGACTAGCAACATGTGCATGTTACTACTGTAAGTTACTCTCCAATATGACCAGCCTAAATAGTGTCTAGGTTCATTCAAATTTAAACAAATGTGAGTCAATTAATATGGGTCGGAGAGAGTACTAGTTTACCTAAAAAAAGAAAATGTACTAGTACTACTACTACCACCAATTTTGGTTTGCCAAAATCAAAACTGTTTTTAGCACTCTCTATATATCTTCGTGAGGATAATCTCGTGAAGCCACACCAGTCTTCTCACTTCATCTCGAATATCGCCGTATCAAAATATATTTCGCATGGTGCTTTGTCAAGGAGTTTAGAGCACCGGCACAATTAGTCTGGGCGAATTCGCATCATGCAATTCTGGATAACTTGTTATTCGTGTTAAATATTATCGGCCTACATAAGTAACAGAGTTGATCGATCCTTCTTTGACTCGACAAGGATCAGAGTCAGATCTTCGTTGCCTTGTGGATTGGGCAAATGACAATTGTTGACACTTTTGGGGGTGAAGATTGTGGACCCCGCCAATGTTGTTTCAACAACTCACTATGTATATAGTGTCAAAAACATTGTGTAATGCAAGGGCATCACATGGTCCTACTTTTTTTTTGCACGGTCACATGGATCTACGTACTTGAAATCCTGGCCATTGGCTAGAGTAAAAGTATGTATACTGGTATCTATGAAACAACTATCGATCGTATTTTGTTATTAATTTTTATATGGATTACATACCAAAGCTGAAAGAAAAAGACAAACTAAGCCTGAAAAGTACACAAAAATCCAAACCTAGGATTTAATGCGGAGCCCATGGAAGCAAATTGACATGTGAACAAAAGAAGATAATAAAGCTGATATTTATTTCCAGCCCACAGGCTCCACATGTATATAATGTATGCCTTTGATTGTCTCTGGAAACATATTGTGATGGCCATAATTTTTTTATTTTCAAAATGGAGAAATAAGATTTGCCTCTTCTTATTATCAAGGCCGAAGTTTGAAGTCTTTACATTCAATACCGAGAGTTCTTACTACTTACCTCCATTTCGGTTTATAAGGCAAATACGTACTTCGAAAAAATAGTTTGACAGTAAATTTGGTCAACAAAATACAAACTATATTTAACAAAAATTATATCATTAGATTCATATTTAAAATATGCTTTTCAATGGTATAATTTTGTGATATATGATTCATGTATTATTGATCAAATTTACTGTTAAATTATTATTGATTAATCGTACGGTCTCGCGCTAGTCTTGCCACAGTTATCCAGGAAGGAGTACATTTTCCTCCATTTATATTGAACAAGTCCAAGAAAAATCAACGCTGTATCTGTATGTATACGGAGGCTAGCAAGCTGTTGGAAGAAGCTAGCTAGAGTAGCAAAGCCCGCCGGCTGCCTCTTCCCGGTCCGGTAAACGAACTTTGAATTACTAACCAAAGGAAATCAAAGGTTGGGTGGAATATATATTCTGGAGCTCGCGCGAGGAAAAAGGAGAAGGTGAGGGCATGTACAATGCGAGTGTGTCGTTGCCCACGTTAACGTACGGTTAGAAAAATGGAAGCCAGGCTATACGCACGTACCACCATATGCACCATTGCTATTTTGCATATATATAATCTACGCTTTTGATTGTTTCTGTAATGGTCATATTTTTTTAAAAAAAAAACTGAAGGTAAGATTTGCCTCATCTTATTATGATGGCCAGTGTTGGCCTTCGACCTTCCGGCTTTATACGCCAATAGCTCGTTGCCCAGCTCTAACGCCATGCCTCCTGTGGCCCCTTTTACTTTAGACGAAATAAAAAATGCTCTCTAGGATATGGACTGCAACTCAAGCCCAGGCCGGGATGGCTTTGGGTCAGCCTTCTACAAACAAAACTGAGACTTGGCCAAGAACGACATCCATTTCCTTCTAAACAATATTTTCAACTCCCACACAGACTTGAGGCGTATCAACAGGTCTTATATTATTTTTATACCTAAGCTTCCAGGAGCCACTCGTCCCGAGGATTTTAGACCTATCTCGCTACAAAATTGTTGTGCCAAATTAGGCTCCAAATGTCTCACCAACCGTTTGCAGCCCCTTATACCTAAATTAATTAGTCAGGACCAGACAGGTTTTATTAAGGGCAAGTCAGTATTCGAAAACTTAATCTACGCTGCTAATCTTGTTCAGTCTTGCTTCAAACGCAAAGCTCCGGCTATTGTTCTAAAGCTTGACTTTCACAAGGCGTTTGACTCAATAAACTGGGATGCTCTAGAAAGGATCTTACTTGCCAAAGGATTACCCCTCGCTTGGTGTCTATGGGTAAAAAACCTAAACCTATCTAGCCAGTCGGCGGTGCTTCTCAATGGCAAGCCGGGTCGATGGATTCAATGCCGTCGTGGCCTTCGACAGGGGACCCTCTTTCTCCATACCTTTTCAATATCATGGTAGATGTTCTTCGCCTTCTCATTCACCAAGCATCCGATAACGGTTTCGTTCACCATCCTCTAGTCGACCATCTCCCCTGCCCTGTCCTTCAATATGCCGACGATACCATTATCATTATTCGCGCCGCTCCCGACTGCATTATTAACCTTAAGAATATTCTTCAGGTTTTCTCTGAGGCCACAGGACTTCACATTAACTTCCACAAGAGCATGTTCACACCCATCCACGTAAATCAGACCGACGCCGCTAACCTTGCCATACCTCTAGGTTGCCAGATCGCCTCTTTCCCCCAAACCTACCTAGGGCTGCCACTTTCAACACATAAACTCGGGCTAAATGTCTTTCAACCCTACGTTCAAAAACTAAGAAATAAGCTTCCAGGTTGGATTGGAAAAGCGCTACCTATGAGCAGTAGGGCGATCCTAGTCAAAGCTTCGCTACACTCGATGGCATCCCACCTTCTTTCATCTATTCTCGTCCATGTAGGCACGATCGACGAGTTTGATAAAATTTGTAGAGCCTTCTTCTGGGCCGGGGAAGATCAAGTACATGGTGGCCAGTGTCGGGTGGCGTGGGAGGAGGTTTGTGCCCCGGTTTCAAAAGGGGGTTTAGGGTTCCGGTGCCTACGTACTCACAACTACGCCCTTCTAATGAAATTCCTATCTAAATTACACTCGGATCGTTCAATGCCTTGGGAAAGGTGGTTCAGCTCTTTCTATGGCTGGTCAGAACATAGAGACTTAGGCGACCAACACCATCTTGACTCCATTATCTGGAAGGACCTGCTATCTTGTCTTCCTTGTGTTCGTAGCATTACTCCAGTTACTGTCGGCTCAGGGACTCACACGGCCTTCTGGCATAACCTTTGGTTCGAGTCCTCTACGCTAGACCAACGATTCCCTAATCTTTACTCTCACATTACAAACAAAAACTGCTCAGTTGCTTCAGCTTGCTCTTTCGTCAAGCTTACCTTGCAAACCCAACCTCGTCTCTCTATCGTGGCCTCCGATGATCTGGTATCCCTGCGCGCTCTTATGGCCTCGGTTGACTTGGTAGTGACGGCTACCGACGTTAGGGTAGCGCGCATCGACAGCAGGACTCTAACCACTCGATCAGCATACACAACAGTTGTTGAACATTTGCAGGACAATCTATTCGCAACCCCAACTTGGAAGAACTTCTCGACAAACAGGTGTCGTTTCTTCCTTTGTCTAGCAGATCAAGGACGGTTATTCACCAATGATCGTCGGTTCAGGAGAGGTATTGCGAATTCTGATCTCTGTCCGTTCTGCTCTTGCACCGAGACCACCGAGCACATGCTACCGCACTGTGCGGCAATCTCCTGCTTCTGGAACGCTGTTCCGGCCATCAATCCTCGGATTACTGAATGCGTATCCATTAGAGATCTTTGGGAAGGCTCTCCAATCAAAAAAGTAAGATCCACCGTCATCATCTCCGCCCTTTGGAATATTTGGAAGAGGAGGAACACCAAAATATTCAGGAACGAGGACAAGAACGTTGCGATGGTTTTTCGAAGATGTGCTGATGACCTTTTTCTTTGGTCCCGTAGGTGTACTAAGCAGGAGAACAAGTCTCTTCTCCTAGATTGGGCGATCATGTTTGCCCACTTAGCACAAAACAGTTAGCTACCATACTTTTCTTTAGCACAATGTAAAGCCCGTTTTTTCCTCTTCTCCTTTGTACAGTCAGCTTCCTTTTTTTGTTTTTTCCCTTGTATTGTACTCGGTCCAGTTGGACTACCCTTTCTTATATCAAAAATGGTTCAGGCCGGCCTAGTGCCTGCCGTAGGTTTCTCAAAAAAAAAAAGGTCTTCAGACTCAACACCGCGAGAACAAGGAGTACGCGTGCTCAGTTTTGTCATTGGCCATATTTATGAATTGAGCCTACGGAAATCGCTTGCACAATGATGCCGTCATGCAACATGCCAAGGACACGGAGGACGGAAAAGTCAGTGTAAGCAACCGGTCGCCCGTTGACAAAAATCTTTCCACCGATGTCACCCTAACCACGTGTAACTGTTGGATTATTAGGCATAATTTCCACGATTAATTCCAAAATATAAATCATGACAAAACCAGCTACTAGCTCATGTAACTCGAACATACTAGATGTACCAAACAACAGGATGATCGGAAACAAACAGCAGCCTAACATGTACTCGCAGAACATGATGAATAACCAAACAGGATCACGTAGCACGTACCGTTCGGTTGTCGTAGTAGAAACTTTGGGGAAGAGTGATCGCATCAGATGGCGACGAAGACGGCGGTATGCAGCACCCCCTGACTTGGATGGAAGACGACCCGTGATGGAGAACTCGAGCAGTCGCGCAGAGCGCTTCCCAAAAACCTTATTCGCCCTCTCCCGTACAGGATCACAAGGGCGAGTGGTTCCGGAGACCTGCTCTCCCGTCCGCCGGCAAGCGGGATAGAGTAGACTACGGTGACGGCACAAGTAGAGAGGATGGCAAAACCCTAGATTGGTTTTGGAGGCGAGCGTGCGTGCGAGCGGCGGCGTCGTCGGAGGAGGAGCGCGCGTGTGTATCTCTCTTATTTCCACTTACTTACAAAGTGGTGCAACACTCCTCCTTATAAGGTGGTGCAACTCTCCTCCAACTTTCCATGTGGGACTAAACTTTAGCTCCCACTACACTCCCATGTGAGCTGCCACAAACATGGGCCCAAACACATATGGGCTGCCACAAATTTGGGCTTTGAGATTTAGGGAAAATCTGAAATACTCATGAGCCTAAATGGATTAGCCCCATTATTTCTAACAGTAACGACCCAGATTATTACTTAACTATATATAGTGATGATCAAGAATGGAGGAGTACCAGTACTACATATGACAGTCCTACAGTTGGATTCGTGCTATTGGCGAGTCGCGTGACCGCGTCTACCCACGTAGTACTAATCTGTTTCCTCCAACGACTTGCACGATCGAGGGCCGCCGGCATGTGGCGTGTGCTACCACCACGATTAATCGTACGGTCTCGCGCTAGTCTTGTCACAGTTATCCAGGAAGGAGTACATTTTCCTGCATTGAACAAGTCCAAGAAAAATCAACGATGTATGTATACCGAGGCTAGCAAGCTGTTGGAAGAAGCCAAGCTAGAGTAGCAAAGCCCGCCGGCTGCCTCTTCCCGGTCCGGTACATATATATAGAGAGAAAACCAAACCAAGAACTTTGAATTACTCCGTACTAACCAAAGGAAATCAAAGGTTGGGTGGAATATATATTCTGGAGCTCGCGCGAGGAAAAAGGAGAAGGTGAGGGCATGTATAATGCGAGTGTGTCGTTGCCCACGTTAACGTACGGTTAGAAAAATGGAAGCGTCATCGCCCCTGATTGGTGGATCTGGTCTTCATGTAGTCACCTGAACGTACGGGACTTCCTCGCGTCGCCAGCCCCGGCCAGGACGCACACCTAGCGTACGTCAGGTGTACACATTGATTAATAAGCAATTAGTTAAGCACAAAGATTGGACCAAGCTAACCATCTACGGTTTTCTTTAGAATGGACAAGAGACAGCTGTCCTTTCTCTGCTGTCGATAAAAGAATCCGCGGGTTAAACGTCTACTAGCTAATACTGTACTAGTAGATCATAGCAGGCACGTTACTCGATCGCCTGGCTTGGTGTAAACTATAATCCCCCACGACATATCTGTTTAATCGGTCCACATTGACTTGCTGTAAACAGACGAAACGGAAGTCTTCTTGCTTGATCTCACCAGGTAGAAAATCCGAGCACTCTAAGTAAGACGTGCATCCACCATCAGGTAGCCAGCCAGGAGTATATATAATCAGATTAGAATTAGCATTTAGCCGAGGCTAACTACCAGATGGCGATGTGGGGGCATCTCTACTGGGCCGATCTATTTGGTCGCTCAAACGGTCTGTTTCTATCCGTTTGGGTCAGACTGCTATCGATTTGGGAGGGGGTTTGGCATGTTCGCCAGTCACGTCCATCGGCGCGACTTATTTGTCCCCGCTTAAACAGGGCTGGTCACGGATTTCATATGTTTGCAAATTATGTTATAAAATTAATTTTGAGAAGCAAATAAACTAGATTAGATAATCAAATTAAAATAGTGTTTACATATAAATAGTTCAGGCTCGCATGGTTCGATACAAAACAACTAAACCGTCATTCAAATTACACAAAACAAAAAAAAGATTAAACATTGAGATTTCCCGCACGAGCCCATATATGCTCAACCAAATCCAGTTGAATCCGTTTATGGGTTTGCCTGTGACGCAAATTTTTATGCACTTGTATGAAATCTTTCCAAGACGCTAGACCTGGCTCTGGCTCAACCAATTGACCCTGAAAGTTTCAGCCTTGATCCAAGATGTCATCGTTACGCTCGTCCTCGACCATCATGTTGTGCATGATGACACAAGCTGTCCTCTTTGTGCTCTAGGTTCTAGAAGGGTATCGAACAATAGCCCACCTTGACTGAAGCACACCAAATGCTCGCTCCACATCCTTCCTAGCGGCCTCTTGCTCTTTCACAAACCTATTACACTTCTCATCCCCAGGATTGCGGATTGTCTTCACAAAGGTGGCTCAGAAAGGGTAGATACCGTCAGCAAGATAGTAACCCATATCATATGGATTGCCATTGATCTGATAAGAAATATATGGGGCATTGCCTTCTGCCAGCCTAGCAAACACCGGAGACAGCTGCAGCACATTGATGTCATTGTTTGATCCAGCCATGACAAAAAGGATTGCCAAATCCAGAGATCATGTGATGCAACAGCCTCTAGTATGACGGTGCACCTCTCTGCATGTCCTTTAAACTGTCCTTGCCAACCCAATGGACAGTTCTTCCACTACCAATGCATGCAGTTGATGCTGTCAAGTATACCAGGAAACCCCCTTCTCTCTTTGATGGATAAAAGACGGGCAGTGTCTTTGGTGTTTGGCTATCTCGGTTAAACTTTGTCAAACACCGCAATAACCGCGCTGCAAAACCGGTACATAGCCTTATGGCATGTGGACTCTCTCATGCGCATGTAGTTGTCGAGGAGAACACCGGGAACTCCATATGCAAGCTGCCGAATGGCAGCAGAACAATTTTGGTAAAGAGGAGAAGCCAATCTTACTGGTGCAATTGTACTTGGCCTCGAAGTAGTTATCGTAGTCCTTCACCCCATTGAGAATTTGCAAGAACAGGTCCCTCGATATCCGATAGCGGCGACAAAATGCCTTCTCTTTAAAGACTGGATCAGTTGGATGGAAGTAGTCCTTGTAAAGGCGTATGTGGCCATCTTCTCGTTCGCGCTCCTGGTTGTCTTTGCGCCGCTTGGATGAGCCACTTCTGCGCGGCGGCAGGAGGTAGTGGTCGTGCACCATTTGTGCAGCCGCCAGCTGAATCTCGGTCTCACCGTCGGACTCCTCTTCGGACGATGACTCCACGAAATTCTTGTAGAAGAACTCCACTGCCCTTCGGCTGTTGTCCATCTGCAAAGTATGCGGCCATCAATGGCGATGTCAACTCTCGTAGCGGGACGAATAAAACCTATAAAGAACCCGCGAACGTACCTCAGGCAAATGATCGAGCAGATTGTGCGCCACACAGAGGGTGTCGCGCGTCTAGTCCACAGGCGGAGGCCGAGGGTGGCAGGATTGCCTGCGGCGCGTCCAGACAACTCCGGCAACGCGTGTGGCCTGCGGTGGCGCTCGATAAAGCGGGACGTCGGCGGCAGCAAGCGGTGCTGGCGACAAAGATTGCACCTGCTCGATGCGCGGGATATGGAGTGCAATGGTTTAGGGAGCAGAGCTTCTGTTGTGCCACTGGCGAGACGGCCGGGCGAATTCTTGGGAGGACACGCGCGTGTCCGGACCGACGTAACCGTTGCCCAGATTAGATGAATGAATGGATCGAGCCGGTCAGCCGGACACGTTTGTCCGAATGGATCGGCCTATTGAGACGCCGCGCATGCCCGCGCGTCCGCTCGGAGGAGTTCGAACACGCTCGAACGGGATGCGCCGGGCCGTCGGTCCGGTGGAAATGCCGTGATGGCTAATATATCTACTTTGGTGTGAACTCCGGACGTGCAGCGAGTGGTGCCCTGTTAGGCTGCTGTTGACCGGTGAGGGTACATGAAGTTTAGTCTCACCTCGTCTATGGGAGGAGGCCACACCCAACTTATAAGGGAGAGATTACTTCCTCCCATCGGTCCGAATTTTTAGGATAGAGTAGACTCTCTTTTTATAATTAGGTTGTAAGCGTATGAACGTCCAAAACGTGGACCGAGTGCTAGGCTAGCCAAAGCCGGTCAGTACGCCCCGCACGTCTTCCACGGCTGATTTCTTGGACCGGCGATTCTTGTTTGAACGAACCCGCGTAGACGTAGACCAAGATCAGCAAAGGAACCTAACCACCTTGCTGCCCGACTCCTCAACGACAACCTCTCCCAGCTGTCTCCTGCCCATGCTCGTCCGCTCGTGCACACGTGCATAGAAAATAGTACTACTCCGTATTAGGTGCACCTAATTGGAGAATTTTGGATTAAACAATACTGTTCACCGTGTCAGTTGTTTCCAACACTCGGTTCGCTTTTAGACGTCTCCTGACTTTGATCTTTTCTTCTTTCCTTTTCTTTGGCAACAAGGAGCTCTCCAAAAGGTACGCAAGTTTCAGGTCAAAAAAAAAGGTACGCAGGTTTCTCTTTCGGTTCTGTTCCGGATGGATCAACAGAAAAAAAAAACAAGATTTTATTTTCTAAAAGGCATCCGCATCCATATATCAGACACTCCCAAGTGTCTTTTGATGACCCACTTTATCACCTAGAAGGCTAGAAGTAGGGCTGGAATTCGAGCCGAGCCGAGCCAACTCGGCTCGACTCACTAAAGCTCGTTCAACTAACGAGTTAGCTCAACTCGGCTCATTTACAGAACGAGCTCATATTTGAAACTCGGCTCGACTCGGTAAACTCACGAGTAGCTCGCGAGCAGCTCGTTTAGATTGTTATAAGTTATGAATATGAGCACATATAAGTAAAATAGTAATTATTCTACTAATTTGAAACTAGAACAACAATAGTACTTCCATAATAACACAAAGGAAGATCAATAAAAAATATAGTAGCTCTACACCATTACAGGTTCAAGGAACATTCATAGTATGGCACTTATCTATGAAAATTTTCAAACTCTATATTTGAACGAGTTTAATGAGCTAAATGAGTAGCTCGTGAGTAGCTCATTTAGCTTGGGTGAACAAACAAGCTCAAATTTAAAACTTGGCTCGACTCGTTAGACACCGAGTTCGAGCCGAGTCGAGCTGTGTCACGAGTTACTCATTTAGCTCGCGAGTTTCGAGTTATAATTCCAGCCCTAGCTAGAAGGCAGAAAACGGAGCATCTTCCGTTTGACCAATACCTCAAATTTGAATGCAAGAAACCAGTGTTCCAGTTATAAGTACGTACTGCTCTGAGAACGGCGTAACGGGAGATGGGTGACATGGAGTCCTTTTTTTAAAAAAAATTGTAAATTTCAAATTTGAAGATTCAAAAAAATACGTGCATGTAGATCATAATCTACACTAGATACGTGCCAACAATCGTGTGAACATACATTGTATTTTGGGCTCAATGGAAAAGAGAAATTTTCAGATCTTGTGAGTAATCAAAACACATACGAAATGCATCAAATCTGTCTTTTGCGGCGCTAGAAATAAGGATTTTGAGATTGAAACTTTGCAGATGTGTAGTGCGAGTCCTTGGCTATATGAAGGTATTTTTTTTTCCAAATTTGTTTGAAGCTTTTACGAAAGGACCAAAATCAGCTCAAATGAAAATAGACGGACAGGATTAAAGCCTACATAGGCTGGGCTCCATTATGCTTATTCGGTACTGCTTTGTACCATCAAATCTCACTTAGTTGCATGTTACTAGTACGAACACTTGCTGCGTTGCTTATCGGTTAGTAGTACTCCTTGGTATAGCCTTTTGTGCCCGGCGTACATTAATATAACAACTATGCGATACAACCAAGATGCTGGATTAACATAATGACAAAAAACGAAGAAAGCCCGCAACCATTGTGTCCTCAGGAGTATTTTTACCATGTTTCAAGCAACACCTGTAGAAAAGAACAGAACGATGACGATGCTGCCCACCGGACTGCGGTTTCCCTTGATACGTGGAACAAAGTAGGTAAGGAGTTCACCCACACCCTTCAGGAAGGACTGATGATAGCCGCAGGCGTCACGGCGTCGGTGCCGGACAAGCCGACAGGGATTTCTCTCGATCCCAAAAAATGTAACTCGGATGATCCTTCGTGCTCCACCCAACTTGTCACCCACTAGCATGTGCCACTACGGTCTTGAGGTCCTCCTCCTCGTCTTTGTGAACACAGACACGAAGCCTAGAGGACCAAAACAAGGAGGAATCAGGGCGACATTACTACATCCGATGGGAGTGGACACGTCCATCGCTTTCGTAGTAATTGACCGGGCGCGACAGCAGAGGCGTACCAGACCCGGATGAGCCTGGTCTGGGCCAGACTAGGCCGGCAAAGCCTTACCGACACGCTGCAGTAGTCTAGCCGCTGCCCTAGCTCCACCTCTAGGGAGCACCGCCGCTCCACCGCGCAGCCAGCCCTGCCCGACCTAGATGGGGTCCAAAAGAGCCTAGATTTTAGTCGAGTTGGATCTGGCTGGCGCTGCATGCTACAGATGTGTTCCGCCACCAAGGAGAAACATCGTCGTTGGGCATCCACCCGGGGATCGCCACACCGCTGAACGTTGAGGTGCACCATCGTCAACCACTCCCGCACGAATCAGGGCTAGGAGCGCATGGGAAATGATAGGGCCGCCGTGGCGGCACCTCATGGGCAACGCCCAGGGGCGGCTGTCAACATGGGCATGAGGAGGGGTGGTGAGGGAGGGGAGGGCTTGGAGGAGGTCGGAGAGAGAGCCTGGTCGCCTCAATCGAGGAGGAGGCACGGGGGACGAAGGTGTCCATTTTTATCGGTTGGTAGTACACTACCCGTATCGAATTAGATGTGAGATATTTGTTTAAATTTACAAGTAGATACTAAAACGCATGTAGATACGTACTCCCTCCGTTCCACACTATAAGTCCTTTTAGCAAGCTGTTTTGGTTTGCTAAAAAACTTATATTATAAAACAGAGGTAGTATATATAAAACAAAGGTAGTATAAATCTAGACAAATCTTTGAAACTTATTCGATACGGGAGGTAGTATCAGATTAATGTGAATGGGCAAATAGGAAATATCCACTTGGATTGAAGGAGAAGATTTGGTAGCTACAGCTAGGGTGATGGAGGTTGAAGAGCGGAGACGGCATTGACCGGGATATGATTTATCTGCGGAATGATGCTCTCTTGTGGTCTTCACAACAACGTGGACGCCAGAGATGCCAACCAGGCAACCGATTCATCGGCGGTCGTCACCGAGCGACAAGTAATCGAGGAATATTGGACGAGAAGATAGACCGATCGGCCGGTGTCCCACTCCCCACCTATATATATAGGCCCTTGGCCACTGTGTGTTTCTGGTCTGCTAAAGTCGTGGCCGCGATGTCGACTATTGTTACTACTACAAAGAAGAGAAGCTTTTTGAAAAATATTAGTAACAACAATCGCGTGTTAGTCTTCGTGTCCTAGAAATAGAAATGGTGAGCAACTTCGAACTTATATCAGCATCTTTATTCTTCTTGCCTGAGTCTGAAAAACTATGCTTACACAAATTAAGCCATATCAGTATGGAGCACATAAGTACGTTGAAGATTTTGGCACACAATGGCGTGCGGAGAGACCTCCAAGGAACGTACATGCATGGCCGTACGTCAATCCACTGGTGCCCGATCTCTGACAAGATGTGCAAAGGTAGTTGGCCAAGTGTCCGCACATTTTGCAGGAAAACAACTTTGGGGGGCGCTGGCTCCTAGACCTTCATTAAAAAAAATCAAACATTCAAACACTTCAATTTTTACATCCACTACGGGACGCGCGCGCTACGCCGAGGGTAAAAAGCCGTGTCGGCGTAGGCCAAAATGCCCTCGGCGTATGATACGCCGACGGCTAGTCTCGGTGTAGCGTCCTCGGCAAAAGTCTCCCTCGGCAAAGCACATACAGGCCGTTGGCGTATCGAAATGCCGTTGGCGTACGCTATGCTAACGGCTTTGCCCTCGGCGTCGGCCGTCGGCATAGCCCGTCGACCGATTGCAAAAATATTTTTTAAAATAAATTATTATTTTTTATTTTTTTTCTCAATTTTTTTAATCTTTGAATTGTTAGAATCGTTAATCTCTCACTCATTTTTAACACTAATTATATTTAATATTTGATTAAATTGTACTCTTGGTCAAACTTTCCGGCCGGTCACTCATCCTAATACTACTCTAGCTCCAGCACGCTTAACTTTCTCATTCTTTTAGAATCTGTTTTCGCAAAATAATTCATACATTATTATCAATACTATGATATCAATCCTATTAACTCTTATATCATCATGTCACATGTTTGTATTTTTTGAAATTACAAATAATTATTTAAGTAAACATTAATAAATAAGTAAAAATATTATTGAATTCAAATAAAAATATAATAATTTTACTTTTTTGTATTTTTCTATTTAATATGGAATAATTAATAATATCTTTAAATCCCTAAATCGGAATTTGACAAATAATATGTCTAAATTGATCAGAAAAATGAGAGGAATCCAAATATGATATCCATATCAACTAAACACTAACCCTCCGTTTCTGAATTAGCTATTTGGCGGTTGCTCAGAAAATCTCCCTTTTTGCGCTCGGAAAATAAAAAATGCCTTTTTGGTGCGATGAAAAAGAAAACTTGCATTGGATATTTGATGAAATAGCATATTGTGAACCTAAAAATGATTTTTGGTAAAAAAACATGAGCATCGGATTATGTACATGTAGTTCATATTTGATCCACTTCCTATAGATTCGACAGGAATTTGTCTTTTTCACCAGAGGTGGACGGAAAGGTTTCGGATCCCCCTATTGGGACATTGTGCATATAAGGTGGTCTAGTATTTTTGTAAAATGTGGTGGTAGCATTTTGAATTAGCCATTTGGTGGTTGCTTCACAAAACCGTCAGTTTTGTGTGCTCGGAAAATGTAAAATGGCTTTTTGGTGCGATGAAAAGGAAAACTTCCTCCTGCAACATTGTTCGCCATCCCATGACGCACATGTATGCATAATATGGGCACATGATCACAAATTATACCTCGATTCTAGCCATAACATTGGTCATTTAACCTGAAAGCCAAAAAACCTCGAATGAGATAGGTCATTTTGTGAAGGTTTTTTTTAGACATAATCAATATACCAAGTTTGATATTTTTCCTTGTAACTATGTCACATAATATGACACCATGCGAACGTTTCGCATTGTTTCAATCGTTTTTTAATTTTTATGCCTGTTTTAAACTATCGTCAAACTTTGTCGAACGACGGGCATGAAGATTCTTAGCTCGGGACCGAGCCTCAAAACTTGTATTGGATCTTTGATAAAATAGCATATTATGAACCTAAAAATGATTTTTGTAAAAAAACATGAGCATCGAATCATGTACCTGTAGTTCATATCTGACCCACTTCCTACCGATTCGACAGGAATTTGTCTTTTTTATCAGGGGTGAACGGAAAGGTTTCGAATCCCCATGTTGGAACATTGTCCATACAAGATGGTCTAGTATTTTTATAAAATGTGGTGGTAGCATTTTGAATTAGCCATTTGGTGATTGCTTCACAAAACCGTCCGTTTTTTGTGCTTGGAAAATAGAAAATGGCTTTTTCGTGCAACGAAAAGGAAAATTTCCTCCGGCAACATTGATCGCCATCCCATGATACACATATATGCACAATATGGGCACATTATCACAAACTATGTCTTGATTCTAGCCATAACATTGGTCATTTGACCCGAAAGCAAAGAAATCTCGAATGAGATAGGTCATTTTATGAAGGTTTTTTCAGACATAATCAATATACCAATTTTGATATTTTTACTTGTAACTATGTCACATAATATGACACCACACGAAGGTTTCGTATTGTTTTGATCGTTTTTAAATTGTTTATGCCTGTTTTAAACTATCGTCAAAGTTTGTCGAACGACGGGCACGAAGATTTTTAGCTCGGGGCCGAGCCTCGCTAAAATTTCATTGGATCTTTGATAAAATAGCATATTATAAACCTAAAAATGATTTTTGTAAAAAAACATGAGCATCGGATCATGTACCTGTAGTTCATATCTGACCCACTTCCTACCGATTCGACAGGAATTTGTCTTTTTTATCAGGGATGGACGAAAAGGTTTCGGATCCCCCTATTGGGACATTGTCCATATAATATGGTCTAGTATTTTTTTTAATATGGTGGTAGCATTTTGAATTAGCCACTTGGTGGTTGCTTCACAAAACCGTCCATTTTTTGTGCTTGGAAAATGGAAAATGGTTTTTTGGTGCGACGAAAAGGAAAACTTCCTCCGGCAATATTAATCGCCATCCCATGATGCACATGTATGCACAATATGGGAATATTATCACAAACTATGCCTTGATTCTAGCCATAACATTGGTCATTTGACCCGAAAGCCAAGAAATCTCGAATGAGATAGGTTATTTTGTGAAGGGTTTTTTCAGACATAATCAATATACCAAGTTTGATATTTTTGCTTATAACTATGTCACATAATATGACGGCACGCGAAGGTTTCGCATTGTTTCGATCGTTTTTGAAATTTTTATTCCCGTTTTAAACTATATATAATATTTTATGTTTCAATTAATTTTTATTTACAAATGTATAATATTTGAGTGTAGATAGATAGATCTTATTTTTCTGCAAATTTTGATATATTATTTGTATTTCTCCGAATTAGAATGATTTAGTTATGATTTTTCAAAGTTTAATGAGGTAAAAGAAAAAATAGCTACGCCGAGGACAGCCGTCGGCGTAGCATAGGATACGCCAAGGGCAATTCTACGCCTACGGCTACTTGACGGAGCTGGTCTGAACGATGGCTACGCTGACGGCCCAGACGTTTGGCCGTCGGCGTAGCCACCGGCCGTCGGCATAGCTTCCTATTCCTGTAGTGATCCTTAGAGGCATGTAATTCCTCATATACGCAAGATGCACCTCATCTACGCAAATCAATGCCATCCTCAGAAACACTTGCTTCCTGTAAGAACAAACTTCTGGATTTTCCATTTGCATCTTAAAGGACCAGGTTATTTTTAAAAAAATTTACTTTTATTGGTTTGTTACTTGTAGCTACTTTCAAGCACCAAACAATTGCAAAATACAACATCGTGCATCTTTTACTATTAATTCCTTGCCAAACTTATGAGCCAATACCTTCAGATCTTCATGGGTTTGATACAATGACACTCAATACTTATCAAGAAGTCCTATAATCGACCCCCTATGGTTGTTGGTATCAGTCACAAACCGATCGAGGACAAACCATAAAGCATCCTCACAAAATGATACCTCAAAGAAGTGAGCCGTTATCGAAGACATTATCGTTGTTCGATCCGGAGAATTAGGTCCACGACTTTCATTTAGATAGCACATAGGATCATAGTTTAAAAAACCGGAGCATACATGAAGTACCTTGACACAAACACTGGTCAGGCCAATTGGCTAGCCCATTGAAGCTTCTTTTGGCTTGAGGTGGGAGGTCATGCGATTGAATCCTAGCATCAGCACGATATTTTCTTCTATATGGACGGTTTTCCACTAGTTGGAACGCTGACTGGTTTTTCATTAAACCGCTGGTTTGACTACTTTTTGTCCGGTTTTTCTTGGTTCATTTGCTGAATGGTCCAGTACGCATAAAAAACCAACGAGGCTTCTGATTTCGGTTTTTTTGGGTTTAACCAGTGAACCGGTCCGGTTTTTAAAACTATGCATAGGGTGGACTTTCATAGCGTCTCAACTCTCTACGGAGGATAACGGCGCCCTATAGCATTGGTGTTGTTTGTGTCAACACAAGTAACCATAGGGCTTTCGCCCAAACCATCACACGTACCGACGCCACTGAAACAAACCGACTAGCCTCGTGTTGCGTGCTGCCGGTACCCCACCTCTTTATATAGCGCGGCGACAGGGGTCCACCCACCAGATGAGGTTGGGGCGCCCCCGATCAGGGCGCAGATAAGGGTCTCTGTTCGGCCGTTGGGCTCGAACGGGGAGAGATCTATCTAACATTCCCCCCTTGATCTCGACTTTACTTTTAACTTTGTACTTTACTCTTTTCATCACGGATCGGTACATAGAGCATGTTTCATCATCTTAGCTCAATTGCCGATAGAATCAGACAGCCACTACATACTTTTCTATTTTGAAACAAATCATGTTACTTTTAGGCCTCTATAGTTCAGGAATCATAGGCTTTCCATTAATCCCATACCGGCTATGTGTTCCTTGAACACATTGGGTGGTAAGCCTTTCGTTAGCGGATCCGCAAGTATATCCTTTATCCTTATATGCTCGAGACTTATAGTTTGATCCTGAACTTTGTCCTTCCAACATAATACTTTATATCTATTGACTTTGTAGCATTACTCGACTTGTTGTTGTGAGCATAGAATACTGCGGGCTCGTTGTCACAGTACATCTTTAGTGGCCTGCTGATGCAGTCTACCACTTTCAAGTCGGGTAGAAATTTCTTTAACCATAACGCCTGTCCCATGGCCTCATAACATGCTATAAATTCTGCATACATCGTAGATGATGCAACTATCGACTGTTTGGCGCTTCTCCATGAAATAGCACCTCCTGCGAGAGTAAAGACATATCCCGTCGTGGACTTTCTATCGTCTTTATCTCCCGCAAAATCCGCATATGAATACCCTCTTATTTCTAGGGAATCAGATCTTTTATATGTTAGCATGATGCCTTTTATGCCTTGCACATAGCGCAAAGCTTTCTTTACCATCTTCCAGTGCTCTATGCCTGGATTCTCTTGATATCTACCGAGTACCCCGGTGATAAAAGCTAAGTCAGGGCGAGTGCACACTTGTGCATACTGTAAGCTTCCAACAGCCGAAGCATATGATACTGCCTTCATTTTATCGATATCATATTGGTTCTTTGGACATTGGAATTTTCTAAAACTATCGCCCTTGACTATGGGAGCAGGTGTTGCATTACTCGCATGCATATTGTATTTCTTTAGAATCTTTTCACAATATGCTTTCTGCGACAGTCCTAACACTCCATTCTTTCTATCTCGGTGAATTTCTATGCCCAAAACATAAGAAGCTTCACCAAGGTCTTTCATGTCAAAATTTGAAGACAAGAACTTCTTTGTTTCTAGTAGTAGAATGACATCACTGCTATCAAGCAAGATGTCATCCACATACATAATTAGGAAAATATATTTCCCACTTTTAAACTTTGCATAAATGCAGTTGTCCTCAACATTCTCTTTGAATCCAAATCTTTTAATTGTATCATTGAACTTTAAATACCACTGCCTAATGGCTTGCTTTAACCCATAAATGGATTTCTTTAGCCGGCATCCCATATGTTCCTTCCCCTCCATAAAAAAACCCTTGGGTTGTTTCATGTAAACATTTTCTTCTAAATCTCCATTTAGAAATGCCGTCTTAACATCCATTTGATGTAACTCTAAATCAAAATGTGCAACTAGTGCCATTATGATTCTGAAGGAGTCCTTACATGAGACCGGAAAAAAAGTCTCATTGTAATCTACCCCTTCTCTTTGCGTAAAGCCTTTTGCCACAAGTCTAGCTTTGTACTTTTCTACATTCTCATTGGAGTCATACTTTGTTTTGTAGATCCATTTGCATCCTACTGTTTTGGATCCTTTAGGAATTTCCTCTAAGTCCCAAACATTGTTGGAACTCATCGATTTCATTTCATCTTCCATTGCCTCCACCCACTTGGCCGAGTGAGGGCTTCTCATGGCTTCTTCATATGAGGTAGGATCGCCCTCCATATGAATTGTTTCTGTTTTGTAGACTTTGTAAATTTCTTTGAAATGGCTGGTCTTCATTCTCTTTTAGACCTTCTGAGTTCATCAGACTCTTGCTCATTTTGTGCCTCAGGTTCTGGCACATTTTCAGCATGTGGCTATTCTGGCTCCCTTTCGTGATCAATAGTGGGTTCAGGTGGCTCCTGATGGACAGGTTCCAAACCTTCTCCCATTGCTATCACGTGTGGAGTTACAACAGGTGCCGACACCACAACCTCAGGGGTTGTAGATGGTGGCACAACAGGTAGCGAGAAAATGGCTCCTGAGTCATCGGATTAGGTGCATGCACCCTCTTCTCCTCAAGATCAATTTCCCGAGCTACCGTGCTCCCCCTCATCAATTCGTCCTCCAAGAAGACTGCATGTCTCGTTTCTACAAACTTTGTGTATCTGTTAGGACAGTAGAAACGATAACCTTTTGATTTGTCTGGATAGCCAATGAAGTGGCAAGACACTGTTTTGGGGTCTAACTTTGCAATGTTTGGATTGAAAACTTTTGCCTCAGCCGGGCTCCTCCAGACCCTCAAGTGGTGCAGAGAGGGAACTCTGCCTATCCACAATTCATACGGTGTTTTGGGTACCGACTTACTTGGTACTCTGTTGAGAATGTGAATGGCGGTTTTAAGCGCCTCTATCCACAATCCCAATGGGAGGGTGGAATAGATCATCATGCTGCGCACCATATCCATAAGGATACGGCTACGCCTTTCAACTACTCCATTTTGCTGAGACGCCCGGCATAGAATACTGGGCGACTATTTCATTTTCCTGTAGGAACCTTGCAAAAGGTCCTGATATTTGACCATATGGAGTATGCCGACCGTATCACACCCCCCCCCCAGGTCAGACCGGACTATCTTAATTATTTTATCATGCTGATTTTCTACTTCAGCTTTGAAAATTTTAAATTTATCCAATTCTTCAGATCTTTCTTTAATTGGATAAATGTAACCATACCGGGAGTGATCATCCGTGAATGTTATGAATGAATCATAACCATCCACACTTTTCACAGGAAACGGACCACAAATATCAGTGTGGATGATTTCTAGTGTTGTTATACTTTGGTTTGCACCCTTTTTAATTTGCTTTACATACTTTACTTTGATGCAATCTATGCATTGCTCGATGTCTGAGAATTCTAACAGAGAAAGAATGTCATTTTTAACAAGGCTTTCTATTCTTCCTCTCGAAATATGGCCTAATCTGCAGTGCCATAACTTCGATGAGTCAAGAGTTCGCTTTCTTTTCTTTTGTTCTTTGTTCGACAAGGGAACTTGTTCATTCACATCACACAAAGAAAACACTTTCTCATGCAAGGATAATAAATAAAGCTTGTCATGTAGTTAAGCAACACCCACACGAGTATATTTCAACCAAATGGCACATTTTCCATGTCCAAAATAACACTCATACATGTCTTTACCAGGCACGACACACTTATTAAGTTTCTATGGATGGAAGGAACAAATAAAACATCCTTAAGCAGAAGAGTAAAGCCATCAGCTAGCTCCAGAGGAATGTCGCCAACAGCCTCCACTTCTGCTTGAATCCCATTCGCGACTTCAATGAGTCTTTCTCTTCTTGGCAAAGTCCTTGTCGAATTGAATCCCTGTAAAGAGTTGGCAACATGAACAGTTGCACCAGAGTCAATCCACCAAGTAGATTTAGGAAACTTTTCATACAAGGATTCATTTACAAAAGAGACTATTTCTTTACCGTTCTTTGCCATTATGGACTTTAGCCATATTGGGCAATCCTTTTTGAAGTGGCCAAGCTTTTTGCAATGATGGCACTGGTCCTTGTCCCCAGGGAGAGACTGCTGATACTGATGCTGGTGCTGTAGGAGGCCCTTGCCATGTGGCTTGGAAGGGGAGCCACCATGGTTGTTGTTGGTGAAGTTCCTCTTCCTGTTGTCCTTCACGTAGTTCAAAGAACCACCGTGAATGGACTTAAGCATTTCTTCTTCTTGAGAACACATCCCTATGGTCTTTTCAATGTCCCACTTTTCAAGGGACATGTTATAGTTGATGACGAAGTTCTCGAACTATTGGGGAAGAGAGGCCATGACAAGATGCACCAGTGGAGCAGGCTTGAGCTCGAGGTCCGCATCCATGGGCTTTAACTTAGCCACCATGTTGGACATCCTCAAGATGTGCTCTCTAATGCCATGTGGCCCTCCCGTATACTTTTCTATCACCAGCTGTTTTAGCAACTGGGTTATATACATCTTTGAAGAGCCAGGAAACTGGCTCTTTAACTTTGCTAGGTACTCACCAACAGAGGCACACTCTTCGATTGAGCCCACTATTGCGTTCTCAATCGTATTCTTGACAAAGGCCAAGCACTTTTTGTTTGCATTGACCCACTTTTGGTTATCTATCGAGTAGGCCAGCTCCAATGGAGCATGGTCTCTCTTTCTCTTTTCCCATGCAACACTGTCCTCAGTATCACCCCTCACTAGGTCCTCAGGCTTGACTGGTTGTTTGGTTTTAACCACCCAGTCAACCTCGGCGCAGACAAAGGCCAGTTCAACCTTTTTCCTCCATTCAGAATAGTTATCCCCTCTAAACAGTGGGATATCCTTCAGGCAGCTCATGAGGTTGAGACCTCCTGAAAACCACAAAAGATGTGAGACAACCAGAAACAACTGTATGCATTAATCCAACGTTGGTATAAATTAAGCATGCAATTTTTTGTGTCATTTAAAGTTATATCACCGTTAGGTAAAGATAAACTTAAATGCACCTTTGACACATAATAAAAGGGATCATGATCATGTTTATTAATAACGTTGGTCAATTAATAACATGGAGCATAATCAAATTTAAATCACTTTATCGTATCTTTTAAAACAAAATTTTAATACACTTTATTGCATTCTAGCAATTTAAATCAACTATTTGCAGCAGATACAATATTACAACATTCATAAAACTTTAAACTTTACAGAAAAAAATCTGCTTCTATTGCATTCTCTAAACAAATATTCATTAGAATAAACTGAATAGAGAAAACTATATGAAAAAAATGCTTAAATAACAAAGCAAAACAATTAAAACAGCTTTGTAAAAATAAAAAACAGAAAAACTGTTAAAAAAACAGCTGTCTGATTTTGGCCCAGCGCTATCTCCCACGCGCGTGCGCTTGCTAGAGCCGCCAGCAACCCGTGGCCTGGCCCGCCAATGCTGCCCACCAGCAGCCCGCTTGGCTTGCCGCCCGCAGCGGCTAACTGCCACCCGCGTGCGCTCGCTAGAACCCCGCCAGCAGCCCACTTGGCCCACTCCGCCATCGACCGCCAGCGCCGCTCGATCCAAGCCGTTGGATGCTTAGGGTTTTGATCGGACGACCGTGCGCGCCGATCGGCCGAATAAAGCCCCAAGCCCCCCCCACGAAACCCTAGCCCCATTTGCCCCCGTCCACCCCGCGAGCCCCCCGCCGCTCCTCTGCTCTCTGGCGGCGCAGTGGTGAATGGCGAGGCGGCTGCGCCGCCCGACAGCGTTGCCGTTGGCGAGCCCCTCCCTCCCACGCCCCTTCTGTGTCTTGTCCGCAGCAGCGGTGGTGCCTCGTCCCGCACGCGGTGAGCAGCGGTGGCCCCGACTTCTTTCTCTCTGGCGGCACTAGAGAGGCGAGGTGGCCATCCATCCGGCGACTGCGTCGGCGACGATCCCCTCTCTTTCCTACGCCGCCCCCCTTCTCCTTCCCCTCTGTCCAGCACCCCCCACCTCACGAGTAGCAGAGCAGAGAGGAGAACGGCGGCGGTGCCTCCCCTTGTCTTCTTGCCGACGCGCGCATCCACCCGAGGGTGGGTGCGCTGCCGTCAAGCGGACGAGGTGGGGGCAGTATCCTTTGTCGGCGATGGCCGGTGGGTTGTTTTGAAAACTAGGGTTTTCTTTGATTTTCTTTTCAGGATTGGGGTTCCCTGAGCGGGATCTGGGGATGTTTTCTCTTGCGGGATCTTTGGGGATTTGCTTGAGGGGGGTCTAGGGTTAGGGTTTTCCCTTTGGGGTTTCTTTTGGGCTTAGATCTAGGGTTTTGCTTTGCCCCCGAAGGGGTTTGTTCTTCGTCTAGATGCCTCATATTGATGCTCATCTAGATCGAGAGGAACAACGCGGCCGTAGGGCAGGCGCACTTTTAGATCTAAGTTTTTCACGTTTTGCTTTCTATTTGCACCGAAAAATCTAGCCACTGGTGGCTCTGATACCAATGTTAACTTTGCTTTGCAACAGACTAGTATATATCCATTCGGTAGCACTTTACCTTGCGCATCTAGGCATGAAACTGAGAGAGAGAGAGGGATCTGAGAGGAGAGGAACCACCTGCGCCCTGGCTCGATGTGCACGAGCCAGAGGGGATGCCGGAATTGGTGCTGCTGCTAGTGGCCATGGGGAATGGGGCGACGACGTGGGTGTGCGGTGGTGGCGGTGCTTCCCATCGGCTCGCGCTATCGATGGGGCGTACGGCACAACGACTAACCTCGTGTTGCATGCTGCCGGTACCCCACCTCTTTATATAGCGCGGCGACAGGGGCCCACCCACCAGATGAGGTTGGGCGCCCCTGATCAGGACGCGGATAAGGGTCTCCATTCAGTTGTTGGGCTCGAACGGGAAGAGATCTATCTAACAAGTTGAACCAAGGGGCATGCAAAGAGACCCAATTACGGAAGAAAAGACGAAAGGATATGAAGTGAGATGGTGAAGGCTGGTGACGGCACGACGTTTACTGGAAGGCATGCAGTCTTGGACTGGCCCTGGGCGAGGCTAGCTACTTGCCATATCACGGCCCGGCCCGGCCCGCTTTGTTCGAAACTCGTCCACGTCTCGGGTTGCTAACCAAGGACCGGCATGCAGATGTAGACGGTACAACGTCGCAACGGAAAACGACCGTGGATGCGTCGGGGCCTGGGTACGTGGTCTCGCAAGTCTGCGGGAGCTGGAAGAGAACCAGTGGGCCAACTCCAATCCAATGGCGACTGCACGCCACCTTTTCGCTTTCCTTTACCCGTGGACCGTGGTAGTGGCACGCCGCAGTCAACACGACGACGCCTACGTCTTATACTCTACTCCACATGCAGTGTGTGGAACGTACGGGAGCTAGCTGGGAGAGGACGACAAATTAGTCGCTTGCATGATGTATATCGACGAGCCCATCATGTCGAGGAGTTCTTTATTACAACTATATTTCATCTGTCTCAAATTATGTCTCAACTTTATTAGATTTTTGACTCGCAAAAAAAAAACTTTATTAGATTTATTAAATTACCATGTCTAAATTTTAGATACGGAAGGAGTAGATTTTTCCGTTGCAGCTCTTGCGAGAAGCCGCGAATAATACAAATATCATTACATATAGATATATATGTGTACACATACTTACTCTACTCCTTAGTGACTGGATATGCACTGATGCGCATGCGCTTAACTTGTTATCGGCAGTGCACTCCGCCTCTTCTTCGCTGATGAAGTAGTACATAGCTAGCTAGTTGCCGACACTTCTTAAGAAACGATTAACGCTTGATAATTCCCGCAAAATAACGGTGGTCACGGCTCAACAGTTAGCCGAAAACTAGCTACTTGCCAACTGGACAGTAAGCAGTCACATTCTGCTTTTTGAAACCTTGCCCGCCCTGCTCACGCGTCAAGAAATTGCGATGCAGGGACAAATCTTGGAGAATAAGCCGGCCGACCTGACTGACTCTCTCTCTCTCTCTCTCTCATATGCTTGATGTATAGTACATGCTTTACTAGCTATTAAGACGCATAGGAAATTTCACAACGACTTTGAACCATCAAATTCTCCCTCTATCGACAACGTCACCGAAGGGTTAACCGAGGAGAGGGTCATGACTCAACCAGCCCAATGAGTTGAATCATTCTAAAAAAAAGCCCAATGAGTTGAAATCTCCCAAAATATCGATTTACCCAACCACCCTGTATATATAGGACCAAGTGGTCAACTAAAACAACATAGAACAAGAACAAATTTCAAGAGAGACATGCGCCATTGGAACATCGGAAGGAGAACGCTAGAGAGTGGGCAGGACGTACGCTAGAAGCCTATACAGGGTCAAAAACTTCGCCAGAGCGTTATCTCACATGAATTAATGGGCAGGCAGGCAGCCGTTCCAACTTGCAGCTGCTATTCTGAATTCCTGATAGTATGACACTTGGTGTCGAAGAAATTGCTGAGATGGCCAGAGTCAAGCTGCAGTTAGTGTTGGAATAAATGAGCCTCTATAAGACTAGCCTCAATGGAGATATCATAGGTAGTATATCATGCACCACATGCATGCAAAATGCTTATGTGTTACTACAACTAATGATGAAATAGATTGTGTTGGTATCATAGGTAGATACGGTATCATAGCACATAAAACTAGAAAAACTAATTCCAAATAAATCTTGCACACAAATTTACATTGAGATTCTACAAAACAATAAATATACTAAGACTATGATACTACTACATGATACTCCCTCCGTTTCGGTTTACAAGTCCTACGCGTATATCTAGGTTATCAATTTGACCTATATAATTTGAATTATATAATATAAAAATTATATCACTTGAAAATAGTCTAAAGTTTTCGGTGATATATTTTTTGTAATATATACATCATACTAAGTTGCTCAATTTGGCGACATAAAACTACGTGCAAGACTTGTAAATCGAAACGGAGGGAGTACTATGAATTGTGAAAATGGTATTATATATTAGTATCATATGCATGATACTACTATATGCTACTTCTCATTGTGACTAGTCTAAGAATTAGGTCCATATAAATTTCAGAAATTGAAGAGAAGTCAAGGGGGTGGAGGCTGTGGGAGTTTAGTTCCATATGGCCAAGGGAGCAAGATTTTGACCTGCTTATAAGGGGACATCTTATGGTGAGACTAGCTGGAAAGATTAGAAAGAGCTATGCTAAGTGTACACCACATGCGCACGCACGCACGCGCTCGCGTATTTCGCATTTATTCGCGTTTAATTACGCGTGACTTGTGACTTTGGCGAGGCAAGCGCGACCGTAGCCTGTTAAATTGCATCTCGTTTTAATCTTTTTGCCGAGCAGTTTACTTATCTTATCCACCCGCGTCTGTCTCACGCACAGACTCGAAGATAGACTTCTCGTTGAGGGGAGTTAGGAGATCGCTCGTGATGGAGATATACTAGGGGCGGATCCTGGAATAGAGGCAGAACGTGTTGCGTGAGGATTATCCTTTCGAGTCTATAAGAGGAAGACGTCCCTCTCGACAGAAGACACCAGATTCACAAAAAACCCTACTCTGTTCTCTTTTGCAGCCGCCACGTTGCCGCGGGAAGAGGAAAACAGTAGTCTCCGGACTTTCCCGGCGTTTGGCGTCCTGCACGAGGGAGCCAGGCGATAAAGTTTCTATGCAGTGCTTCGCACGGCTGCTTCTTCATCGACTGCATCGACCGTCTGCTTCATCTTTCCCAACTATTCTTCATCTACATTTGTCGGCATCACTAAGAAATCAATCTCATGATCCTCTCTTTCGTGTTCTAGAAAGGGGTTTGAGATCCATGTCGATCTGCTGTGCCATGTTAGATTTCATGTTCATAATCACATGTGGAAAACTGTTAGATCTATCTTTGTTGTCACACAAATCCGGAATTATTTTAATTCTATTACATGCTATATTTCCAACAGTTAGTTAATTAGATTGATATCAGTCTCTTGTTCTCCTGCCAATTTGCCCTAACATTTTAAACCACTGCTTTGTTCAAGTAGGCGACCTTTTGGATTTTATGCCTGGTGCCATGATAACCCATGTTGTTATTCATAAATGACGAACCCGCCGAAAAAAGAGATTAAAATGTTATGTACGGTTATCTGAATTTTTCCCTGGATCTATAATGACAATCATGCTCGGATGTTAATCTTCGACTAGATTATACTCCCTCCGTTTTAAAATATAAGATGTTTTAGGTTTGTAAAGAAAATGTATCTAGACTTGTTTTAGTGTGTAGATTCATCCCAAAGTTAAGTGAATCTACATACTAAAACAAGTCTAGATTTATTTTGTTCATAAATCTAAAACATCTTATATTTTGAAACGGAGGGAGTACAACCTTCTGAATCCGAAGTCGGACGGAATCATATGATGAATAGATCGACACTTACTCTCTTCACAAACTGAAGTAGAGTCAGAGTCTTCAAAGAAAGACATTTTACTCTTTGTGAACTGAAGTAGATTCTTCAAAAAAAGAAGTAGATCTAGCAATCTTGCAAACGAACGCAGGAAGGAAGTCTTGACACAGAAACCAAAGCGGAGCTAAGATTCGGGTCATACAGCCCCAGAAAAGAGGTCCAAAGAAGGTGATTCTTGTGAAAGAGCCACGATTTTCCGATTTGGTGTACAGATCAGGGGGTCAATGCCTGTTAGTTTCAGCCTTGAAAATCGGTCTCGTTATCTGTCTCTGCATGTCTTGTCTTTGGTTCCTCTCTTATCCGCTCCTTTGAAAGAGGGGCTGTTGCATTTTTTCAGAAAAGGAGAGAGAGAGGTGTGTGTGGACCTTCTATATGCTCTCGATAGGTGCAAGCTGAACTGACACATTAAAGCATCCAGCGACAAAGTTGAATTCAAGTAGATCAGGTCGTTTTAGTTGTTCAGATTTTGGAAATCGATGTCTGAATGACTTAGAGCAAGTCCAACATTTCTCCTAAAATTTCTCCCCTATATCTCAAAATCTTGGACTCCCCTAAAAATATTCTCCCTTAAAAATTGTCGGACTCCAGCAGTTCCCCTAAATGATCTCCCTTATTTATATTTTAAGAATTTTCTATAACTATCATTTGAAAACGAACGGCTACCATGCTTGGGAAGGAGTTTTTCCACGCTCGGGAGATGGATAGGGGAGCCTTCCAGTTCCCTTATAGATGAGGGAGTTGGGGAGAAGAATAGGGGAATGAAAAGAATAGGGGAACCGGCCGGGGAACTGCTGGAAGGTCTTTTTTCTATTCTTTCCCCTAAAAACGCTATAGGGGAGATGATAGGGAAACTGCTGGACTTGCCCTTAGGCTACCGGGTTGCGTGGCTGCTTGATATATATACCACCGTCAAAAGCGCGGCCTCTATTGCATATTTTATGGGTCGTACTACGCGTCTCCCGAGTGATAATACCCCAAAATTCCCCGGTTCCTCCTGCTGACACGTGTCCTCTAAAAGGACCAAAATCCCGCGTTTGCTACAAACATATCCAATTTCGCTATAAATAGACCGTTTTTGCTACATGTAGCAGAAAAGTTTCGTTTTAGAAAAAGAAATAAATAGACTGGACGTCGTCGGAGAGTTCGCCGGAGACCTCGCCGGCAACCTTGTAGCAAAAATGTGTGCTAATGTAGCAGATCCGACCTCACCGGAGACTCGCCGGAGTCTTTCGCTGGTAGATCTCGCTGGAGACCATGTAACAAAAACTTTACGCTATTGTAGCAAAACCATAAAATGGTGGTAGCAAACAAAATGTGCTAATGTAGCAAAAAATAGATTTCACCGGAGACATCCACGGAGACATTGTAGCAAAAAAACTTTATGCTAGTGTAGCAAAATCACAAAAATATTATAGCAAAAAAATTTGCAAAATGTAGCAAAAATCTATTTCGCTGGAGACATCGTTTTGTAGCAAACAAAAATTTGCTACATAGCAAAACCTACTTCGCCGGACATCGTGTAGCAAAATGTTTACAATATTATAATGAACACATACAATAGTTCTAGCAAAACAAATATAGGTATATAGCAAATCCCCGGTCAAAAAATCCCCATAACACGCATGTGCACTCCCAGGAGCACCTTGCCGCCTACAGACTCGTGCAGCGACTGATTGAAGGAGGCAGAGGGAGAGTGTGTGAGCTAGCGACGGTGCAGCGACTGATTGAAGGAGGCAGAGGGAGAGTTGTACCCAACCGGGAGGAGGATGAGTGCGGCAGCGGCGGAGCGCCGCAGCGCGGTGATGGCCTCCGGCGACGTGGCGGCGGCCCGGAAGCGCGTCTGTGCGGTGGTGTGGGGCTAGAGGCATGGCAGCGCGCAGCAGTGTGGCGGCCCGGCGACGCGGCGGCTGCCCGGCGACGCATCTGCGCGGTGGCGTGGGGCTGCAGGCATGGCAGTGCGCAGCAGTGCGGCGGCCCGGCGACGCGGCGGCGGCCCATGCGGTGGCGTGGGGATGCAGACGTGGCACATCGCAGTAGTGCGGCGGCGGCCCCCGACAGCGCTTCCGTGCGGTGAACGCGGGCGTCGTCGCGAGCGTGAGCTAACGACCCGGGGATCGAATCGTTTAATCCCTCAGGAAACAGTAACATTTTCCATATTTTATTGGCAAAAATTGATGATAAAGATTTCTTTAAACCACACGTGCTTGTCTAATAAACTATATTTGTCTAATAAACTGAACAGAAGGTTGTACATAATAATTGCGTAGTATCAAAGATATGCCATAAGGAACTCAATGATCTGATGTCCTCCGACTCATCTATATCATATACCTTGATGATGAGACGGCGAGTCCACATTTGGCCCACTAGATAACATGCTTCAATCCAACAAGATCGAGTTTTTATAGAGGTTTATTCATATGGAGTTGTGGCCATTCAAATAAATTAGAGTAAATTCCACATTTTACTCTAGTTTGTGATTATGTGACACTAGTTACCCCACACTTTACTAGTTAAACGGTTCGAAATGGTTAAATGGGATAATTAGTGTCATAAAATCATAAATAGAGGATAAGAATTAGGATTCACTCAAGAATTTATGTGAATCCTAATTCACTCAAGAACCTTTTAAATGTTTAATCCCATAAAATCATAAATAGAGGGTAAGAATTTGAGTTAGTGTCATCAAACCAATTCATTTTGGATAATTCTATTCACTCAAGAATGGATCCGGGTATTAAGGTCATGTAGATGATATCCTGTAGAAGAAAACCCTAACCCCGCGCCGCCTAGCAAGGCGACACGGGGGCGATTACCGCCACCAGCCCCCGAGCCCATCCCTCCACTTCCCCTCTCTACCCGCCGATCCTAGAGGACCTGCAAGTCGAAGCCATGCTACAACGGCGGCGTCGGGGACTTCTGCACGTGCGGCATCCGCCATCTGCACTGGAGGCGGCGGTGTCGTTCCCGGTGAGATCTCGGCAACGAGGTGTTGCGGAGTCCCAGCGAACGGCATCTCCCCGTCTGATGACTATCTACGCACAGCCTGTTGGGAACCCCAAGAGCAAGGTGTGAAGCAGCAAGCAGCAAGTTTCCCTCGGTTGAGACCAAGGTTATCGAACCAGAAGGAGGAAGGAAACGAAACACAGGTGTTCCAAGCAACGCGAAGACCTGCACAACACAAACTTAAGACTTTGCCCCAACGAAAAGTGAGGTTGTCAAGCTCACCGGTTTGCTGTAACAAAGGAGTAAACGTATTGTATAAAAGGTAATGGTTTGCAGCAAGTAAATAAGTAACAACGGAAGATGTATCAATGGTAAAGATTGTACCGGGGTCCATAGTTCACTAGAGGTGCTCTCCTTAGATAAACAACATGGCATGAAGGGTAAACAAATTACAGTAGGACAATTTACAGGAACTAAGCAAGGCATAACAATGCAATTACTAGTCAGAAAGATCCTATGAGGTTGATTGGGCAATACAACAAGATACATAGACCGCCATCCAACTGCATCTATGACTAGAAGTCCACCTTCAGGTTATCATCCGAACCCCCTCCAGTATTAAGTTGCAAGCAACAAACAACTTCTTTAAGCAAAGTGTGTAAGGTAAATAGTTTGCATGTTCCATGAACAAGAGACCGTTGTTTTCTCCCTAGTAGCAACAATACATCTATAACCGAAGAGATTATTGTCACTTCCCTTGGAAACTAGAGGCATGAACCCACTATCGAGCATAAATACCCCCTCTTAGAGTCACTAGCAACTTCTTGGCCAAGATAGCTACTAATAACGGAGAGCATGCAAGATCACAAACAACACAGACATGAGAGAATCATAAAAACAAAACCATTAATCAAACCAACATAATAATCTCAATATCCATCGGATCCCCGCAAACACAACATGCATGGATACAAATAGATTAGATCTTGATCATGAACGGAGCTCACAAGATCTATACATGAAAGCACAAAGGAGGAGATACAACCATCTAGCTACTTGATGGGGCCCACCACTTGTCGTGGGACGCTTCGTTGGAACCCCCAAGAGCAAGGTATGAAGCAGCACAGCATTTCCCTTAGTAAGAAACCGAGGTTATCGAACCAGTAGGAGGAAGGAAACGTCACACAGGTGTTGCAAGCAACGCGGAGACCTGCACAACACAAACTCAAGACTTTGCCCCAACGAATCAGTGAGGTTGTCAAGCTCACCGGTTTGCTGTAACAAAGGATTAAACGTATGGTGTGGAAGGTAATGGTTTGCAGCAAGTAAACAGTAACAGTGGAAGATATATCAATGGTAAAGATTGGACCGGGGTCCATAGTTCACTAGAGGTGCTCTCCTTAAATAAACAACATGGCATGAAGGGTAAACAAATTATAGCGGGGCAATTGACAGGAAGTGAGCAAGGCATAATAATGCAATTACTAGTCAGAAAGATCCTATGAGGTTGATTGGGCAATACACCAATATACATAGACCGCCATCCAACTTCATCTATGACTAGAAGTCCATCTTCAAGTTAACATCCGAACCCCCTCCAGTATTAAGTTGCAAGAATAGACAGCTGCTTTAAGCAAAGTGTGTAAGGTAAATAGTCCACATGTTCCATGAACAAGAGACCGTTGTTTTCTCCCTACTAGCAACAACACATCTACAACCGAAGAGATTATTGTCACTTCCCTTGGAAACTAGAGGCATGAACCCACTATCGAGCATAAATACCCCCTCTTGGAGTCACTAGCAACTACTTGGCCAAGATAACCACTAGCAATGGAGAGCATGCAAGATCACAAACAACACAGACATGATAGAATCTTAAAGATAAAACCATTAATCAAACCAACATAATAATCTCAATATCCATCGGATCCCCACAAACACAACATGCATGATTACAAATAGATTAGATCTTGATCATGAACGGAGCTCACAAGATCTATACATGAAAGCACAAAGGAGGAGATACAACCATCTAGGTACTACATGGACCCATAGTCCAAGGTGGAACTACTCACGCATCATACCGGGAAGAAGGACTACGGGATGATCTCCCCTCCGTAGGGTGACGGGAAGAGCTTCAGATCCCCCCGATCTAGGGACGATGGTGGCGGCGTCTACAGACGGTTTCGTGGATTTCTGATCGGGTACTCATGGTTTCTGCATCGGGGGTTTCTTATAGACGAAGGGGCGTGACCGGGAGGCGACCAGGGCCACCAAAACCTAGCCAGGTGCGAGCCCACCTGCCCCCGTGCCTAGGGTGGGTCTGGCCCCCCTAGTCGGCCTCTCCGGCTCTCCTCTGGACTTCTTGTTCTCCACGGAAAGTAATTGACTTTGTCCTTTGTCCCGTCCAATTCCGAGAATATTTCTTTACTAAATTTTTTGAAACCAAAAACAGCAGAAAACAAGCATCTCGCACTGTTGCAACTTGTTAATAGGTTAGTACCAGAAAACATGTAAAAAGCACCTCAAAGTGTGGACAAGTAAAGCAAAGTAGATACAAAATAAGCATGGATCATCAAAAATTATAGATACGTTTTAAACGTATCAGTATCCCCAAGCTTAACTCCTACTCGTCCTCGAGTAGGTAAGTGATAAACAGAATAATTTTGGAGGTGACATGCACCCTCACAATAAAGATCCAACCATTTGCAAGCATTGAAAACTGGGATCAAAGAACTCTAAACATGTGCATGAAATATGGAGTTCTAACAATAGGACATAGTAACTATGCAAGCAACATGACAAGCTACAAACAAAGATCATGAATAGTATGCATTGAAAAATGTTTGTTTGTTTCACATGCAGAAAACATTGCATAGTGGCAATCAGCTTGTCCCTCATAGAGTAGCAATATAATGCATAGGACACCTGCAAAGTTCACAAGGGTGACTAGAAACAAGTAGCACAACAGCAAGTAATAACACAATATGCATCAATTAATAAGCTTTGGAACACTGCACACAAAATGATAACTATGCTCTCTTAATGGTGCCTAAAGGTAGAAGGTGGAGACTCAATAGTGGTGGAAGAAAGACCTTTTTTTGTAAAGGAAGCAGGGATTACAAGTTTCAAAAAGAGATTCCAAAAATTATGGTACTTGTTAGCTTTCAGCCCTCATTGCCCCTATCATAAGCATCTTGAAGTGGTTAAGGATAAAGTGGCAAAGCTAGAGTATATGCTTGACGAAGTATAAGTTGGCTATCTCATGCCCCTTGAATACGAGGGCCACACCTCATGCATACTCAACTTTGGGTCCAGGTAAGTTCTTGTCATTGTAAGTATTTGCATGTCATTGAGAACTGCTAACGGGGTACCCCTTGCACATGGTACAAGAGCTTTCCCATAACCAAAATGACAAGGCAAGCTGACAATGAGAATCTTAGCAATCTTTTTATTTACCATATGCATAGCTTTTTATTGAGGACGCTTCATAGATAGCTCACTATGGTGATGCTGAAAGTTTCCACCATGATTAGGCATGACTTAGGCTAGCGGCTCAGACGTTTCTCTAACATAGATTACAAACTCCATGGACTTACAAGTCCCCTCTTTATTTCACACCAGTGACATCCATAGACAAAATAACATGATATCAACTGAGTACAACAAGGTACAAGTGCAATGTTGAAAACGTTCCCCGTGATAGCACGATTCTGCTAATTCCAACTTATAAGTGCAAGCATATACAACAAAGTTGTCACAATGGTTCAAATTTATTCGGGGCAAAGAATATAAAGTGTGCCATCAAGTTCGTGAGGGCTTTAATCACTAAGTTTTCACATAACAAAATAGTTTTTAATTGGAAGATAGTTGAAAACAAGAATATACTGGGAATGGTGTAACACACCATGCATAGGTGTTTATGGTGGACACTTTGGAAAAACATGGTTTCTTGGGAGTTGGAGGCATGAGTATAACTTACTCATACAAGTGGAGGCTAGCAAAAGACTGGGAGCAACCAACTAAGAGAGCAATAATGGCCATAATCATGTAGTGCAACAAAGCATACTAATCAAAGCAAAGAGTGGTACTAAGTCAAGGACTAAATGATCATAGAGGCTAATGGTGACTTGTGAGAGTCATAACATGGTGTAAGCATGTGCCAAGTCAACCCAAGTAAAGCATCAAAGGAGAATACCACAATACTATGCTTTTGCATGCTAAAACAACGTATAATTTCTTCAAGGCACACTAAGCAATCCCAATTGTTTGGAACAAGACATGCTACAGCAATAATCACTAAGCATAAAGTCAAAATAACACCTAGCATGTCAATGCTAAAGTCTAAGTCACAGTCAATGCAAGCTCCTCTTGCACTTCAAGCAAGAACTTACTGTTGGAATTTTTGCCTAATTAGGGCTCATCCCATTTATTATATGCCAATAAATTCCTGAAATCCTAGAGGCCCATTTAGCACATTCATGCAAGGCAAGAGCTGGGACAAATGTTTAGTCCCACATTGCTAGTTGAGTGGAAGTTGGACCAGCTTATAAGGTGAGCTCTCCTACCACTTGGTAAAAAGGATGAGAAGGAGAAGGAGAGAGTTCCACACGCGCGCTCCTCCTCCTCGCCACGCCACGCCTCGCCTCGTCACGTCACGACACGCGTGCGCCACGGGTTGCGGGAATCTCGCCGAGCCGAGCTTTATTTTGCCACGCATGAATGGTATATGAACAGTCGTACAGAAGTTGAAATGTTTTGCTCGAGCGGAATTTTAATACGAACTAAGTGGAGGCTGTCCGATGGGCTGCCGTCTATTCGCTTTAACTTCTGTCCGTTCATTTTATCTTCTGCGCAGTCTGTCTGCCTACCCCTCTGTGTTTATATAAGAGAGAGGTCACGCCTCCTCTCAAAAACACTGCCACACATCCTTTGCGCCTTCAGTTCCATAGCACTGCGCTACTTAGATCTTCCCCATCCCGTCTTGCGGCGTGCACCGCGAGCCGGGACAGTAGGCCTCCGAGACCCCGCTGCTTCGAGTCCTGTACGGGAGAAGGGCGATAAGGTTTTTGGGGAGCGCTATCGGCGAGACTACTGGCTTCGTCACGGACTCCCTCACGGATAGCGACTGCGGCGACATCTTCCCAGACAAGGACTTCTTCCCCGACATCAGCACCGTCTTCCTCGACGACATGGCCAACGACGATTCCAACGCCGGTGGTTCCTCTTCTGCTACTGCCGTGTATGTCTTCTTTCTCAATCTTGTTCTGATCGTATCCAAACTTTTACGCCTTGCAGTTTGTTTGGTTATATGCCTTAATATGTATTCGCTATTTCACATGATTTGTATATTGCCTATTATTCTAATCATGTTTTATCTAGCGTTTATTATGGATAATTCGCTTGGTAAATTGCTCTATTATTCAACAATCCAAAAACCTTATTTCAGGCAATTTGCCCCAAGTGGCTTTGTTGCTTCTATGAAGCCACCTGTGTTCGAAGGTGTGAATTACAAACGATGGCGTGCGAGAGCAGTGCTCTGGTTTCAGACCATGAACTGCTATAACGCCATCTATGGCGCACCTGAGGGAGAACGTTATCCCGCTCAGGAAGAGGCGTTCCAAAAACTTGATACCACTTTCAAGGCTCCCTTGATCAGCATTCTTGGCGACAATATTGTCGATTCATATATGTCATTTAGCAATGGCAAGGATATGTGGGATGCGCTCGAGAGAAAATTTGGAATCTCCGATGCTGGCAGTGAACTGTATGTCATGGAACAATTCTATGACTATAAGATAGTTGAGGACCGCCCCATTGTGGAGCAGGCTCATGAGTTACAGTCACTTGCCAGGGAGCTTGAGCACTTCACTTGTGTGTTACCGGACAAGTTTGTTGTCGGAGGCATTATTGCCAAACTTCCCCAGTCATGGAGGAATTTTGCTACTTCTCTGAAGCACAAGAGACAAGAGTTCTCCGTGACGGATCTCATTGGGACTCTTGATGTGGAAGATAAGGCAAGAGGAAAAGACACACATGCTCGAGGTACCGTGGGAGGTTCTAATGCCAATCTGGTACAGTAAAGGAACTTCCAGCCTCATAAGTTCAAGAACAAAGGCAAGTTTGACGGCAAAGGAAAGTTCGATGGAAAGAACAAGGCCTCACAGTCTACCAGCTTCAAGAAGAAGACTGATAAGAGGAAAGGTGCTTGTCATGTGTGCGGTGATCCTGATCATTGGGCCCCTACTTGTCCCAACCGCTTTAACAAGCGCCAGCATGGGAAGGGCAGCAAGACTGCTAATGTTGTCATGGGCGACGTTGAGATGAAAGATGTTGGGTATGGTATATTACCTACTGTTCTTTCATTATGTCATTCTCCTGATTGGTGGATTGACACGGGCACTAATGTACATGTCTGTTCTAATATTTCCATGTTTTCTTCATATCAGGTCAGAGGGACTCAAACCGTGCTGATGGGGAACGGCTCGCATGCTTCTGTTCATGATGTTGGTACGGTCGATCTGAAGTTCACTTCGGGAAAGACCGTGCGCCTGAAGAACGTGCATCATGTTCCCTCAATAAATAAAAATCTTGTTAGCGGATCTCTTCTGTGTCGAGATGGCTACAAGATTGTATTCGAGTCCAATAAATTTGTAATTTCGAAGTATGGAACCTTTGTTGGTAAAGGCTATGAGTGCGGAGGCTTGTTCCGCTTATCTCTATCAGACATTTGTAATAAAGTTGTTAATCATATTTACACGAATTTTGAATCAAATGTCTGGCACTCTCATCTTTGTCATATTAATTTTGGTTGTATGACACGGCTAGCCAAAATGAATTTAATCCCTGATTTCACAACTGTTAAGGGATCTAAGTGCCAAGTCTGCGTGCAAGCTAAACAACCTCGCAAGTCACATACGACTGCAGAGAAATTTAACACCACTAGAGCTCATACATTCTGATCTTTGTGAGATGAATGGTGTGTTGACAAAAGTTGGAAAGAAATATTTCATGACTTTGATCGATGAATCTACGAGATATTTTCATGTGTATCTTCTGAAATCAAAAGATGAGGCTTTGAGTTTCTTCAAAATCTATAAAGCTGAGGCAGAAAATCAACTTGATCGAAAGATTAAGAGGCTTAGGTCTGATCGTGGTGGAGAGTATTTTTCCAACGAGTTTGATTTCTTTTATGCGGAACATGGCATAATTCATGAGAGGACGCCTCCCTACTCACCCCATTCAAATGGAGTAGCTGAAAGAAAGAACCGTACTCTAACAGATTTGGTTAACGCCATGTTAGATACATCGGGTCTCTCTAAGGAATGGTGGGGGGAGGCACTATTGACCGCGTGTCATGTCCTAAACCGAGTTCCCACAAAGAACAAATAAATTACTCCATTCGAAGAATGGGAGAAGAAAAGATTAAAACTCTCTTACTTACGTACTTGGGGTTGTTTGGCAAAGGTTAATGTACCAATCCCGAAGAAGCGCAAGCTTGGACCAAAAACCATTGATTGTGTTTTTCTAGGCTATGATTTTCATAGCATTGGTTATAGATTCTTGATAGTAAAATCTGAAGTGCCTGACATTCATGTCGGAACAATCATGGAGTCGACTAATGCGACTTTCTTTGAGGATATCTTTCCAATGAAGGATAAACCTAACTCATCAAATCCGGAGATATCTAGTTCATATAATCAGGAATTTGCTACATTCTCTAAACCTACCATTCCAATTGAACACTCTGAAAGTCCTAAGGAGGATGATAATGAAATTCCTAAAAGGAGCAAGAGACAAAGGACTGCAAAGTCTTTTGGTGATGATTTCATTGTGTACCTTGTGGATGACACTCCCACTTCCATTTCAGAAGCATATACATCTCCTGATGCTGACTACTGGAAGGAAGCCATCCATAGTGAGATGAATTCCATCTTAGCTAATGGAACATGGGAGATCACTGATCGCCCTTATGGGTGTAAACCTGTAGGATGCAAGTGGGTGTTTAAGAAAAAGCTTAGTCCTGATGGTACTATTGAGAAGTACAAGGCACGACTTGTGGCCAAGGGATATACTCAAAAAGAAGGTGAAGACTTCTTTGACACTTACTCACATGTTGCCAGATTGACCACCATTCAAGTATTACTCTCATTGGCTGTCTCTCATGGTCTTCTCGTTCATCAAATGGACGTTAAGACAACTTTCCTTAATGGAGAGTTGGATGAGGAAATTTACATGGATCAGCCAGATGGCTTTGTGGTAAATGGTCAAGAAGGAAAGGTGTGCAAGTTTTTGAAGTCTTTATATGGTCTAAAACAAGCCCCTAAGCAGTGGCATGAGAAGTTTGAAAGAACTTTAACTGCTGCAGGCTTTGTTGTAAATGAAGCTGATAAATGTGTGTACCATCGCCATGGTGGGGGTGAGGGAGTCATCCTTTGTTTGTATGTTGATGACATACTGATTTTCGGAACCAACCTTAATGCAATTAAGGAGGTAAAAGATTTCTTATCTCGTTCCTTTGAGATGAAGGATCTGGGAGTAGCTGATGTCATCCTGAACATCAAGCTATTGAGAGATGATGATGGTGGGATTACATTGCTTCAGTCCCACTATGTGGAAAATATCTTGAGTCGTTTCGGGTATAGCGACTTCAAGTTTTCTCCTACACCGTATGATCCTAGTGTGTTGCTTCGAAAGAATCGAGGAAATGCTAGAGACCAACTGAGATACTCTCAAATTATTGGCTTGCTTATGTATTTAGCTAGTGCCACGAGGCTGACATCGCCTTTTCTATAAGCAAACTCAGTCGATTTTTTTCAAATCCAGGAGAAGATCACTGGCATGCTCTTGAGAGAGTTATGCGATATCTAAAAGGCACTACGAGCTATGGCATACACTATACCGGGTATCCGAGGGTACTATAGGGTTATAGTGATTCAAATTGGTTATCTGATGCTGACGAGATAAAGACCACAAGTGGATATGTTTTCACACTTGCTGGTGGCGCTGTTTCTTGGAAGTCTTAACGAGGTCAACTATGGAAGCAGAACTCACAGCATTAGACACAGCCACTGTTGAAGCAGAGTGGCTTCATGAACTCTTGATGAACTTACCTGTGGTTGAAAAACCAATACCCGCAATCCTTATGAACTGCGATAATCAAACTGTGATTTTCAAGGTAAATAGTTCTAAGGATAATATGAAGTCATTAAGACATGTGAAGAGGAGAATGAAATCTGTCAGGAAAATGAGAAACTCCGGAGTTATTGCATTGGATTATATCCAAATATCTAAAAACTTGGCAGATCCCTTCACAAAGGGTCTATCACGCAACGTGATAGAAAATGCATCGAAGGAGATGGGTATGAGACCCACAAATTGAGCTTTCCATTGTAGTAAACCATTCTATGTGATCGGAGATCCCGTGAATTAGAATTGGGAGACAAGATGTTGGTTAGCCGAGAGGAAAGTATCCCTACTTTAATAAACACCACTCCATAAAGATGCAGTACTTTCCTATTCTGCACGGCAGGTTGATTTATTATCTTAATGTGTTCTAAGTGGCTTATTCTAAGCAAAGATGTTGTCCTGCAGAACATCTTTTGAAGAACACACCTATATGAGTCTGACTGTTAAAACGTCGCAGTCTATGAGAGTAGGATGCTCTCTAATAAACTCATGAAAGGTCATGGAGTATGACGTATAAGCTCCACCCGCGGGGAAGTCCCACGGTAGCCTAGTATCGGTCAAGACTTTTTGTGAAGCTAGGTTCGCAGCAAACTTGCAGTTCAAGGCATAGTCCACTGTACAAGTTGTAGCCTAGTATAACATAAAGCTCTAGGTGGAAGTTCAACGTAACATTCTCCACTACAGTACCGGTATATAAACAATGTTTTGGAACCAAAGGCAAACTTCATGTGCCTCTGGGATCTGGTGGGGGATTGTTGGAATTTTTGCCTAATTAGGCCTAGCCCATTTATTATATGCCAATAAATTCCTGAAATCCTAGAGGCCCATTTGGCCCATTCATGCAAGGCAAGAGCTGGGACAAATGTTTAGTCCCACATTGCTAGTTGAGTGGAAGTTGTACCAGCTTATAAGGTGAGCTCTCCTACCACTTGGTAAAAAGGATGAGAAGGAGAAGGAGAGAGTTCCACACGCGCGCTCCTCCTCCTCGCTTGCCTCGTCACACCACGCCACGCCTCGCCTCGTCACGTCACGACGTGCGCGCGCACCGTGGGTTGCGGGAATCTCGCCGAGCCAAGCTTTATTTTGCCACGCATGAATGGTATATACGTTTTGCTCGAGTGTACTTTTAATACGAACTGAGTGGAGGCTGTCCGGTGGGCTGCCGCCTGTTCGCTTCAACTTCTGTCCCTTCATTTTATATTTTGCGTAGTCTGTCTGCCTACCCCTCTGTGTCTATATAAGAGAGATGCCGCACCTCCTCTCAAAAACACTACCACACCTCCTTTGCGCCTTCAGTTCCAGATCACTGCGCTACTTAGATCTTCCCCATCCCGTCTTGCAGCGTGCACCGCGAGCCGGGATAGTAGGCCTCCGAGACCCCGCTGCTTCGAGTCCTGTAAGGGAGAAGGGCGATAAGGTGTTTGGGGAGCGCTATCGGCACGACTACTGGCTTTGTCACGGACTCCCTCACGGATAGCGACTGCGGCGACGTCTTCCCCGACGAGGACTTCTTCCCCGACATCAGCACCCTCTTCCTCGACGACATGGCCAACAACGGTTCCAAAGCCGGCGGTTCCTCTTCTGCTACTGTCGTGTATGTCTTCTTTCTCAATCTTGTTCTGATCGTATCCAAACTTTTACGCTTTGCAGTTTGTTTGGTTATATGCCTTAATATGTATTCGCTACTTCACATGATTAGTATATTGCCTATTATTCTAATCATGTTTTATCTAGCATTTATTATGGATAATTCGCTTGGTAAATTGCTCTATTATTCAACACTTACTACTCCTTTCCAAACACCAAGCAACCTTATTTGCAAAACAACACATCGAGAACGGGGGTCCAAACTACTTTATTCAAGCAAACTAAACAACCTATAAAAGCAAACGAAAACTAAGACGCTCCAAAAACAACACAACTATGCATGAAACAATAAAAACGAAGTGTCTAGACAGACCTGAGCTTTTTATTGATGAAGAAGGGAATGCCTTGGCCATCCCCAAGCTTTGACGCTTGTACCTCTTGGATATTTCTTAGGGTGAAACCATGGTGGAATCCCCAAGCTTGAGCTTTTGTCCATTCTTCATCTCATTCCATCATTCTTTCTCTACACCTGAAATTTTTCCTTCATACAAAACTTCCCACAATCTTCATTAGCAACATTAGTTTATTCAAAAGATATTAGACCACTGGAAAAGCTTTGGAACAGCAAGGCTTTTCACTAAAAACACAAGCTACTGTAGTAACTCCTTAAAAAACTCAATTTACCTGAAGAGAGCTAAAAAAGGAATCAATAAGAAGCAAATGCAAATAATGATAGAAATCTATCAAAATAGACCAACAGGTAGAAACCGATTTTTTTCGAACATCTTCTGTTGCTAAAATCAGAAAGTGTTGAACTAACAAAAATTAGCTAACATGCTGGGGCATTTATTCGTAAATTTTTAGATTAATCCGAGTTACAGAGCCTCCTCACGAATTTTTTGGTGGAGGAAAGAAATCTGTTTTTGGACAGCAACTCCCCAAACCTTACTTCCCTCTCATTAGAGGTCATTCTTGGCACAAAAAGCAAACAAAAAGGATAAGGAGGGATCATTACAGTAGTAATAACTTCCAAGACTCAAGAAAACTCTTGGATTATCTTCCAACAAGTACTTTTCTTAAGGCCTTTAAGTTAGGCACAAGAAGCAAGAAGAATCAAGTATTTTCAAATGAAGAAGCATTGACATCCATACTTGCAAAATCTTCAACTACGAAAGGTATCTCATCCAAATGAGTTTTGTAGGATCCCTTCTCATCTCTCTTTGGTCTACTACTTTCATCAAAAAGATTTTCAGGGGCAATCCAATCAAAATTATTCTCAAAGGCTTCATGCATTTCAACAAGCTTAAAGGGTATGGGTATCTTAAATTCTTCTCTAGGCTTAGTTTTATCAAACGTACCCACAACATTTACATCGGATCCTAGCATATTGAAACGCTTAAAGACCTTTTTGGCTTCCCTAGCAACATCATGGAATTCATTAAATAAAGTTTCAAGGATGAATTCCCTCTTTTCAGCATTCTTTTCTTCTTTTAGTTTTAGAAACAAGAATTGCATGAAGGGGTTAAGGCTAACAAACCTAGCCTCCAGCATATGAACTAAAGAAGCTACAGCAATCTCATAATTAGGAGCAAGTTCAGCTATAGATTTTTTCTCAATATCCTCATGCTTGCTAACATGATTAAAGAATTCTTCAATATTATCTTTCCCAATTATGGAGCCACTACCTATTGCAAGGTCTTTCAGGGCGAACTTGGGGAACAACATGGTGAGCTAGAGCAAGGTGGCAACTAGAGCAGGGACTAATTTTTTTGTGTTTTTAGATAAAGCAAGAAAATCAAACTAGACTGATTTTTTTGGGTTTTTTGAAAAGAGGCAAAAAAAACCAAGCAAAAGAAACAAAGAAAAGTAAAAACAAAGTAAAGAGAAAGGAAGTGAAGGACACCCCTAGTGAAGACGTCCTTAGCCTCCCCGGCAACGGCGCCAGAAAAAGCTTGATGGCGCCCACCACTTGTCGTGGGACGCTTCGTTGGAAACCCCAATACAAAGGTATGAAGCAGCACAGCAGCAAGTTTCCCTCAGTAAGAAACTGAGGTTATCGAACCAGTAGGAGGAAGGAAACGTCACACAGGTGTTGCAAGCAACATGGAGACCTGCACAACACAAAATCAAGACTTTGTCCCAACGAATCAATGAGGTTGTCAAGCTCACCGGTTTGCTGTAACAAAGGATTAAACGTATGGTATGGAAGGTAATGGTTTGCAGCATGTAAACATTAACAGTGGAAGATGTATCAATGGTAAAGATTGGACTGGGGTCCATAGTTTACTAGAGGTTCTCTCCTTAAATAAACAACATGGCATGAAGGGTAAATAAATTACAGTGGGGCAATTGACAGGAACTGAGCAAGGCATAACAATACAATTACTAGTCAAAAAGATCCTATGAGGTTGATTGGGCAATACAATAATATACATAGAACGCCATCCAACTTCATCTATGACTAGAAGTCCACCTTCAGGTTATCATCCGAACCCCCTTCAGGTTCCATATCTCGTTACTTCGCAAGTGTCTCAAAGTCCCCGAGAAGACCGAAGTGTTCAAGAATATCGATCACCGGACCATAGAGATAAAATATGACCTGACCTATCCTGAAGTACCCATCCGTATTTTGTAAGAAGCTTTCAGAACTACCCGAACCCGAAGCATCAAGTTTTTCAAGATTCAGTGGAGCAACCACACAGAAGAGGAAGCTAGTTGGAAGCGTGAAGATCACATCAGGATAGAGTTTCCCGATCTCTTCAAATCCTAGGTAATCTTTTCGTCCTTTTTCAAATCTCGGGACGAGATTTTGTTTAAGGGGGAAGGTTTGTAACATCCAAAAACACTAAACTTGGATCATCAAACTCTAATCATCAAAGTTAGGGTTAACAAAAAACTATTCTAAATAAAATTATGAAAGCATGCATGCTGTATGCATTTCTTTTGGAATTCTTTTAAACCAACTTGTTTGTGTGTTCCTTTGCTTGTAAATGGATTCTTAGGTGAAATAAACATCATCTAAACAATTCCCAAACTTTTCTCAAATACAAGTAAATCAAAACAAATAGAATAAGGGAATGGTCATTTTGACCAATTTAACTCCCATGCCCACTTTGGCTGTCCCAAACCTTCAGAACTTAACAGAAACTTTTCTGGATCTTTGCACCCCTTGATTGTACTCATAACAAGGTACCAAGGCCCACTTTGTGATCATCCAAAAACTTTCAAATGCATAGTTTAAATGACAGTTTAAATTTGAATCTTTATCATATGAGAAGATCCCACTTTTTCAAAAACCACTCAAACAAGCTCAACTTTCAAAACCCAAGCATCTGCAGACTCAGCAGCATCACCCTAGCACACCCACCAAAAATCTTTTCAAAATTCAAAACTTGAATTCTTGCGGCCATTTCATCAAACACTTTGCACACACAAATCATCAAAATCTTAAACACTATTGTGAGTAGTGATTGAAGCCTAACTTGTTCCCTCTCTAGCTCACAACCATCTCAGTAGATCATCTAGCAAGTTAAACCAAGCACTAGACTCACTGTAAGCTGGGCAATGACATCAATGGTGAACAGCCAAAGCTCACCATGCCACCCCAGTGGAGACAGCAAGCTAGGAGGAGTTTTAGCCATGCCAACCTTGTCTGGGAGGCATCCCACCGTCCACCACCACTCCCTGTCCCATCCGCGAGCATTGCTAAACCCTGGACCACATGCACGGACCACGCCCAGCTCACCAGCAACCATGCCGAGCATGCGCCAGAGCGCCACGCTCGACCGATGCCCACAGACCGCGCGCCGCCCTCGCCGCGTGCATACATGATCACCACCAACCAAGGAGACCGCCAGACATCCCCGTTCACCGCCCCATGCCACACAACCACCGCTCGCCGTCGAAGACGCCGCCTCTGCCGCGTAGAGCATCGCGCGTTCCAGACCAAACCACACCGCCCCTACATGCGCATTAAAGCCGTAGAGCATCGCCAGGAGACCACCAAGCGATCGCCACCGCCAGCCATGCCTCTAGCAGCTCGTAGCCATGTCGCCACCGTCGCCTGCCCATGCCGTTCGGTCTCATCGTCGCGACTAAAAATAGAGGCCACCCCCAGCCGAATTGAGCACACCATCTCACTCTCCTCTCCTCACTGATCGTTCCATCCCGTTCCCGGAGCAAGGCGGGCAGCACTTCGCCGGAATTTCACCGGAGCCTTCCGCTGCTGAATAAGAAGGGGGCCAGCGATTGGAGCCGCCCCAGGAGAAGCTGCCGGTACCAGGAGGGTCGCCGTCGTCGACTTCGTCGTTCGCCCGCCTCGCCGACCCTCTCCTGAGCCCCGGTGAGCCCCCAACGACCCTCACCCGCCGCGCTAGGTTTCTGTCTCGCCGGCGTTGCCCAACATCGACGATGACCCTCAGTCGTTGGATTAGAACCAGATCGATCGCATCACATCGCCCTATACCGCTTCGCACCCCCTCGTCTCACTGACGCATGGGGACAACAACTTAACCAGCCCGCGTAAGCACTGTGCTTAGCAGGCCGGCCCAGTATCACTTCCCGCGCAGCCTAGTTATTTGAGTTTAACCTTTTCCATTTTATTTCAAACACACTTCTGCACCCAGTTTCAAAAATCAACCCAGGTTGATTCAGTGAACCAAATTGAATGAAACCAATTTTGTTAGAAAGGAATGGGAATGCTGAATCCAAGCCCGTTGGATTCAATTCATTTGGATCTATAGATCACCCTTGGTAAAAATAATAAGGCAGAAGATTTTCTGCATTCAAACATTTTTCAAATTAAAACCACAATAGCTTTTGAGTTGATTCCAACTCTCAAAAATCACATTTAACCATACCTTTCAGAATATATAAAAATATATTGGTGTACTTACAGAAATAATGACCAAGTAATAAAAGAATGCCACATAGGCATTTCTAGTCACTTATGTAATTAAAATAAAAGGGTAAAACCTAATTAAATTGTGACACCAATTTAAATCACATTCCCATGGACTAAAATATGTGGTGATGACATGTGTCAACATGATCCCATGTTTGGTTTGGAGAATATTAAATCTTAAGTAGTTTTTCAATGAGTAGAAATTACTTTTCTAAAAATAAAAGGAATGAAACCACGCTTTAATCTTGTAATGTTAGTGATGATGCTAGATCATCTATAGGACCCTTTTGTGTGATGATTGCAAGTAGTTAAGTATTGTTTGGTGATTGTGTACATCGTATTTATTTATAGACGCTAGTACCGACCAAGGATACGAGGAAGAAGGAGGATACTACGAAGAGGAAGCCGAGGAGAACTTCAACCACTGCTCTACACAAGGCAAGCTTATACTGATACTGTGCAAGCCAATACTTGCAAGCCTAATACTACTAGTTGAATGTGCAAGCTAACACTTGCAAGATACTTTACCTATGCAAGCCTAATACTACTAGTTGAATGTGCAATCTAACACTTGCAAGATACTTTACCTATGCAAGCCTATACTTGCAATGATGCAAACAAACCATTACTTGCTTGCTACCATGCCAACTATATGCCTTAAGCATATGTGATCATACCCACTTGATATCCAATCCTAGTTTTATTTGCAAGTTTTCTACTTTATTACTTTATCAAAGCTTTAACTTAGAGTTGAATTAAGTGATTTGTAGATTCTAGAAAGATATTTGAAGGTTGCATAAAGAGCATAAAATTTGGCCTAAGCTAGATAATCTTGATATCATCCTAAGGCATAAGATTAAACTTAGTTGAAACTCTACTAGTTTACCACCCCTCATTAGTACTTACCCCCACCTATAGATGCTAGTGCTAAGCATAGAACTTGATCAACTTTAGATGGGAATACTTGGTGGAAAAATGGTTATGAAAACCTTGGAATGATGGAGCATTCTATTGAAATGTTTTGACATGTGTTTCCGAACACCAGATGATTTTGGTGATGAAAATGTTGAGGCATGAGCCTTAGCCCTTTATAAAACTGATGGTTGTCTGGATGCGATACCATTCCAATTTTATCATACAACCACAATACCCGAAGATTGGGTAGGGCTTGACTGGAAACTTATATACCTTAGTATTAGTTCCCTCACGGCCAAGGTCTGAGATGAGGCTACCTTGTGAAGATTGTCCACTTGTGCAGTACCCAAGATGACAGTTGGTCATGGTTGGGAGGCCAAACTCACAGAAGAGGTGCTTATACTAGGGCGTGTAATTGAAAGGTTAGGATTGATTATCCGCATACTGAGTATGGTGAATTCAGGATTTGTTCCTGACGGATGTATCGAATGTTGTGGTGAAAGTGTACAATCTCTGCAGAGTGTCAAACTATTCGAATAGCCGCGTCCGCGGTTATGGACAGTTGGAGTGGCCATACTGTTCCCCCGTCAGACTTTTCAAAATGACTTGTGAAATGAATGGAGATTTTGACTTGAGCACAACAGGGTTGTGATATGAAATACAAGTTCCTACTTAGGAATTATAAAATTGTGACTAGCTTCTCTTGCTTCTCAGGTTAGTAGAGATAAATCTGGCTTTTGCAAAACAACCCTAGAGCCTAGTGTCCTATTATCAAAAACCCCTTTCACTTGTTAGTATTAGTTTGCGAGTACTTAAAGAGTACTCATGGCTTTGTCCCTGGCTATTCCCGTGGACAGACTATGAAAAGGAGTACCATGAGGATGGACCCCAGGAAGGTTACGACAACTAGGATCATCTCCCATCGTCAGCATTGCATGTGACCCCGTAGATGGAGCTTCGCCCATGCTACCGTTGTTATTATTACATATTCCGCTGCTTGAGTTATTAAGTACTGGATCATGAGATCCTTATTTGTGTAAGACCTTATGTATGGTTTGTAATGGATGATGTACTGTGGTATCCAATTCTGTTATGTCTCGGAAAAATGGTAATCCTGGGATTGCGATGTATGGCATAACAGGCATCTGGGATTAAAAATCCGGGTGTTGACAAGTTGGTATCAGAGCCATCCTGATCATAGGAGACCCTAGTTAGACTGGACGTTTGAATCAAAAACTTAGTTTCAAAACCAAAGAAAACAAATATTTAAAAAAACTTATTCTCATTCTTATCCCTTTGATTCTTTCATGAAAATTCATGTTCCTCAAAAACTCTTGCAAAACACATAAATTTTTGACACACTTGATCACTCTACTAACTTACTCATCTTATATTCTTTTAGATGGACGTGAAGTACATCAAGTTTTACCAATTGGGAAATGGAGGAGACCTTATCTTTGAGAGGGATTTGGACCAGCTTTCAGAACTTCTGGAGCGTCCGCACCCCGAGTTCTTCGGAGCTCAGCTCAATGATCAAGTAGGAGAAGATCTGCAGTGGCTAATTGTTGCAAGTCTCCGACGAAAGATTGAACCTCCCACTGCTGAGGGAATTCATTTTACCTTAAGAGAGAACAACTGGCTCGATGGACTTGCCAGGGCCATGCAGGAAGCTCTTTCCCGTCTGTGTGGGCAGAGCATCAATCAGATCAAGGGAACTCGTTTTGAGTTTTGCCCAAGGCGTGATGCAAATGGACAACCACTGGAAGCCCCATACCACCCCGAGTTGAAGACTCAATTGGATCACCTTAGCTTCATGATGTACGATTGTCAGCAGGAGTTGGATAATTGCCGTGACTACTCCAACCACAAGTCTGCCATCATCAAGACGAAGGATGAGACCATCGCCATGCTAGCAAAGGATCGCAAGTCTCGCCGCCATCAGCTTGACAAGAAGGTGCACATCATTGCCCGTCTTCGCCACCATATCTCATCTTTGGAGGAGACCATCCACGAGAGAGACATGCAGTTGGAAGAAAGGGAGAATGCCGGAGAGGATCTTCGTGGAGACCCCTACTCCTATCTCAGCGATGATGACGATTTTTTGGAGGATCAGGCTATGGATTTCTTCACCGATGAGGATGATTTCGCCTTCATCGATGATGATGAAGATGATGAAGCCACAGATTCCGAGGAGTAGTTCCACTTGAGCACTAGCGTAGTGAGTAGTATTCGGTCCCACTGTATCGTAGTTTTCAGAATGGTTCTTAAAACCATCTGTTTTTCTTTGTTGTGGTGTGTGTTGTATCGTGTGCTATGAATGAATGAAAAGCAAGTTGCTAGAAAAATCTGAGTCAAACTTTAAAAACTTTTCAAAATCCCAGAACCTTAGAAATTTCCCTCTTTTCTCATGATCTATCTCAATCTTCAGATGCCACGCGGAGGAAGTGGTTCATCCCCGGACCCGATGTTGCAGATCCTGCAAATGTTGACTTTTGACCGCGAAGCTGAAAGAGCGGAACGTCAAGCCAGCCTAGCCACCCTGCAACATATAGCTCAGCTTGCCCACAACAACCAAGGCCACAGAAATCAGGACAACCATGGATCTAAGCTCAAGAATTTCAAGAACACCAACCCACCTGTTTTCACTAAGTCGGAAGAACCCCTAGACGCCGATGATTGGCTGCAAACCATGGAAAATAACCTAGAAGTCGCCGGAGTGGAAGCCAACAAGAAAGTTCTGTTCGCCACCCACTATCTAGCCAGAGATGACAGGGCATGGTGGAACAGTGTTCGCGCAATGACTGGAGGCCAGATGATGACCTGGGAGGAATTCAAGGTCAAGTTTAGCAGAACCCATGTGCCACCGGGTTTGATCAAGAGAATGAGAGACGAGTTCAGAGAACTGAAGCAAGGAAGGATGGCCGTAGTGGAATACCGTGACAAATTCTTGTCATTATCTAGGTATGCCCCGGATGAGATCGACACCGAAGCCAAGAAGAAAGAAAGATTCCTAAATGGTCTGCATGATGAGATGCAGACAGTGTTAGTCAATATCCCCTTTGCTGATATTGAAGCCTTTGCCGACTCTGCCATCCATATGGAAGGAAAGATCAACCAAGCCAATGAGAACCACAAGCGTCGCATGATGCATCAGCCAGGAACCCATCAGACCCCAAAGTATCGCCCTAACCCATCTCCAGGATTTGCCCCAAGAACAAACAGACCCCCGATGAACCGTCCCCCCTATCCCAACCGTGGAAACCCTAGACCCGGAGGAAATCACAACAACCCCGGCAACTCTAGCAATTTCAACCGTGCCCCACCCAAGTTCAATACCAACAATGTTGCCGCCAACCCCAACACTGCCGCGAGGACTAGAAGCAATGTTGTGCCTGTAGCAGCAAAGGACAAGTCGCAAGTGACTTGTTATGACTGTGGAAATAAGGGTCACTACTCCAACGAGTGCCCCAATAAGAAGAATACAGCAACCCCTAGTGCAAATGCCCCAGCTCAGCAGCAGCGTCGTGTTCATCCAGGAAGAAGGTTTGCCACAGGGAATTCACTCAACCGCAACGGCCGTCTTTTTCTCATGCATGCTGAAGAAGCTCAGGAAGTGCCAGACGTCGTGATGGGTATGTTTTCTGTTAATTCAGTACTTGCAAGAGTGTTGTTTGATTCTGGTGCATCGCATTCATTTGTCGCCGAAGAATTTGCATGCACTAGTAAAATTCAACCAACCAATCTGAAGCATGTCATGATTGTTCAAATTCCCGGATCAACCACCAAGGCTAGGCAAATTTGCAAAGTCGTCCCTATCCAAATCCATGGCATAGATTTTTATGCTAATCTGATAGTACTCGGAACTAAAGGTTTGGAAGTAGTACTAGGAATGGATTGGATGTCCAAACATAAAGGATTGATTGATTGTGCCAAGAAAGCCATAACCATGACCAGTACAGCCGGAATATCAGTCGAGCATATATCTGAAACCTTACCTCGTCAATTCAAGTGCAACAAGAGTATAGCCCAACCTACCATTGACCAAGTCCGGATAGTCTGTGAATACCCCGATGTATTTCCAAATGTTTTGCCTGGTATGCCCCCAGATCGGGATATCGAGTTTATCATCGAACTAATCCCCGGAACAGGACCCATAGCCTAGAGACCCTATAGTATGAAACCGTCGGAGCTAGCAGAACTGAAGAAGCAACTGGATGCCATGCTGGAAATTGGATTGATTCAACCAAGTGCGTCACCATGGAGATCACCTGGCTTGTTTGTGGACAAGAAAGATGGAGGTAACTGTTTGTGTACGGATTATCGGAAGTTGAATGATGTCACCATCAAGAACAAATACCCCTTGCCCAAGATAGAAGATCTGTTTGATCAGTTGACCGGTGCCAAAGTGTTCTCTAAAATTGATCTTAGAACCGGTTATCATCAACTCAAAATTCGTGCAGAGGATATTCCAAAGACTGCCTTTACCACCAGATATGGATTGTACGAGTATACAGTCATGTCTTTTGGATTAACCAATGCCCCCGCTTATTTCATGAATCTCATGAATAAGATTTTTATGGACTTCCTGGATAAGTTTGTGGTTGTTTTCATCGATGACATTCTGATTTATTCCAAATCAGAAGAAGAACATGAGCTACACCTAAGGACCATTCTTGGAACCCTTAGAGAGCATCAGCTGTATGCAAAGTTTAGCAAATGTGAATTCTGGTTACATGAGGTAGGATTCCACGGTCACATTGTATCAGCCGGAGAAATTGCCGTTGACCCTGCTAAAGTGAAAGATGTAGAAGATTAGAAAGCCCCAACCACTCAAACTCAAGTTCGTGCATTTCTCGGATTGGCGGGATATTACCACAAATTCGTAGAAGGATTCTCGAGTATCGCCAGACCCATGACCCAATTGCTGAAGAAGGACAAGAAGTTTGAATGGACCGAAAAATGTGAAGCGAGTTTTCAAGAACTCAAGAGGAGATTGATTTCAGCCCCAATCTTAATCATGCCGGATATCACGAAGCCCTTCGATGTGTATTGTGACGCATCCAAGATCGGTCTCGGATGTGTGCTAATGCAAGAAGGCAAAGTTATATCTTATCTATCCCGACAACTGAAGCAACATGAGCAAAATTACCCAACCCATGACCTCGGACTCGCAGCCGTAGTTCTAGCCCTGAAGACATGGAGACACTACCTGATGGGAAATCGTTGTGAGATCTATACGGATCACAAGAGTCTGAAGTATATATTCACTCAGAAGGAGCTGAATATGAGACAGAGAAGATGGATTGAGCTAGTCAAGGATTACGATCTGGACATTCACTATCACCCTAGTAAAGCCAATGTGGTAGCAGATGCCCTTAGCAGATTGCCGTGTCGCTTGAACTCCATGATCTTGAAGGAGCAACCAAGCTTGCATAAAGAGATGGAAGATTTTTGAATGGAATTAGTAAGTGAAGGATTTTTGGCTAGCATAGAACTCCAGCCCACTTTGATCAGTCAGATTAAAGAGGTGCAGAAGGGAAATGCTAGTATCGACGGAATCAAGCGTCGTATCGGTACAGGCAAGGTACCCGGATTCACCGAAGACGAAGAAGGAGTGTTGTGGTACAAAGGACGCCTTTGTGTACCAGCAGACTCAGAGTTGAAAGAAGTGATTCTAAAGGAGGATCATGATACTCTTTATTCTATCCACCCCGGAGGAACGAAGATGTATCAAGATTTGAAAGAGCAATTTTGGTGGCATAAGATGAAGAGAGAAATCGAAAGTTATATCGCCAAGTGTGATATATGTCAGCGAGTCAAGGCAGGACATCAAAGACCCGCTGGATTGTTGCAACCATTGCAGATTCCGAAATGGAAATGGGATTCCGTTGGAATGGACTTTATCACTGGACTGCCTACTTCTAGTAGGGGAAATGACTCTATCTGGGTCATAGTGGACCGATTGTCCAAAGTCGCCCATTTCTTACCCGTCAAGACCACATATCATAGTTCGAAGCTAGTGGAGTTGTACATCGCTAGAATAGTTAGTTTGCATGGAGTTCCCAAGAACATCGTATCGGATCGAGGAATGCAGTTTACCTCAAGATTCTAGAATAAATTCCAAGAAGGTTTAGGAACCCTCCTAGATTTCAGCACCGCTTATTACCCTCAAACCGATGGACAAACGGAGCGAGTAAATCAAATACTCGAAGATATGCTGAGAGCATGTGTGTTAGAATATGGATCCAAGTGGGAAGATTGTCTGCCGTTTGCAGAATTTTCATACAACAATAGTTACCAAGCCAGTTTGCAAATGGCCCCATTTGAATTCATGTACGGAAGGAAGTGTCGCACCCCTTTGAACTGGTCGGAAGTAGGAGAGAGTCAGATCTTCAGACCCGACATCCTACGAGAAGCAGAAGAGAAGTTTCACAAGATTCGTGAGCACCTCAAGACAGCCCAGTCCAGAGAGAAGAGTTACGTCGACAAGAGACGTAGAGACCTCGCCTTCAACATAGGAGATTTTGTTTATCTGAAAGTGTCGCCATTGAAGGGAATGCAGCGTTTCCAACTCAAAGGAAAGTTAGCCCCTAGATATATCGGACCTTTCAAGATTCTGAACCGTCGAGGAGAAGTGTCGTATCAATTGTAACTACCCGAAGAGATGTCAGCAGTGCACAATGTGTTCCATATCTCGTTACTTCGCAAGTGTCTCTAAGTCCCCGAGAAGACCGAAGTGTTCAAGAATATCGATCACCAGACCATAGAGATCAACGATGACCTGACCTATCCCGAAGTACCCATCCGTATTTTGGAAGAAGCTTTCAGAACTACCCGAACCCGAAGCATCAAGTTTCTCAAGATTCAGTGGAGCAACCACAAGAAGAGGAAGCTACCTGGGAGTGTGAAGATCACATCAGGACAGAGTTTCCCGATCTCTTCAAATCCTTGGTAATCTTTTCGTCCCTTTTCAAATCTCGGGACAAGACTTTGTTTAAGGGGGGAAGGTTTGTAACATCCCAAAAACACTAAACTTGGATCATCAAACTCTAATCATCAAAGTTAGGGTTAACAAAAAACTTTTCTAAATAAAATTATGAAAGCATGCATGGTGTATGCATTTCTTTTGCAATTCTTTTAAACCAACTTGTTTGTGTGTTCCTTTCCTTGTAAATGGATTCTTAGGTGAAATAAACATCATCTAAACAATTCCCAAACTTTTCTCAAAGACAAGTAAATCAAAACAAATAGAATAAGGGAATGGTCATTTTGACCAATTTAACTCCCATGCCCACTTTGGTTGTCCCAAACTTTAAGAACTTAACAGAAACTTTTCTGGATCTTTGCACCCCTTGATTGTACTCATAATAAGGTACCAAGGCCCACTTTGTGATCATCCAAAAACTTTCAAATGCATAGTTTAAATGACAGTTTAAATTTGAATCTTTATCATATGAGAAGATCCCACTTTTTCAAAAACCACTCAAAAAAGCTCAACTTTCAAAACCCAAGCATCTGCAGACTCACCAGCATCACCCTAGCACACCCACCAAAAATCTTTTCAAAATTCAAAACTTGAATTCTTGCGGCCATTTCATCAAACACTTTGCAGACACAAATCATCAAAATCTTAAACACTATTATGAGCAGTGATTGAAACCTAACTTGTTCCCTCTGTAGCTCACAACCATCTCAGTAGATCATCTAACAAGTTAAACCAAGCACTAGACTCACTATAAGCTGGGCAATGACATCAATGGTGAACAGCCGAAGCTCACCATGCCACCCCAGTGGAGACAGCAAGCTAGGAGGAGTTTTAGCCGTGCCAACCTTGTCTGGAAGGCAGCCCGCCGTCCACCGCCACTCCCTGTCCCAGCCGCGAGCATTGCCAAACCCTGGACCACACGCACGGACCGCGCCCAGCTCGCCAGCAACCATGCCGAGCATGCGCCAGAGCGCCATGCTCGACCGACGCCCACAGACCGCGCGCCGCCCTCGCCGCGTGTATACATGATCGCCACCAACCTAGGAGACCGCCAGACATCCCCGTTCGCCGCCCCATGCCACACAGCCACTGCTCGCCGTCGAAGACGCCGCCTCTGCCGCACAAAGCATCGCACGTTCCAGACCAAACCGCACTGCCCCTACATGCACATTAAAGCCGTAGAGCATCGCCAGGAGACCACCAAGCGATCTCCACCGCCGGCCATGCCTCTAGCAGCCCGTAGCCATGTCGCCACCGTCGCCTGCCCATGCCGTTCGGTCTCATCGCCACGACTATAAATAGACTCCACCCCCAGCCGAATTGAGCACACCATCTCACTTTCCTCTCCTCACTGATCGTTCCACCCCGTTCCCGGAGCAAGGAGAGCAGCACTTCGCCAGAATTTCACCGGATCCTGTCGCTGCTGGAGAAGAAGGGGGCCAGCGATTGGAGTCGCCCCAGGAGAAGCTGTCGGTAGAGGCTCGCCGTCGTCGACTTCATCGTTCGCCCGCCTTGCCGACCCTCGCCTGAGCCCCGGTGAGCCCCCAACGACCCTCACACGCCGCGTTAGGTTTCTGTCTCGCCGGCGTTACCCAACGTCGACGATGACCCTCAGCCGTTGGATTAGAACCAGATCGAACGCATCACATCGCCCCATACCGCTTCGCACCCCCTCGTCTAACTGACGCGTGGGGACAGCAACTTAACCAGCCAGCGTAAGCACTGTGCTTAGCAGGCCGGCCCAGTATCACTTCCCGCGCAACCCAGTTATTTGAATTTAACCTTTTCCATTTTATTTCAAACACACTTCTGCACCCAGTTTCAAAAATCAACCCAGGTCGATTCAGTGAACCAAATTGAATGAAACCAATTTTGTTAGAAAGGTCTGGGAATGCTGAATCCAAGCTCGTTGGATTCAAGTCATTTGGATCTATAGATCACCCTTGGTAAAAATAACAAGGCAGAAGATTTTCTGCATTCAAACATTTTTCAAATTTAAACCACAATAGCTTTTGAGTTGATTCCAACTCTCAAAAATCACAATTAACCATACCTTTCAGAATATATAAAAATATATTGGTGTACTTACAGAAATAATGACCAAGTAATAAAATAATGCCACATAGGCATTTCTAGTCACTTATGTAATTAAAATAAAAGGGTAAAACCTTATTAAATTGTGACACCACTTCAAATCACATTCACATGGACTAAAATATGTGGTGATGACATGTGTCAACATGATCCCATGTTTGGTTTGGAGAATATTAAATCTTAAGTAGTTTTTCAATTAGTAGAAATTACTTTTCTAAAAATAAAAGGAATTAAACCAAGCTTTAATCTTGTAATGTTAGTGATGATGCTAGATCATCTATAGGACCCTTTTGTGTGACGATTGCAAGTAGTTAAGTATTGTTTGGTAATTGTGTACATCGTATTTATTTATAGACGCTAGTACCGACCAAGGATACGAGGAAGAAGGAGGATAATACGAAGAGGAAGCCGAGGAGAACTTCAACCACTGCTCTACACAAGGCAAGCTTATACTGATACTGTGCAAGCCAATACTTGCAAGCCTAATACTACTAGTTGAATGTGCAAGCTAACACTTGCAAGATACTTTACCTATGTAAGCCTAATACTACTAGTTGAATGTGCAAGCTAACACTTGCAAGATACTTTACCTATGCAAGCCTATACTTGCAATGATGCAAACAAACCATTACTTGCTTGCTACCATGCCAACTATATGCCTTAAGCATATGTGATCATACCCACTTGATACCCAATCCTAGTTTTATTTGCAAGTTTTCTACTTTATTTCTTTATCAAAGCTTTAACTTAGAGTTGACTTAAGTGATTTGTAGATTCTAGAAAGATATTTGAAGGTTGCATAAAGAGCATAAAATTTGGCCTAAGCTAGACAATATTGATATCATCCTAAGGCATAAGATTGAACTTAGTTGAAACTCTACTAGTTTACCACCCCTCATTAGTACTTACCCCCACCTGTAGATGCTAGTGCTAAGCATAAAACTTGATCAACTTTAGATGGGAATACTTGGTGGAAAATGGTTATGAAAACCTTGGAATGATGGATCATTCTATTGAAATGTTTTGACATGTGTTTCCGAACACCATATGATTTTGGTGATGAAAATGTTGAGGCATGAGCCTTAGCCCTTTATAAAACTGATGGTTGTCTGGATGCGATACCATTCCAATTTTATCGTACAACCACAATACCCGAAGATTGGGTAGGGCTTGACTGGAAACTTATATACCTTAGTATTAGTTCCCTCACGGCCAAGGTCTGAGCTGAGGCTACCTTGTGAAGATTGTCCACCTGTGCAGTACCCAAGATGACAGTTGGTCATGGTTGGGAGGCCAAACTCACAGGAGAGGTGCTTATACTAGGGCGTGTAATTGAAAGGTTAGGATTGATTATCCGCATACTGAGTATGGTGAATTCAGGATTTGTTCCTGACGGATGTATCGAATGTTGTGGTGAAAGTGTACAATCTCTACAGAGTGTCAAACTATTCGAATAGCCGTGTCGGCGGTTATGGACAGTTGGAGTGGCCATACTGTTCCCCCGTCAGACTTTTCAAAATGACTTGTGAAATGAATGGAGATTTTGACTTGACCACAACAGGGTTATGATATGAAATACAAGTTCCTACTTAGGAGTTATAAAATTGTGACTAGCTTCTCTTGCTTCTCAGGTTAGTAGAGATAAATCTGGCTTTTGCAAAACAACCCTAGAGCCTAGTGTCCTATTATCAAAAACCCCTTTCACTTGTTAGTATTAGTTTGCGAGTACTTAAAGAGTACTCATGGCTTTGTCCCTGGCTATTCCCGTGGCCAGACTATGAAAAGGAGTACCTGGAGGATGGACCCCAGGAAGGTTACGACAACTAGGATCATCTCCCATCGTCAGAATTTCCTGTGACCCCGAAGATGGAGTTTCGCCTACGCTACCGTTGTTATTATTACTTATTCCGCTACTTGAGTTGTATTAAGAACTGGATCATGAGATCCTTGTTTGTGTAAGACCTTGTGTATGGTTTGTAATGGATGATATACTGTGGTATCCAATTCTGTTATGTCTCGCAAAAATGGTAATTCTGGGATTGCGATGTATGGCATAACAGGCATCTGGGATTAAAAATCCGGGTGTTAACAGCCGGCCTCTCCGGCTTTCCTCTGGACTTCTTGTTCCCCACGGAAAGTAATTGACTTTGTCCTTTGTCCCGTCCAATTCCAAGAATATTTCTTTACTAACTTTTCTGAAACCAAAAACAGCAGAAAACAGGCATCTGGCACTGTTGCAACTTGTTAATAGGTTAGTATCAGAAAACATGTAAAAAGCACCTCAAAGTGTGTACAAGTAAAGAAAAGTAGATACAGAACAAGCATGGAGCATCAATAATTATAGATACGTTTCCAACGTATCACCGTCCTCTCAGGTGTGATGTTGTCTCCCCGCCATGGAGGCACCCTTGCTGTTGCACCTAGTGCTCCGTGCCCGCTCAGTCTTCTTGCGTGTGCGTGTCTGGATCATAGGCTACGTGGTCTTGCCTGCGACACCGGATACTGGGCACCATGGCGGTGTCGGCAGTCGGCCAGGCGGCAGTTGGCTGGATCCCACCATCCAATCATGTTTGGGACCTCGAATAAGGTGGAGGTCCTAGGATTCTTCCTCCCGCCGAGATGAATACTGGCTGGATGCATGTATTTATCGACCCGGTTGAAGTGGCGTGTTCTGGAAGTCTCCGTCGGCGACCTTCACTGGGCAACTCATGCCTAGATATTGCTAGATCGGGAGATTCGGTCATGTGCACCCCTGTTTTACTCTGACCGTTTGATTTTAGAGGGAGCGCTTTGAAGCTCTGCTGGTTGTTAATATCATGGGGCATATTCTCGTTCCATGGTGCTGTCGGAGAAGGTAATGGAAGCCGAGATCTGAGGACTAGCAATGGTGGTTCGAAGCTCCATGGCGATGAGAAATTGGCTTGGTGTTTCTTGACTTGGAAGAGCGGCTTGCAGGTCATGGCGATTGCATAGGAGAAGTTCTAAGTATTGCCTTTCAAGGTGAAAATGCAAGGTCTGACCTTTATTGGTTGTTTCTGGCAAGGTCTTATTAAAGGTATTGTTTTAAAAGCGAGAACTTTTCTTCAGGGTGAAAACCTAAGATCTATAATCGGGTGACCAACGCTTGTGCACTATTCCGCTTTTGGAGAAGCTGGACTTGTAATGTTGTCCTGGTGGTGTTAATGTTGTTGTTATAAGGAATAGATTGTTGTAGCGGGGGCTTTATATTTTGTATTTTTTTTCTATTTTTGTTTGTGGTGTATCCGTATTGCCGCTAGGTTAATGCGTTGTTGCAGAGTTTGGGTATAATTGGTATCTACGCGATATCAATATATACTCTTTATTCATAAAGATGATAAGTGTACTTTGATATCTTCTAGTTATTAATATTTTGTACTTTATCAGAAATACCTTATGCGGAGCAGAAACCGGAAACAACAAACTTGTCCTTCAGAAAAGCCATGTTATTCTTTCTCTCGATGTATACCCATTGTTTCATGGTTTTCTAGAGGGAACCATAAAGCTTTATTAATGAATATGGGGAGTAAAGAGGTACAAGCTGATCGGTTTACAAAACTGAACATGACGCCTGAGCTGTAGGATCACCAAGAGTCTAGCTAGATTTTGTGATTCGCCACTTGTTTCTCTTCCTTCATACATCATGGGCACATATAGCTCACGCTTCTACTCAATTAGCAAACCTTACTAGTCCAATTGTTCGTACCGGAAACACAATGCACATTATCTCACTAAGAGCATTTCTAGCTGAAGTACAAAAAGTTTAGAGGATAAAAATACACCACCAGTGGCCGAAATTGCCTCTAGCCGAACCCCGAATAGCCTTAGTGGAGAATAATTTTTAGTTCTCGGCCTCCGCACCCCCCAAATATAGCCGACCGTGGGCCCTAGACTTAATTTTTAGTCCCCTACCTTGCTGCCGCAGCCTCGCGGCCCACCGCTGTATTCCTGTTGGCATTCACACCGTTGACCACCAGTCATCTATGTCGATAGCCCGAAACACCCGCCGCCATTTTCCCCTCTGCCTGACCAACTCGCCTGTCCTAGCCGTCGTCGGAATCGGTCCCGAGAGCCGCCGCATCGAGCCGGATCCCACCGTCGATTCAAGGTTGATTCCAGCCGTGGCAAGGTCAATTCACCGTCGCAACTCCCTGGCTACAGCCGGATCCACGTGGCCGAGCATCTCCGGCATGTCTTTGTCCTCTCTACATCGTCGCGACTCTCGGCTTTATAGATCTCGGAGCTCGTAGGAGCACCGGCACCAGCACCCGCACCGCCACTAGCTCCGGCATTGGCGCGAGCACCTACGCCAGCACCGGCACCTTCTCATCACAGCGCTGGAAAAAGGTGAGTTTTATCCCCATTTTGTTTTAAAGCTCATAAATTTCCGAGGATAAAAACAATGATTTTTTGTAGCAACATGAAGAAGAAACAAGTAGAGGTATATACATCTTTAGTCCCATAGCTTGCACCGTAGGAGCGTTTTAGTCTCACATCTTGCAAAGTGAGCAAAATTAGTCCCACAACTTGCAACGCGGACATATTTTAGTCCAATTCATTTGAATTTTTGCATTTTCACCGATTTTATCAACTCGTAGGCGGAAACTAATTTTGAAACCAAAATGTGCCATCGTAATTTTTGCAAAATAAACCCTATGTATTTCTCTCCAGTTGAGACCTTGATACGGCCCCATCTGATCAAATTAAATAATAAAATAGCAGGCTACAGTGACAACAATCGAACTCGGGACCTGCGTCTTGAATTAGTATATTTTTGCCAATACAGCACACAGACATTTGATGCTAGAAGAACGCTTTTTAGATTAATTTCAGGCTGACTCATCTACACGGTCTCATATTGTGCGTCTTAGCCGCTCGTCTCCAAGCACATACAACTGTTAGGGTATATTCACCTAGTCGACCTAATATGTCTAAACGCGTTCGAACTCTTCCTCACGAACGTGCACGACATGCGCGGCGCCCTAGCGGTATGACTTATCTGTGCACCAAATCTAGACAACGATTGCGCCGTCTTGAACGTGGACGGACCGCGTGAATGTCCTGTCAGTCGGCCACTCGGGACCCATATATAAGTGAAACATTAATACTTAAAAAACTAGATTAGCCCTATCAGTAAAAAAAGCCGTTTAAATAAAATAAAGAGGGGAATGCTACTGCTACTGCCGCTAGAGGAGGACGTCGCTACAGCTACTCGTCATTGTTGCCGCGACCACCGTTGTCGTTGTTGCCGACCCTGTCGATCGCCGGCCATGAAGCACACACGAGTGAAGTGAAGCTTTATTAGTCGAGTGTGTACACCCGAGCTACATGTAAGTCTTTATTTTGGACATTCAAAAATACATGTTTTAACTTTGGAAAATTTATAGAAAAATACATTTTTTTAATCTGAATAATTTGTATTTTAGGCTCCATAGAAAAGTTAAAATTAGAGATCCCGGTTTGTAAACGATGCACCATCAAATCTGTTAGAATTTTCTTTTTTTAGTGTAGCCCCAATACAAATCAATCCGGACTAAAACTTTGCACACAAAAATATTATATCATTGTTCACATGTCGTATATTGAAATATGTTTTTATACTTTAAATTGTATTTTTTAAATATTCAAAATAAAGGGTCCGGGTTTCAAATAAAGGCCTCCATACATGACGCACAAGATTATGCTAAGAATGGATGTGACCATTTTTACGTCTGCCTATGCGCTTTTATTCTATAAAAAGAGTTCTACCTTTTATAGTGGCTTGAGGAGTGGATTACCAATACGACAGAGGTCATGCGTTCGATTCACTCCCTTGCTAGAATTTTATTTATTTTATACTTCTACTGACATAAGGACCCACATGTTGGTCAGAACCAAGGACACGAGTGCCATAGAAAAAATACACGAGGGTTATTTAAAAAATATGACGCCATAGATTGACGAATTTGGTCAAAATATGTCAAACTCAATTAAATTTGATCAAATTGGACTAAAAATGTTTTTAGAATGCAAGTTGTGGGACTAGTATTGTTCACTTTGCAAGATATGGTACTAAAACGCTTTCATAATACAAGTTGTGGGACTAAAAGTATATATACCTCAAACAAGTAACATCATTGGAGGACGAGGACAATGACTTGTATTAATATCGGTTATGAATAGGTGGAACATGCTAGTAATATGCTCTAATGCACGTGCCTAGAATACTATGATGATGCTTTTTGGGTATGTAGTTGGAACATGCTAGTAATGCCCTAAATGATGCGCTAATAAAGCTTGGCCCGTATGTGTGACTTTGACAAATTATGTTGATGCTATCAATTTGTATGACTAATCTATGGATCTATATAAATTATAATTCATATGTCATACGTTCTTATGTATTTATGTGTTCAATTTTGCAAATTTTGTAGAATTTTTTTTTTGCTCCTCTAAATTATTGGGTATCGGTTCTACCTGTCATTTTTTAGACGACTAAATTTGCTCCTCTAAGTTATAGGGAGGATTTTTGTTCTCTAAATTAAAGGGGATGGGTTAGAGATAAACACAACGCATATTATCATACTAACATAGTTAAATCATCAGGTCATAAGACATATATAAATAAGACTAAATGCACATAGTTAAGTAGTTAGGCTAAAAAATACATACCGCTACCACACAAGATCACACTTTTACAAAGTGACATTAACTGGAATCTTGTGATGCTAAGGGAGACCTTGTGGAGTCGTGTGTTCGACGGATCTTTTAGGATCCTACGTGTCTTGTATTTATTGATTGATTTTAGGCCAATCTTTTCGAATTTATAGTTGTTTTTGGCGATGATTGTGGGTCTCGTGTGCTTATCCTTTTAGGTTGTAGCGCGATAAATTTCCGTACCACAACAAACTCCGCCAAGGTTTGTCAGCCTTCGGTAATAAAGGATGAGACTGGGGCGAGCCTTCGGCTCGCGCTAGGTCCTATAGTCGTCACTAGGTGGTCCAAACATCTATTTATATTTTGTATTACTTTTAGTGCTTTTTGTATTTCTAATGATTATTACTTATAAATTGGTGGAATTTTGAAGAAAAAAATTACAGTTACCGAGGTTCCTATACCCTGACGATCTAATCGCTCGCCGTCTCACTTTTCATTTGCAAGTATAAAAGACAGAAAGAAGAAACATATAAAAGACCGAAAAATAAGATATGTGAGTAAGCCCACCGCGGGGCCGTGCGTGGGCCTCAAATAGGATTTGCCGGGCTGAATGCTGCTGTGCCCACAGCCCAGCCACCAAACCGATCTGAATACAAGTTATGGGCCGCAAAAGCTGTCCAATATAGGTTACCTGCATTTCATTTTCTGGCCGAAAATTCGTGAGGCCGAGCTGAAGCTCTGCAGCCGACATGCGCTTTCTCGAATCTGATCTCAGTGCAAGTGATGGTATTTTTTTTTTAAATCTGTCTAAATCTGAAAAGTTCAAGTAAGTCTGACTTTTTTTAAAACTAATTCGAAATCTGACCCTTGAGGTCGGCGTCATTTAAAATGACGCCGAACTTGTACAGGTCAGCGCCAAGATGAAGCAGCTGAGATGCAAACTAGGGAGATCGACATCGTTTTAAACGAAGCCGACCTTCTTCGATTCGATTTCCTGATGTGCACGTCGACATGTACAACTTCGATGTCATTTTAAACGCCGCCGAACACAGGAATCAAATTTTGAATTAGTTTTAAAAACGGTTAGATTCAATTGAAATTTTTAGATTTGGACAGATTTAGCAAAAAATACCAAGTGATACGCCCGCAACATGCAGCATTCCAATCATTCTTGACGGAAGAGACGGCCAGAGCCCAGACCCAGAAGCGTCTTGCCAATGGGGCCGCATCGGCTACAACCGAATAACGTGATCAGCTTTTTTTTTCACTGTTCAATTTTTTCTCTGTTTACACAAAACAAACTATCCATGAGATTTAAAAAACTGTTCAGTTCAAAATTTTGAAAATGTTCAGATTTATTCAGGTTTTGAAAAAATGTTTAGAGTTTTAAAAGTTCAAACTTGAAAATATTCATACTTTGGGAAATTTAGACTTAAAAAGTGTTCATGTTTGAAAGTGATCAGATTTTAAAAAATGTTCATATATTGAAAAATTTCAGAGTTTGAAAATTGATCATATTAGAAATGTTCGTAACTGAGAATGTTCAAATTTGAGGATATATCATATTGTGGTAAGCCCCCCCCCCCTCCCCCGCATCGCCCTCCCCTGGCGACACGGGGGAAACCCTAGCCGTCGGCCGCTAGGGGCCTCCCCATCTTCGTCTCTGCTCCTCGCCGCCGCCAGAGGGGCCTCTGGCGAAGCCGTTGCGCCCCAGGGAAGGTGGTGGCAGGGCTCTCTTCCTTCCTCGCGGCCAGGCTGGCGCGAGACGGCGGTCTTGGCGGCGTGGCGTCCTCGGCTCTGGCTCCGGCGGCTCTACAGGCGCGCGGGGCATGTCACATCCCAAAAATACTAAACTTGGATCATCAAACTCTAATCATCAAATTTAGGATTAACAAAACCTTTGCTAAATAAAATTATGAAAGCATGCATGTGAGTATGCATTTCATTTTAAATTCTTTTGAACCAACTTGTTTGTGTGATCATTTGCTTGTAAATGGATGCTTAGGTGAAATAAACATCATATAAACAATTCCCAAACTTTTCTCAAAGACAAGTAAATCAAAACAAATAAAATAAGGGAATGGTCATTTTGACCAATTTAACTCCCATGCCTATTTTGGCTGTCTCAAACTTTCAGATCTTAACAGGAACTTTTCTGGATCTTTGCACCCCTTGATTGTATCATAACAAAGTATTAAGGCCCACCTTGTGATCATCCAGAAACATTCAAATGCATAGTTTAAATAACAATTCAAAATTGAATCTTTATCATATGGGAAGATCCCACTTTTTCAAAAAACCACTCAAACAAGCTCAACTTTCAAAACCCAAGCATCTGCAGACTCACCAGCATCAACCTAGCACACCCACCAAAAATCTTTTCAAAATTCAAAACTTGAATTCTTGCGGCCATTTCATCAAACACTTGGAGGCAACAAATCAAACTGGCCTAACTTCACTGTTTTGAGCAGTAACTTGGCTAAGCAATGTTCACCATTGATCACCCTTGTCTCCCTCAGTGCCAACCAGTGCTTGGACAAACCCTAGCCCCTACCCTTTGCCCCATGCCATGCCAACCCGAGCACCCCCCTTGCCAGCCGACCATGGCTAGCTAGCCAGAGCAAGCACCAAGCCTAAACAACATGTCTAGGAGCAAGCCAACACTCCACCGCCACTCCCTGTCCAACGCTCGAACCTTGCTAACCCCTGGACCACACGCACGGACCGCGCCCAGCTCGCCAGCAACCATGTTGAGCATGCGCCAGAGCGCCACGCTCGACCGACGCCCACAGACCGCGTGCCGCCCTCGTCGCGTGCATACATGATCGCCACCGACCCAGGATACCGCCAGACATCCCCGTTCGCCGCCCCATGACGCACAGCCACCGCTCGCCGTCGAAGACGCCGCTTCTGCCGCGCAGAGCATCGCGCGTTCCAGACCAAACCGCACCGTCCCTACGGGCGCATTAAAGACGTAGAGCATCGCCAGGAGACCACCAAGCGATCGCCACCGCAGGCCATGCCTCTAGCCGCCCGTAGCCATGTCGCCACCGTCGCCTGCCCATCCTGTTCGGTCTCGTCGTCGCGACTATAAATAGAGGCCACCCCCAGCCGAATTGAGCAACCCATCTCACTCCCCTCTCCTCACTGATCGTGCCACCCCGTTGCCGGAGCAAGGCGAGCAGCACTTCGCCGGAATTTCACCGGAGTCTGTCGCTGCTGGAGAAGAAGGGGGCCAGCGATTGGAGCCGCCCCAGGAGAAGTTGCTGGTACCAGGAGGTTCGCCGTCGTCGACTTCGTCGTTCGCCCGCCTCGCCGGACCTCGCCCGAACCCCGGTGAGCCTCCAACGACCCCCACTGGCCGCGCTAGGTTTCTGTCTCGCCGGCGTTGCCCAATGTCGACGATGACCCTCAGCCGTTGGACTAGAACCAGATCTAACACACCACATCGCCCCATACCGCTTCGCACCCCCTCGTCTCACTGACGCGTGGGGACAGCCACTTAACCAGCCCGCATAAGCGCTGTGCTTAGCAGGCCGGCCCAGTATCATTTCCCGCGCAGCCGAGTTATTGAATTTAACCCTTTTCCATTTTATTTCAAACACACTTCTGTACCTAGTTTCAAAAATCAACCCAGGTCGATTCAGTGAACTAAATTGAGTGAAACCAATTTTATTAGGAAGGTCTGGGAATGCTGAATCTAAGCCCGTTGGATTCAAGTCATTTGGATCTATAGATCATCCTTGGTAGAAATAACAAGGCAGAAGCTTTTCTGCATTAAATTTTTTTTCAAATTAAAACCACAATAGCTTTTGAGTTGATTCCAACTCTCAAAAATCACATTCAACCATACCATTCAGAATATATAAAAATATATGGGTTTACTTACAGAAATAATGTTTAAGTAATAAACGGATGCCACATAGGCATTTCTAGTCACTTTATTTAATTAAAAATAAAAGGTTAAACCTTATTAAATTGTGACACCACTTTAAATCACATTCCCATGGACTAAAATATGTGGTGATGACATGTGTCAACATGATCCCATGTTTGGTTTAGAGAATATTAAATCTTAAGTAGTTTTTCAATGAGTAGAAATTACTTTTCTAAAAATAAAAGGAATTAAACCAAGCTTTAATCTTGTAATGTTAGTGATGATGCTAGATCATCTATAGGACCCTTTTGTATGATGATTACAAGTAGTTAAGAATTGTTTGGTTATTGTGTATCTCGTATTTATTTATAGACGCTAGTACCGACCAAGGATACGAGGAGGAAGGAGGATTCTACGAAGAAGAAGCCGAGGAGAACTTCAACCACTGCTCTGCACACAAGGCAAGCTTATACTGATACTGATGCAAGCCTAATACTACTAGTTGAATGTGCAAGCTAACACTTGCAAGACACTCTAATGATGCAAACAAACCACTACTTGTTACTATGCCTACTATATGCCTTAAGCATATGTGTTATACCCAAATGATACCTAATCCTAGTTTTACTTGCAAGCTTTCTATTTTATTTCTTTATCAAAGCTATTACTTAGAGTTTACTTAAGTGATTTTGTAGATTCCAGAAAGATATTTAAAGGTTGCATAAAGAGCATAAAATTTGGCCTAAGCTAGAAAATCTTGATGTCATCCTAAGGCATGAGATTGAACTTAGTTGAAACTCCACTAGTTTACTACCCCTCATTAGTACTCACTCCCACTTGTAGATGCTAGTGCTAAGCATAAAACTTGATCAAATTTTAGATGGGAATACTTGGTGAAAATGGTTATGAAAACCTTAGAATGATGGATCATTCTACTGAGATGTTTTGACATGTGTTTCCGAACACCAGATGATTTATGGTGATGAAAATATTGAGGCATGAGCCTTAGCCCTTTATAAAACCGATGGTTGTCTGAATGCGATACCATTCCAATTTTATCGTACAACCACAATACCCGAGAATTGGGTAGGGCTTGACTGGAAACTTATATACCTTAGTATTAGTTCCCTCACGACCAAGGTATGAGCTGAGGCTACCTTGTGAAGATTGTCCACCTGTGCAGTACCCAAGATGATAGTTGGTCATGTTTGGGAGGCCAAACTCACAGGAGAGGTGCTTATACTAGGGCGTGTAATTGAAAGGTTAGGATTGATTATCCGCATACTGAGTATGGTGAATTCAGGATTTGTTCCTGACGGATGTATCGAATGTTGTGGTGAAAGTGTACAATCTCTGCAGTGTCAAACTATTCGAATAGCCGCGTCCACGGTTATGGACAGTTGGAGTGGCCATACTATCCCCCCGTCAAACTTTTCAAAAAGACTTGTGAAATGAATGGACACTTGACTTAACCACAACAGAGTTGTGATATGAAATACAAGTTTCCACTTAGGAGTTATAAAACTGTGACTAGCTTCTCTTGCAAAACAACCCTAGAGCCTAGTGTCCTATTATCAAAACCGCTTTCACTTATTAGTATTAGTTTGCGAGTACTTAAAGAGTACTCATGGCTTTGTCCCTGGCTATTCCCGTGGCCAGACTATGAAGAGGGGTACCTGGATGATGGACCCCAGGAAGGTTACGACAACTAGGATCATCTCCCATCTTCAGAATTGCCTGTGACCCCGAAGATGGAGCTTCGTTTACGCTACCGTTATTATTACGTATTCCGCTGCTTGTGTTGTATTAAGAACTGGATCATGAGATCCCTATTTGTGTAAGAACTTATGTACGGTTTGTAATGGATGATGTACTATGGTATCCAATTCTGTTATGTCTCGCAAAAATGGTAATCCTGGGATTGCGATGTATGGCATAACAGGCATCTGGGATTAAAAATCCGGGTTTTGACAGGGCGGCGGGAAGCGTTGCGCGTGGCGTGCTCGGCACGCAGGCCCAGGTTGGCGCGAGGCGGCCAGGCCTCGACACGGGGTCCTGCGTGGCTCCCTCCTCCTTCCTCCAGCGGGTGGTGGCCGAATCTGGCCTGGCGGCGCCCCTCGGGCTGCCGGCCGACCGGTGGCCGGAGTGGCCCCAAGCGGCGGCCGTGGTGGAGGCAGGGAGGCGGAAGCGGGCCGACCGGCCCATATCTAGGCCCTTTTGGGCTTAATCTGGTTGTGCGGGCCCTAGCCTGCTGGCCCCTGCGCTGGGTGTGCGTGTGAGCCTGGCTCCGCGCAGGTTGGGTCGCCTAGGCGACGTTGCTGGCAACGGCGATGGCGCCGGCGGCCGGGTGCGCCCCCCACTTCCCCTTGGCCGCCCTCCCCGGCCCTAAGCACAGGGATGTTGCTGCTTTGGCCGGGTCGAGTGGAGCCCGACGCCTTCTTGGTGTGGCGGCTTGAGGCGTTTTCTGACGCCGGCGACGGGGGTGGCAGTGTTGGGTGACCGGCGATGCTTCTTTGAGGTGGCTGTGCGCAAACCTGCCGGTGACTCCTCCGGGGCCAGCGTGGGGGCTCCATGTGAAGAACATGATGCTCGGTTGCGGGAAAGAGGTACCAAGCTCCGGGCGAAAGCCCTGCCTTTGGGTCGGTGACGGCGACGCCTGCGGGTGTCGCGTGCTGTTGAGGCGTCATCGAGGAGCTTCGGCACCTCCCTCGCCTAGGGTGTCAGGTTCCGGGTGAAAAGCCCAGATCTGGCTTGCTAGATCGGGCGGCGGCGGCGTCTTTGACGTCGTACCCTCCATGGTGAGGTCGTCTTGGAAACATGATTCCTTGGTACGAGTCATTGCTCATCGTCATGGTCCTCGGTGTTGGCCTCATGCGGTGTCGTGGTGCAGATGGAGTGTCGGCCTCTCGAGCGGTATTGCGGTCGGCTTGCGTGACGGGGATCTTCCCCGGATGGCATGAGCGGGCCTCCGGATGACTAGTGGTGGGCTGGCCTCTGTGGTTGATGGCGGGTCGATGGAGACTGCATGCTGGTAAGTCTGTTGCGGTTGCAAGGAGGTAGCTACTGCGCCGGCGGCGTACCCCGGATCTGGGCTGAGCCTGGATGGCTCGCGGGGTCTTGGTGGGACCCATCTTGGCTGCGATTGGCATGCTCCTGATGATATCAACGATGCGCAAGCACTGCGACTTTCATCGGCAGGGGTTCTGTTCGGCGGAGGAGCTCACTCTGTGGCGTCCTGGAGAAGCGCTCGACGGATTTCGACATTTGTCGTAGTCTTGTTTTGAGTGTTGGGTGTGTTGTGTTTGTGGGTGTTCGGCCTTCTTAGGCTTGTAAATCAAACTCCTTTTCTATCGATGAATAGAAACGCAAAGCTTTTTGCGTTTTTACGAAAAAAAGAATGTTAAAATTTGAAAATAATCATTAAAAAAACAGCAGGGAGAAAAGGAAATAAAAAAAGAAAAAACATCGGGAAAAAAGAAATATAAATGAAAAAATAAAACCAAATAAAAACAGAGAAAATTGACCGCATTGTTCTAGAACCTTCTCGAAACAAAAAAAAAACAAATTTCCTATTGGGCCGACCTATTTAAAAGAAATAGCCACGGAGCCCATATAACATTTTCCATCCACATACCCGCTTTAGTCGCGCCAGAAAAAACGCTTCATTGGAGATAGCCTGCCAATCCTTATGCGGGCTTTGCGAACAAGTCCTGCATCATCTCTCCGTATGTCTGTCGTCGAACGCGTGTGCTAGGCAGCCACCACCTCGTTCATCGCCACTTGCACCGACGGAACCTCCGCTCGTCTCTATCCCAGGGTGCACCATCCCGTTGTTCTCATCAACTTCCTGTCCCTGCTTATGCCACCCCAGCCAGCATGCATTTTCCCGTCGACACCTAGGGATGGAGGAGGTGGTGGAGATGTCAAGGCGGCGGGGAAGGAGGAGGAGATGTCTGGGGAGGTGGAGTAGGAAGAGGCGCAGGTGTCGAGAGTGGCGGCGAAGGAGGGGGGAGAATAAGCCGGACGAAGAGCAGTAAACGAAGTCGGTAGGTGCCGAGGTCTTTAGCTATCCCTCTTTCTTTTTTAATTTGATATTTTCTTGTTTGATCTGATTTGACATGTTTTCTAGCTGTTTGTTTTCATGTCGAGGTTGGTAAACCCTTGTTTACCGCTTGTAGTGTGCAATACAGATGCTCTGCGTACCCTTTCCGTTGCTAATGCTAAGCAGGCCGGTCCATAGAATCATCGCAGTATTGTTTTTTTTGGTTTTGGAAAGATTCTCGAACCCACCTATCTATTTTCCATATGATTTTAGAACCCACCTCTCTATTGAGCCCATCCATACGGTCTGCGTGTGTTCGAACTTGTCTGCACGGACATTTCAGGCCCGCGCGGCGTCCTAGCGGGCCAACCCATCCAGCAAAACGCGTTTGGCCCGATCAATCCATGTATCTAATCTAAGACTCGGTTGCGTCGGCCCGGCCGCGCACTTGTCCGAGCGCGTCCTTCTTTTATAGTTGGCGTTCTTTCCGCCAGTGGCACCGAAACCACACCACTTCTCCCTCTAAAAAAACCTCTCCCAAATTTTACACTGGCGGGAGCGAAAGGGAAGGCGATGGATCCCGCTATCATGGTTGATGCTGCGGCCTCCGCCGCCAAGAAGCGCGACCAACCAAGGAAGCATGCAAAGGACCAGACGCCGGAGGAGCGGAAGATCGAGTCGGACAAGCGCAAGGGCTGGCGAGTGGTGGCGAGAGATCGACACACCGCTGCTAGGCTCGAGACGGAGCGCTAGGACGAGGAGGAGCGCCTCCTCGTCACCAACAACAGGGCCGACGCCAACAAGATGGCAGTGAATGCTGCCAAGCACGCATCAGCATGATCAAGCAAGAGGCGTTCCACCGTTTTCACCGGCGCCTTCTCTCTTCCCGGCCTGGCCATGGCCGACGCGTCTTCTACCAGCTCCGTTACTTCCACGCCTACAGGTCGGCCACCAGCTCAGCCCAGGGCAACAGGACCGCACACGCCCTCGCTTGGAGGCCACCAGATGTCCCGGTTCTGACATGGATATACCCCACGGATACATAACATTGGTATACCTGGTCCAGTCCAAGGAAGGCCCACGTCAGGACACAGAGCCCATGAAGACTTCGGATGGCCCAAGTCCATGGCGTTTTCGACTCCTTGGAGGACAAGTCTAGATTAGATAGAATTTCAAAGGGTACCAACCCTAATTTGTAACCGACTCGACCTAACCTAGGACCTGCCTATCTATATAAAGGCCAGGAGGATACGGCGAGAAGGATCTCTCTCTCTCTCTCTCTCTCTCTCAACACCACATACACACCTCACGCCAGATTGCATCTGCGCACCCCTATAACCTTCGGTTCCGTCGTAATCAAGAGAAGACAAGCAGGAGTAGGATTTTCCCTCCGGTGGTTGAACCTGGGTAAACCTCGTGTCACTGTGTTGCTTGTCTGTTTACCGTTCCGCGAATTCTAGCATCCCCATCTTCTCCAAAACCTAAGTCCATAACAATGGGCATTGACGAGATCGAACCTCGCCAGGTTCAACCATCCCCGTGCGGCGGCGTCGGAGGCGGGAGAGCCCGCCATCGACCTGAACCGCACTCCAACCACCGCGGACGCAACCCCGAAGGCGTCGACAAAGCGGCGGACCATCTCTGCCACGAACATGCCGACGCTAGTCAACCTGTTCGGCGGAATGCACGCCAAGCGGACGGCCGCCGATGACACGGTATGATTGCCACATTTCTTCGCCATTGCCAGTGCAATGCTCGCGCCGCTTTATGATGGCCAATTGGCGTGCAGGATTTCGTGGGAAACGATGGCGAGGACGTCATGAACAACATGATTAACGAGGGTGGCCACGGCTATGCCAACAGCGGCGAGGCCGAGAGAGCAACGCAGGAAGAGACCTAGAAAGATGCATGCAATATTGCGGACGAGGCATTGTTCGGGAATGATGGAAACGATGGCACTTCCATGGGCGAGGGCGTCACGGCTGCGTCGTTGGCCGCTTCACTTGCGGCCTCAATTTTCGACGGCAAGAAGGTGAGCCAACGAACCGGGGGCTACACCCCCGCCAAGAACAAGCTCCTATGCAAGACATGGATAGAGATTTCACAAGATCCACTATGCGGCGCCAAGAAAAAGGGCTTTGCCTATTGGAAGAAGGTGGGAATGTTCTTCCATGAGCATAGGAAATTTGGGAAGGACGCCTTTCTTAGCGATCGAAATGATCTCTCCCTCTCCAAGCGTTGGGGCACCATCCATGCCGAGTGTAGAAAGTTCCAAGGATCCTACGAGATGGTGACAAAAAGGAAAATAAGCGGCTTCCATCCGCTTGACATGGTAAAACCTCTTCCCCTCTTTATCGATGTCTTACATTTGCATTTGCCGATCGAGCCATTATTGGCATCCATGTGTGTAGATCATGAAAGCAATGGAGCATTTCAAGACGGTGAACGATAATAAGGCTTTCTCGCTGAGCCATTGTTAGACGTTGCTCAAGGACACCAAAAAATGGGAGACTAGCTTTGCCCTTTGGAGAGAGATGAATAAGAAGTGGGGCAAGGCATGTGCTTCGACAGGCGGTGTCATCGACCTAGACACCGACAATGACAAAGGCTTCGTCCCATCTGCAAGAGATGAGATTACCGGCCCTGCCCTCCGCCTTGGTAGCCACAAGGCCACGAAGGCCGACCTCGCTCGCCAGGATGGTTCCTTGTCGTTCTAGGAGACCTTGAAGCAGATCCTGGAGAAGAAGGAAGAGGCTATCGCCGAGAGGGAAGAGAGGCAGCGCAAAGAGAAATAGGCCGCCACCAAGGCCTTCGTCGAGTTGTAGACGAGGTCCATTGAGGAAAGGAGGACAACGCCAAGGCCAAGCTGATGGAGATCGAGGCCAAGGCGAAGTTGACAGAGGCCGAAGCCAATGCCAAGGAGGCCGAGGCCAGGTCTAGGGTGTTGGAGGCCGAAGCCAAGGCCAAGGAGGCCGAAGCCAAGACCAAGGAAGCCAAAGTCAAGATCATGGCCGAGGAGAACACTATCATGCTCACCGACCTAGATAGCATCGTCGACCCTGATCGCAGGGCTTGGCTTTCGAAGAGGCAGCAGGCCATCAAGGCTCACGATGCCTGAAGGGGAATGGCGACGGCAGTTGCAACTTTTTGGGCAGGGAAGCTGCCATCTTTTAGACATTGTGTATAATATTGCCCCCTTTTGCACAGTTTAGATCCAATGGCCATTTGTTGGCGATGCCAAAGGGCGATGGCGTACGTATATCATGTTATTTGCCAGTAACCTGTGTGTGTCTTTGACCAGCGATGGCGTCATTTTCAACTGATCTGCATCCCTATCCAGCGATGACGCCAACGCCCGTCTGCGCGGACAAATGGATCGCGTCGCTGAGCACGGCTGGCCGGACAGGCCGGACCTCTACCCAAATCGACCAGGGCCCGACCCAAACGGATAAAACAGACCATTTAGGATTACCGTATAGGTCGATTCGATGAAAATGACCTAATTGGAGAGGACAAGGTGGGGGAGTTGCCCTGGTGCCACGGGCAGACATAGCGTCCCTGCACTTCAGAGCTACGTGCGCAAGGTGATGTGATGCTTTCGGGGCGTGCGCTATATGCCGTTTCAAGGTGGCGCGCTAAGCGGGTCGGTCTAGTTGACGAGATTTCTTGTTTTTCTATTTCTTTTTCATATTTTGTTTAGACCCTGAGCATTCTCTATATTAATGATTTAAGAACTGTTAATAATAGTGAAGATTTTTTTAATATCATGAAGAAATTTTCAAAATTATTATTTTTTATAAAAAATAATGAATAAAAAAATAGAAAATTATGAACCAATTTCAAAAATTATTAATCAGTCTTAAAAAAATTCATGAACAATTTTTAAAAATCATAAAACCAATTTAAAAAACCATGAACCAATTTCAAAAAAATCATAAACCAATTTCAAAAACCATGAACGAAAACTTAAAGACATGTACTCCATCTGATCCATAAAAAGTGTCGCTCATCTAGTATAAAATTTATACTAGTTTAGTACAAAATAAGCACACTTATTATAGATTGGAGGGTGTATCAAATTTTAAAAATCTTGAAACAAAATTGGTTTTTTTTTGAAAATAATAAACATACTAAAAAAATAATGTTTTAGAAAATAAAACAAAAAGAAAGAAAACATAAAAATAAAAATAGATAAAAAAAGAAAACATAAAAATAAAAGCCTAACAGGAACTGGGCCGGTCCAACGGGGCTTCCGCGCTAGGCAAATAGTAGCATTCCCGCTGTTTCCGGCCACCAAATATTTGACCGACAGTGGCAAAATCCTTCGGCCTTTCAGCATTTGCAAATCCGTTTGACTGTGCATAGCGTGGTGTGGACTACAGGACTAGTGGGCCTTGAGGCTGTTCTTAGACAAAAGGCAACGAGCCAGCTAACTGCTATACGATTCTCAAATAAAAAGAAACTAATTGCTATATATCTACTATTAGTAATTCTCAAAAAAAATCTACTATTAGCACATATGAAAAACATTTGAATAACAAACATACAAATGTGTTGTGATTTTTTTGCTAAAAAGTCCACCTATCTATTAATAGTTATTAAAAGTAGTACAAAAAAACTATCAAAGTAATAAAAAATTCAAATAGGTCAATAAACCACCTAGCGACGACTACACGCACTAAAGCGAGCTGAAGACGCGGCGTCGTTCTTGTTAGGAATAGACAAGTTGTATTCCTCTGAGGGCCAAATGCAACAATATATAGTACAGGTATAAGGCAAATATGCAGGAAGCCTCCTAACATATGGGGAAAATACAATACACACACATATATATATATATACATAGAAAGCACTTCACTGCAAGAGCGCATAAAATACAACCAAGTGTACCAAAAATCATCGATAAATAAAATATAGTAGTGATGGCCCCCTTTCGAGGCGAAAGGAGCCGGACCCCAAACATCGGAATAAACTAAATCAAAAGGTCGCTGAGATACAGACGCGCTAGTAGGATAGGGAAGCTAAATCTGTTTACCCAACCTACAGCCCTGACAATGCAAAGACCCATCTCCTGAGACAGACCCCAGAAGACCACGATGAACTAATGACGACAGGCGAGAGTCACAGAGGTGACCAAGACGATGATGCCACTGCTGAAAGGAGCTGGTAGGAGAGGCGACAATCAGAGAAGAACTGGCAGATGAAATGGCAGCGGAAGGAACACGAAGCCAGTCTAACTTTCAAAGGCCTGAAGAATCACGGCTGCGAGGGCCAGCTCCAACCAGGGCCTGTGTGCGACGGTCACAAGAATCGGCATCAAGAATGACGCGACAACCAGAGTCAGTAAGCTGGCTAGCAGAGAACAGATTCATCTTAAGAAGAGGGACATGAGAAATATCATGAACAAAAAAAGAAGAAGTAGAAAGGGTGCCCCGACTAGAAACAGGAAGATAAGTACCATCAGCTGTAAGAACACGGACAGGAGAAGGGAGAGAACGAAGAGCAGACAGAAAAGAAAACTCAGAGGTCATATGAAAGGAAGATCCAGAATCCAGATATCACGGAGTCGTACCTGACTGTGTAGAAGGTAGTGGTCGCACAGTGCATGAAGAGTCAGTCACAGAACCAGCAGTGCCTGTCGAAGAAGAGCCTGTAGCAGCAAGCAGACCGCGAAGACTCCTGATAATGTACTGATCAGAGAGAGCAACTGCTGAAGACCCGGAAGGAACCGACTGCCCACGAGCCTAGTGCTGCTGACGTAAACTGGGGTCCCGTGTATAACAGGTGGCCCAAGTGTGGCCATCCCTGTTGCAGTAAGAGCAGTGACGAAGAGAACCACGGCGACCCTGACCACGAGCCTGCTGGTGCTGAATCTGACCCTGAGGCTGCTGGTGTTGAAGCTGAGCCTGACCCTGACCTGGAGGAGTGGGTAGTATCGGCGGCGGCGGCACAGGGGACCGCGGCTGAGTCGAGGGAGCAGACGGCAAAGGAGCACCACGAGTAGCAAGCACAGACAGAACCGTAAGAAGACCAGCACCACGGAGCCGGGTCTCCTCAGCCCGAAGCTCAGACAACACCTCAGAGAGCGGAACACGACCACGAGCATTCAGCTGAGCACGCCGGGGCTCAAACTCCTGGCGAAGCCGAGATAGAAACTCATAGATGCGGTGGAACTCCAAATCCGAGCGCACAATCTGGCAGCACGAGCATGTGCCACAAACAGCAGTACGGAGAGAATAAAGCTGACGCCAGATAGCAGCACTCTGAGTATAGAACTCATCAATAGTGGAATCACCCTGCTGAAGAGCATGCTCCTGGCGAACCACGGACAGGTAAAGAGCATCCCCAGACGGCAGATAGCGCTGACGAAGATGTGCCCACTGAGCGGCAATAGTAGGGAGACTCATGAACTCAGCAGCATACTGGGGCAGAACACTGGAGGTGAGAACAGCAGCAGCACAAGCATCCTCATCGACCCACTGAGTGTAGGCAGTTAGATCGTGGCGATATTTCTCGAGATCAGCAAAGTATTGCTTGAACTTCAGGTCATAAGCAGCAACAACACTATCATCGGCACTCTGAGCGACATCCTTGGCCTCCTGAGAAGCATCAGCGCCAAGAACTATCAGCGTCGGCAGAAGAGGAGCCACAGGAGCAGGGGGGCACAGCGGACAGGAGACCTCGCCGGAGAGCACACCCCAAAGACGGAGACCGCGCATGTGGACGCGCATAAAGGCAGCGAAATCAGGATAATTCGCGCCATCGAAGATCACCGGGCAGCGAGGAATCGCAACATAGCCCAATGCAGAAGACATCGCTCAAATTTTTTTCTCTCTCTCTCTTTTTTTTTTGTTTTTTTGCAACACTCAGATCCAATCGGGAACAAGCGCCCAGATCCAATCAAGGCGAGCTGGAGGACTCGACATGGCCAGGCGCGCGTCGCGCGCGGTCAGGGAGGCAGGAGGGCGCCAGGCGGCGCCGGTCAGGGAGACAGCAGAGCGCCAGGCGGGGAGCCAGGCCAAGCAGCAACACCCGCCGGCCAAGGGGGGCCAAGGCGGGGCAGGTGGCGGTGGGCAGAGGAGTAGCAGACGGTGCAGGAGGTGGCGGGGCCAATCGGTGGCGTGCAGACGCGGGGAACGAGGCGGTGCAGAAGGGCCTGGCGAGTAGCACAGCAGGACAGTGGCAGTTCTGATCGGGAAGCAGAGGACCAGATCCGATCGGGAAGCAAAGGAACAGAACTTCACGCAGGCGGCCAGAACGGGAACCGGTGATGGCCGGGGCGATCTAACGGCAGCGGTAATCACAGGCAGAGGATCGGTGGGCACGGGAACCCTAAAACCGGCTCTGATACCATGTTAGGAATAGACAAGTTGTATTCCTCTGGGGGGCAAAGGCCACAATATATAGTACATGTACAAGGCAAATATGCAGGAAGCCCCCTAACATATGGGGGAAATACAATATACAGATATATACATCTAAAAGTTCTCGCCCCTCCCTCAACGGTGAGCCGAGCAAAGCTTATTATAGTAGCGCTTCTTGTAATAGATTGAGAAGTTGTGGTGCTAAGTCCCAATAGGACCAATACACAGAGCGGCGTCAATAGATAATAATAGGAACATAGATCAAAAGAGCCAGAATCGCAACCACACTAGTGAATACGAAAACCGACCAGAAGGGATTAGCGGAATATGTTGGATGTATTATTGAGCCTCACGGGCGAGTATATATAAACATACATGGATAATCTTGGAGTACAGGTCAAGTTAGGCTAGAGTCCTAACTATCCTAAACTACCATAATAATCGTGTCTGTATAATACTCAAACATCCCTGTACTCGTAGCCGTAGCGTCGTGAACAACCGGAACGTCGCGGACGGTCAGACTCGAGATAAACTGAAGTAGGATCGAATAGGCTGACATCCCCCCGCAGTCCGAGCGGGAACGTCGTGGACGATGTCACGTCGCGGTAGCTTGGACTGTAGAGGAAGCTGGTGATGCTCAAACAAGGTTGTAGCCCTTGTGCCGATGTCGAGGGAGCCGAGAGCATTGGGTAGTGCCGAGGTCGGGGTAGCCGTTGCGAGGGGTCACCATGGTTGATGTCGTGGTCGGGGATGCCGGTGTCGAGGTAACCACACGTGAAGCCGCATGCGCATAGTGCCGAGGAGGATTATGAAGACGCATCAAGGCAGGCGTCGAGGATGTCGATGCCGAAGCTGATGCAGTCCGAGCCGTCGAGGACGAGGTGCGGCCATAGTTTTGCCAGAACTAGACACACGTCGGGGACGAACGCACACTCCGGTTTTGCCAAAACCGAGTATGCAAAGAAGAACCCGTCGGTGACGCAGTCGAGGCAGTCGTAGAGGGGTCAATGCCGAAGAAAAAATTTCGAAGCCGATGAAGACGAGGCGCCGATCCGAGCTTGCCAGACTCGGGAACACATCGAGGACGAAGACACTCCCGGTGTTGCCAGTACCAGGAGTGCGGGGGCAGGGACCATCATGAACTTGTCGCCATGTCAGAAATACTAGCAGAGGAAGCCTCCAGAGCAGTTGTGATGCGCAGAGCATCAAAGGGAGAGATGCCGGTGTTGTTGACGGTTGTCGGAGTAGAGTAGAAGGTGGTGTATGATGTCTACACACTTCTATTCTTGTAGACAGTTGTTGGACCTCCAAGTGCAGAGGTTTGTAGAACAGCAACAAGTTTCCCTTAAGTGGATTACCCAAGGTTTATCAAACTCAGGGAGGAAGTGGTCAAAGGTATTCCCTCTCAAGCAACCTTGCAATCAAGATACAAGAAGTCTCTTGTGTCCCCAACACACCCAATATAGGTGCACTAGTTCGGCAAGAGATAGTGAAATACAAGTGGTAACGATGCCAGAAAAGAGCTTGATGGTGAGGCAAAGACTAAAGCCAATAAGAAGGAAGCAAGCAAACATGCAACAGATCTAGTAGCAAACGGTGTTTCAATGTTTAGAAACAAGGCCTAGGGATCATACTTTCACTAGTGAACACTCTCTCATATAAATATACTCTCTTCATGATACTACTCTTAACTACTCTCTGGTTGGACACTCTAATCCATGGTAGGGCTATAACAGCACACCTCAAAGTCCGCCTTCCCCAATCTAGATAACCCCACACTGTCACCTTGAGCGCTAGATGGTTCCAACAAACACCACAATTTTATAGAGACATCCAACTCCAAATATAACTCATAAAAATATTCAATCTATCCAAAGTGCCACACACGGTATGCACGCTGTCACTTTCACACACGTGGGGAAAACCATAGATCTATTAAAGCACAAAGAGTATTTATGTAGATTCAAACCTAAGTGACACCATGGCGTGGACGCTGTCACTTTCACACACATGGGGAGAGCAGAGATCTATTGAAGCACTTGAGTAGCAAGGTAGATCTACTTGATTACAAAGCTCATGACCACAACAAGATCATGCATAGAGAGAGAGAGATGAACACATAGCTACCGGTAGAGCCCTTAGCCCTGAGGAAGAACTACTCCCTCCTCGTCATGGGAATCAGCAATGGTGATGAAGATGGCGATGGAGATCGAGGGAGATGGCTCCGGGGGCACTTCCCCGTCCCGGCAGGGTGCCGGAACAGAGACTTTCTGTCCCCTGAATCTCCCCTTCGGTGGCGGCGGCGCTGTGGAGGTTTTTGTGGATTTCTTCTGGATCCTTTAGGGTTTTCTCATCGGGAGGCTCTTATAGGCGCAGGAATCAAGGTCGGTGGGGGTCTAGGGGGCCCACACCCTCCCCAGGCGCCTCCAGGGCTTGCCCGCGCCTAGGAGGGTTTGGCCACCCTGTGGCCCCCCTCCGGCTCTGCTTCGTGGTTCTGTGTTTCTCCAGGAAAAATAATAACTTTGGCTTTTGTCCCGTACAATTCCGAGAATATTTAGTTTCTACCTTTCTGGAACCAAAAACAGAAGAAAACAAGCAACTGACACTGTGGAAACTTGTTAATAGGTTAGTTCCAGAAAAGATATAAAAACACCTCAAAGTGTAGACAAAGCAAAGTAGATACAAAACAAGCATGGAGCATAAAAAATTATAGATACGTTTCCGACGTATCAAGCATCCCCGAGCTTAACTCCTGCTCGTCCTCGAGTAGGTACGTGATAAAAGTAATAATTTTTGAGGTGACATGCACCTTCACAATGAAGATCAAACCATTTGCAAGCATTGAAAGCTAGGATCAAAGAACTCTAAACATGTGCATGAAAGATGGAGTTCTAACAATAAGACATAGTAACTATGCATGCAACATGAAAGGCTGCAAACAAAGATCATGAATAACATGCATTGAAAAACGTTTGTTTGTTTCACATACAGAAAACATAGCATAGTGGCAATCAGCTTGTCCCTCATAGAGTAGCAATATAGATGCATAGGACACCTTGAAAGTTCACAAGGGTGACTAGAAACAAATAGCATAAGAACAAGTAATATCACAATATGCATCAATCAATAAGCTTTGGAACACTACACACAGAATGACAACTATGCTCTCTTAATGGTGCCTAAAGGTAGAAGGTGGAGACTCAATAGTGGTGGAAGAAAGGCCTCTTTGTAAAGGAAGCAGGGATTACAAGTTTCAAAAAGAGCTTCCAAAAATTATGGTACTTGTTAGCTTTCAGCCCTCATTGCCCCTATCATAAGCATCTTGAAGTGGTTAAGGTTAAAGTGGAAAAGCTGGAGTATATACTTGATGAAGTATAAGTTGGCAATCTCAAGTCCCTTGAATACGAGGGCCACACCTCATGCATACTCAACTTTGGGTCCAGGTAAGTTCTTGTCACTGTAAGTATTTGTATATCATTGAGAACCGCTAATGGGGTACCCCTTGCACATGGTACAGGAGATTTCCCATAACCAAAATGACAAGGCAAGCAGACAATGAGCATCTCATCAATCTTTTTATTTACCATATGCAGAGCTTTTTATTGAGAATGCTTCATAGATAGCTCATTATGGTGATGCTGCAAGTTTCCACTATGATTAGGCATGACTTAGGCTAGCGGCCCAGGAGTTTCTCTAACACAGGATACAAACTCCATGGACTTACAAATTCCCTCTTTATTTCACACCGGTGACATCCATAGACAAAAGAACATGATATCAACTGAGTACAAAGTACATGTGCAATGTTGAAAACGTTCCTCGTGACAACATAGTTCTGCTAATTCCAACTTATAAGTGCAAGCATATACAACAAAGTTGTCACAATGGTTCAAGTTTATTAGGGGAAAAGAATATAAAGTGTGCCATCAAGTTCGTGAGGGCTTTAATCACTAAGTTTTCACATAACAAAATAGTTTTTAATTGGAAGATAGCTGAAAACAAGAATGTACTTGGAATGGTGTAACACACCATGCATAGGAGTTTATAGTGGTGACACTTTGGAAAAACTTGGTTTCTTGGGAGTTGGAGGCATGAGTAGAACTTACTCATACAAGTGGAGGCTAGCAAAATACTGGGAGCAACCAACTAAGAGAGCAATAATGGCTATAATCATGTAGTGCAACAAAGCACACTAATCAAAGCAAAGAGTGGTACTACAAGTCAAGGACTAAATGATCATAGAAGCTAATGGTGACTTGTGAGAGTCGTAACATGGTGTAATCATGTGCCAAGTCAACCCAAGCAAAACATCAAAGGAGAATACCACAATACTATGCTTTTGCATGCTAAAACAACGCATAATTTCTTCAAGGCACACTAAGCAATCCCAATTGTTTGGAATAAGACATGCTACAGCAATAATCACTAAGCATAAGGTCAAAACAACACCTAGCATGTCATGCTAAAGTCTAAGTCACAGTAAATGCAAGCTCCCTTTTGTACCACTATAAGCATGAAGCTTCCTACTCTTTTCCAACACCAAACAACTTATTTGAAACAACTCACAAAGATAATAATCAATAAAGACCAGTGAGCTTGTCTCACAAATCCACAAAGAATAACTAAAAACTTCTAAGCTAAAAGCACAAGAAAACTAAGGCTAAACACAGTGCTAGCAAAAGAGAACACTCACAAAACAATAAGAATGAAAACTAGTGTTCTAGGCAATGAAAACAGAGTGTGTCTCTCTCCAAAAGAAGTGTGGTGTAACCAACCAACTTACTCAAGCAAACTAAGCAAACTAAAACCAAAAACTAAAACTAAGACGCTCCAAGAGCAACACAATAATGCATGAAACAATAAAAACGAAGTGTCTAGAAAGACCTGAGATTTTTATTGATGAAGAAGGGGATGCGTTGGGCATCCCCAAGCTTTGACGCTTGTACCTCTTGGATATTTATTGGGGTGACACCATGGTGGAATCCCCAAGCTTTAGATTTTGTCCATTCTTCATCTCATTGCATCATTCTCTTTCTACACCTGAAATTTTTTCCTTCATACAAAACTTCACACAATCTTCATTAGCAAAATTAGTGTATTCAAAAGATAATAGACCTTTAGGAAAAGCTTTGGAACAACAAGAATTTTCACTAAAAACCCAATCTACTGTAGCAACTCCTTCAAAAAGCTCAATTCCCAAAAAGAACCCAAAAAGGAATCAATAAGAAGCAAATGCAAATAATGGCAGAAATCTGTCAAAACAGACCAACAGGTAGAAACCGATTTTTTAGAGGACGTTCTGTTGCTCAAATAAAAAAGTGTTGAACTAACGAAAGTTATATAACATACTAGGGGATTTATTCGTAAATTTTAGCTCAATCCGAGTTACAGAGACTCCTCACGAATTTGTTTGGTGGAGGACAGAAATCTGTTTCAGGGTAGCAACTCCCCAAATCTTAGTTCCCTCTCGTTAGAGATCATTCTTGGCACAAAAAGCAAACAAAAAGGATAAGGAGAGGTCATTACTGAAGTAATAACTTCCAAGACTCAAGAAAATTCTTGGGTTATCTCCCAACAAGTACTTTTCTTTAACGCCTTTAAGTTAGGCTTGATAGTTTGAAAAGATGCTCACATAAGAAATATGAATTGAAGTAAAAGAGAGCATCAAGAAGCAAATTCAAAACACATTTAATTCTAAACCACTTCCTATGCATAATAATCTTGTAAATAAACAAGTCATGAAAGCACAAAGCAACAAGCATAGGAAAGCAAAACAAGTTCAACTTCAAGACTTTCAATATAGAGAGGGGAATCTTAATATTTTTGAGATGCATAAGACCATGTTTCCCTCTATCATAATAACTTTCAGTAGCAACATGAATAAAATTAACAATATAACTATCACATAAAACATTCTTATCATGAGCCACATGCATAAAATAATTATTACTCTCCACAGAAGCATAGTCATTCTTATTAATTATAGTGGGAGCAAATTCAACAAAATAGCTATCATTATTATTCTCATCACCATAATAATCAAATATAGGAGGCATATGTAATCACAATAAATTTTCTCCTCAATAGTAGGTGGACTGAAAATATCATATTCTTCATTGTAATCATCATACATTGGAGGTATAGTATCATCATAGGCAATAGAATAGCTATCTTCCCAAGTGTGTTCATTTGTAAACATATCATCATTGGAAGGAACATGGATAGCACTAATAGCACAACAACTATTAATATCATCATTTTTAGAATTGGTACCAAAGAGATTTTCAATATCAAAAGTGGTGTGCTTTTCCCAATCATGATCACTACTATAGGTAACAGGCATAGGAACATCATCTAGTTCAGACTCATCAGGAAAAACTATGATAGGAGCAACATGCTTAGAGGAAGATACCGTTTCCTCTCTCCTTTTACTCCTCGTCTTCTTCTTCTCCTCATTAGGAGGGAGAGGCTTGAAAGGAAGCTTCTCCACATGCCCTGGTTTATTGTTAGAGACAATAGAAGAAACTTTGGAGGATTCCTCCTTTTCATTAATAAGAACAAAACTCATATTAGTCCTGTCATATTTTGGTAAAATATCATCTTTAATAAGATTTATGTAAGTATTCGCGTGGCAATTATCAACACAATAAAGATGACACCCATGCAGGACACAATTCATACCAAAAGCACTCATGTCTACCAAAGAAGTTTTTCTTGATAACTCTTCACATCCCAAAAACAATGTAAGTTCATCATGTTGATTATTAGTGATCGCATTATCACAATTCAAGCTTGCAATACTCATATGACCTGAGCATTGAAGATTGAAATGACCCACTTCACATCAGAGTTCACAAATAAAAGGTAGAGGGCACACATTTTTTACCAAGATCATTTAGAGCCTTATACCATGTTCTGGTTTTTTCATTCCAGTGGGTGATACAATATTCTTCTTCTATTTGATTCTTCTCACAAGGTCTATGCATACCACAAAAATTAACATGCTTATAAGAAATAGTACTTTCAGAAGTTTAAGCATGTTTATTGCAATCATTAATAACATTTTCATTTTCCATGCAAGTGTCTTCAAAAGGTTCATGATACATGTCCCATTTTTCTTTAGGAGCATTGATATGGGAAGCGAAGGCTCTATAACAAGAATTTGAGGATCAAGACCATATTTAGCACTAAGCTCTTGAAAATCAGCAGTTTCAGCGAAAGACTTAATGCAATCATACTCATAGTTTATACATGGTTCTTTACCTTTGTCGTTATCCCAATCTTCAGCATTGCTTTGAATTGTTTCAAGAAGATCCCACTTAGCTTTGACCTTCTTACTTGTGAAGGATCCCTCTGAACAGGTATCTAGATAGTCCTTGTAATGTCCTAAAAGCCTTGCATAAAAATTATTGATAACAACATTACTGGGGAGCTCATGAATGGGACATTTGAGCATTAGTGACTTAAATCTCCCCCAAGATTGGGCAATACTTTCTCCCTCATGAGGATGAAAATTATAAATATAGTTCCTATCTTTATGAATTTCATGAGGAGGATAAAATTTAGAATAAAAGAGAGATTCAAGTTCCTTCCACTCCAAATGATGAGGATCATCTAGTAGCTCATACCACTCCCTTGCTTTGTCCCTAAGTGAGAAAGGGAATAGCTTCCTCTTAACTTGGTCCATTGAAATACCTGCACACTTGAACAACTCGCATAATTCATGTATAAAGTGTAAATGATCTCTAGGATGGACAGTTCCATCTCCAAAATAGTAGTTATTCATAACATGTTCAACAATTTCAATAGGTATTTTAAAAGGGACACTTTCAGTATGTGGATTTAAAATATCACAAGTATCATTAGAATTACCACATATTGGAGATAAAGTATCATAAGAGCAAATTTTCTTCCCTAAAGCTGGGGAACTAAAAAGATCTTTCTCATAAAAACTAGCTTCCCCAAGCTTAGACGTTTCCATACCATTAGTAACAATGGTGTTCAAAAAATTCATACTAATAACATTGCTATTAGCATGCAAATAAAGCTCCATAGGTTTTTTATTTTTCTCTTCAAACACTTTGTGTCCTAGCTCAAGATAAACACTATAAAGCTCTCTAATTTTGTTGTTGTTTTCCGTTAAGCCTAACTAGTGAAAACAAGAAACAAAAAGACAAAACTGTAGAATCTAAAGGAAATAACTTCGAGCACTCACACCGGAGGATGTGAGTACCTTTTACCTTACCTCCCCGGCAACGGCGCCAGAAAAGAGCTTTCTGGCTTGCTGTTGCCGTGAGGTAACATGTGTGAGTGCTTTTTACCTTTCCTCCCCGGCAACGGCGCCAGAAAAGAGCTTGATGTCTACGCACTTCTATTATTGTAGGCAGTTGTTGGGCCTCCAAGTGCAGAGGTTTGTAGAATAGTAGCAAGTTTCCCTTAAGTGGATTACCCAAGGTTTATCGAACTCAGGGAGGAAGTGGTCAAAGGTATTCCCTCTCAAGCAACCCTGCAATCAAGATACAAGAAGTCTCTTGTGTCCCCAACACACCCAATATAGGTGCACTAGTTCGGCCAAGAGATAGTGAAATACAAGTGGTAATGGTGCTAGAAAAGAGCTTGATGGTGATGCAAAGACTAAAGGCAACAAGAAGAAATCAAGCAAACATGCAACAGATCTAGTAGCAAATGGTGTTTCAATGTTTAGAAACAAGGCCTAGGGATCATACTTTCACTAGTGAACACTCTCTCATATAAATATACTCTCTTCATCATAGTACTCTTAACTACTCTCCGGTTGGACACTCTAATCCATGGTAGGGCTATAACAGCACACCTCAAAGTCCGCCTTCCCTAATCTAGATAACCCCACTGTCGTGGTATTGCCGATGAGTACGCCGTAGAGGGGTCCTCACAGTCGTGTTTAGAGACGTGGGGGAAGGCGGACGGTTGACGGGTACTAGGTAACACAGCTTACCCAGGTTCAGATCCCACGATGGCGGCGGAATCCTACTCCTGCTATAAATCACTATAAGGGCAATACGCCGAGTTATAGGGATTGGTTCGCTGTGCGAGGTGACTAGAGAGTCTAAGTTATCGTCTGAGGTTGTGCCCTAAAGGCTCCCATAGGCCCGACTTATATAGTCGCCAGGTCCTAGGGTTACAGGGAAAAGTCCTAGACGAACAGGTTACAGAGTCCTACACCGCTTACAACTAGTCTAGCGTGTCTTGCACTCCAAGGCTCTGGGTACGTCGGTGACTCCTCCGTAGCCTTCCTTTATCCGGCATGGGCCTCCCTTCTGGATCCATCTAAATGGGCCGCCCAGCAGGCCATGGGCCATGCTACCAACTGTGGGCCACCCGGGTTATCCGGATAGAGGACATGCTATGAGGATACCCATATAGCATATCCCCAACAGTAGCCCCCGGAGAACTCCGAGATCTTGCGCCGTCTTGCCTCTTTAGGTTGAATGCTCTGTCTATATGGATGTCGGCAAATAGTCAAGCAATATCTTGTAGTCCTTCCAAAGAACCTTGCAAGGTTTTCTCCGTCTTTAACTTATAAGTCGGAGAATTGCTAAATCTTCCATCGTACTCTTCCATAGCCGGACTAGATCTGTCCATGCCGGAATCTTCCGATGCGATGGTTCACCTACTAGTGACTGCTAGGGCGACATAGACATAGGTCATCAACGCCTCGTAACTCACACATACAGAGAACGCAATCATGTCCGTTTTTCCCGCGCGAGCGATACAAAATATTGGCGGCGACGGTTGGCAACGTGGCGAAATTTCTGCGCATGCTCCCGCACACGCCGTCCACGAGTCAACCATTCGATCGTTTTGCACGAATCTTGATGCCGGAGGTTATAAATTGTTACAGCGGTGGAAATTTTACTTTTCACCTCATTCTCCTCTGCATCGTATTCTTCCTCCAGTGAGCGCCTCCTCGAGCTCTCCGCACACTCCACGGAAAAACCCTAGCTCCTCGACCTTTCCCAATCACCACCGTAACCTCCCAATGGCTAGTCGCAGCTCCCCCCTCCATGATGGCGTCAGGCGATGCCGCGGCGAAGCCGGCGAACACCGTCATCGTGCCCCCAGAGGGCTTGGTGATCCCCAAATCCGCGGTGGTCGAAACCACCGGCGGTGACAATAACCAGCGGCACTAGAGCTGCTAGAGGAGGAGTATGACTCCCACAAGGGCGACTGGCGTGGTTCGGATATCACGGACCACGACATCAAGGAGCTAATCATCGAGGGCTACCTCCCTGCGATGGAGGGGCTCGCCTGGCGGGCAGCGCCGGCCGGCGAGGTCACTCCTTCTCCCCAAGCCGGAGAAAAGGTGTACCTCAAAGCCCAACTGGTACGCGACGTCTCCCTGCCCATATCCAATTTCTTCCTAGCTGTCCTCAACCATTACCGAGTACAGCCTCATAACCTCTCCCCCAATAGCATCCTCGCGCTTAGCAACTACGCGGCGCTTTGTGAGGGTTACTTAGGGATTAGGCCTAGGCTAGATCTCTTTATTTACTTCTTCACTGTCAAGCGGGAGGTCGGAGCTGGTAAGGACAAGCTCAGGAACCGTGGCACCATTAGTTTTAAGATCCGGCCTGGCCAGCGGTTCCCTGACATTGTCGGGCATGAGTCCTGCAAGAACTGGCAACGAACGTACTTCTATGGCCCAGATATCCCTCTGGCTAGCTGAGAAGCGACGTATCCGGACTTCGTCGATGGAGCCTCCACCGAAGCCTCGACATGGAGATCCCAGGCCTCCCTTCCCTCCTACATCAACGCTTCCCGTGCTATAAGGCGGATAGAGTGGTTCGTAGATACGGGTATGACCGGATTGGACCTGACCATGTGCTGGTTCGTCAGGCGGATCCAGCCTCTACAGCACCGCTTGAAGTTGATGCACGAGTATACCAACGAGAGGAAGGATAGCCTCCGCATCTCCGAGGACAACTTCTCGAGCGACTCCGTCAAGCTCCGCCTCAAGGACATCGTCAAGGTGAAGGATAGGAAGCGTGGCTTCACCATCACCTATGAAATGTTCGTAGAGAGCAAGTGCCCAAAGGTACCTGTTTATTTTCCGTGTATGACATATACTCCAGTTCTTCCGTCTAGCCATTACTATCTCATCTAACACTGTGGGTTTTCACTTAACAACTCAGCGATCTAGAAGAGGATAGCATGGCTGTCCAAATCTATGATCCAAAGATGAAGGAAGTCACGGTCGTGTCCGACGATGATGTCCTGTTGGCACAAAAGCGGAAGAGCTCCACCTCTGACGCTGCCGACGGAGGCAAGAAAAAGAAGACGGAGGGTGAAGCCTCCAAGAAGACTACCACCGCCCTAGAGGTGGAGAAAAGAAAGGTTACCGGGATCCCTTTTGCCAAAGCACCCCCTCTTGTGTAAGCTTCTTTCTCTCCGACATTGTCCATTGCTTTTCTTATTCCTGTACTTATACTTTTCGCACGTTTCAGGAAGAAGGCCACTACCAGTTTGAAGAAGACCTCCAAAACCTTGGGGGCTTCTAGAAACATCAAGGATATGTTGCATCGTGACGTGTCTCCCCACACATCTCCCGCCATCGCCCTGTCACTCCTAGCGTCCAGCCTATGTCCGCCCCGACAAGCTCACAAACCAAAGATGCATTTGGCCCTTCCGTCATGGAAGTGGACTCAGGCGCCTCTATGGAGCTTGCCGTTGTCGGCGAACAGGCGACACAAGAGAGTGTTGCAACCCAAATGGCTGAAGCTCCGGCTAAGGATGACATCGGTAGCGGTAAGGCGGTGGTGGAGAGTGGTATGTCTGCCGAAGGCGGCGCCTCCGTACCCAAGAAAGCCATAGAGTTCCCGAAGATAGTCTACCCGGTACTTACACTGGGTAGCTCCGCTGTGGTTCCTGGTGCGACACCGACATCTCCAACATGCGGTCTTGAGGAGCTTCTCTGGCAAGCAGAAATCTTGCAAGGAAACAGTTTATCCTTTGGCAAGTTGCTTGCTGAGAGTGCTACAAACCTCAAGATCATCGGATTGTAAGTTTTATTTGTCTTTTGCATTTCATATGAGTATCCCACTGTAGCCCCCGAGGATTTAGACAGAAAGCCATAGGTTTTTGCATCTAAATGCTCTAAGAGTGACTAAGCTAGAAAACTTCTCACTGTAGCCCCCAAGCATATAGTTTGAATGAATTATTCCGACTAGATGCTTTCAGAGTAGCATACACAGTGTTTATAAATTTCAATACTGTAGCCCCCAAGCTTCTAGTTGTAACTGAATTAGTTCCGACTAGATGCGAATTAGTTCTGACTAGATGCTTAAAGAAAGACTAAGCATATGACTGAGTTTAAAAACTTTATACTGTAGCCCCCAAGCTTCTAGTTGAAAACTGAATTAGTTTCGCCTAGATGCTTAAAGAAAGACCAAGCATATTGCTAAGTTAAAAACTCTCACTGTAGCCCCCAAGCCTCTAGGTGGATGTTTATCCGGCCAGATGCTCCAAGCAGATTAAACAGCGTTAAACTTTTTATTCCACAGAATGAGAATGCTCGGAGGGGCGTGGCCAACGAGAAGTACCAAAAGATGCGCGCGGACTTGGAAGCCGAAAAGGGTAAAACTGCCTTCTTGAAGGAACAAATCATCAAGAGCAAGCGTCTGTTTTTCCTTTCTTTTTCGTATTCCAACTTGGTCTTGTGCCAACATTCTCCGAGTACTCACTGTGTACTGTTCTTTCTCCGACTTGCAGAAGCCATTTCCAAAGCTAAGGATATTGTTGAGCAATCCAAGCATATTCAAGAGCTGGATAGTGAAAAAAATATCCTTAAGCAGGAGAGGAAGGATATGCTGAAGATGCATGAGGACTCCATGAAAGTTCTGCAAGACTCTGCCACTGAGGAGATGAACCGCTTGAAGGAGGAAATCACGATCCTAAAAGATCAGAAGAAAGCCGTCGATGAGCAAAATCAGCGCCATCTTGAAGCGTATAGGATCCTCCGACAAGAATGGGACTCCATGGCGGAAACTCACCAGCAGGCTGAGGTTAGCATCTTTAGTAAGTGATTCTCCGTCTTGTACTTCTGTAAGCTAGATACTCTGAACTTTTGTGTTATTGAACTCATGCGTTCCTTTGTCGGAAATTTGGGAAATTTGCAGCTCCTATGGGGTTAACCCGATCTCCTCCTCCGCCAAAGGAATGCATGGTCCTTGCCGGCAACTTTATCAACACCGCCATCAAGCAGACCAAAGAGATAGCCAAGCCCCTCCAGATTAACATCAAGGCGGTGGACTCTATGGCGAAGTTCTCAGAGATCCTGCGCTGAGACCCCGAGCGTATCTCAAGATGGAAAGCTTCATGTACACGGGCCGGTGCAAGGATGGCACTGTCAATGGTCAAGGCACATTACGAAGATGCCGACATTGACACGGTGACCTCCGGTATCCCCGACATAGACGACGAAGGCCAAAAGATAGATCACGAGGCTATCTTGGCGTCGCTCACGGGTTTTGACACTAGAGTCGCTGAGTTGGTCGACCCTAACGTCTTTGTGCCCATGAAAACCATTGACGGGGGCAACCAAAGCTCCTACGAGTCCCTCAACACTGCCGACTTCGAGGAAGGTGACTCTCCTGCTGCTGACGATGCTGCGTCCAAGTCGCCTGCACCAGAGGAATGAAAAAGAATTATGTAATATTTGTTTCCTTTGTAATGTGTATGCGGAAAAAACTACATGTTAACTTAAGGTGGAAAACAATGGTTGTTATTTCCTGCTACTCAAGAAATGGTTCCAGCATGTATATATTTTTTAAGCAAGTGCTGGCTTATCCATTACTTTGGTTTTTATGCTTGACCTTTCGTGAGTCGGAAGACTCGTTGCCGGAACTACGCGCTCAGGCGATGATTCCCAATGCCACCGTCAAGAACCTAAGCACACAATCGCCGACAATAAGTGCCGAAAGTCACTACTCCAGAATCCACATAAAAACAACGAAGAACGTGTAGACCAGAAAACTTAAGCTAACGCCCGTGGACAGAATTTTCACAAGTGCAATCGCAAAGCTTGTGCATAAAGATTTTATACGATCCAAAAATGAACACTAAAGGAGGTAAAAGACTCAAAAATATGAGTGAACCAGAGAGCTTTATTTAATTGATCATATAAGAGGTACACAATAGATAAAAAATGCTAGGTGTAGAAAGGACATAGCTGTGCTATGTTCCATGGCCGATCAAGCTCCGGGTAGTCATCATCCGGGTCACGTCACTTACGCTTATGATCCTCGTTGGGTCTATCCTTCAGTTCACGATTGTCAACGAGGTAGTAAGACCCATTGAGCAGTGTCTTGCTTATGATTAACGGTCCTTCCCATGGCAGGGATAATTTGTGTGACTTCTTCTGCTTAAGTCGGAGCACCAAATCCCCCTCTTTAAACGAGTGATGCCGGACACGACGACTATGGTAGCTGCGTAGCTTCTGCTGGTAGATGGCGGATATTTGGATTGCCAAAACGCGCTCCTCCTCGAGAAGGTCCACATCTAGGCGTCTGGATTCTTCAGCATCATCTTCGTCGTAGGTGGCAACTCTTGGTGAATCGTGAAGGATGCCAGAAGGCAGGATGGCTTCTTCTCCATATACCATGAAGTAAGGGGTGTAGCCGGTGGATCTGTTGGGTGTAGTTCATAAACTCCACAACATAGATGGCAATTCTTTCGCCCAGGCTCCAGCTGCTCTATGTAGCGGTGCCTCAAGATGTGGCTTGATTCCCTGCAGAATTAATCCATTGGCTTGCTCAACCTGACCATTGGACTGTGGATGTGCCACAGATGCAAGGTCAAGTCGGATGCCCTTCTCCCAACAATAAGCTTCCACTTCTCCGAGTGACAAGTTGCTGCCATTGTCGGTGATAATGCTATGTGGGAGACCAAATCTCACCACTAGATCCCGGACAAACCTAAGGGCAGTTGCCCCATCGAGCTTTCTAATGGGTTTAGCTTCTATCCATTTGGTGAATTTATCAACTCCTACTAGCAGATGCGTAAACCCACATGGTGTCGTCTGCAACAGACCAACCTTGTCCAGCCCCCAGACTGCAAACGGCCAAGTTATTGGTATTGTTCGCAATTCTTCAGCAGGAACATGTGGTTGTCGGGCATAATACTGGCATCCCATGCATGTCTCAACCAGGTTGTCGGCGTCCGCCTTCACGGTCAGCAAGTAGAATCCTTGACGGAAGGCTTTGGCAACCAACGATCGGGGAGCGACGTGATGCCCGCAATCTCCAAGATGGATTTCGCGTAGGATTTCAATACCTTCTTGCTGGGAAGCACATTTAAGGTATACACCAGTAGTGCTCCTTTTTTAGAGCTGTCCATTGATTATGGTATAGCCCTTTGCTCGACGTACTATTTGCCATCTTTCGACTTCGTCGTCGGGCAAAGTTTCGTGTTCTAGATACTCCATGAACGGTTTTGTCCAAGCCGGAGGGACCTTTGTCACTATGTGAACAAAAGAGTCAACTCTGTCCGGGTTGTTGATGTCTGCTCCCTTCACTGATGGTGTCCGTAGATGCTCCAGGAAAACTCCAGGCGGAATTCGTTTGCGCCCTGATCCAAGCTTAGGCAGCAGATCAGCCGCCTCGTTTTGCTCCCTAGGTACATACTTGACTTCGTAGCCCAAGAAGCTCTTGGCTACCTCGTCTACTTCGTCTCAATATGCCGCCATCATAGGGTTCCGTGCGTTCCAGGTGCTAGCCACCTGCTGGGCAACCAAGTCGGAATCTCCACAACAAACTATGCGCTTGATGCCAATATCCATGGATACGCGTAATCCATGAATGTGTGCTTCATACTCCGCCATGTTGTTCGTAACTTCGAAGTGGATCTGCAGAATGTAGTGTAGCTTGTCCCCAGTTGGTGACCGTAGCACTACACCAGCCCCCGAGCCGTTGAGAAGCTTTGATCCGTCAAAGTGCATCACCTAGTATTCTGGCTCCGGCAATGGGGTAGCATCTAGCGTCTCCGTCCAATCTGCGATGAAATCCGCCAAGGCTTGTGACTTGATAGCGCCGTTTCTCTTGTAGGTGATTTCGAAGGCGGCAAGTTCAAGGCCCCACTTCGCGACCCTTCCTGTAGCGTTGCTGTTGTTGATAATGTCGGACAGTGGAGTATTGCTCACCACTATGATGGGGTGCTCCTGGAAATAGTGCCTCAACTTTCGAGAAGCAAGGAATACTCCATAAGCTATCTTTTGGTAGCGCGGGTAATGCTACTTGGACTCCATCAAGACCTCGCTTACATAGTAAACTGGTCGTTGAACTCCGTACTCATGCCCTGGTTCCTTCCGCTCTACCACGACGACGATGTTGATTACCCTGTTGGTGGCCGCCATGTAAATTAACATGGGTTCTCCAAGTCAAGGAGATTCTTCAGCAACTTGTAAGCGTGAATTCTCCAAGTCAAGGCGAACGTGAATTTGTTCGCCTTCTTCAGCAACTTGTACAGCAGCAGAGCCTTCTCTCCAAGTCGGCTGACAAGCCGACTAACTACTGCAACACAACCTGTTAGCCATTGTATGTCCTTTAGGCATGTCAGACGGTTTATGTTTAAGATGGCCTTGATTTTCTCTGGGTTGACCTTGATTCGGCGCTGGGAAACAATGAAGCCCAACAATTTGCCGGCTGGAACCCCGAAGACGCACTTCTTAGGGTTAAGCATCATGTTGTATTTCCGGAGATTATCGAAGGTTTCTTTTAAGTCAGAGATTAAGTCATTTGACTTTTTAGACATCACCGCTATATCTTCCACATAGGCGTGAACATTCTGACCAATTTGGTCGTGTAGGCAACGTTGCATTGTCCGCTGGTATGTAGCACCTGCGTTTTTCAGCCCAAAGGGCATCGTGACATAGAAAAACATGTCGTAGGGTGTACTGAACGAAGTGGCCAATTGGTCCGACTTCCTCATCTTGATCTGGTGGTATCCTGAGTATGCATCGAGAAAACACAAAAGCTCCAAGCCAGCCGTCGAGTCAATGACTTGGTCAATGCGAGGCAAAGCAAACAGATCTTTGGGACATGCCTTGTTCAAGCCGGTGTAGTTAACGCACATTCTTAATCCTTTGGTTCCCTTTTTGGGGACAAGTACAGGATTGGACACCCATTGGGTGTGAAGGACTTCTCGGATAAAACTAGCCTTAAGTAACCTATCTATGTCTTTGCCTATGGCGTGTCTCTTCCCATCTCCAAAGCGTCGTAGAGGTTGTTTCACCGGTTTACATTTTGGATCAATATTCAAGCTGTGCTCGACAAGTTCCCTAGGTACACCTTCCATGTCGGCAGGTTGCTAGGCAAAGATGTCCCTATTCTCTCGGAGGAACTCGATGAGTGTGCTTTCCTATTTAGGGTCCAGGTTCGTCCCAATGGCAGTGGTCTTGGAGGCATCGCCTACCACAAGTTCCACCGGCTTGGTCTCGATGGCGGCCTTGAATGCTGGGGTGGAGTCAGAAATCTGTTTCTTCGACGCGGGCATCTCCGAGGCATTGACCTTGCTCTGGATCTCCTTGAATTCTTCGCTGTAAAGGACAGCTTCCGCGTAGGCTGCTTCTCCAATCTCGCAGTACCTTGCTTTGGTAAAGCTTCCGGATACGGTGATGACACCGTTTGGTCCGGGTATCTTGAGTTTGTTGTAGAAGAAGCATGGCTTGGCCATGAAGGTGTGGGATATGCCACAGCCAAATATGACGTCGTACACGCTCTTGAAGGGTACCACCTCAAAGGTCATGCGCTCTTGGCGGTAATTATTAACATCACCAAAAGCGACTTGAAGTGTGATGCACCCAAGGGACCGAGCCTCCCGACCAGGAACTACGCCGTGGTAGATGGTGTTGGTCTGCCTTAGGTTTGCCTCCGTCAAGTTCATCTTCTGCAGTGTATCCAGGTACACGATGTTGATGCTGCTTCCACTATCCACCATACATTTGGTGAACTCATTGCCGTCAATCAGGGGGTTGATGACCATGGCGTATTGGTTCTCTGTAGGGATGAGGTCTGGGTGATCCTTACTGTCCCAAGTAATTGGAATCTCCGACCTGCGCAGGAACTGGGGAACTGGGGGTAGAGTGGCTATCAGTATCCTCATGGAGGTCTTCTGTTGTCGGACGGTAGGGGTGCCAAGGAAAGTGTGGAAAACTGCCGCCTTCTTCTCAAAGGGGTTCTTGCCCTTGACTTCGCTCTTGGCGGCGTGCTTGGGATCAACATCCTCATCCATGTCACTTGAATCCTTGGACTCCTCCTCCTTATTTCCCTTGCCCTTTCCTCGCGGTCTGTTCTTCTGACTTTGCTTGTAGCCGGACTCCGGGTCCTCCTTGAGGTTGTTGACGAACTTGCAATGGCGATTGGTGTGGGTGTCTTTGCTGTTGGCATCGAGGTGTATGAGGCACAACATATCATGGTACTCCTCGTAGGTTTGGGGAATGCGGAGCGCTGCCGAGGTAGTTTCACTTCCTCGCTGCTGCCCACGGCCTGCTCCCCATCCTCGGCCACGCTGTCCGCCATCACCTCGTCCTGCAAAAGTCATAGCGACCATGTCGGAATTTTGATTTTCTTCTGTTGCGGATTTCTACTTTGTGCTGCTGTTCCTCCGGGCTTGAGTTGGAACGGCCGTTGCCGGCAAAGAGCCACGAGCATCATCATCGACAGCTGCGAACTCACTGGCCAACTGAATCATCTGGTTCAAGTGTAGCTGGTGATTTTCCTACAAGCGCTTCAGCTTATGTCAGAGCAACGTGCCCCTTTCCAACCCATCGATGAAGGGAGCCATGGCGGTCTGAGCATGCACTCCTGCACAGGAATTCTTCATATCCAGCCAACAGGAGAGGTAGGCGCGAGATGTCTCGTATTTCTCTTGTACGCACCGCTGTAGATCGCCAACAGTGCAGGGGGGTTTGTATGTACCCTCGAAGTTCTTGGTGAACTCTTCTTGCATGTCCAACCAATTGCAGATGGATCTTTCCAGCAAGTCATCAGTCCATTGACGGGCCGTGCCCGCCAACATTAATGGGAGGTACTTGACGACAACGTTGGGGTTGCCCTCGGCAATCTTCACTGCGTTACCGTGGTCCTGCAACCATGTAGCTGGCTTGGCGGTGCCATCATAGGGCTTGATGGTCTTGTCAATCCGGAAACCTTTGGGGTAAGTTGCGGACCGTATTATCGGTCCAAAGCAACGTGGTCCTTCCCGGGCCTCGTGGATCTTGTCCAGGCGCGAACATGCATCGTATGGCTCCGGGCATCTTTTCTTCTTATTGCCATCAGGCGATGGGCTGCGTGAACGACTCGGGCCTCCTCCACCATGGTGGCTGCTAGAAGGCGACGGAGGCGGAGGTGGCGGTGGGTTAGCTTTCTTGTTGTTACCCTCCTGCGACGCCTCACGCTTGTCGCGGTTGCTTGTCGGACGCGGAGGGTCATGGTGCGACCTATTCTTGTGTCCTTAGTTGCGCTCTCCATCATGATGGGCCTGCTCCGCTTTGTCGCGGATGACGATGCCTCTCTGCCTTGGCGGAGGCATATCCATACGACAATGAGCCTTGATGTCTTCGTGATGTCGGGGTGAGCGATGGGCGACGAGGTTGGGCCTTACCTCCGTGGTCGGATGATATGGGGATGGCATCCTTCCTGTTGCGCGCATCCCTCCATCTTTGTTCTAACGAACCCGTCTGAGACCCGACATCAAGGGGAGATCTGTCCCTTGGCGGCTTATGCTGGCTATACCGGCAAAACGATGCGTCAGACTCGAGCCTTTGAGAGGTGGCATTTTCCTGTTGTTTCACTGCCTTGGCCACTAGGTCATAGACCTGGTCCACCGCTTCAGGTGATCTATCCTGCTCCAGAAGGGTCTTGGCGACGACGAGGTTGAGGAGAGGAGTGGGCATCACCTGCCTGCCTTCACTGTCAATGTATGGCTTGGCTTGTGCCGGCTTTGGGGGAGCCCATCCTAGGTTTCGCCGCACACCAGGATCGTTGATGACGCGAGCCGGAGCTTTCTTGGCCTTCTGCTGCTGCAGCAGAGTCTTGTACTCGGCCTCCATTGCTCTAGCTTTCTCTATGGACTTCTACGCGTTGGCCAGATCTCGATCTAGCTTTGCGCCTTGCTCCGTGATGTCCTGCGCTTCCTCTAGCAGCTGATGGCGCTTCTCATGAAGCTGGACTACATTGCGAATATGAGCCACGGTCATAGGTTCGACGAGGAGATTACCATACATCACTCTATCAGATGTAGATGCCAGAGGCGGCGGGTTTTCGGTGTTGTTGTTGCTCGGTCTGATGCCGAGTTCCTGCGGCTGTTGCACTGGGTTAGGCGGAGGGGGCATGTCCTTTGCGCGATCATTGTCGGCAGCAACAGGTGGTCCCTTCCCCTTGTCCAGCACTATAGGCGGAGCTCTTCCGGGTTGATCTTCATCCATCGCCGTCCCAATGGTGACGAACACCTCTCGGGACGTGAAGGTGTTGTTGGCCTGCTCGTCGCGCGTGTACTCCTCCTCCATCTCCTGCATGGCAGAGTTTAGCTCCTTCGGGCTGAAATCTATTTCTTCCGAGCCTATGCTGAAGTCGGCGTAGAGCGCGTCAATAACAGAGTCGGAGGGTGCCGGGGCTTCCTCGATGACGGGGGGTGGAGGTGCAGTAGCAGCGACGATGACCGGAGGCGGTGGTGCAGCTGCGGCGATGGCAGCAGGAGGCGGTGGTGGAGGTGGCTGAATCGGAGGGGCTCCGTCAATGAGCGCAAGCAATGTCGGAGCTGCCGCCTCGGCCTCCGCGTAGTTGTTGACGGTGTTCACCATGCTTTCGAAGGTGAGACGCCCCGAAGCCTGCTGCCGCCTTAGAGAATGCCGGAGAAGCGTACCTTGGTCCAGTCCTTCCACAAAGTGATACATGACATCATCATTGGGGTAATGCGCCAGATCGGCCCGTATACGGAGCCAACTGGCAAAGTAATCTGGGGGTTTTCACCCTCTTTCTGAATGCAACACGCCAAATCGAAGATGGTAACCACGCCGACGAACTTGGATCTCTGTTGTCCAGACGCGCGGATGAAGCTGACGGTCTTGCAGTGATCTTCCATCGTTATATCCTGCACAGGGGTGGTTTGGGTGGGCCTTGAATTTTTCCGATCTTTGCCGGCAAACTCCGAAGAGAGATCCGACATCGATCCTTCCGCGAACGTATCCTACCCGTAGGCGGTCCGTGCGGGTCTTGATGCTCCTCCGACTCCCAGGGAACTAGTGCCTGAGTCGGTTTCGCCGATGAAGAGATGGATATCTCCGATGGGGACGATCGAGCACCGCGTAGGGTTCGTCTTCGCTGGGATCCAGAAATCGTTGGGGGGGGGGGGGGACGATCGGAACGTTGCCGGAGAAGAGAACACGACCGATGACTACGGTTTGGCCGATTCCCACGAAGATCTTGGTCCTCGCCCGCTGAAGAGCCTAAAGCGCCTCTTGCCCCATGGTGGGCGCCAACTGTCGTGGTATTGCCGATGAGTACGCCATGGAGGGGTCCTCACAGTGCGTGTTTAGAGACGTGGGGGAAGGCGGACGGTTGACGGGTACAAGGTAACACAGCTTACCCAGGTTCAGATCCCACGACGGCGGCGGAATCCTACTCCTGCTATAAATCACTATAAGGGCAATACGCCCAGTTACAGGGATTGGTTCGCTATGCGAGGTGACTAGAGAGTCTAAGTTATCGTCTGAGGTTGTGCCCTAAAGGATCTCATAGGCCCGACTTATATAGTCGCCAGGTCCTAGGGTTACAGGGAAAAGTCCTAGCCGGACAGGTTACAGAGTTCTACACCACTTACAACTAGTCTAGCGTGTCTTGCACTCTAAGGCTCTGGGTACGTCGGTGACTCCTCCGTAGACTTCCTTTATCCGGCATGGGCCTCCCTTCTGGATCCATCTAACTGGGCCGCCCAGCAGGCCATGGGCCATGCTACCAACTATGGGCCACCCGGGTTATCCGGATAGAGGACATGCTATGAGGATACCCATATAGCATATCCCCAACACCCACACTGTCACCTTGAGCGCTAGATGGTTCCAACAAACACCACAATTTCATAGAGACATCCAACTCCAAATATAGCTCATAACAAATATTCAATCTAGCTAAAGTACCACACACGGTATGCATGCTATCACTTTCACACACGTGGGGAAAAGCATAGATCTATTAAAGCACAAAGAGTATTTATGTAGACTCAAATCTAAGTGCCACCATGGCATGCACGCTATCACTTTCACACACATGGGGAGATCAGAGATCTATTGAAGCACTTGAGTAGCAAGGTAGATCTACTTGATTACAAAGCTCATGACCACAACAAGATCATGCATAGAGAGAGAGAGGTGAACACATAGCTACCGGTAGATCCCTTAGCCCTGAGGAAGAACTACTCCCTCCTCATCATGGGAATCAGCAATGGTGATGAAGATGGCGATGGAGATCGATGGAGATGGCTCCGGGGGCACTTCCCTGTCCCAGCAGGTTGCCGGATAGAGACTTTTTGTCCCTCAAATCTCCCCTTCGGTGGCGGCGGCGATGTGGAGGATTTCGTGGATTTCTTCCGGATCCTTTAGGGTTTTCTCATCGGGGGCTCTTATAGGCGTAGGAATCAAGGTCGGTGGGGGTCTAGGGGGCCCACACCCTCCCCAGGCGCCTCCAGGGCTTGCCCACACCTAGGGGGGTTTGGCCACCCTGTGCCCCCCTCCGGCTCTGCTTTGTGGTTTCGTGTTTCTCCAGGAAAAACAATAACTTTGGCTTTTGTCCCGTCCAATTCCGAGAATATTGATTTTCTGCCTTTCTGGAACCAAAAATAGAAGAAAACAGGCAACTGGCATTGTGGTAACTTGTTAATTGGTTAGTTCTAGAAAAGATATAAAAACAACTCAAAGTGTAGACAAAGCAAAGCAAAGTAGATACAAAACAAGCACGGAGCATCAAAAATTATAGATACGTTTCCGACGTATCAGTGTAGATGGGGATGATGCGATGACGCTGACGACGTAGTTGTAGTGGACGAAGACGTAGAAGGCGGCAAAAACAACAACGACCTGGGGTAGTCATGCTGGATGCCTGGAGTGGTGATGGGGTAGTCGACAGGACCTGCGACGACGTGAGATCGCCCTACATATTACCTTGTGAAGTGCGGCGGCGGTGCTCAAAGTAGGCGAGGAAGAAATCCAGCGACGTGACAAAGACCATGTGCAGATGGCGATCCATGCCTGTAGGAGTAGGCACGGTAAAAGCCGAGGACATCGATGCACCAGGACGGCGAAGTAGACTGCGTGCAGTGACACTATGACCCGAGGGGGCGGCATAGCTGCAGGGCGCAAGTCTCGGTGCAGCGGCTGGGAGACCACCAACGACGTACACGCCAAGAAAGGCGCGTTGGAAGCCGTTAGCATGGACCAAAGGCGGCGGCGCTACGACCCGAGGAGGCGACGCAGCGGCAGCCCGTAGCTCGATCGGTGGTAGGAGCGTGCTTGGAGACGTGCTTGGCGTAGACAGACGCGGGATCGGTTGATTAGACCGACGGTGCTCCATATGCGCCATGGCATGGACGAGCGTAGATCGGAGTTGATGGCGGCGTTGTCGGTGAAGTCTCGGACGATGACGACGAAGACGATCTGAGGGGGGCAGCCGCAGCAGCCTTCCAAGGAAGGCGTAGCAGCCGTCCGTGGTGCGCGGCAGCCTGCCGTGAAGCCGCAACAGCCTGCCGAGGCAGGCGCGGCAGCGGAGAGGGCATGCGCACAAGCGTGATGTAGATCGTCGATGCCTATGGTCGGAGTAGAGGCGCGTCGATGACGACGGCGATGGGCGACGCAATCCGATCTAAGATCGATAAACCAAAAAAGAAATCTGATCAAGAGATCGGAAAAGAACTCGCAGGACAGCCGATCACGGATTGGCGAACGAACCCTAGCGCGGCCCCCAGCGGAGATCATGGAGATCGACCTCCCCGGGTGAGGCACGGCGGAAGCGTGCCGGCAGCGGCTAGGGTTTGGGATCGGTTTAGGCTGATACCATGTAGAACGATGGAGAGAGGATTGGCGGAATATATTGGATGTATTAGTGAGCCTCATAAGCGAGTATATATAGACGTACATTGATCATCTTGGAGTACAAGTTAAATTAGGCTAGAGTCCTAACTATCCTAAACTATTATAATAATTGTGTCTGTATAATACTCTAACACCGCGAGACCTTCACGTGCCCTCTGACACAGGGCTAGGCGCACCACCAAACACAGACAATGGCGGAGAAGACTTATTATGATTTTAGGATATCGTCGCCGCCTCACCATCCCTAAGAATTGGAACCCTCCCATCGATGACTGAATGTGGTCCATCGAACCTCCAAGACCCGCAAGGAGGGAAAGACCGCCAAAGTTATTGGCGAGGGAAACAAAAACCCTAGATTACCTCTAAATCGCCTGCAGTGTCGTAGCGGGCTGAACCGGTAGACGTTAAATAGTACCTATCCTAAGCTTTCATGAATATTTTTTTTGCGAAAATTTCACCAATCTATTAATAATCATCAACGATAGTGTTGTTAAGTTGTATTGTACGGATACGGTATTTACGTGTTAGAATTATCGTGGAAACTATATTATTTTTTAGGTAGTGTTTATATTTGTTCACGGATTATTTTTGTTGCCTTGCGGTCTGACCAGGCTTTGACAAAGTCACGTGGTCTGCCTCTGCGTGGCGCCCACCCGAACAGGCTTCACCCGCCAACATCCTCAGGCTAGTCATAGTGGGAGTAACTTGAGTAGTAACATAGTCTTATATGTATTGCCAACTAACCATTTAGATGACATGACATGCAATTAAATGATGAGAGAGACTTGTGGTAACTAGCTATGTTACCATAACATCACATATTTTAAGACAAAATGAGTCTACATTGCAATAAATAAGCCTTTACATGACACTACACATATGTTATTTTCCACTATGGAGATAGTAACTTAGACTAGTAACATACTCCCTCCGTCCGCAAATAAGTGTACATCTAGCTTTTTCTTAAGTCAAACATAATCAAATTTGACCAATTTTATAAAAAAATATAAAAATATATATTACATCAAATTAACATATTATGAAACTAGATTTAAAAATAAATCTAATGATAACAATTTAGTATCATAAATATTGATATGTTGTCCTAAAATGTTAGTCAAATGTAATAAAGTTTGACTTAGGACAATGTTAGAAGTACACTTATTTGTAAACGAAGGGAGTACACATGTTACTACTCTGAGTTATTCCCACTATGAGCAGTCTCAATGGCAGCGAGACGACCAGCAGAGGAGGAGTTCGTGGTTCGGCGGTGGCCAAGGCGCCCGCGTCTCCCTCGGATTAGGCAGGAGTGTGGCATTTGGTTGTACGCTGGCTCGAGCACTTGCAACAAAACTGCCATAGTTCCAACTCCATTTGCTAGCCGTATTGAATCAGAAACATAGCTGTACAAACCTTTTACAAATCCAAACAATAAAATTTGTTCATATACAACACCTTTGGCAGCTTGCCAACAAAAATATTGTGAATACTTTGTGTAGAATCCATCCCGAATTTCGCAAAAAATCAACCCTTTCAGTGGAACAAGTTAAGGACCTATAGCTAGCTAGATACCGCGCGTTAAACTCATAATCTGCATACTGAACTAGGCAAGCTTGGCCTGCTCGAGCATCTTGGCCACCTGCGCCATGGTCGGCCTATCGCGGGGATCGGACTCGAGGCACTTCTCCGCCACGGTGAAGACGAACTTGACCTCCTCCGCGGGGAAAGACGGCAACGCGCTGTCGATGGCGTGCTCCTCCCTCTTCTCCTCCATCGTCTCCTTCACCTGAAAACGCGCGCCAACAAATGGATCGATCGATGTTAGCACGGCCGCCGGAGGAATGGATGGATGATGCGTGTCTACTAATCTATCCTACGTATCGAAAGAGTAGTACACGTCCATGGCTACATTTAGCACATGGTACTGTTGGGTAGCACTGCTCGTCGATCTTGACATGCGATGCGAGTACGTCGGGGGACCTCGTGGTGATGGCCACCGCCCATCGGTTTTCTGATGGGGATAGCTGCACAGTGCTAAACTAGACTCGTTGATAGCTAGGTTGGTAAGTTGTTTCAGCAACATTCATTAATGGTCACTGCGTACAATGATCGTGCTTGTGATTTAAGCCGAACAAATTCCATTCAGGGCATCATATCATGCCTAACCAATCAGTCTGATTTGTATTAGGTATTTGGGTTTTGGTTGACTCTGCTGTATTATCAGCAACAGATACTGGTGTCAGGTAGACGAGAGAACAGATACTAGTGTCAGGTAGACGAGGGCAGAGTGTCAGCAACAGATACTGGTTTCAGTTACACGAGACGGCGAGAGCAGAGTGGGAAATGAAGTGATTACAAAATCACGAGCCATGAGGGAGAAGTGGATGCTTACCCAGGTGACGAGGCGTGTTCCGTTCTCGAGGAAGGATTCGTCCGTTGGCCTTTTCCCGGTGAGAAGCTCAAGCAAGACGACGCCGTAGCTGTAGACGTCGCCCTTGGTCGTCGCCCTCCCGGTCTCAAAGTACTCTGCACCACACACAACAGAACCAGAGGCATCAGCAAACACATGACGAACTGGAGGACAAGAGAGAGGGTCCGAAGAGCCGACCTGGCGCGAGGTAGCCGAAGGTGCCTGCGACGACGGTGGTGACGTGGCTCTCGTTGGGCTTCATGAGCGTGGCGAGGCCGAAGTCCGACACCCTGGCCTCCATGTTGTTGTCGAGGAGTATGTTGCTGGACTTGATGTCGCGGTGGATGACGTGCGGGATGCAGTCGTGGTGGAGGTACGCCAGGCCCCTCGCCACCCCCAGCGCCACCTTGTACCTCACCGGCCAGTCCAGCAGCGCTTGCCTGTTCCTCTTCTCCTCCTCCTTCGTCCCGTGGAGGATGGTGTCCAGGCTGCCGTTGGGCATGAGCTCGTAGATGAGCAGGTTGAAGTGCGGCGCCGCGTAGTAGCCGACGAGGGGGACGATGTTCCGGTGCTTGATGTCGCCCATGGTGTCCAGCTCCCGCTCGAACCCGCGGTCCATCTCCGCGCTCCCACGGCTCAGCTTCTTGATCGCGAACGCAGACTTCTCGTCCAGACGAAGCATGTACACAGTCCCGTACCCGCCGGAGCCGATGATGTCCTTGCTCGACAGCCCCATGATCATCCTCATGAAGGATTTCGGGCTCAGCGACTGCATCGCTGCCGACCGGAAGATCACCATCTTCCCGCCTGCATACACCAGCGATTCATATCATTCGATTCGTTGGGGAGAAATTCCATGTCTGAAATCCCTACCGGGTAGTAGTAGTTACCTGTGAGGCTGGTCTCGATGATCCTCTTCTTGCGAGCCCACTTCTTGTAGCACAGGAACGAGATGAGCATCTTGGATATGATGAACAGCACGGAACAGACTGTAATGTAGAGCGCAATCAAGGTAGCATGCATCTTCGATGATTTCACCCTGAACAAGAAACAGAGATCAGTCCCTCAAAGATCCTCAGTTGAGCATGCATTACCAGACCCAATTGCAAGAAATCTAGCTTACCTATAAGAAGGCGGTAGAAACAGGCGTCAGCTCAGAGAGAGGAATGCTAAATATGTTTTGGGACCGCGGCGAGTGGGTATGACCTTGTTGCCGATTGTTGTACGTACTCACATCACATGTGAGCACAGTGGAAGGAGGAGGAGCACAGGTGTCTCGACGAGCGAGCAGCTGGGGCGGGGGGATCTGGAGAAAAGGTACATCGCCCAATCAATGGAGCCGGTTGGATCATGTGAATGGCACACCCACTTTTCGATTAATGCACTGCCAAATGCCAATCCCCTCAATTAATTCTGCAACTGTTTGCAACTTTATCCCATTCTCTCTGCTAGTAGTACTACTGTCAATTCATTTTCTGTTTTCCTTTTCTCCTCATCGTAGCAAAGATTAACACGGATGATAACCATCGTTTTAGCTACTGCTCACTCCTCTTAGCTAAAAATATCTCTTGCCAATAGTATGAAATTAGTATTACTTTGACGCCTACCACCATAGCTAGTAGCACATGGTATCTATCTCAACTTACACGAGAGACGTATACTCTCCAATGCAAGTCAAACTTCAGTGAGCGATTCAGCATGGCATGTACCAATGTCGGCAGCTAGCTGGTCCTCATCAAGCAACGTTCAGTCACAGGGGCGGTGGGATCACGTACCGGAAAAGCGAGTACGGTTTGGCAGCGTCGGCGAGCAAGGTAGGGCTCGCTCGGCCAGCCGGTGCCAAGAGACTCGGTCGTCGATCTACCTATAATTGGCACCCGATCTCGTCCTTTTTTGCCATGGATTACGAACTGAAATCGTTGAAAATCGGAGCAGACGACGTTGTCGTTGTCCGTCCGGCCTCCTCCCGGAAAATGGGTCCTCGCTGGCTTCTTCCTGAGCCGTGTGGACGGTCTGGAGCTGCACGGACGCCGCGCCGGCCGCGGGCTGCCCCAACTTTGTCTCGAATCACGTGATGAAACTGGACGTGCGATAAGTAGAGCTGGCAAACGCTGAAGAACGATGAGACCACACGTCTCGTGTGCGCAGCCAGGCAAATTTCTCAGCGATCGAGAAGACCAGCCATTGTGCCGTTCGAAGGATTTGCACGGACAAGCCGGGGGAAATTGCTTTTAGATATGTGCACGGTGCGCTAGACATATAAAGCTGGTATATTACCGCTCTGTTGAACCGTAGTATTCAGATAGTCAGATTTTTTTAATGATGGAAGACAAACTCTCTGATTCAGATAATCTTAGAACTAGTAAATATCAATCACCCTAACAAATATCTCAAGCAATCATTGTGTACGTTGAAGTAAACCTGAATGCATGAGAAAGTAATTTCAAAGCACGTGAAAGTGTGAAAAAAGGTTGGAAAGTTTGGGGAAATGGATATCTTGTACAAATAATTTATCGTGCATGCGTAAAATCTAAATAACACCTGAAATAATTAATATCTAGTGTGTTTGTTTTTGGAAAAAGTGTATCATACATTTTATACTCTGAAAATTATTAAACTAATATATCTTGTTTAGAAAAAGCCGACGATTACATTTTTCAGGCCATGCATGGGCTGGGAAATTTTATTTCGGGCTTTTGAAAGTCCGGCCCATGGATGCTTCTACATAGGAGCCTCCAAACATCCATTAAAATTCATTCAGAATGTTTTTTTCGCGAATTCATTCACAATGTTTTTAACAGTATAGAACTAATTAATACTAGCATGCGTAAAATATAGAAAAGGCCTGAAATAATTAATACTAGCATGTTTTTTTTGGAAAAGGTGTAATCATACATTTTTACTCTAAAAATTATTAAACTAATATATTTTAGTTTATAAAAAGCTGACGATTACATATTTTGGGCCATGCCTAGTGGGCTGGGCAATTTTATTTCAGGTTTTGTAAAGCCCAACACAAAGATGCTTGTACATATGAGTTTCTAAACATCCATCAAAATTCATTCACATTGTTTTTTAACAGGACGGAACTTAGGCATACATCACGTCGAAATTTCCAATCCAAGCGCATTGATATGTGTCAACTATTTCAAAGGGGATTTACATAGTTTTCAATAACTTTTCACAAACGATGAATTTATAAATTTAATATAAACATTACAAAATGAAAAAAGAACTTAAAACATATCAAAAGTGACATCAAAGCACTATGAAATCATCATCTCAAGATCCATCAAGCAATCTCAATGTTTTTTAGTAAATAACTCGCATAAGTGGTCCACCACAAGAAACTTGGATCATGGACTGTTGAATGAATTCTTGCTAGAGGCACACCCCTTCTAAGACAAGTTGTCAAACGGTTGCTTCATTCCAGATTGTAAAAGAAGACCATGATCATGGTACGACAAAACCAGGAGAAAGAAAAACACATTTTGCTCCTAGAATTGGATATATGAAAAGCATGTCAGGATGGTGATGGAACTGGGAGATAACTATTCCACACAACATGAATGTACTGTCAAAATGACATTGCTAAAGACACACACATACACTAAAAAATGACTTAATATATAAGCCAAGCAAATATCTAGAGCTTGTTAGACATATCTATGAAAATAAATTGCCTAAGATGAGGGGAAGTGGCTTACTTGACGATGGAGTGATGGAAACCTAGCGCTAGGATTTACTTTATCATTTCGTTTCTTAACATGAATTTTTGTGGAGGATTTTAACAATACTAGTAAGTAGGCTAAAATGACCAAAGAGAAAACATAAGCATGCCGAAACACTATCTCGGTTTTATGTCTCTATCCTATCAGATTTCAGTAGTCACAATGTGTAACACCCTCGGATCGGCCCTATGCAAGTTTTAGCGATTCCCTCCAAACTCGCATAGAAACGATTCAAAGGCGCCAACCAGGCACTTGCGTGCGGGTAGAAAACGAAGTAATACCATTACACAATAGTTCAGAATGGAACCCACAGAACAGATATATACGACACGACTCCATGAGTCAAGAATACATATATACAATACAAAGATCCAAATCACCTTTAAAACGATACAGCGTCCGAGTATGGACAAGATGCAAATTGAGCTAAGAGCCCTGAAGAATAACCAATGGCGTCCATAACCCTGCCCAGGCCGAGCCGGAAGGTTAATCCTGCTAACGACGTCGATCTCAAAACCTGCTTAACAAAAGGGGTGCCGACAAAGGGCGAAGGAAAAAGAGAGCGGTCAGTACTGAGGCCAGTACACAGCGAGACTAGAATTCGGCGGTCCTCGCCTACATAGGTATGGTGGACTGAAGCGGCAGCGCAGCATGCACTAAACAACCTATATAGACTCAATACAGCTGACGGCTATCAGATAGGGATAAGAAATACCTATTCGTATCCAACCTGAAACTATCACCAAGCATACCCATCCTGGTATTTCCCCCTCGAGCCCAAACGAGGAAGTCAACCGAGGAACTCACACGGTTGGCAGTTTTATTCATTCCGTTATAGTTGCGGCGATTACTAGTCAGATATAGATAGCACGAGTCATCCTGATATAATAAGCTGTGGGCAGTTTTAGTTAACCATTCCGCTGTAGTTGTAGTACTTACTAGTCAGATACATATAACATGAGGCATCCCAAAACCCAGCAGTTGTTGGTACTTTTATTTAGCCATTCCGTTGTAGTTGCAATACTTACTAGTCGGATACAATGGTAACAGGTGACAACCCAAACCAGCAATTGTTGGCACTTTTATTTAGCCATTCCATTATAGTGAAGCTGATTACTAGTCATTATAAAGTCAAATTTATAGCACTACTTTAGTTATAGTTGTCTATGATCGAGATACTGTGCTCAAAGTCGTCCATAACCGTGGACACGGCTTTCAGAAAGTTTTACCCTGCAGGGGGCACAAATAGCAACACACGCACGATCAACCTCGAGAAAAACCAAATAAAAACCCAACGAGGCATCACGACAGAGCAATTGCAAGATTCATATAAATTTCAGGGGGCCACCCCACCAAGCTACCCGCTACTTTGTGACGACGGCTATAAACGACTGGGAACCCGAAAGTGTGACTGGGCTTGTCGATACTGCGAAAACGTGGCACGGGGTTCGCTACACGCGCAATCATAAATAAAGCAGTAAAGCATGGCATAAGTACATGATAGTAATAAAGCCCCAAACTACTTTGTGGCCCCAAGAAATAAGATATGACTCAAGATCTGGCTAGGGGGATTCATGGTCCCACATGCGGATAGTGCGAATATTCAAAGAACAGGTATCAAGTACTCGGGGTCCTACGGGACACAAGTGGACGGTTAAAAACCAAATAACATCTATTTCCCACCTGTGCCTCTGCATTATTTACCTACTTCAATTTAGTTATTAAACGGTAATTAAAGCCATGATCATCTCCAACATTAAACATGCGGCATTGCTCCAATAACTGTGGTACTTGACGACACGCAACATGTCGTGGTGGTGACACGGCAGATGCCATGGGTAGGCTAAAGTAAGGGGCCAATGGATGCTAGTGGGATCTGGGGAGGGAAGATGCAGTTGATTCTACATACAGAAGACTAAGGCAAAGATCTTTATTTCTCCTTCCTTGGGCTACAAGTGCTCCTCGAGCTGTATGTAAGGAGAAAAGAAGAACTTTACCAGCCTAACGGTCCTAAAATGAGCCGATCCCTTCCTCAGGGTCCAAGCCTCCCCTTATAAAGGGGAGCCTTGGGTGCCTTTAGGGCTGACGGGGCAAGCATATTCGAGGAATATGCTTGTCCCAAAATAGTAGTTCGGCGGCCTCCTTTCTCTGTCGCCCTTCTAACGACGGCAAGGCTCCAGAGGGACCCTCCTGCGTGCCTCGGGCTTCAGGACTGTCACCTCCGTGACCTCCTTCTGCCCCTCTGACGCCCTGCGTCTTTGTCCCTTGTGCTTGGCTCCGCTCAAATTCCTCCTAGCCTGTAGCTAGAGTTTGACTTTAGGTTTCTCCTTCCCCTGCAAGCTTCATATCATTCGGCCCTACCTCATGTAACTCGGCTTTTCCTTCACCTGCATTAAGATTACTCGGGCTAACCCGGCCGACTTACGTGGTATCTCGGCCGGGTAATGTCTTGCTATTATCATAAGGGTCCTGCCCTTCCCTGTCTTGGCCGACCTCTACAGGATTCGGCCGACTCAGACAGTAACTCGGAAACTAGACGGACAACTCCCTTTCGTCTTTCCCCGTCTTTACCCTACCCGAGGTTGTCTCCCCAACATTAGTCCCCGAAGCTGGTATGGCCCTGCCAATAACTTCGGCCGGGCCGTATCAGTTTCATGAGATTTTTTTGCCTCGTTTCCGAGTTATCTTGATCGAGGTATCATCGTATCTTCTCGCGTACGCCTCGTCCTACGTGTATTACTCATCATTGTTTCTCTAGTTTTTTGTTTCTCTACAGTATTTATTGTCAGGCTACAGTTACTGCTGCGCCTATCGCGTCGGCGCTGCGACGCCTCGTGTACCGTTTCCATCGGGGATCGTGGCTTTCTTTCCTACCGTGTGGTCGCTGGTGCGGTTCCACTCATCATCGTGCGTTGGCGCTACGTACACGATCTACACGGTCAACCACCTCACCCATGATCCCATTACCTTGCAGGTAGCGCGGTTATAAAGAGGGGCGCGGCGCTGAGGGATTCACTTTCCCCCTTTCACTCACCAGCGCCCTTCTTCTTACTCTCGCCTCTGCGCCCGCTCGCGCTTCCGCCGCCGCGCGCTCGTCTGAGTTCTTGACGGCAGGAATCCCGCCGTACCGCTCCGTCGCCTTCGTCGCCGCTCGCTTGCTCTGGCACTGTCGCCGGTGAGTTCATCCGGTCCTATCGCCTGGCTTTTCCTCTAGAGATCTCAGTTTCTCTTCTGTCATCGCGCGGCAGTTTTTTCTCCGCTCCGCCGCCATTTTTTGGTAGAACCAAGACGGGGCCTTGTAGTTCCAGATTTTCCTCCGCCGCTAGTTCTTCCTCCGCAGATTTCTCCAGCGACCCCATGTCTAGCTCCGTCAACGGTGCCCTGATAGAGGATGATGATGCTGGCTCTGGGCCCGAGCGAGGCTTGTGGCAGGGCTCCTCCGTCACTCGCCGCGAGATCGAGTGGCTAATCCGGACTCGGAGGATTCCCGCCGAGGTAGCTTGTCGCTTACCCAGCAGCGAGTCCTCTCCAGACCTTAGGGAGGGCGAGTATGTAGTTTTTATGTCGCATTTCGCACGTGGCTTTGGTCTCCCTCTCAGCGATATTGCTAGGGAGTTTCTTGATTACTTCGGCCTTCAGCCGCATCATCTTCCCGCCAACGCCATTGCTTCTCTCTGCCTTCATCTCTGCCTCGGAGGGATATTTCGGCCTATGGCCGTCCGTGCATGTCTGGTCAAAGTTTTTCCAGATTCGTTCTAACGTTGTCCCAGACAAATCTCTGCACCCCTCCGAGAAGTTGCTTACCCAATGTGGAGCAGCGTCCATCACACCTCGGAGGAAATCCGAATTTCCTCGTGTCGCGGGGCTAGAATCGTGCAAGAAGTGGCACAAGTCCTTCTTCTATGTCAAGAACACGGGGAATGAGGATAAGATTCAGCTCCCTGCCTTCTCCATTGGCACTCCTTCCAAGAAGAACTGGACCTATAATCCGAGGAAGAGTCATGCTTTGGCCGAGGCTTTTGAGATTCGGCTGAAGGAACTGATCCGCTCCGGGCTACGCGGCGAGGATCTGATGACTACCTTCGTCAGCAGCCGAATCTGCCCATTCCAGAAATGCACACACAAACTCTGCTATATGAGCGGTCCTCTTGACCCCAACCGAGTATCAACCGTGGAGCTGGATAACTACCTCATCTTCAAGCGTGTCCGAGCTATCTTTAAGACGGAGATGCCTGAGGATTGGGCTTGGGGATTGAAGTCGTTCACCCGCGAGCATCCCCCACCCGAAGTAAGCTTAATCATTAGTGCTTTGCTTCCCAATTGCTTTCGTAACTGTCTTTGCTAATCTTCCTCTTTCTTGTCTTACAGAGGTTTGCGGAGCAGAAAAATGAGGACGCCGAGGTTTTATCACTCCCGTGGCCTGCGGATCGGAATACTCCAGACAGTGGGGAGCCGGACTCAGAAGAGTTCGTCCCCAAGTCAGATCTCGCTCCGGCTCGCGCTCGTGGCAAGACCCGGCCCACGAAGAGGAAGGTGATTCAGACGAGGTCCAAGTTCTAGAGGTAGTTGCCGCAATGCCAATTTCTTATGCATTTCCGGCTTCTACTTTCTCAGCTAATCCGGCCGGTCAGGTTCACGACGCCGAGCCTCTTGCCTCCCGGCCTCCTGTTACCTCGGGGAAACGTGGGGCTCCCGCTGGTGCCTCAGAAACGGCTCCCAAGAAGCGAATGAAGAAGTCCGCTCCGAATCCTCCCAGGCGCAAGACCATGCCCGGAGTCACTGGGTGAGTTTCTTCTGCTCGTATTTCTTGTTTTTCTCTTTCTGCTTTTTAACCTGACCTTTTTTGTTTTCGCAGTGCTCCACTTTTTGTTAAGCCCAGCGGTCCCAGCGTGACGAGTCGTACGACTCGGCCGCCGTCCCCTCCGCCTACTGAAGATACCAGGATTCCGAGTCCTGCTCGCGCTGCATCTCCTCCAGCTCCAAATCAGACGCCACCTCGCCACGATGCGCCTGAGATTCCTCCCGTTGATGTTGATTCCACTCGGCCAACAGATACTTCTACCGAACCTACTGCCTCCTCTGTGAACCCTAATGTCTCTACTGAGCCTCCTTCTACCCCCGCGGTTTCTACAGTGACTCCAACTCCGGCCGAGGACGTCAATATCTCGGAGCCCTCTGCAACCGTGACTCCTCCGGCTCCTAAAGACGCTGTTCCTATTGCCGAGGTATCATCTCCTACTGATGCCTCTTCTAAAACAAGAAAGGCTGTCATCATCAAGGCCTCCTCCTCTCAGAAAGGTCTTGCTGGCTCTTCTCAGCCAAGTATTGCCGATGCGCTGCGCAAAGGGGTTGCTTCTGCCAAAGCTTCCGTTACCCCGGCAGCCAGCACCCAGCTCGCTCTTCATAAAAGTCCTGCGGCAGCGGTGGCTACACAGCATGTCCGAGGTAAAGTCCTAACTCGCACGGCGAGTGGGAACAGTCTCGGCTCGCTGGTTGAATATGCCAATAATTGGAATGCTGCCGATCAATTCGAGGGTAATCCAGGCAGCCAGCCGTTTCAGCTTTCCAACATCAGCAGCCGCCTGCATCAAGCTGCCAAGATCGTTCTTGAAAGTGACAAGATGAATGAGGTAATTGTTTTTTATGGAGTTTTGACTAGTTCTCCGGATACTATTATATATACTCTAGTCCCCGAAGCTTGCAAGCGAATAACTTGTTATTCGTTTGGAAGTTTTATGATGCTCTACTCAGTTCAATATTATCTTAGAGTTCGAACCTCCATCCAACTAGATCCGCCTTAAATTTTGCTAGAATTTGGGTCTATCTGAACTTCGAATATCCAGCCACCTAGGTCCGAGTTAAATTTTGCTTGACTCGGGTCTGTTTTAGTTTTGAATATCCAGCCACCTAGATCTGGGTTAAGTTTTGCTTGACTCGGATCTGTTTTAGCTTCGAATATCCAGCCACCTAGATCCGGGTTAAGTTTTGCTTGACTCGGATCTGTTTTAGCTTTGAATATCCAGCCACCTAGATCCGGGTTAAGTTTTGCTTGACTCAGATCTGTTTTAGCTTGAAGACCTATTCACTATTTGCTCTATTGCTTAGGTTGCGCATGACCGGCGGACCGCCGAATTTCAAAGGCTGCTTTTTGCGCATAGAAAACTGGAAGAAAAGTATGAGAAAGTTCTTCCTGTGGTGAAAAAGGCTGGTAAGTCGACAAACCTTTTCATCATCTCCGACACTCTTACTGTTTTGTACACGAGATACTTTGTTGGTAAACAGGTAACATCAATAATCTTAACATCCGTCTTGAGAAGAAAGTCAAGGCCCTGGAAGGTTAGTTGCTCTTTTACTTTATATATTCCCCTTTAAAATGTGTGCTAAGTTTCTTTTATCTCTTTTGGCTTTGGTAAAGCCGAGTTACAAACCTTTGCAGCATCTCACCAAGATTGCACGTCCATGCCTGATGTGATGCTGTATTTTTTAGAACAAAGTGCTACTCATTCGGCGCAGCTGAAGGATAAAGATGACGAGATAGCTCACTTGCGTGCCGAGGTGGAGGCTATTAAGCTCTCTCAGAAGTCTGAATTAGAAAAGGTCGACCAGGAGTTCTCCGAGGAGAAAAATCGGCTAGCTCTGCAGTTGCAGAAAAATAAAGAACTCCTCGGGGCTGTCGAACTGAAGACACGTGGGATGAGCGAGGAGATCACTCGCTTTGAGAAGAGCAAGATTTACTAGGCTAAAGACCTTCAGATAATGCTGAGTTATATTCATCGTAAGCTTCTGACCGCGGCCGGGTTATCTTTTCCCTTTTCTTATTGCTGACTAATGCAGTCGTGTTTTGCACAGACCATTTTCCAGAAGCTAAGCCCGTGAGCTCTAAAGCGGTCATTAGTGCTCGAGTGCGCCGAGGCGTTCCTATTGACACAGACTTGGAGTATTCACTGGAAGATTTTCTGGTTGCTGTTGGCGCTGCGGTTGGTCCGATGAAGATTATGGGCAGAGATTTGGTGCAGGCGGCTATTCGAGCCTATCATGTTCTCTGGCCGAATACTTCTGAGACTCCTAACATTGACGAGGTCCAATTGTTGGTGGACAGGTTAATGGCATATGAAAGGCAGCTAAGTCTTTGGAGGGAATCGGCCGGACGAGCTGGTGCTGATATGGCTCTTACTGTCATCATGTCATGGTATGAAGATATTTCTCTTGACATTTTGAGAAATTTGCGCACTGGTTCCCGTTGGGTTGAGGACCCAGACTTTGTCGCTCTTCGGCAAGCTCGTGCCTTCCAGCTTGTTGAGTATGCCGACATGCATACTTGGAACGAAGGTCCGAGTTTCCTTCCTAACCTCGAGGACGAGGTCGTAGTTGAGGATGCCTCGAATAACAACTCGGCTGAACCAGGAGAAGATGAGGGTGACTCGGCTACTTCTGGTGATTCCAGTTCGAGCTCAGATGGTAATGGCGACGCACGATCCTCCTCCAAAGGTACTGGGCATTCTACTGCGCAAACTGATGCTCCTCAGCAGCCTCGGGCATCCTCCGAAGTCGTTCCTGGGTCTGTGGAGGGCGAGTCAACCTCGGCCGAAGTTCCCCTACCTCGGAGTGCCCAGCCCCAGACCAAGTTATTGCCTCTCCAACAAAAACCTCTAAGTTATTTCCTACCCCTGGTATGCCGGGCGTATGATGTACGTGGAATATTTGTCCGTCTTTTGTACGGTATGAATTTTTTTTGCCATGTGCCGCTGAGACATATATGGTTGTAATCGTTATTACTTTGTTTAACTGATGTTGTTTGTCCGAATCCTTGCTTTGGCGGCCTTCAACTTCTTGAGTTTGGTGTATATTTTTGCCTTTAGACCACTGTGGTTTAGACTGTTAATCTGGGTGTGGACCTCGAAGATCATACGAGAGTGAGCTGTTCTTATTCTGGGTGTCGAAGTTTGATACCCACCCTTGTAACAAAGGATAACCCCTACTTCGAAACAATATAGGACAGTCCACGAGTCACTGCCTATGGTGCCGAAGTTTAGTATATAAACCGAATTTTAAAAATAATGTAAGACAGTCACCGAGTCGCTGCTCAAGGTGCCGAGGTTTGATATACAACCCAAATCCAGAGATAATATAAGAAAGTCACCGAGTCACTGCTCAAGGTGCCGAGGTTTAATATACCACTCAAATCTAGGAAGAATATAAGACAGTCCCTGAGTCACTGCTCAAGGTGCTTGGTGTTAACATGTAACACGAACTCAAAAACGATATATGTCAGTCTTCGAGCCACTGCTCAAATGCCGAGGTTTAATAATTGAATTAAGCTTAGAAATAATTATGGGGCAGTCCCCGAGTCACTGCTCAAGGTGCCGGGTTTTAATACATAATCCACTCTTAAAAACAATCTAGTGCAATCCCCGAGCCACTGCTCGAGGTGCCGAGGTTTAATACATAACATGAAATTTAAACAACATATGGCAGTCCCCGAGTCACTTCTCTGGACGCCGAGGTACAAAACATAGTTGGTGCTCCATCCTGAGACATTTATTTACAATATGTCATCGATGACTGCTACGAGTAAAATGGACGAAGTAAAGCTACATTCCATGGTCTTTTCGTTTCTTCGCCGGCTTTGAGCAAGCGACTACGACACGCAAGTCCAACTATCTACCAAACAACAGGTAATATGATGTGTCCAAGGCAATATAAGGCTGCAAGAAATATCACGGGTACGAAAAACTAGAGCATCGCAACACAGATAGCAATAGATCAACGGGAGGAAATAAAGACTAGAAATGTAAAATAGGTAGAAAGGGGGAGAATGCTCGCCTGAAAACATTGCCGAAGGTTCATCCGAAGATCGGGTCGACACTAGCATCAACTCATCGGCCTAATCCGTGAAGAAGCAAAGCACTAGAAGAAACACCGGATGCACTATTTAATACTATGGCAAAAGATCGGGCATGATGCATGCATGATGTATGACACGGCAAAGGTGCGATGCAATTAGGCAATATTAAGCGGAACCGGGGTCCCGACAATTAATTATTAAGTTCATGTTGTTTAGATACCCCCAATTGAAATGTTGAATTAACAAGGCAAAAGATAGCACCGGTTCGCTACACAAATTTAAATGGGGCCAATATAAGACTAGATTTGCCCGTATATGGCCTCCATATTTAATTATGATGTGAATTGTCATAATGCCCCCAAACCACAACATATGTATGCAAGCATGAATAATTTAATATGCACAAGTAAATGTCATTTACAAAAATATGGGGTCTTGGAAAAGGGATCACACATTGGGGGTCCGAATCCCGGGATCGGGGTTCGGCGGGGTTCGGGTTCGACGATATCGATCTTCGGATCCGGATCGGTCTTAGGATCCATGTCGCCGCACACAGGGGCCTCGATGTCTTCAGGTTCCCGGAAGGAGGCCTTGACGTTCGTGAAGAAGTCCTTCGGCTTAGGAGTCGGAGGTGTTGGCGTACTGATGGATTGGTCTCCATGTGGGCGGTCTTGGCGTCTGAGGCTTCTCCGGGTTCATGTCTTAGACCAAGTGGTAGATCTTATCGATACCGTGCAATAATCTAGACGTAACTGAACCAGATCTTGGTCGTGGAGGACCTGAGTAGCAGCACACCAGACGTAAATCGATCAGATACATCGTCAGGCTCACAAAAGCTAGACAAAATAGCCAACCTAGCAATAGCAACAACAGTTACCTGACAACAGTTCAGGCACTTTGCTTGCATCATGGGGCTGAACACAGGGCGCGCGATGCTGGACAGAGGCAGAACGCGCGACAGGGACTCCGGTTGGCGTGCACGGTGGCGATGGCGGACTCGGGCGAGTGCTCGCAGCACTGCATAGGCGGAGAGGTGGCCGACAGAGGGGAGGGTGGGGGTCGCAGGGTGCTCGCGGGAGGTCGCGGGCAGAGGACGGCGAGGGAGAGGGGGCGCTCGGGTCGCAGGGAGCTCGACGGGCGGCCGTAGAGGGGCGCCGTCGGGCTCGGGCAGTGCTCCTACCGATAGGGAAGGGCGACAGAGGGTTGGCCGGGCTCCGGCTCGAGGAGCTTGAGGGGGGCGGCTTGCTGGCGGAGGCAAGCTCGGGGTGGCGTGTCGCAGAGGGCCACATGCGGCTCCGGCGGCCCACGAACGCGGAGGCGCGCTCGGGCAGGAGGCAGATGGGGTCGCGGTGGGGTAGGCTCGCGAGCGGGAGGAGGCCCGCTGGCGGCGGCGGCTCTCGGAAGGAAGAAGAGACCGGGGAGGCGGGGTGGGTGCAGGGTCGAGCAGAGAGGGCCACGAGGTGGGGTGGGGCCAGGGCTCACGCAGGGTAGGGTGAGCGGGGGTTGCATGAGGAAGAGAGAGAGAGGGGTTGCGGGGAAGGAGTGGGTCGCAGGGTGGGGCCAGGGTTTGACCGCGCGAGGTGGTTCGGGAGCAGGCAGCCCCAGGGGAGGCGCACTGCTGCCTTCCTGGCGGCGGTGGGGTAGGAACTAGGTGGGCTGGCTAGGGTTTGGGTAGAGAGATCTAGGATTTGGATTAGCCGGGGTGGTAGGCTGCTGCCAGCTGGGCCTTTTGGGCCTGGCCGGTGGCGGCCTCCCTCGGAACAAAAATAGAGTTATTATTTATTATTATTATTTTCATTATTTTAAAACAAAACATTTGTAATAGGGTTTTAGACAAATAAAAGATCCGGACAGATCTGGGGTTTGGATTTGAACAAAGAGGGGAACATCTAGGAACAAAATAGGCTTTTAGAAAATAGTTTTAGGCAAACAGATGCATGTTGATGTCATGATGATGCACATAATAAAAACAACAACGATTTTCTAGTAGTGGTTTTACCCGGGGTGCTACAATTCGACACCACTAACAATGGATCTCGCCCTCGAGATCCGCCTCATGGTATGGGAAAGAAAGCCGACGGTCTGAACATTCTCGCTTCATGTAGATCTTCGCGACACCACTAACCAAGATTCTTTCTCCATCTTGAATCGGAGACACCACCAACAAGAGGTTGTTGGTCACGTTCGTCGAGAGAACACTCCGGAGAACAAAGGACGAAGATAAAGGCATCAAAATATAAGGCCACCTTTAACTTCTGTGGAAGGAGTAAAATCGCATCGATCCACCATTCAATGAACAAGAGCAAATGATAAGAGTAGTCGGATGGTGATCAGTCCATCGCGCACCTAAAGCATTACTCTGCACATGAATAGGGGAATTATGCGACCAACTCTCGGAATCATACTGAAGATCTCGACAAGCGAGGTTCGGAAACAAAGGAGGGATGGAGATTCTCATCAGACCTGATGCAGATAACTTCATCATATAGGAAAACACCGGAGGATAGAAAGAAAAATTTTAGTGAATTTTCGATCCACTGGAAGGTACAACAGATGAAAGATTCATCAGATAGCCTGAATGTCGGATGTCGAAGCACCTTTACAAGAGGAAGGGAGCGAAACCCTAAAGGTACGACGAAAACCCAACCACGAGAATTCCTGGACTCGAAGAAAGGATAAGAGAGTAGATTCAAAACACGCAGAAGTAAGAGAAGAATAGCAGAGGGGTAAGGAGTAAAAGCAGACCTAATCAGATCTATCCAACCGGTTTTCCAAAATAGTTTTGACACTTTACCATGTCCGTTAGCTAGGTTATCCTACAGGCGGGACCAGTGGGGTATCGCAACTACTGAGCTCTGATACCACTCTGTAACACCCTCGGATCGGCCCTATGCAAGTTTTAGCGATTCCCGCCAAACTCGCATAGAAACGATTCAAAGGCGCCCACCAGGCACTTGCGTGCGGGTGGAAAACGAAGTAATACCATTACACAATAGTTCACGATGGAACCCACAGAACAGATATATACGACACGACTCCATGAGTCAAGAATATAGATATACAATACAAAGATCCAAATCACCTTTAAAACGATACACCGTCCGAGTACGGACAAGATGCAAATTGAGCTAAGAGCCCTGAAGAATAACCAATGGCGTCCATAACCCTGCCCAGGCCGAGCCGGAAGGTTAACCCTTCTAACGACGTCGATCTCAAAACCTGCTTAACAAAAGGGGTGCCGACAAAGGACGAAGGAAAAAAGAAAGCGGTCAGTACTGAGGCCAGTACATGGCGAGACTAGAATTCGGCGGTCCTCGCCTACATAGGTATGGTGGACTGAAGCGGCAGCGCATCATGCACTAAACAACCTATATAGACTCAATACAGCTGGCGGCTATCAGCTAGGGATAACAAATACCTATTCGGATCCAACCTGAAACTATCACCAAGCATACCCATCCTGGTATTTCCCCCTCGAGCCCAAACGAGGAAGTCAACCGAGGAACTCACACAGTTGGCAGTTTTATTCATTCCGTTATAGTTGCGGCAAATACTAGTCAGATATAGATAGCATGAGTCATCCTGATATAATAAGCAGTGGGCAGTTTTAGTTAACCATTCCGCTGTAGTTGTAGCACTTACTAGTCAGATAGATATAGCATGAAGCATCCCAAAACCCAGCAGTTGTTGGTACTTTTATTTAGCCATTCCGTTGTAGTTGCAATACTTACTAGTCGGATACAATGGTAACAGGTGACAACCCAAACCAGCAATTGTTGGCACTTTTATTTAGCCATTCCATTATAGTGAAGCTGATTACTAGTCATTATAAAGTCAAATTTATAGCACTACTTTAGTTATAGTTGTCTATGATCGAGATACTGTGCTCAAAGTCGTCCATAACCGTGGACACGGCTTTCAGAAAGTTTTACCCTGCAGGGGGGCACAAATAGCAACACACGCACGATCAACCTCGAGAAAAACTAAATAAAAACCCAAAGAGACATCACGACAGAGCAATTGCAAGATTCATATAAATTTCAGGGGGCCACCCCACCAAGCTACCCGCTACGAAGTTGGCCGGCTCCGAGACGGACCAGAGGTTTGTGACGACGGCTGTAAACGACTGGGAACCCGAAAGTGTGACTGGGCTTGTCGATACTGCAAAAACATGGCACGGGGTTCCAAAACAGTACAGGCGCTCCACGCACAATCATAAATAAAGCAGTAAAGCATGGCATAAGTACATGATAGTAATAAAGCCCCAAACTACTTTGTGGCCCCAAGAAATAAGATATGGCTTGGCTAGGGGGATTCATGGTCCCACATGCGATAGTGCGAATATTCAAAGAATAGGTATCAAGTACTCGGGGTCCTACGGGACACAAGTGGACGGTTAAAAACCAAATAAATCTATTGCCCACCTGTGTCTCTGCATTATTTACCTACTTCAATTTTAGTTATTAAACGGTAATTAAAGCCATGATCATCTCCAACATTAAACATGCGGCATTGCTCCAACAACTGTGGTACTTGACGACACGCAACATCACTTGAGCAAGCGACTACGACACGCAAGTCCAACTATCTACCAAACAGCAGGTAATAGGATGTGTACAAGGCAATATAAGGCTGCAAGGGATATCACGGGTACGAAAAACTAGAGCATCGCAACACAGATAGCAATAGATCAATAGGAGGAAATAAAAACTAGAAATGTAAAATAGGTAGAAAGGGGGAGAATGCTCGCCTGAAAAATATTGCCGAAGGTTCATCTGAAGATCGGGTCGACACTCGCATCAACTTATCGGCCTAATCCGTGAAAAAGCAAAGCACTAGAAGAAACACCGGATGCACTATTTAATACTACGGCAAAAGATCCGGCATGATGCATGTATGATGTATGACACGGCAAAGGTGCGATGCAATTAGGCAATATTAAGCGGAACCGGGGTCCCGAAAATTAATTATTAAGTTCATGTTGTTTAGATACCCCCGATTAAAATGTTGCATTAACAAGGCAAAAGATAGCACCGGTTCTCTACACAAATTTAAATGGGGCCAATATAAGACTAGATTTGTCCGCATATGGCCTCCATATTTAATTATGATGTGAATCGGCATACTGCCCCCAAACCACAACATATGTATGCAAGCATGAACAATTTAATATGCACAAGTAAATGTCATTTACAAAAATATGGGGTCTCGAAAAAAGGGATCACACATTGGGGGTTTTAATCCCGGGATCGGGGTTCGGCAGGGTTCGGGTTCGACGATATCGATCTTCGGATCCGGATCGGTCTTCGGATCCATGTCGCTGCACCTAGGGGCCTCGATGTCTTCAGGTTCCCGGAAGGAGGCCTTGACGTTCGTGAAGAAGTCCTTCGGCTTAGGAGTCGGAGGTGTTGGCGTACTGATGGATCGGTCTCCATGTGGGCGGTCTTGGCGTCTGAGGCTTCTCTGGGTTCATGTCTTAGACCAAGTGGTAGATCTTATCTGTACCGTGCAATAATCTAGACGTAACTGAACCAAATCTTGGTCGTGGAGGACCTGAGTAGCAGCACACCAGACGCAAATCGATCAGATACATCGTCAGGCTCACAAAAGCTAGACAAAATAGCCAACCTAGCAATAGCAACAACAGTTACATGACAACAGTTCAGGCACTTTGCTTGCATCACGGGGCTGAACACAGGGCGCGCGATGCTGGACAGAGGCAGAACGCGCGACAGGGACTCCGGTTGGCATGCACGATGGCGATGGCGGACTCGGGCGAGCGCTCGCAGCACTGCATAGGCGGAGAGGTGGCCGACAGAGGGGAGGGTGGGGGTCACAGGGTGCTCGCGGGAGGTCGCGGGCAGAGGACGGCGAGGGAGAGGGGGCGCTCGGGTCGCGGGGAGCTCGACGGGCGGCCGCAGAGGGGCGCCGGTGGGCTCTGGCAGTGCTCCTGCCGATAGGGAAGGGCGACAGAGGGTCGGCCGGGCTCCGGCTCGAGGAGCTTGAGGGGGGCGGCTTGCTGGCAGAGGCGAGCTCGGGGTGGCGTGTCGCAGAGGGCCACAGGGCGGCTCCGGCGGCCCACGAACGTGGCGGCGCGCTCGGGCAGGAGGCAGATGGGGTCGCGGTGGGGTAGGCTCGCGAGCGGGAGGAGGCCCGCTGGTGGCGGCGACTCTCGGAAGGAAGGAGAGACTGGGGAGGCGGGGTGGGTGCAGGGTCGAGCAGAGAGGGCCGCGAGGTGGGGTGGGGACAGGGCTCACGCGGGGTGGGGTGAGCGGGGGTTGCGTGAGGGAGAGAGAGAGGGGTTACGGGGAAGGAGTGGGTCGCAGGGTGGGGCCAGGGTTTGACTGCGCGAGGTGGTTCGGGAGCAGGCAACACCAGGGAAGCGCACTGCTGCCTTCCTGGCGGCGGCAGGGTAGGAACTAGGTGGGATGGTTAGGGTTTGGGTAGAGAGATCTAGGGTTTGGATTAGCCGGGGTGGTAGGCTGCTGCCAGCTGGGCCATTTGGGCCTGGCCGGTGGCGGCCTCCCTCAGAACAAAAATAGAGTTATTATTTATTATTATTTTTTCTTTATTTTAAAACAAAACATTTGTAATAGGGTTTTAGACAAATAAAAGATCCAGACAGATCTGGGGTTTGGATTTGAACAAAGAGGGGAACATTTAGGAATAAAATAGGCTTTTAGAAAATAGTTTTAGGCAAACAGATGCATGTTGATGTCATGATGATGCACATAATAAAAACAATAACGATTTTCTAGTAGTGGTTTTTACCCGGGTGCTACACAATGCTATATACTAAACCCATGTAGCACAAGTGCACTACATAACCGTAAATGACCGTGCCCTGATAAAATCAAAACAAATAAAAACAAAAGTAAATAATAACTTTGTAGACTTAGTTGTTTCCAAGTGCAATTTGTTCACATGACATATGCATCCTGCAAAAATTACTAATTTTCTGACATTTTAATTCATGTTGACATTTTTTTAGAAATTTAGTAAGTACCCTACCAAAGGTAGGAGAACGTGAAGTAACTAGAGGGCATGCTGACTGCAGGCAAAGACTTTTGCCAGCAGAATTTTAGCGGCCATGCCTAACTGCCGGGAAAAAATCTTTGCCAACAGTTACACCCTATTAGGTGACCTTTTCCGACAGCAGAGGTGCCCCTAGGTTTGGTCCATGGTATAGTGACTGCTCATAGGTCTTTCTCAACATGGCCGTAGGCTCTTATTGATCGCCTTTAGAAGAAAACATGGTTGCTCCAGCCGAAGCATGACCTAATGGGACTCACTGTGCGTTGTCCCCGGTGGATCGCTGGATCTCGCCAGAGTTTGCCGTCGATCTAGAGGTGGAAGAGGATGAGGTACTTGATTGCTTTTTCAAGTTTTCTCCAGGGTTCTCAGTGCTTATTTCTAGGCCTCGATGTAATTTTTACTTTATTAGGCCTTTTTGTACTCCAGTGTTTCATAGCATCAATATATTCGGGTGCTTTTGCACCCGTTCCCCATTCAAAAATAAATAAATTAACATGTAGTACTTGACATATTTTCAAGATCTAGAAATATATATTATCTTTAAAAAAATATATTTCAATAACAGAAAGTATATATGTGTTGTAAAATTTGAATTCCAGTATGCATCTAAATAAGCATTCACATATGTACAAATAAATGTTCACACATATCTAGCAAAATGTTCATGTGTTGTAAAAAAGTGTTCTTATATAAATTCAAAAATATGTTCATGGTATGACAAACTTTGTCTTGCATATCATATTTGAAACTTTTTTATATATTAAAAGAAAAATGGTGGACATAGAAAAACAGCGCAAAACAATAAAACTAAAAATAATTTGACAGAAAGAAAAAAGGTCAAGAAAAGAAACAGAAAAAACATAATAAAACGAAAAAAGTAGAAGTGAAACAGAAAAAAAGGAAGAAAAGAGAATGGAAAAGAAGAAACTGCGGCAACTTATTGGTCTGGCCCAGGAAAGGAGGCCTTGGCCACTCGTGAGGGCGGAGCTCGGCGGCCAACGTGGGCTTTGGTCGAATGTCCGGTCCAAGTAAAAAAGTTTGATTCACACTGAGTACGCATGCAGTAGAGAGTTAATTTGGCTCAGTCCACACTCGTTTTCCAGCATATATTGCCTTCATCCTCTACCATATTTTGGCTGTGCTTAGAAATCTGGTTAGTAGGATAAAGCTCAGGCTGAGTTCATTCATCCAGAGGTGTCCAAAGTCATATATAGCTTTAACATATAATGTAGACGTGCTCCACTACGTGTACTCGATCTACTAGTGCTCTTGCCACTACTAGTAGGACCCATGCATGGGGTCAGTTACCTTTTCTTTGACCTAATTAAGCCTCCAGTAAAAGAAGCGATTATCAGCAACTCGATGTCTATCTTAGCAAACCGCAAGCTATAATTTGGCTTTATAATTAACTAATGAAGGGTTTAGCGAGGCTGAAGAATGTGCGCTGCATGTGAGTAGAGTAGTTGTCCCCTATAGCAGTATACTACTAGAAGTAGCAGTGTAGCACTCTACTAAAACGTAGAGCACGTACTGCCTGCTGGTACGTTTAGTACGGCCGCGGCTGTACTGAAAACCCGATCGAATGGAGGGTAATGATTTGGTCAGTACTACCAATCATGCACGGATGGTGCGAGCTAAGCTGGCGACTACTACTACTACCTTAGCAACTAATCTGATGCATGTTCATCCACAGAAAAAAAGGAAAGAAAAGAATACTCTGATCGATCACACTGATGACGACGGTTGATCCGTGTATCAGACAGACCGAACTACAGCCCAATCAGTTAGGACGTACTGCCATGCCCTCTCCTGCCAGTGGTAGCAAGGCAGCAGTACAAGAGGTTCCTACACCCTCCGTTTCAAAATATAAGATATTTTAGGTTTGTGAAAAAAAATAAATCTAGACTTCTTTTAGTATGTAGATTCATCCTAAAGTTGGGTGAACCTACCTACTAGTTGAGTGAACCTACATACTAAAAGAAGTCTAGATATATTTGCTTTACAAAGCTAAAATATCTTATATTTTAAAATGAAGGAAGTAGTTTTTTACAGGTTACCATCGATCGATCGGTATATGGAATCGAGAAAGCAACAGCATCCATCGATCCTATAATGTCCCATGACTGTCACTCAAGTCGGTCCCATTCTCAGCCAGCTGCCAAGCGAGGATCGTCCAGGTCTCTGGCACTGGATAAGCACATTTCGTACGCTCGAAATATGGGGACTCCCGATCGGCATCACTCCGATTCCCCAAAGTACATATAGGCGACACCCAAAAAGAATCAATCATATCGTTTACACCACAGGCACGTATACGTCTCCACCCCCAATCGGTATTGCGTACACTACATACACACGCATATACGTATGCGACGTACATGTAGAAAGGTATACATATCTGTACACAGTACACGACCGATCGAACGGTCGTTCGAGAGATTCCTCGATCGATCTGATGTGACGTACTTGACTAGCAGCAGCTGAATCTTCCACGTACGTTAGCTAGCGTGCGTGAAGGCAGCGTGCTCCCCGCAAAGAATGGGTCGTCGTGCGGCAGCAGGTCGCCGGTCCGGATGGCGGTGAAGACCATGAGCGCGAGGGTGACGACGACGGAGAGCACGGCGAGCGCGAGCATCAGCACGTTGGCTCCCGGCGCCTCCCGCACCTCCTCCGCGTACTCCGTCGCCGCCAGCGCCAGCACCGTCAGCGGGAACGAGTAGGCCCACCACGCCACGCTGAACCGGCGCATCGCTCGCTTGAACAGCGTCGGACGGGATACCTGCATGCGTGCAAGTAGTGCAACATATTATCAGGGCGAGTGCAGCACATCATCAGGGCAAGTGCAACACATGACAAAGAGAGAGATAGCTGTTTGATTACGTTTCTACTACTACCTCCAGAAAAAAACGCTTAGGATCGATCGAGTTGTTAATTAGGTGTACGTACAAGCTAACACGTAAGCATGATTATTAGTTGGCAATGCGTCTATGAGCACTATGTATCATCTGAATATCTGATCCTGCTGTGATCTATCTGCTGGTGTGAGTGCCCATGCAACTCAACCTAGGTTTAATCTTTTTTTTCCCTCAACGAAACATATTCTACTATTGCACAGAGATACCAAAAACAAAAGCGGATACAGTAGTAGTTCACGTGGCATCCTACTACAGACCTAGCTAGACGTACGATCGATCCTAGTTGGAGTTCCCAGCCAACGACGATCAAAAGCAAAAAAACAAAAGCAAAAGCGACGGATGCAGAGAGAGGCCAAGAAAATGCATCCATCGAAGCGAAGTGGATGGAACATGGAAGTGGAACACTTTGTTTCTTTTACGTACGTACGTACCAGGGAGGCGAAGAGGAAGAGGGAGAGGAAGAAGAGCATCTTGCAGCCGGTGTCGAAGGACGTGGATATGGAGCACCAGGCGAGGGACGCCATGCTCGGGGCGGCGAAGAAGAGGAAGAACACCGGCCGGAGCATCGCCGGCAGGGAGTCGGAGCCCAGGAACCTCTGGTACAGCGTCACGAACAGGACCAGGTAGTGCGCGGCGCCCACGGCGAACATGGCCACGGCGCCCTCGTGCCACCCCATCCGGGCCGCCGCCCTCGCCGTCACCAGGTTCGCGATCACCGTCATGTGGCTCGCCGGGTTCGCCACCATGGACAGGAACTTCCTGCCGCGGGTGAACCACTGCCCGTACACCTTGATGTCCAGCGCCAGCACGGGCAGCGAGAAGGCCCACCACAGCAGGTGGTACGACGGCGCCTCGGGGCGGAGGAACGGCGTGGCCTGCAGGAGCAGCAGCCACGAGATCCAGGGCGCGAACAGGTAGTTCATGCCCACGTGGTGCCGGAACTCCGCGCGCACGGCGGGGAACCGGAACACGCACCGCGCCGCGTACAGCAAGCACAGCGCCACCAGGGTCACCAGCGCCAGGCACCACAGCAGCGCGAACGCCGCCGACGGCAGGGAACTTACAAGGGGACGCAGCGCGCTCGGCTCCGTCGACGAGTCGCTCAGGGTGCGCCACAGCAGCGCCTGCCCGCTCAGGGCCAGGCTGATGCGGAAGTAGCCCGCGTGGAAACGCGTCAGCATCCCCAGCCGCGACGCCAGCTGCGGCGCCTGCTGCTGCTTGTCGGCTGCCGCCAGCACCGACGCTTTCAACGTCGAGCCGTCATCGTCGCCCTTGCCGGCAGGGCCGCTCAGGGGTAGGGAGACGCAGGGTTTAAGGGTATCGGTGGCTTTGGTCTCCATCTTTATGGATTGATCGATCGGTGGCAGAGAGGAACGTGGTGTGCTTTGTAGGGGAGGACGAGGGTATTTATAGGAAGGAGAGTAAGCAGCTGAGGAGTGTGACTGTGCGACCAGCCTGTCTGACTAACTCAACTGTTCGAGTCTAGGTAGTATGTGGGTTAGGGAGTAACCGAGGGCGGTGCTTCTTCTTGCTTTTCACTTTGGGGTTTCTAACTATTTTGTTCTAACAAGATCGATCGAGCTGCGTGATGATGCATGAGAGAGATGCGATTAATAATGTTCAATGTGCTTCTTCGGTGGTGAAGACGATGGTTCACATTTTCGGAAATTATTCTTGGCCAATGCCGGCTCTGGTTTGGGAGCTAGGTATAGGTGCCCTGATGAAGAATGGCTTTCTAAACTTCTTCTCAACATATAAGTCGTCCAGCAACTAATAAACAAGCATTCCCATTTGAGAATATAATGTTTGAAATAGCCTATTACTATACGAGTACAACATACAATGTATACAAGATAAGAATACATTTGTAACAATATAACACCTCTGTTTTGAGAATGGCTTTCTAAACTTCCCAAAATATAAGTCCAGCAATTAATAAACAAACATTCCCATTTGAAATTGTTTGAAATAGCCTATACTATACGAGTACCAGATACAATATATAAAAATTGATAAGAGTACATTGCTAAAAATATTTTACACCTATTGTGGCGATGCGGACATTTACAAGGCCATGGACCACCGACAACGATAAGAAATCGACGTGCCAGAATTTTGGACTGGCAAGGGCATCACCTAAATGAAATTGTGCTAGACATTTGGATAAGGAAAAAAGGATGGTGCTTGCAGGAAGCTCCAAATAATAATGCATGAGAAGCTCAAGCCATCTCATCAACCAGTACCTATCTTTGGACAAAGCTACAATCAGGCAACTATCACCCACTGACATTAGTAATATGATAACATGATAATTGGTGACCACCAGAAACCTCTAGAGCTATTCTTCGGTATAATACTCAGTTCATTTGTGCCACTGTGTCCACAATGAACTCGGTGATTTGGAAAAAAAGCCACACAAACTTAAATTATATCCTTTACCTGTCTTCCAGCGCAATGTGTTGCTTGCAAACCGGCTTCATCGGCGAGCATTGCAAAATTGTAGTCTTTGCCATCTGTTGCTTAAAATTGTAGTCTTTGCCATCTTTTGCAAGCAACTGATGAAGATGGCACTCTGTCTTCTATTTCTTCTTTAGGTTCTCTGTTTGAATATGGATGGCTACTGCAAATTTCATACATTCTATGGGTAGGATCCATGACGTTTAACATTGGTGGACCTATACAATTATTGATAGAATCCACTAACCGGGATTATTTTAGAAATTGAAAGATTTAGTTGAAATTTTTTATCTACAAATTTCCCGAAAAGCTAATTATAATTTCCTCTCTCCAACGGAACACCAGGGCCGTTATGCTTATTACTAAATTTGGTGAAGAGATGAAATAGAGTCAATGTCTATCTTTTTTAGAAGAGGTTGAACCGATCGGTCACTAAAAGAATCATTCAAAAAATTAGAATAAATTCAGGGGAAATGAAAATTCCTTTGAAGATAAGAAAATGAAATGCTTTTAAAAAAATTCTCGTAGAATCGAGAATGAAGGCCACACTATATGCATTTCTCTAGGGAAAACTGGGATGAAACAAATGAAAGGGTTTTTCCAAAAATATCTTTATACCATACTTCCTTTGATCATTGATACTATCATAGTATCAGAGAAAACACAACCTTTCAGATGGTTGGAGGGAGGCAAGACTTTTGGGTTATCTTTTAGTAGGAAGGGATGGTCTTTTGTATGAGTCGTGGTCATTTTGGACTCAGTTATGATATACCAGAATCTTCTTAACTAATAATTAACTAGTTGAATACCTTCCTTAAAAAACTAGTTGAATACTCGATCCTATGCTACGGATCAATAAATTTAATTGCTTTAACATGTCTAACTATCCGTTTACACAATCTGATATTGATATTATAGAGTATTGCATAACATTTTAAACTACAAACATCAGAAGGAAATTCTTATTTTTTGGTATGTAACATAATTAGTTCCTCTTTTTGGTAAATATCTATTCCAAAAAATCAATAACACCATAGATTTGTTGATTTTCTAAATTAGAAAGCTTGTAGGCTAAAGTTTTATAAGATGTGGTACTATAGATGAAAAGGCAATACCAAAATCCTCTTGTAGTCACTCCTAATTAATGTACACATTCCATTAGACTAACAAAATACATAATAAGCTAGAATAGATAAACATTTTGTGCAATAATCTTGAAAAAAATGACATTTCACTAATTAAATTTTGCAAGATTAATACAACAAATGATGAGACAAACACGATTTAAAAGAGAATACAATGAAAGAATTGTTTAGCAAACTGCTGCATATTGCATGGGGAAGCTATGCACACAATTAGATGAAAAATAACATTATCAACTAGCATGTGGATGAGTGATATTGTGCTAAGAAAATTTTGTAATTATTATGTTGATAATTTACTTATGGGATTCCTAGTAGATTACACATAGCCAAAGTAAGAATTTCATTTAACTAAATTATCCATTTATTTAACTTGGCATTGTGACGTTCAATGACTTCAAAAAATTATCAAGTTATCCCATCTCTTTTTGTAAATCATTATCTAAAACATTATTTTATCCACCTTTTCTCTAGCTATGGCACCGTCTTGTCGGCTGCCACTTATGCTTTCAATGTAGCACCGTCATTGTTGCCAGCCCATCGCCCTTGGAACTCATGTTAGGGAGACACAAAGTTTAAGAGTATCGGTGGCTTTGGTCTCCATCGTGATAGATTGATCAATCAGTGGCAGAGAGAAGTGAGAACGTGGTGTGCTTTGTAGGGTAGGACGACGGTGTTTATAGGATAGTAAGCAGCGAGGAGTGTGATTGTGTGACTAACCTGTCTTACTATCTCAAGTGTTCGAGTCTATGTAGTATGTGGCTTAGTGAGTAAACGAGGGCGGTGGTTGTCGTGGTTTTGTCGACACGTACGCCATAGGGGTATCCCAACGGCGAGTTTAGAGACGTGGGGGGAAGACGGAGAGCGTCCGGGTCGGCATGACACAGTTTACCTAGATTCAGATCTCACGATGGTGGCGAGATCCTACTCCTGCTATAAATCACTATAATGGCAATACGCCGAGTTACAGGGATTGGTTCGTTGTGCGAGGTGCGTCATAGTCGACACTAGATTGTCTGAGATTGTGCCCTAAAGGCTCCCATAGGCCCGACTTATATAGTCGTCAGGTCCTAGGGTTACAGGGAAAAGTCCTAGCCGGACAGGTTACAGAGTCCTACACTGTCTATTACTAGTCTAAAGTGTCTTGCACTCCAAGGCTCCGGGTACGTCGGTGACTCCTCCGTAGCCTTCCTTTATCCCTGCTGGACCTCCGGCTTCCTATCAGCAACTGGGCCGCCTAGTTATGCCATAGGCCTAACCACCAACTGTGAGCCACCCGGGCTTGCCGGTATGGGACTATGCCGTAGGTATACCCATTTGGTATATCCATAATAATAGCCCCCGTAGTTCTTCAAGATCCTCGCGTTCCTCCATCTAGATTTGAGCGTAAGCATCATGTCGTCTTCAACTTGTAGGCGTGCTTCGCAAAGAATCGTGGAGAGCTCCCATATCATATTCTCATCCGACTAAGCCTAGCCAGAGAGTTGCTTGTATGCTTCTGCGAATGAATCCAAGACAGAGAATTCTCTAACGAATCGTTAGTGATTCTTCCAAGCTCTAGGAACGTCTTCAATATCATCATCCATGCAGGACGATATGTAAGCTGGAAAAAAATCACGGCTACCGGGCCACGATCGTAAAGGTTGCCAAACTTCCGACTTAGAGCCAGCAAAGTCACAGACATAAGAGCTTGCCGAATTAAGGTCTTAGAGCCTCTCATATCACGGATGTTTAGGCCATCGAGCCGTGTAACCCAGTGAAACTTCCGTGAAGGCAAAGTTGATATCGAGCCCCCAGGTTTCGCTAGCCGGATTCTTCACCGCCTTGAAAGTTTCTTGACATAATCATATATAGCCCCCGAGCATTGAGTTGGCTTCATCGAAGGCGGCTCGATGCTTAAAAAACATGCATAATTGTACATCACACGATTGTAGCCCCCAGCGCCAAGTCGGAGTTTCAAAAGAAATTCGTCTTAGTGCTCTCAGAGTAGCTTTAGAGAAAATGTGAATAGTGTAGCCCCCGAGCGCTAAGTCGGAAATAATTTCGGCTTGGTGCTCCAGAGAGAACTTCACAAAAATTCAGCATCGATGTAGCCCCCAAGTTTCAAGGTGGGATTCACATGAATTTTCCGGCTTGATGCTCAAAGAACTAAACCATATCTTGGAGATCATCGTACTGTAGCCCCCGAGGTTTGTTCCGGCTTGGACGCAAGGCGGAACAAAACTCTTAAATTAGAGATATCAAGCCCCCAAGCGTCGATCCGACATCCTCAAAGGCGACTCAAGTCTTGGTCAACAACTGCGAACGCAGCCCCCGAGACGTCAAGCCTAGTGAAAATCCGGCTTAAAACACCTTAATCCAAGGAACGCGGCAATGTCCAAGCGTTACGTACCTGAAATATAAACATAAAAATAAATGTATTAAATTGTTCCTTTAATTGTGTCCAACAAACATATGTAAGGCGGAACAAACATGGCATTTGAACAAATGCCTTAAAAGCTGAAACTATGCAGCAGATGGACAACATAAAACTATTTAGGAGGAAAAAACTCAACTAATTTAAACAGTTTATGTAAAATTTTGTTTAAGCAAGTGTTGGATTATCCATTATTCTGGCTTTTATGCTTGACCTTTCGTGAGACGGAAGACTCGCAGCACAGAACCATGTCCTTGGGCGATGATGCCTAATGGCACCTTCCAGAACCCAAGGCCAAAACACCGGCTTTGAGTGCTGAAAGTTACTACTCCGGAATCCACATAAAAACAACAGAAAACGTGTATCCAGAAAACTTAAGCTAACGTCCAAAGATGGATTTTTTGCATGGTACTGGGGCCTTAAACGGCAAGCCAGTAAAAAGTTAATACTCACGAGCGCAAGGAAAATCATGAAAAAAGGTATGACCAAAACGAAAGCGGTAAAAGACTCAGAACACGAGTGAATCAATCTTAATCTGATGATTATAAACAATTAAAATAATAAATATAAGTAGATACTTAGTTGTTTGAGCGAAGTCGGTGTTGGTCAGGCGAAGACAGATCTAGTCGCGGCGAAACCAAAACAGTAAAGTAATCCCAACTTACTGATGCAGTCGATGACCGAGTTGGACTAGTACGTATCCAGACATAGCAATCCATGAGTTCAACCAAGATAGCCGGCCACGAGACGAAGCCGGAAAATCGGAGGGCATAGCGACGTGGAGCCGCGCAACAAAGCCAATTTCACACGGAATCGTCATATGCTTGTATCGCTGCGATCCTGAACGATCAGAAAACATCATGACCTTGGTCGGGAAATTCACGTACGGTCATCCTTCTCTTCCCGTGTAGATAAAATTAAATCATGCTTGGGATTCGTGTTGTCTTTTCTCAACCATGACAGCCATCGAGCCGTAACCAATCCGACACCCAAACAACCGAACACGACAACTTAAAAGATATCACGCGGGTTTAAGCTGTCGTCGGCTATGATCCGGCAACACGTCATGGCGGAGAAAAGCACTATGTTGATCTTGACCCGCGAGTACACATGCACTCAAACAAGATTGAAGAAGAGGTTGATGAAGACCTCCGTGATGCCACCGATTTAGCCACACGCTCAAGAGCGATGACGAAGTCGGCGCGTCTACGGAGATGCGATTTTTCTGCCTTTGAAGACGGCGAGGGATCCCGTCCGGATTCGTTCTGTAAGCGCCTCTTGCCCCACGGTGGGCGCCAACTGTCGTGGTTTTGTCGACACGTACGCCATAGGGGTATCCCAACGGCGAGTTTAGAGACGTGGGGGAAAGACGGAGAGTGTTTTGGTCGGCGTGACACAGTTTACCTAGGTTCATATCTCACGAGGGTGGCGAGATCCTACTCCTGCTATAAATCACTATAATGGCAATACGCCGAGTTACAGGGATTGGTTCGCTGTGCGAGGTGCGTCGTAGTCGACACTAGATTGTCTGAGATTGTGCCCTAAAGGCTCCCATAGGCCTGACTTATATAGTCGTCAGGTCCTAGGGTTACAGGAAAAAGTCCTAGCCGGATAGGTTATAGAGTCCTACACTGTCTATTACTAGTCTAAAGTGTCTTGCACTCCAAGGCTCCGGGTATGTCGGTGACTTCTCCGTAGCCTTCCTTTATCCCTGCTGGACCTCCGGCTTCCTATCAGCAACTGGGCCGCCCAGTTATGCCATAGGCCTAACCACCAACTGTGGGCCACCCGGGCTTGCCGGTATGAGACTATGCCGTAGGTATATCCATTTGGTATATCCACAACAGTGGTTCTTCTTGATTTTTGTTTTGGGGTTTTGTGGCATCCCGCTAAAACCACTACTAGAAAATCGCGGTGTTTTTGTGCATTGCAGCATCATAACATCAGCATGCATCTATTTGTTTAAAACTATTTTTGCTAAAAACCCTATTTTTGGTTTTCTATATTAATCCCCTCCCTTTTATTTCAAATCAAACGCTGGTGTTTCCGGATATATCTGTTTGTATAAAAACAATTACAAAAGCCTGTTAAAATAATATATAAATAAACTTTAAATATTTTAGTGGGGGAGGCAGCCACCGGCCAGGCCCAAAAGGCCCAACCGGCAGCCACCTACCACCCCACTGCCCTAATCCTAACCCTAGCCTCCACTCCACTCCCAGCCGCCTCCCTCACCCTCCCTCCACCCCGCCGCCAGGAGGCAGGCAGCAAGCCTCCGCGCGCCTGCCCCTCCCATCGCTGGTCCCACCACCTGGGGCATATCCCGATGCCCGCCTGTCCCTCTCTCTCTTTCCCCCTCCCCTGTCTCTGCCACCTGCACCCACCCCGTTCCCCGCGCCCGGCCCCACCAGCGCGAGACGCGCTTCGCGTCCCCGTCTCTCCTCCCTCGTCCCGCCCCTCTCCCCCGGCCCCGGCCGCATCCCCGTCGCCGCCATCGGCCTCCTCCGCCTCGACCTCGCCGGCCTCCGCGCACTGCCGCCTGCACCTCCTCGCCTCCGCCCGGGGCTCCTCCGGCCGCCCCCTCCACCGCGTCATCGCGGCCCCACCACCTCGCTAGCACCCCGCTCCCCACCTACCGCTTTTCCTCCACCGAGCTTCTCTGCGCCGCCGACAATGCCATCTTGACCTCCCTCGCCCGCGACCTTCCTCGACGGCCTCCATCGCCAAGCTCCACCGCCGCCTGACCGCGTCGCCCCGCCCCCGCAGCGTCGACCCCGCCGCCTCGGGTCCCTCCGCTCCACCGGCGCCGACCCCGCCGCCTCGCGGCTCCGGCCTCCCCCGCCGCCGCCCTCCGCTCCCCGCGGCCCTGCTCCTCTCGGTGAAGCTCCCTGAGCCCGGCCCAGCGCCGAGCGCCTCTGCTCCCTGCCGGCCGTCGCGCCACCCCGCAGAGAACCGCCGACACCGCCCTCCCCTCGTGTCAAGTCCGGCCGTCCTTCTCCTAGCCGCGTGTGTGCCTGGTGCTTTTCGCTATTCAGTGCAGATTCTGTGCGTGTAGTGTTGTGTGATGGTACTCTGGAGACAAGAATACAGAGTGGGGCTAAAGACAAGATCGACCAAGAACAAGTTGTAGGGACTACCGACAAGATCTCCTTCCGGGTACCATGACCCCGAGCCGTCGACGAGGAACCGCGAACCGAACCCGAAGGTCTTCTACGTGGAACATCAAGTACTCCACCGACACCCGACCCGAATCCGAGTTCTTCGACGTGTACGGTAAGATCTTTCAAAGACCACGGCACCGGCCCAAGATCGACCACCGTGACGCCAAGGTCGTCTACACGGAGCGACAAGACCGCCCAAGTGGAGCCGAAGAAACCCGGACCCGAGAACGCCTTCATGGACCCCGAGGACCGATCCATCGGATGCGATGAGGCCTCCTTCTCGGTACCACCAAGTACTTCACCCCAGACGCCGAGCCCTGAACGAGCAGTTCTCCTTCCCGGAAGCATTGACGCCCGTGCGACAAGATCTTCTTCCCGGATCCGAAGACCCGGTACCCGATCCACTCAAGTTCGCCATCGACGACAAGATCGACATCGACCAGGACGAATCCGATGCGCCCCGACGCCGAACCAAGTCCCTCTTCGCGGAACGCCAAGATCTACTCTGTTATCCGAGAACGATCCCGCCGAGACCGAACCCCAGATCCGGACCCTGAGACCGACCCCGAACCCCTCGGAGCCCAAGTTCGCCGAACCCTAATGTGATTCCCTATCCGAGACCCCATTATTTTTATAATATGACATTATCAACTGATGCATATTAAATTGTTCATCTCGCATGCATATTTGTGTGGTTTGGGGGTACTATGTCGATACACCTCATAATTAAATATGGGGCCCATATGCGGGCGAATCTAGTCTTATATTGGCCTCATTTAAATTTGTGTAGCAAACCGGTGCCATACTTTTGCCTTGATACGACAACATTTAATTTGCAGGGTAGATAAATAACTTGAACCGTTTAAATAAATGTCAGGACCCCGGTTCCGCTTAATATTGCCTAGTTGCATCGCATCTTTGCCATGTCATACATCATACATGCATCATGCCCGATCTTTTGTCGTAGTATTAAATAGTCCACCCGGTGTTCCTTCTAGTGCTTTGCTTCTTCACGGATTAGGCCGATGAGTTGATGCGAGTGTCCATCCGATCTTCGGATGAACCTTCGGCAATATTTTCAGGCGAGCATCTCCCCCTTTCTACCTATCTTACTTTTATAGTATTTATTCCCTCCTGTTGATCTATTGCTATCTGTGTTGCGATGCTCTAGTTTTCGTGCCCGTGATATCCCGTGCAGCCCTATATTGCCTTGGACACATCCTATTACCTATTGATTGGTAGATAGTTGGACTTGCGCGTCGTAGTCGCTTGCTCAAGTGCTGTTGCGTGTCGTCAAGTACCACAGTTGTTGGAGTAATGCCGCATGTTTAATGTTGGAGATGATCCTGGCTTTAATTATTGTTTAATAACTAAAATTGAAGTAGGTAAATGCAGAGGCACCGGTGGGTGATAGACAATATTTGGTTTCCGACCGCTCACTGGTGTCCCGTAGGACCCCGAGTTCTTGACACCTGTTCCGAGATCGAGCGCGCTAACCACATGTGGGATGTGTGGGCACCCCATCGATTAGTACCTGATTTCAAAGTATTGTACCGGGGGCCACAACTAGTTTGAGGTTTTATTTACTATTCTATACTTATGCCATGCTTTACTGCTTTATTTAAATTGTGCGAGGTACTGCACACTGTACTGTTTAGGACCGTGACCCGTTTTCGCTGTATCGACAAGCCCAGTCTCATTTTCGGGTTCCCAGTCGTTTACAGCCGGCTACACAAACCCTGAGTCCGTCTCGGAGACCGGCCGACTTCGTTGCGGGTAGACTTAGTGGGGTGGCCCCCATGTACTTGCTTTGGGTCTGGGAAACGTCATGACTTAGGCCCCGCCGACATACCGATGGGTGTATGTTAACTGATCTGGCAAAAAGGGTTGAAGTGCGTGTGGATACTTTGGTGCACCCCTGCAGGGTTAAATCTTTTCGAAAAGCCGTGTCCGCGGTTATGGACGACTTGGAGCACAGTTCTCGATCATAGACAACTATAACTAAAGTTTACTGTTATGAATTGACTTGTTTCCGATATGACTAGTAATCAGCTCCACTACAACGGAATGGCTAAATAAAAGTACCAACAACTGCTGGGTTTGGGATGTCTCCTGCTAATCGTATCTGACTAGTAAGTGTTGCAACTATAACGGAATGGTTAACTAAAAGTGTCCACTGCTTATTATCTCAGGATGACTCGTGCTATCTATACCTGGCTAGTAATTACCGCAACGATAACTGAATAAATAAAACTACCAACGGTGTGAGTTCCTCGGTTGACTTCCTCGTTTGGTCTCGAGGGGGAAATACCAGGATGGGTATGCTTGGTGATAGTATCAGGTTGGTTCCGAATAGGTCTTTCTTATCCCTCTCTGAGCGCCGACAGTTATCTCGAGTCTCTATAGGTTGTTTAGTGCATGCTTTGCTGCCGCTTCAGTCTACCATACCTATGTAGGCGAGGACCGCTGAATTCTAGTCTCACCGTGTACTGGCCTCAGTACTGACGCTCCTCTTTTTCCTTTGCCCTTTGTCGGCACCCCTTTTGTTTTAGCAGGTTTGAGATCGCCGTCGTTAGCAGGGTTACCCTTCCGGCTTGGCCTGGGCAGGGTTATGGACGCCATTGGTTATTCTTCAGGGCTCTTAGCCCCATTTGCATCTTGTCCGTAGTCGGACGCTCTATCATTTTCAAGGTGATTTGGATCTTTGTATATTATATCTGCATTCTTGACTCATAGAGTCGCTGTTGTATATATATCTGTTCTGTGGGTCCCATCGAGGACTGTTGTGTAATGTTATTACTTCGTTTTCCACCCGCACGAAAGTGCCTGGTGGGCACCTTTGAATCGTTTCTATGCGGGTTTGGCGGGATTCGCTAAAACTTGCATAGTGCCGATTCCGAGGGTGTTACAGGTTTCTAACTATTTTGTTGTAACAAGATTGAGCTGCGTGATGATGCATGCGATGGGGTTAATAATTATTGATTGTGCTTCTTCGGCAATGAAGGTGATGATTCACATTTTGGAAAATTATTCTTGGCCGTGCTGCCTTTGATTTGGGAGTTTTTGAAGTTGTTACCAAGTTAATAAGAAAGCTAACTTCTAATGAGTAAAGTGAGGCCCATAGCCGGAGGCTTGGGCCTAGACGCCTGGGGGTGCGGGTGTGTGTGTGGGTGGGGAGGGGAAACGCCCCGTGGTATGAATCATTGATGATCTAGGATTTCACCCCTTATATAGTTTTAGTAAGTCGTCAATTGGGACAAGTCGCATCTGATATAATTCCGGCGTTGTATAAACATGCCTCATATAGTGTAGTTTCGATGGCTAGTGGCCACGGTTTTTTCTCTCTTTATTGAAAAGTTTTTTCCACGTTAAAATCACGTGACTCCTGTGTGCTTGCATTGTTCGTTCTTTGCTATTTCCTTGTCGAGTTTATAACATGAGCTAGCTATAGGTGCCCTCAAGAATGGCTTTTTAAACTGTTGTATAGCGCACGATGATATTTCTCAACATATTCATCCAGCAAGTAATAAACAAATATTTCCATTTGAGAATGCTTGAAATAGCATATATTATACGAGTACCACACAATATATAGAAGTTGACAAGAATTCATTGGTAACAATATAACACCTCTATTTTACACCTTTTGCAAGATGCATACATATACCTATTTTACAAGACCATGGACCACCGTCGGCAAGACATGATGGAATTTTGGATTGGCTAGGGAATCACCCAAATGAAACCGTGCCAGGCATTTAGATAAGGAAAAATATGGTGCTTGCAAGAAGCTCCGACTAATAATGCACAAGAAGGTCAAATAATCTCGTCAATCAGTATCTATCTTTAGACAAAGATACAATCATGAGACTATCACCCACTGACATGATAACATGATAGTTGACGGCTACAAAACCTCACTTCTTTGCTTTTCCTATCTTCGAGCTTAATGTGTTGCCTGCAAACTGGTTTCATCGAAGAGTGTTGCAAATTGGAGTCTTTGCCGTCTTTCGCAAGCAAGTGATGGAGATGGCATCCTGTCTTCTATAGGTTCTCCGTTTTGATGTGGATGGCTACTAAAACTTTTATACATTTTATGGGTAGGAGCCATGACGTTTCAACATTGTGAACATTTACAATTATGTACAGAAGCTACCAACTGGGATCGTCTTAGAAACTGAAAGATCTAGTTAAAATTATTTGTTTGAAAATTTCCCAAAAAGCTAATTATAGTTTCCTCTCTCCTTTGGAACATGGGAACCATTATGCTTATTACTAAATTTTTTGAAGAGACGAAATAGAACCAAAGTCTCTTTTTTATAAGATGTTGAATCAATCCTTGTCAAATGAATCATGCAAAAAATTAGGATACATTCAGGGGAAATGAAACTTCCTTTGAAGAGAAGCAAATGAAACACTTCCATAAAATTCTCGTAGAATAGTGAATGAAGGTCACGCTATATGCATTTATCTAGGGAAAATTGGAATGAAACAAATGCAAGGGACTTCACAAAATTAATGTCTCTATTCCATGTTGCATTTGATCATTGATAGTATCATAGGCATCACAACCTTTCATATGGTTGGAGGGAGGCAAGCATTTGGGTTATCTTTTTCTAGGAGACAGTGGCCTTTGGTATGCGTCATGGTTGTTTTGGACCCGGTTATGGTGTACCAAAATCTTATAACTAATAATTAACTAGTTGAATACCCGCCCGATGCTATAGATCAATAAATTTGATTGCTTAATATGTCTAGTTATCCATTTACACAATTAGATAATGATATTGTAGAGTATTGCATACCATATCAAATTACAAACATAAGACACAAATTCCTTTTTATTCTATGTAACATAATTATTACCCCTTTTTTGGTAAATATATATTCCAAAAAAATCAATAACAACATAGATTTGTTGCTTTCATATAAAGAATATTGCTGGCCACAAGCTCACTTATTACAAAGTGAAAGAACTTTCATACCAAAAACTAGTTAGCTATTGGCAACACCAAAATTGGAAGCTTGTAGGCTAAAGTTTTATAAGATGTGGTACTATAGAGGAAAAGGCACTACCACAATCCCATCATAGTCACTCTTAATTAATGGACACATTCTATTAGATAGACAAGGGACGTAAGAATCTAGAATAGTTTAACAATTTATGCAATCATCTTGAAAAAAATGACATTTCACTAATTAAAATTTGAAAAATATAATACAACCAATGATAATACATACACTATTTAAAAGATAGTAAAACAAAATAATATTATAGAAAACTATTTATTAATATACAGAGTACATATTACATGGGGAAGCTATGCACACAACTAGATGAAAAATAGCATTATGTAGTAGCATGTGGATGAGTGATATCACGCTAATAAAAAAATTAATTATTATTTTGGTATTTTTCGTACGAGATTCCTAGTATATTTACTCTCTATTTGGGTTCGAACAATTTTTATTCTCAATAGTATGTTAATTATCCATAGCCAAAGTAAGAGTTTCATCTAACTAAATTATACATCTATGTAACTTGGCATTTTGACATTCAATGATTTATAAATTACTAGGGAACATTAAAAAGTTATCAATCTATCCCATCTCTTTTTCTAAATCATTATCGAAAACATTATCTTCTCCACCTTTTGTTTTAAATTTGGAGAGACTAGTGTTTATAGCACAGTGGTACACTCATAATTTCGGCGATAACGGGAGAGACTTTCGTAATAAAACATTTATCCTTTATGTTGGTTGTTGCATGAAAACATCTAGCCACTGTACCAAACTTCGTGTTGTTTCATTCATGGCAATGTAACCGGGGAGAAAATCCTTGTTAGTCTAAAAAATAGTGACTAGTTGTGTTTATTTTATCCGTTTTGCTAATTCTCGATCGACTAAGAATTAAGCTAGAGCCTAGTCAATTTGAGAACCGTTGGGTTTGCATCGTGATGTATGCACCTAAGAATTCCACATGGGGTAGTAATTGCAATCGGTTTTCCCAGTTGCACATGAAATTCGACGGTGTCAAGTGACTAAGAATTAACATAATTCACATTAATGCCAAACATAATTTTAGTTTATTTCCGCATTTATCCAACCGCACTAGCTAAGTTATGCATGTGCATACTGGTACATACCAGAGTGGTGAGACATTGAACCCATGTGCAGACCCAAACTATGATTTTTTGTGAAACGAAATGGAACCTGTGAAAAAAAAATCTTAAACTTGGAAAATATTGTCTACTGTTTAAAAAAAAGTTTCACAACTTCACTCAAAAGTTCCAGTTGTGTTTCAATTAGTAGGTCTGTGATTAGAAAAAATACGAACCGTCACGTCCGTACATACCGGTGCCCTTATGAAAAAAAAAAGAGTTTCGCATGATACCTGACTTGGATCCCATGCAAAGCCGCGCTCTTGTTCTGCCCATATCTTTCTCGGGTAGGGTGGTAATCAATCAGCCAGCATCATGCGCGATAGCACATCAGGCCGGTTTGATCTCCTAATTGCCAGCCGGGTACAAGGCCGATCGCCCTTTTTTGGTCAGCCGGGTCTCCAGCAAAGTAAGACAACATCCACTGAAGACTGACGATTACATGGCGTGGCGTCGAGGCGACCTAACTAATTATCAAATCATGGGACGACCATAATAAAACCCTAGTTCACCCTTAATTGCACGCAATGATAAGGAAATCATTAGTGGTAATCGATACGGTCAGGTTCCTAGTAGGAATTAATCGATCTATTAATCGTGATTTAGCCTATTTTTTAAACAGTGATCGCACGGCGACGATAAATCTCAGTCTCAGCCATCGGGCCATGAACGCGCACATTTTGGGGTTTCCATGGATCAGTGCATGCATCAACAGCTCGCAACGGCCGCATCGATCGGCGACTTTAAACCAGATGAGGGGACATCGTGGGTGGAATTGGAAATCATGCAGCACAGACGCCCACTTCTCGCCACATATATGTGGCCTGCGCAGGAGATCGATTTCAGATCCTTATATGTCCCCAAACTCCATAGCAGACTCCACAAGGATGAGATTGGGTAGGAAGACCATTGCCACTCTCACTCCTGGTCCTATCATTATTGTGTAATGACCTGCTCATTTCATGCAAGCTAGTATTTATTTTCTCTCATTTTTAAGGTGCTTCACCAAGTGACTACTATTGTAGTACTTCCTCCGTCCTAAAAAAAGTATATCGCATATTTGTCTAAATTTATTTGTATCTATACACTAAAACACGTTTAGATATATACAAATTTAGAAAAATCCACGACATTCTACGGATGGGTACTAGCATAATCAATATTAGCAATACAACCCTACTCATCATATTAAGGAGAAGAATCAGATTTTTGTCAAAAAAAGGAGAAGAATCGGAGGTGAGGTTTTGGGTCGCGGGTGCAAATGAACCTATTTTAAAAAATACAAAAAACAAATTCCAAAATGTTAAAAAAATCTGAAAAAAAATCCGCGTGTATATCCGGACATTTTGTGTTTGTACACAAGTTTTTGGGAAAAAATTTGTGACTTGTATAAAAACACAAAAAGGTCCAAAAAATAATCATGATTTTTTTACGGGTACAATAATAAACATGTTGGAGCATCTGAATTTGTCATTTTTTAGAGAATAATTTTTCATTTATATGAGACATGAAAAATATTCCTTTTTTTGAAAAATTTCGTGCGAACAGATGTACTTATGGATATTTTTTATTTTTCATAATAGGTAGAAATCATTGCCACTCTCACTCCTGGTCATGTCATTTTGTAATGTACGTGCATATGTATAAGATCAGCGGGAGCCAATGGTTATTGGCTGCAACCAGCTCTTAATGGCCACTCAGGAATGCTATTTTCAAGCTACTAGGTGGCAACATATTAATAGACTTCAAGATGGATAGCTTTTTGTTGCTTTTCATTTTTCAATGGTTGATACTTGTCTCAACTATCGTCGATTCATGATTATAATACTTTGAATCTCTTGAATTCCGTAATAAAGTAGACTGTGTGCATCTATTGATGCAGAGGCCGGGGTCTTATCCCATTTCGAAAAAAATGTGCATATGTATGGTCTCTGTTGGTCGATCGATCTGTTGACCTACTCATTTCATGCAAGCTAGTGTTTATTTTCTCTCATTTTTAAGGTGCTTCGTCAGCCTGACTACTATTATAGTAGTATAAAAAAGTTATAAATATAACGCTACTCATCATAATAAGAAAGAGAAGAAGCAGCACTAGCTAGTAGGGTTGCGAGCGCGATCCCGTGAAAGTCTCGCTTCTAGGTTTTTTTTTAAACTTTAATTCAGATTTTGCCCAAAATATTGAACTAGAAATTTTCAAATGTACACAGAACTTTCATGGGATCCCCTAGGTCGCAGCCCTAATAGCTAGCTTAATGACAGGTGTATTAAATCCGGCCAAGAATGCATGTAGAGCTTGCGGACCCATATGGCAGCGAGTGTCTACGTCCAACTCTGTTACGGAAGTTCATGCAAAGATCTGCTGGTGAGTTGGTGGCCACGTCGTTGTGGAGTGACCAAATTAACAAGTGGCACTAGATGGGATAATTAGGTAAAACTTGACACTCGGCGCTGATATCTGGGCCCTCATATCCATGCAAAGAAGTACTGGAGTACTATAAAGATTTGCTCAATTGGCCTCTCAGAAAGGGGTCGATGTTTCCATGGCTTCGGCCAGCCTGAAGAGGTATAGCTAGGATAGCTTATCTGCACCTAACTTGCATGTGTACATCCATGACCTAATTTGTCCTACAAACAAAGCTAAGCTAATATATATGACTATATATGAGGCTGTAACTGGATCCAACTAGCTAGAGTATAATCTGTACACCATATAGGGGCAGTCGCCGCCATCTATCGGTCAACGCGTAGGGACAAAAGGTAGCTTCTTGTACGATAAATTTTCCATAAAACAAGCAATGAAGCAAAGGAGTATACCTAAATTATGGCGACAATATTGACTCGAACGGAGCAGTTGTAGGACATACACCTAATTAAGAAGGGAGCAATATTTTTGTGCTTAGGGATTACTTGCGAGGACCATCTTTAACTTGTGTGTCTACACCTTCGAGAAAATTCACAAAACCTTAGGTTCATGCTTGGTCAGACCTGAATAAGAATACTCTATGTATACCTAACCAACTCAACTAAAATTGGAGAAACACCCGGGAGAAGTTCCACTCATCCTATAAAAAGAACATTATTAGGTCAGTCCTATCAATTTTGATGCAAGTGGTATAAAAGTACTCCGTGTCACTAGGTATGAAAACTATACGATGCCAAACTATGTCTGCAAACTTGACAAAGTGTTGTATGATTTAAAACAAGCACCTCTAGCATGGTATTCTTGATTAAGTTCTCAACTCACAGTCTTGGTTTCATTGCTTGATACATCGATCATTGTTTATCTATCACAAGTCAAATATCACTATCTTTAAGCTCATTTAGGTTGATGCATCATGGTTGCTAGCTCTTCAAAAGCTGCAATAGATGCTCTGCCGAAAGACTTGAGTAAATAAATTTCCTTAAAGAATCTTGGTGATCTCTGCTTCTTTTGGGGAATTGAAATTTAGAAAATTAAAGATAGATTAATGCTAAGTCGGGAAAAGTATCTTAAGAAGTTCTCTCTTCTTATTATGAAAAATTGCAAGGACTCTCCTACTCCGTTGTCATTTTTAGAAAATAGATTTGCGACGTGATGGTAACAGGAAATACAAAAGCATGGTTGGTGCATTGCAGTGTCTAACCCTGTGCACGACCTGACATGTTATGCGGTTAATAAAGTCTGTCAATATTTGCATGCTCCCACTACTCTGCATTGGACTGCTGATAAACACATTATGAGATGTATTAAGCATACACCAAGTGTTGGCCTAACATTTGTTAAGTCTATTCTACTCTAGTCAGTGTTTTTCCATGAGTTGATTAGGCAGATTGTTAGTAAGCTACAGTCTCTAGGTCTAGTATTTAAGCAGAGTACAAGTCTCTTGTCAATCCCACAACTAAAGTAATCTATGTATAGTCTTTGCGTGAAGAACATGGTACTAAAGTGACTTGGCTTTCGTTGTATGTGGTGTGATAACTTGGGAGTTACATATTTGTCATGAAATCATGTGTTTCATGCAAGATCCAAGGATATTGAGATAGACTTCACTTTGTCACCGAAAATGTTTTTAACAAGCATCTAGAAATGTTTTTAACAAGCATCTAGAAATTTTACAAAAAAACTTTCACTTAGTAATTTTGAGGAATTCAAGCATCATCTAAACTTGTCCAAGTTGTGATTAAGGAAGGGTGTCATCGATAGTAGTAGTTTCTGGTTTCCATATTGTATACTATTATATAACCTTCTCTTGTACGGTACTTCTACCGTTTTCTTCCACGTATGCTTGGTACCGCAACGTACCGTTCCCTCCATATAATAGAACCAACTCGGCTAGATCATACACCACCAAGTCGAAATGCTTCGTGATTTTCACACCATTTGCTCGCATACGGGCATCAAACGCAATAATTTGAGCCAGAGCTGGTGTCTATCATCTGCTGGTGCGTGTCCCGTGGATTTTTCCATTCGGGGCTTACAAATTAAGCGTGTGGTGAGATATTTTTGTCCCTTTTAGCAAAAAATATGGAGCTGAAAAATACCGTCAATCGGTCGCAAAAGCCGTCTTGGAAGGTGAGTCTATGAATTGTTATTGCTAAACATGGTGCACAGTAATAAGATAGCTTTCCGAGGTGTATCATCCCTCTTGTTGATCTAAGGGTGTGATTATGCGCACCAAGATTGCAAGCTAATAAGGTGATCTTAGCCATACTTCTTTATCAAAGTTGCAAGCTAATAATAAGGTGATCTAGCCATACTTCATTATGATCATACCTTTTTATATACTTTGTGCATGTTGTGCACATGTTCCAGCATGTATACGACAAGTGGTTGCGCTCACCACTAGGGTCGAACTGTGTGTGTGCAATTGCACCCTGTGCGCAAGATGTACTAGACGATCCAATTGAGAAAAGGAAGTGTACCGAATTTTCATTTCTTTTTTCTAAACAATTTGTAATTTATTTATATCTTGCTACTACTGAAACCTCGTTCTGTAGAGGCAGTTAATTAGAAAGTTTTCCTCTGGTTGACGTACGAACATTGTTTGAGCCTATGATGAGTTTAACTCATGTTCTGTGTGCAAGTGTTAAGTATCCTCACGGCGGTCGCACTTTGCTCTCCTTTTAGCTTTGCTTGTTAATTTGGCTAACCAATTGTATTCTGGCGGTACATGACTCAGTGGTCGCATGCATGTATGATCCCACGAATGCATAAATCAGCGCACGACAAAAACGGATCGGAGGATTTGTTCAGAAGATAGTGCTGCATGCATACAGGTTCCACAGCAGAGAAGAAATGTTCTTTTATCAGAACAAATATGTATTCTGATACCGATAATATATATTGCGCTTTTGCCATCCTTTTCGGTTCATGCATGATCGTCGGCTCACAAAGGAGATCCATGAGACAGGGTCCACAGTTTTATCCAAGCCATATCCTGTGATGTTGGGGGGAATAGCAAAAGCATGATAAATGGGTCGTTAGGCCTGTCTGCCAATGTCAGCAGAAATTTCCGTCGGCTTTTTTCCTAATACAGTATAATTTGTAAGTATAATCTTGCTCTAGATCTAATCGGTAGTACCTTGCTATAGGGTTCGATCTTAGAGAGAGAGAGAGAGAGAGAGAGAGAGAGAGAGAGAGAGAGAGAGAGAGTATACCTTCTCCGGTGATGGAACTCGAGGACCCGTTCGCCATCTTGGTCGATGGCGAGAGCGTAAAGCAGCTAGGCAGAGCGGTGGCAGTGCTTCCCGTGACTAGCGCTAACCCTAGATCGGTAGGGATGTATAGGTGGGGAGAGCGGCGGCGCGACGAACCTCGTGTTCCGTGCCCCGGCCCCCACCTCCTCTTTATAGCGCTGCCACAGGGGCCCACCAATCATGTGAGGGTTGGGCGCCCCCGATCATGGCGCGGATAAGGGTCCGACGAACTGTTGGGTTCGTTCGGAGGAGAGGTCAAACTAACATTCTCCCCCTTGATCTGAACTTTACTTTTTTACTTTATACTTTAAACTTATGCTTCAGCACCCACTTCACCACAGATCAACATATAGAGCAGCATGTCTCGTCATAATGGTCAGTTACGCACCATAGATTCAACAGCCACTATATACCTCTCTGTTTGAAACAGATTCTTGTTCTAGGCCCTTAATATCCAGGTACCATAGGCTTTCCCTTAAACCCATGCCGGCTAAGTGTTCTCTGAACACACTAGATGGTAAGCCTTTTGTGAGCGGATCCACGAGCATTTCTTTTGTACTTATATGCTCTAAACTTATGGTATGATCCTTGAAGGGTTCCCAGCATAGAAAACAAAAAATTTCATACGATGGGAACAACTAAGTACCAAGATCTATCTACTAGATACAAGCAACAGGTGGATATACATCTATAGAATACATACCCTCGAAGATCGAATAGCGTTAACAAGGTTGTACTCGTGGATGATGTAGTCGAATGCTTGCCGATCTCAAGATCGAGAAGAAGTCCATCTGGTCCAGCAGGTCCAGCACCATCTAGTCCAGCACCAGCAGTGGTGCATCCGTGATCGCACACACGTTCGGGTACTCCGACAACCTCCGCGCCCTCGCTCCAGCGAAGCAGCGGAAGCAACAAATCCTTTCAGAAAAAGCCACCGGAAACATGTATCTCACTGATCTGAGACCATTGGAAAATTCTAAAGGAGGGAGAGAGATCCTTCACGAGGAGGTGTACTTTGAGAGGAGGAGAGGAAGACCTTTTATAGGAAGAGGGGGAGCACCCAAGGGGCATGGCGCCCAGCCCATGGTGTCTGCCCCCACTTCTTCCACATTCATGTGGGTGGAGCTCCCACTCAAAATGAAAAGCATCCACTCATATAAACATGCCTCCACTCAAAAATCCATTCATATGCATTAAATTTTCACCAAATTTAATGCAAGCTCTCATTTAAATAAAACTCTTTTATTTATTTATTCAGAATTTTTTTAATTACTTGAATTAACAAACATTTACATAAAACCCCTTACAACATTTTAATTTCACATGCAGAACCAGTTTTAGCAATTTTAACCGAAACAGTTCCGGTGTCTAGTGAAATAATTCCCGCGCTTTGTAATTCTTTCTCTGGCATATTATTTGCTCCAAATGGTGTCGCTATCCCTTAAGTGTGTCACTCTATGGTTTGCGAATAATACAGACATGATCGAGACCCCTCTCCGATCAATAATCAGCAGCGAGAGATGGAGATCCGTACTGACTCCCACATATTTAACGATGACTTCTGTGATCGTGTGAACCTTATACGCATGTAACTCAATCCCTTTGTCTCGTGATATATTACATGTCCGAGATTCGATCATCGGTATCTCCGTACCTAGTTTGATCTCATTACCGACATGTACTCTTTTCTCGTTCCCGTGATATAATATTCTAGTGATCAAATCACTTGCTTGCAAGCTAACTAATGTGATATCACCGAGAGGGCCTAGAGTATATCTCTCCGTCATCGGGATGGACAAATTCTACTCTTAATCCATGAGACTCAACATAACACCTTCGTAGCACTGAACCCATCTTTATGGTCACCCTACTACAGTGTGACGTTTGACGTTATCAAGATACTCTTCCGGTGTTAGTGATTGACATGATCTCATGGTCTAAGGACTAAGATTACTTCGTATGATGCTATAGAAATATAAACACAATAACTTTGATAGTAATGCTATACTTCAGATGGATGTTCATCACACCGTTCCAATAATGTTGTGACCTTGTTATTAACAACATTCAATGTCCATGATCAGGAAACCTTTGATCATCTTGTTAATCAATGAGCTAGTTTATAAGAGAGGCATAACTAGTAAATTTCTTTTTGTTTATTAAACACACATGTATTAATGTTTCCGTATTAATACAATTATAGTATGCAAAATAAACATTTATCATAAATAAGGAATACGATAATAACCACTTTATTATTGTCTCTCGGGTATATTCCCTTCAGTCTCCCACTTGCACTAGAGACAATAATCTAGTTTGAAAACTTTGCATATTGAACACCTATGGCTTTCTGGTGTTCCATATACGCGATTGCAAGCGGTTAACTTAATCTACGGATCTGACGCTTTAGGTCCGTGTGTATTTGCATGTCTTTGCGTCTTCACGCATCACTCATTCTCCAATGAGATGGCATTGTATAAATTTGGTCTTTTGGTGAGATCTTTTGTTCCTCAGGGTAAAATCCTGTCGATACTATTATCGTACAATATATATTTAGTGTTAGCCCATTGCAAACCACACCTTAGTTTGATAAAAAACTACTTGACACAAATGCCCTCCTTTGCTGCTACTGTAGCAGTAATATACTTAGCCTTTTTGTTGTAGTATCCGTCACAATGTCTTAACTTTGGAATTCATTTGTCATGGAAACTTCTTTCCATTTCATTGTGCTACCCATAGTTTAAATTGATATAAACTTAATTTTGTATCTTGTGACAAATCTAGTATCAATGTAACGCTTTACAATGAACTATTTGTAATTGTTTGTCACCTCTACACAAATATATTCTTAGTTCTTCCAAAAGATCATAAGAATTTCCTTACTATTGATCATCTTGTGATTCATTCTGGTATATGCTCATATCATTTAGAGCATAGGACATATCTGGATGTTTACATATCATGGTATGATTGATCAAAATATTCTTGTGATTTCACTCACCAAGTGTCAAAGCACTTGAATCTTGTTTTACTTACCAAGTGTTAGTACACTTGAATTTTGATTCAATTCTTGTTCATGCGACAAGAACCTTTTCTCGTCGTTTCTATATGGAACTCCTTCAATATCTCATATATGTATGTTTGGCACAACCATATTAGCGTCACAGTCTATCCATGTAGACATTCATGCTAAATATTCGGGTTTTGCCTATGGCTTTCATCGAAATGAAATTCTTAACCTTTGTCAATAAAATATACATCATTTCCAATCAACAATATGTCCTCCACATAATGTATTAGTGAATGGAATATGCCCTGAGAGGCAATTATAAAGTGTTTATTATGTGTATTCCAAGTATATGATAGATGTTTATTTTTCATTCTATAATTGTATTAATACGGAAACATTAATACATGTGTGTTTAATAAACAAATAGAAAGTTCCTAGTTATGCCTCACTCATAAACTAGCTCATTGATTAACAAGATGATCAAAGTTTCCTGATCATAGACATTGGATGTTGTTAATAACGAGGTCACAACATTAGTGTAATGATGTGATGAACATTCATCCAAAGTATAGCATTACGATCAAAGCCATTGAGTTTATATTGCTATAACAACTTACGAAGTGATCCTAATCCTTAGACCATGAAATCATGTCAATCACTAACACTAGAAGAGTTTCTTGATAACATCAAACGACTAGGTGATTATAAAGATGGGTTCAGAACTACTAAAGTGTTATGTTGAGGCCCATGGATCGAGAGTGGAATTTATTCATCCCGATGACGGATAGATATGCTCTGGTCCCTCTCGGTGATATCACATTGATTAGCTTGCAAGCAAGTGATTTGATCACTAGAATGTTATATCACGGAAGAGAGAAAAGAGTGCATGTCAGTAATGAGATCAAACTAGGCATGGAGATACCGATGATCGAATCTCGGACATGTAATATATCGCGAAACAAAGGGATTAAGATACTAGCATAAAAGGTTCCGACGATCACAAAAAAGTCATCGTTGAATGTGTGGGAGTCAGTATGGGTCTCCAGATCCCACTTCTTATTATTGATCGGAGAAGGGTCTCAATCATGTTCGCATTATTCACGAACCGTAGGGTGGCACACTTAAGAGACACCGACATCCAATTAGAGCAAAAGTTTCATGCCGGAAAGAATAACAAGAGCAGGAATTTATTTCACTAGATATCGAAACAGGTTTTCGGGTGAAATTGCAGAAAGTGTTTTTGCATGTGAAATGAAATACTAGCAAGGGGTTATATGTGAATGTTTGTCACTAAAGTAATTGACAAAATTCTGAATAAATAAAAGGAGTTTTATTTAATGAGAGTTTGCATTAAATTTGGTGGAAATTTAATGGGAATTTGAGTGGGATTTTGAGTGGAGGGAATTGAAAGGATTTTTGTGAGTGGAGTGTCCACCCACATGAATGAGGGGAGGGCAAGGGGCAGCCCCATGCGCCGGCCACCCCCTTGGGGTTCCCCCTCTCCTATAAAAGGCACCACCTCCTCACTTCTCACTCACACCTCCTCGTGAAGGATCTCTCTCCCCCTCTAGTATTTATTCCCATGGTCTCGGACTAGCGAGATACATGTTCCCGGTGGCTATTCGGCAAGAAAGAGTTGTGCTTCCACTGCATCGCTGGAGCGAGGAGGCGGAGGTTGCTCGGTGCCTCGTACATATGTGCGAGCACGGATGCGCTGCTCATTTGCGGCGCTAGGACTTCCTCTCGATCTTGAGATCGGCAAGAGATGGTCTACATCAACCACGAGTTTTACTCGTTAAGCTTTGTCTGTCTTTAAGGGTATATTCTCTACGGATATACATCCGCCCGTTGTTTGTATCTAGTAGATAGATCTTGGTACATAGTTGTTCCCATCGTAGGATTTTTTTTGTTTTCTATGCTGCGAACCCTACAGTGGTATTAGAGCCGGATCTATGCATAGATGCTTTATATGGGTAGTACACATATGAGTATGTGGGCGATGATGATCATGTTATTGCTTCTTAGTTGTATTTTGGATATTGGTGGCATAGTGGGATGAAGCGGCCCGGACAAACTTTATATGTCCTTGCACATGAGACCTGTTCCACGCTTGACATGCAACTAGTTTTGCATAAGTGGATATCGTGTCTCTCTCTCTCCTACTATAGTCAATACCTAATTTGCAATGAGTTGTCAACAATTTGGTTATCCTCGTTGTGGTTCATGTTCGTAATTATGAATGGTTCTATCTTTGAAAGCCCTAAGCCACGTAAAACTTGCAATTGATGAATTAGAGGCGTCTAGTTTAGTTTGTTGCTAGCCTAATGTTATGATATGGTGATGTTGTAAGTTGAAGTATGAGATGATACTCTTACAAAACACATAACGTGTAAGTACCATAGACCTTGGCCTTACACATAGAGGTATGATAGTGATCATACCAAGGAGCACATGATGGAGATCATATGCAGGAACCATATTATTTCACTTACAAACATGTGATGTTTGATTGCATCTTATATTGCTTGTTTGGCATTTTATTAGCATAATAAGATGACCCCTCATTTAAATATCAAGATAAGAATGTGTTCTTCCTTAAGTATACACCGATTATGTTTCGTCGCTCCAAGACATCACGTGATGATTGGGTGTTCTTGGATCCACGACCATATTACGGGTGTAAGACAGTTACACATGCGAATACTAAGGTTCTTAGTTGGCGAGCCTAGCATGTACAAACATGGCCTCGGAACATGGACTGAAAGGTTAAGCATGAGTCATATGGTAGATATGATGCCCATTGGATGCTCGCCTTTGAATCTACACTGACTCACGTGATGATCGGACTTGGTGTAGTGGATTTGGTTCATGTAATCACCAAAAAGGCACGAGGGATGTTGTTTTTGAGTGGGAGTTCATTCATAATGTGAATTAGTTGAACTCAATCTATCATAAACTTAGTCTAAACTTTACAAATTCTGTTGTAAATGGCACCACCTGCTTTTAATTTCAATGTGTTCATGGAGAAAGAGAAACTTGCAACGAACGGTAGCAACTTTACCGAATGGGCCATGAATTTGAGGATTCTCCTCTCTGCTGCACAAAAGTAATATGTGCTAGAAGCGCCGCTAGGCCCCCCACCGTTTGATGATGCCCCTGACGAGGAGAAGAATGTCTATCAGACTCGTCAGGAGGACCATAACTTGGTTCATTGCGGCATATTGTATGGGCTAGAGCCAGAACTATGAAAGCGTTTTGAAAACGGCAATGCATTTGATACAATGGGTGAGTTGAAAATGATTTTTGACACACATGCTGCTGTAGAGAGCTACAATGCTTCAGAAAAGTTCTTTAGCTGCATGATGGAAGAGCACAACTCCGTAACTGAGCATGTACTCAAGATGTCGGGTTACACCGATAAGCTTGTGTCCTTGGGAATATCGATTCCCATTGACTTAGGCATCCATCGTGTTCTGTAGTCTCTGCCACCTAGCTATAAGAGCTTCGTGATGAACTATAATATGCAAGGCATGAAGAAGTCTCTCCCCGAGCTTCTGTCAATGCTTAAAACTGGAGAAGTGGAGATCAAGAAGGAACATTAAGTGTTGGTGATCAATAAGAACACTAGTTTCAAGAAAGACAAGAAGGGAAAACATAAGGGAAGTAAGGGCGGCAAGCCGGTTGCCGTGCCTGAAAAGAAGCCCCGAGTTGGACCTAAGTCTGATACCAAGTGCTATTATTGTAAGGGGACTGGCCACTAGAAGCGCAACTGCCCCAAGTATTTGGTAGACAAGAAGGCCGGCAAGGCAAACAAAGGTATATATGATATACATGTTATTAATGTGTACTTGACTAGTACTCGCAGTAGCACCTGGGTATTTGATACCGGTTTAGTTGCTAATATTTGTAACTCCAATCAGGGGCTGCGGAACAAGGACGGCTAGCAAGGGGTGAGGTTAAGATGCATGTCAACAATGGATCAAGTGTTGACGTGATCGCCATCGAAACGCTACCTCTCCACTTACCGTTGGGATTAGTAATAAACTTGAATAATTGATATCTGGTGCCTGCACTGAGCATGAACATTGTATCTGGATCGTGTTTGATGCGAAGTGGTTATTCATTTAAATCCGAGAACAATGGTTGTTCTATTTATATGAATGAAATCTTTTATGGTCATGCACCAATGATGAATGGTTTATTTCTGTTGGATCTCGATAATAGTGTTACACATATTCATAATGTTGATGCTAAAAGGATTAAACTTAATGATGATACATCCGCATATATGTGGCACTGCCATCTAAGTCATATTGGCGTTAAACGCATGAAGAAGCTCCATTCGGATGGACATTTGTAATCACTTGATTTTGAATCATTTGATACATGCGAGCCATGCCTTATGGGCAAGATGACTAGAACGCTGTTTTCCGGTTCAATAGAACGGGCGACGGATTTATTGGAAATCATACATTCTAATGTATGTGGTCCAATGAGTGTGTCGGCATGAGGTGGATATCGTTATTTTGTTACTTTTACGGATGATTTGAGTAGATATGGTTATATCTACTTGATGAAACACAAGTCTGAAACCTTTGAAAAGTTCAAGGAATTTCAGAATGAAGTGGAAAATCATCGTAATAGAAAGATCAAATTTCTATGGTCCGACCATGGAGGAGAGTATCTAAGTTACGAGTTTAGCACTCATATGAAAGAGTGTGGAATTGTTTCACAAGTCACACCTGCCGGAACACCACAACAAAATGGTGTCTTGGAATGTCGTAATCATACTTTATTGGATATGGTTCGATCTATGATGTCTATGACGGACTTGCTATTGTCATTTTAGGGTTATGCACTAGAAACTGCTGCATTCAGTTTAAATCGGGCACCATCTAAATCCGTTGAAAAGACACCATACGAATTGTGGTTTGGAAACAAACCTAAGCTATCATTTCTTAAAGTTTGGGGATGCGATGTTTATGTGAAGAAACTTCAACCGGATAAACTCGAACCCAAAGAGGAAAAATGCGTCTTCATAGGATACCCTAAGGAAACTATTGGGTATTCCTTCTATCACAGATCCGAGGGCAAGGTTTTTGTTGCCAAGAATGGATCCTTTCTAGAGAAAGAGTTTCTCGCGAAAGGTGTGAGTAGTCGGAAGGTAGAACTCGAAGAGGTTATTGAACCTTCTCTTCAAAGTATGGCAAGTAGCGCAGCGCCGGAAGTCGTTCCGGAGTTGGCTTCACCAGTTGAAGAGGAAACTAATTATAATGATCATAAAACTCCAAAAGAGAGTACTACCAAACCTCGCAGGTCTAGCAGGACACGTGCAACTCCCGAGCTGTACGGAAACCCTGTTATGAATTTCATGGTTGATGAAAATGATGACCCTGCGACGTATGAAGAAGCGATGATGAGCCCGGATTCCAACAAATGGTTAGAAGCCATGAAATCCGAGATGGAATCCATGTATGAAAATGAAGTTTGGAACTTGGTGGACTTACCTCACGACCGAAAGGCTGTGGAGAATAAATGGATTTTCAAAAGGAAAATTGATGCTGTTGGTAATGTGACCGTCTATAAAGCTCAACTTGTCGCAAAGGGATTTCGACAAATTCAAGGAGTTGACTACGATGACACATTCTCTCCCGTAGCGATGCTAAAATCAGCTAGGATTATGTTAGCAATTGCTGCATATTTCGATTATGAGATATGGCAGATGGATGTCAAAACCGCGTTCCTCAATGGTAATATTGAAGAAGAGTTGTATATGATACAACCAAAGGGTTTTATCGATCCTAAGGATGCTAACAAGGTGTGCAAGCTTCAGCGATCCATCTATGGACTGAAGCAAGCATCACGAAGTTGGAATCTCCGCTTTGATGAGGTGATCAAAGAGTTTGGATTTGTCCAAACTTATGGAGAAGCTTGTATTTACAATAAAGTGAATGGAAGCAATGTGGGATTTCTGATATTATATGTGGATGGCATATTATTGATTGGAAATGATATAGATCTTTTAAACAGTGGTAAAAGTTATCTAAACAGCAAATTTTCCATGAAGGACCTAGGTGAAGCATCATACATATTATGCACAAATATCTATAGAGATAGATCTAGGCGCCTAATAGGGCTATCACAAAGTACATACCTTGATAAGATTTTAAAGAAGTTTAAAATGGACGAAAGTAAGAAGGGGTTCTTACCTATGTTGCAAGGCAAGATATTGAGTAAGACTCAAAGTCCGGCTACGGCGGAAGAAAGAGAGATAATGGACAAAGTCCCCTATGCTTTAGCCATTGGCTCTATAATATACGCCATGCTATGTACAAGACCGAATGTGGCACATGCTATTAGTTTGACTAGTAGGTACCAATCAGATCCAGGTTCGGAATACTGGATAGCGGTCAAGAATATCCTTACGTACTTGCGAAGAACTAAGGATATGTTTCTTGTATACGGGTGAAGAAGAGCTTGTCGCTAAGTGATGTCGACGTTAGCTTTGACACTGATCCGGATGACTCTAAGTCTCAATCCGGATACGTATTTCTATTGAATGGCGGAGCGGTTAGTTGGAGGAGTTCCAAACAACCTGTGGTGGCGGGATGTAACATCCCAGCATTAGAGCTTAAAAATAAGCTGAACTCGGATGTGTGCATTGCATTCATGCATATAAAATCCAAATAATTTTCGCGCTTTTAAACATAACTTGTCAAGGTGATTGAAGCTTCTCTCAACTTGATGGAATTGAAGTAGATCATCCAGTTGACTGTGATAAGTTTCAATATGACCTTTGCTAAAACCTTATTTGGGTAAACATAATTTGATCTAAGGGTAGATCAAATATAGTAAAATACTACTCATAATGCATTGCTTAAATAATTAATATATGATCCTTAAGGGATTCTATCATCACATTCAGCACAACAATTCATAAGTGCCAAGTTAAGATTACAAACTGATAAATGAAATGACTAACCCTGACCTATTTTACTCTTATCTATTCTTACTATGAGTATCATAGTAATACCTAACCTTAACTCTTTAATGAGTTTGAGTTGGAAAGAGACTAAGTCAAGATCATTCATCGTATATCTTTCTTTCCATATCAATCCTTAACATCTCTATTGAATCCTATCCTTATAATTATTGTTCATCAATATTAAGTAATCAACTATTGATTCACCAATTCTTAACTTATTAGTTCTTGACCTATCAACTCTTGTTCTTATTACAACATTCACTTAAGGCTTATAAAGAAAGAAGTAAGGAGAAGTAAATAGTGATGCTATTTTCAGATGTCATATATTGGATAGGAATGATTGAAAAGAATCCAATCAATAGGATAATTGATGGAGTTAAATCCCTCCTAGATAAATAGAAGAATTATTATATTACCCAATCATATGGTAGTAAAGAAGATTACAAGGATGAAGCCTGAAGATAGTTACCAGGAGTAGTCCTATTGGATCAAATGGGTATAGTTAATGAATTATATCTCTAAATACAATAGAGCTAAACAGAAGATAATTATAATACAACTATACTGTTGTATTGATAAAGCCTTGATTAGCCAATTGGAAACCTAAACCATAAAGGATCAAAAGATTATAATAATCATGCCTTATTCACCAAGATTGAATGCTTATATCATGTATAAGTGACATTGGTGGATAGAACATTATTGAACCCCAGTCTAGATATATTATCCTAGATTAACCATTACAAATCACAATAATATAATGTAAGGTTGGTGAATGAGTTACTAGAGCAAATAAAAGGCAGTATGTTTCAATTAAAGCAAGTATAGCATGGAGTTATGGAAGTAGTGTTATTTATTTTAAAGGATAATAAGCCTTAGAGAAAGGTAGTTGGATACATACATCTGATGGAGGAATATTAGTGATGGATGATTAAGGAAGATTATGAGTGGACTTTGAAGGAAATACTTGTCGGATGGAAGGTTAACAACAGTAGAGTAGTGGATATAATTCAGAATGAATATAAGGAAACTATAAATGCTTCAATGTTAAGCTCATTACATTTATCAATGAGTTTAGAAGAATAATAGGTGAATAAGAATATTCTTGTGAAGAAAAGCTCACCATACTAACTATGATGATGAATAGGAAGAAGTATTATATCTAGGGAAGGAATTCTTTAATTAAAGGTCAAGGATGGTGAAGAATGGAAAGATAAACATTATTGTTAATCAACTAACTCTAAATCTTAAACCAAAAATAATATCCAATTCATGCTATTGACCAATCCTCTTATATTTATAACACTTTATAGTAATATCTTCCTATAGCAAATCACATAAGCACATCTCTGTCAACTCCCAACCATCATAATTATATATGCTTAAGAGTATAATTACCAATTCCTTTCTATAAAACATTTTAGATGTAACTTTTTTATTTTAAAAAGGTTATGTCATCAAATATCAAACAAAATACAATATGCTTAGTTATTAAATCTTTTATCACATCAACAAAGAAATATAAGTAAATTAAGAACCCTAAACTTCTTTGTTAATCATAATAGAATATATACATTGCCATTTTCTAAGTTAATGGGAATAGTAATAACCATATTAATTTCTTTTGTATTGCATGCATCAAATAATGATATAGGATCATTGTACATATAAGAAGCTTCTATTCAAACTATGAACCAACTAGAGTTAAGTTTTATAACCAAATAAGAATTTACCATTTAGTAAATCCATGATTAAAAGAGGAAAGAAAAATAGTAAGAAAAGCTTCTACAAAGTATTAAAAGGAGTTCATATTGAGAAAATAAAAGAAATATAAAAATATTATATCATAAAGGTTCACAAGTAATACTAAATATATTTTAGTATTACTATAATAATTCAGCAAATAAATTCTGCAAAGAAAAGTTGAAATTAAAAGATTATATACAAATCTGAAAAGGAAAATAGAAAATAGAAAACAAATAAAAAACATCACCTGGCCGTAGCCCAACACCTCTGGACTTACCTGTCGCCCATGTGCAGGCCATAATAGCCCAGCAACCAACCCAGCTCATTTTCATATGTGACTGACAGGTGGGGCTAGGGAAGGACTACAGGTTAAGCTAAAAGAATCGCCAGGGGGTTTTGCACAAAAGATACGTCGTCGTCATCCTCACGCACACATGCAGCTCGCTGGAGGAGCTCACCGCCGCCCGATGCCGTTGTCGTCGTCAGCCGTGCGTCAAGATACTCGTCGTCGTTCCAGAGAGGGATAAGAAGGCCACCGTGACGCCCTGCCTCAATCCCTATCCACAATCCCTCCTTATCCTCTCCAATTCAAATGGGGCCGAAACCCTAGCTCACCGGAGCCACACCTCGCCGTCGAACCACATATCCTCACTCTCTTCGAAGTAGCCATGGAGAAGCCCCGTCCTCCGTAGATCCTCTGGGTGGAAACTTGCATCAAGAGGAGCACCAGAGTGGGCGAATTTTATCGTTCCCCTTTGCGGCAGTTCGTCGGAATCCTCGTCGGGGAGCTCGTTTCCGACCACGCCTGTCCTCGCCGACCTCTCTATCATCATCAGGGTGAGTTACTGAACACTCCAGCATCCCTAAATCGCTGTATCTCGTTGTTAAACGCCGTCGCATCTTCTGTCACCGTCGGAGCTTGTCGGAGCCGAGGCTCCGATGACTATTTCCGAGCGGCACCGCCACTTTAGGGTTCAGCGCGTTGCGCTGGTTCGAACTAGGTTAGTTTCGCTTTCTTAGGCACCGTAGATCGTCGCCGGCAACCACCCCACTGACGACGGTGGTGGTGCTGACGCCATGGCCACGTCACGCCGACGCCACCCTGGACCCAGTACCCTGTTTGACCTGGTTTTTGTCTTGCGTGGATGATGACATGGCCTTGGGCCCATATGTCATTGACTGGGGGTTGCCAACCAGTCAGTAACAAATACATTTCTTTTAACCTGAGTGCTGAGGTGGACATAGGCCCACTGGTCAGTGACTTAGGCTAGGTGGGGGTGCTGTGTAAAAAGTTATTTCTTGTTTAAGAAATAAATAAAATGTTATAAACTTAATTATTAATATTCTAGAAATCAAATAAATGATTAAATCTTGTTTAATTAATAACTTTTGATTTATAATTCAGAAAAATGTGTATACTATATGAAACTTTGTAGAAAAATATAATCTACAACTTAAACGTATTATCCAATATTATTATGATAATTATTTAAATAAATATTATTTAATAAAGGTTTTAATAGTAATAAAAATTTGATAATTCAAATTTTAGTAATGGTAAAAGTTAAAAATATAAATAGAATACCAAAAATCTTAGAAAAATAATAGTTATAATTTAAAATTATAATCATACATTATAATTCAACTTAATTAAGTATTTGTTCTTTATTAAATATTTATAAAGTAATAAATCTTATAAAACTCATATCTTATTATTTATAAATCACAAAAATAAATGTAATATACCAAAGGACCACAAAAATAATGTCTACATGTTAAAAACATAATATTCCACTTTTGAGTTAAATAAAAATTCAAATATTTTAATAACTCAAATTTAAACTTATTTACTTAATTAATAATTCATATAAAGATAAATAAAATTTGTTAATATTCCTTAAATGAGTCACTTAAGTCTAATAAATAGGACTAGTCTTAAATATTAAAAATAGGAAGCCATAATAGTTTAAGACATTATAAAAACCTTTTTATTACAATATATTCAACCTAAAGTGAAGATTATATTCTCAAAGGATTCCAATTCATAATAAAAACCTTAAAGAACAACTTGTGAATAAATCAGATCCTTTCTGTCTACTTTAACCACCAGATTACAAAAACCACCACCACACTATAATTAATCCATAAGTAGTTAAGAAATATTATATTTTGGTTTATAAACTATAACCACTCATCTATAAAAGGTAAATACTACTACTCCAATATAAAATCAAGAAACCACTATACCAAGTAAAAGAATAACCATTCGTAAGTAACCTTAAAGCAACATTAACAAGTACACTAGGTACAAAGGTTATAAACATTATACTTTCAAACTATATTTGTTTTAAAGTTAACTTTAGTCTACAAGAATCTAACTATAACACTATAAGCGTTATTATATGTTTTATAGTTAACTTTGGTCTGAACTAGTTAAGTTATAAAGCATCTCAAGCCAAAACTATTCAGGCAAACACAAATAACATCGACCACCACTAACTAGCCACAAAGATTGTTTAAACCTTACAAAAGAAATCTTTTCTTCAAATGTTATTCTTTTTGCCACTTCAAACAAGAACTCTTATATAAGCCATCTTGAGTAGTATCTCACATTTGCGTGTAACCTACTATTTTATGATATTATAAGTATATGATTGTTTCACACACACTCACAAGCCTTAATAAGAAGCACAAGTGTACAACTCATCTAAAAATACAACACATTTCAAAGACATCATTTCTAGTATCCAAACCCTAGAACAACGTTATCCCCGGGATTCGTGTTTATAACGTGCATCACATTACTTATGCATAAGAGCATATTGCTTCTTTAAACATTAGTCCTTACTGGACCAATGATGCTGATTTCAGATTTTGGATCTTATATTACCTTGAAGACCGTGAGTGCATAATCTTGCAATCACAAAAGGCAAGTTCACACTTGCTCATGTCCTTTGATTATTTAATGTAAAGTATTTTGCAAAGCCAGTGTTGTCATCACCTGCATTTGAAAAAAATCAGAAAACAATTTTCATAATAATATGATTATAGGTTATTTACCATGAGGTAATAACCTACTATGAAAGTTCTGGTGGTCAAGGAACATATTATCTAGGACCTAACAACCCATGTCGCCAGCGATTCTTGCGCCGTATATTACGCGTTAACCATGAGATTTGGAATGGGACGGAAGTCAGTTGTATCCTTTTCCTCTTGTATGGAGGCAATACAACCTTAACGTGACGTTGTGATTCCTTGTGCGGATCCAAGATATGGGTGAGCACCCTTACGCACCACACTTTTGGTGTCTAGATTATCTATGGATGGTGTTTAGTGGATGGACCATTTAATATGGTACTTGCCAGGGCAACACCAGGTCATAGAGTCTTCGGGAACTCATTAGGGTTTTAGCCTGCCTGAAAGGGAGCTTAACGAAGGTGAGCTAGCCCGAAGGATCGTGCATACATATGAGGTCGCGGAGAGGGCAGTGATTGGCTTGGACCAACTACTGGGCCCCACAACATGGAATTGTGGACGGGTAAGCTACCCGGTTGTGAAACAAGGAGTTGATCTCTCATGGAAAAAGTAACGCACCTCTGCAGAGTGTAAGAACTATAACTTGTTACTCCCTGTTTCAGGAAGGAGCTGTGAACGCGGCGGGAAAGGAACTCCATGAAAGTTCTGGTAAACCCGTAAAGGCTGACGGACAGAGATTTTCAGAATAAAAGCAACCTTTAAAGAAATGTTTATGAAAACTTGCATTGCCTACGACCTTTGGTCCGTGGCTATAGTTATAGTGCATCAAACACTCCTTTTCTAGTGAATTTGCTGAGTACACTCGTACTCAAAGTATCTTCTTAACCCTTGCTAGATTCTGAAGCCGGAATAGACAACATCTACATCTTGTTATGCTCCAGGACTCGTCATCCAAAGCCAAAGATCTTCAATGAAGTCAAAGGAAGTCAACATATACATCAAATCAAGTGAAGAAGAAGTTACTGAGTAGATAGGAATATAATCTCTAGCCAAGGAACCTAATTCTGTAGTGTATTGCAATAGCAGCAATACCAATCCCTTAGTTAAAATAATAGTCTTAATAGTATGATAGTTCTTGCATTGTTTATCTATGATTCTTCTCCGCAAGAAGTTCTTCCTCTCTCTTTAACCTAGATTATTCTCTGGATCTTGTGTAAAGAGTGAGTTGTAACCTTTAGCCATGTATTGGACCCGCTATGTTTCTGTTGTGCCACTCTGAGGGATGTAATATTAGTGAACGGTGTTTCATTGGTGTTATGTCAACGACTATAGTATACTACATCATGCAGTGGTATGCTGGGTTACCGCACGGGATCAACAACGGAGGTCGAATATGTTGCTGCTTCGGAAGCGGCTCAGGAAGCAGTTTGGATGAAGGAGTTCATATCCGAACTAGGTGTGGTTGCAAGCGCGTTGGACCCAATGGGGATCTATTGTGACATCAATGGTGCCATTGCCAATGCCAAAGGACCAAGGTCTCACAAGTATTCCAAGCATATTAAGCACCGGTTTCACTCCATCCGTGAACATGTAAAGGATGGAGATATAAAGATCTGTAAAGTACATACGGATCTCAATGTAGCAGATCCGTTGGGTGTTAGATTTATCACTATGTAACTAGATTATTGTCTCTAGTGCAAGTGGGAGACTGAAGGGAATATGCCTTGAGAGGCAAGTGTTTATTATGTGTATTCCAAGTATATGATAGATGTTTATTTTGCATGCTATAATTGTATTAATACGGAAACATTAATACATCTGTGTTTAATAAACAAACAGAAAGTCCCTAGTTATGCCTCTCTCATAAACTAGCTCGTTGATTAACAAGATGATCAAAGTTTCCTGATCATAGACATTGGATGTTGTTAATAACGAGGTCACAATATTAGTGTAATGATGTGATGAACATTTATCCGAAGTATAGCATTACGATCAAAGTCATTGAGTTTATATTGCTATAACAACTTACGAAGTGATCCTAATCCTTAGACCATGAGATCATGTCAATCACTAACACCAGAAGAGTTTCTTGATAACATCAAACATCACACCGTAACTAGGTGATTATAAAGATGGGTTCAGAACTAATAGAGTGTTATGTTGAGGCCCATGGATCGAGAGTGGAATTTGTTCATCCCGATGACGGATATATATGCTCTGGGCCCTCTCGGTGATATCACATTGATTAGCTTGCAAGCAAGTGATTTGATCACTAGAATGTTGTATCACAGGAACGATAAAAGAGTGCATGTCAGTAACGAGATCAAACTAGGTATGGAGATACCGATGATCGAATCTCGGACCTGTAATATATCGCAAAACAAAGGTATTAAGATACTAGCGTAAAAGGTTCCGACGATCACAAGAAAGTCAGCGTTGAATGTGTGGGAGTCAGTATGGGTCTCCAGATCCCACTTCCGATTATTGATCGGAGAAGGGTCTCGATCATGTCCGCATTATTCGCAAACCGTAATGTGGCACACTTAAGAGACACCGACACACTTAAGAATAACAAGCGCAGGAATTTATTTCACTAGATACCGAAACAGGTTTTGGGGTGAAATTGCAGAAAGTGTTTTTGCATGTGAAATGAAATACTAGCAAGGGGTTATATGTGAATGTTTGTCATTAAAGTAATTGACAAAATTCTGAATAAATAAAAGGAGTTTTATTTAATGAGAGTTTGCATTAAATTTGGTGGAAATTTAATGGGAATTTGAGTGGGATTTTGAGTGGAGGGAATTGAAAGGATTTTTGTGAGTGGAGTGTCCACCCACATGAATGAGGGGAGGGCAAGGGGCAGCACCATGCGGCGTCCACCCCCTTGGGCCCCCCTCTCCTATAAAAGGCACCCCCTCCTCACTTCTCACTCACACCTCCTCGTGAAGGATCTCTCTCCCCCTCTAGTATTTATCCCCATGGTCTCGGACTAGTGAGATACATGTTCCCGGTGGCTATTCGGCAAGAAAGAGTTGTGCTTCCGCTGCATCGCTGGAGCGAGGAGGCGGATGTTTCTCGGTGCCTCGTACGTGTGTGCGAGCACGAATGCGTTGCTGATTTGCGGCGCTAGGACTTCCTCTCGATCTTGAGATCGGCAAGAGATCGTCTACATCAACCACGAGTTTTACTCGTTAAGCTTTGTCGGTCTTCAAGGGTATGTTCTCTACGGATATACATCCGCCCGTTGTTTGTATCTAGTAGATAGATCTTGGTACATAGTTGTTCCCATCGTAGGAGATTTTTTGTTTTCTATGCTGAAAACCCTATATTTAGAAATATGTCTCAGCGCTCCCACTTAATTTCTTGCAAATGCAAGCATCTTCATCATCTCCGGATGAAAACTCCTTTAACATTTTCATCACGGCGAATATTCCAACTCCGCGATGCTTATTTCAACCATTGAAGTTTGGATGCCCTTTTTAGCATCGTTTGAACCAACAAAACCCTTTGGATCGTGTCATGCACACGTCCTAGGTAACCATTCTATTAGAAGAACTTTGTTTTGTTTATTCATCTACCATATACCAAATTATATGTAGTGGTTGCTACTTTAATCCGTCTAGACTAAATATCGCTTATGAAAGATCAAATCTTATCATAGTCAACTCCTTGAACATTGTCGTAGAATACTTTACGACATGCCGACTATTTCATAGATGTGAAGCATCCACGTTTGTTTCTTTATAGATCCAAATACGACCGATAGGTTTTTACACCTTTCCGGAGGGTCTTCAATGTTCAAAAACTTGATTTCTTGTGTATGGAACTATCATGGATTTTATAGCTTAAAACCATTTGACGGAGTCAGGACCCATCATAGCTTCTTTGCATATAGTCGGTTCATCATTGTCAAACAACAATGATTTACTCTCAATTCTCAGCATTTGATTGTTTATCCGACCTACTTGGTTCAATAGGAACGTAGAACTTCGTGACCACAACCTTTGAGGCCCATGAGCCATGAGCATTGTGGCTGCCTCCGGAACGTTTTCCGGCGCTGCGCAACTCAGCACATATAGCTAATGTTTGTTAACCTTATCAAAGTTCTATTGTCCTCCGACTTAACTTTTGCGAAAAATTCCTTTTCAAGAAACTTCACGTTTCAAGCGACAAACCCTTTTGTCCTTGGTGTTATGGAGGAATACCCAATGGTTATTCGAAATAACCTACAAAGACATGCTCATCCGACTTTGGTTGTAAACATCTTACTTATGCTTAGCATACCAAAATTTAAGAAAGGACAACTTGGGTTTTACCCCAAACCATAACTTACATGGTGTCATTTCAACGAATCAAGATGGAGCTCTTTTTAGTGTGAAAGTGGTAGTATCTAAAGCTTTAATCTTTTAAAACATAATGGCAATTTTATAAATAACACCTTTGATCCAACCATGTCTAACAAAGTTTCATTACAAATCTCGAACACTCCATATTCCTATGGTCTGTTTCGGGAGATGCAAATCTAGGTGTTTTGCTAAACTTGCAACTCAAATAAATCCCTTTATGATAGAATCATAAATTATTTATTTATTTGTTACAATTATTTTCCACTTCATCTTGAAAGTCTTTGAACATTTTCAAATATTTCATACTTCTTTCTCATTAAGTGAATATTCACTCAAATTTCGGGAGAAAGCATATGAAGTTGAAGTCCATCGCTTACGACTATACATAATGGACTACATACATTGATATGTATAAATTCCAATATTTTAGTCGTTCGTTCTTCTTTGGCCTTTGAACGAAGTTTTAATTATCCCGAGGAAAGTCTCACACGCATCATTTGATCAAATCAAAGACTCCAAAAATCCATGAAAATAGAGTTTCTTCATGTTTTCTTTCCAATATAATTTAAACGGCGATGTCACTTTATAAGTGATCTTCCAATCATTTGTCTTGCGACATTTTAGCATTAGTTTTATGGATGTGATTTCTCCAACTAGATTTGTAAATCATCCATCTTATATGGAATACGGTAATTATTTGAACAATCTTTGTTCTCATAATACCTTATTTAAATAACTATTATTAAAACAAATCTTGAAGGCAAGCTTTGATGTCAACGAGAAATACAAACAACGGCTTGTTTGTTTTTGATGATCATCATCACATATTCTCTTTCTAGTTACTTAGGCCATTGTAGTTCATGAATTGCGTCGTTCTGTATGAAATTTCATACCAACCAATTCTGTATCCAATACCCAAGAACAACATTGTTTAACAAGCAAAGAATACAACCATAACATGTATATCATCTATATACCTAAACTAGATATTTCCAGTCTTTTATTTTCTGCCAAATATATTTTATAGATTCTCTTTCAGCATTTCCTTTTCCTTTTTAAAAGAATCTATCAACATCAACAGTGGCGCCATATACATGACACATAGTTCAAAGCGTGTATATTCAAATACTAATACCTTTGGACTTGCACTTTGAAGTAGACCACCATCATCAAATGATCGGCATTCTTTCAAAATCCATCCTTTAGTTATCTTTTGGTGTAGTAAACACTTTACATACATCTTCTATTCATCCTTATCATGACGACTTTCATGATCAAGCTAATGTAGCTTATAAAGGCGAATCGTGAGTATAACATTACTTTCCAAATCCCTTTTGGATGATTAGGATGTCTAGCATCTCCAACCTTTGAAAATTCTCATCCAATATGAGAATATATATTATACTCTATCATATTGCAACCAAAACATTGTTTCAGATATCATTATATCTTCCACACATGATGGTTTCTGAAACAATTCTTTCAGCTCCTAGATAATCTCGATATTTAAATTAAGAATCATGGAGGCAAACATGATACTTAAGAATCATGGAGGCAAACATGATGCTTAACCTTTCAGTCCGTGTTCCGAGGCCATGTCTGCACATGCTAGGCTCGCCAAGTAAGAACCTTAGTATTTGCGTGTGTAAAGCTGTCTTACACCCGAGATGTGCTCGTGGATTCAAGTACACCCGATCATTACGTGATGTATTGAAGCGGTGAAACATTGTCGATGCATACTTAAGGAAGAACACATTTTTATCTTGATATCTAAATGAGGGATCATTTTATTATGGTAATAGAACGCCAAACAAGCAATATAAGATGCAACAAACATCACATGTTAATAAGTGAAATGGTATGGTTCTTGCACTTGATCTCCATCATGTGCATCGTGGTATGATCCTCATCATTCCTTTATGTGTAAGGCCAAGGTGTATGGAACTTACACGTTATATGTGTTGTAAGAGTATCAACTTATACTTTGACTTACAACCCATATCATGACACTAGCCCAACAACAATCTAAACTAGACACCTCTAATTTATCCATTGCAAGTTTTACGTGGCTTAGGGCTTTCGAAGATAGAACCGTTCTTAACTACGAACATGGAACCACAACAAGGATAACCAAATTATCAACAACTCGTTGTAAATTAGATATTGACTATAATAGGAGAGACAGACACCCGCTAGCCACTTATGCAAAACTAGTTGCAGGTCAAGCGTGGAACAGGTCTCATGTGCGAGGACATGTAAAGTTTGTCCGGGCCGCTTCATCCCACTATGCCACCAATATCAAAAATATAACTAAGAAGCAATAACATGATGATCATCGCCCACATACTCATATGTGTACTACCCGTGCAAAGCATCTACGCATAGATCCGGCTCTGATACCACTGAAGGGTTCGCAGCATAGAAAACAAAAAAATTCCTACAATGGGAACAACTAAGTACCAAGATCTATCTACTAGATACAAGCAATGGGTGGATATACATCCATAGAATACATACCCTCGAAGACCCAATAGCGTTAACAAGGTTGTACTCGTGGATGATGTAGTCGAACGCTTGCCGATCTGAAGATCGAGAAGAAGTCCATCCGGTCCAGCAGGTCCAGCACCATCTAGTCCAGCACCGCAAAGCAGTGGTGCATCCATGATCGCACACACGTTTGGGTACCCTGATGATGCTCAACATGGCACTTCGTTGGTAACCCCAGGCGCAGGGTGTGTGAAGAGCAAGCAACAAGTTTTCCCTCAGTTGAGACCGAGGTTATCGAACCAGAAGGAGGAAGGAAACGTCACACAGGTGTTGCAAACAGCATGGAGACCTGCACAACATAAACTCAAGACTTTTCCCCAACGAATTAGTGAGGTTGTCAAGCTCACCGGTTTGCTGTAACAAAGGATTAAACGTATGGTGTGGAAGGTAATAGTTTGCAACAAGTAAACAAGTAATAGTGGAAGATGTATCAATGGTAAAGATTGGACCGGGGTCCATAGTTCACTGGAGGTGCTCTCCTTAGAAACAACATGGCATGAAGGGTAAACAAATTACAGCAGGGCAATTGACAGGAACTGAGCAAGGCATAACTGTAACATCCCAGCATTTAGGAACTAACGAAGGGTAGATTTAGAATTATGGAATGTTGCATGCATTCATTTTTGAAAATGTGGGTAAAATTTTCGCCAAATAAAACCTTGAGTGATCAATGTTTTTTTCTTACTTTGAGATTAGGTTTAGTCTTAAAGGAGGATTGTTATAAACTTTGATATGATCTTTAAGGAATTATGTGTGTTTTGAAATGAGTTTGAATTAAAACTTGAGTGTTTGAATTGTAATTCAAATGAATTAGATATAAGTTTGAATCTTAATTTAATTAAGAGATAAATATTACCACTTAAATTCTATCCAAAGAAAAAACAATAATGAATAAGAAACTTATTTCATATTATCAATATATAAACAAGTTACAAATAATGTAACTTACTGAAACTATTTTCAAACTTCACAATTTACAAAAGAATAGAGAATAAGAATATTCTTTATTAATAATAATATAATCTTTATTACAATTGAAGAAAATGAAAATACAAAATAATAAAATGAAAAATTACAAAAGAATAAGAAATTACATTGAAACATTCTACAACTATCCTATGACTAAACCTAAACTAAATCTTCATATCTGTACCTGCAAAACAAAATAGAAAATTAAAAGGGTTAGTGTTAGTATTATTTCTCTCAAATATGTTAGTGAAATGCACTTGACAAATTCATCATTGAGAAATTTATATAAAAGGGGCAAGTTTCACCAATATGAAAGACTCGATCTTTCATAAATTCAAAGCCAGAAGTCAAATGACAGCCAAGAGGGAGAAATTCACCAGCCAGGTGAAAGTAACCTGGTAAGAGTAAGTTCAAAATTCTGAACATATCCACAAGTGCATAGAAAGCACACAGGAAGGACACACACCAGCATGCATGTGGTGTGTTGTCAAGCTCATAGAGCAGCCCAATCTCACAAAACCACAAGCACAGCCGTGGGAGGCACTAGTGCATCACCCTACTGCACAGCACACAAGAATAGCCAGTGTAGACAACAGCTAAATCAAGCACCACAGCCAGCAACCACACCAACTAAGGATCAACCAAACATCACCAGGATGGTGACATAAGGAGGGGGATGGATCAGGTGGACAACAACATCAAGTCCAGGAGCTAGGAGGAGCAGGTAAGCTCAAGATCAAGCATAGTGGTCCAGCAAAACCAGATCAAGATCATCATCATCAACTTACTACACCATCATCAGATTCTGTGGTGAGTTTCATCAAACCTTCACATAATCTAATCATCTTATTCAGAGAAAAGCATGTGTTGTTTTATAAAACAAACCCTCAGAAAGCACCCAAGTGGGGTGAATCCATCATAGGGATTTCTGAAATTGTAAAGGCAAACAACAAAGTACCAAGATCCAACGAGAGCTCAGAGCAACATCCTTGATCTGGTTGTCAATCTATATTTTACAACTCAATCATACATATACCTATGATCTATTTCTAGTCACATCCCTAAAGGAAGGGTAGCACCTGAGAAACAAATCTTTGGATCCATAGATTGAGCAAGCTCACTATCATTTTTTCCAAGCTTTGATCCAATAAAGAATAGCTGGTACCACTACGAGGACTATCTAGATGAACCAATTAGATAAGATATGAATCCCTAAGCCTCAGACCAACATCATTGGTCTTAGGGAATTCAGATAAGAGCATTTATATTTATCTTTCAAAGCCAAGATTGTCTTAAACATAAACTAACCAAATCCATGGTTTAGAATCAAACTTGTGTGCCATACCATCATGGTGTCACAAGAACAATTCAATATGAATCAGGAAAGACAGTAAATCATCATAGATTCAGATAATCAACTAACTAATCATTTTCCTGTTAACACGGAATCATAACTAGGATATTCCAATGTTACACTTCACTGTTTGAGATAATGATGATCTCAAACCACATGTTAATTCCCAATCTAACAGCACTAAGACAGTAGCTGTATCTTATCATAATCATGACCATGAATCAAATAAACAGTGGAAAGCTATCAAGTCATTGACTTTACCAAGCATGTTTGCCAAACAACAATATCATCTGAATCAGATGTAATCCATGCATAAAATCATCTAAGAAGCCACCAGAAATAGTATAGATCATTTTAAGCAATAATCCTCAGACTAATAATCATTTAGCATGTGTACAGATCATCCAAACATGAATCAATTCATCCAGTACATGATCAATCACATCATAGGAACCCTAAATGGATAATCATCCTAACCTGAATCAGAAAGTAGCCAACGAGGACACTGCCAATGTCTAGCATCGAACCAGCAAACACAGAGAGCACCAGAGGAGGGGAATCAAACTCACCATAGGTCCTCGCTGAAGGATAGAAGAGGAAGAAGAGAGGCCGACGACCTTGGCGGCACGGGGAGCACCCCAGAGGGGGCGCTGCAACCCGCACGGCGCCATGGCAGCGACCCTAAACACGCCTAGAGGTGCAGAGCATCACCTCGATGCACGACGACCATGGCATCACTTGAATCCATGCCAATCCCTAAACCCTAGGGTATGGGATGGCATCAATCCATCACAGGGGATCCCTAGGCTCGAATCCAATTGGATAGTATGAAAGAGCATCATCGACAACCCCCAATTGCACCACGGTGGCGACCAGAACGACCGACGGCGGCGGGAATCGACGGTGGCGGCATCGCCGACCACGGGGTCGGGGTTAGAGGAGGAGAGGATGAACTCGAGGGAGAAGAAGAGGCAGTGAGGAGTGGGCCGAGCTGGGCCAAAACCCTTTGGGGTGGTCCTTTTGTCCAGGACAAATGGGCTATGAGGCCCAATAAGTATAACTAGCCCATAAACATTTTCAGGCCTGTTTTAATCAATTGGAAAAGACCAAAATGCCCCTGACCTCAATAAAATTCTAGCAAATAAAATAAAAGTTCAAAATTGATCAATAAAATATTTTTGGATTCACAATAATCCATACTATACAAATAAAGTAAAATATAAAATTTTAGATATTTAAAATTTTATAAGAATTTTGTAATTCATATATTCCTTATGGAATTTTACAAAATTATGGAAAGGTGATAAAAATAAATAAAAAATCACTTTCATTATATATTAGTATTATAGTATTTTTGAAAAATACTAAATAAATATTTAATAACAATTTTAATGTATAATTGATAATTCCTAAAAGAATTATTAAATCAATAAAAGTCAAATAAAAAGGAAATAAAATAAAATAATTCAATATATGTTATAAATATTAAAAAGTACTATTTACATATCCTTTATTACTAAAAAGGAACTTTTTGGGGAAAATGCATATAAAATTAAATAATGCATTACATTACTTGCATAATCATTTTGCTTCTTTAAATATTGTCCTTACCGGGCAATAATGATGTTTTTGTAGAACTAGAAGCTCAAGGTCCAGTGCAAGCATCAGACTTCACTACCTTGCCATCACCAGGCAAGTTCATCACTTGCTCACATCCTTTGAAGAGTCTTTATCAAAGTATTTGCAAATTGTGTATTATCATATATGCTATAAAAGAAAGAAAATATTATTTTCACAAATAAAGAAAACATAGATATCATCCTAAGTGATGATATAATGGAGCAATGGAACTTAGGGTTCTAATTGCAACAATGATGATCAAGTAGGGACTTAATAACCCCTGACATCAGTGATTCTAGCGCCGTATATTACGCGTTAGCCATGAGATTTGGAATGGGACAGTTAAGTCAGCTGTATCTTCTTCCTCTCGCATGAAGCCGGATGTTCAGGTCGTGGCTGTTATCCTCGTAGCGTGCATATTAATTAGTAATTCGTAGAGGATATGCAGCATATGGGTGGGAACCCTCGTCGTCCCACGATAGTTCTGGCATCTAACGGTTTTTACAATAATTCATTATGTGGGCATGGTGTACACCAAGGAGGCATGCGGGGTCACGAAGGGGGGCAGTGATTGGCTTGGAGCAACTACTGGGCCACACATCATGGAATTGTGGACGGGAAAGTACGCCCAGTCGTGCAACAAGGAGTTGATCTCTCATGGGTAAAGTAACGCACCTCTGCAGAGTGTAAGAACTGTAACTTGTTACTCCCTGTTCCAGGAAGGAGCTACGAACGCGGCAGGAAAGGAACTCCATGAAAGTTCTGGTCAACCTATGAAGGCTGATTGTCATAGTTTTTTAGAATAAAATCAATCTTTGAAGAAAGATTTAGAAAAATTGCATAGTGCCAAGGATTTATAATCCGAGGTGGTAGTTAGAGCATCAAACTTCCCACCTTGCATATAATGAACTTGTTGGGTAACGCTGTTACTCATTCTTTCCTTTGATCCCTTGCTTAGACTCTGAGGATTCCGAAGACGTGCCAATGTATGCAGCCGAATGCCAACAAGATGTGTTCTACGAGGAATCTGATCTATCCGGAGGAGTTGAAGGAGTGGATTACAAAATCCGCTATGGTGTCGATGATAACGAGTCCAACTAAGTATCCCTAGTTAATAGTAACCAATGGAGCCGAGAAGCATGAACTCTATAGAATAAGCTGTTGAGCTCAACTCCTAGACGGAGTTGCTACTTTTAAATTCCGCTGAACACTTTATATTTTGGTTTGTAAGTTGGATCTTTTGGAAGTCTTGAAATTCCGGTATTGTAATAATAATAATATGTGTACTTTTGTAATATGGACCCGCAATGTTTATGTTGTACCACTCTGAGGGATGTGATATTTACGGAACGGTGTTTTGTGGATGTCATGTCAATGACTATAGTGTACTACACATGCAGTGGTATGTTGGGTCACCGCAGTTGGTATCAGAGCAAATTGCTTTGACCTTAGGTTGGAAACCTAGTAAAGGGTATTACCTATAGGAAAGATTAGCAACGATAAATAATTCTCTAAAAGTAATATAATGGGTATTCAAATGAGAATATTCCGTTATATATTTTAGTGTGATAATTCTTTGTTATGATGCAATGTATCATTGGATACTAATCAAAATTATTTTTTCTGATATACAGAGATATGGCACCAAAGTTTCCAAAACATACTTTGGTAAGGAAAGAGGAGACTCTTGATAATTATCAAGGATCATTCACAGACCAACTTCGTCAACTTTTAAAGCTATTTAATTGTCCAACTAGAATTCCAGTGAACACTATCACTTACCTTGATGGTAGGATGTTATCCAAGTATCGTGTGAGTATCCAACTTCCAGAGAAGCTTGGATTATATCATGATCTACCTATAGGATAAGGTAGGAGTCATTTAGCATCCTATCATGTTGTTATTGTGGAGGCGATAGCTAATATTCGGGAGCAGAAAACCAAGAAGCTAGAAGGTAGCACATTCTCTGTGATACCTCATGATTCTATAGACTCGAAGCCTATACCGGATCATCTTACTTTAGTTAAGAAGCATCCTAAGTTAGCTTCCAAGTTTATGGATAGATATCGAACACTCGTTGCGTCTTTTTATAAGACCATCAAGTGATTGTCGAAGACAAAAATGACATGTTAGAGGATCTAACTAATCCGGAAAGGAGGAAGCAGTTAGCATTTCAGTTAGAGAAAGAAGCAAGCAGTAGTGTAACACCTATCTTTAAGGATATACCTATAGATCCTAAACCTTTTATACCATTTCCTTATTCACCAAGACCTGAACCTATACATGATCCTACTATAGATATGCGGTATGCAGTAGCACAGGGCTCAGAGGATGGTTCTGATTCAGAACTTCCTATTGAGAATTCGGATGGATGGAGAATGGGATCATATGATGTATCTCATGAACACCAGATGTCCACAGATGGTTCTGACAGAAATGTTGGACAATCTAGTTGGATGGGTGCAAGGATGAACCCTAATAATAATAGTAGAAATACCATGTCAATAGATAATCAGGATGAAGAAGAAGATCCTGAGGAGAGAGTGTTTGAATCATCAACGTCTTCTCAAAACCCAGGGAATATACATTATACAGTGTTTAACTATCTTGCCCCCGAGAGCACCTGGGAAGCAGCAGGATCTGCGTATCCTGTTGACAACTCAAGAAATGAAGCTCAGGAGATGCAGGCCGGAGATAATGTTGAATATGTTTTTGAAGACTTTTCAGCTGAGATGGAGGGAGTCAATGCGCTCAGGTTGAGTAATGACTCAAGTCCTGACACTTCAGATACAGAGTATGTTCCTTCTGGAAGCCATATGTTCCACAAACTGTGCGACGAACAACACGTCATCACGGTTGGACATCAGGCATGTACGATGAGCGTAGTTAATACTAGAAGGAGGAAATTAGTTAGTAGTATCAAGTATTGTGTATTGTACTCAAGTAATAAGGTAGTTTTGTAATGATACCTATATGGTATAGGTTGTATTGACTTTGTATCATTAGGATATTATGTAAGATATGTGAAATGCATATTTGGATTTTCTTTGAATCTTCATTGTGTGACTAGTTCTGTGCGTAAAGTCGAGCTCAGAACACATGTGCATGATGTAATTATGAGTATTCGCTTTATGTTTCAGGACTAGAGGGTAATGGATACGGGTGTAGGAATGGAAACTGAACAACAGTGGATGGAGCGAGAGGCCAAGGAAAAGGCCGATGCAGATGCAACAAACCAAGAAGCATTACCACCACCACCACCAATGAGGCCATTAATGGAGCATAACTTTATGCAATGCATGCAAATGATGCAAGAAAACCAGAACAAGTTCATGGAAGAATTGCTGGGGCGAGCAAATCAGAGGGCACCTGAAGGTGGAGGAGTGTGTCTATCAGATTTCCAGAATGCAGGACTGTTACCTTTTGCATCAGCTCCTGAACCAATGGATGCAGAAGACTGGCTAGCAGATACTGAAAGGAAGCTGAAAACTGTAGGTTGCAATGATGAGGAGAAATTGAGGTATGCAACTCATCTTTTGACTGGACCTGCAGCATCATGGTGGGAAAATAAGTTGGCCATGCAACAACCAGGAAGGGAGTTTACCTGGGAAGAGTTCAAGCAGAGATTCTGTGAATATCATGTTTCGGAAAGTGTTATGGAGTTGAAGCAGAGAGAATTTGAGGAGCTTCAGCAAGGATATACTAGTGTCATGAAGTACATCCGGGAGTTTAGTCAACTGTCTCGCTATGCTGAGGAGGATGTCAACACTGAAGAGAAGCGGAAGAAGCGTTTCCTGCATGGATTAAATCCATTTGTGAGGATGCAGCTAAGGTTAGCCAATAAGAAAACTTATCAGCAGTTGTTGGATGCAGCCATTACTTTTGAAGATGACTACAAGAATGTCCAAGAGGACCGAAGGAAGAGAGCCAAGAAGGAAACCAAGAGGATTCAGGCAAGCAAACCTAAACCCAACCTGGAGTTCAAACCTTAGAATAGGAATTATGGCAACAATAACAATAATAGTAACAATAACAAGGGCAGTGGTGGAAATCAATCCAATCCGAGAAGGAATGTTATCTGTAACAACTGCGGATTTCCAGGGCATTTTTAGGGGTAATGCAAAAAGGCTGTAGTGATCTGTTACGGTTGTGGTCAGAAGGGGCATATCAAGCCAGATTGTCCGAGCAAACCACCTGGAGGATGGCCTACCAAGGGAGGAGGACAAGCCAGTGGAGGAAATGGACAGCCCAATAAAGGAGGAAATAATGGCAAGAACAACAATGGCAAGAGGAACCGACCTACCGGAAAACTGAATTGTGCAACCCTCGAGGAGGTGGATAATTCGGAGCATGCAGTGATAGGTATGCTCAATATCCTTACCAATCCCGGCAAAGTTCTATTTGACACTGGTGCAACTACTTCATTCATTTCTGAAGAATTTTGTGATAAGTTCGGGATTAGAAGGGCAACGTTAGAAAGTCCTATGACAGTAGTTACGGCAGGAGGGAATGTGATTGTACGCCACATAAAACAAGATCAGGTTATCTTGATCTATGGTTGTACATATTTTGCAGAACTTTATGTGATTCCTTTAAAGGGAATTGCAGTAGTGCTGGGGATGGATTGGATGATGGAACACGGAGCTCAGATAAATTGTGAGGAGAAAACTGTCTCAGTCAAAACTCCAAGTGGAGCAAGGATAGTTTACCAAGCTGATAAACACAGTCATATCATGGTGGATCTACAGTTGAATTCAATGAAAAAAGTTAAATTGGAAGAGATTCCTGTAGTTAATGAATTCCAAGATGTTTTTCCAACAGAGTTACCGGGAATGCCAACAGATCGGGAGATAGAGTTCACCATTGACCTAATTCCTGGTACAACACCAATAGCTCAGGCACCATATAAAATGGGACCCAAAGAGTTGAAAGAACTCAAGGAGCAAATTGATGAGTTAGCCAGAAAAGGATTTATTCAGGAAAGTGTATCTCCACGGGGAACACCAGTAATCTTTGTGGATAAAAGAGATGGTGGAAGACAGATGTGTGGTGATTATAGAAACCTAAACAACGTGACTATAAAGAACAAGTATCCTTTACCAAGAATTCAAGATTTGTTTGATCAAGTGAAAGGAGATGGAGTATTTTCAAAGATCGATTTAAGATCTGGATACCATCAAATAAAAATCAAGACGGAAGATGTTCCAAAAACAGCATTTGTCTCAAGATATGGACACCATGAGTATCTGGTAGTACCATTTGGTTTGACCAATGCACCGACAATATTCATGAATCTGATAAACAAGATCTTCATGCCATATTTGGACAAGTTCGTCATAGTCTTTATTGATGATATTTTGATATATTCCAAGGATAAGGAAGAGCATGCTGATCATTTGAGAATAGCATTACAAACTTTAAGAGAACACAAACTCTATGCTAAGTTCAGTAAATGTGAATTTTGGGTTGATGAGGTAGAATTCCTCGGTCATGTGATCAGTAAGGATGGAATTGCTGTGAATCCATCTAAAGTTCAGTCATTACTAGAGTGGACTGCACCGACCAATGTGAAGCAAATTCGAGGTTTCTTAGGAATGGCTGGTTATTATCGGTGATTCATTGAAGGTTTCTCCAAAATAGCCGGACCAATGACCAAATTATTCAGGAAGAATACACCATTCAAGTGGGATGAGGAATGTGAAGCAAGTTTTCAAGAGCAGAAGACTAGATTAACCACAGCTCCAATCTTAGCAGTTCCTGAAATAGGGAAGGTCTTCACCGTATACTGTGATGCATCAAAGAAGGTTTGGGTTGTGTATTAATGCAAGATCGGAAAGTGATTGCTTATGGTTCAAGAAAATTGAAACCACATGAAGTCAACTATCCAACTCATGATTTAGAGTTAGCAGCAGTAGTCTTTGCACTGAAAGGATGGAGGCATTTTCTTTATGGAGCCAGATGTGAGTTATACACTGACCATAAAAGTCTAAAATATTTCTTCACTCAAAAGGAATTGAATATTAGACAGAAGCGTTGGTTGGAACTAATCAAGGATTATGATTTAACAATCAACTACACTCCAAGGAAAGCAAATGTTGTGGCAGATGCTTTAAGCAGAAAGAGTGCAGATACTCAGCCAAGCAATCGGGAGTTACCAAAAGAGTTACAAATGGACTTGGAAAGATTAGAGCTTCAATTTATCAGAATAGAGGTCCTTGGAGGATTAGCTACTATGAAGGTAGTTGCAGAGCAGGACAGTGATCTTAAGCAAGAAATTTTAGACATCAAGAAGAAGATCCTTTTATTGCTGAGGAAATTCGGAGGATATCTCAAGGGCAAAAATCAGTTTTTCGCCTTGGAGATTATGGGTCTTTATGGTTTCAAGACCGTCTATGTGTTCTAGATGTGATGGAGATTAGAAATGTATACTCAAAGAAGCACATGATACACCATATTCTATGCATCCAGGGAGTACTAAGATGTATATGGATTTGAAAGAACTATTCTGGTGGAATAACATGAAAAGGGACATTGCAAAATATGTATCTGAATGCCATACTTGTCAAAGGGTGAAACTGGACATCAAAGTCTAGCTGGACCATTACAACCCTTGGAAATTCCTGAATAGAAGTGGGAGGAAATAGGTATGGACTTCATTACAGGATTGCCTATGACACCAAAAAGGAAGGATATGATATGGGTAATTATGGACAGACTCACTAAGAGTGCACATTTTATTCCGGTGAATCAAAAGGATAATGCCGAGAAGTTAGTTGAAGTATATGTCAAAGAGATAGTAAGTAAGCATGGAGTACCCAAAAATATCATAACTGATAGGGGATCAATGTTTACTTTAGCATTTTGGAAGCAATTGCATGAAGCACTTGGTTCAAAGTTAGATTTTAGCACGGCATATCATCCGGAGACAGGAGGTCAAACTGACAGAACAAATCAAATCCTAGAAGACATGTTAAGGGCTTGTGCATTATATTTTGGAGGAACATGGGAAGATCACCTACCATTGGCAGAATTTTCTTATAATAATAGCTATCAGAGTAGTCTGAAGGCAGCTCCATATCAGGTTCTGTATGGAAGGAAGTGTATATCACCAATATGTTGGTATGAACCTGGAAGCAGCAAAGAGTTTGCGCCAGATTATATCAAGGAAAGACAAGACATCATTGATAAGATCAGGGATAGACTGAAAATAGCCCAGAGCAGGCAGAGAAGTTATGCGGATCAAAGTCGAAGATCATGGCATCCAGAAGTAGGAGATATGGTCTATTTGAAAGTAAGTCCAATGAAAGGAGTGAAAAGGTTCGGATTTAAAGGGAAATTGAGTCCAAGATATATCGGACCATTCAAGATACTGAGTCAAAACAGAACTATAGCTTATGCTTTAGAGTTACCATCAAGATTGGCTCAAGTGCATAATGTTTTCCATGTATCACAACTTCGTAAATGTTTAAAAGTTCCAGATGATGCAATCACACAACAAGAGATAGAACTACAAGCAGACCTGACTTATATTGAAAAGCCTTGTAAGATTTTGGAAGAAAACTAGAAAATATTAAGGAATAGAGCAATCAAATATTGCAAGGTACAGTGGGAACATCACCCTGAGAGGGAAGCCACATGGGAAAAGGAAGAGGATTTAAGAAAGGCTAATCCAGAACTATTCAGGTACATCCCCACAAACTTCGGGACGAAGTTTAATTTAAGGGGGAAGTCTGTAACATCCCAGCATTTAGGAACTAATGAAGGGTAGATTTAGAATTATGGAATGTTGCATGCATTCATTTGTGAAAATGTGGGTAAAATTTTCGCCAAATAAAACCTTGAGTGATCAATGTTTTTTTCTTACTTTGAGATTAGGTTTAGTCTTAAAGGAGGACTGTTATAAACTTTGATATGATCTTTAAGGAATTATGTGTGTTTTGAAATGAATTTGAATTTTAAAACTTGAGTGTTTGAATTATAATTCAAATGAATTAGATATAAGTTTGAATCTTAATTTAATTAGGAGATAAATATTACCACTTAAATTCCATCCAAAGAAAAAACAATAATGAATATGAAACTTATTTCATATTATCAATATATAAACAAGTTACAAATAATGTAACTTACTAAAACTATTTTCAAACTTCACAATTTACAAAAGAATAGAGAATAAGAATATTCTTTATTAATAACAATATAATATATATTACAATTGAAGAAAATGAAAATTACAAAATAATAAAATGAAAAATTACAAAAGAATAAGAAATTACATTGAAACATTCTACAACTATCCTATAACTAAACCTAAACTAAATCTTCATATCTGTAGCTGCAAAACAAAACAGAAAATTAAATAGAAAAATAAAAGGGTTAGTGTTAGTATAATTTTCTTAGATATGTCAGCGAAATGCACTTGAAAAATTCATCATTGTGAAATTTATATAAAAGGGGCAAGTTTCACCAATATGAAAGACTCCATCTTTCATAAATTCAAAGCCAGAAGTCAAATGACAGCCAACAGGGACAAATTCACCAGCCGGGTGAAAGTAACCTGGTAAGAGTAAGTTCAAAATTCTGAACATATCCACAAGTGCATAACAAGCACACATGCAGGACACACACCAGCATGCATGTGGTGTGTTGTCAAGCTCACAGAGCAGCCCAATCTCACAAAACCACAAGCACAGCCGTGGGAGGCACTAGTGCATCACCCTACTGCACAGCACACAAGAACATCCAGTGTAGACAACAGTTAAATCAAGCACCACAGCCAGCAACCACACCAACTAAGGATCAACCAAACATCACCAGGATGGTGACATAAGGAGGGGGATGGATCAGGAGCTAGGAGGAGCAGGTTAGCTCAATATCAAGCACAATAGTCCAGCAAAACCAGATCAAGATCATCATCATCAACTTACTACACCATCATCAGATTCTGTGGTGAGTTTCATCAAACCTTCACATAATCTAATCATCTTATTTAGAGAAAAGCATGTGTTGTTTTATAAAACAAACCCTCAGAAAGCACCCAAGTGGGGTGAAACAATCATAGGGATTTCTGAAATTCTAAAGGCAAACAACAAAGTACCAGGATCCAACCAGAGCTCAGAGCAACATCCTTGCTCTGGTTGTCAAACTATATTTTACAACTCAATCATACATATACCTATGATATATTTCTAGGCACATCCCTAAAGGAGGGGTAGCACCTTAGAAACAAATCTTTGGATCCATAGATTGAGCAAGATCACTATCATTTTTTCCAAGCTTTGATCCAATAAATAATAGCTAGTACCACTACCAGGACTATCTAGATGAACCAATTAGATAAGATCTGAATCCCTAAGCCTCAGACCAACATCATTGGTCTTAGGGAATTCAGATAAGAGCATTTCTATTTATATTTCAAAGCCAAGATTGTCTTAAACATAAACTAACCAAATCCATGGTTTAGAATCAAACTTGTGTGCCATACCATGATGTTGTCACAAGAACAATTCAATATGAATCAGGAAAGACAGTAAATCATCATAGATTCAGACAATCAACTAACTAATCATTTTCCTGTTAACACAGGAATCATAACTAGGATATTCCTATGTTACACTTCACTGTTTGAGATCATGATGATCTCAAACCACATGTTAATTCCCAAGCTAACAACACTAAGACAATATTTGTATCTTTTCATAATCATGACCATGAATCAAATAAAGAGTGGAAAGCTATCAAGTCATTGACTTTACCAAGCATGTTTCCCAAACAACAATATCATCTGAATCAGATGCAATCCATGCATAAAATCATCTAAGAAGCCACTAGAAACAGTATAGATCATTTTAAGCAATAAGCCTCAGACCAATAATCATTTAGCATGTGTACAGATCATCCAAACATGAATCAATTCATCCAGTACATGATCAATCACATCACAGGAACCCTAAATGGATAATCATCCTAACCTGAATCAGACAGTAGCCAGAGAGGACACTGCCAATGTCTAGCATCGAACCAACAAACATAGAGAGCACCAGAGGAGGGGAGTCAAACTCACCATAGGTCCTCGCTGAAGGATAGAAGAGGAAGAAGAGGGGCCCACGACCATGGCGACACGGGGAGCACCCCAGAGGGGGCGCTGCAACCCGCACGGCGCCATGGCAGCGACCCTGATCACGCTTGGAGGTGCAGAGCATCACCTCGATGCACGACGACCATGGCATCACTTGAATCCATGCCAATCCCTAAACCCTAGGGTATGGGACGGCATCAATCCATCGTAGGGGAGCCCTAGGCTCGAATCCAATTGGATAGTATGAAAGAGAGTCGTCGACAACCCACAATTGCACCACGGCGGCGACCAGAACGGCCGACAGCGGCGGGAATCGACGGTGGCGGCATCGCCGACCACGGGGTCGGGGTTAGAGGAGGAGAGGATGAACTCGAGGGAGAAGAAGAGGCAGTGAGGAGTGGGCCGAGCTGGGCTAAAACCCAAGGTCCAGTGCAAGCATCAGACTTCACTACCTTGCCATCACCAGGCAAGTTCATCACTTGCTCATGTCCTTTGAAGAGTCTTTATGAAAGTATTTGCAAATTGTGTGTTATCATATATGCTATAAAAGAAAGAAAATATTATTTTCACAAATAAAGAAAACATAGATATCATCCTAAGTGATGATATAATGGAGCAATGGAACTTAGGGTTCTAATTGCAACAATGATGATCAAGTAGGGACTTAATAACCCCTGACATCAGTGATTCTAGCGCCGTATATTACGCGTTAGCCATGAGATTTGAAATGGGACAGTTAAGTCAGCTGTATCTTCTTCCTCTCGCATGAAGCCGGATGTGCAGGTCGTGGCTATTATCCTCGTAGCATGCATATTAATTAGTAATTCGTAGAGGATATGCAGCATATGGGTGGGAACCCTCATCGTCCCACGATAGTTCTGGCATCTAACGGTTTGTACAAACCATTGCCGTAATTCATTATGTGGGCATGCTGTACACCAAGGAGGCATGCGGGGTCGCGAAGGGGGGCAGTGATTGGCTTGGACCAACTACTGGGCCACACATCATGGAATTGTGGACGGGAAAGTACGCCCGGTTGTGCAACAAGGAGTTGATCTCTCATGGGTAAAGTAACGCACCTCTGCAGAGTGTAAGAACTGTAACTTGTTACTCCCTGTTCCGGGAAGGAGCTACGAACGCGGCAGGAAAGGAACTCCATGAAAGTTCTGGTCAACCTATGAAGGCTGATTGTCATAGTTTTTCATAATAAAATCAATCTTTGAAGAAAGATTTAGAAAAATTGCATAGTGCCAAGGATTTATAATCCGAGGTGGTAGTTAGAGCATCAAACTTCCCACCTTGGATATAATGAACTTGTTGGGTAACGCTGTTACTCATTCTTTCCTTTGATCCCTTGCTTAGACTCTAAGGATTCCGAAGACGTGCCAATGTATGCAACCGAATGCCAACAAGATGTGTTCTACGAGGAATCTGATCTTTCCGGAGGAGTTGAGGAGTGGATTACGAAATCCGCTATGGTGTCGATGATAACGAGTCAAACTAAGTATCCCTAGTTAATATTAACCAATGGAGCCGAGCAGCATGAACTCTATAGAATAAGTTGTTGAGCTCAACTCCTAGACGGAGTTGCTACTTTTAAATTCCGCTGAACACTTTATATTTTGGTTTGTAAGTTGGATCTTTTGGAAGTCTTGAACTTCCGGTATTGTAATAATAATAATGTGTGTACTTTTGTAATATGGACCCGCAATGTTTCTGTTGTACCACTCTGAGGGATGTGATATTTACGGAACGGTGTTCTGTGGATATCATGTCAATGACTATAGTGTACTACACATGAAATGGTATGCTGGGTCACCGCAATAACAATGCAATTACTATCCAGAAAGATCCTATGAGGTTGATTGGGAAATACAACAATATACATAGACCGTCATCCAACTGCATCTATGACTAGAAGTCCACCTTCAGGTTATCATCCGAACCCCCTCCAGTATTAAGTTGCAAGAAACAGACAACTTCTTTAAGCAAGGTGTGTAAGGTAAATAGTCCACATGTTCCATGAACAAGAGACTATTGTTTTCTCCCTAGTAGCAACAGCACATCTACAACTGAAGAGATTATTGTCACTTCCCTTGGAAACTAGAGGCATGAACCCATTATCGAGCATAAGTACTCCCTCTTGGAGTCACTAGCAACTACTTGGCCAAGATAACCACTAGCAACGGAGAGCATGCAATATCACAAACAACACAAACATGATAGAATCATAAAGATAAAACCATTAATCAGACCAACATAAGAATCTCAATATCCATCGGATCCCCGCAAACACAACATGCATGATTACAAATAGATTAGATCTTGATCATGAACGGAGCTCACAAGATCTATACATGAAAGAACAAAGGAGGAGATACAACCATCTAGCTACTACATGGACCCATAGTCCAAGGTGGAACTACTCACGAATCATACCGGAGAGAAGGCCTCAGGGATGATCCCCCCTCCGGCAGGGTGCCGGGAAGAACTTCAGATCCCCTCGGTCTAGGGACGATGGTGGCGGCGGCTACAGACGGTTTCGTGGATTTATGATTGTGTACTCATGGTTTATGCATTGGGGGCTTCTTATAGGCGAAGGTGCGAGACCGGGAGGCGACCAGGGTGCCCAAACCCTAGCCAGGCGCGGGGCTGGGCCTACCCACGCCTAGGGTGGGTCTGGCCCCCCTGGCTGGCCTTCCGGCTCCCCTCTGGACTTCTTGTTCCCCACGGAAAGTTATTGACTTTGTCCTTCGTCCCGTCCAATTCCTAGAATATTTCTTTACTAACTTTTCTGAAGCCAAAAACAGCAGAAAACAGGCATCTGGCACTGTTGCAACTTGTTAATAGGTTAGTACCAGAAAAAATGTAAAAGGAACCTCAAAGTGTGGACAAGTAAAGCAAAGTAGATACTAAACAAGCATGGAGCATCAAAAATTATAGATACGTTTCCAACGTATCAACATCCCCAAGCTAAACTCCTGCTCGTCCTCGAGTAGGTAAGTGACAAAAGAATAATTTTTGAGGTGACATGCACCCCACAATAAAGATCTAACCATTTGCAAGCATTGAAATCTGGGATCAAAGAACTCTAAACATGTGCATCAAAGATGGAGTTCTAACAGTAGGACATAGTAACTATGCATGCAACATGGCAAGTTACAAACAAAGATCATGAATAATATGCATTGAAAACCGTTTGTTTGTTTCACATGCAGAAAACATAGCATAGTGGCAATCAGCGTGTCCCTCATAGGGTAGCAATATAATGCATAGGTCACTTGCAAAGTTCACAAGGGTGACTAGAAACGAATAGCACAAGAGCAAGTAATAACACAATATGCATCAATTAATAAGCTCTGGAACACTACACATAGAATGACAACTATGCTCTCTTAATGGTGCCTAAAGGTGGAAGGTGGAGACTCAATAATGGTGGAAGAAAGGCCTTTTTTAAAGGAAGCAGGGATTACAAGTTTCAAAAAGAGCTTCCAAAAATTATGGTACTTGTTAGCTTTCAGCCCTCATTGCCCCTATCATAAGCATCTTGAAGTGGTTAAGGTTAAAGTGGCAAAGCTAGAGTATATGCTTGACAAAGTATAAGTTGGCAATCTCATTCCCCTTGAATACGAGGGCCACACCTCATGCATACTCAACTTTGGGTCCAGGTAAGTTCTTGTCACTGTAAGTATTTTCATATCGTTGAGAATCACCAATGGGGTACCCCTTGCACATGGCACAGGAGCTTTCCCATAACCAAAATGACAAGGCAAGCAGACAATGAGCATCTCAGCATTCTTCTCATGTACCATGGGAATATGGTGCTTTTTCTATCTTTCCTCTTTTCTCAATGTGTCTCTTTTTTTAAAGAAGAATGCTTCATAGATGTCACTATGGTGATGCTGCAAGTTTCCACCATGATTAGGCATGTCTTAGGATAGTGGCCCAGGTGTTTCTCTAACACAGGATACAAACTCCATGGACTTACAAGTTCCCTCTTTATTTCACACCGGTGACATCCATAGACAAAAGAACATGATATCAACCGAGTACAACAAAGTTGAAAATGTTCCCCGTGACAACACGGTTCTGCTAATTCTAACTTATAAGTGCAAGCATATACAACAAAGTTGTCACAATGGTTCAAGTTTATTAGGGGCAAAGAATAAGGTGTGCCATCAAGTTCGTGAGGGCTTTAATCACTAAGTTTTCACATAACAAGATAGTTTTTAATTGGAAGATAGATGAAAACAAGAATATACTTTGGAATGGTGTAATACACCATGCATAAAAGTTTATAGTGGACACTTTGGAATAACTTGGTTTCTTGGAAGTTGGAAGCATGAGTAGAACTTACTCATACAAGTGGAGGCTAGCAAAAGACTGGGAGCAATCAACTAAGAGAGCAATAATGGCCATAATTATGCAATGCAAAAAAGCAAACTAATCAAAGCAAAGAGTGGTACTACAAGTCAAGGACTAAATGATCATAGAGGCTAATGGTGACTTGTCATTGTCATAACATGGTGTGAGCATGAGCCAAGTCAACCCAAGCAAAACATCAAAGGAGAATATCACAATACTATGATTTTGCATGCTAAAACAACGCATAATTTCTTCAAGGCACACTAATCAATCCCAATTGTTTGGAACAAGACATGCTACAGAAATAATCACTAAGCATAATTCTAAAACAACACTAGCATGTCATGCTAAAGTCTAAGTCACAGTCAATGCAAGATCCTCTTGCACTTCAAGCAAGAACTTACTACTCCTTTCCAAACACCAAACAAACTTATTTGCAAAACAACACAGCGAGAGCGGGGGTCCAAACTACTAAAGAAAACTAATCAAAGCAAACGAAAACTAAGACGCTCCAAGAACAACACAACTGTGCATGAAACAATAAAAACGAAGTGTCTAGACATACCTGAGCTTTTTATTGATGAAGGGGATGCCTTGGGCATCCCCAAGCTTTGACGCTTGTACCTCTTGGATATTTCTTGGGGTGACACCATGGTGGCATCCCCAATCTTGAGATTTTGTCCATTCTTCATCTCATTGCATCATTATCTCTCTACACCTAAAATTTTTCCTTCATACAAAACTTCACATAATCTTCATTAGCAACATTAGTGTATTAAAAAGATATTAGACCACTGGCAAAGCTTTGGAACAGCAAGGCTTTTCACTAAAAAACACAGGCTACTGTAATAACTCCTTCAAAGAAACTCAATTTACCTAAAGAGATCTAAAAAAGGAATCAATAAGAAGGAAATGCAAATAATGCCAGAAATCTGTCAAAACAGACCAGCTGGTAGAAACGAATTTTTTTGAACATCTTCTGTTGCTCAAATAAAAAAGTGTTGAACAAACGAAAGTTATCCAACATAGTGGGGGATTTATTCATAATTTTTTAGCTCAATCCGAGTTACAGAGCCTCCTCACAACTTTTTTTGGTGGAGGACAGAAATCTGTTTCGGGACAGCAACTCCCCAAATCTTACTTCCCTCTCATCAGAGGTCATTCTTGGCACAAAAAGCAAACAAAAAGGATAAGGAGAGGTCTTTACAGAAATAATAAGTTCCAAGACTCAAGGAAACTCTTGGGTTATCTCCCAACAAGTACTTTTCTTTAACGCCTTTAAGTTAGGCACAAGAAGCAAGATGAATCATGTATTTTCAAATGAAGAATTACCCCTCTTGTTCCTTCTTTTCTTACCTTTCTTTTTCTTCTGAGGGAAGATATGATTGCTTACCGGGAGAGTAAAGTGCATGATGCCTTCTCCCATGTCTATTACCGCTCCAAGGTGTTTCAGTATAGATCTTCCAAGTGTGATTTGTCCTTTGCCTACACATTTAGTAACATGATAATCAGTAGACACCATTTTCCCTGAGATTTTTGTAAACACAGCTTCAGCTATTCCAATGGGTAATATAGTGGCATTGTTGGTAAGAGAGATGTCCTCTCCTCCTTCAATAAGCCCCCAAAGACTCAAGGAATCAAAAATATCTTTAGGCATGAGAGAAAATTCAGACATGATATCACAGTGAGCATCAAAAAGTGTAGTGTTTATTGAGACTTTAATTGTGGGAAACCAATTTGAAGGCTCAGAATTTATGGGAACATAATCATGGTAGGCCCTAAGAGTGCGATAGCAACTATTCATGGCAACAATACTGGTATCAAGATGGTTCAACCTAGCAAAAATACTTGTGAAAGAGGAATCAGACTTGCCGGGTGTACCATAGATCATGATTAATTTTCTTATAGCATCATAAGCTTCATCCTCAGTACAAGGAAAAACATCTTTTTCAGCCACAGCATCCAAAGCATATTTATAACGAAGAGCAATACCGTGGTAGAAACTATCAATAACCAAGATGAGGCTTACCTCAGTCTTAGTTTCCATCTGGAAAGCAGAGATTCTAAACCAAGCTTCCTTAAAACTTTCTTCACTTTTTTGCTTAAAAGTGGAGATTTCTACCATAGGGGAAATAAAGGCAGACCCCAACATGGCAGCAACTAGAGCAAGAACTAATTTTTTTGTGTTATTGAATAAAGAAAGCAAACCAAGCTAGACTATTTTTTTGGGTTTTTTGAAAAGAGGCAAACAAAACCAAGCAAAATAAATAAAGCAAACTAAAAACAAAGTAAAGATAAAGGAAGTGAAGGACTCCCCTAGTGAAGAGATCCTTAGCCTCCCCGGCAATAGCGCCAGAAAGTCTTGATGATGCTCGACGTGGCACTTCGTTGGTAACCCCAAGCGTAGGGTGTGTGAAGAGCAAGCAGCAAGTTTTCCCTTAGTTGAGACCGAGGTTATTGAACCAGAAGGAGGAAGGAAACGTCACACAGGTGTTGCAAACAACGTGGAGACCTGCACAACACAAACTCAAGACTTTGCCCCAACGAATTAGTGAGGTTGTCAAGCTCACCGGTTTGCTGTAACAAAGGATTAAACGTATGGTGTGGAAGGTAATGGTTTGCAGCAAGTAAACAAGTAACAGTGGAAGATGTATCAATGGTAAATTGGACCGGGGTCCATAGTTCACTAGAGGTGCTCTCCTTAGATAAACAACATGGCATGAAGGGTAAACAAATTACAGTGGGGCAATTGACAGGAAATGAGCAAGGCATAACAATGCAATTACTAGCCAGAAAGATCCTATGAGGTTGATTGGGCAATACAACAATATACATAGACCGTCATCCAACTGCATCTATGACTAGAAGTCCGCCTTTAGGTTATCATCCGAACCCCCTCTAGTATCAAGTTGCAAGCAACGGACAACAGCTTTAAGCAAAGTGTGTAAGGTAAACAGTCCACATGTTCCATGAACAAGAGACCATTTTTTTCTCCCCAGTAGCAACAACACATCTACAAACGAAGAGATTATTGTCACTTCCCTTGGAAACTAGAGGCATGAACCCACTATCGAGCATAAATACTCCCTCTTGGAGTCACTAGCAACTACTTGGCCAAGATAACCACTAGAAATGGAGAGCATGCAAGATCACAAACAACACAGACATGATAGAATCATAAAGATAAAACCATTAATCAGACCAACATAATAATCTCAATATCCATCGGATCCCCGCAAACACAACATGCATGATTACAAATAGATTAGATCTTGATCATGAACAAATCTCACAAGATCTATACATGAAAGCACAAAGGAGGAGATACAACCATCTAGCTACTACACAGACCCATAGTCCAAGGTGGAACTACTCACAAATCATACCGGAGAAAAGGCCTTCGGGATGATCTCCCCTCCGGCAGGGTGCCGAGAAGAACTTCAGATCCTCCCCGATCTAGGGATGATGGTGACAGCGGCTACAGACGGTTTCGTGGATTTCTGATCGGGTACTCATGGTTTCTACATCGGGGGCTTATTATAGGCGAAGGGGCGAGACCGGGAGGTGGCCAGGGTGCCCAAACCCTAGCCAGGCGCGGGGCTGGGCCCACCCGTGCCTAGGGTGTGTCTGTCCCCCCTGGCTGGCCTTCCGGGCTCCCCTCTGGACTTCTTGTTCCCCACAGAAAGTTATTGACTTTGTCCTTCGTCCCATCCAATTCCGAGAATATTTCTTTACTAACTTTTCTGAAACCAAAAACAACAGAAAACAGGCATCTGGCACTGTTGCAACTTGTTAACAGGTTAGTACTAGAAAACATGTAAAAAGCACCTCAAAGTGTGGACAAGTAAAGCAAAGTAGATACTAAACAATCATGGAGCATCAAAGATTATAGACACGTTTCCAACTTATCATACCCCGACAACCTCCGCACCCTCGCTCCAGCGAAGCCGCGGAAGCAACAAATCCTTCCAGAAAAAGCCACGGGGGACATGTATCTCGCTGATCCGAGATGATGGGGAAATTGTAAAGGGGGAGAGAGATCCTCCATGAGGAGGTGTACTTTGAGAGGAGGAGAGGGAGGCCTTTTATAGGGAGAGGGGAAGCACCCAAGGGGCATGGCGCCCAGCCCATGGTGGCTGCCCCCACCTCTTCCGCATTCATGTGGGTGGAGCTCCCACCAAAATGAAAAGCCTCCACTCACATAAACATGCCTCCACTCAAAAATCCACTCACATGCATTAAATTTCCACCAAATTTAATGCAAGCTCTCATTTAAATAAAACTCTTTTATTTATTTATTCATAATTTTTTTAACTAATTGAATTAACAAACATTCAAATAAAACCCCTTACAACATTTCAATTTTACATGCAGAACCAGTTTTAGCAATTTCAACCGAAACAGTTCCGGTGTCTAGTGAAATAATTCCTGCGCTTTGTAATTCTTTCTCTGGCATATTATTTGCTCCAAATGGTGTCGGTATCTCTTAAGTGTGTCATCCTATGATTCGCGAATAATGCATACATGATTGAGACCCCTCTCCGATCAATAATCAGTAGCGGGACTTGGAGATCCGTACTGACTCCCACATATTCAACGATGACTTCTGTGATCGTGTGAACCTTATACGTATGTAACTCAATCCCTTTGTCTCGCGATATATTACATGTCCGAGATTCGATCATCGCTATCTCCATACCTAGTTTGATCTTGTTACCGACATGTACTCTTTTCTCGTTCCCGTGATATAACATTCTAGTGATCAAATCACTTGCTTGCAAGCTAACTAATGTGATATCACCGAGAGGGCCCAGAGTATATCTCTCTGTCATCGGGATGGAAAAATTCCACTCTTGATCCATGAGCCTCAACATAACACCTTTGTAGCACTGAAACCATCTTTATAGTCACCCTGTTATGGTGTGACGTTTGATGTTATCAAGATACTCTTCCGGTTTTAGTGATTGACATGATCTCATGGTCTAAGGACTAAGATTACTTCGTATGATGTTATAGCAATATAAACACAATGAATTTGATCGTAATGCTATACTTTGTATGAATGTCCATCACACCATTCCAATAATGTTGTGACCTCATTATTAATAACATCCAAAGTCCATGATCAGGAAACCTTTGATCATCTTGTGAATCAACGAGCTAGTTTATAAGAGATGCATAACTAGGAACTTTCTTTTTGTTTATTAAACACACATGTATTAACGTTTCCGTATTAATACAATTATAGCATGCCAAATAAACATTTATCATAAATAAGGAATACGATAATAACCACTTTATTATTGCCTCTCGGGCATATTCCCTTCAATCTTGGATTCTTTCTTTCACAACATAAAACTTAATGTTAATGTGTTTGGCAGCAACACTTGACTTATTGTTGTGAGCATAGAATACTGCTGGCTCATTGTCGCAGTACATTTTGAGTGGTCTTTGAATGCTTTCCACCACTCTCAACCCGGGTATAAACTTCTTTAACCAGTTTTCCTGCCCCATGGCTCATAACATGCTACATACTCGTCTACCATCATGGAGGACGCCGTGATGGTTTGGTTGGAGATTTTCCACGATATAGCTCCACCTCCAAGAGTAAATATATATCCTGAAGTGGATTTTATTTCATCTACATCTCCTGCATAGTCTGCATCTGAATACCCTTCTATCTGAGGGCATCAGTTCTTCTGTATGTTATCATGAGGCCTTAACGTAATGCCTTCTTTACCATTTTCTAGTGATCTATCCCTGGATTACTTTGAAATCTACCAAGTACCGCGGTAACAAAAGCTAAGTCAGGGCGTGTATACATGATACGTCGGAAACGTATCTATAATTTTTGATGTTCCATGCTTGTTAGTATCTACTTCGATTTGCTTTGTCTACACTTTGAGGTGCTTTTTACATGTTATCTGGTACTAACCTATTAATAAGTTTCCACAGTGCCAGTTGCCTGTTTTCTATTGTTTTTGGTTTCAGGAAAGCTAGTAAAGAAATATTCTCGCAATTGGACGGGACAAAATCCAAAGTCAATTACTTTCCGTGGGGAACAAGAAGTCCAGAGGGGAGCCGGAGAGGCAGGCTAGGGCGCCCAGACCCCCTAGGGGCAAAGTCTTGAGTTTGTGTTGTGCAGGTCTCCGTGTTGCTAGCAACACCTGTGTGACGTTTCCTTCCTCCTACTGGTTCGATAACCTCAGTCTCTACTAAGGGAAAACTTGTTGTTGTGTTGCTTCACACCTTGCTCTTGGGGTTCCCAACAAGACTCCACATCAAGCACCAAGTTCTCTGGCACCATCAAGGAGTCATCAACACACTTGAGCATACATCAAGCTTCCGACAACAGAAGCATATGGAACCGCTTTCATTTGATCGATCTCATATTGGTTCCTAGGACATTGAAAATTCCCAAATCTATCGCCCTTGACTATAGGAGCAGGCGTAGGATTACTCGCATGCATATTATACTTCTTCAGAATCTTCTCTAAGTATGTCTTCTGTGATAGCCCTAAAACCCCCTTTTCTCTATCTCGGAGAATTTCAATTCCTAGAATGAATGAAGCTTCTCCAAGATCTTTCATATCAAAGTTCGAGGACAAGAACTTCTTTGTCTCCAATAGTAGACTAACATCACTACTAGCCAGAAGAATGTCATCCACATACATGATAAGGAAAATGAATTTCCCATTCTTGAACTTTGCATATACGCAATTGTCCTCCTCATTCTCATCGAACCCAAACTTTCTTATCGTTTCATGGAACTTTAAGTACCATTGCCTGGAGGCCTGTTTTAATCCAAATATGGACTACTTCAGACGACATCCCATACATTCTTTTCCTTCCACGACAAAACCCTTGGGCAGTGCCATGTAAACATTTTCTTCCAAGTCTCCATTTAGGAATGCCGTCTTTACATCCATCTGATGCAATTCTAAATTATAGTGTGCCACTAAATCCATTATGATTCTAAAAGAATCCATACTTGAGACTGGAGAAAATGTCTCATTGTAATCTATTCCTTCTCTTTGGGTGAAGCCCTTAGAAACAAGTTGTGCTTTATATTTTCAATCTTCCCTCTAGAGTCACATTTTGTTTTGTAGACCCATTTATAGCCTACTATTTTGGCTCCTTTAGGAATTTCTTTTAAATCCCAGGCTTTGTTGCTACTCATGGATCTCATTCATCTTCCATGGCTTCAAGCCACTTCGATGAGTGAGCACTTTTTATGGCTTCTTCAAATGTGGTGGGATCACCCTCCATTTGAACTTCTTCACTGACATAGATGTCAAAATCGTTAGGAATAGCTGGCTTTCTAGTTCTTTGAGACCTTCTAAGGGTCTCGCTTTCTGGCACATTCTCTGTGTGGGGCTGTTGCGGCTCTCCCTCATGTGTGGTAACAGGGTCTTCATTTTCATTCATTATTGCCACAGGAGAACTAACAATAGGTGTCACATCGACATTGTCTTGTGTCGGTGCAGCAGAAGGAATCGAGAAAAATGGTTCCTAAATCATCGGAGTGGGTGCATGCACCCGCTTCTCCTCAAGGTTGATTTCTCGGGATACTGTGCTCCCCCTGATCATCTGATCCTCCAAAAACACAACGTGTCTCATTTCTACAAACTTAGTAATTCTGTCTGGACAATAGAAACGATAACCTTTTGACTTGTCTGGATAGCCAATAAAATGGCAACTTACTGTCTTAGGGTCTAACTTCCCAAGGTTTGGGTTGAAGAGTTTTGCCTCAGCTGGAAAACCCCACACTCGCAAATAATTGAGTGAAGGTTCGTGACTAGTCCATAACTCATATGGTGTTTTAGACACCGATTTACTGGGAACTCGATTAAGTATTGGAATGGCGGTTTTTAACACCTCCATCCACAAACCAACCGGTAATGTGGAGTAACTTAACATGTTTCTCACCATATCCATCAAGGTACATTTTCGTCTTTCAGCTACTCTATGCTGCTGAGGCTCGCCCAGTGTTGAATACTGGGCGACTATACCATGTTCCTGAAGAAACCTTGCAAAGGGTCCAGGAACTTGGCCATATGGGGTATGCCGACCGTAGTATTCGCCTCCACGGTCAGACCTTACTACTTTAATCTTTAAACTATGCTGATTTGCAACTTCAGCCATAAATATCTTGAATTTATCCAATGCTTTTGAACGCTCTTTTATTGGATAAATATAACCATAATGCGAATAATCATCCATGAATGTTATGAAAGATCATAGCCAACCACAGATGTCACAGGAAACGGACCGCATATATCTGTATGAATTATTTCTAAAACTCCTATGCTTCTTTTGGCGCCCTTCTTAATATTCTTTACAAACTTTCCTTTGATGCAATTGATGCATTGCTCTGAAAATTCTAGAGGTGGTAGAATTGATTCTTTTACTAACGTTCTATTCTCCCCCTTGAAATATGGCCTAAACGACAGTGCCATAATTTCGATGAGACATCATCAATTATTATCCTCTTACTCTTTCCATTCAAGGATGAGGATGCATTCTCATTATCAGCGCTTAATGCATTCACATTCTCACAAGTGATAACAAATAAAGCTTGTCTTGTCTGAAGGCAAGACCAACAATCTCATTATTAAACTTGATCTTACATTGTCCATCGCCAAAATGGCAAGTAAAACCATAATCATCTAAGCGCGATACACTTATTAAGTTTCGATGCAAAGAGGGTACATAAAGCACATCTACTAGTAAAAGTACAAAGCCATTTTATAACTCTAATGGAAGATCTCCAATGTCTTCGACTTCAGCTTGGACGCCGTTTCCAACTTTAATACTTCTTTCTCCTCTTTGCAGGGTCCTTCTCATACGGAATCCCTGTAATGAATTTGCAACATGAACAGTCGCATCTAAGTCAATCCACCAAGTAGATTTTGCATAACTTAAAAATAAGGATTCATCAACAAAAGTAATTAAATCGTCACCATTCTAGCACATATACTTTAGAAAAGCCACACAGTTACTCATGTAGTGGCCCTTCTGCTTGCACCACTTGCAGGTGTCCTTGTCCACCTCCTGTGCCTGGTGATCAGGAGCCTTTCCATGCGGCCTAGAAGAAGAGGGATGCCCCTGAGGTTTCCCTTGTGGCTTGGAACCCTGAAAGTTCCTCTTCATGGTTGGGCTTAGGTAGTTCACAGAATTACCAGATTGCCCCTTAAGCCTCTCTTCTTCTTGTACACACATGGCCATCATCTTCTCAATGCCCCACTTTTCTGGCTGTGCATTGTAGTTCACAACAAATGCTTCAAATTGATTTGGCAGTGAGGCAAATATCAGATGAATGATGAACTTATCTGGAAGCTCCATGCCCATGGGCTTAAGCTTGGAAGACATGTTGCTCATTCGCAATATGTGATCCCTTACTCCACCACCAGTGTATCTTGTAGTCACAAGTTTCTTAATGAGAGAGCTTGCATAGGCCTTTGAAGACCCAGTAAACTGACTCTCTACCTTTTTCAGGTACTCACTTGCAGTGGTACACTCTAGGATTGCTCCCCTTATAGCTTCCATGATGGAGCTCTTAATCACCATCAAGCACATTCTATTGGACAAGTCCCACTTTGCACGCTCAAGGTCGTACTTCATTCTTATTGGTGCATGGTCATGGACCCTTTTGTTGAAGTCCACTTTACTTTCTTTTTCGCCCCTCATGTGGTCGATAGGTTCTATGGGATAAGTCTCAACGAGTGCCAAGTCGAGGTCAAGCAGAGCAAGCCCCATCTCAATCTTCTCTCGCCATGAGTCGTAGTTCCCTCCATTGAGGGGCTCAATAGCCGAGATGAAACTCATAGGATTGCCTTAAAGCAAAATATCATCAAAATGAATTAATTCAACGTTGGTTAAATTAAAATATAAAACTTGTCAATATTAATTCTACATCACTGTTGGGCAGAAATAGAACTAATAGTGATGAAACTTACTATTCATAGTGAAAATTTTACTAACAATGTTGGTCACCAAATAAAATCATCACCCTTAAAAAATAATTCTCACTTTATTGCATTTAAGAAATTACACTAAACTATTTGCAGCGGAAAAACATGAATAAAATTCATCAACTTTTCATCTTTACAGAAACTTCACTGTTACTTTATAATTTTCTACACAAAATTTCGTTGGATAATTTTGCTATAGAAAAACTGTGTGAAAAACTATCAAAAAACAGTAAAAAAAAGCTTCTGTAAATAAAAAAACAGAAGAAAACGGATGCAGTCTCGCCCTATTGGGCCTTTTCTGTGCCGCGTGCGCGCTGAGAAAAAACCCAGCAGCGGCCCAGCACTTTCCTTCAGTTTCTTGCGCGCTGACTGCTTATCAACCACGCGCCCTCCTTCAGCCCACAAGCCGGCCCACGGCCTCACTGTGCGCGTCGCCCGCGGCCCGCCGGCCTAGCATCGAAACCGCCAGCGGCTTCCGCCAGATCTCAGCCGTTCACACATCCGACCTTGATCTGACGGCCCCCCGCGGCTCTCGCTGGAACAAAAACGATGGCCCTTACCCCGACAGAAAAACCCTAACCATTCGCCCCCTTTCCCACTCTTTGTGCCCACGAGAGTTTTCTCTCTGGCGAGCGAGGTGAGGCGAGGTGGCCGCCTCGCTCGGCGACGGCGCCGGCGGTGAGCCCCTCCCTCTCCCACGCTGCGACCCTCCTTTTCCCTTTCTGCCCTTTCCCCTTTCACCTCCCCCCACCCCACAAGCAGTGGATGCAGAGAGGGAGAATGGTGGACGGCGGCGTCCCATTTGCCCCACTTGCCAGCGGTGCATCCACCCGAGGGTGGGTGCACGACCGTCAAGTGGCGGAGCGGTGGTGCCCCTTTCCGGCGCACGAGGCAGCCGGTGACTTTTCTTTCTCTTTCGAGTCTGGAGGGGAAAAATCGGGGTTTTCTATGGGATTTGGGGATGGAAAAACGGGATATGTGGCTCTTCTTTGTCTTTTGTTTCTTTCTTCCTGAAAAACTTCGGTTGGATCTTTGGGGTTAGGGTTTTGATCTAATGGGGGGTTCTTCTTCCTGACCTCGGCTTGCCGATGCGTTGGGATCGAGAGGAACGGCGCGGCCTCGCGGCGGCGCTTCTAGAAATCCTAGCCCTCTTTCTTTTCTTGGTATTTGGCATTTCTACACGAATAGATCTACAGAGCATTGGCTCTGATACCATTGTAAGCATAATCTTGCTCTAGATCTAATCGGTAGTGCCTTGCTATAGGGTTCGATATTGCAGAGAGAGAGAGAGAGAGAGAGAGAGAGAGTATACCTTCTCCGGTGATGGAACTCGAGGACCCGTTGGCCATCTTGGTTGACGGCGAGAGCGTGGCTAAAGCAGCTAGGCAGAGCGGCGGTAGTGCTTCCCATGACTAGCGCTAACCCTAGATCGGTAGGAATGTGTAGGTGTGGAGAGCGGCGCCGCGACGAACCTCGTGTTGCATGCCCCAGCCCCCGCCTCCTCTTTATAGCGCTGCCACAGGGGCCCACCAACCATGTGAGGGTTGGACGCTCCCGATCAGGACACGGATAAGGGTCCGACGAACCGTTGGGTTCGTTCGGAGGAAAGGTCAAACTAACATAATTCTCCAATTTAATGATTGAAAAAAAATCTTGTGTAGACAATGTAAATTATGACCATCCTCCCGGCGGCTATACATAGAGATGTACGTACCCATGGCTAATTAGTTGTCAGCCACGGCCGCCTACCTTTATCTTCGTCCTTTCAATGAAACCGCGACAACTAGATAATTTTTTGAGCATAGAGATGTAGGAATGTTTATTTGGGGCTGCACCAGGACACTTATCTTCCCGCGATCGACGCGTTGTGGAGGTGAGCTGAAGTTAATTTCCCGGATAAATTCGGATGCTTCGATCTATACACAGGGTCAATTTGGCACGGCTCGATCGACCGGAGGAATGGAATGCGGAGCGCGATGGAACCGGCCGGCCGGTCTCGGAGTAAAACACCAGATCGATCCATAGGATTTTACGTCGCCTTTAGGAGCGAGCGAGCTGAAAGGAGGAGGAGGAGAAGGAACAGGACCGACACCGATCCAGGACGTCGATCGAGAATCCAGTTCTTTCTCTCTTTTCCCAACTCCTCGCGCGTAGGCGTAGAATATGCATGTCCATGTCCGTGACGAAGCGACGGAATTAATGGGAGCGGTGCGGGTTGGTTACTGCGGTTCTTTCTTCCCGGTGCAACCTGGGTCAGGCGAGATGAGCCGCCCCTGCCAGAGAACTTCTCACGAAGGAAAGCATCGATTCGTCCCTCCGGTTAGCTGATGATCGATGACGCGACACGGGCGTGACGCTCTTGTCGCGCGACATCACTGCACGGCAACCGGGTGCGGACGTACGTCCGGTTTGCGTCCTTGCCGGGAGTCCGGGACATTCCGCTTCGGAATATGCGCAGAGGTACTATGGGACTTTTCTTTTGAGCGATGCAGACGGTTCCCAACTGCTTCGGGGAATTTTTTTATTTTTTAAAACGAGACAAAAGCTTTGTCCTTTCAATTAATTATTAAGGAAGAAAGTACAACGAAAAAGTGAAATAGAAAGTTAAGTTACAATAAGAGTGATGGATTCCGCTTGGGCTTGTTTTTGAACACTCGGGCGTTTCGTTCGGACCAAACCTTCCAAGATACAAGAAGAGTGATGGATGCAAGGTATTCGCGTTTGATCATAGTGTGCCACCATGATTGGAAGTCTTGAGTCGGCCATTGAGCTTGATCGACAAAATGAAGTCCTAACCAACTCTTCACAAGGCCCCAAAAAGTCTAACGTGTAGCGGCAATGAACAAAAAGGTGATCAACCGATTCAACAACTTGATGGCAAAGTGGGCAATTCCCACAATTCGGCCACCCTCTCTTTGCAAGGCGGTCGGCAGTCCAAATCCTATTTTGAATGGCAAGCCAAGGGAAGAACTTGATTTTTGGAGGGGCCTAAATCTTCCACACGGATGAGCTTAATAGAGAGGTAGTAGAGCCATAGAATTGAGCCTTGGAAGCGGATTTTGTGGAGTATTGCCCATCTTCGGTTATAGTCCAAGTAATATCATCCGCCACTCCATCTTGTAGGTTTACACTCCTAAGGATGTTCTAAAGAGAAATGTATTGTTGGATGTGCTCGGTGAAGAGGTCAACGGTCATTTTGATTTTAGAGATCCTTGCATCATTTTGCAAGGCTTGCTTGACATTCCAATTCTTACTAGTGGAGATGTTGTAGATGAGGGGGGCGATATCGATGGGCTTGGTGCCATGGCGCCTCCCAAAAAAGGTGTCTTGCCTACATCACCCAACACGATTTTTGTGGCCACATAGAAGAGGCACATGTCCGTTTGGTTGCAAGGGTTGCCCAACCGGTCCAAATCTTTGATGGGTCCTTCCACTCAAGCCAAGGCCATCTCAGTCTAAACGCTCTAGCAAATAATTAGGTGTTGAGTACCCCAAGGACACCAAGGTTTTTCGGCCTACACACCATCTCCCATTTGACCTTACACTTTCCTCCGATGACTTTGTCACTTGCCGCCCATAAGAATGTCCGCTCAATTTTCTTCATGTTGTGAAGAGTTCCAGGAGGGATGATGAGCGGGGTCAAATGGTAAATGGATTGGTAAGCAAGCACGGACTTGACAAGAGAGGTGCGCCCGACCACCGTGATAAATTTTCCATTCCAAGTTGGGATTTTCCTGGCCGCTTTGTCTTCAAGGTTTTGAAAATCCGATTTCCAAAGCCGCCAAATGGAGAGGTGTGCTTCATAGAATTTTAACTACAGAGGCCCTGTTGCTCCGTCCTTGTGGCCAAATTTTAACTGTTTTGCTTTCCACCCAGATGGCCTGAGCTTAACTTTTATTTTGAAAAGGTGAATATAACCGTGGCCTCTACATCGGTTAATGCACATAACCTTTTATTTAAAAAACATCATCCAAAAGGTTTACAAATCATGGGTCACAGAGAGCGTTGATACGTGCATCAACCTGCAAAATAAAAGGGACATATGAAGACTAAACATCCTAAAGTCTACTATCATGTTGCCAGGACGACTGGGTGAAGATATCTGGAGCGACCATTAGGAAACGACTGTACCAGTAGCCATAATATCCCGCTGGTCTAGTGGCAGGAGAAAAGCCCATAGTTGCACTCAATGTGCCATCATATGAACATCCAAAAGGTTTAAAAATCACGGGTCACAAAGAGCGTTGATACGTGCATCAACCAGCAAAATAAAAGGGACATATGAAGACTAAACATCCTAAAGTCTACTATCATGCTACCAGGATGACTGGGGTGAAGATATCTCGAGCGACCATCAGAAGACGGCTGTACCCAGTAGCCATAATATCTCGCTGGTCTAGTGACAGGAGAAAAGCCCATAGTTGCACTCAATGTGCCATCATATGAATAACCTGCAAAATATTATAAGATTTTGAATTGTTAAAGATAACATCATTTCTGCATCGCTAGATAGCCCAACATAATGCTGAAACCCCAATCCATCGTCTGTCCTTAGACTTTTTATCAACAACGTTTAAAAAATTTCCAAACATATTAGTAATATTAGCTGGAGGGGGAGATCGAAGGCAAAATTGACAATATGCCACAAAAGCTGAGCAAAATGGCAAGATATAAACAAATGTTCTATGGTTTTCTGCTATCGACAAAAACAACACTTGGTACACCCAACCCAATTCCTTTTAGTCAAGTTATATTTCGTAATCATCTCTTTATTATTCAAGAACCACATAGTTTTTTTAATCGTAAGTGGAATTTTCAATTTCCAAAGGTATTTTCAAAGAAAGACCGTATGATCATAAGATCCTCGTACATGGATTTGACCGAGAAAACCCGAGACGCTGTTAAGTTCCATAGAAACTTATTAGGTTCCTCCGACAACTGTATCATCATCATCCTTTGGCATAAGTGCAACCAATTATTCCACTTATTACCATTTAGAACACGCCTAAAACCAATATTTAGTGGTACTTGAGCTAATACTTGTGCCACAGTAACACTTGTCCATTGCATAATATTGTATAATGATGGATATTGTCGTGATAAGGATAACTCCCCCAACCATGTATTCTTTCAAAACCTAGTACTCATACCGTCACCTATTTTGAATTGACCTCTAGCAAAAAAATCGGTCTTTACTTTCAAAAGGGGGAGTTGGTCGGTTTCGCCCGGACTTCAGATAATGTTTTTTGTCGTAAATATTTATTATATAACAATTCGTGCCAAACCCCATCCTCATGAAGTAATTTAAAAAGCCATTTTCTCAATAAACACTTGTTTTTGGTTTCCAACACCTAAATGCCTAAAGCTCCCAGGTGCTTTGGCCTACAAATTATATTCCATTTCGTTAGTCTGTATTTCCGTTTATTCTTATCACTTTGCCAAAAAAAATCGAGATCTGTAAAAGTTATTTCCTTACTTCTTTGGATATTTTTAGGAAAGATAGCATAAACATAGGTAAACTTGTTAAACAGAGTTGATCTGGACTAAACTATCTCCATAAGGTAGAATCTTGCCCATTTAGCAGCCTAGCTTCCCTTCGAGTCTAGTCTCTACTAGATACCAATCTGAATTTGTATGTTTTCTATAATGAATAGGTACTCCCAAATACCGGAAAGGTAGAGAACCAGTCTCACAACAAAAAAAATTGTTGGTAATGTTGTTCCTCATCTTTGGCTTTCCCAAAACATAAAGTCTCGCTTTTATGAAATTTTATCTTTAAACCCCATAACTATTCAAAGATACATACTATCAGCTTCATGTTCATAGTCTTCTGAAGGTCATGTTCCATGAATAATATAGTATCATCTGCATATTGTAGAATTGAGACTCTCCCCTCAACTAGATGAGGAATAAGGCCTCTAACTTGACCATTCTCTTTCGCCCTAGCGATTAGGATAGCTAGCATATCTACAATAATATTGAAAAGTATCGGGTACAATGGATCCTCCTGACGAAGGCCTTTTTTAGTTTAAAAGAAATGCCTAATATCATCATTCACACAAATGCCGACGCTCTCCCTTTAAAAATTCTCAATCAATCTACACAACTCAGGAGCAAATCCTTTCGCGCGCAAAGTCTATTGAAGTTTGGATCACTTAACTTTATCGTAAGCCTTCTTAAAATCAATTTTAAAGAGAACCCCATTCATCTTCTTCCGATGAAGCTCATGAATGGTCTCATGAAGAACAACAACCCCCTCGAGGATATGTCGACCAGACATGAACGCATATTGAGTTGGCCTAATTACCTTGGGGGCAATCTCCATAATGCGATTAGTACCCACTTCAGTAAAAAAATTAAAGATAACATTTAACAAGAAAATTGGTCTATACTGTTATATTTGAACCGCATTATCTTTTTCTGGAAGTAAGGTAATGACACCAAAGTTTAATTTAAGAAGAGGCAAATACCCTGTATGTAATTGACTAAATAATTTCAAGAGATCGTCCTTGATTACTTCCCAAAACTTCTGATAGAACTTAGCCGGAAATCCTTCCGGACCGGGTGCTTTGTTATGTTTCATTTGGAAAATAGCCTCATACACTTCCTTCTTAGAAAAAGGTGTAGTAAGAATTTTATTTTCCTCAGTTGAAAGCTGCGGTATATCCTGAGTTACTCCCTCCACTAAAGAACAATTTGTTGGAGAAGGTAGCCCAAATAGTTTTTTTAGAATTCAGTAATGTAAACCTTTAAATTTTCTTCACCAACAATTGTGCCTTCATCCTACTCCAACTGAAAAATCTTCTTCTTTCTGTGTTTACCATTTGCGATCAAATGAAAATATTTAGTATTATTTCCTATCTTTTGAATATGCTTTACTTTGCTTGTTGAGCCTATTTGGTCTCCTCGTCACGCTCGTGAGGGATGTAATGCGATCTTGTGCATCTCTCAAGGCCTCATGCTCGGCTGAGCTCAACACAACAGATTCGGCCTTTGTGTCAAGGTCATCAATTAAGGAAAGTATTTTTTTTTTCTATAGGTTTCCTTGAGTGTAAGAAACAGAGCGTGGATGATGGGCGTATATGTAGGCAAAGGAACCAGAGCATGATACAGCAATCGAGTGCCAAAACAGTGATGACAGGTAACGAATCAGGTTTTCCAGATGCTTGAATTCATCATCAATAAACCCAAAGATCAAATGAATGCACAAATGTACGTAGAAATGAATGGAAACGCAGGCACTCCGTTCTCACCAATCCCACTCAAAGAATCCCCACACCAAACGAAAAGCACGATCACAGCAAGTAAACATTCTCCGACGGCCCTGTTTCTTCCCACGCGACCTACGAACGACTCCCGCTGTCCCTTTTTTTTCTCTCCGTCCGTATCCGATCAGCGGCCCAGGGCGTTGTGGCGTTCGACAGGGACGGGTCCGTGGCCGCCCGCCTTGATGGAGAGGACGTAGAGGAGCTGCGTCACCGACAGGGCGATCGTGAAGGCCTCCATGGTACCCTGCCGAAACGCCCCATGAAGTTTCAGTCAGCTCACACACCATGTCTGACGAAGTACAGAGAGAACAGAAACGGCTGTGGGATCTTACCAGCTTGGCGTTTCTTCGGTCAAAAGAGATCTCCTGACAAGCCAGCCTGCAACATTCGATGTTAGTGTCAGAGTAAACGAGGTAGTAGTTTGGTTCGACGCGCTCGGGTGGGTGCGTACCCCATGGCTAGGACTGTGAGCGCCCATGCGACGAGGCCGAGCGACGCGGCGGACTGCTGGCTGTGGTAGCTCCAGGAGCGGATGTGCGTGAATCCCACGATGCAGGAGGCGGCCCCGACGACGCCGGCGAGCAGCGCGAACACGACGAAGAAGCCGGTGGCGAAGTTCCCGATGGGGAAGAAGATCGGGTGGAAGTGAGCCGGGAGACGAAGCCCGGGGCCTGCAGTGCAGGAAACAAGAAGAACATTACGTACTCGATCGGAAGCAGTACCATGCGAACGAAGACATAACTGTCCATCCTTGATTGAGCTTTGGGACGAAGAGTAGTGCTGTACCTATGATGAAGCCCTGGTCGATGGCGTAGTTGACCGCCCACCCGCCGATGATGGCGATGATCGTGTACATGCAGAAGTTGAGCAGCAGCAGGAGGAGGGCCACGGGCTTCAGGTTATCGGCCATTTTCTTTTCGTCCCCCTGAATGTACCTGCTTCGTAGAATACCACTCGTAACCTCTCTCTGATGGCCTGACGATCGAGGCAGTAAAGAGTAGAATGCCGCCTGACACTTGCAGAAAACTAGACCGTATCGCGGTTTATATACTCCATGGATGCGTCTGGGTCACCGGCGTCCGGCGGTGCATGCAGCTCGGGTTTGTTCTTTGCTTGCCGCCCTCGCACAAGTAAGAAGAACAGGCCCGGCTGGCTGTAAAGAGCGGGACTTGCAGACCAAGGAAAGGAGCCGAGCTCCTGAGGATTTCGTGCTGCCTCTCCCTACGGTTAGGTATGTGTACACCTTAAGCATACATGCACGACATGTGCATTATACCGGATTTCAATATGTCTAGTCCTTCAATATCAGTGTTATTACTTTCCAGTGGTTCGTTTCCTTCGTACAAGCTCTGCCTTGTGAGGGCGTATGTTCTTCCCCTTCCAGTTTCAGAAACAGACTTCAGTTGAATAGTCGAAAACGAATTTACATTTATCATTTGCAGCTTTGACAATGACAAGGGAAAAAAACCTTCGCGAAGCATTGGCTCTTGAGGTACACGTGTGTGACAGATTCACACGCAATGTTTCACCCTGAAGTTGACCCTAAGCTATGGCATACGGTAAGCTAGCTAGCGGCACAGATTCAGAGAATGAAATTGAGGAGTAATCATGCCATTTGTGCGTGTTAATTACTTCAACCGGACTAGTAGTTTACATTCTGAAGAAAACAGTAGTCAGTGAAGCACTGTCTCCTCGGTTGTTAACACCCGGATTTTTAATTCCAGATGTCTATTATGTCATACTCCCTCTGTTCGGGATTATAGGTCCTACACGGATACCTAGGTTGTTAATTTGATCAATAAATATAACTTATATATAATAAAATTTATATCATTAGAAAATACAACCTCTAAAATTTCTAATGGTATAATTTTTATGCTATAATATTTATATTTTATTGTTTAAATTAGCAACCTAGTTATCCGCGCGGGACTTATAATCCCAAACGGAGGAAGTACATCGTAATCTTAGGATTACCATTTTTGCGAGACATAACATATTGGATATCACAGTACATCATCCATTACAAACCAAACATAAGGTCTTACAACAAAGAAATGATCTTATGATCCAGTTTTAGTACAATCAAGCCGCGGAAATAACAATAATAACGATAGCGTGGGCGAGGCTCCATCTTCATGGTCACAGTCAATGCTGACGATGGGAGATAATCCTAGTTATCGTAGCCTTCCTGCGGTCCATTCTCCTGATAGTCCTCTTCATAGTCTGACCACGGGAATAGCTAGAGACAAAGCCATTAGTACTCTTTAAATACTCGCAAACTATCATTAACACGTAAAGTGGTTTGAATAGGAATAATAAGCTCTAGGTTGTTTTGCAAAAAGCCAGGTGTATCTCTAGCTGAGTTTAGAAGCAAAGAAAACCAGTTTAAGGTTTTATAATACCTAAGTGGAAACTTGAGTTTCACTTTCACAACTTTGTTGTGGTCAAGTCAAAGTCATGATTCAAATCACAAGTCATTTTGAAAAAATCTGACGACGGAGCAGTATGGCCACTCCAACTGTCCATAACCACGGACGCGGCTATTCGAATAGTTTGACACTCTGCAGAGGTGGTACACTTTCACCATAATATTCGATACATACGTCAGGAACAATCTTGTATTCACCATACTCAGTATGCGGATAATCAATCGTAACCTTTCAATTACACGCCCTAGTATATGCACCTCTCCTATGAGTTTGGCCTCCCAATCATGACCATTTGTCATCTTGGGAACTTCACAGGTGGTCAATCTTCATGAGGTAGCCGCAGATCAAACCTCGGACACAAGGGAACCCATACTAAGGTATATAAACTTTCAGTCAAGCCCTACCCAAATTCGGGTATTGTGGTTATACGGTAAAATTGGAATGGTATCGTATCCAGACAACCATCAGTTTTTATAAAGGGCTAAGGCTCATGCCTCAATATTTTCATCATCAAAATCATCTGGTGTTCAAGAACACATGTCAAAACATTTCATTAGAATGACTCATCATTCCAAGGTTTTCATAATCATTTTCACCAAGTATTCCCATCTAAAGTGATCAAGTTTTATGCTTAGCACTAGCCACTAAAGTTGGGGGTAAACACTAATGAGGGGTGATAAACAAGGGTGACTTATCTAAGTTCAATCTCATGCCTCAGGATGACATCAAGATCTATCTAACTTAGGTCAAGTTTTATGCTCTTTATGCTACCTCTAATTATCTTTCCAACACTTCACAAGTTACTAAGTAAACAAAGAGTTTTGATAAAGAAATAACTTAATAAAGCTTGCAGGTAAAACTAGGATTTTGTATAATCAAGTGGTATAACCAAGGCATGCCTAATGCATTGCATAGGTTATCTAGCTTTCATAGTTGCAAGTGTTAGCTTGCCTTGTGCAATGCAGTGGTTGAAGTTCTCTCCGGCTTCTTCCTCGTAGTAATCTCCTTCCTCTTCGTATCCTTGGTCGATACTAGCGTCTATAAATAAATACGAGGTACACAATCACCAAACAATACTTAACTACTTTTATTTATCACACCAGGGTTTTCACTAGATGATCTAGCATCATCACAAACATCACAAAGATTAAGGCACTAGTTTCATTTATTTAATTTTAGAGAAGTAATTTCTACTCATTGAAAAACTACTTAAGATTTAATATTATCCAACTAAAACATGGGATCATGTTGACATATGTCATCACCACATATTTCAGTACTTGGGAATGTGATTTAAAGTGGTTTCACAATTTAATAAGGTTTAACCCTTTTGTTTTAATTAAATAAAGTGACTACAAATGCCTATGGGGCATTCTTTTATTACTTGTCCATTATTACTGGAAGTAAACCTAGATATTTTTATATATTCAGAAAGGTCTTGTTAAATGTGATTTTTGAGATTTGGAATCATCTCAAAATCTTTTATGGTTGAATTTTGAAAAATGTTTGAATACATAAAAGTCTCTGCCTTGTTATTTTTACCAAAGGTGATCTATACTTCTAAATGGTTTCAAACCAACGGGCTTGGATTAAGAATTTAAATACCTTTCTAGCAAAATTAGTTTCATGCAATTTGGTTCAGTGAATCTCTCTAAAATGATTTTTGAATCTATAGCCAAAACTAAGTTTGAAATTAAATAGATACCTAATTTCAAACGAACTGGGTCACGCTGGAATTTAACTGGGTCGGCGCACTACGCACAGCGCGCGCGAACGGTTTATGTAGTTTTCCCCACCAGTCAGTGAGATAGGGGGTGCGAAGGGGTACGGGGCAATCTAGACTGTGTGATTAACATCTAATCTTACGGCTGGGGTTTGTCGTCTCCGTCGGGCAGCGCCGGCGAGACTGAACCCTAACGCGGCGGTGGGGGGTCGTGTGAGGATCACCGGGGCTCAGGCGAGGGTCGGCGATGGGGGCGAACGACAAAGTCGACGATGGCGATCCTCCTGGTACTGGTGGCTCCTCCTGGGGCGACTCCAATCAACGGCGCCCTTATCCTCCAGCAGCAGCAAGCTCCGGCGAAATTCCGGCCTCCTGGTGCTCGCCTTGCTCTGGGGAAGAGGTGGGGTGGTTCCGAGAGAGAGAGAGGGGGAGTGGAATGGTGTGACGAATTCGAACGGGGAAAGCCTCTATTTATAGTGCGACGAGGGAACCAAAGGGTGCAGGCGGAGATCGTCGGGGTCGGCCTCACAGTGAGCTAACGGCATGGCCGAAGGTAGGGGACGGTGCGCTGCCTCCTGGCGAAGCTCAACGTCTTCATGGAGAGGCGTGGGGCGGTGAGGTTCGGTCGGAACACTTTGACGCCCTGGGCGGCACCGACAGAAGTTTTAATGGCGCACATGTGCTATGGGTCGCACGGCGGCGAACGGGGTTGTCTAGGAGGTTCTTGGGGCGGTGGTGATCACGCTGAAGGAAATATGCCCTAGTGGCAATCATAGAGATGATTTTATTTCTTATGTATCCATGAGTTATTGTATTGTTCCTTGAATATCCATATCAGGCAACTTGTATTGATTGGCAATTATATGAATTTTTTATGAAACTCTATACTTGTATGGTTATTTAAGAGTTGTACCTAGTCGGAATTCTTGTGAGGACACATATGAATATTAGACTAGCACATCGATTGGTTGATGACTATGTTTCGCAAGTCATAGACATGGAGATGTCAAACCAATGATGTGGACAAATATTATGAATATGGAGTTGGACTGACCCAACTTGATACTGGCAATTAGTTGCATCTCTCTCTCTCTACACATCGTGTATGTTTTGTCCTTAGACCTGATATTGTCGCATGTACTTGAGATGTGGATCGACATACTTTGGGGATATCAGACGCTACTCCGTAACTGGGTAGTTATAAAGGTAGTTTTCGGGTTTGTCCTGAAACCTGCAAGGCATGGTCAATCAAGATGGGATTGCCCCTCTCTACTTGAGAGAGATATCTCTGGGCCCCTCAAGTGATCGGATCCAGAAATGCATGACCATGCTACATATGGTTAAGAGTTTACATAGTAAAGGGATTCCGAATCGCAGTATCGAGAAAGGGAGGTCAGCTTGCAGCTAGACCAAATATCATGAGGAAAAGAGAAAGACATGTACTAAACCTTGTGATGGTTCGTCTGATATGATCTTTGTATGCGTTTAGGAGTTGGCACAGTCTTGCTAGAGGCCGCTACCAACTATTGACAGAATAAGTGTATTCGTGTCATGTCTATACGTATATCAACCTATAGGGTCACACACTTAAGGGGATGGAAGCCTAATGAGGACTAGATCTGAATTAGACCAGGCTTAGACTACTAATGGACTGCTAATGTAGAAGCCCACAAGGAACGTCTATATAAGAGAGGGTGGGGCGAGCTGGCCAGGGTTGATACCATTCCATCCAGCCGCCACTCCTCACGTCTGTGTTGCACGCACGGACCTAGCAGTCCGGCGTCTGACGCTTCCACCCTGTACGTGTGGATACCTCGGAGGCACTACATCTGTAGCGCTTGGACGAGCCGCGCAAGAGGAGCTGCTCATGGGACGAGAAGGAGGAGGAGACGTAGATCATCTACAATGCATCGACGCGCTTCATCAAGTTCTGCAACTGCACGTCTAGTGGTAATCCCATGATCTATGACAACAGTAATCCTGGTTTACGTGGTAGAAAATTTTGATTTGCGCTAGTGTAGCCTACCCGTATCCCTTCACACGCACACGGGCGGCGAAGGCGGGGCACGGTCTGTGCGAGCGTGTCGAGAGCGGCGCGCTGGCGTGCTCTCGGCATGGTCACAGAGACATTGGGTGCGAGCGTTCTGTGTGGTCCAGTGGCTGGCAGGGCTCGAGCGCTGGACAGGGGGTGGCGGTGGATGGTGGCTTGTGTCCCAGACAAGGTGGCTAGGCTTGGTTAGGCTGGTAGCACGCTGTCGACATTGGGGGTGGCATTTGTGCTCGGCCATGGTGACCATTGATGGCAGGGTCGAGTTTACAGTGAGATATAGCTACTTAAACAAGTTAGATGATCTACTAGTAGTGTAGTGGGAGCTAGAGAGGGGACAAGGTTGGCACAACACTACTCACTATAGTGTTTGATGTTTAATTTGATTTGGATACAAAAGGTGTTTGATGAAATGGGCGCAAGAGATTTAAATTTGAATTTTTGGATGAAACTTGGTGGGTGTACTAGTCACATACTAGGTAGTCTATGGTTGCTTGGATTTGTCAAGGTGCACTGGTTTGGTTGGGTTTTGAGAAATGGTGATATTCCCATATGATATAGATTTAATTTTGAATTATCATTTGAATAGGGTTGCCAAATGTTTCTGTGGTTTTGCAAAGTGGGCTTGGGTTCACTTTCACTTGGTATAGTGAGGGGTGAAAAGAAATGGAATTGTTTCTATTTGAAATCTTGGACTAGAAACACTCAAAGTGGTCTAGTGAGCAAGATTGATAAAAATGACCATTTTCTTATTTTGTTTGTTTTTTAATTTATCTTAATTTGGTTCTTCTTGGAAATGATTTAGATGATGCTGTTTTCATCTTTAAACCATTCCTTGCCATTTACAACAAACAAACAAGTCCAACCATGCATTCATACATTTATCACAAACCACATGCATTCATCAGGATTTAATTAACAAAGTTTTTGTTAACCCTAATTTTGGGTGATTGGAATTGATAACCTTGATTAATATTTTTGGGATGTTACATTGGTCGTCCCCGCGGTGACCTAGGGCGAACCCAAAATCACTCCGCCTTATTAGCCCCTTCCCCCTCCCTCCCCTGCCGCCGCCGGCATGTGCCCCCGGGCTAGTGGTGGTGGGTCTTCCTTTCCCCGACGCATGGAGGGCCATGCGGGGCGGCGTCTATCCTTGGCGTCTGTGCAGCATGGAGGAGGATGGCAGGGCTTGGCGTGGCGGTGGTCGGTGTGCGGCGCCAGGGGCGGCCTCTCGCAGTGGAGGAGGCGGTAGGTTGTGGCCCCCGCGTCTACTACGGCCCGGTGCAGTGGTGGTGGACAAAGGCAACATCTACGGAGGATCTCGACCAGCGGCTGGCCTGGCGTGGCCATGGCACCCCCTACCGGACCTGGCTGAGTGAAGAACGGTGCAGCACAGTACTTGGGCGACATCAGGTAGAGCTGGCTTGTGATGGAGGGGATCCTGCCCTTGGCCCAGATATGGGCCCAAGTGGGCCTGATTAGGGCTGGGCGGGCCTTGCTATCCGTGGTTTCAGCCCTCAGCCATGGAGTGGTTGAGGTGCTGGATCCGGGCCGATGGGCCTAGATCCAACGACCCCCTGGTTGCTCCCTTCGGGAGCTGCAGATTTGGCTTGGCGCTTCTTGCTCGCTGGTCTACGATGTCCATGGACTGTTTGGTTGGCCTGACCTCTTCCGCTTGTTTGATGGTGTTGTCATGGTTTTTTGCCTTGTTTTCGGTGGAAGATCTTGGATGTCGGGGCGGCGGCTCCGGAGGGTGGACTGCACGGGAGTCTTCGGCAAGCAACGTGGCGATGGTGATGGCCTAGCTCTTTGGTCATGGGGATGATGAGGAGCAGGTGGCGGGGGATCCTGGTGGTGGTGGCGCTTCGGCAAAGGCATCTCCTTGATCGCGTTTCGGAGGCAGGACTCGGGGATGGTGGATAGTTCGAAATATCAGGTGTGGTTAAAGGGTTTTTTCGGGCGAAAGCCCAGCGTTCTTGCGCAATCGGCGGATGCATGTGGGTGTCGTTACCCTCTTGGGGCGCCGATGTGGGCACCCTCTCCACATGTGGGCTCTGGGTGTAAACCTAGGACCATCTTGGTCTCGTCGACAGCGACGCGTTGCACCGTTACCTTCTTGGGGGCATCGGTGTGGAGCTCTAGTATCCATATTTCTTGTTCTGGTGTCTTCGGTGGCAAATTCAGCTCCTCTATTGTTTTTTTATCTTTGATCAACTTTGTAAGAGTGTCCCCTCATTACTTAGTATCGGTTTGGCCGTTTAGCTTTATTTATAAAGCGGGGACTATTTCAAGTTTACATTCTGAATATCTCTATATCATATGCAGGCAGCGATGTGTGGTTTGCATTGCATTACAGGGTTAAGCACCTGAATTTCTCTACATCCGATCTTATGCGTCAGAAAAATGCTAACGATATTACTCAATTATGTATTCATGAACAACGATCGCACTGCATATGTGCAGGTTCTACGCGTCCACCGGATCAAAGGGCACGTTTGGTTCCAAATTCAGTGATCTTATCAACATTACATATGATCATAGAGAAATCAGAATCACAAGAGCTTGACAATCATCACAATGAGGACGATGATGATCATCCAATTGTCTTGCAAGCATGTGACTGGCTCACAAGGGATTACATATCACAGGAATGAGTAAAGAGTAGTTATCGGTAACGAGGTTGAACTAGGTATGCAGAGATACTAACGATCAAACCTCGGATAAGTAAAGTATCACGATACAAAGGGAAATTGGTATTGTATGTAAACGGTTCATTCGATCACGAAGTAATCATATAAATATGTGGGAGCCATATGAATTTCCAGATTCCGCTATTGGTTATTGATCGGAGAAGAGTCTCGGTCATGTCTGCATAATTCACGAACCGTAGGGAGACACACTTATGGATTCAATGTTGTTTAGTAGATATGGAAAGTGAGTAAGAGACCGAATGTTGTTTGGAGTCTCGGATTGGATCCAGGACATCACGAGGAGATCCGGAATGGTTCGGAGAATAAGTTTCATATAAGGAAAGTCCAATTCCGGAGTTCGGGAATGGTTTCGGTGTTTTCACCAGAATGTTTTAGAAGAGTCTAGAAGGTCCATCACTCCGGAGTGGGAAGGGTAAATGGATGTGTCAGACCAAAGTGGAATGGTTGCATCATGTCCTAGGTCACTTGGCTGGCCAATGGGAAGAGAGAAATCAAACTCTAGTTTGAAAGTCAAACACCAATTTGTAAAAGTCAAATCCCAACATGGTTGCCTAGTGGAGGGAGGAAAGGAATCCCACCTAGGGAAAGATTCCTCCCTCCCCTTGCCGCCGGACAAAAGGAGGAGTTAGGGGAGGACTCCCCTCCCCCAAACTGCCTCTCCCTCTCATAAATAGAGGGGAAGGGTGCCCCTTGCCCTCACACCTTGAAACCCTAGATTGGATGCAGCCCTCTCAAGCCGCCGCCGATTTAGAGACTTCTAAAGTAGCTGCCACGTAGCCCTCTACTAGTCGCTGACCACCACCTCTAAACCTTGGCCCTCTAAAACCTAGATCACTGAGGACCTCTTCTACTCCACCATACCCCCTCCGGCTTAGGCGAAGCCCTGCAGGATTTCCCCTCTACTTCCACCACCACGCCGTCGTGCTGCTGGAATCGCAAGGAGAGATCTACAATCTCTGCTACCTGCTGGAACAAGGGAGAGGAAGGTCTTCATAAAGTACCGAACGTGTGACCGACTGCGGGAACGCTATCAGAACATGGTTCCAGAAGGAATGTTTATGCGATCTTGAGATCGACAAGTGAACGACTAAATCACCCACGAGAGTCCGATCTCATTAACCGCTTTGGAATCTCGGAGGGTTAGTACTCTATCAACTCGTTGCACCGATCTAGTAGATTAGATCTTGGCTTGTATGTCTTCTGCAGTAGATTTTTTTTTGTTTTCCATGCTACAAACCCCTACATGCATACCCTCCGTAGTTGTTGTTGGAGAATCCATAAACTTGTTCTTGGCAGATCCTGTATGAACTGTACACTCAACGACACCTCATTTGAACACCAGATACCACTAATAAGGCAGAAGAAGAAGAAGTAAGGTACAACATCAGATGCATCAATTTGATCATAACAAACGATTGATAAGTTCACACCATTTCATAAACTAAGGGGAGCATGCATGTCATTACCAAGGGTAACAAGTTGATGGCTCAGATATGTAAAGCTCATTGGGAACCCCAAGAGGAAGGTATGATGAGCACAACAACAAGTTTCTCTTAGTTATGAAACCAAGGTTATCAAACCAGTAGGAGTAAGGAAACAACTCCAAGGTGTTGCTATCAACTTGGAACCTACACAACACAACCACAGAACTTTGCCCCAACTTACAGTGCGGTTGTCAATCTCGCCGGTTTGCTGAAAACAAAGGATTAAACATATAATGTGGAAGATAGTGATTTGCTTGCAAAAAGTAAAGAGTAAACAGTAAACAATAGATGGTATATCAATGATAAAGAATGGACCAGGGTCCACAGTTCACTAGAGGTGTTCTCCATAAGATAAATAACATGTTGGGTGAACAAATTACAACGGGGCAATTGATAGATTGAAAATGCATAACAATGAATATACTAGACATCTTGATTCCTACGAGATTTGTTTGGGCATTACAACATAATACATAGAGCATAATCCAACTTCATCTATGACTAATAATCCACCTTCAGGTTATCATTCGAACCCCTTCCAGTATTAAGATGCAAGCAACAGATAATTACATTAAGCAATGTGTGTAAAGTAAACAATACAATTTCCCTTAGACAAAGGATTGATGTTTTCTCCTAGTAGAAACACCACATCTACAACCTTAGAAGTTTCTGTCACTCTCCCATATTACTAGAGGCATGAACCTACTATCGAGCATAAATACTCCCTCTTGGAGTTACAAACATCTACTTGGCCAAGATAGCTACCAGTAATGGAGAGCATGCAAGATCACAAATAACATAGATATGATAGAATCAATAATCAATCTGACATAGTACTCAATATCCATCGGATCCCCGCAAACACAACATGTAGGATTACAAATAGATGATCTTGATCATGAACGGAGCTCACAAGATCTAAACATGATAGCACAAAGGATTATAAACAACCATATAGCTACTTTATGGACCCATAGTCCAAGGGTGAACTACTCATGCATCACTCCGGAGGCTGGCATGGTGATGAAGAAGCCATCCGGGATGATCTCTCCCCTCCTGCAGGGTGCCGGGAAGAGCTTCGGATCCCCCCGATTAGGGATGGAGATGGCGGCGGCTATGGATTGTTTCGTGGAGATTTGATCAGGTGATTAGGGTTTCTGCATCGGGTGCTTATATAGGCGAAGAGGCAAGGTCGGTGGGCGCCCGAGGGGCCCACACCATGGGGCAGCGCGCCCTAGGGGTGGCTGCGCCAGCCCTAGGTGTGGCCACCTCGTGGCCCCACTTCGGCTGCCCTTCGGACTCCTTGTTCCTTCTAGTAAAATATTGACTTTGGATTTTGTCCTGTCCAATTCCGAGAATATTTCTTTACTAGCTTTTCTGAAACCAAAAACAGCAGAAAACAAGCAACTGGCATTGCGACATCTTGTTAATAGGCTAGTTCCAGAAAATGTATAAAAAATACCTCAAAGTGTAAACAAAACATAAGAAAGTTGATATAAAATAAGCATGGAGCATAAAAAATTATAGATATGTTTACGATGTAATAAGCATCCCCAAGCTTAACTCCTGCTCATCCTCGAGTAGGTAAGTTATAAAATAATAATTTTTGAGGTGACATGCTATCACAATTGATCAAGGTATTGTAAAGCTTTGATAGCTAGGACGATAGTACTTTAAAGATGAGCATGAAAGATATATTTCTAACAATAAGACATAGCAACTATGTTGTAACATGAAAAGGTACAAACAAAGGATCATGAATAACAATGCATTGAAAGACGTTTGTTTGTTTCACATATATAAAACATAGCAAGAGTGGTATTCAGCTTGTCCTTCATGGTAGAGCAAAACATAAATGCATAGGACACCTTCAAAGTTCATAAGGCTGACTAGATACAAATATTTAAGAACAAGAAATAACAAATTTATGAATTAATCAATAAGTTTTGGGACAATGCACATAAAACTAAGAATGACAACTATGCTCTCTTAATTGGTGCATAAAGATAGAAGATGGAGACTCAACAAAAAGGTAAAAAGAAAGGACCTTCACAGAGGGAAGAAGGGATTTCAAGTTTCATAAAGAGCTTTCCAAAAATTATGGTATTTCTTTTAGCTCTTATTGCCCCTATCATAAGAATCTTGAAGTGATTAAGGTTAAAGTGAGGCAAATATGAGTTATAAGCTTGATAGATCATAAGTTGAAAGTCGCATGCCCTTGATTACAAGTACCAGACCTCATGCTACTCAACTTTGGACACAAGTAAGTTCTTGTCATTGTAAGTGTATGTGTATCATAGAGAACCGCCAACGGGGTACCCCTTTCCCCATGACACAGGAGCTATCCCATATCAAAATGGCAAGGCAACAGACAATGAGCATCTCAGCGATCTTTTTATTTGCTATTTTCATAGGTTTTTATTGAGGATGCTTCACAGAATGCTCATTATGGTTATGCTGCAAGTTTCCACCATGATTAGGCATGGCTTAGGCTAGCCGCCTAGGCGTTTCTCTAACACATATACATACTCCATGGACTTACAAGTTCCCACCTTATTTCACACCGCCGGCATCCATAAACAAAAGAACATGATATCAACTGAAAAAATAAGTGCAATGTCGAAAGAGGACCCCATGACAACATGGTTTTGCCAACTCCCAACTTATAATTTGCAAGCACATAAGCATCATAAGATTGTCACAATAGTTCAAGTTTATTAATTGCAAAAAATAAAGTGTGCCCTCAAGTTTGTGAGAGCTTTAATCACTAATTTTCACATAACAAGTTTAATTTGGAAGATAGATAAACACATGAATATACTTGGAATGGTGTAACACACCATGCACAGGAGTTTATAGTGGACTCTTTGGAATAACTTGGTTTCTTGGGAGTTGGATGCACGAGTAGAGCTTACTCGGTACAAGTGGAGACTAGCAAAAGACTGGGAGCGACCAACTAAGAGAGCAGTAATGGCCATAATCATGCAAAGCGAAAAAACATTATTAATTAAAGCATAAAGTGATATCACAAGTCAAAAACTAAATGATCATAGAGGCTAAGGTGACTGGTTCATAGTCTTAACATGGTGTAAGCATGTGCCAAGTCAACCCAAATAAAGCATCAAAGGAGAATACAACAATATTATGCTTTTGTATGCTAAAACAACGAATGATTCTTTCAAGGCACATTAAGCAATCTCAATTGTTTGGAACAAGTCATGCTACAGCGATAATCACTAAGCGTAAGGTCAAAGAAACATCTAACATGACATGATAAAGACTAATCCATAGTCAAAACAAACTTTTTTGTACCACTATAAGCATGGAGCTTCCTACTCTTTTCTAACGCCAATCAACTTATTTGAAACAACATAAGAATGCGGGGGTCCAACTAATTTATTCAGCAAACCAAACAAAATAAAACTAAAAACTAAAACAAAGACACTCCAAGAACAACACAATAGTGCATGAAGCTTTAAAAATAAAGTGTTTTGAAAGAAAATCTGTGATTTTTATTGATGAAGGGGACGCCTTGGGCATCCCCAAGCTTTGACGCTTGTACCTCTTGAATATTTCTTGGGGTGACAAGAGTGGCATCCCCAAGCTTGAGCTCTTTTCCATACTTCATCTCATCACATTATTCCTCCCCTACACTTGAAAATTTCCTTCATACAAAACTTCACACAATCTTCATTAGCAACATTAGTGTATTCAAGATAATAAGTCTTTGGGTTCAGTTTCAACACAAGTAAAACTTTCATTAAAACACAAGCTACTGTAGCAATTCCTTTGAAAAGCTCAAGTGATCAAAGATAACTCAAAATAAACCGATTAAGAGGCAAATGCAAATAATGGCAGAAATCTGTCAAAAAAGACCAGCAGGTAAAAATCGATTTTTTCGAAGACCTTCTGTTGCTCAAATCGAAAAGTGCTAAACTAACAAAAGTTACATAATAAACTGGGTCATATGCTCAGAAAATTACAGCTCAATCCGGCATACTGGGATTTTTCATGATTTTTACAGTGAAGCACAAAAATCTGTTTCGAGACAACAACTTCCCCAAATCTTACTTCTCTCTCATTATAGGTTATTCTTGGCACAAAAACCACACAAAAAGGATAAGGAGAGGTTATTACAGAAGTAATAACTTCCAAGACTCAACAAAAGAAAAATTTACTGAAAAATAATAATTGGATTGTCTCCCATAAGCGCTTTTCTTTAATGCCTTTTAGATAGGCATGATAATTTCGATGATGCTCACATAAGACATGTGAATTGAAGTAAAAGAGAGCATCAAGAAGCAGATATAAAACAAATTTAAGTGTAACCCACTTCCTATGCATAGGAATCTTGTACGCAAATAAATTCACAAAGAACAAAGTGACATGCATAGGAAGATAAAACAAGAGTACCATCAAAACTTTCAGCACATAGGGAGTTGTTTTAGTACCATGAAAACTTCTATAACTATATTTTCCTCTCTCATAATAATTCTTAGTAGCCTCATGAATAAACTCAACAATATAACTATCACATAAAGCATGCTTTTCATGATCTACAAACACATAATTTTTATCAAGCTAAAAAATAGTGGGATTAAAACTTTCAAACCCACTTTTAACAATATTATAACAAGATGACTGATCATTCTGAAGAGGTATGGGGTTCCAAGATAAAGTCAACACCCCTCCAATCTCATATTCAATAGTAGTACAATTAATATTATTAATCAATATAGGACCAGCATCTAGAGCTTTATCATAAACATTTTCTAAGCAAAACTCTTTAGTACCATGCATTTAAAAGTTAGGCACAAATAAAGGATTATCATAAGATTTATCAAAATTGCATGGATCATCATAGATAACATGAGAATAATTATTATCACAAGTTTTACCCATAGTAGATATTTCAAAAGAATCCACATGAACATAACATTCATACTTCTTTGGTAAGCATGGGGGACAATCAAATAATGCAAGGGATAAAGAGTTACTCTCATTAGAAGGTAGGTATGGGTAGCTAATCGATTCTTCCTCATTTTTTTCATCACTCTCCTTCTCTTTTTCATCTAATGAGCTTCCAGTTTCAACAATTTCTTCTTCCATAGGTTCCTGCAATGCATTAGTCTCTTCTGTTGGTGGAGAGCATCTATTAAGATATTCAAGAATATAGCCATTTTCTTCCTTGTAGTTATCAAAGCAGAATTTAAGTATATCATAAACCTCATATTTATAATGTGCATCATCAGTATTTTTAAGCAAATTAGCAAGTTCGAATGCACCCTTCCAAGAAATAAATTCTTTAATTTGTTCCACATCATAAAAGTCATAATTTCCCTTAACATAAGAAGATATGGTAACATTTCATTATACTCACATTAAAAAGGGAGGTGTTTATACATCCTACAACAATAAGATTTATCAAAGCAATAAGTAACATTATAAGTAGAGCACATGTTTCTAGCAATAGTATGCAATTTATTAATTTGTTCTCATAAGTGTTTGCCTTTTTGTGACAAACGGTGTTCCTCATAATAATATTTTTGTTCTTCCGTGAACCCACCTTGCCAATAAGATCTAGTTTCAAAGAAACCAACCATTGATAGAAAGCATGATAAAGCAAGGCAATAACAGACCAACAAAAATAACAACTATAGTAGGAACTAATTTTTTTGTATTTTTGATAAAAAGAAACAAACCAAACAAAACTAAAGAAACAAAGCAAAACAAAAACAAAGTAAAGAGATTGATTGTGAGAGACTCCCCTTGCAAGAATCTTCTTTCTCCCAGAAAAGTGATTGACGGGGAGGAAGAGACTGAAGTTGTCCTTATCTCCCCGGCAAAGGTGCCAAAAAAGTGCTTGATGGCTCAGATATGTAGAGCTTGTTGGGAACCCCAAGAGGAAGGTATGATGAGAACAACAACAAGTATCCCTTAGTTATGAAACCAAGGTTATCGAACCAGTAGGAGTAAGGAAACAACTCCAAGGTGTTGCTAGCAACTTGGAACCTACACAACACAACCACAGAACTTTGCCCCAACTTACAGTGATGTTGTCAATCTCACGGGTTTGCTGAAAACAAAGGATTAAACGTATAATGTGTAAGATAGTGATTTTATTGCAGAAAGTAAATAGTAAACAGTAAACAATATGTGGTATATCAATGATAAAGAATGGACCGGGGTCCACAGTTCACTAGAGGTGTTCTCCATAAGATAAATAGCATGTTGGGTGAACAAATTACAGAAGGGCAATTGATAGATTGAAAATGCATAACAATGCATATACTAGACATCTTGATTCCTATGAGATTTGTTTGGGCATTAAAACATAATACATAGACCATAATCCAACTGCATCTATGACTAATAATCCACCTTCAGGTTATCATCTGAACCCCTTCCAGTATTAAGTTGCAAGCAACATATAATTGCATTAAGCAATGTGTGTAAAGTAAAAATAAAATTGTCCTTAGATAAATGATTGATGTTTTCTCCCTAGTAGCAACAACACATCTACAACCTTAGAAGTTTCTGTCACTCTCCCATATTACTAGAGGCATGAACCTACTATCGAGCATAAATACTCCCTCTTGGAGTTACAAGCATCTACTTGGCCAAGATAGCTACTAGCAACGGAGAGCATGCAAGATCACAAATAACATAGACATGATAGAATCAATAATCAATATGACGTAGTACTCAATATCCATTGGATCCCCACAAACAAAACATGTAGGATTACAACTAGATGATCTTGATCATGAACGGATCTCACAAGGTCTAAACATGATAGCACAAAGGAGGAGAAACAACCATTTAACTACTGTATGAACCCATACTGCAAGGGTGAACAACTCACGCATCACTACGGAGGCTGGCATGGTGATGAAGAAGGCCTCCAGGATGATCTCTCCCTTCCCACAGGGTGCCGGGAAGTGCTTTGGATCCCCCCGATCTAGGGATGGAGATGGAGGTGGATACGGACCGTTTCATGGAGATTTGATCGGGTGCTTAGGGTTTCTCCATCGGGGTGCTTATATAGGCAAAGAGGCAAGGTCGCTGGCCGCTCGAGGGGCCCACACCATGGGGCGACGCGCCCTAGGGGTGGTCACGCCAGCCCTAGGTGTGGCCACCTCGTGGCCCCACTTCGGCTGCCCTTTAGACTCCGTGTTCCTTCTGGTAAAATATTGACTTTGGCTTTTGTCCCGTCCAATTCCGAGAATATTTCTTTACTAGCTTTTCTGAAACCAAAAACAGGCAACTGGCACTGCGGCATATTATTAATAGGTTAGTTCCAGAAAATGTATAAAAAATACCTCGAAGTGTAAACAAAACATAAGAAAGTTGATATAAAACAACCATGGAGCATCAAAAATTATAGATACGTTTATGACGTATCACAAGTTCATCCTACTACTACTATCCTACCACTACATCAAAAGTGGGTGTATTCCTATCACTGTATTAACAAGTTCACCGTGACATGAGGGGTTAGTATATACCACCTCATCGTCACCAAAATATACCGACCATAGCTATCCAAAATGTACATCATCATCATTAGTTCATCATTAGTAGCACCAGCATGCTTGCTTCTCAAACCCCAATGCCACGAACCCAAACCTATATGACTTTTCATAGTACTTGGGAAGGTACACTACAAGAAAAGTATCCATCCACAACGATTTTATCCGTCGAGCGTCATATAAGGCGCGTCTTCCGCGACGAATTTATTGGCTCAACCATGGACGATGGAAAACTCTTTTTCTGGTTTCAGGGCCCTCTACTATGAGAAAACTGATAAAAACATGGAGGAAGCTCGAGCAACGTGTGGAAGAAGTAAGATTTTTGGTTCCTCGCGTGAAGTTAACTCGCCGAAGTCTTTTGAGGCGTGTAGTTCCCTGATGTCAGTATCTCTAGCGGACCATACTTTTTAGTTGTGTCTCCCTGATTTAAACTCAATAACATTGCTCGATGCGTATGCCGTTTAGTCAAGCTGTCGGTTCCCCTATGTCAGTCTCTCATTAGAAGAATCGTGCGTATGATGGATTTTTTTATTCACTCGCGCTACCCTATTCTGAACATGATAGTGTTGCTCAATGCATCTGTTGTTTAATTGGATACTAGGTCCCACATGTCATCCTCTCATTATAAGAAACATGTGCATGATGATTTTTTTCTTGGCTCGTGCATCCCTGATTTGAACTTTATAATGTTACTCGATCTATCTGTCATTTAGTCAGGCTGCTAGGTTTCCCATGTCAGCCTCTCATTAGAACAATCATGTGTATGATGGATTTTTTTTTGTTCTCTCGCGCTACCCTATTCCGAACTTGATAGCACTGCTCAATGCATCTACCGTTTAATCAGACTGATGGGTCCCACATGTCATCCTCTCAAGGCTTTAAACTTGGTGGTTCCTTGTTATCCTCAAGTTGTACTAGCTCATTTTTTATATCATCCATGTTACTCTAGGGGGTCACCGATTCTCTACTAAACAAGTTCATATATATGAGATGTCAGGATCATGTTACCCGGTCCCTTAAGTTGGATAACAAGCATTAGGAAAAAATATAATAATCAGGACAACAATCACAAATGGATGGAAATAAAGGAGGCACAACACATCTCATCAATCCCCTACATATCCCACGCCTATGGGGATTTAGTTAGAGATGAGAGAAAGATAGATCAAAGACATATTCATATTGCAAAAAGAAATCATCTCCACTTTACCATAGCAAACCATAATACTATTAGATATCAAATCATGTACAAACCAAAGTTGGAATAGAGGTTCAAACCCTAATATTACAAGTGTGATTATCTCTCTCTCAATACAAGTGGAAATGATGGTGGAATTCATGATCAAGAGGCTAGGGATCTTTGTAGGATGAGGTGGTGTTCTTCTCCTTCTTCAGATATGATCTCCTCTCTTCTAGGATTGTTTGTGGCGGTTGCGTTCGTATTTTGTCCCCTCCTCCTTCACAAAGTTGCTTGTATTGATATAACAAAGGCAAAGGAGGGTAGTATGGGCTAGTCATATGGGCAGCCACCGACCATACCACTGGTTGTTAAAGGCTCAGAAGACCTCGAATGTAAAAGTCTTCAATTGGGGATTTTCTCAATTAAATGTAATTAGCCCATAAATTGCTCTCAGATCTTCTAAAAGTGTGCAATACCTGAAAACCAACACAAAGAAACAAGGTTTCACTAACTTGCGATATCAGCATTAGTTGAAATATAAAAATCAACTAAACCCGGTGAAAATCAATGGGAAATCCTTGATAAAAAGTGTCAATATTTGGAGCTATCATCATCTCACGCCTTTCTCCCTCAGCAATATTGTCCAGCCAAGAATCACCCCTTCTCGGTTGTGAACCTCCTGTGACGCTTCAGGAATTGCAGGTTGAGCTTAGTTGCACCATCGTAAACTTGATGCGTCATTTGCTCTTTGCGCTCTTCTAGCTGCCTCTGCATCTTGAACAATTCTCACCTCTGTCGATGGAGCAAGTATTGGTAAGCCATTAGTTGTTCACCCATAGCATCTGCTGTCATAGGTATTGCGCCCATGACGGTGTTTCTTGTTTTATCCCAGGCCTCGCTTGAAAGGTGAAGAATTAATCGGTTCTCATTATGCACTCCATCTTCTCCTTGTATAATGCGGTTCGTCGCAGGAGTTTCTGATCTATTCCTGCAAGCAGTTGCATCATTGTCCATAGGGATTTCACTGGGGTTAATGATAACCATTGGAGTCACGGGGTTCCAAAGTTTCTTCGTTTGGTGGATCCGTTGTTGCGGATCCTAGGATCATGCACATCTGGTGACGCCTCAAGTAAGGGCTGCTTCTGTGGCTACCGAAGGTGTCGGAGACACTGTATTTACTACAAGTGAGATCCAGCGAATCCATTTCTAGGTAAGGGTTGACCTTATTGATTCCGGAGTCAATGTCACCATCGATTTATTGATCGTAAAATCCTATTCTAGTTTGTTTAGATCGCTCGGTACAGATGCACTTTTCAGAAAAGAAGGAGAGCAAGACTTTGTCGATGAAGGCTTTAAGCGTTGAGTTGGTTTAGCAGGAAGGTTACAAAAAATGAGCTATGCTTTATGGGTTCAAAGAAAGAGAGCATAAACAGATGGCGCACAAAAGAGGTGGAAAACATGTCCCCCTTCTACGCGATACCTTTGATTTCAAAACCAGATTGCGCTTTTAGGACCTACACCTACATTATAACTAATGCACGGGATAGCCATTTTTCTCAATCGAGAATGTCTCAACAAAAAGAATCTTTGAGAAGTACCGTTATCTCAAGCCGCATGATTAGACCAAACAAAAATTGGGTATCGAAAAGAGAAAGTTTCATGCCAGCTATGTGCCCCTCGTACGATCTTTAGCTTCAATGGAATGGCTTATTTATCCTCAGCTAGATCTGTCTGATTAATTATTACGTCAGAATTCCATGGTTCCAGCTAAAGAAAAGAAAAAGTATGTGCTTGCGCCGAGCGATAAAAAACGGACTATGAAGTGTTTCCTGGCGGCTCAAAGCCATAGTCACTCCTCCTTTATTGCGAAAGCAGTGATCGTACATGAACGACCCAGGTGCTGTATGAGGTAACTTTGAAGCTCTAAACGGATCCGCACCTGCTATGATACCTAGTCTAACTTCACAGGATCGGATACAATGGAACATTATGAATGACGCGATCCGATCCCATATGATATTGACTTTATTGTTGTTACGTACTCCTATTTCAACCTGGAATTCCTAGCCATGCAAAGAAGTAAATAGCATCAAGGCTTTGGCCATGTTACTTAGCAATGATGTTCATCGAATCCACGATGTGGAGTGTTGGAGCCAAAGTTAACTCATCATCGGAACCGAAGGAGACACTATTGATGGCGCACCCAATATTGTCGTGGGACGCTTCATTGGAAACCCCAAGAGCAAGGTATGATGCAGCACAACAGCAAGTTTCCCTCAGCAGAAATCGAGGTTATCGAACCAGTAGGAGGAAGGAAACGTCACACAGGTGTTGCAAGCAACGCGGAGACCTGCACAACACAAACTCAAGACTTTGCCCCAACGAATCAGTGAGGCTGTCAAGCTCACCGGTTTACTGTAACAAAGGATTAAATGTATGGTGTGAAAGGTAATTGTTTGCAGCAAGTAAACAGGTAACAGTGGAAGATGTATCAATGGTAAAGATTGGACCGGGGTCCATAGTTCACTAGAGGTGCTCTCCTTCAATAAAAAACATGGCATGAAGGGTAAACAAAAATACAGTAGGGTAATTGACAAGAACTGAGCAAGGCATAACAATGCAATACCAGAAAAAAGATCCTATGAGATTCGATTGTGCAAAACAACAAGATACAAAGACCACCATCCAACTGCATCTATGACTAGAAGTCCACCTTTGGGTTATCATCCAAACCCCCTCCAGTATTAAGTTGCAAGCAACAGACAACTACTTTAAGAAAAGTGTGTAAGGTAAACAATCCACTTGTTCCATGAACAAGCAGTTGTTTTCTCCCTAGTGGCAACAACACATCTACAACCGAAGAGATTTCTGTCACTTCCCTTGGAAACTAGAGGCGTGAACCCACTATCGAGCATAAATACCCCCTCTTGGAGTCACTAGCAACTACTTGGCGAAGATAGCTACTAACAACGGAGATCATGCAAGATCACATACAACACAGACATGATAGAATCATAAAGACAAAACCATTAATCAATCTGACATAGTAATCTCAATATCCATCGGATCCCCGCAAACACAACATGCATGATTACAAATAGATTATATCTTGATCATGAACGGAGCTCACAAGATCTATACATGAAAGCATAAGGATGAGATACAACCATCTAGCTACTACATGGACCCATAGTACAAGGTGGAACTACTCACGCATCATACCGGAGAAGAAGGCCTCAGGGATGATCTCCCCTTCGGCGGGGTGCCGGGAAGAACTTCAGATCCCTCGATCTAGGGACGATGGTGGCGGCGGCTACATACAGTTTCGTGGAATTTTGATCGGGTGCCTAGGGTTTCTGCATCGGGGGCTTCTTATAGGCGAAGAGGCGAGGTAGGGGGTTCCTGGGGGACCCACACCCTGCCCAGGCACGGGACAGGCTTGGCCGCGCCTGGTGGGGGTGTGGCCACCCCATGTCTCCCCTCCGTCTCGTTTTCTGGATTCAATGTCGCCCACGGTAAAATATTTACTTTGGCTTTTGTCCCATCCAATTCCGAGAATATTGATTTTCTGCCATTCTGGAACCAAAAACAAAAGAAAACAGGCAACTAGCACTGTGGCAACTTGTTAATAGGTTAGTTCCAGAAAAGATATAAAAACACCTCAAAGTGTAGACAAAGCAAATAAAAGTAGATACTAAACAAGCATGGAACATAAAAAATTATAGATATGTTTCCGACGTATCAACTATTGGTGAGATCCTCCCAGTTTGCATCGGAGTCGCGATTATTCATGAATGCTTCTGGGAATGAGATTGTCCCTCAAGTGGAGCCAACGGAAGACGTTGATGTTGTATTCTGCATTGTGGTTCCTGCCGATGGACCCGAACAGACCAGATCCAAAAGGCAAAAAATTCTCTCTGATCCAATGTAGAAGATGGGGATTCCGATCATTAGATCCGTCTCTCGGTCAAGGTTGTCAAAGGATGAAAGAAGGTTGGGTGGGTGTGGAAGATCGACAGAAGTAAAATGGATCTGAACGCTCTCGACCATCGAGTTGTTGCTTGGTGAAGAGGGAGCCGCCAAACTCATGACCCCAGTGCTCAAAATTATACAGATGGTGCCAATTGACGAGGGGTAACCTCGGCAATGCCCATTGTTAAAACTTAGGTTTGACGGGAAAGGGAGCATTGGTGATTTCATCGGTTATCAGGCAAACAAGGGAGGCAATTTACCGAGGTTTAGGCCCTCGTAGAATAAACCCTACTCCTTCTTATCTTATTATTATCGATGGAGAGTATAAAGTCACCAAGGTTGCTAGATATGATCCATCTTGCGGTGGATTGCTACGAGTAGATTGCAAAGTACCCTCCTTGTTGGCTCCTCCCAACCTTTATATGAGAGGTCGGGTTTGATATGTCGTAAACGTATCTATAATTTCTTATGTTCCATGCTTGTTTAGTATCCACTTTTCTATGCTTTGTCTACACTTTGAGGTATCTTTATACACGTTCTTGAACTAACCTATTGACAAGATGCCACAGTGCTAGTTGCCTGTTTTCTGCTGTTTATGGTTTCAAAAAAGCTAAAAAATGAATATTCTCTGAATTGGACGAGACAAAATCCAATCTGCCTATTTTTCCCGGAGCAATACGGAAACGCGAATTAGAGACGGAGTAGGGCACCAGGATGGGCACACCCTATGGTGGCGCGGGCCCACCTTGGTGGCACAACCAGGGGTGTGGGACCCCTGGGCCTCCACCGACATTGCCCTTTCGCCTATAAGAAGCCCCCGCTGAGAAAACCCTAGATGAATCGACATACATCCACGAAAACTTCCACAGTGCCACCACCACCGAAGGGGAGATTCGGGGGACAAAAGTCTCTTTTCCGGTACCCTGCCGGGACGGGGAATTGGCCCCGGATTCATCTCCATTGATCTCCACCATCATCTCCATCGCTGTTGCTGATTCCCATGACGAGGAGGGAGTAGTTCTTCCTCGAGGCTAAGGGCTCTACCGGTAGGTATGTGTTCATCTCTCTCTATGTGTGATCTTATTGTGGTCATGAGCTTTGTAGTCAAGTAGATCTATTGTGCTACTCAAGTTCTTTAATCAATCTCTGGCTCTCCCCACGTGTGTGAAAGTGACAACGTGCACACTGTGTGGCACTTAGGCTATAGATTACATAAATACTTGTCATGAGTTATATTTGGAGTTAGTTGTCTCTATGAAATTGTGGTGTTTGTCGGAAGCATCTAGCGCTCAAGGTGACAGTGTGGGGTTACCTAGATGGGGAAGCGAACTTTGAGGTGTGCTGTTATAGCCCTACCGTGGATTAGAGTGTCCAACCGGAGAGTAGTTCAGAGTAGTATCATGAAGAGAAGATATTTATATGAGAGTGTTCACTAGTGAAAGTATGATCTCTAGGCCTTGTTTTAAGCATTGAAACACTGTTTGCAACTAGATCTATTACATGTTTGCTTGCTTCCATCTTTATTTCAGATTGCCTTTTGTCTTTTCCTCCCCGTCAAGCTCTTTTCTGGCACCGTTGATCATCCATACTACTTGTACTTTACTATCACTTCACCAAACTAGTGCACCTATACACCTGATAAGTGTATTGGGTGTGTTGGGGACACAAGAGACTTCTTGTATCTTGATTGCAGGGTTGTTTGAGTGGGATACCTTTGACCACTTCCTCCCTGCGTTCGATAAACCTTGGGTAATCCACTTAAGGGAAACTTGCTGCTATTCTACAAACCTCTACACTTGGAGTCCCAACAACTATCTACAATAATAGAAGTGCGTAGACATCAAGCTCTTTTTTGGTGCCGTTGCCGGGGATATAGAGGATAGCTTCAACCTTTTCCTCCCCGTCAAAAGCTCTTTTTTGGCGCCGTTGCCGGGGAGGTAAGGTAAAAGGTACTAGCATCCTGCTAGTGTGTGAGTGCTCGAAGTTATTTCCTTTAGATTTTGCAATTGTATCTTTTTGTTTCTTGTTTTCACTAGTTAGGCTTAATGAAAAACAACAAAAAAAATAATGAGCTTTATAGTATTTATCTTGAGTTAGGACATGAAGTGTTTGAAGAGAAAATTTAAAAACCTATGGAACTTTATTTGCATACTAATAGCAATGTTATTAGTATGAATGCTTTGAACACCATTATTGCTAATGCTATGGAAACGTCTAAACTTGGGGAAGCTACTTTTTATGAAAATGATCTTTTTAGTTCCCCATCTTTGGAAGATAGCTATGCTATTGCTAATGATGATATCAAACCTCCAATATATGATGATTACAATGATGAATATGATATTTTCAGTCCACCTACTATTGAGGAGAAAATTAATTATTATTACAATATACATCCTATATTTGATGATTATGGTGATGAGAATAATAGTGATAGCTATTTTGTTGAATTTTCTCCCACTACAATTAATAAGAATGATTATGCTTATGTGGAGAGTAATAATTATTTTATGCATGTGGCTCATGATAAGAATGTCTTATGTGATAGTTATATTGTTAATTTTATTCATGATGCTACTGAAAGTTATTATGAGAGAGGGAAACATGGTTTTATGCATCTCAATAATATTAAGTTTCCCCTCTGTATGTTGAAAATTTTGAAGTTGCACTTGTTTTGCTTTCCTATGCTTGTTCTTTGTGCTTTCATGACTTGTTTCTTTACAAGATTATTTTTCATAGGAAGTGGGTTAGACTTAAATGTGTTTTGAATTTGCTTCTTGATGATCTCTTTTACTTCAATTCATATTTCTTATGTGAGCATCTTCTCAAACTATCAAGCCTAACTTAAAGGCGGTAAACAAAAGTACTTCTTGGGAGATAACCCAATAGTTTCCTTGAGTCTTGGAAGTTATTACTTTTATAATAACCTCTCCTTATCCTTTTTATTTGATCTTTGTGCCAAGAATAACCTCTAATGAGAGGGAAGTAAGATTTGGGGAAGTGCTGCCCTGAAACAGATTTTTGTGCTTCACTGAAAATTTTTGTGAAAAATCTCTGTATGTTGGATTGAGCTTGAATTTTCTGAATATATCCCCCAGGTTGTTAGCTAACTTTATTTAGATCAACACTTTTTGATTTTAGCAACAGAAGGTCTTCAAAAAAATCGGTTTTTACCTGCTGGTTTGTTTTGATAGATTTCTGCCATTATTTGCATTTGCCTATTTATCGATTTCTTTTTGAGTTCTTTTTGGTAAATTGAGCTTTTTGAGGGAATTGCTACATTAGCTTTTGTTTTTAATGAAAGTTTTGCTGTTTTGAAACTAAAACCCAAAGGTTTATTATTTTTGAATGAACTAATGTTGCTAATGAAGATTGTGTGAAGTTTTGTATGAATGAAATTTCCAGGTGTAGGGGAAGAATGATGTAATGAGATGAAGAATGGACAAAACCTCAAGCTTGGGGATGCCACCCTATGTCACCCCAACAAATATTCAAGAGTTACAAGCGTCAAAGCTTGGGGATTCCCAAGGTATCCCCTTCTTCATCAATAAAAATCTTAGGTCTCTTTCTAGACACTTCGTTTTTATTGTTTCATGCACTATTGTGTTGTTCTTGGAGCATCTTAGTTTTCGATTTTTGGTTTTCGTTTGCTTGGTTTTCTTCAATAAGTTGGTTACTTATTTTGGAGAGACACACACTCTGTTTTCATTGCCTAGAACACTCTAGTTTTCATTCTTATTGTCTTGTGAGTGTTCTCTTTTGCTAGCACTGTGTGTAGCCTTAGTTTTCTTGTGCTTTCATCTTAGAACTTTTTAGTTCTTCTTTGTGGATTTGTGAGACAAGCTCACTGATCTTTATTGATTATTTTCTTTGTGAGTTGTTTCAAATAAGTCGATTGGTGTTGGAAGGGAGTAGGAAGCTTCATGCTTATAGTGGTACAAAAGGGAGCTTGTTCTGATCATGACTTAGACTCTATCATGTCATGCTAGATGTTGTTTTGACCTTATGCTTAGTGTTTATTGCTGTAGCATGACTTGTTCCAAACAATTAGGATTTCTTAATGTGCCTTAAAAGAATCATGCGTTGTTTTAGCATACAAACACATAGTAGTGTGGTATTCTCCTTTGACGCTTCATTTGGGTGAAGGAAATATGCCTTAGAGGCAATCATAGAGATGATTATATTTCTTATGTATCCATTAGTTATTGTATTGTTCCTTGAATATCCATATCAGGCAACTTGTATTGATTGGCAATTATGTGAATTGTTTGTGAAACTCTTTACTTGTATGGTTATTTAATAGTTGTCCCTAGCCGGAGTTCATGTGAGGACACATGTGAATATTAGACTAGCACATTGATTGGTTGATGACTATGTTTCGCAAGTCATAGACATGGAGATGTCAAACCAATGATGTGGACACATGTTATGAACATGGGGTTGGACTGACCTGACCTGAGACTGGCAATTAGTTGCAACTCTCTCTCTACACATCGTGTACGTTTTGTCCTTAGACCTGAGATTGTCGCATGTACTTGAGATGTGGATCGACCTACTTTCGGGCTATCAGACGCTACTCTGTAACTGGGTAGTTATAAAGGTAGTTTTCGGGTTTGTCCTGAAGCATGCTGCAAGGCATGGTCAATCAAGATGGGATTTGCCCCTCTCTACTTGAGAGAGATATCTCTGGGCCCCTCGAGTGATCGGATCCAGAAATGCATGGCCGTGCTACATATGGTTAACAGTTAACCTAGTAAAGGGATTCTGAATCACAGTATCGAGAAAGGGAGGTCAGCTTGGAGCTAGACCAAATATCGTGAGGCAAAGGGAAAGACACGTACTAAACCTTGTGATGGTTCGTCCGATATGATCTTTGTATGCGTTTAGGAGTTGGCACGTCTTGCTAGAGGCCGCTACGAACTATTGACAGAATAAGTGTATTCGTGTCATGTCTATACGTATATGAACCTATAGGGTCACACACTTAAGGGGCTGGAATCCTAATGAGGATTGGATCCGAATTAGACGAGGCTTAGGCTACTAATTGGATGCTAATGTAGAAGCCCACTAGGGACGCCTATATAAGAGAGGGTGGGGCGTGCTGACCAGGGTTAGACCATTCCACCCAGCCACCACCCCTCACGCCTAGGTTGCACGCGCGGACCTAGCAGTCCAGCGTCTGACGCTTCCACCCTGTATGTGTGAATACCTCAGAGGCGCTGCATCTGTAGCACTTTGGATGAGCCGCGCAAGGGGAGATGCTCGTGGTACGAGGACGAGAAGGAGACGTAGAACATCTACACTGCCTCGACGCGCTTCATCAAGTTCCGCAACTGCGCGTCTAGTGGTAATCCCGTGATCTATGACAACAGTGATCCTGGTTTACGCAATAGAAATTTTTGATTTGCGCTAGTGTAGCCTACCCGTATCCCTTCAGTGGTATCAGAGCCGATGCAGTTCAGTTATAGGTTCAGGATGTTTGCATATGGTGATATGCAGATTGATATGAATGATGTGATTGTTTATATTGCGGTGGTTCAGGATTGATCTATGATCTTTCTTTCCGTGATCATGATTCTGAGGTTGTCGAACGACTTACCCCTACCGGTCGGTATCTGCCATCGGGGTAGACAGTGACACATAAATCCTGTTGAATCACGCGAAGATCAATATGATTGATCGAATTGGAACCTAGATCTAAAATCGATGTACCGTGATCAAAGGAGTTTGATCGAATCGGAATGACAGTTGGTTTATCGAATCGGAACGACAGTAGGTTGATGTACCGCGACGGGCGCTGCCCCTTCGAACCCCGTAGGGGGAGACCCCCTAGACCCCCCTTAGTGGTAGCCCTTTTGTATCTCGTTAAGGTAACTAGGTGCTGCGATATCACATGATCCGGTAGAATGCGATTCTATGCATAACTTGTTTTTGCAGGATGTATGTGATCAGTATGGCCCGTATGTGTTTGTGATGCATGTATGAAATTTATCATGACATGTATGTCGTGAGTAGGGCAACACAGCTAGAGCCATGTGTGTTGTCATTTATTGTAATGGCCTGCGTGCCAACTTGTGATGATCCCAATACTATGTAATTTTGATTACTAGCTGTTAGGAGTAATAGCTTGTATTAGTTCTTGGAGGACTCATCACTTGGAGGATGGCTCACATGGAACATGAAGATGGAGATCATCATGGTGGACAGGTTCTATGGCGATAGAGATCACCATGAGAAAATGGGCCATACTGTGTCACAACTATGTGAATGCTATTCTTATGTGTTTTACTCTATGCATGCTTAGATGATAGAAGTAGAACGATACCTCACAAAGTTTAAGTTAAACCATGCCCTCCCAACCAAACCTTGCACCATCCTATGCCATGTACAATCGTTGGTGGGCCTATGAAATTAGGGTGCCACGGTTTTCCTTGGCTGGATGGGTTTGTATCGGATACCTACACGCATAAGGGTTGGTGAGCTTGACAAGGTCATCTTAACAGTTAAGGACCTTGGGGCATAAAGGTTGGGCGCCTAGTTTTGACATAGAGATGTCACCCAACAACAAGAGTCATATGTGATATGATTAGCAAGTGTTGCTTACCGATTTACCTTGTCTTCTAGCAGTGATGCTAAAGCTCACTAGTGGACTTGTTAATTGTGGATCTTGAATCACTTAGTATCAATAGAGGGATATTGATTTAAGTGGGAGTATATGCTATTAAATTGTTTAATATGTTTTACTCTTTCATGGTTACATGGCTTAGTATTTTGCATGTTTTCTGTTGTAGATCAATGGCACCGAACACTGCATCACCTTTTTCTTTCTTGACAAAGATAAACTAAATGGAACAAACTATACGGACTGGGTCCGTAACCTGAGAATTGTTCTCAGGTCTGATAAAAAGGAAACGGTTCGGGATACCCCAATCCCCGATGAACCTGCTGATAATGCATCTGTTGCCCTAAAGAATGCCTACAAGAGAGCATGTGATGATTCTCCTGAGGTTAGCTGTCTTATGCTTGCATGCATGGAACCTGAACTCCAAAAGAAGTTTGAGGATCAAGATGCATATGATATGATCGTCGCGCTTAAGGACATGTTCCAAGATCAGGCAAGGACTGAGAGGTACAATGTTGCCAAGTCCTTTGTCGAATGCAAGCTAGCAGAGGGAGTAGCTTTAGGCCCCCATGTGATCAAAATGGTTGGTTACAGTCAGACTTTGGAAAAGTTTGGTTTTCCACTAGGCCAAGAGTTGGCCACTGACTTCATTTTGGCATCTCTTCCATCCAGCTATGGGTAGTTCATTTCGAACTACCATATGCATGGGGTGGAGAAGGGCCTTAATGAGTTATGCGGGAAGCTAAAAATAGCAGAAAGTGACATGAAGAAGTGTGCAGGGCATAGCCATGTGATGGATGTGCAGAACAAGCCTATCTTCAAGAAAAAGGGTACTTCTTGGAAGAAGAAGGGCAAGACTAAGGATACGATCCCTAAGCCTGCACCCAAGCAAAAGGCTGGACCTATAGAAGACAGTGAGTGCTTCTTTTGTCATGAACATGGCCACTGGAAGAGAAACTGCAGCAAGTACCAGGATTCTTTGAAGAAGAGTGGAAGTACTTAGGTATGCTTGTTGTAAATGTTGTGGACATTCTTCTCGTTGATTCCTATGTTACCTCTTGGGTATTTGATACCAGATCGGTTGCTCATATTTTCAATTCGATGCAGGGGCTAATAAGGACTAGAGAAGTGCAGAAAGGCGAAGTGGATTTTCGCGTCGGAAATAAAGCAAGGGTTGTTGCATTGTTCGTTGACGTCATGCAACTTCACCTTCCGTCAGGATTTATTATGGAGTTAAATAATTTTTATTACATTCCTAGTATGGGTCGAAACATTTTATCACCTTCATGTTTGATGAGGAATGGTTATTCATTCACGAGAGCAAACAATGGTTGTGTAATCTCTAAGAATGATATGTTTATGGCTGATGCTCCCATTGTGAATTGGTTATTTATTTTAAATCTTGATGATGCATCTGTTTACAATGTTAGTGCTAAAAGGCTTCGGCCTAATGATTTGAGTCCTACCTATTTATGGCATTGTCGTTTGGGGCATATAAGTGAAAAGCGCATGAAGAAGCTCCATGGTGATGGTCTTCTAACTTCGTTTGATTTTGAATCATACGAGACATGTCAGGCTTGTTTACTTGGAAATATGACCAAGTCGCCTTTTTCGGGTTTACCCGAGAGAGCGACAGACTTGTTGGAACTCATACATACTGATGTATGTGGACCGATGAGCACGACAGCCAGAGGAGGATATCACTACTTTATTACTTTCATTGATGATTTCAGTAGATATGGTTATGTCTATTTGATGAAGCATAAGTCTGAAACTTTTGAAAAGTTCAAGGAGTTTCAGAATGAGGTAGAGAATCAACATGGCAAGAAAATAAAGGCCTTGCGATCTGATCGTGGAGGTGAATATTTGAGTCACGAGTTTAGCAATCATCTTAAGAGTTGCGGAATTCTTCCATAGCTCATGCCACCCAGAACGCCTCAAAGAAACGGGGTCTCCGAACGGCGCAATCGAACTTTGTTGGACATGGTTCAATCGATGATGAGCCAGTGGGATTTACCATTCTCATTTTGGGGTTATGCTCTAGAAACTGTAGCTTTCACACTTAACAGGGTACCATCTAAATCCGTAGTTAAGACACCATATGAGATGTGGACTGGAAAGAATCCCAGTTTGTCTTTTCTAAAGATTTGGGGTTGTGATGCATTTGTCAAGCGACTTCAGTCGGACAAGCTAACACCCAAATAGGATAAGTGCATTTTCGTGGGATATCCGAGGGAAACCTTAGGGTATTACTTCTACAACCGAGAAGAGGGCAAAGTGTTTTTCGCTCGTAGCGGTGTTTTCTTAGAGAAAGAGTTTTTCACAAAGGGAACGAGTGGAAGGTCGGTGCAACTTGAAGAAGTTCAAGATGAGCCAGTCGGGGATGCTTCTACAAGTGATGCTATTGTAGCAGAACAAGTTGAGGAACCCGTGGCAATAAAATCACCACAACCACGAAGGTCAGCAAGGCTCCGCGAAACGCGGGAATTATTATTGTTAGACAATGATGAGCCTGCGACCTATGCAGAAGCGATGGTAGACCCAGACTCTGAGAAATGGCTGATCACCATGAGATCCGAGATAGAGGCCATGGGAGACAATCAAGTTTGGAACTTGGTTGACCCGCCTGATGGTTTTAAAGCCATCGAGTGCAAATGGATCTATAGGAAGAAGATTGATATGGATGGAAATGTTCACATACATAAAGCTCGACTTGTTGCAAAAGGTTTTCAACAAGTTCAAGGAGTTGACTACGACGAGACTTTCTCGCCCGTAGCTATGCTTAAATCTATACGGATCATTCTAGCCATTGCTGCACATTTTGAATATAAAATGTGGCAGATGGATGTCAAGACGGCTTTCCTAAATGGAATCCTAACTAAGGACGTGTATATGATGCAGCCCGAAGGTTTTGTCGATCCAAACAATGCTGGAAAGGTATGAAAACTTCTAAAGTCTATATATGGGATGAAGCAAGCATCTCGGAGTTGGAACATTCGATTTGATGAAGTTGTAAAGGAGTTTGGCTTCATCAAAAACGAACACGAACCTTGTGTTTACAAGAATAAAAGTGGGAGAGTACTGGTATTTCTAATCTTATATGTAGATGGCATATTACTGATTGGAAATGACATTCCTATGCTCGAGTCTGTTAAGACCTCGTTGAAAAATAGTTTTTCGATGAAGGACTTAGGAGAAGCGGCATATATTCTGGGCATCAAGATCTATAGAGATAGATCAAGGCGGCTAATTGTATTAAGCCAGAGTACATACATTGACAAAGTGTTGAAACAGTTCAGCATGGAAGAGGCTAATAAGGGGTTCTTGCCCATGTCTCACGGTATTAAACTCAGCAAGACTCAGTGTCCTTCGACTACTGATGAGCGTGAGCGCATGAGTACGGTTCCATATGCTTCGGCTATTGGATCCATCATGTATGCAATGATACGTACTCGCCCATATGTTTCCTATGCTCTAAGTGTTACGAGCAGATATCAGGCTGATCCAGGTGAAGGTCACTGGACAGCGGTAAAGAATATCCTTAAGTACTTGAGAAGGACTAAGGATGTGTTCCTAGTTTATGGAGGTGAGGATGAACTCGGTGTAAGGGGTTACACAGATGCGAGTTACCTTAACGACTCAGATGATTCTAGATCGCAATATGGTTATGTGTTTGTCATGAATGGTGGTGCTGTGAGTTGGAAAAGTTCCAAGCAAGATATAGTGGCCCCCTCTTCAACAAAAGCTGAATATATTGCCGCTTCGGAGGCTGCAAAGGAAGTTGTTTGGATTAGGAATTTCCTGATTGCTCTTGGTGTGGTTCAGGGCGCGTCTAATCCCATGGACGTTTATTGTGACAACAATGGTGCCATTGCACAAGCCAAGGAACCTAGACAGCACCTAAAGAACAAACATATTTGCATGCATTACCATCAGATTCGTGAGTTCGTTGAGGATGGTAGTGTCATGATATGCAAAATACATACGGACTCAAATGTTGCTGATCCTTTTACAAAGCCACTCTCGCAGCCTGCGCATGAGACGCATGCAAGAGCAATAGGTATTAGATACAATCTAGATTGACTCTAGTGCAAGTGGGAAACTGAAGGAAATATGCCCTAGAGGCAATCATAGAGATGATTATATTTCTTATGTATCCATGAGTTATTGTATTATTCCTTGAATATCCATATTAGGCAACTTGTATTGATTGGAAATTATGTGAATTGTTTGTGAAACTCTTTACTTGTATGGTTATTTAATAGTTGTCCCTAGTCGGAGTTCATGTGAGGACACATGTGAATATTAGACTAGCACATCGATTGGTTGATGACTATGTTTCGCAAGTCATAGACATGGAGATGTCAAACCAATGATGTGGACACATGTTATGAACATGGGGTTGGACTGACCCGACTTGAGAATGGCAATTAGTTGCATCTCTCTCTCTACACATCGTGTATGTTTTGTCCTTAGACCTGAGATTTTCGCGTGTACTTGAGATGTGGATCGACCTACTTTCGGGCTATCAGACGCTACTCCATAACTGGGTAATTATAAAGGTAGTTTTCGGGTTTGTCCTGAAGCATGCTGCAAGGCATGGTCAATCAAGATGGGATTTGCCCCTCTCTACTTGAGAGAGATATCTCTGGGTCCCTCGAGTGATCGGATCCAGAAATGCATGGCCGTGCTACATATGGTTAAGAGTTAACCTAGTAAAGGGATTCCGAATCACAGTATCAAGAAAGGGAGGTCAGCTTGGAGCTAGACCAAATATCGTGAGGCAAAGGGAAATACATGTACTAAACCTTGTGATGGTTCGTCCGATATGATCTTTGTATGCGTTTAGGAGTTGGCACGTATTGCTAGAGGCCTCTAGCAACTATTGATAGAATAATTGTATTGGTGTCATGTCTATACGTATATGAACCTATAGGGTCACACACTTAAGGGGCTGGAAGCCTAATGAGGATTGGATCCGAATTAGACGAGGCTTAGGCTACTAATGGGCTGCTAATGTAGAAGCCCACTAGGGACGCCTATATAAGAGAGGGTGGGGCGTGTTGACCAGGGTTAGACCATTCCACCCAGCCGCCACCCCTCACGCCTGTGTTGCACGCGCGGACCTAGCAGTCCGGCGTCTGACGCTTCCACCCTGTACGTGTGGATACCTCGGAGGCGCAGCATCTGTAGCGCTTTGGAAGAGCCGCGCAAGGGAAGCTGCTCGTGGGACGAGGACGAGAAGGAGATGTAGTCCATCTACACTCCCTCGACGCGCTTCATCAAGTTCCGCAACTGCGCGTCTAGTGGTAATCCCGTGATCTATGACAAAAGTGATCCTGGTTTACGCGGTAGAAAATTTTGATTTGCGCTAGTGTAGCCTACCCGTATTCCTTCATTGGGTTGACTTGGGACATGCTCACATCATGTTATGACTATGAACCAGTCACCTTAGCCTCTATGATCATTTAGTTTTTGACTTGTGGTATCACTTTATGCTTTAGTTAATAATGTTTTGTCGCTCTGCTTGTTTTATCTATCTTCCAAATTAAACTTGTTATGAGAAAATTAGTGATTAAAGCTATCACAAACTTGATGGCACACTTTATTTTTCTTGCCCCTAATAAACTTGAAACATTGTGTCATCTATGTTGTATATGCTTGCACTTATATGTTGGGAATTAGCAGAATCGTGCTGTAACGGGGAACACTTTCAACACCTGTAAATATCTACCCAATTGATATCATGCTCTTTTGTTTATGGATATCGTCAGTGTGAAATAAAAGGAGAGCTTCTAAGTCCATGGAGTTATGTATATGTGTTAGAGAACGCCGGGCTCGCTAGCGTAAGCCATGCCTAATCATGGTGGAAACTTGCAGTATCACCATAGTGAGCAATCTATGAAGCATTCTTCTTATAAAAAAGTGAGATAGAAAAAAGAGAAAAAGACAAAAGGCACCATTTTCCCATGGTAAATAAGAAGTTTGCTGAGATGCTTATTGTCTGCTTGCCTTGTCATTTTTAAATGGGATAGCTCCTGTATCATGGGGCAAGGCGTACCCCATTGGCGGTTCTCTATGATACACATGTACTTACTATGACAAGAACTTACCGGTAACTAAAGTTGAGTAGCATGAGGAGTGGCCCTCGTGCTCAAGGGACATGAGATTGCCAACTTATAATTTGTCAAGCATATACTCCATACTTTGTTCACTTTAACCTTAATCACTTCAAGATTCTTATGATAGGGGCAATGAGAGCTGAAAGCTAACAAGTACCATAATTTTTGGAAGCTCTTTATGAGACTTGAAATCCCTTCTTCCCTTTGAAGGGCCTTTCTTCCACTTTTATATTGAGTCTCCACCTTCTATCCTTAGGCACCAATTAAGAGAGCATAGTTGCCATTCTTAGTTTTATGTGCATTGTCACAAAACTTATTGGTTGATTCATAATGTTGATATTGCTTACTCTTGAACTATTTATATCTAGTCACCCTTATGAACTTTGAAGGTGTCCTATGCATTTATGTTTTGCTACTCCATGAGGGACAAGCTAAATGCCACTATGCTATGTTTTCTATATGTGAAACAAACAAACGTCTTTCAATGCATTGTTATTCATGATCTTTGTTTGTATCCTTTCATGTTGCAGCATAGTTGTTATGTCTTATTGTTAGAACTTCATCTTTCATGCTCATGTTTAGAGTACTTTGATCCTAGCTTTCAATGCTTTACAAATGGTTTGATCTTGATTGTGATGGTGCATGTCACCTCTAAAATTATTCTTTTTATCACTTACCTACTCGAGGACGAGCAGGAGTTAAGCTTGGGGATGCTTGATACGTCGTAAACGTGTCTATAATTTTTTATGTTCCATGCTTGTTTAGTATCCACTTTGCTATGATTTGTCTACACTTTGAGGTATTTTTATACACTTTCTGGAACTAACCTATTGACAAGATGCCGCAGTGCCAGTTGCCTATTTTCTGCTGTTTATGGTTTCAGAAAAGCTAAAAAATGAATATTCTCGAAATTGGACGGGACAAAAGCCAATCTGCCTATTTTCCTAGGAGCAATACGGAAACGCGAAGCAAATACGAAGTAGGGCAACAAGGTGGGCACACCCTATGGTGGCGCGGGCCCACCTTGGTGGTGCCACCAGGGGGTGTGGGCCCCCTAGGCCTCCACCGACCTTGTCATTTCGCCTATAAGAAGCCCCCATGAGAAAACCCTAGATGAATCGGCAGACATCCACAAAAACTTCCACAACACCGCCACCATCGAAGGGGAGATTCGGGGGACAAAAGTCTCTGTTCCGGCACCATGTCGGGATGGGGAATTGCCCCCGGATTCATATCCATCGATATCCACCACCATCTCCATCGCCGTTGCTGATTCCAATGATGATGAGGGAGTAGTTTTTCCTCGAGGCTAAGGGCTCTACCGGTAGCTATGTGTTCATCTCTCTCTATGCGTGATCTTATTGTGGTCATGAGCTTTGTAATCAAGTAGGTCTACTGTGCTACTCAAGTGCTTTAATCAATCTCCGGCTCTCCCCACGTGTGTGAAAGTGACAACGTGCACACCGTGTGGCACTTAGGCTATATATTACATAAATACTTGTCATGAGTTATATTTGGAGTTGGTTGTCTCTATGAAATTTTGGTGTTTGTCAGAACCATCTAGCGCTCAAGGTGATAGTGTGGGTTTACCTATATGGGGAAGCGAACTTTGAGGTGTGTTGTTATAGCCCTACCATGGATTAGAGTGTCCAACCGGAGAGTATTTTAGAGTAGTAACATGAAGAGAAGATATTTATATGAGAGTGTTCACTAGTGAAAGTATGATCCCTAGGCCTTGTTTCTAAGCATTGAAACACCGTTTGCAACTAGATCTGTTACATGTTTGCTTGCTTCCATCTTTATTTCAGATTGCCTTTAGTCTTTTCCTCCCCATCAAGCTCTTTTCTGGCATCGTTGATCATCCATACTACTTGTATTTTACTATCTCGTCGCCGAACTAGTGCACCTATACACCTGAAAAGTGTATTGGCTGTGTTGGGGACACAAGAGACTTCTTGTATCTTGATTGAAGGGTTGCTTGAGAGGGATACCTTTGACCACTTCCTCCCTGAGTTTGATAAACCTTGGATAATCCACTTAAGGGAAACTTGCTGCTGTTCTACAAACCTCTACACTTGGAGGCCCAACAACTGTCTACAAGAATAGAAGTGCGTAGACATCAAGGTCCTAGAGTCCAATACAGGTTGGATTACAGTTTGAGATACAAATTTATGACTATGTCAGTTTGGGATTCTGCCTTGATCAGCACGTCTGGTTCCTGGGCTTCAGATGCTTCTAAGACCCTTTGTTTTTCTCGGGCCTAATGGGCCTTTGTTCATATCCATACAAGATATATCAATCATGGGAACCCAATAAATTATGCCCATGTCACTGCCGGATCGCAAGACTTTATTGGTTTGAACTGACGCACGTGTACACCTACATTGTCCATAATCCCTTGATCGTTAACGCTTCGAGCGTACATACCAAATGTGTGGTACGTAGGAACCACTAACGCGTCCATGGTCTTGAACCGAATGGTCAATGTTGATCATATAGGATGCAATAAGATGGTGGTGAGTCAGATAACATGGAGGTTATCTCACTTATCATGGATCCTTGGGGATCGTGTAGGGGTTCCGGGCAGAAAATCAAAAATCTCACTATCCGGGAAACCCCGATGCCCAAGATATATCTACGAGTAATGCAGTAACGGCCGAAGGTTTCAGATGCATATCCTTGTAGTCCAAAAGCGGTTAACATTCTGAGGGGAACATGGTTGATGTAGTCGTGCTCGTAGCCGAACTCAAGGTCGCGAAGCTCCTCGCAGGTCACTCTGATATGTCGAAAATGTATCTATAATTTTTGATGTTCCATGCTTGTTTAGTATCCACTTTGCTATGTTTAACAAGTTGCCACAGTGCATGTTATAGATCTTGTGAGCTCCGTTCATGATGTGTTTTGCTTTGTCTATACTTTGAGGTGTTTTTATATCTTTTCTGGAACTAACCTATTAACAAGTTGCCACAATGCATGTTGCCTGTTTTCTGCTGTTTTTGGTTCCAGAAAGGCAGAAAATCAATATTCTCGGAATTGGACGGGACAAAAGCCAAAGTCAATATTTTACCGTGGGCGACACGAATCCAGAAGACGAGACGGAGGGGCGCCACGGGGTGGCCACAACACTAGGGGCGGCCAAGCCTGGCCCACGCCTGGGCAGGGTGTGGGCCCCCTGGGAACCCCCCTTCCTCGCCTCCTCGCCTATAAGAAGCCCCCGATGCAGAAACCCTAGGCACCCGATAAAAACTCCACAAAACCGTCTGTAGCCACCGCCACCATCGTCCCTAGATCGGGGGGATTTGAAGTTCTTCCCGGCACCCTGTCGGAGGGGATATCATCATGGAGGCCTTCTTCTCCGGTATGATGCGTGTGTAGTTCCACCTTGGACTACGGGTCCATGTAGTAGCTAGATGATCGTATCTCCTCCTTGTGCTTTCATGTATAGATCTTGTGAGCTCCGTTCATGATCAAGATCTAATCTATTTGTAATCATGCATGTTGTGTTTGCGGGGATCCGATGGATATTGAGATTACTATGTTAGATTGATTAATGGTTTTGTCTTTATGATTCTATCATGTCTGTGTTGTTTGTGATCTTGCATGCTCTCCGTTGTTAGTAGCTATCTTGGCCAAGTAGTTGCTAGTGACTCCAAGAGGGCGTATTCATGCTCGATAGTGGGTTCATGCCTCTAGTTTTCAAGGGAAGTGACAGAAATCTCTTCGGTTGTAGATGTGCTATTGCCAGTAGGGAGAAAACAACGGTCTCTTGTTCATGGAGCAAGTGGATTATTTACCTTACACACTTTGCTTAAAACAGGTGTATGTTGCTTGCAACTTAATACTGGAGGGGGTTCAGATGATAACCCAAAGGTGGACTACTAGTCATAGATGCAGTTGGAAGGCGGTCTATGTATCTTGTTGTATTGCCCAATCGAATCTCATAGGATCTTTTTGTCTAGTATTGCATTGTTATGCCTTGCTCAGTTCCTGTCAATTGCCCTGCTGTAATTTGTTTACCCTGCATGCCATGTTGTTTATCTAAGGATAGCACCTCTAGTGAACTATGGACCCAGGTCCAATCTTTACCATTGATACATTCTCCACTGTTACTGTTTACTTGCTGCAAACCACCATTACCTTCCACACCATACAGTTAATTCTTTGTTACAGCAACCAGTGAGATTGACAACCTCATTGTTAGTTGGCGCAAAGTCTTGAGTTTGTGTTGTGCAGGTATCCGTGTTGCTTGCAACACCTGTGTGGCGTTTCCTTCCTCCTACTGGTTCGATAACCTCGGTTTCTTACTAAGGGAAGGCTTGCTGCTGTGTTGTTTCACACCTTGCTCTTAGGGTTCCCAACAGGCTCCACATAAACTGAGCCATCAACAAGTTTGTTGGCGCCATTGCCGGGGAGGCCAAGGACGTCTTCACAAGGTGAGTCCTCCACTTCCTTTCTCTTTACTTTGTTTTTAGTTTGCTTAGTTTCTTTTTCTTGGTTTTGTTTGCCTCTTGTTTTCAAAAACTCCAAAAAAATTAGTCTAGTTTGGTTTGCTTTCTTTATTCAAAATCACAAAAAATTAGTTCCTGCTCTAGCTGCTGCTGCTGTCTTTGGCTTGCCCACCGTTGCCAAAATGAACTCAGCTGAGAACACCAAGTTGTGTGACTTCACTAGCACCAACAACAATGATTTCCTTAGCACTCCTATTGCTCCACCTGCTCTTGATGCTACCTTTTATGAAATTAAGCCTACTTTGTTGAATCTTGTGATGAGAGAGCAATTTTCTGGTGCTAGTTTTGATGATGCTGCTTCCCATATGAATAGCTTTGTTGTACTTTGTGAGATGCAAAAGTATAAGGATGTGGATGGAGATATTATTAAGCTCAAGCTTTTTCCTTTCTCCTTGAGAGGAAAAGCCAAAGAATGGTTGCTATCCTTGCCTAGAAATAGTATTGATTATTGGACTAAGTGCAAAGATGCTTGTAACACCAAATTTCTAGTTAATATTTAATTAGGGTTGTTTGTGCATTCATGAGCATCATTCCTTAAAATGCATGCATTGAAGAAATAAAACAAAACCCTAAACCATATTTCCCCCCTCTTTGAAACAATTCAAAAGGTTTGAATATTTTGAAAACTATCAAAATGTGTGGAGCCCAATCTGAATAAAAGGGACCCACAATAGTTGGTATATTTTTACAAAAGCTTCTGGTAATTTTTAAAACATCCAAATCAGATTTGGAATTCAAATATAGAAAGAGAAAACAAATTGCAGAAAAAGAAAAAGGTTTCTATAAAAAAACTGGAGCCAGATGCCTCAGGTCGAGCAGCCCAGCAGCCTCCCTCTCCTCTTCCCCTTTCCCGCGGCCCACTCTCGGCCCAACCAGCCCACCAGCGGCCCCATACCGTTTTGACCCATCTAACACATCGTCGTCTTCCTCCCACCGCTGAAGCAGCTCGCTGTCTGTGCCTCCGCCGCCCGTCTGCGCCATGATTCCCGCCGGCGCTGCGATGCACGCTACCGCCTCCTCCAGCGTCTATAAGTATCCCCTCGAGCCTCTGGATGAACCCTAGCTTCTCCTTTCCCCAATTTCTTCCCTGGCCGAAATCCTAGACTTGCATGTGCCGACCGACATTGTTGTTCTCGTCCACCTCTCGCCGTTCCGTGGCCACCTATGAGCTCGCCCTGATGCGCTGGTTCGTTCCAGATAAGTCACGAAGCCCGGCGGGCCCGCAATCTTCCGAATCGACACCTCACTTCGGCCGGCCACCGCAGTCACCGCCATCGATTCTGGTGCCGTTCTTGCTCGACACGCCTCCCCGGCCCCTTTTACGCGTTCTAGGTGAGATCCTAGACCTCCCAGTACTCTCCAATCCCTCTCGCTTCCTCTCTGTCGCCTCCTCCACGAGCACCTGTCGCCGCCGCTGTTGTCCGGTGACCAATAATGAGCGGCGGCGCTCCTATATGGTCCGCCTCGTCGCCCTCTCTCCAACGAGCCTGCTCACGCATTCTGGGGCGCTCCCAATCGACACGTCCGCGTGTGACCTGGGAGCACCTCCATTGCTGACATCATGCTGACGTCAGCATGAGTTCATAAACCCAATTCTTTTAGTTTTATGTTTTCTGAAATTATTTTTTGGAATATAAATAACCCCTGTGGGCCCCATCTGTCAGGATTTTATTCTTTTTGGAAATTAATATCTGAAATGAATAAACATATGACATGTGGGACCAAGTGGATAAATATTTAATATAATCCAAAAATGTTTTATAGTTTCCTAAAATGATTTAAAATGGATTTAAATTGAGAAAAATCATAACTAATTCATATTAAATCAGAAAATTATGTATAATATATTAAAATGTTCAGAAAAATAACAACTACCTATCTAAGTTATAATCATGCATTGTTCAACAACTTTCATAGCAAGTTTAATTAGAACAACCTAGTAACCCTAATAGGTGATTCTAGAGTTTCCCCGAATTAGGGTTTGTACCACTCGGAACCTCGTTTAAACTACCAAGCATGTCTTAGGGTTACATTTCAAAGAAATTTAACGTGTCATATCATCATTCTTGCTTGAGCATTGCATCGATGCCATTGTTGATTGTTCCCCTCTCTTTCTAGTGTTTGGTTCTTCCTGGTAGAATAGGATATCGAGATCAAGATCGAAGACCGAGATGAACACCATCGAAGTTCGAAGATCGACGAATAATACTTGACTAACTATAATCAAGACAAGTACAAGGCTCCCAAAGATCTGCTTATCTGTTATCAACTGGCAAAGGCAAGCATAGCCCCACCATGATATAATCCTAGGATTTCGAAAGCATTTCTATTCTTGCCATGTTGCATACGATTCTACTATGGTCTTTTATCGATAGATAGAGTATCCTACCTGTTGCATTACTCCCTTTGAGCTTATATTACTTGATCCACTGCTCCTAGCATAACTAGGTTTGGCTTGTGTGCACCACTAGAGCTTATATTTGTGTCTGCTTAACCATGCATAGCTATTGAGTCTGGTCCATCCAGATGATGTATCAGATGTAGAGAATCTAGTATGACAGGAGAACATGATGAGATGAGACCAGTGATATGAGATTAAACATGCTAAGGCTTATATGGGAGGCCACGGTGGGATGTGGTTTTTTCTAGTCCCATGCTCGCCACCACTAGGAACTGAGATGAGCGTACAGCCACACGGGGCTTGGGAACCCCTTGCCTGATTAACTTGCCTAATAGATTCCATAAGTCACATAGTTCGGGCCTTCCATTCGACATGCATTCTGGATCTTCTCAAAGGTGGTGAAGGAGGTGCATTCATAACAGGTAGGGAAGCGTGGCCGCGGTTGCTTGGGGTTGATAGCGCCCCTGGTAAACCAACCTTGCCTCACATCTTTAAGTATCGGCTTCGGGATTTGACCCGTTACGGTGGAACCATACTTATTGCATGACTCATGGTCTTGGCGAAAGCAAGGTAAAGGTCGTGGCCAACCACCCTCTGCCGGCCTTCCAAGGAAGAGGGCTAAAACATTGGCATTAAGAGTCGGTTGGTACGTGTAGGTAAAGTTGTACACCCCTACAGGGTTAAATCTTTTCGAAAAGCCGTGTTCACGGTTATGAACGCTTGGTGACCAGATTCTAAGATCATAAAGAACTATAACCTAATCGTAAAACTTGGTAGATCAATTTGTGCTTAAGGATGTTTCCTCATGGGTACGAGGGGGTGATCCTAGTTGGTAGATGATGATGATTCGGTGGATATCAAAAGATGATGACCAATATTTTGGAGATATCGCTCTCTTATCCCCTTTTAAAATACTCTGAATAGACGAGCTTCTTCTCCCTCTTGTTTTATAAACAAAAATGGCTTTATGCAAAACAACTCCACCAGCCATAAGTCTTGCGGAGTACACCCTGTACTCACCCTTTCTTTGTTGATACTTTTGGCAGAGTAAGTGTTCCCCTGAAGATCAGTTTGGTACTACATCGACATCGACGAGTATCTTGGGGTTCCCGGCCGACAGCCTAGAATCTATGGGTCGGGACGTCATCGTTATGCTTCAGGCCTCTTAGGCCATTTGTTAAGTTTTCTGTACTTAATAGCATAATTTGCCTTCCGTTGTTTGATGTTTGTGGTCAGTGACCTCTTCTTGTAATAATTTGGTTCTTTGCTCAGTTATGAGCTTGCTGTAATAATTTTTGTGTCGTAGGGTCACTGCCGTGTTACCGATTCTTCACTGGATATCCTCGAGCTCAAGGTTAAGCTTATGTCAGACGGAGGTCTAGGATTTGTTTAGCCCTGATACCGGGGTGTAACAGGTCTTGGTATCAGAGCAGCACCGACCGTAGGAAAACCTTTCTATTGGTCGATGTTGAGTCTAGTGTTTGTGAAAACTATTTGAAAGATGAAAAGTATTTGCGAAAACTCTAGTATGCTTCTTTTACTCCTTATCCAGTTTCGCTCTAATTCTGGGTCATCTTATCTTGTGTTGATTTGGAAAAGTTTTGCTATCTTGTCCAGTCTTTCAAAACTTAGGTGCCTCTTCAGGCATGACGGTTCTCAACCACTTGACCTAGTGTTGAGTTCTATAGAGTTGTGTGTGTTGTGAATTCCTTGTTTCCCTTGCTCTTGTTCATCTGAGAGATTTCTTTCTATCATGATCTCTCTATCTTTTGGACCCACAATATTTTATTATAGGATCCACAATGTTCTGATCTAGGCTTCGAGGTTTCCCTTCGCCTCGTGTGCCTCCTTTTTGTTTGTTTGGGTACTTCAGAAGTTGTTTCTTCTCTTGGAAGCTACCTCGTGATTACTATCTTGTAGTGTACTTTGTGTCACTCAAGTAGTAGTTACTCCTTTCTTTGGATTTTAATCCTTGGACTTGAACCTAAGATCACCGATTGTGCTGGATTCTGGTGTTGTGAATCTTGTACATGAAGCTGATCTTTATTCCAAGATCCACTCCTTTCACCCCAGTTGTTAATGTTCACACATTACCTCAGGTGGCTGGTATTACTATTCTAACCTTCAAGCTTGTGGTCAATGTCGCGATTGAATTTTGACAATGAAGAACTTTCCCTACCACATGCTATGGAAGATGTTCTTTAATGGAACCAAATAGATCACGACAAGAGTAATCCTCGAGAGTCTCGCATCTACCCTTGTGACTCTGCCACACCTTTCCCCTTTTTGCATTGGTTTTCGGAAGGTTGTTGACTTATGCATCCACATCTCGGGATTCCATCCTGAGCATGTTCTTCTCCCCTTGTTGTTTTCCAACCTTTGTCTACCAGTTGGTAGCCAAGTAGTAAATGCGCATCGGTGTCTTCCGAAGCAAGATACGCTTGTGGTCCGTCATGACAAACCATTTAGGGATGTCAGGAGAAACAAACTCTAGTACCTCGTCATATCCAGGACCTGGTCAAAGTGTTGTAATCCGCAGATCTAGAGGCAATGATTAGCTTCTACCTGTTCTACCTTAAAGCATCACCCTCTTTTATACTAAGAGGTTGTGCCAATTTTCATGACCCCTTAATGAAGTGATACTCTCACACATTTTTACCCACCCTTCCTTGAGCTTTCGCGCTCGTGAGTGATGCGTGTGCGTAATAATGTGGCTATTTGAGATTCTTAGCAATTATTATTGTTTAGAACTCAAAGGACATTTGAGTCATTCTTAGCATGATTGGTTAACCCCATCACTAAGAAAAGGAATGATTGTGCTACCAAGTCCGTTATTCTGGTACACTCTCTTCGGTCAAAGAGTTAGGCTTGTGCCGAAGCTCTAAGACTATGTCTTAAGCAAGTTTCCTCTTGAACTAAGTGACATATCGGTGGTTCGTGATATTATATATGTCTTCTAGAAGTATTGCCATGTTGCCACATGACCGTGTTGTCAAGTTCTTGAGCAAGCAAGTTCTCTGAATTTCTCTTTCTTCCAAGGATCCGTGCTGGATAACCCTGAACTAGTTGGTTGAGCTTAAACAACAACTTGGAGAGTTGTAAAACAAAAGTTCTATCTGACTCAGTTATTTCTAAAAGGGATGTATTGTTTTGTTCGTGTTGAAGCAAGATAGTATTTCCTTCGAGGATTTGTTATCTTCCCAAATCTTTGATTTGATTTGGGTTATCGTCAAATCAAACTCAGTTCCAAGTACTATCTTGATGGTGTTTCTACTTGTGATGTTTCACTTGAGTAAATCTTTATGTCCTTTGGTCTGACCAATACTTCTGTCTTGTTCACGCAACATATGAGTCCATCTTCTTGGAGTGTCTCGATAAGTTTGTTGTTGATCCCATCGATGACATCCTTATCTTCTCCATGCTAGATTTGATTCATATGGAACATTTGAGCATTAATGTTGGAAACTTTCGAGAACCATCCTCGAGTCTATAGGGATACGGGTAGGCTACACTAGCGCAAATCAAAAATTTCTACCACGTATACCAGGATTACTGTTGTCATAGATCACGGGATTACCACTAGACACGCAGTTGCGGAATTGATGAAGCGCGTCAAGGCAGTGCAGACGTTCCACATCTCCTCCTTATCCTCGTCCCACGAGAATCTCCCCTTGCGCGGCTCGTCCAAGCGCTACAGATGCAGCGCCTCCGAGGTATCCATACGTACAGGGTGGAAGCATCAGACGCCGGACTGCTAGGTCCGCGCGCGTGACACAGGCGTGAGGAGTGGCGGCTAGGTGGAATGATCTCAGGTCTAACCCCTGGCCAACTCGCCCCACCCTCTCTTATATAGGCGTACCTCATGGGCTTCTACATTAGCAGCCCATTAGTAGCCTAAGCCTGGTCTAATTCACATCCAATCCTCATTAGGCTTCCATCCCCTTAAGTGTGTGACCCTATAGGTTCATATACGTATAGACATGACACGAATACACTTATTCTGCCAATAGTTGGTAGCGGCCTCTAGCAAGACGTGCCAACTCCTAAACGCATACAAAGATCATATCGGACGAACCATCACAAGGTTTAGTACATGTCTTTCCCTTTGCCTCACGATATTTGGTCTAGCTCCAAGCTGACCTCCCTTTCTCAATACTGTGATTCGGAATCCCTTTACTAGGTTAACTCTTAACCATATGTAGCACGGCCATGCATTTCTGGATCTGATCACTCGAGGGCCCCAGAGATATCTCTCTCAAGTAGAGAGGGGCAAATCTCATCTTGATTGACCATGCCTTGCAGCATGCTTCAGGACAAACCCGAAAGCTACCTTTATAACTACCCTGTTACGGTGCAGCGTTTGATAGCCCCAAACTAGGTCGATCCACATCTCAAGTACATGCGACAATCTCAGGTCTAAGGACAAAACGTACACGATGTGTAGAGAGAGAGCTGCAACTAATTTCCAGTCTCAGGTTGGGTCAGTCCAACGCCATGTTCATAACATGTGTCCACATTATTGGTTTGACATCTCCATGTCTATGACTTGCGAAACATAGTCATCAACCAATCGATGTGCTAGTCTAATATTCACATGTGTCCTCACATGAACTCCGACTAGGGACAACTATTAAATAACCATACAAGTAAAGAGTTTCACAAACAATTCACATAATTGCCAATCAATACAAGTTGCCTGATATGGATATTCAAGGAAAATTACAATAACTCATGGATACATATGAAATATAATCATCTCTATGATTGCCTCTAGGGCATATTTCCTTCAGAGTCATCTCGAAGTATGTGTTATGGATGTTAGAAGTAACCTTCTCTGGTTCATGTGCAATTGTTGAATGATGTCGCGGTGGATTCGAGTAGAGTTATCTCCGTTCCTTAAGGATACATGTGTGTTTTATTGTTAGTACTTAAGTGTATGAAGTTGTCCTTCGACAAGTTGCTAATACATGGGTCTAGCAATCTAGCTCATATTTTGGAGCTTGACACTATAGTCCGTGTCTTGAGAATCTAGTGCCTTTACCTTTGTGTAAATGTTGCACCCTTTCTATTCAGACATGCTGAGTCTGAATTATCATTCCACCTAACCAAAGCTGAATCTCAAGCAGCAATGATGGTTGGTGTTCCTCAAGGTTTTGACATAGGTCTCTTTATAAATCTGGCAAGATTGATGTAATGGTTGACACACTTAGCCAGAAATACCTTTTGTCATATTCTTTTGATTCAGCAATAACAACCACTCTTCATGAGGCTTCTTCTATGATTTATTATAGGAGTTGTTCCTATGGTTCTTTTGTACCCGAAGTCCGACCTTTATTTGATGTTTGATTTCCCGAACATCAAGGAGAACATTTAAAGTAGTGCTGCTAAATGTCTCTCGGTCAATCCTCCAGACCCTTTTATGTTGCCAAGCGTATGGTTGTGCCAAGAAACTGATGTCTGAGAATGAAGTTTCTTTTTCTCGTGTCATCAGGAATCTTCTTAACCATTCATCTCAGTGGTGTAAAGTGATCTCATGATCTATGACAAAGATCTTGATAGTCCTGGATGAATAAAGAGTTTCCTTCATTTTCTCAACTATGTTTCAAGAGCGACTATGATTTTGGTAATCAGAAGTTTCTCTTGTTACATGTTCCTTGTGACTCTTACGAGTCCTCTTCACAAAACACCTTTTTGTATTGGCCTTTTGTTGGATGAAAGAGTGACCCTTTTGTTTCAAAAGTAGTTCAACAGCTTGGTTTTGTTGATTCATATCTCTATAACCCGACAACTCTACTTAAGTCTTTAGTAGAGGTTTCCTCTCGAAGTCTGTGGTCATGTTATTTATGTTGAAACCTCCCTTCTCAAAAGCTTATATCTTTTGTGAGGTCCATGGTCTCAACCCTTACGAAGACCATCTATCTAATAACTTGAAACCTTCCCTCTTGTTTCCTCCGTTACCTTGATGTGTTTCATGTCATCATCTCAGAGTTATTTCTGAACACTCCATCCATGAGTTGACCATGAGATATTCATTGTGTTGTCTAGTGTGTTTCTCTCTTATCCTTAGAGTGACCCTGATCCTTCCTCTCTATCTCTTTTCCTACCTTTGGAATCTCGGGTCGAGATTCTCGTAAGGGGGATAGAGCTGTAACACCCTAGTTCTAGTTAATATTTAATTAGGGTTGTTTGTGCATTCATGAGCATCATTCCTTAAAATGCATGCATTGAAGAAATAAAACAAAACCCTAAACCCTATTTTTTCCCCTCTTTGAAACAATTCAAATGGTTTAAATATTTTGAAAACTATCAAAATGTGTGGAGCCCAATCTGAATAAAAGGGCCCCACAATAGTTGGTATATTTTTACAAAAGCTTATGGTAATTTTAAAAACATCCAAATCAGATTTGGAATTCAAATATACAAAGAGCAAACAAATTGCACAAAAATAAAAAGGTTTCTATAAAGAAAACTGGAGCCAGATGTCTCAGGCCGAGTAGCCCAGCAGCCTTCCTCTCCTCTTCCCCTTTCCCGCGGCCCACTCTCGGCCCAACCAGCCCACCAGCGGCCCCATACCGTTTCGACCCATCTAACGCATCGTCGTCTTCCTCCCGCCGCCGAAGCAGCTCGCTATCTGTGCCTCCACCGCCTGTCTGCGCCATGATTCCCACCGGCGCCGCGATGCACGCTACCGCCTCCGCCGACGTCTACAAGTATCCCCTCGAGCCTCTGGATGAACCCTAGCTTCTCCTTTCCCCAATTTCTTCCTTGGCCGAAACCCTAGACTTGCAGGTGCCGACCGACATCGCTGTTCCCGTCCACCTCTCGCCGTTCTGTGGCCACCTATGAGCTTGCCCTGATGCGCTGGTTCGTTCTAGATAGGTCACAAAGCCCGGCATGCCCGCAATCTTACGAATCGACACCTCACTTCCGCCGGCCACCGCAGTCACCGCCATCGATTCCGGTGCCATTCTTGCTCGCCTCGCCTCCCTGACCCCTTTTACGCGTTCTAGGTGAGCTACTAGACCTCCCAGTACTCTCCAATCCCTCCCTCTTCCTCTATCGCATCTTCCACGAGCACTTGTCGCCGCCGCCGTTGTCCGCCATCGTGCTCCTTGCTCCGGTGACCAATAACGAGCGGCGACACTGCTATATGGTTCACCTCGTCGCCCTCTCTCCAACGAGCCCGCTCACGCATCCTGGGGTGCTCCCAATCGACACGTCCGCGTGTGACCTGGGAGCACCTCCATTGCTGACATCGTGCTGACATCAGCATGAGGTCATAAACCCAATTCTCTTAGTTTTATGTTTTCTGAAATTATTTTCTGGAATATAAATAACCCCTATGGGCCCCATCTGTCAGGTTATTCTTTTTGGAAATTAATATCTGAAATAAATAAACATATGACATGTGGGACCAAGTGGATAAATATTTAATATAATCCAAAAATGTTTTATAATTTCCTAAAATGATTTAAAATGGATTTAAATTGAGAAAAATCATAACTAATTCATATTAAATCAGAAAATTATGTATAATATATCAAAATGTTTAGAAAAAATGAGAACTACCTATCTAAGTTATAATCATTCATTGTTCAACAACTTTCATAGCAGGTTTAATTAGAACAACCTAGTAACCCTAATAGGTGATTCTGGAGTTTCCCCGAATTAGGGTTTGTACCCCTCAGAACCCCGTTTAAACTACCAAGCATGTCCTAGGGTTACATTTCAAAGAAATTTAACCTGTCATATCATCATTCTTGCTTGAGCATTGCAACGATGACATTGTTGATTGTTCCCCTCTCTTTCTGGTGTTTGGTTCTTCCTGGTAGAATACGATATCGAGATCAAGATCAAAGACCGAGATCAACACTGTCGAAGTTCGAAGATCAACGAACAATACTTGACCAACTATAATCAATACAAGTACAAGGCTCCCAAAGATCTGCTTATTTGTTATCAAGTGGCAAAGGCAAGCATAGACCCACCATGATATAATCCTATGATTTCGAAAGAATTTCTATTCTTGCCATGTTGCATACGATTCTACTGTGGTCTTTTATCGATAGATAGAGTATCCTACATGTTGCATTACTCCCTTTGAGCTTATATTACTTGATCCACTGCTCCTAGCATAACTAGGTTTGGCTTGTGTGCACCGCTAGAGCTTATATTTGTGTGTGCTTAACCATGCATAGCTATTGAGTCTGGTCCATCCAGATGATGTATCAGATGCAGAGAATCTAGTATGACAGGAGAACATGTTGAGATGAGATTAGTGATATGAGATTAAACATGCTAAGGCTTGTATGGGAGGCCACGGTGGGATGTGGTTTTTTCTAGTCCCATGCTCGCCACCACTAGGAACCGAGATGAGCGTACAACCACACGGGGCTTGGGAACCCCTCGCCTGATTAACTTGCCTAGTAGATTCCATAATTCACATAGTTCGGGCCTTCCATTCGACATGCATTCTGGATCTTCTCGAAGGTGGTGAAGGAGGTGCATTCATAATAGGTAGGGAAGCGTGGCCGCGGTTGCTTGGGGTTGATGGCGCCCCTGGTAAACCAACATTGCCTCACATCTTTATGTACCGGCTTCGGGATTTGACCCATTATGGTGGAACCATACTTATTGCGTGACTCATGGTCTCGGCGAAAGCAAGGTAAAGGTCGTGGCCAACCACCCTCTGCCGGCCTTCCAAGGAAGAGGGCTAAAACGTTGGCATTAAGAGTCGGTTGGTATGTGTAGGTAAAGTTGTACACCCCTGCAGGGTTAAATATTTTCGAAAAGCCGTGTTCACGGTTATGAACGCTTGGTGACCAGATTCTAAGATCATAGAGAACTATAACCTAATCGTAAAACTTGGTAGATCAATGTGTGCTTAAGGATGCTTCCTCATGGGTACGAGAGGGTGATCCTAGTTGGTAGATGATGATGATTCGGTGGATATCAAAAGATGATGACCAATATTTTGGAGATGTCGCTCTCTTATCCCCTTTTAAATTACTCTGAATAGACGAGCTTCTTCTCCCTCTTGTTTTATAAACAAAAATGGCTTTATGCAAAACAACTCCACTAGCCATAAGTCTTGCGGAGTACACTCTGTACTCACCCTTGCTTTGTTGATGCTTTTGGCAGAGTAAGTGTTCCCCTGAAGATCAGTTTGGTACTACATCGACATCGACGAGTATCTTGGGGTTCTCGGCTGGCAGCCTAGAATCTATGGGTTGGGATGTCATCGTTATGCTTGAGGCCTCTTAGGCCATTTGTTAAGTTTGCTATACTTAATAGCATAATTTGCCTTCCGTTGTTTGATGTTTGTGGTCAGTGACCTCTGCTTGTAATAGTTTGGTTCTTTGCTCAGTTATGAGCTTGCTGTAATAATTTTTGTGTCGTAGGGTCATTGTCGTGTTACCGATTCTTCTCTGGATATCCTCGAGCTCAAGGTTAAGCTTATGTTAGACGGAGGTCTAGGATTTGTTTAGCCCTGATCCCAGGGTGTAACAATGATTTTATTGGAAAGTACTACCCTCCTGCTAAGATTATATCTATGAGAAGTGACATTATGAAATTTAAACAACTTGATAATGAACATGTTGCTCAATCTTGGGAAAGAATGAAATCTTTGGTTAAGAATGGTCCCACTCATGGACTCACTGCTTGGACGATTATCCAGACTTTTTATGCACGTTTGAACTTCTCTTCAAGAAACCTGTTGGATTCGGATGCTGGAGGAACCTTTATGGGCATCACTTTGGTTGCTGCAACAAGACTCCTTGATAATATGATGGTTAACTACTCTGAATGGAACACTGAAAGATCTCCACATGGTAAGAAGGTAAATTCTTTTGAAGAAACCTCCTCTTTGAGTGATAAGATTAATGTTATTATGGCTATGCTTGTTAATGGGAAAGATACTTTAGATCCTAATCATGTTCGCTTAGCCTCTTTGGTTGCTCAATAAGAGAAAGTTGATGTGAACTTCATTAGAAACAACAATTTCAACAACAATGCTTATAGGAGTAATTTTGGTGGTAATAACTATAGGCCTTATCATCCTAATAATGACAATTCCTATGGAAACTCTTACAACAATGCTAGAAGTGCCCCCTCTGAACTTGAAGTCATGCTCAAAGACTTTATTAGTAAACAAACCACTTTCAACAAGGGTATAGAGGAAAAGCTTTTGAATGTTGGGAAAAATATATCCTCTTTGTCTGAAGCACAGTCCTCCTTGATTAATAAAATGGCTTCTAAACCTGAAACCATGGAAAGTACCTTTGATGCTACTCATGACATACAAGTTACTATTGATGAAAATGTTAAGACTATTAGCACAACTTCATGCTAGGTGGGAAAGGGAAGCTGAAATTGATAGAAACAATAGTGTGTGCACCATCACCACTAAACCACAAGAAGTCCCTATTCCTCCTCCTACAATGTATAAGCCTAATGAGTCTACTACTAGTGATGCTAAGTTTGATTTTCATATAGATGATTGCAATATGTCTGAAGTGATTATGTTCCTACAAAATCTTGCTAGAAGTCCTGATGCTAGTGATATGCATGTTTCTTTCACCAAACACATTACAGATGCTCTTGTTAAGATAAAGGAAGAGAAGTTAAAACACAAAGCTTCTATTCCTAGAAAAGTAGAAGATAGTTGGGAACCCATTATTAATATGCAAGTGAATGACTTTGATGTCAAAGCTTCATGTGATCTTGGTTCTAGTGTCTCTATTATTCCTAGGAAGATTTATGAAATGCTTGATCTTCCACCTTTGGAAGATTGTTATTTGGATGTCCCACTCAATGATAATGCTAAAAAGAAACTCATGGGGAGTATTAGTGATGTTCTCATTATGGTTAACAATGCTTATGTCCCTGTTGATTTCTATGTTTTGGATGTTGAATACAATACTTCTTGTCCTATTACTTTGGGAAGACCTTTTCTTAGAACCGTTGGTGCCATCATTGATATGAAAGAAGGCACCATTAAATATCATTTTCCATTCAAGAACGGTATTGAAAAATTCCCTATGAGGAGAGAGAAGTTTCTTTTGCTCCTCCTTTGAAAGCAAGGTTTGATGTTAATGCTTCCTCATTTGAAAATACTTGATTCTTCTTGCTTCGTGTGCCTAACTTAAAGGCGTTAAAGAAAAGTACTTGTTGGGAGATAATCCAAGAGTTTACTTGAGTCTTGGAAGTTATTACTTCAGTAATGATGTCTCCTTATCCTTTACTTCAGTAAGAATGACCTCTAATAAGAGGGAAGTAAGATTTGGGGAGTTGCTGTCCCGAAACAGATTTCTGTTCTCCACCATAAAAATTTGTTAGGAGTCTCTATAACTCCGATTGAGATTATATTTTACGACTAAATCCCCCAGTATGTTAGCTAACTTTCGTTAGTTCAACACTTTTTGATTTGAGCAAAAGAAGATTTTCGAATAAATCGGTTTCTACCTGCTGGTCTATTTTGATAGATTTCTGCCATTATTTGCATTTGCTTCTTATCAATTTCTTTTTGAGTTCTCTTTTGGGGAATAGAGCTTTTTAAAGGAAGTTGCTTCAGTAGCTTGTGTTTTTAGTGAAAAGTTTTGCTGTTCCAAAGCTTTGCCCAAAGGTCTATTATCTTTTAAATACACTAATGTTGCTAATGAAGATTGTGTGAAGTTTTGTATGAAGGAAAAATTTCAGGTGTAGAGAGAGAATGATGTAATGAGATGAAGAATGGACAAAAGCTCAAACTTGGGGATTACACCATGGTGTCACCCCAAGAAATATCCAAGAGGTACAAGCGTCAAAGCTTGGGGATGCCCAAGGCATCCCTTTCTTCATCAATAAAAAGCTTAGGTCTATCTAGGCACTTCGTTTTTATTGTTTCATGCACAGTTGTGTTGTTCTTGGAGCGTCTTAGTTTTCATTTGCTTTTCTTAGTTTGTTTAGTTTGCTTGAATAAAGTAGTTTGGACCCACGTTCTTTCCATGTTGTTTCAAATAAGTCAATTGGTGTTGGGAAGGAGTAGAAAGTTCTTGCTTGGAAGTGCAAGAGGAGCTTGCATTGACTGCGACTTAGACTTTAGCATGACATGCTAGGTGTTGTTTTAACCTTATGCCTAGTGATTATTGTTGTAGCATGTGTTGTTCCAAACAACTGGGATTGCTTAGTATGCCTTGAAAGAATCATGCGTTGTTTTAGCATACAGAAGCATAGTATTGTGGCATTCTCCTTTGATGATTTGTTTGGGTTAACTTGGCACATGCTCACACCATGTTATGACTATGAAAAAGTCACCATAGCCTCTATGATCATTTAGTCCTTGACTTGTAGTACCACTCTATGCTTTGATTAGTAATGTTTTATCGCTCTTCATGAGTATGGCCATTATTGCTCTCTTAGTTGGTTGCTCCCATTCTTTTGCTAGCCTCCACTTGTTTGAGTAATCTCTACTCATGCTTCCAACTCCCAAGAAACCAAGTTATTCCAAAGTGTACACTATAAATTCCTATGCATGGTGTGTTACACCATTCCAAGTATATTCGTGTTTTCAGCTATCTTCCAATTAAAAAGTATTTTGTTATGTGAAAACTTAGTGATTAAAGCCCTCACGAACTTGATGGCACACTTTATATTCTTTGCCCCTAATAAACTTGAACCATTGTGTCGTCTATGTTGTATATGATTGCACTTATACGTTGGAATTAGCAGAACCATGCTGTCATGGGGAACGTTTTCAACATTGCACTTGTACTTTGTACTCAGTTGATATCATGCTCTTTTGTCTATGGATGTCACCGGTGTGAAATAAAGAGGGAGCTTGTAAGTCCATGGAGTTATGTATTTTGTGTTAAAGATACGCCTGGGTCGCTAGCCTAAGCCATGCCTAATCATGGTGGAAACTTGCAGCATCACCATAGTGAGCTATCTAGGAAGCATCCTCAATAAAAAGCTACGCATATGGTAAATAAAAAGATCATTGAGATGCTCATTGTCTGCTTGCCTTGTCATTTTGGTTATGAGAAAGCTCTTGTACCATGTGCAAGGGGTACCCCGTTGGCGGTTCTCTATGATACGCATGTACTTACAATGACAAGAACTTACAGGTGACTAAAGTTGAGTAGCATGAGGTGTGGCCCTCGTATTCAAGGGACATGAGATTGCCAGCTTATACTTTGTCAAGCATATACTCCATAGTTTGTTCACTTTAACCTTAATCACACCAAGATGATTATGATAGGGGTAATGAGGGCTGAAAGCTAACAAGTACCATAATTTTTGGAAGCTCCTTTTGAAACTTGAAATCCCTGCTTCCCTTATGAAGGGCCTATCTTCCACTACTATATTGAGTCTCCACCTTCTACCTTGAGGCACCATTAAGAGAGCATAGTTGCCATTCTTAGTTCTATGTGCAGTGTCCCAAAACTTATTGATTGATGCATATTGTGATACTGCTTGTTCTTGTGCTATTTGTTTCTAGTCACTTTTATGAACTTTGAATGTGTCCTATGCATCTATTTGCTACTCTATGAGGGACAAGCTGATTGCCACTATGCCATGTTTTCTGTATGTGAAATAAACAAACGCTTTTCAATGCATGTTATTCATGATCTTTGTTTGTAGCCTTTCATGTTGCGTGCTTAGTTACTTTGTCTTACTGTTAGAACTCCATCTTTCATGCACATGTTTAGAGTTCTTTGATCCCAGCTTTCAATGCTTGCAAATGGTTTGATCTTTATGGTGAAGGTGCATGTCACCTCAAAAATTATTCTTTTATCACTTACCTACTCAAGGACGAGCAGGAGTTAAGCTTGGGGATGCTTGATAGGTCGGAAACGTATCTATAATTTTTGAAGTTCCATGCTTCTTTAGTATCTACTTTGCTTTGCTTTGTCTATACTTTGAGGTGTTTTTATATCTTTTCTGGAACTAACCTATTAACAAGTTGCCACAGTGTCTGTTGCCTGTTTTCTTCTATTTTTGGTTCCAGAAAGGCACAAAATCAATATTCGTGGAATTGGAGGGGATAAAATCCAAAGTCAATATTTTACCGTGGGTGACATGAATCCAGAAGATGGGACGGAGGGGCGCCACGGGGTGGCCCCACCCTCCCAGGCGCGGCCAAGCCTGGCCCGCGCCTGGCAGGGTGTAGAGCCCCCGGGCACCCCCTGCCTCGCCTCCATGCCTATAAGAAGCCACTGATGCAGAAACCCTAGGCACCCGACCAAAACTACACGAAACCGTTTGTAGCCGCCGCCACCATCGTCCCTAGATCGGGGGATCTGAAGTTCTTCCTGGCACCCTGCCGGAGGGGAGATCATCCCGGAGGCCTTCTTCTCCGGTATGATGCGTGAGTAGTTCCACCTTGGACTACAGGTCCATGTAGTAGCTAGATGGTTGTATCTCCTCCTTGTGCTTTCATGTATAGATCTTGTGAGCTCCATTCATGATGAAGATCTAATCTATTTGTAATCATGCATGTTGTGTTTGCGGGGATCCGATGGATATTGAGAATACTATGTCAGATTTATTAACGGTTTTGTCTTTATGATTCTATCATGCCTATGTTGTTTGTGGTCTTGCATGCTCTCCATTGTTAGTAGCTATCTTGGCAAAGTAGTTGCTAGTGACTCCAAGAGGGGGTATTTATGCTCGATAGTGGGTTCATGCCTCTAGTTTCCATGGGAAGTGACAGAAATCTCTTCGGTTGTAGATGTGTTGTTGCCACTAGGGAGAAAACAACAGTCTCTTGTTCATGGAGCAAGTGAATTGTTTACCTTACACACTTTGCTTAAAGCAGTTGTCTGTTGCTTGCAACTTAATACTGGAGGGGGTTAGGATGATAACCCAAAGGTGGACTACTAGTCATAGATGCAGTTGGATGGCGGTCTATTATCTTGTTGTATTGCCCAATCGAATCTCATAGGATCTCTTTGTCTAGTATTGCATTGTTATGCCTTGCTCAGTTCCTGTCAATTGCCCTGCTGTAATTTGTTTACCCTTCATGCCATGTTGTTTATCTAAGGAGAGCACCTCTAATGAACTATGGACTCCGGTCCAATCTTTACCATTGATGCATTCTCCACTATTACTGTTTACTTGCTGCAAACCACCATTACCTTCCACACCATAGAGTTAATCCTTTGTTACAGCAACCGGTGAGATTAACAACCTCACTGTTAGTTGGGGCAAAGTCTTGAGTTTGTGTTGTGCAGGTCTCCGCGTTGCTTGCAACACCTGTGTGACGTTTCCTTTCTCCTACTGGTTCGATAACCTCAGTTTCTTACTGAGGGAAGATTTGCTGTTGTGCTGCTTCACACCTTGCTCTTGGGGTTCCCAACAGGCTCCACATCAACTAAGCCATCACACCCCTTGCTCCATCACCGTGCAGCAGTCCGGCTCACGACATCCAAAGTTCCCCAAGTGTTGCACCTTGTGGCTTTGTACACATACGGTGTACGACGAGAACCTTCGTCTCCCCGATCACGTCGGGAGTAAGTTTCGGAAGTAGATCTCCGGCTATGGAATCCCCGCAGCGCAACGGCGTGCTGCGGATGCGTCGTCTCTTGCATGAACATCCCTGGGTTGTGCCAACGTGTGGAGACAACTAGAGGGAGAGATATTGGAGAGGAGGAGTTCCCAACTCATGGGATCTGTAGATTGATCTGTGCCTCCAAGGGGGAGGGGGCCTCTTTATATAGGGGGAGGGGGCAGCCTTTCCCCTCCCCCAAGCCTTCCAAACAGCAGCCAAGGGGGGAGGAGGCGGCGGCCAGGGGTGGGACAACCCTGGGGCGCCCCAAAACCCTAACCCTAGGCGCCCTAGGGTTTCCCCTAAGCGTATGGGCCCTTAGGGCCCATTTGGGTGGCCATCTCTCCTCCGGTTTTCCTCATGGGCCCTTTTTCTCTAGGAAATTTGGCCCATTAGTGGGATAACCATTTAAATCATATTTTAATATTATATTTAATATTAATTATATTAATTAATATGTAAATACATATTACCAAATCTGATTAGACCCGAAACACCTTTTGGTTCCCCTTCTATATCCTCCAAACAGTTTCGGAACATCCCGGAACAATTCTAGTCCTCTCACCGGAACTTTTCCGGTTTCCTTTCTTTCTACGAACAACTTCGGATCTTTCTCCTCGGAACAATTCCGACTTTCTCTTTCTCTACTATGATTCCAACTTACGAAAAACCTCAAGTTCATTGCACCCTTAAGTTTATCCCCTCATGGCTCGGGAACAGCTACAGACATGACCTAGACTCTCTTGCGTCAATGATCAACATCGGGACCGTGATGCCCATGATGATCCCTATGCATTTCAGATTGACGATGTCGTTTGAACCGTAAACATCGAGTACATTTCCCTTAGTTACTTTGATCCTGCTTGTCCGAGATCTGATCGTTAAGGTATCTCGATACCTTGTGCAATCTCATTACCGACAAGTACTGTTTACTTGTTAGTGCGATATTACATCCCCGTGATATAGTCACATGTTGCAACATTTATGGATATAATCTCACCAAGTCGGCCTAACTGTATCTTACTCGTCACTGGGTGGAAAAATCCCGCTCTTGACGTAGTCTCTTCAACGTGTTTGTCCGGATACCCTACGACACCTTTATAATCACCATTTCACTGAGTGACGTTTGATGTCATCAAAGTAACCTCGGGAGACAGTGATTTGATATGGTATCACGGTCTAAGGATAAGGAGATTTCGTTTTTGACTATTGCAACGATGAACTTCGTGACTTGATCGTGTCGCAGTCTTTGAGGAATGTTCATCACATCATTCACCAATGATATGACCTTATTGTCAACCAACGCTATCACTTCATGATCATGAAACCTTGATCATCATGTTGACCAACGAACTAGTAATAGAGGTTACTAGGAACTTATGTTTCATATTACACCTGTATCAATGTTTCCACTTGATACAGTTATAGCACAACATGAAACTATTACAAACTTATTGGGATGTGACAATAACAAACCTTTTATTATTTTCCTCTAGGGCACATTCCCTTCAAATTGATGGTCCCATCCTCAATAATTATTTTTGAACTGCCTTTTGGCAAAATAATTTGACGAAGCAAATTTTCTACATTATTCAAGAGAAGCTAATCAAGTAGCCCATGATCTAGAAAAACATGTTTATGACCTAAATTATGACTTTTAGGAAACGTAGTCATCCTGGTTTCCTTTAAAATTCTCTTGTAGAAGATGGTATGATTGAGTAACAAATTCTATTGATTTGTCAAAGAAAAACATAATCCTATTTCTGAACACTTGGAGACCCAATGATGTGATGGGAGGCTACGTCTACGGATCCCCTTCTGATGTTACCTCGTCATGTGTTCCAATTGTATCTCTCATTATCTTGACTATACACTCCACAGAGCTATGACCAATTAGGTAATGGGAAATTTAACAAGTGAACATTCGGTCATTGGTCTTATATATGGAACGACTGCTTAGGCATCATCACATAATAGCGGAATGAATAGGAGAATGTAAGATGATGACCTAAACGGGTGCGTGAGGTAAATGAAGAGTGATGAAGGAATGGTGGAACAAGGTTGACTGATGATATGCCTAGGATCTCGGTTATGGATGAACATGCGATATTGATATCCTTAAGGTTAGAGGGGTCATCTGATCAGGGTGCCGCTACACCACTATGCCACAACCTGCAATGGGCACCAACGGAAAACTATAGCCAATATTTGTCATAGATCTTTGAGTCTATGACCAGTATAGTCGAGGAGGCGCTTCTACGCCGCAACTAGCATTCCAGAGGAGCAAGCCAGAGAAGAAGTGCACGACGACAATAAGAAAACGAGAAGGGTGGGGGAGGAGAGAGAGAGATGGCGAGGGGATGCAATGGGCAAGAGGTGTCTTCTCGAGTCTAAATCAATTAATCAAAGATCACGCCATTCTGGTGACACACTCGTCATCGACGTGCATACCTATGGAATTCATGTGCTTGCATAAGGTATTAGGGTGTGGATGTTGATGAAGTGTATCACACAGGTCAATCGAGATTTTAGGACGTTTGCAGGCAAATAATTCTTAATTAGGTTCGATAGTATCTTTCTTGATATTGCCATAGGCTACAAAGCAATTAGGAGCACCGAGAGTACGATATATACAAGGACACCACTAAAATTTCCAAACTGATTGATGTGTTCTTCCTTTTTAGTCTCCACCACCACCCATTAGTTTTGTATCGGTACAACTAATCGCATGTTGTGCAATTTACAAACACTACTATGGCTCGTATTAGCATAAAGCAGCTCGGTTTAGCTTAATGGAGAATGAACCGAGGAAGAATGCCTTTAAGTGCAGAGGAATCAGTCTAGATTCCCTATAAAAATGTAACGCTAGCAGGGTCAAAGTCAGCGATTACAAATAGTGTAAAACTGAACAACTATACTAGAAAAGTGCATAACTTGACTTCAAAAAGGGTGTTCTGCATTAGCCCTTTCTACTACTGCAAGACTCAGCCCTTCAATTCTTATATTTTCACTATATTTGAGCCTTTGTGGTTAGTAATATAATACTACAACTCCATGAAATTTCGCATCTACTACTCCGTATAAATTAACTTCCAAATTTAGTGGGTAAAACTAGGTAATGACGAAAACTAGGTAATGACAAAAAGGGAGTATTACTAGTTGCACGTACCGACAGATTCGTTGCAGATCAGCAGGGATGCGCGCGCAGAGCCACATGTGCCGGGAGGACACTTACGTGGTTTCCGACGCAAGAATGTGTGCCACAAGCAAATGTGTTTATTAAAGTTGACCTTTGATGCATCTACGCTAAGTTACTTTCCAGATTGTACGCGTCCTAATTATGATCAGCTGGTATAGTTTGTGATTGACGTATGTACAGTAGTATACTAGTACAAATCAAGCGAATGACGTTTTCAAACTTACTAGTCTAAAATAATACACAGAACTGAAAGTAATTGGCAAATATACATGCGCGCGTTTCTATTGACACACATAGATCGATCAAATAAATGAGATGATGGACGATGTTTTATTATTCGGTATATATGTAATAATTAAAGAATTCATATACATGGTTATTATAAGGTATCTTAGCTATACATGTAGCCAAAAAAACATATACAGTATATAACACATATTACAAACACATAATTTGATTTATTAATACCACGTACTCGTATATGTGACCACTTATGTATAGTAGTATGATGTAGTCCAACAATTAAACACGTAAAACAGGAGAGATGTATAAATCATCTGTACGATTTCGTATCTCTTTTTTTGTATACATATGAGAAGAGACCAACAATTGAAATAATAACTTGAACAATTCTGGACTTAATAATAAGATGCACTCACGTAGTATATACGTACTGCCGGCCGATTTTATTTCTTGATCATATGCATGATGGATTGCAGAAGTGTATATATATGCGTGGCGCTGCTCCACGTACGTAGGTACGCCGTTGGATCGGCATAGGTGATGATCACCCCGCGTAGTCGCAGAGGCCATAGCTGCATCCGAGGTTCTTGAGGCACTTGAAGCCGCACTCGCCGCAGTTCTTCCGGTCGTTGATGAGGTCAACGCACTTGCCGTCGCAGCAGGTCTCCCCGTAGGCGCACATGTTCCCGCACACGCCGCAGTGGGCGACGTTCTTATGGGTGTTGACGCACCTGTGGCAGTTCTGCTTGTTTTTCTCCTTGTGGGTGCAGACGTTGCAGCAGCTGTTCCCGGGGCTCTCCAGCTCCTCGCAGACCTTGGGTTTCTTCTCGCAGTTGTTGTAGGATATCGGCGGCGGGAGCTTGGCCGCCAGGAAGCGGCTTCTCCGGAGCCCGCCGGGAGGCGCGGCGTCGGCGAAGGCGACGACGGTGAGGGCGACGGCCAGCGCCATGAGAAAGGCGGTCGCTTTCCCCATGGTGATGGGCTCGCGGTGGACGGGGGGAGCGGAGCTAGGGTCGTGGCAGTGCGTGTGTGTGGTTTGTGTGTTTGGCAGGTGCCTCTATGAGGAGGGAAATGGGGGGTGTAGGGGAGGAGGGAGAGTGCTTATAGTATCGCCATGCCGGTAATGGGAGAAAGTCAATGGCGCGTACGTACAGGCGCACACGCATTGGCGACATGGTTGATTTGCACGGCAAAAGCCTGGAGTGTAGGGAGGGAGTGTGCGGCGCAAGGCTGTGGACTGCAAGCTAGCCGGCGCGCCAGAGGCATATGCTAGGTTTGGTTGATTTCTGGCGCTCAGCAAAACTTTAACATGTTTCATGCTTGCGATGGCGATCTTATGCGTGCAGACGTGTTGCTTCATTATATTTGCTGGGAGGAATATGCTAGGGGCTGACTGCTCATTCATTCACACTACCAAGATTTGACGCGTTTACCAAAGAGTTGATCATGAGTATGTTGACTACTACTATTCCATATGTCACCCTACGTACGAAACTGCAGTAACAATCGTGGCACTTTGAGGACTACACGTACTGCTGCGACTTGCGTCCGTTCCTGGCTAGTTGCTATAGCAGCTCCCTCCAGGGGCACTCTGTCGGCGTTCTCAACTTAATAATTGTCTCTAGGGTCACTTACCACGATCACTACGCAGCTAATGCACGGAATGGGTCTATAGGAGCAAATAATTGGCTATCTTAAGGCGCAATTTATTGTCAAAGACAAGTAATATGGTTAATTAGTTCCTCGTCTCATATTTGCTTCAGCCTGACATATACTGCATGTACTGATCATGTAGACAACATTCGACAGGTTTGGAACACTTCCATGCATCCAAAGAAACCAAATTGATGGTTTAATTAAAGAAAAAAAATGTTAGCTAGCTGAAACCTTAAATGACTTCTTCTGAAGGTTGACTCTACTTTGCTCTAGGAGAAGTTGATGCTACTGCCCGTGTAATCGAGGTAAAGAGTACAAATTAAAAAAGGCATGTTGCACATCAAGCTTCTAAATCATGTGTCCGTACTTCAGAATATCCCAGAAATAGCTTGAGCTGAAATCATCACTATAGAAAAAAACATGGCATCATGTAGTACTCTGTGACATATGAACGTAGCAAACAAAAGCACGGGCAATCCAAATGCCCGAATTGATTTCAGCTCAGCCCCAATAGAAAAACCAAGACCACAATATAATAGTACAACTGATATACAAAAATATCAAACGAGGTCTGCATGTGCACCTAGGGGGGACGGCTCGGGTGAAACCCTAGCTAGTGCCCCGGGCCCTCCCTATTCATATGTCCATCGCGTCCAGGGGAGAGGAAGAAAAAAGTTTGAGGGGGGCCAATCAAGAATTTTGCCTCTTGCATATTGTTTTGGAGGGTTGCATATTGTTTTGGAGGGCCGAAATACAGAAATCTAAAAAATTTAAGGGATTTTAGGTAAAAAGCAAGGGGTATACTAACACAACTCTACATGTGTGTGTGCGTGGTGGTGTGTGTGTTTTTGTGTGTGTGTGTGTGTGTGGGGGGGGGGGGGGGGGGGGGCATGGCCCTGCTGGTCCCCCTGTCTCCGCCCACTGATCCCATCACCATTTTAGGAAGCCGAGGGTAAAGCCTCATGGGTGGACACTAGTAGAGAAAACCCTACCGCCTGCGAGTTCGTGCTCGCCGGCGACCATCTCGCCGGCTATTCCGAAATTCGCCCATGGTATTCTATGTTATCGTCGGTGAGTAGGCCTATTCGCCGGTGTAGTGCTCCTACCACCGGCGCCCACCCATTTTCGCCGGGGCCATGCGGATAGGGAGGAGCAGAGGGCCTGGCGGATAGGGAGGAGCAGAGGGCGGCCGGGCGGCGAGGCGAATCGGCCGCGGGAACCGGTCGCTGCAGGGGCGGCGCCATGGCGGCGGAGGACGAGGCCGGTTCGGGGACGGCGGTGGTCGGCCTTGGCACATGCGGCGAAGGAGGTGGCGTCCAGCTCGAGGACGGACGGTGGACGGGGTGGTCTGCTCGCGGCCTGATGGCGGATGGGAGCAAGGAGGAGCGTCGGGGGATGGGGAGACGAGGGAGAGAGGGTGTGCGGGCAGAGAGAAAACTGGTGGCGGCGGCGGTTGCGGAAAACCGAGCGGGGTCGCGTGCGAGGGACGCCTGCAGGAGGGGATCGCGGGGTCAGGGTGGGGCCAGGGGTCTTCGACTGCGTGGGTGCGTTGTGTCGGTGTGTGCTGGTTTGGGTTGTGGGTGGTGGGCGTGTGTGTTTGGCTCCAGGGTGGGTAGCAGTAGGTGGTGGCGGCGGGTGGGGTGTGGAGTGGTTGGTCTAGGGTTTGGTGGCTGGGGTGTTAGGGCTAGGGTTCAACCGGTTGGGCCTTTTAGGCCTGACCGGTTTAGGTCTAGATTTAGGTTTGCTATTTGTTTATAAAATATTCTATTTGTTTTGTTTTGTTTTAAATCTTTTTAGCAAATAGTTTTTAGACAAATAGTTTAACAGATAACTATAAGACTTGTTTTGAAATAAGAGAAGAGGTATTGTTTTAGACAAAATAGTTTTTAGTTAAAATATTATGAGATCCAAAAATGCATGATGCCATGATGATGCACAAAGTTTTATTTAACATGCGATTTTCTAGTAGTGGTTTTAGCCGGGTTGCTACAATTCGACACCACTAACAATGTATCTCTCCCTCGAGATCCGCCTCCTAGTACGGGGAAGAAAGACGATGACCTGAATCTTCTCGCTTCGTGTAGATACTCGCGACACCACTAACGAGGGTTCCTTCTTTGTCTTGAAATTGGCGACACCGGGCTCACGTTCGTCGAGAGAACACTTCGGAGAAACAAAGGACGAAGGTAGAGGTATCAAAAGATTAGGCCACCTCTAACTTCCATGAGAAGAGGAAAAGTTACATTGATCCACCAGTTCGATGTACAGGAGTGAACAGTAAGAGTCGGGTAGGGTGATCCGTCCATCCCGTACCCAAACTATTAACTCTATACATGAATAGGAAAATCAGGCAACACAACTCTTGAAATTTAGAATGAAGATCTTCATAAGCGGTATTCGGAACAAAGGGGTGATGCAAGCTCTGCATTGGATCTGATGTAGATGAGGTCATCACGTTGGAAAACACCGAAAGACACAAAAGAAATCGTATGAAAGACACAATGATTAGGTTCCGCGATGGCTCCATTGGCATGAACAACACATGCTCAAGGTATACTCCAACTTCACCAACGCCCGTCCTTCACATATGTTTTCAACGATATAGATATCCATCAAGGTACACATACAGATAAAGTGTTCAAGAACAAGAAGATTGTATGAAGGGGACAACACACAAGATGCAGATTTGATGATCGTAGCACCACCGTTATAAAAGGGAGGAAGCGAAACCCTGAAGGTACGAGGAAAACCCAACCGCGAGAAATCCTAGACTCGAAGAAAAGATAAGAGATCAAATTCAAAACACGCAGAGGTAAGAGGAGAATAACAGAGGGGTAAGGAGTAAAAGCGGACCTAATCAGATCTATCCAACCGATTTTCGAAAATAGTTTTTGACACTCTACGACGTCCATTAGCTAGGTCATCCTACAGGCTGGACCAGTGGGGTGTCGTAACTGCTGAGCTCTGATACCACTCTGTAACACCCTCAGAATCGACCCTATGCAAGTTTCAGCGATCCCCGCCAAACTCGCATAGAAACGATTCAAAGGTGCCCACCAGGCACTTTCATGCGGGTAGAAAACGAAGTAATATCATTACACAATAGTCCACGATGGAACCCACAGAACAGATATATACAACAATGACTCCATGAGTCAAGAATACGGATACACCATACAAAGATCCAAATCAACTTGAAAATGATACAGCGTCCGACTACGGACAAGATGCAAATGGGGCTAAGAGCCCTGAAGAATAACCAATGGCGTCCATAACCCTGCCCAGGCCAAGCCGGAAGGGTAACCCTGCTAACAACGTCGATCTCAAAACCTGCTTAAACAAAAGGGGTGCCGACAAAGGGAAGAGGAAAAAGAGAGAGCGGTCAGTACTGAGGCCAGTATACGGCGAGGCTAGAATTCGCGGTCCTCGCCTACATAGGTATGGTGGACTGAGCGGCAGCGCAGCATGCACTAAACAACCTATAGAGACTCGAGATAACTGTCGGCTAGCAGAGAGGGATAAGAAAGACCTATTCGGAACCAACCTGATACTACCACCAAACATACCCATCCTGGGATTTCCCCCTCGAGACCAAACGAGGAAGTCAACCGAGGAACTCACACAGTTGGCAGTTTTATTTATTCAGTTATCGTTGCAGCAATTACTAGTCAGGTATAGATAGTCATCCTGATATATTAAGCAGTGGGCAGTTTTAGTTAACCGTTCCGTTGTAGTTGCAACACTTACTAGTCAGATACAATAAGCATGAGATATCCCAAACCCAGCAGTTGTTGGTACTTTTATTTAGCCATTCCGTTGTAGTGAAGCTGATTACTAGTCATATCGGATACAAGTCAAATTATAACAGTAAACTTTAGTTATAGTTGTCTATGATCGAGAACTGTGCTCCAAGTCGTCCATAACCGTGGACACGGCTTCTCGAAAAGATTTAACCCTGCAGGGGTGCACCAAAGTTTCCACACGCACCTACACCCTTGTTGTCAGATCAGGTAGGTACAAGATCACAAAACATACACCCAACGGTATGTCGACGGGGTTTCGGACACGACGTTTCCCAGACCCAAAGCAAGCACATGGGGGGCCACCCCACTAAGCTACCCGTAACGAAGTCGGACGGTCTCCGAGACGGACCCAGGGTTTGCGAGAACGGCTGTAAACGACTGGGAACCCAAAAGTGTGACTGGGCTTGTCGATACCGCGAAATCGTGCCGCGATCCAAAACAGTACAGGCGCTCCACGCGCAATCGTAAATAAAGCAGTAAAGCATGGCATAAGTACAGGATAGTAATAAAGCCCCAAACTACTTTGTGGCCCCCGGTACAGTACTTTGAAATCAGGTACTAATCGATGGGGGTGCCCACACACCCCACCTGTGGTTAGCGCGCTCGATCTCGGAACAGGTGTCAAGAACTCGGGGTCCTACGGGACACCAGTGAGCGGTTAAAAACCAAATATTGTCTATTACCCACCGGTGCCTATGCATTTACCTACTTTCACTTTTAGTTATTAAACAATAATTAAAGCCATGATCATCTCCAACATAAAGCATATGGCAGCCTTCCAACAACCGTGGTACTTGACGACACGCAACAGCACTTGAGCAAGCAACTACGACACGCAAGTCCAGCTATCTACCAAACAACAGGTAATAGGATGTGTCCAAGGCAATATAAGGCTGCAAGGGATATCACGGGTACGGAAACTAGAGCATCGCAACACAGCTAGCAATAGATTAACAGGAGGAAATAAAAACTATAAAAGTAAGATAGGTAGAAAGGGGGAGAATGCTCGCCTGAAAAACATTGCCGAAGGTTCACCCGCAGATCAGGTCGACACGCGCATCAACTCATCGGCCTAATCCGTGAAGAAGCAAAGCACTAGAAGAAACACCGGATGCACTATTTAATACTACGGCAGAAGATCGGGCATGATACATGTATGATGTATGACATGGCAAAGATGCAATGCAATTAGGCAATATTAAGCGGAACCGGGGTCCCGATAATTAATTATTAAGTTCATGTTGTTTAGATACCCCGCAATTTTAAATGTTGTCTTAACAAGGCAAAATATTTCATCGGTTCGATGCACAATTTAAATAGGACTAATATTAGTCTAGATGCGTCTGCATATGGTCTCCATGTTTAATTTAGGTGAATCGGCATAAGACCCCCAAACCACGTGATATGTGTGCAAATATGAACAATTTAATATGCAACAAAGATATATCATTTATAAAATGGGAGGTCTTGGAAAAAGGGGCCACACGTTGGGAACTCAATGATCTTGGGGTTCGCCGAGGGTTCGATCTTCGGATGCCGAGATCGGTCTTCAGGGTCTCGACCATCGGATCCTTGAAGGAGGTCATGGCGTTCCAGGAAGGCGATCTTGGCTTGGAACCGGTATGATTCTTCAGATGGCACGAGTTTTGGTGTCGGCAATCTTGTGGTCTTGGATTAGCATCAACACCGGTTCATGGTGGAGAACTAGCGAATGATGCCACCAATTAGTAGTGTGACCAAGGACAAAGGTAGGTACAAAGCTCTGTTGTGGAGCGATCTGACTCTCACCACACGCAAGCACATAGACATACACGCATGTCTGCAGAAGATTTGAGCAGGAATACAGGTACTGGCCCTCGCAGCAACCGAATGCGGCAACCTCTGGTCGAGGAGAGACGGAGCCGCAGGACGAGGACGAGGACGGCGGGTTGGAGTGGTGACGAGGCCGACTATGGCGGCGCACGCGGAACGACGAGACCGCAGCGGGAAGAGGTTGCAGAGGTGACGGCACTGGGTGCTCGGGGCTGGGGCGGCCTGGCGATGCGGCCCGCGGTGGCAGAGAGGAAACACAGAGGCCGGCAGCACGCCTCGCTGGCGAGGCCGACACGGGAAGGGCAGGGCCGAGGTCGAGGGAGGAGGCAGCCAGTTGTGGGGATGCACATGCCGTGGAGCTCCGGCCGACGGAAGTCGCTGGCGGGGCGGCCTCAGCAGCGGCGCACGGGAAGAGGCCGGGGAGTCGAGCATGGGCGGCCGACGGAGGAAGGCGACGCCGCAACAGCGCGGCCGTTGTTGCTGCAGAGAGGGGGGTCAGGGAGGCGCAAGCAGAGGTTGTCGGCGAGGCGACCGATGGCCTAGCGGACAGGGAGGAGCAGAGGGCGGCCGGGCGGCGAGGCGAATCGGCCGCGGGAACCGGTCGCTGCAGGGGCGGCGCCATGGCGGCGGAGGACGAGGCCGGTTCGGGGACGGCGGTGGTCGGCCTTGGCACATGCGGTGAATGAGGTGGCGTCCGGCTCGAGGACGGACGGTGGACGGGGTGGTCTGCTCGCGGCCTGATGGCGGATGGGAGCAAGGAGGAGCGTCGGGCGATGGGGAGACGAGGGAGAGAGGGTGTGCGGGCAGAGAGAAAACTGGTGGCGGCGGCGGTTGCGGAAAACCGAGCGGGGTCGCGTGTGAGGGACGCATGCAGGAGGGGATCGCGGGGTCAGGGTGGGGCCAGGGGTCTTCGACTGCGTGGGTGCGTTGTGTCGGTGTGTGCTGGTTTGGGTTGTGGGTGGTGGGCGTGTGTGTTTGGCTCCAGGGTGGGTAGCAGTAGGTGGTGGCGGCGGGTGGGGTGTGGAGTGGTTGGTCTAGGGTTTGGTGGCTGGGGTGTTAGGGCTAGGGTTCAACCGGTTGGGCCTTTTAGGCCTGACCGGTTTAGGTCTAGATTTAGGTTTGCTATTTGTTTATAAAATATTCTATTTGTTTTGTTTTGTTTTAAATCTTTTTAGCAAATAGTTTTTAGACAAATAGTTTAACAGATAACTATAAGACTTGTTTTGAAATAAGAGAAGAGGTATTGTTTTAGACAAAATAGTTTTTAGTTCAAATATTCTGAGAGCCAAAAATGCATGATGCCATGATGATGCACAAAGTTTTATTTAACATGCGATTTTCTAGTAGTGGTTTTAGCCGGGATGCTACAAATTAATATGTAAATACATATTAAAAAATCTGATTCGACCCGAAATACCTTTTTGTTCCCCTTCTATATCCTCAAAATAGCTTCGGAACTCCCGGAACAATTCTGGTCCTCTCACCGAAAATTTTCTGGTTTCCTTTATTTCTCTGAACAACTTCGGATCTCTCTTCGCAGAACAATTCCGGCTTTCTCTTTCTCATCTATGATTCCAAATTACGGATAATCTCCAGCTCGTCGCACCCTTAAGTGGATCCCCTCACGGCTCGGGAACGACACAGACATGACCAAGACTCGTCTTGCATCCATGATTAACATCAAGACCATGATGTCCATAATGATCCCTGTGCATTCCAAATTGACGATGTCGTTGAACCATAAACATCGAGTCTATTTCCCTTTGTTTGTTCGATACTACTTGTTCTAGATCCGATCGTTAAGGTATCTCCATACCTTGTTCAATCTAGTTACCGACAAGTACTGTTTACTTGTTACCGCGATATTACATCGTCGTGACATAGTCACATTTTGCAACATTTATGGATGTAATCTCACCAAGTTGGCCTAACTTTATCTTACCCGTCACAGGGTGAACAAATCCCGCTCTTGACGTAGTATCCTCTACCCATTCCTCCGGATACCCAACATACATCTTTATAATCACCATTTTATTGAGTGTCGTTTGATGCAGTCAAAGAAGTCCCAAGAGACAGTGATTATGATATGGTCTCATGGTCTAAGGAGAAGGAAACTTCATTTGTGACTATTTCAATGATGAACTTTGTGACTTGATCGTGTCGCAATCTTTGAGGATTGTCCATCACATCATTCACCAATGATATGACCTCGTTGTCAACCAGTCATATCACTTATGATCAGGAAACCTTGATCATTTATTGCCCAACAAACTAGTATGAATAAAGGCTACTAGGGACTTATGTTTCATATCACACCTGTATCAATGTTTCTACTTGATATAGTTATATCACAACATGAAACTATTACAAACTTATTGGGATATGACAATAATAAACCTTTTATTATTTTTCTCTAGGGCATATTCTCTTCAGTCTCCCACTTGTACTAGATTACAAATAATCCAGCTGGCATTTACTAATTATAAACCATATTCCCATATGCGTTTATTGATCATGTTGCTCATGAGAAACGTCATGTCCCTGTTCTATTTTACCAAATCAGTATGTATTTTGCAAATCATGAATGTCTTCCTAATTTTTACATTCCCTCCATTATCTCATAATGGGTTGAAGTATTTTTTTGGTGTGTAAGACTTTGTTTCTATTGTTTATAATGACGGTCATTGAGTCAATTTAACCTACATTGTTGTCATGTAAAGTACAGAAACACACTTAAAGAAATCGAACTTCTTTAGACAAAAAATACTTTTATCTTTATGTATATCCTAGTGCGTAACATGCAACTATGCGCCTAACTTTGCTTCTTGGTCTTCAAGAATGAACTTTAACTTTGGTTCAGTTATTAAATCCGAAATCACTTAAAGACATGTTCTTTCAACCAGATCCTTTGGGTCTTATTATGTTGAGTATACAATATGGTTCCATGGAAGAACCTATGACTGAGGCATAGGATATGCAACGCATCCCTTTCTTCCTTTTAACCATAGTTTTAATAATGAGACTAGATCAATGCTTCATACAAGTAAGAACCTCTTTCTTATCTTGTTCCATTCCGAGTTCCTTTAGAATCTGAACATCTTTAGAATCAAGTCCATGAAGAATTCAATAATAATGTTTATTAAACTTACCAATCTATCTCGATAGATTCCATTGATTAATAACTTCTTCAACTTCATCCATATTTACTAGCTTAAATATTATTAATACCCTCCCACTCAAAATGGCTTCCATAGGAGATCTAGGGATTTCACTTAGCCCCCACTCAAAATATATCTCCTACATATTGAGTCTTATCCAAGCCATTAAGCTTCCACTCAAAATATGCCTCTTACATATTAAGGTTATGCCAAGCCAATATGCTCCCACTCAAATGAAAATCCTCTCAATAATCTTGGATATTCCAAAATTCATTGATCATTATCAAATTGAGAATTTTAACTGCGAGTTTCCAATATCCATATATTTCTTGTGTAAATCCAATAGACTCAAGCATCACTACTTATGTAGTCAACTCCTTGAATTTGTCCAAAACGTTCTTTTGTGATAAATCGAGCTTTACGTCTTTCATTCATTTCTTTCTCATGACCTTAGCAATCATTTAGAAATATTAAGTAAACCTATTTAGTTAACAAGATCAAGTAACACATTACTTTTCAATCTTGAATGTATCTTAATACAAGATTTCATGACTCCTAGTCATTTTTCACATTTAGGTCCATCAGGATTCTTTTTATTCGTAGGCCTTCCTTGTTCAAATAACATGACAAGTGAATCAATATATAATTCATCTAACTTGCAGAATATATATTCTTGAATCCTACTTTCTTTCGTAAAAGTATTCGCTGAAACTTTATGATCATAATCATTAGTTTCTCCTCTATTTGTAGAGTTTGGTTTCACAAAACATTTCGCTGCGCCACTCAACAATCAGGAGGTAAGGTCAAATACGTTGTTTTGAACTTTTACTTTCTTCCACCTATATCTTCATTAAGACACATCAAACCTTAGGACAACAACATGTTTGCCCTTTGTGGAACATGTATTCATAGTTACCTAAGAATATGCACAAAGACTTGTTTATTCGCTAGGATTTCGAATCATCAAAATCTCTAGAAACTCAAACATGCCATAACTCTTATGGTGTTGTTTCCATGAATCTTTAGATGTTCCTTCGTATTTCAAACGAGTGTTTGCTTATTTCTATATTTAATTCTAAATGATAAAAACAACCCTAATAAGAGATAATATTAGACTATATGTATCTAATGCAAAATGATTATGATATCTAGACATTTCAACACCTTGATTTTGTCCAATTATCATAATTTGTGAAAGAACTTTCACAAGTCCTTTTATGCCAAACTTTAACTTAAATACTTTAGTCATATCAATCAAATCAAAGAGACTTTGTATTCCTGTTAATTCCATATCCCACTTTGTTTTGAACTCATTTGAACAATTCAAATAGTTTCAAAACTTCTATTTCAGTGAATACACCTATTCACTTAAGTCCACAATGAAATAATGATTTCCACTATTTGTTGAAAATGTGATACATCACTATGTATAAAATTCAACAATTCTTCACATATCACCGTTTTACCGGAATGCAGAGTTTTAGTCATTTTTTCAAGCGAGGCATGTTCTTGCAAACTCTCTAGATCAAATATCCAGGACCCTGATTTTCATCTAAGTGAAAAACATGCAACAACCACCTTGACTTAAACAATAGTGTCACATTATTATTAAAATTTGGATATCTTTTAGCATTCTAATCCTTTATAAATGCTTAACATATTATCATTAACATAATGATGAGAATAAACTATTTATAACCATAATGTGACCATAAAGGTATTACTCATAATAATAGTACAACTGGATTGTAACTTATTCATATGAACAATCGCCTTGCTAAAATAAAGACACACAAACATGGATTACAAATTTTATTCAAGTCCACTAATATAAATGATAAACTTTGAGGGAAGGAGTGATGTCGGCCATCAATTAGTTTTCTTGATGTCATCAAGCCACATTGCCTCAATTCGAGCAATTCTCAAGCAGACCATCCTGTTTTCAAAAAAGGGACAAGTAACCGATACTTCGCAAACTGCAATGAGGTTTTGCAAGAATCACATTTATAACTTTGTATATCTGACATATACCCCTTTTCATCCATGACCTCCATTACAATCAATCCCTTCTAAGAGTTCTTAACTCTAATGCAATATTTCTAAGTGTTTCTCCAAATATTCTGTTTTCATCCACCACGGAAGAAAAACTCATCCAACGGCTCATACTCTATGTGCCTTCTTCTATAGAATACAAAATTGCAGCGCAACTCTCCAATGAATGGAGACTGGCCCCTTTTGGATGATTTATGGAGAAAACACAAACTTGTGGAGCCATTGGATTATCTCCTAATTGTTATTGTATCAAGAAGAGAAGATCAGCTTATTATGAAGATATCCCTCAGTCGTGGGTATTAATCTATGAAGTTGGACCCTTCTGCTAAGTTCCATATCAAGCAAGAAATTTGTCATGGTCGCAAAGTACCTCAATGAGATAGGCCATGATCTACTAAGATATTTGCAAACAGACATCTATACTTAGTTCATAATAATAAGTTCAATTCATAATTGAGGTCCCACTGAAATCATCATCCCCTGAACAATTTCAGCGATCACACAATCCCAATCCACTATGCAACCCCCGATCGTCACGGATGGCAACATAGCTTCAAAGGTAGACATTCTCTAATGCCAATCATATCATCCATGTGTCTCATGCTCGATCTATCGATCTCTATGTTCCGAAGCCATGTCTACACATGCTAGGCTCACCAAGTCAAACTTGTATATATTGAAGTGTAACCTTTCTTACACCCACTGTATGTGAACGTAGATATGTCTAGCCCCCGATCGTCACGTACGGCTTCGTAATGAAAAACTTTCTTGGTGGTGCACACACAAAGGGAACACTATCATTGGAATTTCGAGGCCATGTCTACTCATGCTAGGCTCGCCAATTCAACATTTGTTTTAATATGGATCATCTTATCTATGCTAACGTTGAGCACACAATAAGATGCAAATCAGGTATCAACATCATATGTATATTGTGATATGATATGGTTGTCCTTGCGCCTTGATCTCCATCGAGCACTCCTGCATGATCTCGATTGTGCCATTGGCATGATCTCCATCGTGTCACCGGTTTTGACGCCAAGTCCATGACGCCACTAGTAGGTCGTCCATCGGAATGATGGCTATTACTACACAACTTAGTAACATAAAAGTAAACTATTTTAACTTCATAACGACCATGACCATATCAAATCATATGCCCCTCCTGCAACATAAAGTTGGACGCCTCTACTTTATCTATTGCAAGTTTTACGTGGTTGTTTAGGGCTTCCACAATAGAACCGTTTCTAATCTACGGACTTTCCAACCACAACATGGATCTATACAGTTGTCTCTACTACACCCCTTTAGTGGCCCTCCATTCTAAATGCTATATCAACTATTGTAAGAGAGACAGACACCCACTAGCCACTTATACGGAACTAGCTATATGTTGAGCGTGGAACCAGTATCGCGTAAGAGTACGTATAAGGTCGGTCCGGGCCGTTTCATCAAACAATCCCACGATATAAACAAGTACACGTGGGAGGGTAACAACTATAGAATCAATGCCCTCACAACACATGTGTGTACTAGTCGTATAGCACTACTACGCATAGATCGGCTTTGATAGCACTATTGGGGTTCCGGGGCAGAAAATCAAAATATTTACTACGTGGAAACCCCCGATTGCCGAAGATCTATCTACGAGTAATGCAGTAACGACCGACAGGTTTCGGATACATACGCTTGTAGTCCGAGAGCGGTTAATGTTCCGAGGGGAACATGGTTGAAGTAGTCGTACTCGTAGCCAACCTCAAGGTCGCGAAGCTCCTCGCAGGTCACCACTTCCTCCATCACCATGCAGCAGTCCGGATCACGACATGCAAAGTGCCTCAAGTGTTGCACCACGTGGCTTTGTACACATACTGTGTACGACGAGAACCTCCATCTCCCCGATCACGCCAGGAGTACGTTGCGGAATTATATCTCCGGCTTCAGAATCCTTGCAACACAACGGTGTGTTGGAGGTGTGTCGTATCTTGCGCAAACATCCCTAGGCCGTACCAACGCATGGAAACAACTAGAGAGAGAGAGATTGGAGAGGATAAGGACTTCCCAACTCATGGGATCAATCTTATTGGTCTTTTTTCCAAAGGGGAGAGGGGGCCTCATTATATAGGGGGAGGGGGCAGCCTTGCCCCTCCCGCAAGGTAACCAGGCGGAAGCCCAAGGGGTAGAGAGGCGGCGACCAAGGGGGGGGCAGCCCTAGGTCACGCAGACCCTAACCCTAGCCGCCTGCCAGGGAGGAGGGCAGCCCTAGGCGCCAAGGCCCTTCTCCCTTTCGGTTTCCCTCATGGGCCCTTTTTCCCTAGGGAAGTTGGCCCATTAGTGGAATACTCTTTCAAATTAGATTTTAATATTAATTACATTAATTAATATGTAAATACATATTAACAAATCTAATTTGACCCAAAACACCTTTCGATTCCGCTTCTATATCCACCGAACAGCTTCGGAACTTCCGGAACAATTTCGATCCTCTCACCAGAACTTTTCCGGTTTCCTTTCATTCTCCGAACAACTTCAGATCTATCTCCGCGGAAAAACTCCAACTTTCTCTTTCTCATCTATGATTCCAACTTACGGATAATCTCCAGCTCGTCACACCCTTAAGTGGATCCCCTCACGGCTCGGGAATGACACAGACATGACCAAGACTCCTCTTGCGTCAATGCTTAACATCAGGAGCGTGATGTCCATAATGATCCATGTGCATTCTATATTGACAATGTAATTTGAATCGTAAGCGTCGATTCCATTTACATTTGTTTCTTCAATACTACTTGTCCGAGATCCGATTGTTAAGGTATCTCCTTACCTTATTCAATCTCGTTATCGACAAGTACTATTTAATTGTTACCGTGATATTACATTCCCGTGACATAGTCACATGTTGCAACATTTATGTATGTAATCTTACCAAGTCGGCCTAACTATATCTTACCTATCACTGGGTGAACAAATCCTGCTCTTGAGCAGTATGCTCTACCCATTGCTCCGGATACCCAACATACACCTTTATAATCACCATTTTAGCTGTCGTTTGACGCAGTCAAAGCAGCCTTAGGAGATACTAATTATGATATGGTCTCACGGTCTAAGGAGAAGGAAACTTCATTTATGCTATTGCAATGATGAACTTTGTGACTTGATCGTGTCGCAATATTTGATGAATGTCAATCACATCATTCACCAATGATATGACCTCGTTGTCAACCAGCACTATCACTTATGATCAGGAAACCTTGATCATCTGTTGCCCAACAAACTAGTATCAATAGAGGCTACTAGGGAATTATGTTTCATATCACACCTATATCAATGTTTCCACTTGATACAGTTATAACACAACATGAAACTTTTACGAACTTATTGGGATATGACAATAATAAACCTTTTATTATTTTCCTCTAGGGCATATTCCCTTCACAAAATGGTTGGAATAAACCATCATCCTCGGCTATTAAGGAAATTCACGAAAGAATGTAATAGTGGGTAATTTAGCGACCGACTACTTACTCGGGAAAGTATGGCATTAGAAATAAACTCTTATTTATTTGCCACCAAGCCTATTCCTTGTTGGTGTTGGTTACAGGCACGTAGAAGGGGTCCATGATAGCGATGTGCGGGGTATTCTCCATGATGATATCGTGCGCCATGCTAAGCGATACCAGGTGGACCAAGTTTCGCTCGAGCCGGAACATGTGGAATACCCTGAAGATGTCTTCATACCTAATGAAGAACAACTTTGCGGGGTTGGTGGTGACGAAGCCACAGTTAGTGGGCACCCTGACCGTGAATACTAGGTACGGGGGAATTTTATCTTTGCGGAGTGTTGATCCAGATACAGAATATACTCATGCAGGCTCGACATGTCCGCTATTAGCGTCTTAACAATGTGTTTGGGCGGGATCCGTTCACAAAGGTAATGGATCACCCTCCACGGGATCGGCAGCCTATCGAGAACCACTTTCTTGCTTTCTTCATTGTTTTTCCCCAGCCTCTTCTTCCGCTTCCTAATGCCCTTATGATTGCACAAGGGAGTGCCGGTTTGTTTCATCGCCTCCATGGTCACACCAAGGAGTGTCCTCGGGGTAACCTAAGCTTGCGGCGGAGCGGTGAAGGCGGTAGCGTCTTCCTGGTCGAGTGTTTCTTGAGATGGGAAGAGATTCTTCTTCAGGGTATCATGGGCGGTTGCCTCAGAAAAAACAAGGTCGGGCTCCATATCAGCGATGAACGAATCGATGGGAGCCATATCGATGTCCAACACGTTGTCGTGCTCATGTGTCTCGGGCTCGGGAGGATCATCAGCCGGTGGAGGAGTGACCTCGTCTTGGCTTTCCGCGGGAACAGACGCTGGAGTGACACTGGCTCGGCGCCCCTGGCGCATCCTCAGGAGTGACCCTGCCATGTCTTGCCTCCGACCCCCTGATGGTGTTTAGCCGAATTAGGGCTTTCGGCCATAGAAGGATATGATTCTTGAGTTGTCTGACCTTCAGCATGCTAGTGGCATCCATGGGTTGAGAAGGAGGATCCAAGTTTCCGGATCCTGGTAATGAACGATCCACTTGAACCCGATGCACACTACTGTCCATAGTCTTGAAGTGGTACGACCGGTTGAGTGGCATGATGACGTTTCCCTTTGCAACATCCTTCAACTAATTGTCCACTTTTAGGAGCAATGTGCAAGGGGTCGTTTGCTCCTATCAAAACATGTTGGTTAGAGAATATGAAGTAATTAATTTTCAGAGGCTTTGAGAGGCTCAACTAATTACTATGAGGGCATCGATCTCGGCTCGCGTCGAGGGACTAGGGCAGTGGCAGGCCGTGCAAGTGACTGAGGGGCTACTGGCGGACCCCAAGGTCGGGGAATTCTCCATAGCACCTGCATTGGCACCGGTGGGCGGAGTCACTAATATGGGTGCATCTTGAGCCCGTGTAGTAGAAGGCAGGTTGCCCGAGTTGCTGCCGCCTAGGCTGATCACCGGGAGTGGACCCTTTAGCCATTGGCGAAAAAATTGGAGAGCAACTGCACCATTCCAGGGATGATTTCATTGACCCGCATGGTCACCATGTCATCAACCTTGCTAGCCAGCTCTTCTTGGACCCAGCTTTCTACCGCGGCTTGGACACACTGGTCCATGGTTGCTTCCAGGTTGGCCACCTTTTTCAATAGAACCTCGTGCTCCCGGTCCTTCTTCGCCCGCCGCGACTCCTTGGTGCTGGGCATGGACAAGCCATGGACGACATGCTTGCGACCTCCTCCGGCATCGGGGACACCTCCTAAGTGCGGCCTCCTCAACGGCGACTGCTCCTTCACGATGTTCATGCCCCTGATTCGTTCGCTTCTTCTGCGAACTTCAAGAAGTTGCATGAAAATTTTTAGAGATGGTGTAACATCCCAAAAATACTAAACTTGGATCGTCAAACTCTAACCATCAAAATTAGGGTTAACAAAAACATTTCCAATTAAAAATATGAAAGCATGCATATGTGTATGCATTACAATTTGGATTCTTTTGAATTGCCTTGGCTGTGTGTTTCTTTGCTCGTGAAATGATTCTTAGGTGAAATAAACATCATCTAAACAATCCCCACATTTTTCCCAAAGACAAACAAATCAAAACAAATAAATTAAGTGAATGGTCATTTTGGCCAAATTAACTCCCATGCCTACTTTGGCTATCTCAAACTTTCAAAACTTAATAGAAACATGTTTGGATCTTTGCACCCCTTGATAGTACTCATAACAAGGTACCAAGGCCCACCTTGTGATCATCCAAAAACATTTGAATGCATAGTTTAAATGACAGTTTAAAATTGAATCTATTTCATATGGGAAGATCCCACTTTTTCAAAAACCACTCAAACAAGCTCAATTTTCAAAACCCAATCATCCACAGACTCACCAACACTTGCCTAGCACACTCACCAAAAATATTTTCAAAATTCAAAACTTGAGTTCATGCGGCCATTTCATCAAACACTTGGCAGGCAAATTTAAACCAAATCAAACTTACTGTTTTTAATAGTGTTTTGGGCCTAACTTGTTCCCTCTCTAGCTCACAGCAACCTTAGTAGATCATCTAGCAACCTTAACTAAGCTCTAGCCCCACTGTAAGCTGGCCAATTTCATCAATGGTGAACAGGCCGAGAGCACCCATGTCACCCTAGTGTGGACAGCAAGCTTGGAGAAGAACTAGCCATGCCAACCTTGTCTGGGAGATAGCCCATGCCTTACCGCCCCCTCTCGACCAGCCCTAGCTTGAAGACCACGCCCAGAACCGCCAGGAACGCCGCGCCCGTGCCGCTGTCGACCATGCCGAGCATGCGCCAGAGCACCGCACCCGGCATGCGTGCACACGCCTTCCCTCGACCGCAGCCCGTGCCCACCGCTTCGCCATGACCCACGAAGCACGCCAGACATCCCCGTTCGCCGCCCCATGCCTCACAAACACCGCTCGCCGTTGAAGACTCCGCCTCTGCCGCGCAGAGCATCGCACGTTCCAGACCATTTTCCACCGCCCCTACACGCGCATTAAAGCCCTAGAGCATCGCTAGGAGACCACCGATCTATCGCCACCCTCGGCCATGCCTCTAGCTGCCCGTAGCCGTGTCGCCACCGTCACCTGCCCATCCCGTTTGGTCTCGCCGTTGAGCATATAAAAGGAGGCCACCCCGCTCAAATTCTTCACACCATCTCACTCCCTAAATAAACCCAGCTCGATTCAGTGAACCAAATTGAATGAAACCAATTTTGTTAGAAAGTTCTTGAAATGCTTAATCCAAGCCCGTTGGATTCAAATCATTTGGATCTGTAGATCACCCCTAGTAAAAATAACAAGGCAGAAGCTTTTCTGCCTTCAAACATTTTTCAAATTCAAACCATAATAGCTTTTGAGTTGATTCCAGCTCTCAAAAATCACATTTAACCATACCTTTCAGAATATATAAAAATATATGGGTTTACTTACATAAATAATGTTCAAGTAATAAAAGAATGCCACATAGGCATTTCTAGTCACTTATTTTAATTAAAATAAAAGGTTAAACCTTATTAAATTATGACACCACTTTAAATCACATTCCCATGTACTGAAATATGTGGTGATGACATGTGTCAACATGATCCCATGTTTGGTTTGGAGAATATTAAATCTTAAGTAGTTTTTCAATGAGTATAAATTACTTTTATAAAAATAAAATCATTAAGCCAAATGCTTTAGTCTTGTAATGTTAGTGATGATGCTAGATCATCTATAGAACCCCTTTGTGTGATGATTGAAAATAGTTAAGTATTGTTTGGTGATTGTGTACCTCGTATTTATTTATAGATGCTAGTACCGACCAAGGACACGAGAAGGAAGGAGGATACTACGAAGAAGAAGCCGAGGAGAACTTCAACCACTGCTCTGCACAAGGTAAGCTAACACTTGCAATTATGCAAGTTAGATAACCTATGCAATGCACTAAGCATGCTTGGTTGGACACATTTGATGATACCCAATTCTAGTTTTACTTGCAAGCTTCTTACTTTATTTCTTTATCAAAGCTTTTCTTTAGAGTTTACTTAAGTGACTTGTAGATTCTAGGAGGATAATTGAAGGTTGCATAAAGAGCATAAAATTTGGCCTAAGCTAGATAATCTTGAGGTCATCCTAAGGTATGCGATTGAACTTAGTGAAAAACTTCACTTGTTTACCACCCCTCGTTAGTACTCACCTCACTTGTAGATGCTAGTGCTAAGCAGAAAATTTGATCAACTTTAGATGGGAATACTTGGTGGAAAATGTTTATGACAACCTTGGAATGATGGATCATTCTACTGAGATGTTTTGACATGTGTTTCCAAACACCAGATGATTTTGGTGATGGAAATGTTGAGGCAGGAGCCTTAGCCCTTTATAAAACTGATGGTTGTCTGGATGCGATACCATTCCAATTTTACCGTACAACCACAATACCCGAAGATTGGGTAGGGATTGACTGGAAACTTATATACCTTAGTATTGGTTCCCTCACGGCCAAGGTCTGAGCTGAGGCTACCTTGTGAAGATTGTCGACCTATGCAGTACCCAAGATGACAGTTGGTCATGGTTGGGAGGCCAAACTCACAGGAGAAGTGCTTATACTAGGGCGTGTAATTGAAAGGTTAGGATTAATTATCCGCATACTGAGTATGGTGAATTCAGGATTTGTTCCTGACGGATGTATTGAATGTTGTGGTGAAAGTGTACAATCTCTACAGAGTGTCAAACTATTCGAATAGCCGCGTCCGCGGTTATGGACAGTTGGAGTGGCCATACTGTTCCCCCGTCAGAGGTTTTAAAAATGACTTGTGAAATGAATTGAGATTTTGACTTGACCACAACAGAGTTGTGGCATGAGATACAAGTTCCCAATTAGGTGTTATAAAATTTTGACTAGCTTTCTCTTGCTTCTAAACTTAGTAGAGATAAATCTGGCTTGATGCAAAACAACCTTAGATCTTAGTGTCCTATTACCAAAAACCCTCTTTACTTGTTAGTATTAGTTTGCGAGTACTTAAAGTGTACTCATGGCTTTGTCCCTGGCTATTCCCGTGGCCAGACTATGAAGAGGAGTACCAGGATGATGGACCCCAGGAAGGTTACGACAACTAGGATCATCTCCCATCGTCAGCATTGCCTGTGACCCCGAAGATGGAGCTTCGCCTATGCTACCTTTATTATTACATATTTCCGCTGCTTGAGTTGTATTAAGAACTGGATCACGAGATCCTTATTTGTGTAAGATCTTATGTATGGTTTGTAATGGATGATGTACTTTGGTATCCAATTCTGTTATGTCTCGCAAAAATGGTAATCCTGGGATTGCGATGTATGGCATAACAGGCATCTGGGATTAAAAATCCGGGTGTTGACAAGTTGGTATCAGAGCAGTCCTGACCATAGGATACCCTTGTTAGATTGGATGTTTAAATCAAAAACTTAGTTTCAAAACCAAAGGAAGCCAATATTTACAAAAACTTATTCTCATTCTTATCACTTTGATTCTTTCATGAAAATCCATGTCCCTCAAAAACTCTTGCAAAATACCTAAAACTTGATACACTTGATCACTCTACTAACTTACTCATCCTATATTCTTATAGATGGACGTGAAGTACAGCAAGTTTTATCACTTGGGTAATGGAGGAGACCTTATCTTTGAGAGAGATTTGGACCAGCTTTCGGAACTTCTGGAGCGTCCGCACCCTGAGTTCTTCGGAGCTTAGCTCAATGGTCAAGGAGGAGAAGATCTGTAGTGGCTAATTGTTGCAAGTCTCCGAGGAAAGATTGAACCTCCCACTGCTGAGGGAATTCAGTTCACCTTAAGAGAGAACAACTGGCTCGATGGAATTGCGAGGGCCATGCAGGAAGCTCTTGCCCGTCTGTGTGGGCAGAGTATCAACCGGATCAAAGGAACCCACTTTGAGTTTTGTCCAAGGCGTGATGCTAATGGACAACCACTGGAAGCCCCATACCACCACGAGCTGAAGACTCAGTTGGACCACCTTAGCTTCATGATGTACGACCATCAGCAGGAATTGGACAATTGATGTGACTACTCCAACCACAAGTCCGCCATCATCAAGACCAAGGATCAGACCATCGCCATGCTAGTGAAGGATCACAAGTCTCGCCGCCGTCAGCTCGACAAGAAGGAGCGCATCATTGCTCGTCTTCACCACCGTATCTCGGATTTGGAGGAGACCATCCGTGAGAGAGACATGCAGTTGGAAGAAAGAGAGAATGCCAGAGAGGATCTTCGTGGAGACCCCTACTCCTATCTCAGTGATGATGATGATTTTCTGGAGGATCAGGATATGGACTTCTTCACCGATGAGGATGATTTCGCCTTCATTGATGACGATGAGGATGATGAGGATGACGACTACACCGACTCCAAAGAGTAGTGGCACTTGAGGACTAGCGTAGGGAGTTGTATTCGGTCCCACTGTATCGTAGATTCTAGAATGGTTCTTAAAACCATCTGTTTACCTTGTTGTGGTGTGTGTTTGTATCGTGTGCTATGAATGAATGAAAAGAAAGTTGCTAGAAAATCTGAGTCAAACTTTAAAAACTTTTCAAAGTCCCGAATGTCGTGGGAATGACCACGGCAGACGCTGCAATCGGCAGCGAGTAGTAGAACAAAGGGCAAGGGCGGCCAACCATCTGCGGTGCGAGATGAGGGCGGAGACACAGGGTTTTACCCAGGTTCGGCCCCCGGAGGGTAAAGACCTACTCCTGCTAGATTGTATTATGATGGAAGTACAAAGGGGCGAGCTCGACGGCTAGGCGGCGAGTCGCTTGGGTGGATGATGGAACGTATCCTCTACACGCCCTGTAGGGAGGTTTATATAGTCTTACCCCCCTAGGGTTTACATATCTCAACCGAATCAGTTAAGGCCTCGACACCCATTTAACCTAATCTGGCTGGGCCTATCTATTCTCCTGGGCCTTCAGCTTCTAGTCGCTTGGATCCACGCCAGGTCTTGATCCAGTCGTCGTCCTGCAGGCCCACTCGCCAGTTCCTGGGCTAGTCGGAAACGTCCTGCTGGGTATACCCCGGTAGGCATATCCCCATCAGTAGTCCCCGAGGCCGTCGTCGATTGGGCGCAGGTGTTCGTTGGCAGTCGGAGTATACGGGTCCAATGCGGCACCCAGTCGAATCGATGGCGGGCTCCTGAATAATGGAAAACACTAATTTCTCCGGTCACAATGACAGTGGTTAATCGGGTCGCAGCTCGGCGAACGAGTCGGCGAAATATCTAGTCACTGTTATAGTGACTGGGTCGGCGAGTCGAATGGACGAAGCTAGACCGTCAAACGCAGTCAAAACTAGCCGTTGGGGTATTCCAACGGTAACTTTGGCGTAATCACCGCGTGGTAACAACTCCCTGATTTGGCGGGTAACAACCGCTATATAAAGGAAATGGTAGGCGATCGGGGAACCATTCCTTCGTCATCTCCTCTGATTCCGCGCATCACTGTTTTCCTTCGCATCGCGATCCAACCGATCCAAAATTCCCTGACCTCCACAAACCTTTCCGCCAATGGCCCCCTCCACCGAACCATGGGGCAGGTCCAAGTGCACAAGAGCGCTACTGGCATCCTTCGAGGAGGCTGGGATCCTGCGCGCCAGCAGGTGGCGCATCCCCGCGGCTGGAGAGGTGACTCCGGACCTGCGCGAGGGAGAATTTGTTTGCTTCACCAGCCATCTGGAACGGGGGCTGGGGTTCCCCACGTCTCTCTTCTTCCGGCGCTTCTGCGCGTTCTACGGGATCCAGCCGTCGGACCTGGGCCCACACAGCATCGAGCAGCTCGCCATTTTCGTGGCGTTCTACGAGTGCTACCTGGGCTGCAGGCCCTACTTCCCCTATGGCAAGATCTATTCCACGGGAGGATCAGTCGCGAAGAAACAGGCGGCCCAATGCTTGCTCCGGGTGGCCTGACGTTTCAATTGAAGTCGAAGGCCTCTTTCTTTGATCTGATGCTACCTGCCAAGGCGGCGAGCGAGTGGAAGAAGTCCTGGTTTTACGTCACCGAGGCGACTCCAGATGGCGAGGTGGCGATTCCAAGGTACTCCCCCGACCGGCCCGAACCGCGCCGACTTCAAGTCGGCAAGCTCCCAACAGACCAACGGATGGTTGTGGATGAGATGCTTCAAACCATCCGCGGCCTGAAGAAGAAGGGTCTTCAGACCATCAATTTGTAAAACTGTTGGCTCGGGCAGCAACTCGTTCCCTTGGCCTCCCGTGACCATTACATGTACGAGTACACGGGCCGGGAAGACTCGACGAAATCCTACCTCGCCGAGTGGAAACTCGAGGACTACGTCCCGGCGTTGAAGAAGATCACCCAGGAAGTGTACCTGGACGCGAAGGCTGGGGTCGCCCCCTACACCGTGAAGCATCCAACCCCGACGGTAAGTCACTTTCTACCATTCGCGGTCGCAGTTGATGCTGTCGCGGTTATACTGATATTGTCTCATGCCTACTATAGTTATTTCAAGTGGTGGAAGGGTGGCTTCCGCCCGTGGACGACGAGTACTCGAGTTCGTCCGTCCAGGACGGGGGCGAATCGCCTCCTGCCAAGGGCGGCGTCGAGAGCGACAGGAGCGATGACGACGACGAGTCCGAGGAAGAGGTCGCCCCACTGGTTCGCAAAACTCGCGGGCAGCGTCAGCGCAAACTCGAAGCGAGTAGAAGCCTTGAACGCCATGATGATGACGACGACGAGCTTCCCGAGCACACCTCGCGTCACGAGGCCACTCCGTCGAAAAAGAAGAAGAAGGAAGTGAAGGCCCCTCCGAAGAGGAAGACGAAGCCGGTGAAACAGGCATCTCCACCTCGTTCGGCGAGTAGTTCCAACGCCACCAGCCTGGCCAGGGATGAAGTGCCGCAGACGACGGCAGCACCGGATGCCACTGCCGCCCTGAGTGAGGTACCTCTGGACTCGCTTCCCCCCATTCGCCCCAGTCTCTGGATTGGGGGCTGCTCCAGCCGCGGCAGCTTCGCCTCCCAGGAGAGCTCCTATCGAGCTCGTTTCGGAGGCTCCTGTCGCAGCCTCGTCAACGAAGAGGCCATCCGTGTCTTGGGCGCATGATGTTCTGGAGATGGGCCTCAGTCGGAAACTGGGCCCCGAACTGAAGAAGACGGCTAGCATCCGCACGGGGCTGCGGTTCATACCAGTCGCCAAGTGAGTTTTGTTCACCTGCCTTGCTTTTCGTTGTACTCGGACCACTTTGCTCATGTAATCAATTTGCAGGGCTGGAGTTAAGAAGATAGGCCACCCGTCCGTGGCCAAAGTGCCGCCAGTCATCACCGAGGAGGACCCCTCTCGGAAGAGGAAGGCTGATGAGGTCGCTGCCCCATAGATAGTGCCAAGAAGGCCAAGGGCGACGATGTCGTCATGGTGTCTGATGACACAACGATTGCCCCGAGTGATCCTGTGACGGAGGCGGCCTTGACGATCAAGGAGGGTGCTTCCTAGCCTGGGGTGGCCGAGCCGGCCTCTTTTGGTGCCGGCGCATCCATCGCGACCTTCCCCCGCTTCATAGCCAGAGCGGCTACGGCGAGTGGTACCATGCCATTGAGCCGCGTACCTGGGGTCGCCGAAACGGAGATCAAGCAGCGTCGCGGGCACACTCCGGCTCTTCTCGCATCCGTGGACACGCTACAGCTCCATGGCATGCTTGGCGCAGCCATCCAGGTATGTCCAGTCCCTGAGGATCGGGCCATTGAATTGCAGTGGTCAGATTCTTTTGGTGTTTTGTTTTTATTTCTCGCGCCCAGTCCCCGAGTGCGCAATCGCTGAATTTCAGCGGGTGGGCACTTGGTATTTTTGATCTCCAGTCCCCGAGTGTCCAGTCGCTGAATTTCAGCGGGTGGGCACTTAGGATTCCGTTGTTGTTAACTGTTTGACTTTTGCACAGGGTTTGCAGCATGAATCAGCCGACCGGCTCGCTGCGAAGTGTCGCACGGAGAAGGAACTTGTTGCCATCCAAGAGGCGAACAAGGCCCTCCAGGCGACTGCTGTGAAGGCAGAGGAGGTCCGCCAGGGCCTTGTCCCGGGGAGTGAACTAACGGCGGCTCAATCTGCGTTGAGTTCGGCCGAGAAGCGGATCGCCGACCTTGAGCGTGAGCTTAAGGAAGCGAAGGAGGAGGCGAGTTCGGCTGATGGGCGAGCCAAGGCTGTTGTTACGGCCGCCGCTGAAGAGTGTAAGGTCTCTGACGCCCTGGTTGCTAGGCTACAAGACGACTACTCCTCTCTTCAAAGCTTCATCACGGGTCTCTGTCGTCCTTTGAAGTGTGCCTGCCTCTGCCTGTAGTAGCTGCATTGCGTGATCTTTGTTGTACTCACTGCCACCCTCTGTCCACAGGTTGGATTATCGACAGCTCGGAAGAGGCGCAGTCGTACGACGCGCGACAGTGTGTGGCCACTCTGGTCGACTCGGCCACGTTGTCCGCGGCTTGAATTCGGGCGTATCTTCAGGAGATGTCGCCCACGGAAGTGATTCCCAGCAACCTCGTCGAAGTGTGGCGGTATCTAGAGAAGGCGGCGTCAGTCGTCGAGTTCATGACGCGGTCGGCGTTCCGGCGCGGGGCGGCGACGGCGCCTAGCCATGGGCTCGCCCACTTCCCGGAGGATTTCGATCTGGACGACGTGACGAGTGGCTATCCATCGTCGACGGGCTCGGTGGAGATTTCCGAGGTGCTGAAGCTGACGGACCGTGCCGCGGTATACTCCGATCGTGTCTGGGTGATGGGCGACCTCCTTCCTTATCAGGAGACGATCGTCGCGCCCAACAACCCCGAGCCGCCGCACCGGGACTTCAAGATCGAGCAGCCCTTCCGTGCGGCGATGGCGGGTGAGCTGACGACGTACCCATCGAACCCGTACACTCCCTTAATTCGCAACCGCAAGGGTGGCGGCGAGTCGACATCGAAGCCTGCGGAATAAAACATTGTGCCCTGGGGCGTTAGTAGCAGTTCGGCCATTGGGCGCAACTTGTATTTTGTAACAACTTTGGTCTGCTATAATGGGATTTCGCGTTATTTTGTGAATTGTCTTGCGATTGTGATTGATGATTGAACGAGTCCCCGAGCACGTCCGCCCTTTTTATGGGGTTTACCTCGTTTGTTATGTGTTTGTGGTTTTGAGCGTTTTGTTATTGAGGTCGACTTGCCCGAGCTTGGAAAGCCAGTCGTAGGTCGACTCCCATGAGTGCTCTTTACTTCACCGTTTTCCCTTGCGCGAACGAGGTCGGGTGGCCGAGTCCCCGAGCGTGGTACTTGGTTGTTCTAGTCGCGGCTCTAGGGTGGGTGAGGACTAGGAGAGTCAAAGTGGGCGCATCACTCCTGCCTGGCCCGTCGGGTCAGTCGCATGGCGAGTCCTGGGCACGCTCTCATACTTGGCGTTTTCCCTAGCCGCTCGAGCTTAACTGGTCGTCAGTCCCCGAGCATGGTATTTGGCCGTTCGAGTCGCTGTGTCGAGGATGCGGAGGATCGTGGTCGCTGTGAGGAGCGAGGGCAGTTGTCTTGGCTCGTTAAGCCAGTCGAGCTAGGCGACTCCAATGGGTCTCCGGGTAGGCGTTTTTCGTGGACGTGGCGAGTCCTGGAGTGACCCAGTGCCCTCGTAACGCACTACTTGGCCGTGCCGGTCGCTGTACCAGAGGTTGACTTCTGCAGTTAGCTTGGCGATGTTATTACGAGTGCGTGTGGCACAAGACACGGAGAGTAGACGCAATTTGCGGTAACCGATATATTTTATTTCATAGCTAGTGGAGGGTACATGTATGGAGTTCTAGGAGTAGAACTTCCGTAGGAGGTTTACATTCCACGGTCGCTTGACGTCGAGTCTCCCGTCTCCGCGGACGTCGGTGAGGTAGTAGGCGTCGTTGCCGAGTACTCGCCCGATGGCGAATGGTCCCTCCCACGCGGGGGGGGGGGGGGGGGGGGGGAGAGCTTGTGCATACCCTTCTTGTCCTGGATGAGGCGTAGCACCAGGTCGCCTTCCTGGAAGGTGCGAGTTTTCACCCGCCGACTATGGTAGTGGCAGAGTCCTTGCTGGTAGATGGCAGTGCGGGAGCGAGCTAGGTCGCGTGCCTCGTCGAGTTGATCGACTCCATCCTGACATGCGAGTTCGTTCGCAGCCTCCGTGTAGTGGACGACCCTTGGCAAGTCGTGCTCTAGGTCGGTGGGCATGACTGCCTCGGCGCCATACACCATGAAGAAGGGGGTGAACCCTGTCGACCTGTTGACCGAGGTGCGGATACCCCAGATGACGGAGGGTAGCTACTCGACCCAGCACCCGGCGGTGCGCTCAAGTGGTACTTGGAGCCGCGGCTTCAGGCCGTGGAGGATGCTCTGGTTGGCCCGTTCCGCCTGGCCGTTGGACTCCGGGTGGGCGACTGACACGAGGTCGAGTCGGATGTGATGTTCCTCGCAGAACTCGACCATGGCTCCTTTGGCGAAGTTGGTGCCGTTGTCCGTGATGATGCTGTTTGGGAACCCGTAGCGATATATGAGCTCGCGTAGGAATTTGGTGGCGGTCTTCCCGTCGCATTTCCGGACTGGCTTGGCCTCCACCCACTTTGTGAATTTGTCGACCGCGACCAGGAGGTGGGTGAAGCCGGAGGAGGCCTTTTTGAAAGGACCTACCATGTCCATACCCCACACGGCGAATGGCCAGGTGATGGGGATTGTCTTGAGTGCTGAGCTCGGCACATGTGGCTGGTTGGCATACTTCTGGCACGCGGCGCACCGCTGGACAATGTCGACGGCGTCTGCGTGTGCGGTGGGCCAGTAGAAGCCGTGCCGCATAGCCTTTGCGACCAGAGAGCGGGCGCTGGCGTGGTGGCCGAAGTCGCCGGAGTGGAGGTCGTGAAGGATTTTGCGCCCTTCAGCGGGTTGGACGCAACGTTGGAACACGCCGGTCACGCTGGGCTTGTGGAGCTCGCCGTCGATGATGATGAAGGATTTGCAGCGTCGCGCTATCATTCGGGCGTCTGTTTTGTCTGCCAGCAAGGTGCCTCCCTCCAGGTAGGCGATGTACGGCCTAGTCCAGTCTTCTAGCTCGACGATGAGTGCGACCAGGGCTGCCTTTGGTTGCAGCGGAACTCCGATGTCGATCTCCCTTGTGGGAGAGACGGACGGCTTGGTGATCGTGTCGAGGAAGACGCCAGCGGGTGGTGCGAGTCGAGCCGACCCGCTGCGAGAGAGTGCGTCGGCCTCCTTGTTCTTCCGCCTATCAATCCACTCGACGGAGTAGCCTGCGAAGTGTCCGCCCAGCTTGTCCACTGCTTGGCGGTATGCCGCCATGGTGGGAGAGACGGTGTCACAGGTGCCAGTGACTTGCCCAGCGACGAGGTCGGAGTCTCCGTAGCAGCGCAGGCGGTTGACATTCATCTCCTTGGCAGCTCGCATGCCGTGGAGTAGTGCCTCGTACTCGGCCATGTGGTTGGTGCAGGGGGTGAAGTCGAGGCAGAGGACGTAGCGGAGCTTGTCGCCCTTCGGGGAAGTCAACACGATCCCTGCTCCTGCGCCGTCTGCATTCTTGGAGCCGTCGAAGTGCAGGCTCCAGTAGTGGAGGTACGGCAGCTTTTCCGGCTGCTGGGCTTCTTCCCAGTCGGTGATGAAGTCCGCGAGAGCCTGCGACTTGATCGCTTTGCGTGGTTCATACTTGATGTTGTGGACGCCGATTTCGACGGCCCACTTGGCGACTCGCCCGGTCGCCTCACGGTTGCGGATGATGTCCTGCAACGGTGCTGAGGAGACGACCGTGATCGGGTGCTCCTGGAAGTAGTGCGGCGGTCGCCGCTGTGCTCTGAAGACTGCGTATACCAGTTTCTGGTATTGCGGGTACCACTGGCGCGATTCGGTGAGGACTTCGCTGATATAGTACACCGGTCGCTGTACCGGGCGCTCCTTTCCTTCCTCTGGCCGCTCGACGACCATGACGGCGCTGACGACGCGCTCAGAAGCCGCGACGTAGACCAGCATGGGTTCTTTGTCGACGGGGGCGGCGAGTAGCGGTGCTGCGAGTAGCACCTTCTTGAGGTCGCGGAGCGCGTCGTCCACCTCCTTGTCCCTCTGGAAGGTGGGGTTCTTGCGCATCAGGCGGTACAGGGGCATCGCCTTTTCGCCCAATCGGGGGATGAAGCAACTGAGAGCCACGACTCGCCCGGCCAGCTTCTGGACGTCGCGCAGGCACTCGGGTTTGCCGAGTCGGGCGATCGTGTTGATCTTGGTGGGGTTCGCGTCGATCCCGCGCTTGGAGACGACGTAGCCCAGTAGTTGCCCTGCTGGTACACCGAAGGTGCATTTGCCTTGGTTTAGCTTTATCTTGTATTTCCACAGGTTGTACCCAGAGTAGGCGTCGAGGAAGCACAACAACTCCGAACCCGCGGTGGAATCGATTATTTGGTCGATCCGCGGGAGGACGAATTGCTCCTTCGGGCAGGCGCTGTTTAAGTTTGTGTAGTCGATACACATCCTCCAGGTACCATTTTTCTTATCGACCAGGACTGGGTTTGCCAGCCAGTTGGAGTATTTTATTGGCCGGATGAAGCCTGCAGCGAGTAGACGCTACACCTCCTCGGCGATGGCTCGGCAGCGCTCTTCATTGAAGGGCCGCAGCGACTGCTTGACAGGTCGCACTTTGGGGTCGGCGTTGAGTTTGTGCTCAGCGAGTTCCCTAGGGACACCAGGCATGTCAGAGGGCTTCCATGCAAAGATGTCCCTGTTCTCACGGAGGAACTCGATGATCTCGCCTTCCTATGCTGGGCTCATGCCCGTCCCGATCGTCACCGTCTGGCTGGAGTCGCCTGGGACCAGCTCGACGGTGCGGGTGTGCGTCGTTGCCTCGAAGGCTGAGGTGTTGACACCCTCCGAATTGGGCTTCTTGAGTATGGTGGGGTCATCGTTGTTGACCCCGCTCGCGTACTTGGCGAGCTCGTCGGCGTGGTTGGCCTCTGCCGCGATGACGGCGTCGGCGAGTTCTGCTCCTTTGGCCTCGCACTCGGAGGCCATGTCGGGGTCGCCGTTGATGGTGATGACGACGCGCGGCCCGGGGAGCTTCATCGCATTGTACGCGTAGTGGGGCGCTGCCATGAACTTGGCGAACGCCTGGCGCCCCAGGACGCAGTGGTAGGGGCTGTCGAAGGGTACCAGCTCGAAGACGATCCGCTCGGTGCGGAAGTTTGCTGGTGTGCCTTCCGACCGGGGACGATGCCGTGGAACGTGGTGTAGGTCGTCTCGACCATCGATTGCGGGAGCCGCAGTCGCCTGAAGGTGTCCAGGTACAGGATGTTGATGGAGCTGCTGCTGTCCATCAATGTCTTGGGGAGCCAGTAGTCTCCCACCTTGGGCTTGACCACCAGGGTGACTCGGCCTGGGTACTCGATGCGTGGCGAGTGGTCCTGGCGGCTCTAGGTGATGGGCTGCTCCGACCAGTTGAGGAACTGGGGAACGTCCACCTGGAACACCGCGTTGATGGTGACGGTGCGGGCGATGACCTTCTTCTCGCGCTTCGTGTTGTAGCCTGTGAAGGTGTGGAGCAAGGCGGCCACACTGCCGAATTTTCCGCCGTTTGGCGGGTTGTTGTTGGGGTCCTCCCGCGCTCGTCGTGCCTTCTCGATCTCCTTGAGAGAGTGGCAGTCGGCGGTCGTGTGCGTGGCGGGCTTCCCTTCCCTGCTGTGAAACGCACAAGGTTGGTTAAGGAGGGCCGCGGGGTCGAACCTTGGTTTTGCCTTGTAGTTGCCGCCGTCACGGCGTTGCCCCCCGTCGCGGCGAAAGCTCTTGGGCTTGCGCTGCGCGTGCCCAGCGTTGGCGATGAAGTCGACTCGCCCGTCACTGCGGCGCTTGCCGGTGAGGCGAGTGTTGCTGTAGCGTAGGTCGGACCGTCGTCCATTGTCGTTGATGTTTGTGCGGCGTTGACCACCCGACTCGTCGTCGGTTTCCTGATTTGGGTCTTCCTCCACGTACCTTTTGGCGATCTCAAGGAGGTCCGGTATGTTGTCGAGTGTGCGGTATGCTCGTTTGAGCTTGGCGACCAAGGGCTCGTAGAGGCACGAGGTCTTGAAGCAGTGGATCGCGGTGTCCGGGTGGATACCGGCCACGTTGTACCATAGTTCTTGCCACCGTTGGACCCAGCTTCGGGTCGACTCGCGGGGTCCCTGGATGCAACGCTACAGGTCCTCGATGGTGGTGGCGCGGGTGTAGGAACCCTCGAAGTGCCTGACGAAGGCGTCGCGCATCTCTTCCCAGGAATCAATGCTATCCGGGGGAAGAGTGTTGATCCACTGCCTGCACGCTCCCTCCATCGTCAGGGGGAGGTAGCGGGCGGCTAGCAGGTCGGTGTGGCCAGCGATCCCCATCCCCATGAGGTAGGTGTCTTGCCACACGGAAGGGTCGTACGAAGGGTCATACTTCTCTATTTCCTTCGGCGCTTTGAAGTTCGCCGGGTATTTTTCGCCTCGGATCATCGGTCCAAAGCAACGGGGCCCGAGTCGGCTTAGCGACCCCATCGGCTCGTCGTCGTGGCGATTGGTTAGGGTGTGTCGCAGGTCGTCGGGCTGGCGTGCGCGCCAGCTTTGGTTGTTGATGATGTGGGTGCGGGCGTCAACGGGCTGACCGTTGGCAGCGACGAAGTTGGTCACTGGCCTGGGGTCGTTGGTGGAGAGTGCCGCGTTCACGGGTCGGTGTTGGAGCTGCAGTGATTCGGGTGGCGGGCAGTTAAGGGTGTTTGCCGCCAATGGACGGCCGCTTGAGGCCGCTCTGCTGCCCGACGAACGCGAGTACATCCGACCCTGTGAGTCGACCCCTGCGTTTTGTTGCTCGACCGCCTTTGCGAACAGGGCCTTGACGTACTGGATCTCTAGGGTGCCGTCTCCGGTGGCCGTGATGTTGTCGACCGCTGCTCGGCCCGCCACGAGGTTGTCCATCGGGGTGGAGAACAATGGTAGGCCGTTCGCGTCTCGCTCCTGTGAGGAGACAACGATCCGCGGCTGGTCCCTGGGGGGTGCGCGGTTGGGTGGAGGTGGGGCGCCGTTTGCCGTCGACCCTGGCGGGGGCCGGGCGCTTCCTCCGGGTGGCGCGTTCTCGCAGATCGCGCGCTCGGCCACGCGGGCCGGGTCGTTCTCGTCGTCGAAGTTCAGGGCGCACCCCTGGACGGTGGGGTTCAAGCGCGACCTGATTCGCTGCGCGTGGTAACGTGACAGCTCCTGCGCCGTCACCTGCTCGAGGCGAAATTTTTCACGCTCGGCTTGCTCCTTGCAGACTGCCTCTGCCAGCTTCAGGCGGAGTTCCTCGACCTCCGTTGCCGTGGCGTTAGGGGGGATCGGGGTGGAGAAGGGATCCTCCGGCGGATCGGTGCCGGTCACCATGTAGGTCGCGGCGTGGCGACCGGTCCCGTCGCGGAGATCGGAGGAGTTTTCCGACCCGGAGTCGAAGTCGAAGATCCCAAGGATGGAGGGATCCTCGAAGTCTCGCACGTTGGAGACCTGGGTGATGGAGCCCGTGGGCGAAGCCGTGGTGATGGATCCGGCGAGTGACGTCGTAGTCGCCGAGTCGGCGTCGTCGTTGAGGGCCGCGTCTTCCGCGGCCGCGGTGTTTTTGGCCACGTCGCTGTGGGCCGAGTTGTACTCGGAGGCAAGGCGATGGATCGTGCGGACCTGGCTCTCGGAGAGCCGGTCGCGTGGCGGCGACTCACAGATGCGAGCCGAGTCCTCCGAGACGATGATGTCGGTGAGGCCGACGAAGAGACTGATCATGCCGACTGGCAGGATCATGCTGTGCGTGACGGGTCGCGCCGCCAGGACGTAGCTGCTCGGCAAGATCTGGAGCATCTCGCCGATCGCTATCATGGGGCCGGTGGCGACCGACTCGTTGATGGGCAGATTGGATCTCGCCGCAGAACACCGGCCAGACCGGCCAGGCCCCATGGTGGGAGCCACTGTCGTGGGAATGACCACTGCAGACGCTGCAATCGGCATCAAGTAGTAGAACGAAGGGCAAGGGCGGCCAACCATCTGCGGTGCGAGATGAGGGCGGAGACACAGGGTTTTACCCAGGTTCGGCCCCCCGGAGGGTAAAGACCTACTCCTGCTAGATTGTATTATGATGGAAGTACAAAGGGGCGAGCTCGATGGCTAGGCAGCGTGTCGCTTGGGTGGATGATGGAATGTATCCTCTACACGCCCTGTAGGGAGGTTTATATAGTCTCACCCCCCCTAGGGTTTACATATCTCAACCGAATCAGTTAAGGCCTCGGCACCCGTTTAACCTAATCCGACTGGGCCTATCTATTCTCCTGGGCGTTCAACTTCCAGTCGCTTGGTTCCACGCCAGATCTTGATCCAGTCGCCGTCCTGCAGGCCCACTCGCTAGTTCCTGGGCCAGTCGGAAACGTCCTGCTGGGTATACCCCGGTAGGCATATCCCCATCACCGAAACCTTAGAATTTCCCTCTTTTCTCATGATCTATCGCAATATTCAGATGCCTCGTGGAGGAAGGAGTTCATCCCCGGACCCGATGTTGCAGATCCTACAAATGTTGGTTTCTGACCGCGAAGCTGAAAAAGCCAAACGTCAAGCCAACCTAGCCACCCTTCAGCACATAGCTCAGCTAGCCCACAACAATCAAGGACAAGGAAACCAGGACAATCATGGATTCTAGCTCAAGAATTTTCAGAACACCAACCCACCTATTTTCACTAAGTCGGAAGAGCCCTTAGACACCGATGATTGGCTGCAAACCATGGAGAACAACCTGGAAGTCGCCGGAGTAGAAGCAAACAAGAAAGTTCTGTTCGCCACCCACTATCTAGCCGGAGATGCTAGAGCATGGTGGAACAGTGTTCGTGCAATGACCGGAGGATAGATGATGACCTGGGAGGAATTCAAGGTCAAGTTCAGCAGAACCCATGTGCCACCGGGTTTGATCAAGAGAATGAGAGATGAGTTCAGAGAACTGAAGCAAGGAAGGATGACCGTAGTAGAATACCGTGAATTTTTTTTGTCCTTAGCTAGGTATGCCCCTGATGAGATCGACACGGAAGCCAAGAAGAAAGAGAGATTCCTGAATGGTCTGCATGTGACATGCACACTGTGTTAATCAATATCCCCTTTGCTGATATTGAAGCCCTTGTCGACTCTGCCATCCAGATGGAAGGAAAGATCAACCAAGCCAATGAGAACCGCAAGCGTCGCATGATGCATCAGCCAGGAACCCATCAGACCCCAAAGTATTGCCCTAACCCATCTCCAGGATTTGCCTCGAGAACCAACTAACCCCCAATGAACCGTCCGACCTATCCCAACCGTGGAAACCCTAGGCCCGGAGGAAATCACAACAACCCCGATAACTCTAACAATTTCAACCGTGCACCACCCAAGTTCAAGAACAATGCTGTCGCCAACACCAACACTGCCCCGAGGACTGGAAGCAATGCTATGCCTGTAGCAGCAAAGGACAAGTCGCAAGTGACTTGTTATGACTGTGGAAATAAGGGTCACTACTCCAACGAGTGCCCCAACAAGAATAATATCGCAGACCCCAATGCCAATGCCCCAGCTCAGCAGCAGCGTCGTGTTCAGCCCGGAAGAAGATTTGCCCCAAGGAATTCGCTCAACCGCAACGGCCGTCTTTTTCTCATGCATGCTGAAGAAGCCCAGTAAGCGCCAGACGTCGTGCTGGGTATGTTTTCTGTTAATTTAGTACTTTCTAGAGTGTTGTTTGATTCTGGTGCATCACACTCATTTGTCACCGAAGAATTTGCATGCACTAGTAAGATTCAACCAACCAAACTAAAGCATGCTATGATTGTTCAAATCCCCGGTTCAACCACCAAAGCTAGGAAAATTTGCAAATTCGTCCCTATCCGAATCCATGGCATAGATTTTTATGCTAATGTAATAGTACTCGGAACTAAAGGTTTGGAAGTAGTACTAGGAATGGATTGGATGTCCAAACATAAAGGATTAATTGACTATGCCAACAAAGCCATAACCATGACCAATACAACCAGAATATCAGTCGATCATATATCTGAAACCTTATCGTGTCAATTCAAGTGAAACAAGAGTATAACCGAACCTACCATTGACCAAGTCCGGATAGTCTATGAATACCCCGATGTATTTCCAGATGTTTTGCCCGGTATGCCCCAGATCGGGATATTGAGTTTATCATTGAACTAATCCCGGAACAGGACACATAGCTTAGAGACCATATAGCATGAACCCGTCTGAACTAGAAGAACTGAAGAAGCAACTGGATGCCATGCTGGAAATTGGATTGATTCAACTAAGTGCTTCACCATGGAGATCACCTGTCTTGTTCGTGGACAAGAAGGATGGAGGTAACCGTTTGTGTACGGATTACCGGAAGTTGAATGATGTCACCATCAAGAACAAGTACCCCTTGCCCAAGATAGAAGATTTGTTTGATCAGTTGACCGGTGCCAAAGTGTTTTCTAAGATTGATCTTAGAACTGGCTATCATCAACTCAAGATTCATGCAGAGGATATGCCCAAGACTGCCTTTACCACCCGTTATGGATTATACGAGTATACTGTCATGTCTTCTGGATTAACCAATGCCCCCGCTTATTTCATGAATCTCATGAATAAGATTTTTATGGACTTCCTGGATAAGTTTGTCGTTGTTTTCATCGATGACATTCTGATTTATTCCAAATCGGAAGAAGAACATGATCTACACCTAAGGACCATTCTTGGAGCCCTTAGAGAGCATCAGTTGTATGCCAAGTTTAGCAAGTGTGAATTCTGGTTACAGGAGGTAGGATTCCTCAGCCACATTGTATTAGCCGGAGGAATTTCCATTGACCCTGCAAAGGTGAAGGATTTTGAAGATTGGCAAGCCCCAACCACTCAAACCCAAGTTCGTGCATTTCTCGGATTGGCAGGATACTACCGCAAGTTCGTAGAAGGATTCTCGAGTATAGCTAGACCCATGACCCAATTGCTGAAGAAACACAAGAAGTTTGAATGGACGGACAAATGTGAAGCGAGTTTTCAAGAACTCAAGAGGAGATTGATTTCAGCCCCAATCTTGATCATGCCGGATATCACGAATCCCTTCGACGTGTATTGTGATGTATCCAAGATCGGTCTCGGATGTGTGCTAATGCAAGAAGGCAAAGTCATATCTTATCTATCTTGACAACTGAAACAACATGAGGAGAATTATCCAACCCATGACCTAGAACTCGCAGCCATAGTTCTAGGCCTGAAGACATGGAGGCATTACCTGATGGGAAATCGTTGTGAGATTTATTCGGATCATAAGAGCCTAAAGTATATATTCACTCAGAAGGAGCTGAATATGAGACAGAGAAGATGGATTGAGCTAATCAAGGATTACGACCTGGACATTCACTATCACCCTGGTAAAGCCAATGTGGTAGCAGATTGCCGTGCCGCTTGAACTCCATGATTTTAAAGGAGCAACCAAGCTTGCACAAAGAGATGGAGGATTTCCGAATGGAATTAGTAAGTGAAGGAGTTTTGGCTAGCATAGAACTTCAACCCACTTTGATCAGCCAGATCAAAGAGGCGCAGAAAGGAAATGCTATTATCGAGGGAATCAAGCGTCGTATCGGTACAGGAAAAGTACCCGGATTCACCGAAGACGAAGAAGGAGTTCTGTGGTACAAAGGACGCCTTTGTGTACCAGCAGATTCTGAGTTGAAAGAAGTAATTCTGAAGGAATATCATGATACTCTTTATTCTATCCACCCCGGAGGGACTAAGATGTATCAAGATTTGGAAGAACAATTTTGGTGGCATAAGATGAAGAGAGAAATCGGAAGCTATATCGCCAAGTGTGATATATGTCAGCGAGTCAAGGCAGGACATCAAAGACCCGCTGGATTGTTGCAACCATTGCAGATTCCGGAATGGAAACAGGATTCCATTGGAATGGACTTTATCACCAGATTCCCTACTTCTAGTAGGGGAAATGACTCTATCTGGGTCATAGTGGACAGATTGTCCAAAGTCGCCCATTTCTTACCCGTCAAGACCACATATCAGAGTTTAAAGCTAGCAAAGTTATACATCGCTAGAATCATTAGTTTGCATGGAGTCCCCAAGAACATCGTATCGGATCGAGGAACTCAGTTTACCTCGAGATTCTGGGAGAAAGTCCAAAAAGGTTTAGGAACCCGCCTAGATTTCAGCACCGCGTATCACCCTCAGACCGATGGACAAACAGAGCGAGTAAATCAGATACTTTAAGACATGCTAAGAGCCTGTGTGTTAGAATATGGATCTAAGTGGGAAGACTGTCTACCGTTTGCAGAATTTTCATACAACAACAGTTATCAAGCTAGTTTGCAAATGGCCCCATTTGAATTCATGTATGGAAGTAAGTGCCGCACCCCTTTGAACTAGTCAGAAGTAGGAGAGAGTCAGATTTTCGGACCTGACATCCTACAAGAAGCAGAAGAGAAGGTTTACAAGATTCGTGAGCACCTCAAGACAGCCCAGTCAAGACAAAAGAGTTACGCCGACAAGAGACATCGAGACCTCACCTTCAACATAGGAGATTTTGTGTATCTGAAAGTGTCGCCTTTGAAAGGAATGCAACGTTTCCAGCTAAAAGGAAAGTTAGCCCCTAGATATATAGGCCCCTTCAAGATTCTGAACCGTCGAGGAGAAGTGTCGTATCAATTGGAACTACCCGAAGAGATGTCAGCCGTGCACAATGTGTTCCATATCTCATTACTTCGCAAGTGCCTCAAAGTTCCGGAGAAGACCGAAGTGTTCAAGAATATCGATCATCAGACCATAGAGATCAACAATGACCTGACCTATCCCGAAGTACCCATCTGTATTTTGAAAGAATCCTTCAGAACTACCAGAACCCGAAGCATCAAGTTTCTCAAGATTCAATGGAGCAACCACAAAGAAGAGGAAGCTACCTGGGAGCGCGAAGATCACATCAGAAGTGAGTTTCCCGATCTCTTCAAATCTTAGGTAATATTTTTCGTCCTTTTTCAAATCTCGGGACGAGATTTTGTTTAAGGGGGGAAGGTTTGTAACATCCCAAAATTCTAAACTTGGATCATCAAACTCTAACCATCAAAATTAGGGTTAACAAAAACTTTTCCAATTAAAAATATGAAAGCATGCATATGTGTATGCATTACAATTTGGATTCTTTTGAATTGCCTTGGTTGTGTGTTTCTTTGATTGTGAAATGATTCTTAGGTGAAATAAACATAATCTAAACAATCCCCACACTTTTCCCAAAGACAAACAAATCAAAACAAACAAATTAAGTGAATGGTCATTTTGGCTAAATTAACTCCCATGCCTACTTTGGCTATCTCAAACTTTCAAAACTTAACAGAAACATGTTTGGATCTTTGCACCCCTTTATAGTACTCATAACAAGGTACCAAGGCCCACCTTGTGATCATCCAAAAACATTTGAATGCATAGTTTAAATGACAGTTTAAAATTGAATCTATTTCATATGGGAAGATCCCACTTTTTCAAAAACCACTCAAACAAGCTCAATTTTCAAAACCCAAGCATCCACAGACTCACCAACACTTGCGTAGAACACTCACCAAAAATCTTATCAAAATTCAAAACTTGAGTTCATGCGGCCATTTCATCAAACACTTGGCAGGAAAATTTAAACCAAATCAAACTTACTGTTTTTAATAGTGTTTTGGGCCTAACTTGTTCCCTCTCTAGCTCACAGCAACCTTAGTAGATCATCTAGCAACCTTAACTAAGCTCTAGCCCCACTGTAAGCTGGCCAATTTCATCAATGGTGAACAGGCCGAGAGCACCCATGTCACCCCAGTGTGGACAACAAGCTAGGAGAAGAACTAGCCGTGCCAACCTTGTCTGGGAGATAGCCCATGCCTCACCGCCCCCTCTCGACCAGCCCTAGCTCGAAGACCACGCCCAGAACTGCCAAGAACGCTGGGCCCGTGCCGCTGTCGACCATGCCGAGCATGCGCCAGAGCACCGCACCCGGCAGGCGTGCACACGCCGCCCCTTGACCGCAGCCCGTGCCCACCGCTTTGCCATGAGCCAGGGAGCACGCCAGACATCCCCGTTCTCCGCCCCATGCCTCACAACCACCGCTCGCCGTCGAAGACGCGGCCTCTGCATGCGCAGAGCATCACACGTTCCAGACCGTTTGCCACCGCCCCTACACGCGCATTAAAGCCCTAGAGCATCACCAGGAGACCACCGATCGATCGCCACCCTCGGCCATGCCTCTAGCTGCCCGTAGCCGTGTCGCCACCATCGCCTGCCCATCCCGTTCGGTCTTGCCGTCGATCCTATAAAAGGAGGCCACCCCCGCTCGAATTCTTCACACCATCTCACTCCCCACCTCTCACTGATACGTCCCACTTCTTCCCGGAGCAAGGCGAGCACCGCATCGCCGGAATTTGGCCGGAGCCCGCCGCTGCTGGAGAAGAAGGGTGCCAGCGATCGGAGACGCCCAGGAGGAGTTGCCGGTACCAGGAGGATCGCTGTCGTCGACTTCGTCGTTCGCTCGCATCGCCGACCTTCGCCTGATCCCCGGTGAGCCTCCCACGACCCACACCTGCTGCGTTAGGGTTCTGTCTCGCCGGCGCTGCTCGACGTGGACGATGAACCAGAGCCGTTAGATTAGAACTAGATCCCACGGTCCACATTGCCCCGTACCGCTTCGCACCTCCCCGTCTCACTGACGCATGGGGACAGCCACTTAACCAGCCCGCATAAGCGCTGTGCATAGCGGGCCGGCCCATTATCGTCTCCGCGCGACCCAGTCGTTTGAATTTAGATTTTTCTATTTTCATTCAAACACAGTTTTCTACCTAGTTTAAAAAATAAACCCAGCTCGATTCAGTGAACCAAATTGAATGAAACCAATTTTGTTAGAAAGGTCTTGAAATTCTTAATCCAAGCCCGTTGGATTCAAATCATTTATATCTGTAGATCACCCCTAGTAAAAATAACAAGGCAGAAGCTTTTCTGCCTTCAAACATTTTTCAAATTTAAACCATAATAGCTTTTGAGTTGATTCCAACTCTCAAAAATCAAATTTAACCATACCTTTCATAATATATAAAAATATATGGGTTTACTTACAAAAATAATGTTCAAGTAATAAAAGAATGCCACATAGGCATTTCTAGTCACTTATTTTAATTAAAATAAAAGGTTAAACCTTATTAAATTATGACACCACTTTAAATCACATTCCCATGTACTGAAATATGTGGTGGTGACATGTGTCAACATGATCCCATGTTTGGTTTGGAGAATATTAAATCTTAAGTAGTTTTTCAATGAGTATAAATTACTTTTCTAAAAATAAAATCATTAAGCCAAATGCTTTAGTCTTGTAATGTTAGTGATGATGCTAGATCATCTATAGAACCCCTTTGTGTGATGATTGAAAGTAGTTAAGTATTATTTGGTGATTGTGTACCTCGTATTTATTTATAGACGCTAGTACCGACCAAGGATACAAGGAGGAAGGAGGATACTACGAAGAAGAAGTCGAGGAGAACTTTAACCACTGCTCTGCACAAGGCAAGCTAACACTTTCAATTATGAAAGTTAGATAACCTATGCAATGCACTAACCATGCTTGGTTGGACACATTTGATGATACCCAATCCTAGTTTTACTTGCCAGCTTCTTACTTTATTTCTTTATCAAAGCTTTTCTTTGGAGTTTACTTAAGTGACCTATAGATTCTAGGAGGATAATTGAAGGTTGCATAAAGAGCATAAAATTTGGCCTAAGCTAGATAATCTTGAGGTCATCCTAAGGCATGAGATTGAACTTAGTGAAAAACTTCACTTGTTTACCAACCCTCATTAGTACTCACCTCACTTGTAGATGCTAGTGCTAAGCATAAAATTTGATCAACTTTAAATGGTTATGAAAACCTTGTATTGATGGATCATTCTACTGAGATGTTTTGACATGTGTTTCCAAACACCAGATGATTTTGGTGATGAAAATGTTGAGGCAGGAGCCTTAGCCCTTTATAAAACTGATGGTTGTCTAGATGCGATACCATTCTAATTTTATCGTACAACCACAATACCCGAAGATTGGCTAGGGCTTGACTGGAAACTTATATACCTTAGTATTGGTTCCCTCATGGCCAAGGTCTGAGCTGAGGCTACCTTGTGAAGATTGTCCACCTGTGCAGTACCCAAGATGACAGTTGGTCATGGTTGGGAGGCCAAACTCACAGGAGAGGTGCTTATACTAGGGCGTGTAATTGAAAGGTTATGATTAATTATCTGCATACTGAGTATGGTGAATTCAGGATTTGTTCCTGACGGATGTATCGAATGTTGTGGTGAAAGTGTACAATCTCTGTAGAGTGTCAAACTATTCAAATATCCGCATCCGCGGTTATGGACAGTTGGAGTGGCCATACTGTTCCCCCGTCAGAGGTTTTCAAAATGTCTTGTGAAATGAATTGAGATTTTGACTTGACCACAACAGAGTTGTGGCATGAGATACAAGTTCCCAATTAGGTGTTATAAAATTTTGACTAGCTTTCTCTTGCTTCTAAACTTAGTAGAGATAAATCTGGCTTTTTGGAAAACAACCTTAGAGCTTAGTGTCCTATTACCAAAAAACCCCTTTACTTGTTAGTATTAGTTTGCGAGTACTTAAAGAGTACTCATGGCTTTGTCCCTGGCTATTCCCGTGGCCAGACTATGAAGAGGAGTACCAAGATGATGGACCCTAGGAAGGTTACGACAACTATGATCATCTCCCATTGTCAGTATTGCCTGTGACCCCAAAAATGGAGCTTCTCCTACGCTACCTTTATTATTACGTATTTCCGCTGCTTGAGTTGTATTAAGATCTGGATCACGAGATCCTTATTTGTGTAAGACCTTATGTATGGTTTGTAATGGATGATGTACTGTGGTATCCAATTCTGTCATGTCTCGCAAAAATGGTAATCCTGGGATTGCGATGTATGTCATAATAGGCATTTGGGATTAAAAATCCAGGTGTTGACAGATGGAGTTGGTGAGCAGTATCAAACTAATAAGATAGTAAATTTCCTTACCACCGCGTGCATAAATTCCACCACCTTCGGGTCGGTGACCAAGACAACACCCTCCACCACCTTGATCTCTTTGAAGCTCTCATTGTCACCAATCATCCCCCTCAACATGGTTTTATAACCGCTGAGGTTCTTGGTGAACCTAGAGAGAGCTAGCCTATTCATGATGTTCTCCTTGGGATGCAAGCTCGTGTAGCCCTTAGGGAACTGGTACCCCGCGAGCAGCCGCAAAACGAGTTGTTCCTTTAGATGCTTATTCTTCTTTGTTCGGAGTTTCGTCTCGTTAGCATTGACAAGTACCGAACGATAGCTCCTAGCTGGAGGAATTACCCCTTCACGAGCCACTTCGGCTCGATAGGAATACTATTCTTGGGGTCCACCGTGGTGAATATTTCCCTCATGGTAGGGCTTGTTACTTTGCAGCCCGAAAGGTCACAGGTGAAGGCATCGCGGGGTCCGAGTTGTGTAATCACTGCGATTCGAAAAGTGGGGGGGGGGGGGGGTAATTACCGAGAGGGGCACTTCGAGTGAATGGTGGTCAAACCAAATATTTTCAAATCTTAGATGTTATTTCAGGATATTCCGTTACATTAGTACCAGCCATGCCCCTGTCGGGCCCTTTCTAAGTCACCATGCATGTGTCGCACGGGCAAATCCATTTATGTACTTTCCTGACCCCCCACACTGAATCCGGTTCGGCGGTTATGGTTTTTCTCCCCATCCCTCCCCTCCCACACACCCCACCCCTTCCCACCCCCCCCCACACACTGAATCCGGCGGAAGCGGTCACTTTTCTCCCTATCCCGCCATATCCATGCCCATCATGTCTAGCAAGGCTAAGGTGATAGCTACGTCGGCGACTGATTCGGCTCAGTCGGAGCCATCATCTCGGGCATAATGTTAGACAAGCAAAGCAGCGGTGGGGTCTGCATCCCAGGTTAGCGAGGAGGTCAGACAGAAGTCTAATAATAGGGTACCTACAAGCAGCGGGTTGAAGAGAAAAGCTAGGCCGACGGAGGAGTGTTCGACTGCAGTACGGGGTCGTGCAACCCAGATCTCATAGAAACCTACCCGAGAGAAGAGCGAGAGGTGAATTTTTCTTTTTGTGCCTTGTCTTGCAAGTAGATTAGTTATTGGAAAGTAGTGTTGAATGAACTGAAAGGTCCCCTTTTAATAAAATTTGGAACAACTTCGATGCAGTGGACCTATATGAGTTCACGGTTCATGTCCGCCAGTACACTGCAAAACCAGTTTTTTGTTGCGAGAGGCTTGTGTTCTGGCAGGATGTGCGTCTGTTTGTCAACTGCAAAGAGGTTGTGTCTATTTCACAGCTGATAGATATGCTTCATGCTAGGATTCCTTGGTGATCCAGAGATAGGGAAAAATAGGTGTGGCATAACATGAGTGATACTTATATGAAAATTGAGCACTCCCATGAGTTTCAGATGCTTTGGGAGTGCTGTGAAGCTGATTGTAAGGTGAAAGTTGAAGCGATGATTGATGATTTGTATGCAGATACTAGAGATCTTGCTGCCAGAGCTTCTGCTTCTCGAGTTTACGGACCACCAGATGCTGATCAAGCTAAGTTCAATATACACCTAGAGGTGGATTCATACACAACAAAACTTGATGGCAGATTTAATAAGCCAGTTTCATTTACTGCGGAGATAGCCGTCGATTCCAAAAAACATAACTCTTGTTGAACTGAGAGAGATGATTGGTAAGGAAATCATTATTGGCCATAACAAGATGGCATGACTCCGGTGGTGGCATCATAAGAAGCAAGAATTCATAGAGGTTTTGGATACCGATGATCTGATGTAGATTATGCGACAAAAGAAGCAAACCAGGAAGGTGTTCTTCCTGGGAGAATTTTAACATGCGGCCCGAAAGATCAGACGCCAAGGCAACGCGGGGTCCAAGTTGCGTGTAATCTCGCGGAAGGTCTATAGTAGCTTCGTCAATTTTCGAGAGGGGCAAAATGGGGGTAAATACAAACCTAACGGCCAAACAATCATTTGAACTTGTCAAAAAACGGTTGAACTCAAATCCCGCCGTTAGGTCAACTCTTCTTGCATTGACCCATCAGTATTTCCCGTTATCCTTTGCGGTCGTGGACTGGTTTACCCCTGCGAGGACTAGATCTTCTTCTCTGCTCTTCTCACCTATTATTCCCCTCTCCATTACCTTGCTTAGTTCCAGCTACTGGTCTCCAAATCCGAGCTTGCCGTTGCTCTCCTTGCAACCCCGCCACGGCCAGTCAACCTCCCGCGCCCTTAATCGAAGCTCGCCATCGTCGCCCTTGCCTCGTTTTTCCTAGCCGGCGTGTCGGAGCTTCGCGTCCCCAGCCTAGCCTCTCGCCGCTGCCTAGACCTTCTCGTACGGCAGAGCGCGTCTGGCCGGGAGATCCGGACCGGCGACCGGCCTCGGTCAATTGCATGCTGGCGGACACCCCAGGCATGGTAGCCCTAGCAGAGGAGTTCAACTACAATGCTCTCATGGCCACCATGTTGTGCACACGTCCCGTTGTGTCGCCGGCAAACTTGTCGGCTTTCAGGTCTCGTTTTGGGATCATACGAAAAGTGGTCAATATTGAGGTATGCGCGCTGTCATTCGATTTCTTTGTCCGGTTCACCCACAACTCAGACAGCGAGCGCGTTCTGCATTCTTCCCGTTCTTTCGAGTGCTGTGGGGAGAAAATGAGCTTCCTGCGTTGGCATTGTGCTTGTGGGTGGGACGATCGCTTGGGGAAGCTTCGGTTCTTCTCTAAACTCGGCTTTGATGGCCTTCCTTTGCATGCTTGGGAACCGGAGGCCCTCAAGAAGGTCGTCAGTAGCCTTGGCGGCACGCTGTTGGAGATTGTGCCATCGAGCGACAGATCATCGAGGTAAAGGCGTGGTTGAAAGATCTAGACACCGTTCCTAAGATGTACAATGTGGAGATTCCAAGCAGGGCAAGAGGACAACTTTGCTGGAAGCACCCGTGATCATCCACCTGCAGGAGGTTCTGGATCCGGTACATGGCATTCAGAACCCCGACGAGTCGGTCAGAAAGCGTCCTCGTTGCCTGCAGTGTTGGCCTGGAAGGATCGATGACACAGGACCACCACCGTTCCATGACAGAGCGCATGGTTTAGTGAATCTTAAAGGCTGGTGGTTCTGATTTCCCTCGAGTGAAGATAGAGGTTTAGTGAATCTGAAAGATTGCTGACTTGGTAGTCGATCACGTAGTATGCCTTATGTAATAGTTTGAACTGCTGTACTATGTTTGGCTATTGAATTTGTAATCTGTGGCTACTGAATTCGTAGTATGTGTGCCTAATGATTTTGTAGTACATGTGGATAATGATTTGTAGTTTGTGTGGCTAATGAATTTGTAGTACGTGTGGCTAATGAATTTGTGTGCATAACCAAGGTTAGCCTCCGGAAAATAGGGTGGGCTAGAAATGATCAATGTCACCATTGCCGGGAAAATGCTACTGGTGAGCGATCCGATAGGCATGAAATCCTGCAGGTTTGTATGCCTCGAACAATTTTTACATATATTTGTTCGAGCTGGTGCGTGATTCTTCATGGAACTTGCATGAATAAACCACCCAACACCAGTTCATAAAATGCTGTCTAAATCTTGTCTGTCTCGGATAAGTATGACAGTAAACTGAATTCAACCGCCGGTAGTAATTGAATAAATATATACATCTTCATAGTATTTGGTTACTTCCGAACTAGTTACATACTACAGTATGGGATAGCTGCGCAAAAGGGGGCTATTTCCTCTACAAAAGGCATTCTACAGAGCTAGTCTCTGAACTTAACTGTTCTACACTGAAGAAACTATAGATCTCCACCATAAAAGTTGGCTAGCCAATTGACTTGAGAGGACGTAAGTTCAACGATCGTTTAACCACAACTGATCTTTTTTTACTTCCCGTCAAACTTCAAGAGATTTGCAATGTTCATGCACTAGTTGACGCGCTTGAACCATTCCTAGTTCAGTACGAACAACCGCGCCGCCGCAATGATTTATTCGAAGGTGAACTCCGGCTTCTTGTGGCAGGGATCATAGGTCCCTATGAATCTGAACCTGAATTCCGGCGCTGAGCTGTTGCCCGTCGTCGGGTCCAGCTGTTGAACACTCTAACAAGCTGAGTGTAGATGGATGAACGCCGCCGTGGTGTGGCCGCTGACGGTGCGTAGGATGGATCGTCTTTGCCACTGACGGCGTGCGCCCAGATTACCCACAGTAAGGTCGCCCGCGCCAAGGCATGGAGGCGAGATTTTGTTGACCTTGGCACCGCCCTGTTTGGGGGTTTGTTTCCTCGGGGGCAAGCTCGCAGGAATGCTTCGGAACATACCTTCTTTCTCGTGCATAGAGCACACGAAAATGCTGCCGCGCACATTCTCCACGATGCTTGTTTGACCCTTCTCGATGCCGCGGAGGCATTCGCCGTTGCCACCGCCGCCGCAGATGTAGCACATTTTGCAAAATCAACCATCTCAGATGGCAATGGAAGACCGGCCTTGTAGCCGCCGCATGGCCTGCCTCAGAGGGGCCAGATAGCCAAGCTTCGGCGGCGGCCAGGGCGGTGGCGGCCGGGGCGGCGACAGCTTCTTCTTAGGCGGGGCCATATCTAAGCTTCCTAGGAGTGTATATTATTTATTCGAAACTAGTTCGAATAACTGCTGAATCTTTATTTCCCTTTCTCGGCATAAGAGTGCTAAGATATTAAAAATACAGGTCGTGGCTAGCAACCGGATCAGGAAATGTACTAGGTCAGGGTTCTATTTTAAGTATATTTATGAGTATGTCCTTAGTTGTGTCCAGAATTTTTCCCTGTGCCACTACGATCGTAGAATTGTAACAACACCATCAGAAACAGGGGAAGTGGACGTTGCATTTTACTGACTGGTGGGACCCGCAACCTCGACCGTCGACGGCGCGCATACCAGGATTGAGGATTAGTGTTCCCCATTATTCTATGATTTTCCATATTATGTCGCTCTCTCGCAGCTCCGCTCCGCTCCACAGCTCCGGTCTTGCACGCCACCACTCCGTCCCCTCCGACAACATTCTCGTCCTCCCCATAGACTATCGTCCTCCCGTCATCCCCTACCCGCCCTGCCTTGCCCCTTGCCCTGTCTCCTTGCCTTCGTCGCTGTGCAGGCGCGTCTAGGAACGACAATCGTTTCGTGGGCGCTAGGTTCCCGCGCAACGACGGTGGCTTTCTGCATCCCGCACGGAAATGGATCCTATGTGGCCGAAGAACACAGAGATGAGTCCTTCCAGGACGGAGAGCAAGGAGATGGACCCTTCAAGGCTGGAGAACATGGAGGAGCACGAAACAGGGGAAGAGGACGCGGGGTGCAAAGCTTTGGTGCTCTGGAGCCCATTGAACATACCGTACATCCTCCCTGAAGGGTAAGAACTGCAATTCCATCTCTGCATCTCCCAATTAGTGTTGGGGATATGCTATACGGGTATCCTTATAGCATGTCTCTTATCCGGCTAACCCGGGTGGCCCATAGTCGGTAGCATGGCCTATGGCCTGCTGGGCGGCCCAGTTAGGTGGATCCATAAGGGAGGCCCATGCCGGATAAAGGAAGGCTACGGTGGAGTCACCAACGTACCCGAAGCCTTGGAGTGCAAGATACACAAGACTAGTAATAGACGGTGTAGGACTCTGTAACCTGTCTGGCTAGGACTTTTTTCTGTAACCCTAGGACCTGGCGACTATATAAGTCGGGCCTATGGGAGCCTTTAGGGCACAATCTCATACGATCATAGATCGATACACACAACCTTGCATAGCGAACCTATCTCTGTAAATCGGCGTATTGCCCTTATAGTGATTTATAGCAGGAGTAGGATTCCGCCACCATTGTGGGATCTGAACCTGGGTAAGCTGTGTTACCTCGTACCCGTCAACCGTCCGCCTTACCCCACGTCTCTAAACACGCGTTGTGAGGACCCCTCCATGGCGTACTCGTCGGCAATACCACGACAGTTGGCGCCCACCGTGGGGCAAGAGGCGCTTCAGGCTCTTCAGCGGGTGAGGACCAAGATCCTCGCGGGAATCGGCGAAACCGTAGCCATCGGACGCGTTCTCTTCTCCGGCAACGTTCCGATCGTCCCTCCTGACGAGTTCTGGATCCCGGCGATGACGAACCCTACGCGGTGTTCGATCGTTCCTATCAGAGACATCCACCTCTTCATCGGTGAAACCGACTCGGGCACTAGTTCCCTAGGAGTCGGATGAGCATCAAGACCCGCACGGACCGCCTACGGACTGGATACGTTCGCGGAAGGATCAATGTCGGATCTCTCTTTGGAGTTTGCCGACAAAGATCGGAAAGCATCAAGACCCGTACGGACCACCTATGGGCTGGATATGTTCGCGGAAGGATTGATGTCGGATCTCTCTTTAGAGCTTGCCGGCAAAGATCGGAAAAATTCAAGGCCCACCCAAACCGCCCCTATGCAGGATATAAAGGTGGAAGATCACTGCAAGTCCGCTGGCTTCGTCCGTGCGTCTGGACAGCAGAGATCCAAGTTCGTCGGCGTGGTTACCATCTTCGATCTGGCGAGCTGCGTTCAGAGAGAGGGGGAAAACCCCCGCGACTACCTGGCCAGGTGGCTCCGTATACGAGCCGATCTGGCCCACTACCCCAATGATGATGCTATCTATCACTTCATGGAAGGACTAGACCATGGCACGCTTCTCCAACATTCTCTAAGACGGCAGCAGGCGTCAGGACGCCTTACCTTCGAAGGCATGGTGAACACCGTCAACAACTACGCGGAGGCCGAAGCGACAGCTTAGACAGCGTTTACGCTCATTGACGAAGCCCCTCCGATTCAGCCACCGCCACCACCGCCTCCGGCCGCCATCGTCGTAGCAGCACCACCACCTCCAGTCATTGTCGAGGCTGTTGCACCTCCACCGCCCGTCATCGAGGAAGTCCTGGCACCCTCCGACTCTGTCATTGACACGCTTTATGCTGATTTCAGTGCAGATTCAGAGGAGATAGACTTCAGTCCCGAAGAGCTAGACTCTGCTATGAAGGAGATGGAGGAGGAGTACTCGCGCGACGAGCAAGCCAACAACACCATCACGTCTCGAGGGGTGTTCGTCACCATTGGGATGACGATGGATGAAGATCGGCCCGGACAAGTTCCGCCTATAGCGCTGGACAAGGGGAAGGGGCAACTTATTTCTGCTGACAATGATCGTGGAAAGGTTATGCCTCCCCCGCCTAACCCAGTGCAGCAGCCGCAGGAACTCGGCACCAGCCCAAGCAAAAATAACACCGCAAACTTGCCACCTCCAGCATCTACGTCGGCAACAGCCCATGTTACTCCAGCTGATAGAGTGATGTACGTCAATCTCCTTGTCGAGCCACTAACCGTTGCTCATATTCGGAACGTGACCCAGCTTGACGAGAAGGGCCAGCAGCTGCTGGAGGAGGCGCAAGCCATCACGGAGCAAGGCGCTAAACTAGATCGAGACCTGGTCAACGCGCAGAAGTCCATAGGGAAAGCTAGAGCAATGGAGGCTGAGTACAAGACTTTGCTACAGCAGCAGAAGGCTAAGAAAGCTCCGGCTCGCATCATCAATGATCCTGGTGTATGGCGCAACCTAGGATGGGCTCCCTCGAAGCCGGCACAGGCCAAGCCATACATTGACAGTGAAGGCAAGCAGGTGATGCCCACCCCACTCCTTAACCTCGCCGTCGCCAAGACCCTTCTGGAGCAGGATAGATCGCCTGAGGCAGTAGAACAGGTCTATGACCTAGTGGCCAACGTGGTGAAGCAGCAGGAAAAGGCCACCTCTCAGAGGCTTGAGTCTGACCCAGCGCTCTTCCGATCTAGCCAGTACAAACTGCCAAGGGACAAATCTCCTCAGGATGTCGGGTCCCGGATGGGTTCATCAGAACGAAGATGGAGGGATGCGCGCAACAGGAAGGATGCTATCCCTATATCCTCCGACCATGGAGAAAAATCCCGACCTCATCGCCCATCGCCACCGCCCCGATCCCCCTGACGTCAAGAAGACTACAAAGCTCACCATCGTACGGATATGCCCCCACCAAAGCAGTGCGGCATCGTCATCCGCGACAACGCGGCTCAGACCCTTCATGATGAAGAGCGCAACCAAGGACACAAGAGCAGGTCACACCATGACCCTCCGCGTCCGACAAGCAACCATGATAGGCATGAGGCATCGCAGGAGGGTAACAACAAGAAGGCTAACCCACCACCACCTCCGCCTCCGTCGCCGCCAAGAAGTCACCATGGCGGAAGAGGCCCACGTCGTTCACGCAGACCATCCCCTGTTGACAAAAATAAGAAGAACCCGGAGCCAATACTATGCACGTTCGCGGATCGATAAGATCCACGTGGCCCGGGAAGGACCATACCTGGGACCATGTTGCTTTGGACCTGCAATACGGTCCGCAACTTACCCCAAAGGTTTTCGGATTGACAAGACCATTAAGCCCTATGACGGCACCACCAAGCCAGCCACATGGTTGCAGGACTACGACAACGCGGTGGAGATTGCCGGAGGCAACCCCAACGTCGCCGTCAAGTACCTCCCATTAATGTTGGTGGGCACGACCTAGCAATGGATCGATGACTTGCTAGAGAAATCTATCTACAACTGGCTGGACATGCAAGAAGCGTTCACCAAGAACTTTGAGGGTACATACAAGCGTCCCTGCACTGTGGGAGATCTACAGCGGTGCGTGCAAGAAAAATACGAGACATCTCGCGCCTACCTCTCCCGATGGCTGGATATGAAGAATTCCTGCGCAGGAGTGCACGGTCAGACCGCCATGGCCGCCTTCATCGACGGGTTGGAAAGGGGCACGTTGCTCCGACATAAGCTGATGCGCTTGTAGGACAATCACCAGCTTGACTTGAATCAGATGATTCGGTTAGCTAGTGAGTTCGCAGCTGCCGATGACGATGCTCGTGGCTCTTTGCCGGCAATGGCCGTTCCAACTCAAGCTTGGAGGAACAGCAGTACAAAGCGGAAAACCGCCCTAGAAGAAAAGAAATCTACCGACATGGTCGCTATGACCTTTGCAGGACGAGGAGAAGGCGGACAACGTGGCCGAGGAAGGAGAGCTGGCCGCGGGCAGCAGTGAGGAAGTGAAACCACCTCGACGCCGCTCCGTGTTCCCCAAACCTACGAGGAGTACCGCGATATACTGTGCCTCGTACACCTCGACGCCAACGGCAAGGCCACCCATACCAATCGACACTACAAGTTCGTCAACAACCTCAAGGAAGACCCGGAGTCCGGCTACAAGCGAAGTCGGAAGAACAGACCGCGAGGCAAGGGCAAAGGGAAGAAGGAGGAGGAGTCCAAGGATTCAAGTGACATGGACGAAGACGTTGACCCCAAGTACGCCACCAAGAGCGACGGCAAGGGCAAGAACCCCTTCGCAAATAAGGCTCTAGTCTACCACACTTTCCTTAGCACCCCCACCGTCCAACAACAGAAGACCTCTCTGAGGATCCTGATGGCCACCCTCCCTCCAGTCCCCCAGTACCTGCGCTGGTCGGAAGTTCCAATAACTTGGGACAGGACGGACCACGCAGACCTTGTGCCCACGGAGAACTAGTACGCCATGGTCATCAACCCCTTGATTGACGACCTGGAGTTCACCAAGTGCATGGTGGATAGTGGAAGCAACATCAACATCATGTACCTGGATACAATGCATAAGATGAACTTGACGGAGGAAAACCTAAGGTGGACCAACACCATCTTCCACGGCATAGTTCCTGGTCGGGAGGCTCGGTCCCTTGGGTGCATTACACTTCAGGTTGCCTTTGGCAATGTTAATAATTACCGCCAAGAGCGCATGAACTTCGAGGTAGTACCCTTCAAGAGCGTGTACCACGTCATATTCGGCCGCGACATATTCCACACGTTCATGGCCAAGCCATGCTTCATCTACAACAACTCAAGATACCCAGACCAAACGGTGTCATCACCATGTCCGGAAGCTTTACCAAGGCAAGGGACTCCGAGATCAATGAAGCAGCCGTTGCAGAAGCTGTCCTCTACATCGAAGAATTCAAAGAGATCCAGAGCAAGGTCAATGACTCAGAGATGCCTGCGTCGAAGAAGCAGATCTCCGACTCTGCTCCTGCGTTCAAGGCCGCCATCGAAACCAAGAAGGTGGAACTTGTGGTAGGCGATGCCTCCAAGACCGTCGCCATTGGGACGAACATGGATCCCAAATAGGAAAGCGCGCTCGTCGAGTTCCTCCGTGAGAATAGGGACATCTTTGCCTGGCAACCTGCCGACATGAAAGGTGTACCTAGGGAACTTGCTGAGCACAGCTTAAACATTGATCCAAAATGCAAACCAGTGAAACAACCTCTACAACGCTTTGGAGATGAGAAGAGACGTGCCATTGGCAAAGAGATAGCTAGGTTACTTAAGGCTATATTTATCCGAGAAGTCCTTCACACCCAATGGGTGGCCAATCCTGTACTTGTCCCTAAAAAGGGAACCAATGAATTAAGAATGTGTGTTGATTACACTGGCTTGAACAAAGCATGTCCCAAAGATCCGTTTGCTTTGCCTCGCATTGACCAAGTCATTGACTCGACGGCTGGCTCGGAACTTTTGTGTTTTCTCGATGCATACTCAGGATACCACCAGATCAAGATGAGGAAGTCGGACCAATTGGCCACTTCGTTCACTACCCCATACGACACGTTTTGCTTTGTCACGATGCCCTTTGGGCTGAAAAACGCAGGTGCTACCTACCAGCGGACAATGCATCATTGCCTTCACGACCAAATTGGTCGGAACGTTCACGCCTATGTGGATGATATCGTGGTGATGTCTAAAAAGTCAAATGACTTAATCTCTGACTTAAAAGAAACATTTGATAATCTCCAAAAATACAACATGATGCTCAACCCTAAGAAGTGCGTCTTCGGGGTTCCAGCCGGCAAATTGTTGGGCTTCATAGTTTCCCAACGTGGAATCGAGGTCAACCCGGAGAAAATCAAGGCCATCTTAAACATAAACCGTCCAACATGCCTAAAGGACATTCAACGACTAACATGTTGTGTTGCAGCAGTTAGTCGGTTCGTTAGCCAACTTGGAGAGAAGGCTCTGCTGCTGTACAAGTTGCTGAAGAAGGCGGACAAATTCATGTGGACAGACGAAGCAGATGCAGCATTGAAGCAGCTCAAGAAGATTCTTTCCTCATCTCCCATCCTTGCAGCACCCGAGCCTGGAGAGCCCCTGTTAATTTACATGGCGGCAACCAACCGGGTTAGCAACATCGTCGTCGTGGTAGAGCGAAAGGAACCAGGCTATGAGCACGGAGTTCAACGACCAGTTTACTACGTAAGCGAGGTCCTAACAGAGTCCAAGCAGCGTTACCCACACTACCAAAAGATAGCTTATGGAGTATTCCTTGCTTCTCGGAAGCTGAGGCATTACTTTCAGGAGCACCCAATCATAGTGGTGAGCAAGACTCCACTGTCCGACATTATCAATAACAGCGACGCTATAGGAATGGTCACGAAGTGGGGCATTGAGCTTGCCACCTTCGAGATCACCTACAAGAGACATGACCCTATCAAGTCACAAGCCTTGGCGGGTTTTGTTGCAGATTGGACGGAGATGCCATACGCTACTCCGTTGCCAGAACCATAGTACTGGGTGATGCACTTTGACGGGTCAAAGCTGCTCAATGGCTCGGGGGCTGGTGTATTTCTACAGTCACCAACAGGAGATAAGCTACACTACGTTCTGCAGATCCACTTCGAGGCTACAAACAACATGGCGGAGTATGAAGCGCTCATTCACGGACTACGTGTAGCCAAAGATATTGGCATCAAACGCATAGTTTGCTGTGGAGATTCCGACTTGGTTGCCCAGCAGGTGGCTGGCACATGGAATGCGCGGAACCCTATGATGGCGGCATATCGAGATGAAGTGGACGAGATAGCCAAGAGCTTCTTAGGCTACGAAGTTAAGTATGTACCTAGGGAACAAAACGAGGCGGCTGATCTGCTGTCTAAGCTTGGATCAGGGCGCAAGCGAATTCCACCAGGAGTTTTCCTAGAGCACCTGCGCACACCATCCGTGAAGGGGCCGACATCGACAACCCGGATAGAGCTGACTCTTTCGTCAACATGGTGACCAAGGTCCCTCCGGCTTGGACAAAACCGTTCATGGAATACCTCGAAAACGGAACTTTGCCCGACAACAAAGTCAAAAGACGGCAAATAGTACGACGAGCAAAGGATTATACCATAATCAATGGACAACTCTATAAAAGGAGCACTACTGGTGTATACCTAAAGTGTGTTTCCCAGCTAGAAGGTATGGAAATCCTGCGTGAAATCCATCTCGGAGATTGCGGGCATCACACCGCTCCCCGATCGTTGGTCGCGAAAGCCTTTCAGCAAGGATTCTACTGGCTGACCGCGAAGGCGGATGCCGACAAGATGGTTGAGACATGCACGGGATGCCAATATTATGCCCGACAACCACATGTTCCTGCTGAAGAATTGCGAACAATACCAATAACTTGGCCGTTTGCAGTCTAGGGGCTAGACATGGTGGGACCGTTACAGACGGCAGCTTGTGGGTTTACACATCTGCTTGTAGAAGTTGACAAATTCACCAAATGGATAGAAGCTAAACCCATTAGAAAGCTTGATGGGGCAACTGCCCTCAGGTTTGTCCGGGATATAGTGGTGAGATTTGGTCTCCCACATAGCATCATCACCGACAACGGAAGCAACATGTCACTCGGAGAAGTGGAGGCTTATTGCTGGGAGAAAGGCAAACGACTTGACCTTGCATCTGTGGCACACCCACAATCCAATGGTCAGGTTGAGCGAGCCAATGGATTAATTCTGCAGGGAATCAAGCCACGTCTTGAGGCGCCACTACATAGAGCAGCTGGAGCCTGGGTGGAAGAATTGCCATCTGTGTTGTGGAGTTTACGAACTACACCCAATAGATCCACCGGCTACACCCCTTACTTCATGGTATATGGAGCAGAAGCCATCTTGCCTTCCGACATCGTCCATGATGCACCAAGAGTTGCCGCCTACGACGAGGATGACGCTGAAGAATCCAGACGCCTAGATGTGGACCTTCACGATGAGGAGCGCGTTTTGGCATGCCAAAGATCCGCCATGTACTAGCAGAAGCTACATAGCTACCATAGTCGCCGCGTTCGGCATCGCTCGTTTAAAGAGGGGGATTTCGTGCTCCGACTTAAGCAGAAGAAGTCACACAAATTATCCCCGCCATGGGAAGGACCGTTCATCATAAGCAAGGCGCTGCTCAATGGGTCTTACTACCTTTTTGACAATCGTGAACTAAAGGATAGACCCAACGAGGATCATAAGCGTAAGCGACGTGACCCGGATGATGACTACCCGGAGCTTGATCGGCCATGGAACATAGCACAGCTATGTCCCTTTTACACTTAGCATTTTTTTTGCTAATTGTGTACCTCTTATATGATCAATGAAATAAAGCTCTTTGGTTCACTCATATTTCTAAGTCTTTTACCTCCTTTAGTGTTCATTTTTGGATCATGTAAAACCTTTATGCACAAGTATTGCGTTTGCACTTGTGAAAATTCCGCCTACGGGCGTTAGCTTAAGTTTTCTGGTCTACACGTTTTTTGTCGTTTTTATGTGGATTCTGGAGTAGTGACTTTTGGCACTTTTTGTCGGCGATTTTGTGCTCAGGTTATCGACGGTGCCATTCGGCATCATCACCTAAGCGCTTGGTTCCGACAATGAGTCTTCTGACTCACGAAAAATCAAGCATAAGAACCAAACTAATGGATAAGCCAGCACTTGCTAAAAATATATACATGCTGGAAACTAGTTCTTAAGTAGCAGGACATAACAACCATTGTTTTCCGCCTTAAAGTTACATCACCAAGTTTTTTCCGTGCACACACCAAAGATGAAACAAATATTACAAAGTGTTTTTCATTCCTTGGGCGCAGGAGACTTGGAAGCAGCATCGTCACCAGCCGGAGAATCACCCTCAACGTCGGCACTATGATGAGACTCGGAGGAGTCTTGGTTGACGCTGTCGATGGTGTTCATGGGCACGAAGACGTCGATGTCCACCAACTCGGCAACTCTGGTGTCATAACCCGCGAGTGATGACAAGATGGCTTTGTGATCAATCTCTTTGCCGTCATCGTCAACGTCGGGGATACCAGAGGTCACCGTATCGATGTCAGCATCTTCGTAGTGTTCCTTCACCATTGACAGCGCCATCCTTGTGCCAGCCCGTGCACATGAAGCTTTCCAACTTGTAACACGCTCGGGGGCTCGACGCAGAATCTCGGAGTACTTCGTCACGGAGTCCGAGGCCTTGATGTATATCTGGAGGGTCTTGGCAATCTCTTTGGCCTGGGTGATGGCGGTGTTGATGAAGTTGCCAACAAGAACCATGCATTCCTTGTCCGAAGGAGGCGAGCGAGTTAAACCCATAGGAGCTGCACATTCCGACAAGGAGCGCATGAGTTCAATAAATTCTAAGTATCTAGACTATAGAAATACAAGGCGGAGGAAACTTACTGAAGATGCTGGCCTTAGCCTGCCAGAGGATGTCCGCCAGGGATTCTTTCTCTTGTTGGAGGAGCTTAAACGCCTCGCTGTGGCGTTGGTTTTTCTCATTAGCAGCTTGCTTTTGATCTTTTAAGATCGCAAGCTCCTCCTTCAAGCGATTGATTTCCGTGGAGGCAGAGTCCTGCAGGGCCTTCATGGAATCCTCATGCATTTTTAGCATCTCCTTCCTCTCCTCCTTAAGGATCTTGTTCTCGCTGTCTAGCTGCTGGATGTGCTTGGACTGCTCAACAATGTCCTTGGCCTTGGCGACATGTTCTGCAAGTCGGAGAAAACAAAGTACACAGTGAGTACTTGGAGAATGAAGGCACAGAAACAAGACGGAAATGCACAAAAAGAAAACAGACACTTATTTTTGATGATCTGTTCCTTCAAGATGGCAGTTTTACCCTTTTCGGCTTCAAGATCTACGCGCATCTTTTGGTACTTGTCGTTGGCCATGCCCCTCCGAGCATTCTCCTTCTGTGGAAAAAAGGAAAAAAGTTAAACTGTTGTTTAGTCTGCTTGGAGCATCTAGTCGGAAACTTTCCACCTAGACGCTCGGCGGCTACAGCGGGAGTTTTTAACTTAGCAATATGCTTAGCTTTTCTTTAAGCATCTAATCGGAGCTAATTCAGTTCTCGATTAGAAGCTTGGGGGCTACAGTATAAAGTTTTTAACTCAGAATCTGCTTAGATTTTCTTTAAGCATCTAGTCGGAACTAATTCGGTTACAACTAGAGGCTTGGGGGCTACAGTATTGAAAATTATAAACACTGCGTATGCTACTCTTAAAGCTTCTAGTTGGAATAGTTTGTTCCATCTAAATGCTTGGGGGCTACAGTGATAGTTTTTTCTAACTTAGTCATTCTTAGAGCATATAGATGCAAAACCTATGGTTTTCTGTCTACATTCTCGGGGGCTACAGTGGCATACTCATATGAAATGCAAAAGGCAAAGTAAAACTTACAAGTGCAAGAATCTTGAGGTTTGTAGCGCTCTCGGCTAGCAGCTTGCCAAAGGAGATGCTATTTCCTTGCAAGATATTCGCTTGTCGGAGAAGCTCCTCAAGACCGCACGTCGGAGATGACGGTACTCCTCCAGGAACTAGAGTTGTGTTACTCGGCGTGAGCGCCGAGTAAACTATCTTCGAAAACTCAAAGGGTTTCTACGGAGCCAGGGCACCGCCTTCGGCAGAGGTACCAGCTTCCACCACCGCCTTGCCGCCACCGATGGCATCCTTAGCCGGAGCTTCAGCCATTTGTTGAGCGGTGCTCTCCTGCGTTGCCTGCTCGCCGACAACAGCGAGTTCAGTAGAGGGGCCAGAGTCCACTTCCATGGCGGAAGGAATGGTGCCTCCTTAGCATGTGAGCTTGTCGGGGCAGACGAGGGCTTGACGGCAGGGGTAGTAGGGGCGATGGCGGGGGAGGCGTCGTGATGCAGCATGTCTTTGATATTTCTAGAAGCCCCCAAAGTTTTGGAGGTCTTCTTGAGGCTGGTCGTGGCTTTCTTCCTGAGACGTGCAAAATGCATAAGTACAGGAACAAGACAGATAAATAGACAATGTCGGAGAATGAGAAGCTTACACTAGGGGGGCGCTTTGGCAAAAATCCTGGTGGCTTTTCTCTTTTTCGCCTCCAGGGCGGCGGTAGTCTTCTTGGAGACTCCACCCTCCGTCTTCTTCTTCTTGCCTCCGTCGGCAGCGTCAGAGGTGGAGCTCTTCCGCTTTCGCGCCAACGGGACATCGTTGTCGGACACGACCGTGACTTCCTTCATCTTTGGATCGTAGATTTGGGCAGCCAGGTTGCCCTCATCTAGATCGCTAAGCTGTTAAGTGAGAAATCACCGTGTTAGATAAGATGGTATTGGCAAGATGGAAAAACTGGAGCATATGTCGTACACGGAAAATAAATACCTACCTTTGGGCACTTGCCTTCTACAAACATATCCTAGGTGATGGTGAAGCCACGCTTCTTATCCTTCACCTTGACGATGTCCTTTAGGCGGAGCTTGACGGAGTCGCTCGAGAAGTTATCCACGGAGATCCGGAGGGTATCCCTTTGATCACTGGTATACTCGTGCATGAACTTCGCGTGGTGCTGCAGAGGTTGGATTGGCCTGATGAACCAGCACATGGCTAGGTCCAAGCCGGTCAAACCCGTCTCTACGAACCATTCGATCCGCCTTATTGCGCGAGAAGCGTCGAGGTCGGAAGGAAGGGAGGCATGGGATTTCCATTTAGAAACTTCAGCGGCGGCTCCATCCACGAAGTCCGGGTACGTCACTTCTCGGCCCGCCAAAGGAATGTCGGGGCCGTAAAAGTACGTCCGCTGCCAGTTCTTGCAGGACTCGTGGCCGACGATGTCGGGAAACCGCCGGCCAGGTCGAATCTTGAATCTTATGGTGCCGCAGTTCCTAAGCTCCTCCTTACTATGTCCGGCTTCATGTTTGACGGTGAAGAAGTACACGAACAAGTCTAACCTAGGCCTTATCCCTAGGTAACCCTCGCAAAGTGCCGCGAAGTTGCTAAGCACTAAGATACTATTGGGGGAGAGGTTATGGGGCTGGACCTTGTAGTGGTTCAAGACGGAGAGGAAGAAGTTGGAGATGGGCAGGGAAACGCCGTGTACCAGGTGAGCCTTGAGGTACACCTTTTCTCCGGCTTGGGGAGAAGGTGTCACCTCGCCGGCCGGCGCTGCCCGCCAGGCGAGCCCCTCTGTCGCGGGGAGATAACCTTCAACGACCATCTCCTGGATGTCTCGGTCGGTGATGTCCGAGCCACACCAGTCACCCTTATGCGAATCTGGTTCTTCTTCCAGTGGCTCTAGCGCCACCAGATGTTGGTCGCCTCCGGTGGACTCGATCACCGCCGATGCGGGGATGACCAAGCCCTCTGGGGGCACGACAATGGAGCTCGCCGGCTTCGACGCGGCTTTGCTCGACGCCGCCATCGATGGGGAGGAGCTGCTGCTGGCCATGAAGTGATGGGCGGGTGTGACTGATGCAGATGGAAGCTAGGGTTTTCGAGGTTTCTCGCAGAGAGCTCGAGGAGACGTGCGGCTAGAGGAAGAAGACGATGCGAGAAGGATGGGGTAAAAAGTGGAAAATCCCCACGGTTACTATTTATCATCCTCGGCGTCAAGATTCGTGTAGCTAATCGGACGGTTGCCGCGTAGACGACGAGTTCACGAGCGTGCGTGGAAATTTCGCCACGTCTCCAACCACTGCCGCCAATGGTTCGTATCGCTCGCGCGGCTAAATCGGATATGATTGCGTTCTCTGCATGTGTGAGTTACGAGGCGTCGCTGACCTAAGCCTACGTCGTCCTAGCTGACACGGGTAGATGAGCCGTCACATCGAAGATTCCGGCATGGACGGATTTAATCCTACTACGGAAGAGTACGATGGAAGATTCAGCATTTCTCCGACTTACAAATTGAAGACGGAGAAAACCTTGCAGGGTTCTTTGGGAGGACTACAAGATGTTGCTTGACGATCTGCCGACATCCATCTAGATGGAGCATTCCACGTGAAGAGGCAAGACGGCGCAAGATCTCGAAGTTCTCCGGGGGCTACTGTTGGGGATATGCTATATGGGTATCCTTATAGCATGTCTCTTATCCGGCTAACCCGGGTGGCCCATAGTCGGTAGCATGGCCTATGGCCTGCTGGGCAGCCCAGTTAGGTGGATCTAGAAGGGAGGCCCATGCCGGATAACGGAAGGCTACGGTGGAGTCACCAATGTACCCGGAGCCTTGGAGTGCAAGATACACAAGACTAGTAATAGACGGTGTAGGACTCTATAACCTATCCGGCTAGGACTTTTTCCTGTAACCCTAGGACCTGGCGACTATATAAGTCGGGCCTATGGGAGCCTTTAGGGCACAATCTCATACGATCATAGATCGATACACACAACCTCGCATAGCGAACCTATCTCTGTAACTCGGCGTATTGCCCTTATAGTGATTTATAGTAGGAGTAGGATTCCGCCACCGTTGTGGGATCTGAACCTGGGTAAGCTGTGTTACCTCGTACCCGTCAACCGTCCACCTTACCCCACGTCTCTAAACACGCACTGTGAGGACCCCTCCATGGCGTACTCGTCGGCAATACCACAACAATTAGCGTTTCTAGTCCCGTGTTGATGGAGAGGATTTGTGTTGGTGACCGTAGGACGTCTGCTTCATCCATATTTCTTTTGAAGATTCGGCATGGGTGTTAGACTGAAACCTTGTCCGACGGTAGAATCGCAGTTACCACTTGGATTTGATTATCGGCTGACAGTAGACACAGAGGACATAACTCTAAGTGACTTGCACATGCAATTTGGCAAGTTTCCCATTGGCTAGCATGATGAATTCGTAATCAGGTACTACGACACAAATTCGTAATCAGGATCTGTCCATGATGTGGAGTAAACACCTCAGCACAAGTACCGTGCTGATGTTTGTGCGCATTGTTAATAAAGATACTGGGTAAGAGACTGTCCGGCCTGAATGATACCAGGCCGTGTGGAATGCGAATAGAGAAGGCTCTGTTTTCGATACCGAGCGCGACCGACCAACCTTTCATTGAGCATGAATACATCGACATGTGTGGCAGTCAGGGTGATTTTGTGCTCGAAGATGATGATGAGAAAGCATATCCAGATGTGGCTGCTGGCCCAGATAGGATGGAGATGAGGGAATATTTGGTTGATTCGAACTACGAGCATGACTATGGGACTAATGAGGAAGAGGAATGTGAGGATGTGGAAATGGGATGCAGATACGATGACGAAGACGAGGACAGGCCAGTGATACACTTTGATAGGGACAACCATACAATTGATGAGGTGACTGTCTTTGATACCGTGGAGGAATGAAGATATGCCGTTGCTACCTATGCAATAAGAGTTGGGTTCGAATTTATCATTGAAAAGAGCGACCAAAAGAGATTTAGGGTGCATTTTAGGGAAATTAAGGTGTGTAAATGGAGATTTCATGCATCTCCAATGCGGGGTGGACACCCATTTCAGGTTGCAATAGCTACATTTAGTTTCGGTCTTTCTAATATTTGTTCTGGTGTTGAGTCCTCTGATTTATTTTTATTCCCATTGAATGCAGATCAAGGTAAACACGATGAAACACAACTGCCCTAATACTTCTTTAAGTGATAAAGTTAGACCGGCGACAACCAAGTGGATTGCTACTAAGGTACTTGACTGGGTGAGGCAGGATCGTAGCATTAGACCTGCTGAACTCAGAACTAATCTTAGCAAAAAGTTTAACATTCTGATTTCTTACCATAGAGTCTTTGATGGGAAGGAGATGGCTCTAGACTTCATTCAGGGCAAGTGGACTGATAGTTTTCACATGTTGTATAGTTTCAAAGCTGAGGTAGAGAAGACATCACCTGGTAGTGTTGTTAACATTGATTAGGAGGTTGTGAAAGGAAGAGAAATGGTCTCAAGGAGGGTCAAGTATAAGCAGGCGGATAAGAAATGCTTCAGGAGATGTTTTGTCTGCCTGAAGGCTTGCTGGAAGGGGTTCCTAAACGGTTGTAGGCCATACTTGGCAATATATGCAACTTCTTTAACATGGAAGTTCAGGGGACAGCTTGCTACCGCTTGTGCTGTGGACGTGCATAAATGGCTTTTTCCCATAGCCTATGCTGTTCTTGAGGGTGAATCGATAGTAATTGGTCACCCTGAAGGCTTGGTGATACACACTGGTGCATGCAAGGGGCTTCAGAATGATGTTGATGATGTGTTTCCTAGGGTTGAGCATAGGGAATGCATGCGGCACCTCGCTACTAGCTTCATGAAGAAGTTCAAAGGAAAGACCTTTGAAGACAACTTGTGGCGATCAGCAAACACGTACACCCCAAGCATGCATGCTACTTACATGCAAAACTTGTATACCGTGCCGAAGCTAAAAGAATACCTCGAAGAACATCATAACAAGTTATGGGCCAGAAGCAAGTTTGGTGAGTTAAGCAAAGTGGATCTTGTTTGCAATAATCTACAGAAAGGTTCAATGCTAAGATTAGGAGCATGAAGTCACTTGCAATTGTTATTTTGTTAGATGCAATAAGACAGTGTATAATGGTGAAAATGGATTTTAGGCAGAGAATTTGTGCGAGAAAATTTGTAGGCCATAAAATAATTCCAAAGGTGGTTTTATTACTTAATGCAAGAACCAGGGCAATGAGAATGATAAAGACGAGGATGGTCAGAAGTTCCAATACATTGGCTGAGGTTTATGCACAAGGCAAGCATGGAACTGAACGGAGGTTTAGTGTAGACATTGGTAACAAGACTTGGTCATGCAGGAAGTGGCAGGTTACTGGTCTGCCATGCCACCATGCACTCCACTTCATCTTAAAGCTGAGAGGTAGAGGTGCTGAAATAGAGAACTATGTTCATAACTATTTCTTCATGGACAAGTTTGCTACAACTTATGCAGAAAACGTACCACCTATTTCGGATTAAAATGATTGGGAGATAGTCGATCCAGGGTTCAAACTCGAACCACCAGTTCTTAGGAGGCCACCTAGGAAGCTTAGAAAGGAAAGGACCAAAGCCTTCACTGCAAAAGGTTCGAGACTAGGAGCAAGGAAGCGGAAGTGCAAACAGTGTGGACGGTTGGGCCATATCAAGAGGCTATGCAAAACCCCAGTTCCACGTGATTTCAGATATGCTGACCGTGTCCCCGTTCACATCACGCAGGAACAAGGTGAGGATTCTCAGGCAGAACTTGAGGAAGCGCAGCAAGATGACGTGGAGTAAGTGCTACATGTGAAGGAAAACGGTGATGCGCATGTGGAGGGAAATGTTGGTAAGAAACAATTGGCTGAGGACATGGACGTGCCGGCGGGGATAGGGGGCGAAAAGAAAAAAGGATAAGCGAGAGTAGAAGGGAAACGACAATAATGGAGTTGAGTTTGAATATGAAGAAGTTGCTGGGGTGATTGAGGATGTTGTTGAGGATCTTTCGGCTAACTGCAGGAGAAACAATAAATCCCTGTCAATCTTGTTCATGTATGATTCTCTTAACGAAAGGTAAGATTGAAACTAGTTTTACTTGGCATTTTGATCATTTTTGTTTCTGTCCTCATCAACTGTTGTTTAGTGCAGCGCGGGATTGAACAGTAATAAGAGGAGCAGAGAGGAGGTGGCACAGTAATGTCGTTTATTGAATTTTCATTGAAATTTATTTATATCTGGTACTTTTAACGGGTATGTGATGTGTGGTGTGGACCTGATTCGAGGTTGTTAGATGGTACATTAATTTTTAAATAGATTACCCATAAACAATAGGAATTTCTATTTTCGTGCCCTTGGTTCGTTAGTTGTACTCACTTTTCCCCAGCCGCTTAACTTTTCCTCACTTTTCCCCTCGCCATGTTAAGAAACCCTGGCGGGCGCTCGTAGACGCTCGGACGGAGGGATGCCGTCAGGTCAAAGGCTTGACTGTTACATGCTGACTGGTGGGACCGCGTTGTGGCGGGTCGGGAGTTGAGCGTTACGTTATGAGGCCTCGACCGTTACATGCCTGACTGGTGGGGCCGCGTTGGGACGGGTCCTGCATACGTGGTGAAGGGTGGGTCCGTGTTGGGACTGGTCTTGCATACGTGGTGAAGAGTGGGGCCGCATGGAGACACGTCAGACCGGCCATTCTCGCCTACCTAAAGCTTTCGCTTCCCTCGAGCCTAGAACAGATCCGACACCGCCGCTCTGCTGCCCCTCCGTCATGCCCTGGTACCTTATGTTGTCCTCGGCCCCAGAGCCGCCCCCTCCCCCTAGCCGTGGAGTCCACTCCACCTCCGGCTCTGCTCCCGCCCTTTCTAGATCTACCCCTTTCGCGGAACAGTATGCAACGCCGGCTGGTGCATCGCCCATCCCTGTCGAGCACGGAGAAGATTAGGTGGAATCGCAGGGATCTAACGCATGGATTCCATCTGGGTAAGCATTGTTTCCCTTTTGTGGGTTGATTATTCGTAGTATTTGAACGCAAATCCCTGGTTCTCAACTAACTGCCTTGATTTTCGAATAGGATTGATCTAGTGCTGATTTGTGGTTGTGAACAATATCTCTCTGGATTTTACTTCCTAGTGGTGGTTTCAACCTCCATAACTCTTAGAGGTAGATAAAATCTCCCTAAAATTTATTGTAAATTCCCCTGGAGCAGTGGCGATTCAGTTGGTTTGCAAGAGTGTTTATAATTATGAAAATCTCGCGTGGTCTGAAACTATAATTGACACAACTCTCGCACGGCTAGCGATTCACTTTCAAATTTAAAAATTATACAACTCTTAATGTACAAGAGTGTTTATAATTGACACAACTCTTGAACACTTTCAAATTAAGAAAATACAACTCTTAATGTAAAAGAGTGTTTATAATTGACACTACTCTTGAACACTTTCAAATTGAAAAATTATACAACTCTTAATGTAAAAGAGTGTTTATAATTGACACTACTCTTGAACACTTTCAAATTGAAAAATTATACAACTCTTAATGTAAGCCATGAAATTCAAATATACATTAGTTTGACAATTATTGCCTCATTTAGACAAATTATGTTTTGAGGAGGGATGTTTTGGGGTGAGGCTTGAGTAGAAAGCCATGAACCTTCATAGATAGTAGGTGATTTGAGAAGTGGTGATTTAGGTTAAAACTTGATTTATATACATTTCTTATGGTGGCAGGTCCCATAATAAGACTCACTGGGTAGATGCCACTATGTTTTGATCCTTTTGAATTTGTTGTGCATAAAATGACTCAATTTGCTAGCTAAAACACATTCGTTTACTCTCTGTTGACCAACCACCGGAGGGTAAATGTGAGTATATTGCACACGAGAGTGTTAGTACTGGAGGGAAAAAATGAGTACAACCAAACTGCCAGTGCTACACTCGAGGGTATAACTGAGCACAACTAAGTGGCCAAGGTTAGACACGAGGGGGAAAACGTGATGCACGGTACGCGTGTCGCGGTGCACGAGGCGGTACGCGGATACGTGTGGTCGTGCACGGTGCAGTAGCGCACGCGGTTACGCAGTGCACGACGGTGCAACAAAACGTCTCCTCCCTTCACCTTTATAGAGGCCTCCTCACTCTCACTCATCACTCACTTGCTCACTCGCTCACGCAACCATATCCACTATCCCATCACCTTTTGCAAACCCCCAAGAAAACCCCAACCACGCCGGCGATGGAGAAGAACAGCGCGATGGCCATGGTCGCCTCCAAGGCGGCCGACGAGGAGGCCCTTGTCCCTGTACTGGCCCCCTTCGAGGCATCAAAGGCAGCCAACATCCTCGTCCAGACCCTCGTCCCCGCTTCCACCGTAGCCGTCGGCAAGGAGGCCCCCGTCCCCGTACAGGCCCCGGCCGTTCTCCTACAGATCCCGCACGGCCAGGACCCCTAAGGGGAGAACGATTACATCAGGCTGGAGAACCCCTTTGACACCAGCTTAGCCGACCCATGGTCGAAGGTAACATGGGTTTTATCCCCTTCCTTTATTCTTCCCCCATTCCCATTGTTGGATGCTAGATCGTGTGTTATTAGGGCTCGGCTAATCGTGGATGCTAGGTATTTTTACAGTAGCTAATCCTCCTGTGTTAGATCTTGTATTTCAATGATTGCCCCTAGTTGGGATCAGTACAAGCACCGATCTGTAGTTGGGATCAGTACTAGCACCGATCTGTAGTTGGGATTAGTACTAGCACCGATCTGTAGTTGGGATCAGTACTTGCACCGATCTATAGTTGGGATCAGTATTTGTTTTGGTTTGAGATTTAGGTATTCGGGAATAATCTGGGGATCTCAATCGGTTAATTTATGCAAGTAATCAATCCCGATAATCACGGTATCTCAATCATGTCCTTATTGCATGCTACTGTTTTTTGTAATAGGTGGATAGAAGTGACGTCTGCAACAACGACGAGTCCATGGACACCAAGACTCATCAGGTGCTGAGGAAGATGAAGTCCGTCTAGTTCAACAGCTTCTTCGCCGGCGATGTCTATAGGTGCCCCTTCTGCACCAGGTGCCTCGCCACCGACTTCAACTCCCTCGTGATGCATGCCGAGGACGTGAAGACCCGCGGCCTGTCAAAGAATGCTAACGCCTTCAGATCCCAGCACAAGGTGCTCGGTTTTCACCTCCACAACCTCCATAAGGTGGCCATCGAGGAGGGTCACATGCCCCCGATCAAGCCCAAGGCGCCCAAGGTCAAGGGACTAGGCAGGAGGAAGTGGAGGAAGTGCCACAAGGAGGAGGCGGAGGCCCTCCTATCGCAGGCCGTGAGGGGCCACTGATCCTGTGCTGATGCTAATGCTGCTGCTGTAAAGCAGCTTATTTTGTTTCGTTGTATGTGTTGAACTTGTAAGCTGCTGCTGCTGAGCAGCCTAATTGTCGAACCTGGTTTAAGTATCATACTATATAATCCTTTATTAGCTGCTTTATCTACATCTGCTCTGTTCATCTACATATTTATGGTGCTGGTTAGATTTGCTGCCTTATTGGGAAAATACGAGGGGCCATGAATGAAGAGATAAGCTGATCTAGATTCGATGCCTTTTTGGACAACAATAACAACTGTTAGCGACATAAAGGGGAAAAGCCGCTCTTAAAAAGACCAATCATAAAAATAACGAAAAAGAAATCTTCCAATTTAGGTAACAGGGCGCACGTAACTACCATACGCGCCCCACATGGTCCCACACCACATCCCCCAAAACGCGTTCCCAACAAGCCGGCCCCACACCATGGGGGGACCTGAATGTGGCCCCACTTGTCAGCTACCCTACCATGTTCCGAACTTGATTGTGCTGCCATTTAATTATGCATCTGGACCCACATTTATCCTCTCATTATAAGAAACATGTGTATGATGGATTTCAAAGTGAACGATTCAGCAATACAGACACTGAAACACAATAGCATTACGTATAGTACCAGTTCTTGTTTCATCTCTTAAAACCTTGGTCGACTAGAATCAACATCAATACCTAATCCCAAATTTGAACGGCAAATCATCACAATCAAGACCGTCATATCTGTCATCTACAACACTGTGGATGCAGAATGAGTAATCCAGGATGAACCTATCATGTTTATAAGTCAGAAAAATCTGTAAATCTGTAGTCATCCTGGCGGCAGACGGCGATGCGCTGCTCTTCGACTCGAAAAACAGGCTATATTCGGCGAACTCCTCCTGGCCCCCTCCCATCATTGAAGGTTTATATAAGTGCAACTCCACCATGTACCACGGAAACTTGCATGCCGCTGACCTGACGCACTTGACAGATATGGCGAGGCCAGAGTGGAGCATGTCAAATCACATGACAAACACTATACCATCATCCCCGGATCCGACGGTCTCTACTCTCCATGAGCCTGGTGCCAGCAAAGGCTGAGAGATGTACATGTGTTGCACACCGTAGTGGAAAGTATGCACTTCCATCGAATGGGATTTTTCGAGGTGGGCGAGGAGCGCTGTGGGCGGGGCGGCAAACTCGCAGCCAGGCTCAGGACAGTAGCATGGACCGTGCGGGCACACCATCTTGTGGTTGAGGAAGTTGTGGAAGGCGACCAATGTCCCGCAACCACCTTTGGGGCATCTGCTACCTTTTCCGCCAGCGACTTGGTGGCACAACTCCTTGGAGCATGCGGCCAGCCTGACGGCGCTGGTAGTGTCCATACACATAGCGATTTCTCCGAAGGCTTTGTACCCGAACTTGCTCCAGCCACCATACTGAATCTTGTGCATCAAATCCGCTATTGAGTCCGGATGAACTAGGGGCAAGGGCGGATTCATTATTGTTGGGGTTTCTTCGAGGAGAGTGATGGTGGCCTGGAAGAACCGATTCTGCGGGCGAGAACAAAGTGCACAGTAGATGGAGAAGATGGGAGGCTCTTTGATCGAGGGGTGTTTATGTGTTACCTCGTCGGTCTTCTACAGAGCGCAGCTGTATCGAGGACACCGACTGGACTAGCAAGCGGGGAGCAGATCTTTTGCGGATACACGTGTCTCCTTCTCCTCTGACGAACACCAAAATTATGAATATTCCATCAAGTGCTGGGAGCATAGACAGTGTACCGTCCCATCATCCTCGCCTCGTCTTTGTCAGCGACGTCGCATCTGCAACGTAGGGGCATTGATGCTCCATAAGAGGAAAAAGGCTAGACTCAAACAATCTTATACACGCTCTTACAACTTGGCCATTCTATCCAAAAAGGTAATTAAAGCTACCGTACATAGATTAAATTTAGGCTTAAGTGACCCTAATCGACTATGCCGCTCCCGCTGTCTTTGTCGTGCACGACGTCGTCCGCGTCGCCGTTCGCCTCTTTCGAGTTTGAATCGATGAGGACAAGCCCGGTGGCGTTCCTCTTCACGAGTGCTACACGGCACGCAACATCAATAACGGTGGAGGGTGTATGCCTAGGCACTGCCTAGAAGCGCTGCCTCCCTTTGGGGTTGAGCAGATCCGGGTGGATCTCCAAACGGTGAGCTCTGCAAATACAAATCAACGCCTCCCGCTCCTTCTTGGAGCACCTTGGCTAGTACGCGCTAGTGCGCACGTACTGGTCCATTGCCCTCTTCCGCTCAGGCAGCTGGCGACGATGCTCCTCGATCTGCCTCGACAGCGCGATGCCGTGCAGGAGCGGCGCCACGGGTACCCCGACGTAGCTGAGCTCATAGACGGTGGTAGCCTCGGAAGCGGCAGCGCGAGTATGTTGTACTGGGCGAACAACTCGGCCTTGTGCAAGCTAAGACGGGGCCTCTCCATGGCTAGGCGCCGTTTCTTTATGTAGGATTCAACGCTAGTGCTGACGTGAGTTGCAGGTAACGAATGGGGTTTGAGCTTCGGCCAATAGGGATCTAGGTGCCAGGTTTGGGCTCAATCTATGGAGTGGTTCCATGTTCTGGTCAGCGAGGGGGGATCTAGGGTTGGAAGCCATGTTTACTCACACTCGATAGACATCCTGGTGGTGCCTTGGGTGCCAAATGACCCGTTATGCCATGCCTATGATTTTATGAGGGCAGTGGGTCACATGCAAGGGCTCCAGGAGCCGTTTCCACATTTTTTTTGTTTTTTTATATTTTGTGTGGTGCTGCCCAAGAAAACGGCAAAACCTGACGGCGGGGCAACAACGCGATGGTCGGTGCAATCTTGGACCCAGGCATGCATCCAGCCTAGGTACCCCATGGGGCACCCCAAACCATTTTCCCCCAAAAATTGAGAGTGTCTTATAGGGTACATATAGTTAGAAACCGCACTTACCGGGCCTTAACTCGGAAAAAATACAGTACATGCCCGCACCACGAGATAAATACCCACCTCCCTGGAATGGCCATGCACCATGGTGTAGCATGCGTGGAAATTGCCTCGGGCCCATGGGAGCGCCCTAATCTTGCACCTCCTTTGGGAAAACATTGGTTTTTCGGGTCCAGAAAATGGAAAGTGGATATTTCTCCAAAGCACCACGAAATCTCTAGTTGGAGAAGTCGCTTGTGATGCCGAGAGGGAGCTAGGTGCCGGGTTTGGGCTCAATCCATGGAGTGGTTCCATGTTATGGGCAGTGAGGGGGGATCCAGGGTTGGAAGCCATGTTTACTCACACTTGATAGACATCCTAGTGGTGCCTTGGGTGCCAAATGACCTGGTATGCCCTGCCTATGATTTTATGAGGGCAGCGGGTCACATGCAAGGGCTCCAGGAGCCGTTTTCACGTTTTTTTTTTGTTTTTTTAGATTTTGTTTGGTGCTGCCCAAGAAAACGGCGAAACCCGCCGGCGGGCGCGGCAACACGACGGTCGGTGCAATCTTGGACCCAGGCATGCATCCAGCCTAGGTACCCCATGGGGCACCCCAAACCATTTTCCCCGAAAATTGAGAGTCTCTTATAGGGTACATACAGTCAGAAACTGCATTTACCGGGCCGTAACTCGGAAAAAATACAGTACATGCTCAAACCACAAGATAAATACCCACCTCCTGGGAATGGTCATGCACCATGGTGTAGCCTGCGTGCAAATTGCCTCGGGCCCGTGGGAGCACCCTAATCTTGCACCTCCTTTGGGAAAACGCCGGTTTTTCGGGTCGAGAAAATGGAAAGTGGAGATTTCTCCAAAGCACCACGAAATCTCTAGTTGGAGAAGTCGCTTGCAGAGAGGGAGATAGGTGCCTGGTTTGGGCTCAATCCATGGAGTGGTTCCATGTTCTGGGCAGCGATGGGGGGATCTAGGGTTGGAAGCCATGTTTATCACACTCGATAGACATCCTGGTGGTGCCTTGGGTGCCAAATGACCTTGTATGCCCTCCCTATGATTTGATGAGGGCAGTGGGTCACATGCAAGGGCTCCAGGAACCGTTTTCACATTTTTTTTTTGTTTTTTTTTAGATTTTATTTGGTGCTGCACAAGAAAACGGCGAAACCCGCCGGCGGGCGTGGCAACACGACGATCAGTGCAATCTTGGACCCAGGCATGCATCCATCCTAGGTACCCCATGGGGCACTCCAAGCCATTTTTACACGAAAATTGAGAGTGTCTTATAAGGTACATACAGTTAAAAACCGCATTTATCAGGCCGTAACTCAAAAAAATACAGTACATGCCCGCACCACGAGATAAATACCCACCTCCCGGGAATGTCCATGCACAATGGTGTAGCATGCGCGGAAACTGCCTCGAGCCCATGGGCGTGCCCTAATCTTGCACCTCCTTTGGGAAAACGCCAGTTTTTCGGGTCTAGAAAATGGAAAGTGGAGATTTCTCCAAAGCACCACGAAATCTCTAGTTGTAGAAGTCGCTTGTGATGCCGAGAGGGAGCTAGGTGCCGGGTTTGGGCTCAATCCATGGAGTGGTTCCATGTTCTAGGCAGCGAGGTGGGGGGATCTATGGTTGGAAGCCATGTTTACTCACACTCGATACACATCCTGGTGGTGCCTTGGGTGCCAAATGACCTGGTATGCCCTGCCTATGATTTTATGAGGGCAGTGGGTCACATGCAAGGGCTCCAGGAGCCGTTTTCACGTTTTTTTGTTTTTTTTAGATTTTGTTTTGTGCTGCCCAAGAAAACGGTGAAACCCGCTGGCGAGCGCGGCAACGCGACGGTTGGTGCAATCGTGGACCCAGGCATGCATCCAGCCTAGGTACCCCATGGGGCACCTCAAACCATTTTCCCCCAAAAATTGAGTGTCTTATAGGGTACATATAGTTAGAAACCGCATTTACCGGGCCGTAACTCGGAAAAAAATATAGTACATGCCCGCACCACGAGATAAATACCCACCTCTCGGGAATGGCCATGCATCATGGTGTAGCATGCGTGGAAATTGCCTCGGGCCCATGGGCGCGCCCTAATCTTGCACTTCCTTTGGGAAAACGCGGTTTTTCGGATCCTGAAAATGGAAAGTGGAGATTTCTCCGAAGCACCACGAAATCTCTAGTTGGAGAAGTCGCTTGCTATGCCGAGAGGGAGCTAGGTGCCGGGTTTGGTCTTAATCCATTGAGTGGTTCCATGTTCTGGGCAGCGAGGGGCGATGGTGGGTACGCAGAGTTGGGTGCCAATCCTGGGGCGCCAGGAGCATCTCATAGTCTAGTCACGTAAAAATTGTGCTACGTCATAAAATATCTACTATTGGGACTGTTTTCACATAACAAACCACAAAATGCGCCATGTGGTAGCGTCAGTAAGTGTCCAGTGTGTGCCTGATGACATGGAGTTGAACGCTCCATCATGTTCTGTCCGTCCAGTAGTTGCGCACGTCCTGACAACCCCTTGAGCACGCACGCACGCTGGACCGTCCATCTCATTAAAGCCATTCCAATCGAGTCCCATCGTGTTGAATTTGGGGTTTTATTCCCTGGTTCTACCAGTCATGCTTCTTTGAGAAGGAATCAACATAGGACATCGATTAACAAATGAACGGTGGATGTAGGTTGAGATAGCAACGGAGTAGACTGTGGTCTTGTATAAGACTGTCCCATGGACTGGACTCTTTGACCATTCTCCCCCGCACATCACTTTCTTCTTCCTCCTGCCCCCACCTTCCTCCATCTTCATTAGCCATGGCTCCACGCAGGAGAGGCAGAGGCAGAGGCAGATTGACCGTGCACATGGAGAGAATGGAGAGAAATCGCCGCCTTGGACTTACTTCTCAACCAGCTCCTCAGTCCCCCCCTCGCACAGAGACCCACTCTCTCCTAGCAATGGCACTGAATGTTCCAGCAGGCTGGGGCTCCTGCCGCTCCCGGTACAGTCTTGTTCTTCTTCACTATTTTCTTCTTCTTCTATGTCTACTTATTCTTCTTCTTATTATTACGATGCTACATATTACAGGGCGGCCATGGACCCTGAAAGCAGCACGATGGCGGCGGCGGTGCTGCATGTTTCAGCAGGCCAGGGCTCCTCCCGATACAGTCTTCTTCTTCTATGTCTACTTCTTATTCTTCTTATTATCTCTATGCTACATATTCGAGGGCAGCCGTGGACCCTGAAAGCAGCACGACGGCGGCGGCGCTGCATGTTGCAGCAGGCCAGGGCTCCTCCCGGTACAGTCTTGTTCTTCTATGTCTACTTCTTATTCTTCATATTATTACTATGCTACATATTCTAGGGGGGCTGTGGACCCTGAAAGCATCACGATGGCGGCAGCGGCGCTACATGTTGCTGAGTACAGTCTTCTTCTTCTTATTATTTTTGTTCTTCTTCTTCTTCTTATTATTATTATTACTATGCTACATATTCTAGGGCAGCCATGGACCCTGAAACCAGCACGATGGCAATGGCGGCGCTGCATGTTGCAGCAGGCCATGGCTCCTCCCGGTACTATGCTACATATTCCAGGGTGGCTGTGGACCCTAAAAGCAACACGATGGCGGCGGCGGCACTGAATGTTGCAGTAGGCCAGGGCTCCTCCCGGTACAGTCTTCTTCTTCTCCTCCTCCTTCTTCTTCTTACGCTGCTACATATTCTAGGACGGTCGTGGATCCTGAAACCAGCACGATGGCGGTGGCGTCGCAGGACCCGTTCGGCACTATTCCCTGGCTCACCGAGGTATGAAATCCCTACATGCATTTGGTTTTATTTTTGAGATTCTAAATGTGGAAATATTATCGTGTCTTCCCGCAAGTACCCTCCAAGTAGGGACCACGCTCAATCTTCGTAGACACATTTGGGATTTTTGTGACTTGAATATTCTGCTTCCCTGGAACATGCGGTACAATTATAGAGTCCCTATTTTAAATAACATGAACGATGCAGCAAGCGAAGGCCGATTGCCGTGACAAGGTGGCCGCGAACAATGATCGCCTTCGAAGGCATTTTTCTCTGTATCAGGAGGCTCGAAGCAGAGCGCAACAAGCTGCATAGGGTGATCGACAAGCTGCAGAAGTTGATCGCACACAGCTTGTCCAAACAAGACCTGGCCATCAACTTAATTACGAAGCTCTTGCGTGACAAGAAGAATCTGCAGGATAGATGCGTCCTCCTACTGGACGAAGCCACCGAGACAGGCAGAGAACGCATCATCAAAGCAAAGGCTATCATCGAAGCCTACAATGATAGGGGCCGTTGCCTAGATGCATTGAGACAGATGAAGGAGGACATGGGCCGAGGTCTCACCGTGCCCAAGAGTCCAAACAAGGAGAACGGGGAGCCAACGACAATGCCCAATTCAGATTCATAGTAGGGGCGGGGGTGGGGGGTGCAGGAATCTCAGTTCATGATCTGATGCTGTTGTAATTTGTACATATCGTGTAATTAAGCAATCTTGGAGCAACTCCTTATTTCTCTGTTTATCTTACTTGCCTGTCAACTTAATTATGGGTTTGTGTTCTCATGAATTGTCAACACCCAGATTTTTAATCCCAGATGCCTGTTATGCAATACATTGCAATCCCAGGATTACCATTTTTGCCAGACATAACAGAATTGGATACCATAGTACATCATCCATTAAAAACCATACATAAGGTCTTACACAAATAAGGATCTCATGATCCAGTTCTTAATACAACTCACGCAGCGGAAATACGTAATAATAATAAAGGTAGCATAGGCGAAGCTCCATCTTCGGGGTCACAGGCAATGCTGACGATGGGAGATGATCCTAGTTGTCGTAACCTTCCTGGGGTCCATCATCCTGATACTCTTCTTCATAGTCTGGCCACGGGAATAGCCAGGGACAAAGCCATGAGTACTCTTTAAGTACTCGCAAACTAATACTAACAAGTGAAGAGGGTGTTTGTAGTAGGATACTAAGCTCTAGGGTTGTTTCGCAAAAAGCCATATTTACCTCTACTAAGTTCAGAAGCAAGAAAAGCTAGTTGGGATTTTATAACACCTAATTGGGAACTTGTATCTCATATCACAACTCTGTTGTGGTCAATTCAAATTCTCAAATCATTTCACAAGTCATTTTGAAAACATCTGACGGGGGAACAATATGGCCACTCCAACTGTCCATAACCACGGACGCGGCTATTCGAATAGTTTGACACTCTGCAGAGATTGTACACTTTCACCACAACATTCGATACATCCGTCAGGAACAAATCGTGAATTCACCATACTCAGTATGCGGATAATCGATCCTAACCTTTCAATTACATGCCCTAGTATAGGCACCTCTCCTATGAGTTTGGTCTCCCAACCATGACCAACTGTCATCTTGGGTACTACACAGGTGGACAATCTTCACAAGGTAGCCTCAGCTCAGACCTTGGCTGGGAGGGAACCCATACTAAAGTATATAAGCTTCCAGTCAAGCCCTACACAATTTTCGGGTATTGTGGTTGTACGATAAAATTGGAATGGTATCGCATCCAGACAACCATCAGTTTTATAAAGGGATAAGGCTCATGCCTCAACATTTTCATCATCCAAAATCATCTGGTGTTCGGAACCACATGTCAAAATATCTCAGTATAATGACTCATCATTCTAAGGTTTTCATAACCATTTTCCACAAAGTATTCCCATCTAAAGTTGATCAAGTTTTATGCTTAGCACTAGCATCTACAAATGAGGGGAGTACTAATGAGGGGTGGTAAACAAGTGGAGTTTAACTAAGTTCAATCTCATGCCTTGGGATGACATCAAGATTATATAGCTTAGGCCAATTCTAATGCTATTTGTGCAACCTTCAATTATCTTCCTAGACTCTACAAGTCACTTAAGTAAACTCTAAGAAATAGCTTTGATAAAGAAATAAAGTAAAAAGCTTGCAAGTAAAACTAGGAGGGGGTATCATCAGATATGTCTAACCAAGCATGCTTAGTGCATTGCATAGGTTATCTAACTTTCATAATTGCAAGTGTTAGCTTGCTCAATCAACTAGTAGTATTAGGCTTGCCTTGAGCAGAGTAGTGGTTGAAGTTCTCCTCGGTTTCTTCTTCATAGTATCCTCCTTCCTCCTCGTATCCTTGGTCGGTACTAGCGTCTATAAATAAATACTAGGTACATAATCACCAAACAATACTTAACAGCTTTCAATCATCACACAAAAGGGTTCTATAGATGATCTAGCATCATCATTAACATTACAATACTTAAGCATTTGCATTTTTTTTAGAAAAGTAATTTCTACTCATATAAAACTACTTAGGATTTAATATTCTCCAACTCAAACATGGGATCATGTTGACACATGTCATCACCACATATTTCAGTCCATGGGAATGTGATTTAAAGTGGTGTCACAATTTAATAATATTTAACCTTTTATTTTAAATAAAATAAAGTGACTAGAAATGCCTAAGTGGCATTCTTTTATTACTTGAACATTATCTCTGTAAGTAAACCCATATGTTTTTTATATTCTGAAAGGTATGATCCAATGTGATTTTTGAGAGTTGGAATCAACTCAAAAGCTATTATAGTTTAAATTTGAAAAATGTTTGAATGCAGAAAAGCTTCTGCCTTGTTATATTTACCAATGTTGATCTATAGATCCAAATGATTTTAATCCAACGGGCTTGGATTCAGCATTTCAATATCTTTCTAACAAAATTGGTTTCATGCAATTTGGTTCAATGAATCGAGCTGGGTTGGTTTTTGAAACTGGGTACAGAACTGAGTTTGAATATAAATGGAAAAAGCTAAATCCAAATGATTGGGCTGCACGGGAAGGGTTATTGGGCCAGAACAGTGTCACTCTGCAGCGCGGGGCGCAACTGACAGGGGGAGGGGTCTACTGGTCAGTGGCTCATAAAACGCGAAGCGATACGTGGCGATGTGGTGCGTTGGATTAGAAGTGAGATCAACGACTGAGGGTCATCGTCAATGATGAACAGGTCATCGGCGAGCTCGAACCCTAGCGGCTCGGTGGGGGTGCATAGGGGGCATACCGGGGCTCCAGTGACGACGGCGAGGCGGGCAAGCGACAAAGTCGACAACGGCGAACTCAGGTGTGGTCGCGGCAGCTCCGGGAGTGGACGAAATCAACGGCTCCCTTCTTCTCCAGAGGCGGCCTGCTCCGGCGCAATTCTGGCGAACTGCTGCTCCTCGTGCTCCAGCTAAGGGATGGAATGATCAGTGAGGTGAGGAGAGTGAGATGGTGTGAAGAAATCGAGCGGGGGTCGTCTCCTTTTATAGGCTCGACGGCGAGACCGAGAGGGATGGGCAGGCAATGGTGGCGACACGGCTACGGGCGGCTAGAGGCATGGCCGAGGTTGGAGATCGACGGGTGGTCTCCTGGCGATGCTCTAAAGCTTAAATGCGCGTGTAGGGGCGGTGGCAAATGGCCGGGAATGCACAGTGCTCTGCGAGGCAGAGGCGGCGAACTTTGCGGCGAGCGGTAGCTTACGGGCGGTGAAACGAGCATGTCTGGTGGTCACCTGGGACGGTGGGGTGCATGCTGGCGGGCGGCGAGGGCTCGAGGTGGTCGGTTTGCGTGGGAACGGCGCGTGCTTTGCGGTGCGCGTCGGCATGGTCGACAGCGGCACGGGCGCGGCGTTCCTGGCGGTTCTGGTCGCTGTCTTCGAGCTAGGGCTGGTCGAGAGGGGGCGGTGAGGCATGAGCTGCATGCTAGACAAGGTTGGGACGGCTAGTTCTTCTCCTAGCTTGTTGTCCACACGGGGGTGACATGGGTGCTCTCGGCATGCTCACCATTGATGACAATGGCCAGCTCACAGTGGTGCTAGAGGTTAGTTAAGGTTGCTAGATGATCTACTAAGGCTAGTTGTAACCAGAGAGGGAACAAGGTTGGTCCAAAACAGTTCTCAACATAGTGTATTTGATTTCGTTGATTTGCATCTGCAACCTGTTTGATGAAATGGCCGCATGAACTTGAGTTTTTAATTTTGAAAAGATTTTTGGTGGGTGTGCTAGGCATGTGTTGAGGATTCTGTGGATGCTTGGGTTTTGAAAATTGAGCTTTTTTGAGTGGTTTTTGAAATAGTGGGATCTTCCCATATGAAATAGATTCAATTTTAAACTGTCATTTAAACTAAGCATTTAAATGTTTTTGCATGATCACAAAGTGGGCCTTGGTACCTTATTATGAGTACTATCAAGGGGTGCAAAGATCCATACATGTTTATGTTAAGTTCTGAAAGTTAGAGATAGCCAAAGTAGGCATGGGAGTTAATTTGGCCAAAGTGACCATTCACTTAATTGGTTTGATTTGACTTGTTTGTCTTTGGGAAAAGTTTGGGAATTGTTTAGATGATGTTTATTTCACCTAAGAATCATTTTAAAAGCAAAGAAAAACAAAACCATGGCAATTCAAAAGAATCCAAATTTTAATACACACACATATGAATGCTTTCATATTTTTAATTGGAAATTTTTTTGTTAACCCTAATTTTGATGATTAGAGTTTGATGATCCAAGTTTAATATTTTTGGGATGTTACATGAATGGTCATCATCCTTTCTTTCCATTATGTATCTGAGCTTGGAATTAGAGTATGACTATGGCACTACTATTTGGTTACATTGGAAAAACCCACAACACCCTTAGTTGGATATAGTCCCACGTTGCTTTGAAATTGAAATTAGGACTGTACCACTACTTTATCCTGTTGAATTGGGGAAAATAGGCTTTATTGCTCTAAAATTGAAATTAGGACTGTGCCACTACTTGATGCTATTTTATTGGAAAAAATAGGCTTTATTGCTCTGAAATTGAAATTAGGAATGTGCCACTACTTTATCCTTTTGAATTGGGAAAAAAGGCAATATTGCACTGAAATGGAAATTAGGACTGTGCCACTACTTTATCGTGACGAATTGGGGAAAAAGGCTATTTTGCTCTGAAATAGAAATTAGGACTATGCCACTACTTTATCCTGTTGAATTGGAAAAAAAGTTATATTGCTCAGTCATATAAATTAGAAGTATGCCACTAGTTTATCTAGTTGAATTGGGAAAAAGCCTATATTGCTCTGACATTATCTCTAGAATTAGGACTGTGCCACTAGTTGATTCTGTTAAATTTGTACAATCCTTGAATGCTCTATCCTTCAAATTATGACTTTGACACTAGTTAATTGTTTAAATTGTGGAAACTAACCACATATTTTTGTTGCAACAGAAGAGGCGAAAGATCAACCCAGAACTGCTAACCTGGCTAAAGGATAAGATGGCTATCCAATTGGAGAAGCAGAATTTTCAGAAAGTGTCCCATGACCGCCTGAGAGAAGAAGTCACCATCCTTTATGACAAGTTCCACAATCTGAAGGTGGACATCGCCAGCTGGAAGGAACTTCACGAGAAAAGTATCACCTCGGCGCGTGCGAATGAGGACATCATCAAGGATCTCATGGTGGATAATCTTAAGCTTACTGATAAGCTTGTCGCTTCCCGTACGGAGCGCTTGAACCAGGAGGAGGTGCACGTCCAAGTACTGAGGGAGCAGGTAAAAACCAAAGAGGACTTGATCGAACAAACCCTCGAACTGGAGCTTCTCAAAAAGGAACATGACCATCTCCGTGCCAGGCTAAGTGCAAACTATAAGTTCCTTTGAAGTTAGTTTGCAAACTATGTGTTCTGACGGACCAAATCGTGTTTTATCCATGTGTAGTAGTGATTTTGTAAACGTTGACCTCTCTCTATGAAAACTATGCTTTCTTATGAAAGGTTATTTTTCTCAAGTATTGAGTTTGGATTAGTCAAGATATCACAACTGCAAGTCTTACAGTTAACTAGTTTTAGATATTTCCACAGCACAAATTATTCATCTAAAATTTCCTTCATCCTCTATAGCTTGTCCTTGTTCACCTCGTGCTCCTTCTTCAGATCCTTCAACATATCTGCAATGCAATACTCTAGCTTCTTATTCTCTTCCATGAGATGATCCCTCTCCTTTTATGCCTTTTGAAGCTTATGTGCAGTTTCCACCACCAAGATCCCATTGATTGTGTTATTTAGTTCTGACCGCAAATGCTTGATTTCCTGTTCTAGCTCCTTATTTCCTATAGGAAATAGGAGACAGTGATCCATTGGATGCACAGGTCTAGGATTTAGGAATAAGGGTTAAGGGGTTAGTACAATAAACAATTCATTAGACCCTAAACCCTAAACCATAAACCATAATCCTATATTGTTCGGTACATAAGATTATGTATGTTGCAATAAGTACATGATTGGGAAGGAGGAAGTACATGATTAATATTAAAAATTAAAATGAAGGAAGAGAAAAACTATTAGATATGAAATAGTAATCCAGCCACGAGACATTGAATCAATTAAACCATTGTAGAATGCCAATTTAGTCAATGCTGCAACGTTGAAGCACTTTACTTTCCCCACTCCTTCTTTCTCCACTCACTACCCTCCTCTCTCTCTCCTCACCGCCGCCGATGCATCGCTGCGGCCGCATTCGCTATGCCACCCTAGAACGAAGAGGACGACCAGTCGAGCAGCGACAGCTGATACGTCAAAAACGTATCTGTAATTTTTGATGCTCCATGCTTGTTTAGTATCTACTTTGATTTGTCTATATTTTGAGGTGTTTTTATATGTTTTCTGGAACTAACCTAAAACAAGTTTCCATAGTGCCAGTTGCCGATTTTCTTCTGTTTTTGGTTCCAGAAAGGCAGAAAATCAATATTCTCGGAATTGGTCGGGACAAAATCCAAAGTCAATATTTTATCGTGGGCAACACGAAGCCGGAATACGAGACGGAGGAGGCTCACCAGGGGGCCACACCCCTTGGCCACGCGGGTGGGCACACCCCACGCCTAGGGGGTGCAGCCGCCCAGGTGCCCCCCTGCCTCGCCTCTTCACCTTTAAAGTCCCCCAATGCAGAAACCCTAGGCACCCAATCAAAACTCCATGAAATCGTCTGTAGCCGCTGCCACCATCGTCCCTAGATCGAGGGGATTTGAATCCCTTCCCGGCACCCTGCCAGAGGGGAGATCATCCCGGGGGCCTTCTTCTTCATCATGCCAGCCTCCGGTATGAAGCGTGAGTAGTTCCACCTTGGACTACGGGTCCATGTAGTATCTAGATGGTTGTATCTCCTCCTTATGCTTTCATGTATAGATCTTGTGAGCTCCGTTCATGATCAAGATCTAATCTATTTGTAATCATGCATGTTGTGTTTGCGGGGATCCGGTGGATATTGAGATTACTATGTCAGATTAATTAATGGGTTTGTCTATTTGATTCTATCATGTCTGCGTTTTTTGTTATCTTGCATGCTCTCTGTTGTTAGTAGCTATCTGTCCAAGTAGTTGCTAGTGACTCCAAGAGGGGGTATTTATGCTCGATAGTGGGTTCATGCCTCTAGTTTCCAAGGGAAGTGACAGAAATCTGTTCGGTTGTAGATGTGTTGTTGCCACTAGGGAGAAAACAACGGTCTCTTGTTCATGGAACAAGTGGATTGTTTACCTTACAAACTTTTCTTAAATCAGTTGTCTGTTGCTTGCAACTTAATACTGGAGGGGGTTCTGATGATAACCTGAAGGTGGACTTCTAGTCATAAATGAAGTTGGATGGCGGTCTATGTATATTGTTGTGTTGCCCAATCGAATCTCATAGGATCTTTTTGTCTAGTATTGCATTGTTATGCCTTGCTTAGTCATGTCAATTGCCCAGCTGTAATTTGTTTACCCTGCATGCCATGTTTGTTTATCTAAGGAGAACACCTCTAGTGAACTATGGACCCTGATCCAATCTTTACCATTGATACATCTTCCACTATTATTGTTTACTTGTTGCAAACCATCATCACCTTCCACACCATACAGTTAATCCTTTGTTACAACAACCGGTGAGATTGACAACCTCACTGTTCATAGGGGCAAAGTCTTGAGTTTGTGTCGTGCAGGTTTCCACGTTGCTTGCAACACCTTTGAGACGTTTCCTTCCTCCTACTGGTTCGATAACCTTGGTTTCTTACTGATGGAAGATTTGCTGCTGTGCTGCTTCACACCTTGCTCTTGGGGTTTCCCGACAAAGTGCTCCATGTTAACAAGGAGTCATCAACAAGTTTTCTGGCACTGTTGCCTAGGAGGCTAAGGACGTCTTCACAAGGTTTGAACTTCTCTTCAAGAAACCTGTTGGATTCAGCTGTTGAAGGTACCTTTATGGGCATCACTTTGGGTGTTGCAACAAAACTCCTTGATAATATGATGGTTAATTACTCTGAATGACACACTGAGAGAGCTCCACATGGTAAGAAGGTAAATTCTGTTGAAGAAACCTCCTCTTTGAGTTATAAGATTGATGTTATTATGGCTATGCTTATTAATGGGAATGCTCCTTTAGATCCAAACAATGTTCCCTTAGCCTCTTTGGTTGCTCAAGAAGAGAAAGTTGATGTGAACTTCATTTGAAACAACAATTTTGGCAACAATACCTATGGTAATAACTATAGGCCTTATCCACCTAATAATGGAAATGCTTACCGTGGTAGATCTGGAATGCCTAGTGAAGATAGGATTCTAGAAGTTGAAAGATCCACTAAAAACTTTATGCACATGCAATATGAGAAAAACAAGATATTCACTAAAACTATGGAAGAACAATCTGTTATCTTGAAAAACATTAGTCATCAGCTTGAGAATCTGAATAGAGAAATTCATAGTTTACAGTCAAAAATTTTGAGTGCTGAGAAGAATATTTCCTCTTTGTCTGAAGCATAGTCCTCCTTGATTAATAAAATGGCTGCTAAACCTAAAACCTTGGAAAGTACCTTTGCTGCTACTCATGCCATACAAGTTACTATTGATGAAAATGTTAGACTGTTAGCTCAACTTCATGCTAAGTGGGAAAGGGAAGCTGAAATTGATAGAAACAATAGTGTGTGCACCATTACTATAATGGATACCACTAAACCATAGAAGTCTCTATTCCTCCTCCTACAATGCCTAAGCCTAATTAGTCTACTACTAGTAATGCTAGGTTTGATTTTGATATAGATGGTTGCAATATTTCTGAAGTGATTTTGTTCCTGCAAAAACTTGCTAGAAGTCCTGATGCTAGTGATATGCAAGTTGCTTTCATTCCTAGGAAAGTAGAAGATAGTTGGGAACCCATTATTAATATGCAAGTGAATGACTTTGATCTCAAAGCTTCATGTGATCTTGGTTCTAGTGTCTCTATTATGCCTAGGAAGATTTATGAAATGCTTGATTTGCCACCTTTGGAAGATTTTTATTTGGATGTCCCCCTTGACGATAATGCTTAGAAGAAACTCATGGGGAGTATTAATGATGTTATCATTATGGTTAACAATGCTTATGTCCCTGTTGATTTCTATGTTTTGGATGTTGAATACAATGCTTCTTGTCCTATTACTTTGGGAAGACCTTTCTTAGAACTATTGGTGACATCATTGATATGAAAGAAGGCACCATTAAATATCAATTTCAATTCAAGAAAGGTATTGAACACTTCCCTATGAGGAGAGAGAAGTTGCTTTTTCTCCTCCTTTGAAAGCAAGGTTTGATGTTAATGCTTCCTCATTTGAAAATACTTGATTTCTTGGTTCTTGTGCCTAACTTAAAGGCGTTAAAGAAAAGTACTTGTTGAGAGATAATCCAACAGTTTCCTTAAGTCTTGGAAGTTATTAGTTAAGTAATGACCTATCCTTATCCTTTTGTTTGCTTTCTGTGCCAAGAATGACCTCTAATGAGAGGAAGTAAGATTTGGGGAGTTGTTGTCCCGAAAAAGATTTTTGTCCTCCACCATAAAAATTCGTGAGGAGTCTATGTAACTCGAATTGAGCTGAAAAGTTACGAATAAATCCCCCAGTATGTTAGATAACTTTAGTTAGTTCAACCCTTTTTTATTTGAGCAACATAAGGTCTTCAAAAAAATCAGTTTCTACCTTCTGGTCTGTTTTGACAGATTTCTGCCGTTATTTGCATTTGCTTCTTATTGATACCTTTTTTGGGTTCTTTTTGGGAAATTGAGCTTTTTGAAGGAGTTTCTATAGTAGATTGTGTTTTTAGTGAAAAGTTTTGTTGTTCTAAAGCTAAACCCAAAGATCTATTATCTTTTGAATACACTAATGTTGCTAATGAAGATTGTGTGAAGTTTTGTATGAAGGAAAAAAATTAGGTGTAGAGAGAGAATGATGTAATGTAATGGAGAATGTACAAAATCTCAAGCTTGGGGATGCCAACCCGGTGTCACCACAAGAAATATCCAAGAGGTACAAGCGTCAAAGCTTGGTGATGCCCAAGCCATCCCCTTCTTCATCAATAAAAAGCTCAGGTCCTTCTAGACACTTCGTTTTTATTGTTTCATCCAATGTTGTGTTGTTCTTGAATTTTCTTAGTTTTTGTTTGCTTTGATTAGTTGTTTAGTTTGCTTGAATAAAGTAGTTTGGACCCTCGTTCTCGTCGTGTTGTTTCAAATAAGTCGATTGGTGTTGGAAAGGAGTAGAAAATTCTTGCTTGAAAGTGCAAGAGGAGCTTGCATTGACTGTGACTTAGACTTTAGCATGACATGCTAGGTGTTGTTTTGACCTTATGCTTAGTGATTATTGCTGTAGCATGTCTTGTTCCAAACAACTGGGATTTCTTAATGTGCCTTGAAGGAATCATGCGTTGTTTTAGCATACAAAAGCATAGTATTGTGGTATTCTCCTTTGATGCTTTGTTTGGGTTGACTTGGCACATGCTCACACCATGTTATGACTATGAACAAGTCACCATATCCTCTATGATCATTTAGTCCTTGACTTGTAGTACCACTCTATGCTTTTATTAGTAATGTTTTGTCGCTCTACATGATTATGACCATTATTTCTCTCTTAGTTGGTTGCTCCTAGTCTTTTGCTAGCCTCCACTTGTATGAGTAAGTTCTACTCATGCTTCCAACTGCCAAGAAGCCAAGTTATTCCAAAGTGTCCAGTATAAACTCCTATGCATGGTGTGTTACAACATTCCAAGTATATTCTTGTTTTCATATATCTTCCAATTAAAAAGTATTTTGATATGTGAAAACTTAGTTATTAAAGATCTCACAAACTTGATGGCACACTTTATATTCCTTGCCCCTAATAAATTTTAACCACTGTGTCATGTATGTTGTATATGCTTGCACTTATACGTTGGAATTAGCAGAACCATGCTGTCATGGGGAACGTTTTAAACATTGCACTTGTACTTTGTAGACAGCTGATATCATGCTATTTTGTCTATGGATGTTGTCAGTGTGAAATAAAAAGGGAGCTTGTAAGTCCATGGAGTTATGTATTTTGTGTTATAAAAATGCCTGGGCCGCTGGCCTAAGCCATGCCTAATCGTGGTGGAAACTTGCAGCACCACCATAATGAGCATTCCGTGAAGCATCCTCAATAAAAATCTATGCACATAGTAAATAAAAAGATCGCTGAGATGCTCATTGTCTGCTTGCCTTTTCATTTTGGTTATGGGATAGCTCCTATACCATGTGCAAGGGGTACCCCGTTGGCGGTTCTCTATGATACACATGTACTTACTATGACAAGAACTTACAGGTGACTGAAGTTGAGTAGCATGAGGTGTGGCTCTCGTATTCAAGGGACATGAGATTGCCAACTTATAATTTGTCAAGCATATACTCCATCTTTGTTCACTTTAACCTTAATAACTTCAAGATGCTTATGATATGGGCAATGAGGGCTGAAAGCTAACAAGTACCAAAATTTTTGGAAGCTCTTTTTGAGACTTGAAATCCCTGCTTCCCTTTATGAAGGGCATTTCTTCCACTATTATATTGAGTCTCCGCCTTCTATCCTTTAGGCACCATTAAGAGAGCATAGTTATCATCCTTAGTTCTATGTGCAGTGTCCCAAAACTTATTGATTGATGCATATTGCTGATATGCTTGTTCTTGTGCTATTTATATCTAGTCACTCTTATGAACTTTGAAGGTGTCCTATGCATATATTTTCTACTCCATGAGGGACAAGTTGAATGCCACTATGCCATGTTTTCTGTATGTGAAACAAACAAACGTTTTTCAATGCATGTTATTCATGATCTTTGTATGTAGCCTTTCATGTTGCATGCATAGTTACTTTGTCCTATTGTTAGAACTCCATCTTTCATGCACAAGATTAGAGTTCTTTGATCCTAGATTTCAATGCTTGCAAATGGTTTGATCTTGGTTTTGATGGTGCATGTCACCTCAAAAATTATTATTTTATCACTTACCTACTCGAGGACGAGCAGGAGTTACGCTTGGGGATGCTTGATACGTCGGAAACATATCTATAATTTTTTATGCTCCATGCTTGTTTAGTATCTACTTTGCTTTGCTTTGTCTACACTTTGAGGTGTTTTTATATGTTTTTTGGAACTAACCTATTAACAAGTTAGTGCCAGTTGCATGTTTTCTTCTGTTTTTGGTTCTAGAAAGGCGTAAAATCAATATTCTTGGAATTGGACGGGACAAAAGCCAAAGTCAATATTTTATCGTGGGCAACACGAAGCCAGAATACGAGACGGAGGAGGCTCACCAAGGGGCCACACCCCTTGGCCACGCAGGTGGCCCCACCCCGCGCCTTGGGGGGTGTAGCCTCCCTGGTGGACCCCCTGCCTCGCCTCTTCGCCTATAAAGTCCCCCCGATGTAGAAACCCTAGGAACCTGATCAAAACTCCACGAAACCGTCTGTAGCCGCCTCCACCATCGTCCCTAGATCGAGGGGATCTGAAGCCCTTCCCGGCACCCTGCCAGAGGGGAGATCATCCCGGAGCCCTTCTTCTTCATCATGCCAACCTCCGGTATGAAGCGTGAGTAGTTCCATTTTGGAATACGGGTCCATGTAGTAGCTAGATGGTTGTATCTCCTCCTTGTTCTTTCATGTATAGATTTTGTGAGCTCCGTTCATGATCAAGATCTAATCTATTTGTAATCAAGCATGTTGTGTTTGCGGGGATCCAATGGGTATTGAGATTACTATGTTGGTTTGATCAATGGTTTTGTCTATTTGATTCTATCATGTCTGTGTTGTTTGTGATCTTGCATGCTCTCCGTTATTAGTAGCTATCTTGGGTAAGTAGTTGCTAGTGACTCCAAGAGGGGGTATTTATGCTCGATAGTGGGTTCATGCCTCTACTTAATCAAGGGAAGTGACAGAAATCTCTACAGTTGTAGATGTGCTGTTGCCACTAGGGAGAAAACAACGGTCTCTTGTTCATGGAACAAGTGGATTGTTTACCTTACACACTTTGCTTAAACCAGTTGTCTGTTGCTTGTAACTTAATACCAGAGGGGGTTCGGATGATAACCTTAAGGTGGAATTCTAGTCATAGATGCACTTGAATGGCAGTCTATGTATATTGTTGTATTGCCCAATCGAATCTCATAGGATCTTTTTGTCTAGTATTGCATTGTTATGCCTTGCTCAGTCCTGTCAATTGCACTGCTGTAATTTGTTTACCCTGCATGTCATGTTTGTTTATCTAAGGAGAACACCTCTAGTGAACTATGGACCCCGATCCAATATTTACCATTGATACATCTTCCACTGTTACTATTTACTTGCTGCAAACCATCATCACCTTCCACACCATAAAGTTAATCCTTTGTTACAGCAACCGGTGAGATTGACAACCTCACTGTTTGTAGGGGAAAAGTATTGAGTTTGTGTTGTGCAGGTTTCCACGTTGCTTGCAACACCTTTGAGACGTTTCCTTCCTCTGTAACATCCCAAAAATATTAAAATTGAATCATCAAACTCTAATCATCAAAATTAGGGTTAACAAAAACTTTTCCAATTAAAAACATAAAGGCATTCATATGTGTGTGTATTCAAAATTTGGATTCTTTTGAATTGCATTGGTTCTATGTTTCTTTGCTTGTAAAATGATTCTTAGGTGAAATAAACATCATCTAAACAATCCCCAAACTTTTCCCAAAGACAAACAAGTCAAAACAAACAAATTAAGTGAATGGTCACTTTGGCCAAATTAACTCCCATGCCTACTTTGGCTATCCCTAACTTTCAGAACTTAACAGAAAAATGTTTGGATCTTTGCACCCCTTGATAGTACTCATAACAAGGTACCAAGTCCCACTTTGTGATCATCCAAAAACATTTAAATGCATAGTTTAAATGATAGTTTAAAATTGAATCTAGTTCATGTGGGAAGATCCCACTTTTTCAAAAACCACTCAAACAAGCTCAATTTTAAAAACCCAAGCATCCACAGTATCACCAGCACATGCCTAGCACACCCACCAAAAATCTTTTCAAAATTCAAAACTAAAGTTCTTGCGGCCATTTCATCAAACACTTGGAGACAACAAATCAAACTGGCCAAACTTCACTGTTTTGAGCAGTAATTTGGCTAAGCAATGTTCACCATTGATCACCCTTGTCTTCCCCAGTGCCAACCAGTGCTTTGAACACCCCTAGCCCCTACCCTTTGCACCATGCCATGCCAACCCGAGCACCCCGTTGCCAGCCGACCATGGCTAGCTAGCCAGAGCAAGCACCAAGCCCAAACAGCATGTCTAGGACACAGGCAACTGTCCACCGCCACCCCCTGTCCAGCGCTTGAACCCTGCCAGCCACTAGACCACACGCCCAAGCCATGCCAAGCTTCTCTGAGCGCATGCCGAGAGCGCGCCAGAGCGCCACCCTCGACACACGCCCATAGACCGCACGCCGCCCTTGCCGCGTGCACGCGTGATCACCACCGCCCCAGCAACCCCGCAGACACCCTCGTTCGCCGCCCCATGCCTCACAGCCACTGCTCGCCGTCGAAGACGCCACCTCTGCCACGCAGAGCACTGCATGTTCCCGACCATTTGTCACCGCCCCTACACGCGCATTTAAACCTTAGAGCATCGCTAGGAGACCACCGATCGATCGCCAACCTCGGCCATGCCTCTAGCTGCCCGTATCCGTGTCGCCACCGTTGCCTTCCCATCCCGTTCGGTCTCGCCGCCGGGCCTATAAAAGGAGGCCACCCCTGCTCGAATTCTTCACACCATCTCACTCCCCTCACCTCACTGATTGTTCCACCCCTTAGCCGGAGCAATGAGAGCAGCACATCACCAGAATTGCATTGGAGCTCGCCGCTGCAGAGGAGAAGAGGAGCCGTTGATTTCGTCCACCCCTGGAGCTGTCGCGACCACCCCTGAGTTCGCCATCGTCGACTTCATCGTTTGCCCGCCTCGCCGTCGTCACTGGAGCCCCGGTATGCCCCCTATGCACCCCCACCAAGCCGCTAGGGTTCGAGCTCGCCGGTGACCTATTCATCGTCGACGACGACCCTCAGCCGTCGATCTTCATTCTAATCCAACGCACCAACTCGCCCCGTACCGCTTCACCTTTAAAGAGCCACTGACCAGTAGACTCCCCTGCCAGTTGCGCCCCGTGCCGTGGAGTGACACTGGTCCGGCCCAATAACCCTTCCCGCGCAGCTCACTCGTTTGAATTTAGCTTTTTCTATTTATATTCAAACCCAATTCTGTACCTAGTTTCAAAAATCAACCCAGCTCGATTCAGTGAACCAAATTGCATGAAACCAATTTTTTTTGAAAGATACTGACATGCTTAATCCAAGCCCGTTGGATTCAAATCATTTGGATATGTAGATCAACCTTGGTAAAAATAACAAGGCAGAAGTTTTTCTGCATTCAAACATTTTTCGAATTTTAACCATAATAGCTTTTGAGTTGATTCCAACTCTCAAAAATCACATTTGATCATACCTTTCAAAATATATAAAAATATATGGGTTTACTTACAGAAATAATGTCCAAGTAATAAAAGAATGCCACATAGGTATTTCTAGTCACTTATTTTATTTAAAATAAAAATGTGAACCTTATTAAATTGTGACACCAATTTAAATCACATTCCCATGTACTGAAACATGTGGTGATGACATGTGTCAACATGATCCCATGTTTGGTTTGGAGAGTATTAAATCTTAAGTAGTTTTTCAATGAGTAGAAATTACTTTTCTAAAAATAAATAAATAAGACAAATGATTTAATCTTGTAATATTAGTGATGATGCTAGATCATCTATAGAACCCCTTTGGGTGATGATTGCAAGTAGTTAAGTATTGTTTGGTGATTGTGTACCTCGTATTTATTTATAGACGCTAGTACTGACCAAGGATACGAGGAGGAAGGAGGATACTACGAAGAAGAAGCCAAGGAGAACTTCAACCACTGCTCTACACAAGGCAAGCCTAGTACTACTAGTTGATTGAGCAAGCTAACACTTGCAAGATATTCTATTTTAGCAAGCCTTACTAGTCAAGTTGACCTATGCAAGAAAATACTTGCTTGTTACTATGCCAACTATATGCCTTAAGCATATGTGGTTATACTCACTTGATAACCCAATCCTAGTTTTACTTGCAAGCTTTCTACTTTATTTCTTTATCAAAGTTATTTCTTAGAGTTTATTTAAGTAACTTGTAGATTCTAGAAAGATATTTGAAGGTTGCATAAAGAGCATTAAATTTGGCCTAAGATAGATAATCATGATGTCATCCTAAGGCATGAGATTGAACTTAGTTAAAACTCCACTTGTTTACCACCCCTCATTAGTATTCACCCCACTTGTAGATGCTAGTGATAAGCATAAAACTTGATCAACTTTAGATGGGAATACTTGGTGGAAAATGGTTATGAAAACCTTAGAATGATGAGTCATTCTACTGAGATGTTTTGACATGTGTTTCCAAACACCAGATGATTTTGGTGATGAAAATGATGAGGCATGAGCCTTAGCCCTTTATAAAACTGATGGTTGTCTGGATGCGATACCATTCCAATTTTACCGTACAACCACAATACCCAAAAATTGGGTAGGGCTTGACTGGAAACTTATATACCTTAGTATGGATTCCCTCACGGCCAAGGTCTGAGCTGAGGCTACCTTGTGAAGATTGTCCACCTGTGCAGTACCCAAGATGAGAGTTGGTCATGGTTGGGAGGCCAAACTCACAGGAGAGGTGCTTATACTAGGGCCTGTAATTGAAAGGTTAGGATTGATTATCCGCATACTAAGTATGGTGAATTCAGGATTTGTTCCTGACAGATGTATCGACTGTTGTGGTGAAAGTGTACAATCTCTGAAGAGTGTCAAACTATTCGAATAGCCGCGTCCGCCGTTATGGACAGTTGGAGTGGCCATACTGTTCCCCCGTCAGATGTTTTCAAAATGACTTGTCAAATGAATTGAGATTTTGACTTGACCACAACAGAGTTGTGATATGAAATGCAAGTTCCCACTTAGGTGATATAAAATTTCAACTAGCTTCCTTTGCTTCGGAACTTCGTAGAGGTAAATCTGGCTTTTTGCAAAACAACCATAGAGCTTAGTGTCCTACTACAATAACCCCCTTCACATGCTAGTATTAGTTTGCGAGTACTTAAATAGTACTCATGGCTTTATCCCTGGCTATTCCCGTGGCCAGACTATGAAGAGGAGTACCAGGATGATGGACCCCAGGAAGGTTAGGACAACTAGGATCATCTCCCATCATCAACATTGCCTGTGACCCCGAAGATGGAGCTTCGCCTACGCTACCCTTATTATTACGTATTTCCGCTGCTTGAGTTGTATTTAGAACTAGATCATGAGATCCTTATTTTTGTAAGACCTTATGTATGGTTTGTAGTGGATGATGTACTGTGGTATCCTATTCTGTTATGTCTCGCAAAAATGGTAATCCCGGGATTGTGATGTATGGCATAATAGGCATCTGGGATTAAAAATCCGGGTGTTGACATCCTCCTACTGGTTCGATAACCTTGGTTTCTTACTGAGGGAAGACTTGCTGTTGTGCTGCTTCACACCTTGCTCTTGGGGTTTCCCAACGAAGTGCTCCACGTCAACAAAGAGTCATCAACAGCTTTCTCTCTGACATCGAGTATTCCTTCCCCGATGTGAGTTCTTATGTTTTCTCGGCAATGCTTAGGCATTCGTAATTACCTCGGCCCATGTCTTGAAATGTGCATGCAATCGTGTTTATTTCTAGCTTTTCGTTCCCTTATAGGTACCGCTCACGATCTACGACCCCGATTGGGAGGGCGATCTGGATTGGAAGTACCATGTGACCATGGGCTAAAAATGAGGAAATATGTTGCATTTGAAGGCAGTAACACTGGAAGAAGGTTTTTGGGCTGTACAGATGAGGTTTGCTTTCATTATTTACAATGGAGACATGAAGAAAATTGTGTAATGTTATGTTGATAATTAGGTCCCGTGTTTTTTTAGGTTGCCCCGGTGTGTAAAGTAGTAGACTAGGTGGATCTTGAGTGGCCAGACGCACTTAAGAAATGTTTGGCCCAGTTTTGGGATATGTATGAGATCGAAAGGTCGAGGAGATTTAAATATGCCCATGATGCAGCTGTAGAAAATTACAAGCTCTTGGTAGGAAATAAGGAGCTGGAACAGGAAATCAAGCATTTGCGGTCAGAACTAAATGACACAATCAATGGGAGCTTGGTGGTGGGAACTGCACATAAGCTTCCGAAGGCATAAAAGGAGAGGGATCATCAACATAATAAGAAGCTAGAGTAATGCATTGCGGATATGTTGAAGGATCCGAAGAAGGAGCGCGAGGTGCACAAGGACAAGCTACAGAGGATGAAGGAAATTTTAGATGAATAATTTGTTCCATGGCAGTATCTAAAACTAGTTAACTACAAGCCTTGCAATTGTGATATATTAACTAATCCAAACACAATCCTTGAGCAAAATAACCTTTCAGAAGAAAGCATACTTTGCATAGAGATACGTCCACGTTTACAAAATCACAACTACGTGGATAAAACATGATTTGGTCCGTCAAAACATATAGTTTGCAAACTAATTTTAGAGGAACTTATAGTTTGCACTGAGCCTGGAACGGAGATGCTAGTTTTCCTTCTTGAGAACCTCGAGTTGGAGGGTTCGTTCGATCAGGTCTGCTTTGGTTTTTACATGTTCCCTCAGTACTTGGACGTGCACCTCCTTCTTGTTATCAGTAAGCTTAAGATTAAGCTCCTTGATGATCTCCTCCTTCGCACGTGCCGAGGCGATACCTTTCTGGTGAAGTTCCTTCTAGCCGGCGATGTCCATCTTCAGATTGTGGAACTTGTCATAAAGGATCGTGACTTCTTGTCTCAGGCGGTCATGGGCCACTTTCTGAAAATTCCGCTTCTCCATTTGGATGGTCATCTTGTCCTTTAGCCAGGTCAGCAGTTCTGAGTTGAGCTTTCGCCTCTTCTGCTGCAACAAAAATATTTGGTTAGTTTCCATAATTTAAACAATTAACTAGTGTGAAAGTCATAATTTGAAGGATAGAGCAATCTAGGATTGTTCAAAATTTAACAGAATCAACTAGTGGCACAGTCCTAATTCCAATGTCAAAGCAATATAGGATTTTTCCCAATTCTATGGGATAAACTAGTGGCACATACCTAATTTCAATGTCAGAGAAATATATCCTTTTTCCCAATTCAACATTATAAAGTAGTGGCATAGTCCTAACTTCAATTTCAAAGAAACGTAGGAGTATCTCCAACTAAAGGTGTTGTGGGTTTTTTGAATGTAACCAAATAGTAGTGGCATAGTCATAATCTAATTCCAAGCTCAAATACATAATGGAAAGAAAGGATGATGTCCATTCATGAGAACACAAACCCATAATTCAGTTGACAAGCAAGTAAGATAAACAGAGAAATAAGGAGTTGCTCCAAGATTGCTTAATTGCACGACATATATAAATTATAAAAGTAGTGGAGCATGAACTGAGATTCTTGCCCCCTCTACACAGAATCTTACTTGGGATTTGCCCGATATGCCTCCAGCTTGGACATTAGCTCCTTGTTCTCCTTGTTTAGACTCTTGAGAATGGTGAGACCTCGGTCCATGTCCTACTTCATCGTCTCACTGCATCTAGGAAACGGTCCTATCATTGTAGGCTTCGATGGAAGCCTTTGCTTCGCTGATGCATTCTCTGCGTGTCTCGGTGGCTTCGTCTAGCAGGAGGATGCATCTATTCTGTAGATTAGTCGTGTCACACATGAGCTTCATAATTAACTTGATGGCCAGGTCTTGTTTGGACAAGTTGTGTGCGATCAACTTCTGCAGCTCGTCGATTACCCTCTGCAACTCTTTGCTTCGGGCCTCTTGATGTTAAGTGAAAAATCAAGCATGATCTCCTTCTGCAGAGACAAACACCTTCGAAGGCGCCCATTAGCCTAGGATAGGGAGCGTGCACCCTGCAGTTGGTTGTCAATCTTGGCATTGATCGTGACCACCTTGTCATGAAATCGGCCGTCGGTTGATGCATCGTTCATGTTATTTAAAATAGGTACTCTATAATTGTACTGCATGTTCTAGGGAAGGAAAATATTCAAATCACAAAAACCCCAATGTATCTAGAAGAACAATATTGAATAAAAGGATTGAGCATGGTCCCTACTTGGAGGATACTTGCGGGCCTACACAATCTAATATTTACACATTTAGAATCTCAAAAATAAAACCAAATGCATGTCAGCGGCATTATGAGTGGTAAAAAGTGTGGGGATTTCCTACCTCGTTGAGCCGGGGAACATGGCCGAACGGGTCCTACAACGTTGCCGCCATCGTTCCGGTTTCACGGTCCATGCCCGCCCTATAATATGTAGTAGAGTAAGAAGAAGAAGAGTAAGAAGTAGATATATAAGAAGAAAATAGATAAGAAGAAGAAGTCTGTACCAGTAGGAGCCCTCGCCTGCTAGAACACTTAGCGCTGCCGCCATTGTGCTGGTTTTAGGGTCCACGGCTGCCCTGAAATATGTAGCAGAGTAACAAGAAGAAGAATAAGAAGTAGACATAGAAGAATAAGAAAACGGAGAAGAAGAAGACTGTATCGGGAACAGCCCTCGCCTGCTGGAACATTCAGTGCCGCTGCCATCGTGCTGGTTTTCAGGGTCCACAGCTGCCCTGGAATATGTAGCATAGTAACAAGAAGAAGAATAAGAAGTGGATATAGAAGAATAAGAAGAAAACAGAGAAATAGAAGAAGACTGTACCGGGAGGATCCCTCGCCTAATGGAACATTCAGCGCCATTCCTAGTTGAGATTGGGCCTCTGTGCAAGGGGGGATTGAGCAGCTAGTTGAGAAAGAAGTTTCTGGTGGCGAGCTCTCCTGTTTCTCTCTATGCGCACGGTTGATCTGCCTCTCTTCCGGGGAGCCATGGCTAATGCAGATGTAGGGAGGTGGGGGCAGGAGGAAGAAGAAAGTTATGGGTGGGGGAGAATGGTCAAAGAGTCCAGTCCGTGGTATAGTATTATACAAGACCACCGTTTACTCTGGTTCTATCTCAACCTACATCCACCGTTCGTTTGTTAATCGATGGCCTATGTTGCTTCCTTACCAAAGAAGCGAGATTGGCAGAACCAGAGAATAAAACCCCACAGTCCACACAATGGGACTCGATTGGACTGACTCTAATGAGATGGACGGTTCAGTGGGGCTTCGGCGCGTGCCTCTTAATACCCCATGGATAAAGGGTCCGGGGTGGGACTATGAGGGAGGAAGTAATTGCATGCTGCACGTCCAGTGTGCATGTGTGCTTACGAGCATTCGTCACATTTTCAAGGGGTTGGCATGACGCGCGCAACTGCTGCACAGACACAACATGCTGAAACATTGAACTCCACATCGACAGGCACGCACTGGACACTTCCTGATGCTGCCAGAGGGCGCATTTTGTGATTTTTTTATGTGACAACACTCCTAGTACATAGATATTTTGCGATGTAGTACAATTTTTACGTGACTAGACTATGAGTATGCTCGTCGTGCCTCGGCACCCAACTCTGTGTACCCGCCATTGCGCATTTCTGAACAACTTCCTCGTGCAGGATGGAACCGTGTCGTGGCAGTAGCAGATCCTTGTCGGTGGCTGACCATCCTGCGTCACCTGCTCGTCGCAGCATTGTTCGTGCCCGCCGGCAGCCATCTAAGGCACCACGACGTGTCCAACCGCACCTGGATCCATCGACATCGGCGCTCGAGGACATAACAACGTTGAAGCTTGTCGTACCTGCCGTGCCCCAGAATCGTGGTGCACCGGTAGAGTCGAAGGAGCGCCAAACTGTATCCAGTACGGAGGAGCACCGGAGGAAGGCCTGCGACACCACCATGAAGAAGGCCAGGAGGAATAGAGGAGCTAGCTATAGGGGCGGTGGCAAATGGTAAGGAACGCGCGGTGCTCTGCGAGGCAGAGGCGGCGAACTTTGCGGCGAGCGGTGGCTACGGGGTACGGGCGGTGAAACGAGCATGTCTAGTGGTCTCCTGGGATGGTGGGGTGCATGCTGGCGGGCGACAAGGGCTCGAGGTGGTCGGGTTGTGTGGGAACGGGGCATGCTCTGCGGTGCGCATCAGCATGGTCGACAGCAGCACGGGCACGGCGTTCCTGGCGGTTCTTGTCGCTGTCTTCGAGCTAGGGCTGGTCGAGAGGGGGAGGTGAGGCATGGGATGCACACTAGACAAGGTTGGCACGGCTAGTTCTTCTCCTAGCCTGCTATCCACACGGCGGTGACATGGGTGCTCTCGGCCTTCTCACCATTGATGACAATGGCCAGCTCACAGTGGTTCTAGAGGTTAGTTAAGGTTGCTAGATGATCTACTAAGGCTAATTGTAACCAGAGAGGGAACAAGGTTGGTCCAAAACACTGCTCAACATAGTGTTTTTGATTTTGTTGATTTGCATCTGCAACCTATTTGATGAAATGGCCGCATGAACTTGAGTTTTGAATTTTGAAAAGATTTTTGGTGGGTGTGCTAGGGATGTGTTGAGGATTATGTGGAGGCTTGGGTTTTGAAAATTGAGCTTGTTATAGTGGTTTTTGAAATAGTGGGATGCTCCCATATGAAATATATTCAATTTTAAACTGTCATTTAAACTAAGCATTTAAATATTTTTGCATGATCACAAAGTGGGCCTTGGTACCTTATTATGAGTACTATCAAGGGGTGCAAAGATCCATACATGTTTCTGTTAAGTTCTGAAAGTTAGAGATATCCAAAGTAGGCATGGGAGTTAATTTGGCCAAAGTGACCATTCACTTAATTAGTTTGATTTGACTTGTTTGTCTTTGGGAAAAGTTTGCGGATTGTTTAGATGATGTTTATTTCACCTAAGAATCATTTTACAAGCAAAGAAACACAGAACCATGGCAATTCAAAAGAATCCAAATTTTAATACACACACATAAGAATGCTTTCATATTTTTAATTGGAAAAGTTTTTGTTAACCCTAATTTTGATGATTAGAGTTTGATGATCCAAGTTTAATATTTTTGGGATGTTGGGGAAACCAACACAAGTGGTTATAAACTCAAATTAAAAGTATAACCTCGAAATAAAATAAAGAAAATGAACACCAATAAAGATAATGAGGAAACTTCCCCAGGCTTAGGCTTTGGCAAGCCTTCAAATCACTGAGGTGGCGGAAAAAAGTTATAATTCTAGTTCACAAATTGAGTTGATAAGTTACTAGTGGTTTCTTGGAGGTTCCGAGTGAGATTATGCATCCCCGCCACAGTCCCTCCAAGTTCTTGGAAGTCTTTATATGTATCAAACCGGGTTGGTGGATGCTCCTGTTGATAAGGAACTTCTTGGTCCTTATCCTCATCCAGAATATCCTCCTCGGGTTGATGTTGTTCAACCTGCACATCATATAGCAAACATCCCTCCTCGATAGAGAAGAGAACATTAGGAAAATGAGTAGGGTAGAGACGCCCAGCTCCTGCAATATGCAAGTAATAAACACCACCTCTCCTAGTGAGCATTCCACAATCTTTTAAAGTAGAGAAGCCAACATGTCGCTCACCTAGCAATGGTTGCAACTCACCTAGGTTGATGCATAGGGCAATGGAAAACACGGTGATGACGCCTCCACCTGTGTTTGGTCCTTGGCTTTGGGAGGATTGGTGCTCCAAGTAGCGCACAAGAATTGCACCCAAGTTGAGTGAAAAGTTGTTGTTAAAAGCAGCTTTTGCGAGGACCAAGATGTCCTCCTCATTGAGTCTTGTAAACTCATTTCATGTATGCAAGGTGTTAGCAATAACATAGAACAAATAGCGAATAGAAGGATGCTGAATATTCTTCCCCTTGCTGACTCTAGAAGTGAAACTCATTCTATTGTAATAGTGATCTGGGAAGGGTTCATGTCGTCATAAGATGTGTGCAAGGCATTAACATCATTCTTTGGAAAACTTAGGTAATTGCACCATTCATGAAGTTTTAATGTATAATGGTTGTTCATAAGTTAGAAAGAAATCGTGTCCTCTCCGTGCTATGTTTTAACGGTGCTTTGCAAAGAACTTAAAAATTCAAGATTTAAACGGTGATAAGTAGGCTCATCATGAAATACAAAGTTATGCAAGCCAACCCTGTTGCAAAGTAAATTGAATTCATTAGAAATACCGAGTTGGTTCAATATAACGGGATAAGCCCACTTGGTTGTCTTCACTTCTCGGTTCCTTATCCTGTTGAAGCGATCACGTTGGATCTCATTCTTGAACTATAACCCCATGTGGTTCTGAGATGCAACGACATCCAGAGAAGAACTCGCTGCGGCACGTGGCTCTTTGTGTTCATCTTCTAAAATAATAAGAAAGACAAAAATAAAACTTTTTTATCCATTTCTAATAAGCATAACATATTCCTCCTCATAGCACATTAAGAATCTCCTCAAAATAATAATCTAGGCAAGAGAAACATGAGAATTAGTTCATAGTAGGTCTTTGAATTTGCAAAAAGTAATTGGAGGATCGGAGGAGAAACATACAATAGATTACTTGTGTGCGGGGAAATCGAACGGAATTGAGTAGAGATGAAGATCCCTTGAGGTTTTGAGAGAGTTTGGAGGTAGAAGAGAGAAAAAAGATTGAAGTTTTTGTGTTGGGGGTACCTTCCCATGGCGTTTATGTGGTCGGTCGAAACTAAAAGGCCGCAACTATACGGCCGAAACACTTATTCCCGTTGTATAGTTGGTTTGACGGCAAAATTTTAGGGTTTCTAGGGTTTCTTCCTGGCGGCGATATCTATACGGCTGGGGTTTTTATCCCTGCCGTATAGTTGGCATTTAAACCTTCTGTATGTGGAAAAGAAAATTTGACGATGGCATAAATATCTATACGGCCGGAACTATACGGCTGGAATTTTTATTCCCGTCGTATAGTTGGTCGTTAAAGTTACTATAGTTTTCAAAAAATTATATTTCTTCGAGAATTCCTTCTTAACCTGAAACTTAACAAAACACCATTTTTTATAGAAAAATGATAGAATAAATTGTCGATCACCAATAGCATGTATAAAACAGGAATTTTAGTACCACCGTACCTATCCTCCTCAACTAGAGTTTTCTAGCTCTCTTTATTCAACATAAAATTTAAACCAAAACATAAAAACTTTACTCAAACCTTTATTTCACATGGGTTGCCTCCCATGAAGCACTCTTTTATGGTCAAATAGCTTGACCTTAATGTTGCTCACTTAGGCCAGATGAGTGGAACACCCACTCCAGAATAGTTGGCCTTCAAAGTGATGGCCTCCTTCTCATCATGCTTGGCTTTCTTCTTCCTTGGAAAATGAATAACAGAAGGATCCTGCGAAGGCAATTGAAGCTTCATATTCCATTCATGCAGATTAATCAAAGCCTTAATAGTTCTTAAGAACAGATGTCCTAATATGATAGGAGCAGTAGCATCTTTAGGCATGTCAACAATAACAAAATCAATAAGAGCGGGACAGCCTTTAATGTAAACTAAAGTATTTTCTTTAATCCCTACAACTTGTTTGTAGGTAGAATATGCTAGGTGTAATTTTAACTTGGTGATTTCAAAATATCCAAGATTTAACTTATTAAAAAGATTTTTTTGAATTGCTGAAACGCTTGCACCTAAATCACAAAGTGCAGCTATCTCATTAGTCCCAATTTTAATCTTAATAGTAGGCTCAAATATATCATCAAGCTTAACAGGGTTTTTTTCAGCAATTTTCTTATACTCTTCCTCAAGCTCACTTACCTTTATAGCTACCTGATTAACGAAGTGTTGATACATGGTTTCCTCATTTCCGTCACTTACTGGAATCTTGATATTGATCATTTTCACAAGATATTCAACTGTGTAATTTGGTGAAGGGGCATTGCTATAGTCAAGTTCTTTAGGATCCTCCCTTCGGATTCTTATCATCTTGAGGTATTCAACTGGATTGGGCTCATCTTTACCTGAAAATTTAGTTAGAATGAGAGTTTGACTCTCGGTTATCTTACCTAGTTGTCCTCAACAATCCTTGTTCTTTCTTGGAGGGCCGGCAAATCATTCCTCAAACTTACAACTTGGTTAGATAGTTTTCCAATCATATTATCATGGTTCTCCATTATCGTAACAAGGATATTGTTTTGCTCATTTTGTGATTCCATAAAGGACTTAAGAGTTTCTTGGAGACTACCATTGCTTGATCCCGTATTGTTATTTGAGTTACCTGCAGGACTAGAATAATGTTTCTGAAAATTAGGACTATAGTTCTTCTTCTAAGTAGGGTTATAATAATTATGAGCTATGAAGTCTATTCCTTCAATATTTTATTTTGGGATAGCTGTTACCTGGGTTTCCTTACCTTTGACGGCTAATATGAGCTCATCCAGCTTAGCATTGAGTTCTTCGTTTTCTTGAGGTGTGACGGAGTTCACCTTCTTTGTTTTTATCTTTCCACATGCCATTGGGCATGGTTGTCTTGCATATTGTCTAGCAGCTGCTTTGCTTCGGTAATTTGTTTGCCCATAAATGTTCCTCTAGCTGCAGTATCAAGCATAGACTTAGACACAAGGTCAAGAGCATTATAAAATAAATGAAGAATTAACCAATCTTCCATCCCATGGATGGGACAGTTCCTCATGCATTCTTTCATTCTCTCCCATGCAAGCGCTAGTGGCTCACGATCTTTCTGTCTAAAACCAGTAATATTATACCTTAGTTGCATAGTATTTGCAAGTGGAAAAAATTTAGTCATAAATAAAGAAGTACACTCAACCCAAGATGCAATAGTATTTCTATCTAGGTAAAGCTAACAACCATTCTTTTGCTCTTCCTCTAAGAGAGAAAGGAAATAAGCGCAACTTGACTGCATCGGGGTAAACGTCTTTAATGCGCATCATATCACATATTTCAGTAAAAGTATTCAAGTGCATACCTGCGTCCTCAACATCAGATCCTCTAAATTGATTTTGTTGAACCAAACTTAAATAGTGGGGCTTAATTTCATAGTCCTCAGTAGTAATTGCTGGCTGGGTAATAGGAGTAAGCAAATAATCATTGTTGGGAGTTGCAAACTCCCCAAGTTTCTTTTCAACTATATTTTCTATGTTTTTGGGTTTTCATAAATAAAAACTTATGATAGTAAAAACAAGAATTAAAATACTAACTAATTTTTTTGGTTTTTCAAATAAAGTCTAAAATAAAACTAAAAAATTAAAAACAAGGATTAAAACTAGCAAGATTCCTACTAACCTCACCAGGGTAATTATTGCTTTCCCCGACAACGGCGCCAAAAAATGGGTGATACCTTCGATCCGGATTACGAATGTAGTATAGCTCTTTTTCTGTAATAGACCTAGGTTATCGAATCCTCGGGAAGCAAAAAGCATAGTGAAGTTACTTAAACGGATCTTCGGGATTTTTAGAATTCTTTTTGTTTTATATCGGACCAAGAGTTTGTGATCTTTTGTTGTGAAGGGAATATGCCCGAGAGGCAATAATAAAGTGGTTATTATTGTATTCCTTATTTATGATAAATATCTATTTTGCATGGTATAATTGTATTAATACGGAAATTTTAATACATGTGTGTTTAATAAACAAAAGAAAGTTCCTAGTTATGCCTCTCTTATAAACTAGCTCGTTGATTAACAAGATGATCAAAGGTTTCCTGATCATGTACATTGCATGTTGTTAATAACGAGGTCACAACATTGTTGGAATGATGTGATGAACATTCATCCGAAGTATAGCATTACAATCAAGGTCATTGTGTTTATATTGCTATAACATCATACAAAGTAATCTTAGTCCTTAGACCATGAGATCATGTCAATCACTAACACCGAAAGAGTATCTTGATAACATCAAATGTCACACCGTAACAGGGTGACTATAAAGATGGTTTTAGTGCTACGAAGGTATTATGTTGAGGCTCATGGATCAAGAGTGGAATTTGTCCATCCCGATAACGGAGAGATATACTCTGGGCCCTCTCGGTGATATCACATTAGTTAGCTTGCAAGCAAGTGATTTGATCACTAGAATGTTATATCACGGGAACGAGAAAAGAGTACATGTCAGTAACAAGATAAAACTAGGTATGGAGATAACCGATGATTGAATCTCGGACATGTAATATATCGCGAGACAAAGGGATTGAGTTACATGCATATAAGGTTCACACGATCACAGAAGTCATCATTGAATATGTGGGAGTCAGTACGGATCTCCAGGTCCTGCCGCTGATTATTGATCGGAGAGGGGTCTCGATCATGTCTACATTATTCGCAAACCGTAGGGTGACACACTTAAGGGATACCGACACCATTTGGAGCAAATAATTTGCCATAGAAAGAAAAAGGAAAGCGCAGGAATTTATTTCACTAGACACCGGAACTGTTTCGGTTGAAATTGCTGAAATTGGTTCTGCATGTGAAATTGAAATGTTATAAAGGGTTTTATGTGAATGTTTCTTAATTAGAGTAATTAACAAAATTCTGAATAAATAAATTAAAAGAGTTTTATTTAAATGAGAGCTTGCATTAAATTTGGTGGAAATTTAATGCATTTGAGTGGATTTTTGAGTGGAGGCATTTTTATGGGAGTGGAGGCTTTTCATTTTGAGTGGGAGCTCCACCCACATGAATGTGGAATAGGTGGGGGTAGCCCACCATGGCTGGGCGCATAGCCCCTTGGGTGCCCCCTCTCCCTATAAAAGGCCCCCTCTCCTCCTCTCAAAGCACACCTCCTCGCGAAGGATCTCTCTCCCCCCTTTAGAATTTCCACATGGTCTCGGATCAGTGAGATACATATTCCCGGTGGATTTTTATAGAAGGATTTGTTGCTTCCTCTGCTTCGCTGGAGCAAGGACACGGAGGTTTTCGGGCTACCCGGACGTGTGTGCGATCACGGATGCACCACTGCTTTGCGGTGCTAGACGTGATGGTGCTGGACCGGATGGACCAGATGGACTTCATCACGATCTTGAGATCGGCAAGCATTCGACTACATCATCCACGAGTACAACCTCGCTAACGCTATACGGTCTTCGAGGGTATGTATTCTATGGATGTAAATCCACCTGTTGCTTGTATCTAGTATATAGATCTTGGTGCTTTGTTCCCATCATAGGAATTTTTTTGTTTTCTATGATGTGAACCCTTCATGTTGTTGTTGATGATGGATAAAGAGGGCCTAGGGATTTCAGTTTCACCTATAGCTATGCAAAACATCTTATGGGAATAAAAGATAATAATAAAGTATGAATGTAATTGTTAGAGCAACATAATTATATATGGGCAGTGCATCCATAATTTCTATTGCCTCCGCAACCGCTTATAGCAATAACCTACTAGTCTCATCCATAGAAGAAAGAGAACTAATGATATGTATAGTGATGTCACCGTTAATCCCAAGTATATCCCGCACATACAGCCGTAGTACCCCTTCTGTCAATCGGATTCCCATCCTGTAGATTAGTCATTATTCAGACTCCCTATACCTGGATCAATCCTTGGGGTCTTGGGTACCTGACAAGTACTTAGATTGAGGCAAGATAGGGTACAATAATCATCATGTCATACAAACTAATACATGATCCCATCTATGATAAATAACATGCACAAAGCTACATGGCTAGGCCAAAGCCCTTAGCCCAAGGAGAATTACTCACACGCAGAGATGAAATCAACAATCATAAACATTGCAATGGGAATCATGAGATTGATAGTAATAGTCTTACAATGTCACCAATTGGAGATGAGATCTACTATTACAAGTGGTGGAATATGGCTATGGTGGTGGATAAGGGTTTGGAGATTAGATCTAGATCTATCCCTCCGGTGTTGTGGTTTCTGATGGCAGGGGGTGAAAGAGAGGGTCGAGAGAGGGTTTTCTTGTTGCCCGAGGCCTCTTTATATAGGGGTGCATTCACCAAAGTTGTTCTGTTTGACCTAGCGGTGTTGGTGGCAATTATATGGCCAGAACTATACAACCGGAATTTTATTCCCGCCGTATAATTGGGCGTTAAAGCTTCTGCCTCCACTTCACAGCTCCTGGTTTCTTTGATTTGTTGGAAATCTCGTATCTTTGACTTCAATGTTGTGATTCCCATCATCAAACATCATTATTTGTGTAGGGAAAAATAGAAAGATAGGATTGCTTACCCCTTTGATCATTAGGCATTAGTGGTAGGATTTAGAGAGATATTTCATCATAAATATGAATAATATACAATTTAAATGTGGACGTGGATGGCTATATTTCATAGCCATCACATTCTTGGGAGGTGGGTATTTATCTCATGGTGCAAGCACATACTATATTTTTTTGAGTTACGGTCCGGTAAATACGGTTTCTAACTCTAGGTACCCTATAAGACACTCTCAATTTTCAAGGAAAATGCTTTGGAGTGCCCCATGGGGTACCTAGGCTGGATGCATGCCTGGGGTCCAAGATTGCACCGACCGTTGTGGTTGCCGCGGCCGCCGACGGGTTTCGCCATTTTTCGGGGCAGCACCAAACAAAATCAAAAAAACAAAAAATGTGAAAACAGCTCCTGGAGCCCTTGCATGTGACCCACTGCCCTCATAAAATCATAAGCAAGGAATAACATGTCATTTATGCCCAACGCACCACCAGGATGTCCATCGAGTGTGAGTTTACATGGCTTTCATCCCTAGATTCCTTCCCCGCTGCCTAGAACATGGAACCACTCCATGGATTTAGCCCAAACCTGGAACCTAGCTCCCTCTCGGCATCGCAAGCAACTTCTACAACTAGAGATTTCATGATCATTTGTTTAAATATTGACTTACCATTTTCTGGACCCGAAAACCTGTGTTTTCCTAAAGGAGGTGCAAGATTAGGGCGCGCCTAGAGGCCCAAGGAAATTTGCATGCATGCTACACCATGGTGCATAGCCATTCCCGGGAGGTGGGTATTTATCTCGTGTTGCTGTAAGATCCCACCTTTATAAAGGTAAAGATCCCTGTGATTGCAATGCTAGTCCCTGGTTCAATGCTAGCATCCACAGTTTAAGATGAAGTACACAGATACAAAGGTCATTATTACATATCATTCCAGAGACAATCATAGTCTTTTACAACTCCATGGCCACATGCCTAATACAAGAGTTCAAATATAGAATAATATAAATAAGTCTTCATCTTCATGTGCCACAGGCAAGCATGTTGAGTGTAGACTCATAAACCCTAATCATCATCAGAATAACCTGCAACATCACAAGTTACAGCCACAGTGGGTCAATACATTGGAATAGTATTGGAAAGTGATAACTTAGTAGAATATTAGCATCTAGATACTACATGCTAAGTGTAGCTTAGGCTTGCTTTGCTCAAAATAGGTTTTACCTATCAGTTGAAAATACTAAGTTTTTCTTTGACAAAACTTTCCCAAGGAATCACCAATAGACATTGGTGAACCTTCACCCTTGTTCAACCACAAGTTTTAACTTAGAAATTGGGATGAGGAGATTCTTGATAGCTTCCATGTCTTGATGCTCAAGTTGTCCAATACCAGGGACATGGCTAAGTACTTAGATTCCTCCATCTGTAGAGGTTGTGCACTTTCCCCACAAGACTTGATTTTCACCAAGACAGGACCTTTCAGAAGATTTCCCTTAGACCAAATGGACGCGTTCCAAACCTATCATCCCACTACCACCAACTGTCCAAATGGCTAAGTTATTACAACCTATATGATCCAGGCAGAGCCCATAATGCCATGTGGCTGCACTAGAAGCTTCTTAACATTTGGCATCTCAAATCCCTTTGTTCCTGGGTGGCTTTCCACAAGTGAGATACACAAGGTAAACCATAGAAATGGGCCTTGTGTAACCACTCAACACAAACCATTCTTTCCATTCCACCCAGGTGTTTCATTCACGTAGTTGTTTTATTAAGCAAAAACACAAGTCAAAGACTTAGAAATATTTCACCTAGCATGAATATATTCACCACCCTTGTTTTATACTAGCTAGGCTAAGCATGGCAAAAGTAAGCATATTAACTTAGAGAAATTTCTAACAATTCTACAACTACTAGGATTTCCCAAGCATAGCATATAGATACTTATCAAAATATTCATGCAAGTCCTATACAAAATATTTCTAGTGCATAGGTGAAATATAGGGATAAAAAAACATGAAGCACCACTTGCCTTGGTAGTTTGGGGAGTAGCAATAATATTCACAGTCACAATCACTATTTGCACCAAAATCTACACATAAAATAATGGCACCAAAATCACATAACAAAATATACAAACAAAAATATATGAATGCATGCAAATGCCGTGTGATGGTTTTTCTACACCAAAAAAGACAAGTAAACAGTATTAAAACATAAACAAGTCCAAGATACTCAAAATAAACTTTATTTGATCCTTAAAACATTTTTCAAATCATTTCTATATCCAAAATAAGCCTACACAAGTTTCTGCAAAAACAACCATTTTTACAGAGGCAAAACATTAAACACATTGCATAAACAGATAGGATTTTCTATCCTGATTCCAATGATATAAAGTTTGCAAAATTTGAACGTGGGAATCAAAAGTTATGAATTTTACAAGTTTGAAACACAAATAGATCTAAATTCACATTTTAAAACAAAGAACTAGCCACGTGGCAGCGTCTGATTGGCTGATACCGTTTCGCATCGGATCACACTCGCGGATCGTTAGATCTAACTTAACACACACGGATCAGATCGTTACTTACCGCTTCGCTCTAGATCTAATCTAGAGCGCTGGATCTAGATCCTACGGCTGCTAAGCATGCGACCAAAGATGGGCGGCGCCAGCGGCGGCGATGCGGCGGCGCGGCTCTGTCAGAGAAGTTGCCGGCGATTTAGGTCACGCGGGGAGGAGTGGGGATGCTTACTGGGTTCGCGTGGTTGCTGCGGTGCTCGAGGTGGTCGAGGGAGGGACAGGGGCGCACCGTGGAGGTCGCTAGGGCTTGTCGGAGTTGTGCGCGGCGTCGGGCACTTGCAGACGTTGATGTTGCCAAAGATTTGAACCGCCCTAGAACGAATCAGATGTATCAGGAGGTGCGCAAGGTCACGGTGAGCATGATAGTATCGAGGAGAAGGCAAGGGGCGCTCGGAGATTACCGTGATTTCTCACCGGAGATGAGAGAGGCGTCGGGCACTTGCGGTGGTTGTCGAATCCGTTGACCTAGGTCACGAGCAGACAAAAGAAAGGCATGACATGAGTCGCGTGAGCAAGGGAATCATGCTAGCGTGAACGAGACAGAGTGGGGTGGACGGAGCTCACCGCAATGTCTCGCCGGAGTTGCTCGGGCAACGGCTTTGCAGACTAAATTCTGGGCAGCCCGGTGGCGGAGAGAGTGTGACGAGTGAGGGGAAAGACTCACAGTGCAGAGATGTTTAAGTAGGCAGAGGCTCGGAAGGAAACGCTTGCTGAATCAATGGCAATTACTCCGTGCTATAAACGGCAGCAACAGCAGCGGCGACGTGTTCTTGCGCGAGATTTGGGGAAGATGACGATGACGTGGACGGGGCCCATCGATCAGTGGCTGGGGGGTAGGTTCTGCGCGGGTGGGGAAAGGCAGAGAGAGGAGTGGTCCGGGTGGGCTGCTTTGACTGTTGGGCTGAATAAGTGGCGCCAGGCCCAGTTCTGTTTCCTAATTCTTTTTCTTTTTCCAAATCGATTTTCAGGAATCCTTTTCAAATAAATTCAAAATCATTTGAATTCCAAATCTTTCTGGACTTTTACAAAGTGAGACCTTCATATTTTTGGGCATAAAACCAAGCTGTCTTGCTGGACTTGTTTGGTTCCTTTTGAAAATTCAAAATAAACAGTGCCTTCGCACAAGATTTAATGAAGATATATAAATGGTTTAAAACCATATTTTGTTTTTTGGAAATTTTGTTCAAGCTTTGGAACTCATCAAACAATCCTATGAGCACACAGCAATGGTTTTAAAACAAATACTCTCTCACTAGAGAGTAACATTGGATCTAAGCTTGTCCACATGAAATAATAGCACCCAAAGTTTGAAATGACTTTGAAAAATATCCCTAAATGATTATGCATGCATGGATGATATGCAATCTTTGAAGACATGATTTTAGGGATGTTACAGTTGCAAGCATATACTGTATTTTTTTGAGTTACAGCCCGATAAATGCGATTTCTAACTGTAGGTACCCTATAAGACAATATCAATTTTCAGGGAAAATGGTTTGGAGTGCCCCATGGGATACCTTGGCTGGATGCATGCATAGGTCGAAGATTGCATCGAGTGTTGCGTTGCCATGGCCGCCGGCGGGTTTTGCCATTTTTTTGGGCAGCACCACACAAAATCTAAAAAATGTGAAAACATCTCCTAGAGCCCTTGCATGTGACCCACTGCCCTCATAAAATCATAAGCAAGGCATACCAGGTCATTTGGCACCCAAGGTACCACTAGGAAGTCCATCGAGTGTGAGTGAACATGGCTGTCAACACTAGATTCCCTCCTCGCTGCCTCGAACATGGAACCACTCCATGGATTGAGCCTAAACCCGACACCTAGCTCCCTCTCAGCATCGCAAGCAACTTCTCCAACTAGAAATTTCTTGGTCATTTGGATAAATCTTGACTTTGCATTTTTTGGACCCGAAAAAAGGTATTTCCCAAAGGAGGTGCAAGATTAGGGCGCGCCCAGGGGCCCGAGGAAATTTTAACGCATGCTAAACCATGGTGCATGGCCATTCTCGGGAAGTGGGTATTTATCTCATGCTGCAAGCATATACTGTATTTTTTTGAGTTATGGCCCGGTAAATTCTGTTTCTAACTATAGGTACCCCATAATACAATAACAATTTTCAGGGAAAATGCTTTGGGGTGCCCCATGGGGTACCTTGGCCGGATGCATGCCTGGGTCCAAGATTGCATCGATTGTTGCGTTGCCGCGGCTGCCGGCGGGGTTTGCCATTTTTTTGGGCAGTACCAAACAAAATCTAAAAAATGTGAAAACAGCTCCTAGATCCCTTGCATGTGACCCACTGCCCTCATAAAATCATAAGCAAGGCATACCATGTCATTTGGCACCCAAGGCACCACTAGGATGTCCATCGAGTGTGAGTGAACATGGATGTCAACCCTAGATTCCACCCTCGCTGCCTAGAACATGGAACCACTCCATGGATTGAGCCCAAACCTGGCACCTAGATCCCTCTTGGCAAGCAACTTCTCCAACTAGAAATTTCTTAGTCATTTGGAGAAATCTTGACTTTGCATTTTCTGGACACGAAAACCGGTGTTTCCCAAAGGTGGTGCAATATTAGGGCGCGCCCAGGGGCCCGAGGCAATTTTAACACATACTAAACCATGGTGCATGGACATTCCCGGGAGGTGGGTATTTATCTCGTGGTGCAAGCATATACTGTATTTTTTTGAGTTACGGCCCGGTAAATTCAGTTTCTAACTGTAGTTACCCTATAAGACACTCTCAATTTTCAGATAAAAATGGTTTGGGATGCCCCATGGGTTAACAGGCTGGATGCATGCCCAGGTCGAAGATTGCACCAACCGTTGCGTTGCCGCGGCTGCCGGCAGGTTTCGCCGTTTTTTGGGCAGCACCAAACAAAATCTAAAAACAATAAAAAATGTGAAAACATCTCCTGGAGCCCTTGCATTTGACCCACTTCCCTTATAAAATCATAAGCAAGGAATATCAGATCCTTTGGAACCCAAGGCACCACCAGGATGCCCATCGGGTGTGAGTTAACATGACTTTCAACCCTAGATCCACCCTCGCTGCCCATAACATGGAACCACTCCATGGATTGAGCCTAAACCCGGCACCTAGCTCCCTCTTGGCATCGCAAGCAACTTATCCAACTAGATATTTCATGGTCACTTGGAGAAATCGTGACTTTCCATTTTCTGGACCCGAAAAACCGGTGTTTTCCCAAAGGAGGTGCAAGATTAGGGAGTGCCTAGGGGCCCGAGGCAATTTTCACGCATGATTGTGAAAGACTTGTGATTTTTTTGAAATCTGGTCAAACCCAAGATAAACCACATTAACTAGCTTGTTAACCTTGCAGAAACTATGCCTATTTTTAGGGTCTTCTAGAAGCCCCCGCGGGGCTAGGTTGATTATTCTCCCAATTGTTAGGCACTGTTGGATTTGGGAGAATGGACGATAAGGATCGTCCTTTGCAAGAGAGATCCGGGATTAGGCATGTTTGCGTCCCTATTGGCCCTCACAACCATGAGTGGGCCTACCTCCTTGACTTTATAACCGCGACTATGTGGCCGAAGCTCAAACCCTATCCGTTCCCTGCAACTCGCGTCAGCCCAAGCATCGAATCCTACCTGAAGAAATGACACCTTGCCATGGAGAGGCCCCGTCTCATCTTGCACGAGGCCGATGTGTTCGCCTACTACGACATACTCGCTCCGCCTCTAGCGAGGCTACCTGACGTCTACAATCTCAGCTATGTCGAGGTGCCCGTGGTGCCTCTCTTGCACGACATCACGCTGTCGAGGCAGATCTAGGAGCACTGCTACTAGCTTCTGGAGAAGAAGAAGGCAATGGACCGATACATGTGCACCAGCGCGTACTGGCCAAGGCACTTCAAGAAGGGGAGGGAGGTGTTGCTTTGGCTTTGCAGAGATCATTGTCAGGAGATCCACCCGGATCTACGCAACCCCGAAGGAAGGCAGCGCTTCTATGAAGTGCCTGGCGTATGCCCTCCACCGTTATCAATGCGGCATGCCGTGCAGAACTCGTGAAGAAGAACACCGCCGGGATCGTCCTCATCGATTCAGAATCGAAAGAGGCGGATGACGACACGAAGGACGTCGTGCTCGACGAAGACAGCAGGAGTGGCATAGTCAATTAGGGTTACTTGAGCCTAAATTTAATCTATGTACGGTAGCTTAATGACCTCTTAGGATAGAATGGCAAAGTTGTAAGTGTGTTAGCCACCGGCACCAAAGCCACCGCCGGCTGCTCGGCCACGGCCACCTCCGGATAATCCAGCGGCACCACCGCAGCCATCACGTCAGCTCTGGTAGGACCATGTCAATGAAGTTTGCATTGCTGGAGATGAAACATGGATGATGAGCGGGATCGAGGAGCACATCAATGCCCCTGACGTAGCCGATGCGAGCATCAGACGTCGCTGACATAGACGAGGCGAGTTTGATGGGATGGTATGTTGTCTCTACTCCAAGCACTTGATGGCACATTCATAATTTTGGAGTTGTGTTGTTTGAGATGGGAATACAAGGGAGGTGAGCCTCACCAACTCCATGGCATAGCCATAATTCTGGTCATTGAACGATTAAAAATCCACGATTATTGTTTATGGATAATTAATTTAAAAATTAATGTACTATTTAACGACCTAGAATCTGGTCCACACCACACATCACATAACCGTTACAAGCACCAGACATAAATAAATTACAAATGAATAGTTCATTTTCAATGAAAATTCAAGAAATGACGTTGTTGTGCCAGCTTCTCTACTCCTCTTATTACTGTTCAATCTCACGCTGCACTAAAGAACAATTGATGAGGACTAAAACAAAAACGATCAAAATGCTAAGTAAAATAAGTTTCAATCTTACCTTTCGTCTAGAGAATCGTACAAAGACGAAATTGATAGGGAATTATTGTTTCTCCTGCAATTAGCCGAAAGATCCTCAAGAACATCCTCAATCACCCCAGCAACTTCTACATATTCAAATTCAACTCCATTATTATCGTTTCACTTCCCCTTCCACTCCCGCTTACCCTTTTGTTTCTTTTCACCCCTATCCCCGCCGGTATGTCCATGTCCTTAACCAATTGCTTCTTACCGACGTTTCCCTCCACATGCTCATCACCATTTTCCTTCACATGCAACACTTCCTCTACGTCATCTAGCTGCGGTTCCTCCAGTTCTGCCTGAGAAGCCTCATCTTGTGCATCCGTGATGTGAACGGGTACAAGGTCAGCATCTTCAAAATCATGTGGAACTGAGTTTTTGCATAGCCTCTTGATATGACCCAACACTCCACATTGTTTGCACTTTCGCTTCCTTGCTCCTAGTCTCGAACATTTTTCAGTGAAGGCTTTGGTCCTTTGCTTTCTAGGCCTCCCAGGTGGCCTCCTAAGAACTGGTGGTTCGAGTTTGAACCCTGGATTGAATATCTCCCAATCATTTTCATTAGCCATAGGTGGTAAGTTTTCTGCATAAGTTGTAGCAAACTTGTCCACAGAGAAATAGTTGTGAACATAGTTCTCTTTTTCACCACCTCCACCTCTCAGCTTTAAGATGAAGTGTAGTGCATGGTGGCATGGCAGACCAGTAACCTTTCACTTCCTGCATTGAACAATTCTTGTTCCAGTGTCTACAGTATACCTCCATTCAGTTACATGCTTGTCTTGTGCATAAACCTCAGCCAATGTATTGGAACTTCTGACCATCCTCGTCTTTATCATACTCATTGTCCTGGTTCTTGCATTCAGTAACAAAACCATCTTTGGAACTAGTTTATGGCCTACAAATTTTCTCGCACAAATTCTCTGCCTAAAATCTATCTTCACCATTATACACTGTCTTATTGCATCTAACAAAATAATAATTGCAAGTGACTTCATGCTCCTAATCTTAGCATTGAACCTTTCTGTCAGATTATTGCAAACATAATCCACTTTGCTTAACTCACAAAACTTGCTTCTGGCCCATAAATTGCTATGATGTTCTTCGAGGTATTCTTTCAGCTTCGGCACAGTATACAAGTTCTGCATGTAAGTAGCATGTGTGCTTGGGGTGTACGTGTATGCTGATCGCCACAAGTTATGCCAACGGTCTTTCCTTTAAATTTATTCGTGAAGCTAGTAGCGAGGTGCCGCATGCATTCCCTATGCTCAACCCCGAAAAACACAGCATCAACAGCATTCTGAAGCCCCTGGCATGCACCCGTGTGTATCACCAAGCCTTCAGGGTGACCAATTACTGCATGTAGTCTCTGCATGAACCATGTCTAGCTTTTCGTCAATTCACCCTCAAGAATAGCATAAGCTATGGGGAAAAGTGTCGTGGTATTGCCGACGAGTACGCCATGGAGGGGTCCTCATAGTGCGTGTTTAGAGACGTGGGGGAAGGCGGACGGTTGACGGGTACGAGGTAACACAGCTTACCCAGGTTCAGATCCCACAACGGTGGCGGAATCCTTCTCCTGCTATAAATCACTATAAGGGAAATACTCCGAGTTACAGAGATAGGTTCGCTGTGCGAGGTGTGACTAGAAAGTCTAAGTTATCGTGCCCTAAAGGCTCCCATAGGCCCGACTTATATAGTTGCCAGGTCCTAGGGTTACAGGGAAAAGTCCTAGCCGGATAGGTTATAGAGTCCTACACTGTATATTACTAGTCTAGCGTGTCTTGTACTCCAAGCCTCCGGGTACGCTGGTGACTCCACCGTATCCTTCCTTTATTCGGCATGGGCCTCCCTTCTGGATCCATCTAACTGGGCCGCCCAGCAGGGCATGGGCCATGCTACCAACTATGGGCCACCCGTGTTATCCGGATAAGAGACATGCTATGAGGATACCCATATAGCATATCCCCAACAGTATCCCCCGGAGAACTCCGAGATCTTGCGCTGTCTTGCCTCTTCACATTGAATGATCCGTCTAAATGGATGTCGGCAAATCGTCAGGCAATATCTTGTAGTCCTCCCAAAGAACCCTACAAGGTTGTTCTCCGTCTTCAACTTGTAAGTCGGAGAATTGCTGAATCTTCTATCGTACTCTTCTGTAGCCGGATTGGATCTATCTATGCCAGAATATTCCGATGTGATGTTTCATCTGCAAATGACAACTAGGGCGACGTAGACATAGGTCAGCAACGCCTCGTAACTTACACATGCAGAAAACACAATCATGTCCACTTTTCCCACGCGAGCGATACGAACCGTTGGCGGTGACGGTTGGTACGTGGCGAAATTTCTACACACGCCCCCTCACACGTTGCCTACGCGGCAACCGTTCGATCATGCTGCACAAATCTTGATGCCGGAGACCATAAATAGTAACTGCGATGGAAAATTTACTTTTTTACCTCATTCTCCTCTGCATCTTCTTCTTCCTCAGGCGAGTGTCTCCTCTAGATCTCCGGACCTTGCACGAAAAAACCTAGCTCCCAATCTCACCAGCCACCTCCGAACACACCCAATGGCCAGCAGCAGCTCCTCCCCTTCCATGGCGGCGTCAGGCAAAGCCGACGAGCGCCATCATCGTGCCTCCAGAGGGACTGGTTATCCCCAAGTATGCGGTGGTTGAAGCCACCGGCGGCAACCATAAACCAGCATCGCTAGAGCTGCTGGAGGAGGAATACAATTCCCACAAGGGCGATTGGCGCGGCTCGGATATCACGGACCATGATATCAAGGAACTGGTCAATGAGGGCTACCTCCCCGTGATGGAGGGGCTCGCCTGGCGGGCGGCACAGGCCGGCGAGGTTACACCTTCTCCCCAAGCCGGAGAAAAAGTGTACCTCAAAGCACAACTGGTACGCGGCGTCTCCCTGCCCATATCCAACTTCTTCCTTGCTGTCCTGAATCATTACCGAGTACAGACACAGAACCTTTCCCCCAATAGCATCTTAGCACTCATCAACTACGCGGCGCTCTGCGAGGGTTATCTAGGGATTAGGCCTAGGCTAGATCTCTTCATATATTTCTTCACGGTCAAGCGTGAAGCTGGAGCCAGCAAGGACGAACTTAGAAATTGCGGCACCATTAGCTTCAAGATCCGGCTTGGCCGGCGGTTCCCCAACATCGTCGGCCACGAGTCCTGCAAGAACTAGCAGCGTAATTACTTCTACGGCCCAGATATCCCTCTGGACAACCGAGAAGTAACGTACCCGGACTTCGTCGATGGAGCTGCCGCTGAAACCCTGACATGGAGATCCCAGGCCTTCCTTCCTTCTGACATCGACGCTTCCTGCACTATAAGGCGGATAGAGTGGCTTGTAGATACAGATTTGACCGGATTGGACCTATCCATGTGCTGGTTCATCTGGCGGATCCAGCCTCTGCAGCACCGCTCGAAGCTAATGCACGAGTATACCAACGATAGAAGAGATAGCCTCCGCATCTCCAAGGATAATTTCTCGAGCGACTCCGTCAAGCTTCGCCTCAAGGACATCGTCAAGTTGAAGGATAGGCAGCGTGGCTTCACCATCACCTACGACATGTTCATAGAGAGCAAGTGCCCAAAGGTACCTATTTATTTTCTGTGCATGACATATACTCCAGTTCTTCCGTCTAGCATTTACCATCTCATCTAACACGGAGGTTTTTCACTTAATAGCTTAGCGACATAGATGAGGATAGCATGGCTCCTCAAATCTATGGTCCAAAGATAAAGGAAGTCACCGTCGTGTCCGACAACGATGCTCCGTTAGCGCGAAAGCGGAAGAGCTCCACCTCTAACGCTGCCGACGGAGGCAAGAAAAAGAAGACGGAGGGTGGAGCCTCCAAGAAGACTACCGCCACCCTGGAGGCGGAGAAAAGAAAGGTTACTGGGATCCCTTTTTCCAAAGAACCCCCTTTTGTGTAAGCTTCTTTCTCTCCGACATTGTCCATTGTCGGTCTTATTCCCGTACTTATGCATTTTGCATGTTTCAGGAAGAAAGCCACAACCAGCTTGAAGAAGACCTCCAAAACTTTGGGGGCTTCTAGAACCATAAAGGATATGCTGCATCGTGACGCATCTCCCGCCATCACCCCTGTCACTCCCATCATCCAGCCCTCGTCTGCTCCGACAAGCTCTCAAGCTAGAGAAACATTTGGCCCTTCCGCCATGGAAGTGGACTCAGGCGCCTCTACAGAGCTCGCTGCTGTCGGTGAACAGGCGATGCAGGAGAGTGCCGCAAACCAAATGGCGGAAGCTTCGGCTAAGGATGCCATGGGTAGCGGTAAGGCGGTGGTGGAAGGTGGTACATCTGCCGAAGGCGGTGTTCTCGCCCCTAAGAAAGCCATAGAGTTCCCGAAGATAGTCTATCCGGCACTTACGCCGGGTAGCACCTCTCTGGTTCCTGGTTCGACGCCGACATCTCCAACGTGCGGTCTCGAGGAGCTTCTCCGGCAAGCAGATATATTGCAGGGAAATAGTGTATCCTTTGGAAAGCTGATGGCTGAGAGTGCTACCAACCTCAAGATCATTGCACTTGTAAGTTTTCTTTGCCTTTTGCATTTCGTATGAGTATCCCACTATAGCCCCCAAGGATTTAGACGGAAAACCATAGGTCTTTGCATCAAAATGCTCTAAGAGTGACTAAGTTAGAAAACTTCTCACTGTAGCCCCCAAGCATGTAGTTTGAATGAATTATTCCGACTAGATGCTTTAAGAGTAGCCTACATAGTGCTTATAAATTTTGATACTGTAGCCCCCAAGCTTCTAGTTGTAACTGAATTAGTTCCGACTAGATGCTTAAAGAGAATCCAAGCATATGTATGAGTTAAAAAACTTTATACTGTAGACCCCAAGCTTCTAATCAAAAACTGAATTAGTTCCGACTTGATGCTTAAAGTAAGACTAAGCATATTGCTAAGTTAAAAAACTACCGCTGTAGCCCCCGAGCGTCTGGGTGGAAATTTTCCGGCTAGATGCTCCAAGTAGACCAAACAATGTGTAAGTTTCTTCTTTCCACAGAATGAGAATGCTCGGAGGGGCATGGCCAACGACACGTACCAAAAGATGCACGCGGACTTGCAAGCTGAAAAGGGTAAAACTGCCTTCTTGAAGGAATAGATCACCAAGATCAAGCGTCTGTTTTCCTTTCTTATTTGCATTCCGACTTGGTTATGTGCCAACATTCTCCAAGTACTCACTGTGTACTGTTATTTCTCTGACTTGCAGAAACCATTTCCAACGCGAAGTATATTGTTGAGCAATCCAAGCATATTCAACAGCTGGATAGCGAAAACAAGATCCTTAAACAGGAGAGGAAGGACATGCTGAAGATGCATGAAGACTCAATGAAAGTCCTGCAGGACTCCGCCAGCGAGGAAATCAACCGCTTGAAGGAGGAAATCGCTATCTTGAAAGTGCAGAAGAAAGCTACTGATGAGCAAAATCAACGCCATCATGAAGCATACAAGATCCTCCAACAAGAACGGGATTCCATGGCGGAGACTCTCTGGCAGGCCGAGATCAGCATCTTCAGTAAGTGATTCTCCGTCTTGGACTTTCTGTAGTCTGGATACTCTGAATTTATTGTATTACTGAACTCATGGGTTCCTTTGTCGGAAATTTGCAGCTCCTATGGGGTTAACCCAGTCGCCTCCTCCGCCAAGGGAATGCATGGTCCTTGTCGGCAACTTTATCAACACCGCCATCGCGTAGACCAAGGACATTGCCAAGCCCCTCCAGATTAACTTCAAGGCAGTGGACTCTATGACGAAGTTCTCGGAGATCCTGCGTCGAGCCCCCGATCGTATCTCAAGCTAGAAAGCTTCATGTGCACGGGCCGGCGCCAGGATGGCATTGTCAATGGTGAAGGCACACTATGAGAATGCCGACATCGACACGGTAACCTCCGGTATCCCTGACGTAGATGATAAAGGCTAAAAGATAAATCATGATTCTATCTTGGCGTCCCTCGTGGGTTATGACACCAAAGTTGCCGAGTTGGTCGACGTTAACATCTTTGTGCCCATGAAGAACATTGAAGACAAAGGCCAGAGCTCCTCCGAGTCCCTCAACACTGCCGACTTCGAGGGCGATGACTCTCCTGCTACCGACGATGTTGCTTCCAAGACACCTGCGCCATAGGAATAAAAAAACTTGTAATATTTGTTTCCTCTGGAATGTGTTATGCGGAAAAAACTATGTATTAACTTAAGGCAGAAAACAATGATGTATGTCCTGCTACTTAAGAACTAGTTCCAGCATGTATATATTTTTAAGCAAGTGTTGGCTTATCCATTACTTTGGTTTTTATGCTTGACCTTTCATGTGTCGGAAGACTCGTTGTCGGAAACATGCGCTCAGGTGATGATGCCCAATGACACCGTTAATAACCTAAGCACTAAATAATCGACAATAAGTGCCAAAAGTCACTACTCCAGAATCCACATAGAAACAACAAAGAACGTGTAAACCAGAAAACTTAAGCTAACGCCCGAAGGCGGAATTTTCACAAGTGCAATCGCAAAGCTTGTGCATAAAGGTTTTATACGATCCAAAAATGAACACTAAAGGAGGTAAAAGACTCAGAAATATGAGTGAACTAAAGAGATTTATTTCATTGATCATATAAGAGATACACAATATGTAAAAAATATGCCAAGTGTAGAAAGGACGTAGCTGTGCTATGTTCCATGGACGATCAAGCTCCGGGTAGTCATCATCCGAGTCACGTCTCTTACGCTTATGATCCTTGTTGGGTCTATCCTTCAGTTCATGATTGTCAACGAGGTAGTAAGACCCATTAAGCAGCTCCTTGCTTATGATGAATGGTCCTTCCCATGGCGGGGATAATTTGTGTGACTTCTTCTGCTTAAGTCAGAGCACCAGACCCCCCTCTTTAAACGAGTGATGCCTTAAGCGGCGACTATGGTAGCTGCGTAGCTTCTGATGGTATATGGTGGATCTTTGGCATGCCAAAACGCGCTCCTCCTCAAGAAGGTCCACATCTAGGCGTCTGGATTCTTCAGCGTCATCTTCGTCGTAGGCGGCAACTCTTGGTGCATCGTGAAGTATGTCGGAAGGAAGGATGGCTTCTGCTCCATATACCATGAAGTAACGGGTGTAGCCTGTGGATCTGTTGGGTGTAGTTCGTAAACTCCACAACACAGATGGCAATTCTTCCGCCCAAGCTCCAGCTGATCTATGTAGTGGTGCCTCAAGAAGTGGCTTGATTCCCTGCAGAATTAATCCATTGGCTCGCTCAACCTGACCATTGGAATGTGGGTGTGCCATAGATGCAAGGTCAAGTCGGATGCCTTTGTCCCAACAATAAGCCTCCACTTCTCCGAGTGACAAGTTGCTGCCGTTGTCGGTGATAATGCTATGTGGGAGACCAAATCTCACCACTAGATCTCGGACAAACCTAAGGGTAGTTGCCCCATCAAGCTTTCTAATGGGTTTAGCTTCTATCCATTTAGTGAATTTATCAACTACTACTAGCAGATGCATAAATCCACATGGTGCCATTTGTAATGGTCCCACCATGTCTAGACCCTAGACTACAAACGGCCAAGTTATTGGTATTGTTTGCAATTCTTCAGCAGGAACATGTGGTTGTCGGGCATAATACTGGCATCCCATGCATGTCTCAACTAGCTTGTCGGCGTCCGCCTTTGCGGTCAGCCAATAAAATCCTTGCCGGAAGGATTTCGCGACCAAGGATCGAGGAGCGGCGTGATGCCCGCAATCTCCGAGATGGATTTCGTGTAGGATTTCAATACCTTCTTGCTAGAAAACACACTTAAGGTATACACCAGTAGTGCTTCTTTTGTAGAGCTGTCCATTAATTATGGTATAGCCCTTTGCTCGACGTACTATTTGCCATCTTTCGACTTTGTCGTCGGGCAATGTTCCGTGTTCGAGAAACTCCATGAACGATTTTGTCCAAGCCGGAGGGACCTTTGCCACCATGTGGACGAAAGAGTCAACTCTATCCGGGTTCTCGATGTCTGCTCCCTTCATGGATGGTGTCCGTAGATGCTCCAGGAAAACTCCAGGCAGAATTCGTTTGCGCCCTGATCCAAGCTTAGACAGCAGATCAGCCGCCTAGTTTTGCTCCCTAGGTACATACTATACCTCGTATCTCAAGAAGAACTTGGATATATCGTCCACTTCGTCTCGATATGCCGCCATCATAGGGTTATGCGCATTCCAGGTGCCAGCCACCTGTTGGGCAACCAAGTCAGAATCTCCACAACAAACTATGCGTTTGATGCCAATATCCTTGGCTACGTGTAATCCGTGAATGAGTGCTTCATACTCCGCCATGTTGTTCGTAGACTCGAAGTGGATCTTTAGAACATAGTGTAGCTTGTCCCCAGTTGGTGACTGCAGCAGTACACCAGCCCCCAAGCCGTTGAGCAGCTTTGATCCGTCAAACTGCATCACCCAGTATTATGGCTCCGGCAATGGGGTAGCATCTGGCATCTCCATCCAATCTGCGATAAAATCCGCCAAGGCTTGTGACTTGATAGCGTCGCGTCTCTTATAGGTGATCTCGAAGGCGGCAAGTTCAATGCCCCACTTCGCGACCCTTCCTGTAGCGTCGATGTTGTTGATAATTTCGGACAATGGAGTCTTGCTCACCACTGTGATTGGGTGCTCCTGGAAATAGTGCCTCAGTTTCCGGGAAGCAAGGAATACTCCATAAGCTATCTTTTGGTAGTGCGGGCAACGCTGCTTGGACTCCATCAATACCTCGCTTACATAGTAAACCGGTCACTGAACTCCGTGCTCATAGCCTAGTTCCTTCAGTTCTACCACGACGACGATGCTGATTACCCGGTTGGTGGCCGCCATGTAAATTAACATGGGCTCTCCAGGCTCGGGTGCTGCAAGGATAGGCGCTGAGGAAAGTGTCTCCTTGAGCTGCTTCAATGCTGCATCTGCTTCATCCGTCCACGTGAATTTGTCCGCCTTCTTCAGCAACTTGTACAGCGGCAGAGCCTTCTCTCCAAGTCGGCTGACGAACAAACTAACTGCTGCAACACAACCTGTTAGTTGTTGTATGTCCTTGAGGCATGTCGGACAGTTTATGTTTAAGATGGCCTTGATTTTCTCCGGGTTCACCTTGATTCCACGTTGGGAAACGATGAACCCCAACAATTTGCCGGCTAGAACCCCGAAGACGCACTTCTTAGGGTTAAGAATCATGTTGTATTTCCGGAGATTATCAAAGGTTTCTTTTAAGTCAGAGATTAAGTTGTTTGACTTTTTAGACATCACCGCTATATCGTCCACATAGGCGTGAACGTTTCGACAAATTTGATCGTGTAGGCAACACTGCATTGTCCGCTGGTACGTAGCACCTGCGTTTTTCAGCCCAAAGGGCATCATGACATAGCAAACCGTGCCGTAGGGAGTAGTGAACGAAGTGGCCAATTGGTCCGACTTCCTCATTTTTATCTGGTGGTATCCTGAGTATGCGTCGAGAAAACACAAAAGTTCCGAGCCAGCCGTCGAGTCAATGACTTGGTCAATGTGAGACAAAGCAAACGGATCTTTGGGACATACTTTGTTCAAGCCGGTCTAATCAACGCACATTCTTAATTCTTTGGTTCCCTTTTTGGGGACAAGTACAGGATTGGCCACCCATTGGGTGTGAAGGGCTTCTCGGATAAAACTAGCTTTAAGTAACCTAGCTATCTCTTTGCCTATGGCGCGTCTCTTCTCATCTCCAAAGAGTCATAGAGGTTGCTTCACTGGTTTGCATTTTGGATCAATATTCAAGCTGTGCTCGGCAAGTTACCTAGGTACACCTTTCATGTCGGCCGGTTGCCAAGCAAATATGTCCCTATTCTCACGGAGGAACTCGACGAGCGCGCTTTCCTATTTGGGATCCAGGTTCGTCCCGATGGCGACGGTCTTGGAGGGATCGCCTACCATAAGTTACACGGACTTGGTTTCGATGGCGGCCTTGAATGCTGGGGCAGAGTCAGAAATCTATTTCTGATGCGGGAATCTCTGAGGCATCGACCTTGCTCTGGATCTCCTTGAATTCGTCGCTGTAGAGGAATGCTTCCGCATAGGCTACTTCTCCAATTTCGCAGTCCCTAGCCTTTGCAAAGCTTCCAGATACGATGATGACACCGTTTGGTCCGGGTATCTTGAGTTTGTTGTAGACGAAGCATGGCTTGGCCATGAAGGTGTGGAATATGTCGCGACCGAATATGACGTGGTACACTCTCTTGAAGGGGACCACCTCAAAGGTCATGCGCTCTTGGCGGTAATTATTAACATCACCAAAGGCGACCTAAAGTGTGATGCACCCAAGGGACCGAGCCTCCCGACCAGGAACTACGCCGTGGAAGATGGTGTTGGTACGCCTTAGGTTTGCCTCCCTCAAGTTCATCTTTGCAGTGTATTGTAGCATCCCAATTGTCTAACAATTGTAATGCTACTTGGTCTAGTAATATAATGGCTACTTCATATATATAATTGTTGCATCATAATTCTATCATGCTCATGTCATCATGCCTCCTTGCATTTGAGCATCATATAAAACCCTTTTTGTTTTGGTTCTTCTCTCATATGCATTGTAAATTGTATTTGCCTCTTGATATTGTATTTGGTTATTGATATATTGTTTAAATGCCCAAGTTGAGTTGGGGGCATATCTTTTATTCCACTTCACCACCTTTCTTTCACCACCTTATAATTCCACCATCCCATTATCCATGAGCTTGTATTTGATTTTTCTTTGGTACTTAATCTAGCTCATGGGAGATAGGATGGATCTACCTCTACCAAATCTTTTGCTTGGCTTTATTCCACTTCTGGGAATGCACAAGAACAATTCCATGTTAATAATATTGTTTTCACAAGAATAAGCATGGCATTGATTATTTTGCATGGGCCATGCAAGCACCACCACATTCTAGTCTTTTGTTTTTATTTTAAATGTTGAGTGGTGTATACCTCTTTTGGATCTCTCCCTCTTCTCTCTCAACCTTCCCACCTTTTTGTTTTTCCTTGCCTTGGGTCTCTTTCTTCATCTCCTTGGTTATGCCTTGCATGATCAAGTGTGATCATAACCAACACCCTCATCTAACCCCCTCTCTCTAAATCCTCTATCTAAGATCCTAACACTAATCACCTATCCCTATCACCATGCCCCCTCTCTCCTAAACCCTAACCCGAGCCACCCCCTCTCTAACCTACCCTAGCTACCCACACCTCTCTCACCCCCTCTCCCTACCATGCTGGCCCCACCTGGCCCTACCCGCCCTAACCTACCCCAGCTACCCTACCCCATCCCTAGCAAAAACCCTAACCCGAGTCCCTCCCTAGCTAACCCTAGCTCTAACCCGAGCCTCCTCTCTTCTCTCTCTGTCTCTCTCCCTGCTGGGCTAGCCCCACCCCGAGCTTCCCTCACTCCCTGGCCCACCTGGCAGCCTCGACCTACCCTGCCCAGCCCGTGCATGTGATCGAGGAGGAGGTGGAGAAAAAGGTGGCACCGAGACACCCTATCTACTCCTGCCCCAGCTGATCGCATCCCTCTCCCTCTCTTTCCCTTCCCCACACGGCACCTCTGCCTCTCCCAGATCTCCCCAGTCCGCTCCCCTTTTCCCCTGCCTTCTCCTACCACCACCTACACCGTCGCCGGCCAACCGTCGGTCTCCTCCGTCCCCCCCTCTAGCAGCCGGTGGCGAGGTGCTCTGGGTGTCGAGGAAGACGAAGAACTGTCCCTGCGTCGCCCCGTACCCGCCAGCGAGGAGGAGGAGCCCTAGGCCGAGCTGCACACCGACGCGCCGCCTGAAACCCTAGCCGCGGGAGCGTCTGCATCGCCGTCGATCCACCGCGTCCCAGCCGAACCGTCTGCACCAACCTCTCCGCGGTGAGCGTCCGACCCTCCCAGACATCCTCTCCGTCGCAGTCGTGTCCTGGCCGCGTCGGTCGCTCCGTCGAACGCTCGCTGCGCGCCGGCGTTCGCAGTCGTTTTCCAGGCCGTGGCGTTGCAGAGGAAGATCTAGTCGCCTAAGCCACTCCCTGTCAGCTACCCCTCCCTACCGCAGTGGCTGCCGCCTCCGCGCGCGCACGCCAGGTCCTAGGTTCGATCCCCCACGCCGCGCGCTCGCTCGCTGGCACCGATCTCTCGTCAGATCGCGAGGAAGATCCATAGTACCGCGGCGATGTTTTGCAGCTTAGCCCTCCCTTTTGTTTTCGCTCAACCCGCAGTCCGCAGAGCCCCACCGTCAGCCTCTCTGTCCGATTTGCAGAAACACCCCCGCAGTTTTGAGCACTTAACCCGCGCTCCCGGGATCCCCCACGTGGCACGTCCCCGCTGGCGCGCCCGCGTGTGGCCCTGAGGCTGCCGTGGCCCCACCCGTCAGTCGCAGTGGCTGGGAAGCGCCGCGGTGAGAAAAGATTTTCCTAGACGCGGTGTCGCCCAGTCAGCCTGGCCCCACTCGTCTGTGGCTGTGGCTAGACCTGGGTGAGTAGCAAAAGTCTTTCTGTCTGTCTGTTTAAATTTAAACCTTTTCAAATTTATTTAAATTCAAATTCAAATCTGTTTTAAGTAACTTTTAATTTTCAAATCCAATTAATACAAATAATATATGTTTTGAAATCAGAAAAATATGAGGAATTCAAATATGGCCTTCAAATTGTATTTTGAAAACTTTAATTTTTCGAGTTGATTAAAATTGCAATAAAATGCCCTTTTCCTTAATTAATTAATAACTTTTGTTTTATAACTCCAAAATTGACGAATAATATGTCTAAAATGATTAGATCGACGAGACCTTTCTGTTTATGCATTCCATGTTCTGTTTTGCAGCATGCATCATATAAATATAAAGTATACAGCAACTTATTTGAGTATAAAATATGATTAAAACCCCATAAAATGCTTATTTCTTGTGTTCCCCACCTCACCCATGCCATGCTACTTTATTGCCATGCAAATTGTGCATCATTCATCATGGCATGATTGATTGCTTGTTGCATTTTATTCATATGCTTGTGCACTTTATTTATGTTGGCCCTTGTTTGTTTGGTTCTTCTTCGAATAGACGCTGAGCAGGGGATATATCAAGATACCCAGGAGCACTACCCAGATCCTTCTCTCGCTTAAACTAAGCTGCCAGGCAAGCACTACCACATGCTTGCATACATATAGTACCTATTGCCTCTATCTTATTCTTGCATCATTGAGTCGCGCTTGCATTAATCTGAATCCCATGTATTGCATAGCCTTTACTTTTAAACCCCACCGAAGCTTGTTCCTCCATCCCATGAGCCATTACTACAGGAGTTGTTTGAGCCATGCGAGTCGTAGAACAGCATGTTTAGGGTATGTGAGTGTCTGATGGATCACGAGGTACCTAAACAACTTAACCTGAGTAGTAATGGGATAACTAATGAAAGTGGCACCGGTGGGCAATATCTGCTATTTGGTTTTTCATGCTCACTTGTGTCCCGTAGGACCCCGAGTACTTGATTCCTGTTCCTTGAATATTCGCGCTATCCACATCCGGGAGGCTTATGAACCCCCCTGAGCCAGAGCTTGATTCATTCTTATTTCTTGGGGCCACAATTAGTTTGGGGCTTTATTACTAACCTGTACTTATGCCATGATTTACTGCTTAATTTAAGATTGTGCGAGGATGCACCTGTACTGTTTATGTCCGTGACACGTTTTCGCTGTATCGACAAGCCCAGTCACACTTTCGGGTTCCCAGTCGTTTACCGCCGTCCACACAAACCTTGAGTCCGTCTCGGAGTTGGCCAACTTCGTCGCGGGTAGCTTAATGGGGTGGCCCCCTGAAATATTTCTGAATCCTGTGATCGCTTTGTCGTGACTGCCTCGTTGAGTTTTGATTTGGTTTTTCCGAGGTTGATCGAGTGTGTGTTGCTATTTGTGCACCCCTGCAGGGTAAAACTTTCTGAAAGCCGTGTCTGCGGTTATGGACGACTTGGATCACAGTTTCTCGATCATAGACAAGTATAACTAAAGTACCGCTTTTAACTTGACTAAGTATCTGACTAGTAACTAGTGCAACACTCATGGAATGGATAATAAAACTGCAAACGGATGGGGGGTTGTTCGTCCGCTTCCTCATCGGTAAGCGAGGAGGAGGATGGATCTGTTAATATTACCGTTATAACTGTTGTTATTATTTCACGGACATCCGTCTATCTCTCGTTAGGCGGATGGTTAGCGAGTATCTATAGAATTGTTAGGGTTTAACTTTTTCTGCAATTGCGTCACCCCAGGTTGTGTCCCCTTTAGAGGCATAAAGACTTGCTGAGTACCCCTAGGGTCTCACACGATAAATTATTTGATTCAGATGAATAGGTAAACTCGCAAGATGGATACTGGGTGGAGGAGACGGACGATGTTGGCAACGATCATTCGGTGTAGAGATTTCGGGAACGGGGATCCGTGAGATCTATGGGCGGGATTCGTTTATTTATGGGGCATCTTATGCCAATTTGCTTCTTATCCGTACTCGGATCTTGTTTTCCGCTTCCGCCTGATACTCTGATGTTTGATGTATGAGGAGATATCCGAAACTATTATATCTATCTAGGATATTTGGATCTTGCCGTATGGCGTTGCAATATTTCTATTTCTTTTAGATGGAATGGCTCTGAGGACTGTTGTATGGTGGCTTGCATACATACTCATTTGTGTATGTAGTTGATCCCTTCGCCTGCCGATTACGCCGCCCGTTCTTGTCCCGATGTTTGGAAATGGTTAGGACGGCCGAAAGGTCTACCTGTGAGTGGCATTTGGGCCCCACCGTACTATTTTAACCATTTTCGATCATCCAGGCTTGTAACTAGGAGCGTAATTCACCGAGGTAGTTACATGTATCCAGGTACATGATGTTGATGCTGCTTCCACTATCCACCATACACTTGGTGAACTCATTGTCGTCAATCAGTGGGTTGATGACCATGGCGTATTGGTTATCCGTAGGGATGAGGTCTGGGTGATCCTTCCTGTCCCAGGTAATTGGAATATCCGACCAGCGCAAGTACTGGGAACTGGGGGTAAAGTTGCCTTCAGGATCCTCATAGAGGTCTTCTGTTGTCAGACGGTGGGGGTGCCAAGGAAAGTGTCGAAAACTGCCGCCTTCTTGTCGAAGGGGTTCTTGCCTTTGTCGTCTCTCTTGGTGGCATGCTTGGGGTCAACATACTCGTCCATGTCACTTGAATCCTTGGACTCCTCTTCCTTCTTCTTCCCCTTGCCCTTGCCTCATGGTCTGTTCTTCCGACTTCACTTGTAGCCGGACTTCGGGTCCTCTTGCAGTGGCGATTGGTGTGGGTGGCCTTGCCATTGGCATCGAGGTGTACGAGGAACGGCATATCGTGGTACTCTTCGTAGGTTTGGGGAACACGGAGCGCTGCCGAGGTAGTTTCAATTACTCGCTGCTGCCCACGACCAGCCCCCCGCCCTCTGCCACGTTGTCTGCCATCACCTCTTCCTGCAAAGGTCATGACGACCATGTCGGGAGTTTGCTTTTCTTCTGGTGCAGTTTTCCGCTTGGTGCTGTTGTTGGAACGGCCATTGCCGGTAGGGAGACACGATTGTCGTCAGCGACAACTGCTAACTCACTAGCCAACTAAATCATCTAGTTCAAGTCAAGCTGGTGATTGTCCTGCATGTGCTTCATCTTATGTCAGAGCAACGTGCCCCTTTCCAACCCATCAATGAAGGCGTCCATGGAGGTCTGAGCGTGCACTCCTACGCAGGAATTCTTCATATCCCGCCAACGGGAGAGGTAGGCACGAGATGTCTCGTATTTCTCTTGCACGCACCGATATAGATCGCCAACAGTGCAGGGACTCTTATACGTACCCTCGAAGTTCTTGGTGAACGCTTCTTGCATGTCCATCCAATTGCATATGGATCTCTCCGGCAAGTCATCGATCCATTTACGGGCCGTGCCTGCCAATGTCAATGGGAGGTACTTGACGGCGACGTTGGGGTTACCCCCGGCGATTTCCACCGTGTTGCCGTAGTCCTGCAACCAAGTAGCTGGCTTGGCGGTGCCGTCATAGGGCTTGATGGTTTTGTCAATCCGGAAACCTTTGGGGTAAGTTGTGGACCGTATAACAGGTCCAAAGCAATGTGGTCCGAGGTATGGTCCTTCCCGGGCCTCGTGGATCTTGTCTATCCACGAACGTGCGTCGTATGGCTCCGGGCTTATTTTCTTCTTGTCAACAGGGGATGGGTTGCGTGAACGACGCGGGCCCCGTCCGCCATGGTGACTGCTAGGTGGCAATGGAGGCGGAGGTGGCGGTGGGTTAGCCTTCTTGCTATTACCCTCCTACGACGCCTCATGCTTGTCGCGGTGGCTTCTCGAATGCGGAGGGTCATGGCGTGACCTGCTCTTATGTCGCTGGTTGCGCTCTCCGTCAGGTCGGGTCTGCTCCGCGTTGTCGCGGATGACGATGACGATGCCGCTCTGCCTTGGCGGGGGCATATCCGTACGATGGTGAGCCTTGGGGTCTTCGCGATGTCTGGGGGAGTGGGGCGGTGGCGATGCGCGATGAGGTTGGGATTTGCCTCCATGGTCGGAGGATATGGGGATAGCATCCTTCCTGTTGCGCACATCCCTCTGTCTTCGTTCTGATGAACCCATCTGAGACCCGACATCATAAGGAGATCTGTCCCTTGGCGGCTTATGCTGGCTAGACTAGCAAAACGCTGGGTCAGACTCAAGCCTCTGAGAGGTGGCCGTTTCCTGCTGCTTCACCGCCTTGGCCACTAGGTCATAGACCTGTTCCACCGCCTCAGGCGATCGATCCTGCTCCATAAGGGTCTTAGCAACGGCGAGGTTGACGAGAGGAGTGGGCATCACCTGTCTGCCTTCACTATCAATGTATGGCTTGTCCTGTGCCGGCTTCGGGGGAGCCATCCTAGGTTTCGCCGCACACCAGCATCGTTGATGATGCGATCCGGAGCTTTCTTGGCCTTCTGCTGCTGCAACAGAGTCTTCTATTCGACCTCCATCGCTCTAGCTTTCTCTATTGACTTTTGCGTGTTGGCTAGATCTCGATCTAGCTGTGCGCCTTGCTCCGCGATGGCCTGCGCTTCCTCCAGCAGCTGCTGGCGCTTCTCGTCAAGCTGGGTCACGTTTCGGATATGAGCTACGGTTAGTGGCTCGACGAGGAGGTTGTCGTACATCACTCCATTAGCTGGAGTAACTTGGGCAGCAGCAGACGTAGATGCTGGAGGCGGCAAGTTTGCGGTGTTGTTGTTGCTCGGTCCGGTGCCGATTTCCTGCGGCTGCTGCACTGGGTTAGGCGGAGGGGGCATGTCTTTTGCGTGATCATTGTCTGCAGCGAGATGTGGTCCCTTCCCCTTGTCCAGCGTTGTAGGCGGAGCTCTTCCGGGTTGATATTCATCCATCGCCGTCCCAATGGTGACGAACACTCCTCGGGACGTGACAGCGTTGTTGGCCTGCTCGTCGCGGTGGAAATCTTCCTCCATCTCCTGTAGAGCAGAGTCTAGCTCCTCCGGACTGAAATCTATCTCCTCTGAATCTGCACTGAAGTCGGCATAAAGCACGTCAATCACATAGTAGGAGGGTGCCGGGGCTTCCTCGATGACGGGGGGTGGAGGTACAACGGGTGCGACGATGACTGGAGGTGGTGGCACAACTGCGGCGATGGCGGCGGGAGGTGGTGGTGGCGGTGGCTGGATCGGTGGCGCTCCGCCAATGATCGCGAGATCTGTTTGAACTGCCTCTTCAGCCTCCGCATAGTTGTTGACGGTGTTCACCATGCTCTCGAAGGTGAAGCATCCTGAAGCTTACTGCCGCCTTAGGGAATGCCGGAGAAGTGTTCCCTAATCTAGTCCTTCCACAAAGTGATACATAGCATCATCATTGGGGTAATGTGCCAGATCGGCTCGTATACGGAGCCACCTGGCAAGGTAATCGTGGGGGTTTTCGCCCTCTCTATGAACGCAACGTGCAAGATAAAAGTTGGTAACCACGCCGACGAACTTGGATCTCTGCTGTCCAGACACACAGACGAAGCCGGCGGACTTGCAGTGATCTTCCACCGTTATATCCTACACAGGGGTGGTTTGGGTGGGGCCTTGAATTTTTCTTATCTTTGCCGGCGAACTCCGAGGAGAGATCCGACATCTATCCCTCCGTGAATGTATCCTGCCCGTAGGTGGTCCGTGCGGGTCTTGATGCTCCTCCGACTCCCAGGGAACTAGTGCCCGAGTCGGTTTCGCTGATGAAGAGGTGGATGTCTCCGATGGGGACGATCGAGCACCGCATAGGGTTTGTCTTTGCCGGGATCCAGAACTCGTCGGGAGGGATGATTGGAATGTTGCTGGAGAAGAGAACGCGAGCGATGGCCTCGGTTTCACCGATTCCTGCGAAGACCTTGGTCCTCGCCCGCTGAAGAGCCTGAAGCGCCTCTTGCCCCATGGTGGGCGCCAACTATCGTGGTATTGCCAACGAGTACGCCAAGGAGGGGTCCTCACAGTGCGTGTTTAGAGACGTGGGGGAAGGCGGACGGTTGATGGGTACGAGGTAACACAGCTTACCCAGGTTCAGATCCCACAACGGTGGTAGAATTCTACTCCTGCTATAAATCACTATAAGGGCAATACGCCGAGTTACAGAGATAGGTTCGCTGTGCAAGGTGTGACTAGAAAGTCTAAGTTATTGTGCCCTAAAGGCTCCCATAGGCCCGACTTATATAGTCGCCAGGTCCTAGGGTTACAGGGAGAAGTCCTAGCCGGACAGGTTACAGAGTCCTACACTGTCTATTACTAGTATAGCGTGTCTTGTACTCCAAGGCTTCGGGTACGCTGGTGACTCCACCGTAGCCTTCCTTTATCTATCATGGGCCTCCCTTCTAGATCCATCTACCTAGGCTGCCCAGCAGGCCATGGGCCATGCTACCAACTGTGGGCCACCCGGGTTATCCGGATAAGAGACATGCTATGAGGATACCCATATAGCATATCCCCAACAAAAAGCCTATTATGCGCGTCCACAACACAAGCGGTAGCAAGCTATCCCCTGAACTTCCCTGTTAAAGAAGTTGCGTCTATTGCCAAGTATGGACTGCAGCCGTCTAGGAACCCCTTCCAGCATTGCCTTTAGTTAGAAAAAACATCTCCTGGAGCATTTCTTATCTGCCTGCTTATACTTGAAACCCCTTGAGACCTTTTCTCTTCCTTTCACAACCTCGTAATCAATGTCAACAACACTACCAGGTGATGTCTTCTCTACCTCAGCTTTGAAACTATACAACACTTGCCCTGAATGAAGTCTAGAGCCATCTCCTTCCCATAAAAGACTCTACGGTAAGGGATCAGAATGTTAAACTTTTCACTAGGCTTTGTTCTGACTTCAGCAGGCCCAATGCTATGATCATGCCTCACCTAGTCAAGTATCATAGCAGCAATCCACTTGGTTGTCGCCGGTCTAATTTTATCACTTAAAGAAGTATTAAGGCAGTTGTGTTTCTTCGTGTTTACCTTGATCTGCATTCAATAGGAATAAAAATAAATCAGAGGACTCGTTAGCAGAACAAATATGAGAAAGACCGAAACTAAATGTAGCTATTGCAACCTGAAATGGGTTTCCACCCAGCATTGCAGATGCATGCAATCTCCATTTACACACCTTACTTTCCCTACAATGCACCCTAAATCTCTTTTGGTCGCTCTTTTCAACAATAAATTCGAACCCAACTCTTATTGCATAGGTAGCGACAACATATCTGCATTCCTCCACAATATGAAAGACAGTCCCCTCAACAATTGTAGGGTTGTCCCTGTAAAAGTGTATCACTGGCATGTCCTCATATTTGTCATCGTATACGCGTCCCATTTCCCCATCCTCACATTCCTCTTCCTCATTAGTCCCATAGTCAGTCTCATAGTTTGAATCAACCAAATATTCCCTACTCTCCATCCTATCAGGGTGAGCAACCACATCTGGATATTTTAGCACGACCTGTATTATTAATATTTTAGCACTCTTATGCTGAGAAGGGAAATAAGGATTCAGCAGCTAGTCGAACTAGTTACGAATAAATAAGATACACTCTTAGGAAGCTTAGATATAGCCCCCCCTAAGCAGAAGATGCCGCCCAGCGGCCGCGGCCTCCACCGACGCTTGGCTATTTGGCCCCTCTGAGGCAGGCCATGCGGTTGTACTACAAGGCCGGTCTCCCATTGCCATCCGAGACGGTTGATTTCGCAGAATGTGCTTAAAAGGAAATTTATTGTCTTAATCAGTTTTGGTGTTCGTTAACAACTTGTAGATCATTTTACAGTGTGCTAATGTCTACAGGATGTTATACTGAAAAGTGAAAAGCCCATAAACCTATGGATATGTCCCTGGAATATTCTGCAACTTTCAAATAATTCCAGACCAGAGTCTCCGATGTGCAAACAACAGAGTCTCCGGTGTGGTCCGAAGTTTTCCCCAAAGTCCCCGGAGGGGCCTCCAGAAATGTGCATGGAACCTTCTGTATACTGCTCCGGAGATGGACCGGAGCCAGAACGAATTCTCCGGTGAATCATCCCAGACCAGAGTCTCTAGTGTGTAAACACCAGATTCTCCGGTGTGCTCGAGACCAGAGTCTCTAAAGAATCTCGGGAGTGGGCTTATCTACCTTGGTTGGGACATTCTGTATGGTGGTCCGGAGTTGGACCGGAGATTGGCCGGAGTCTTCGGTGTGCATCAAGGTCAGACCAAAGTCTCCGGTCTACATACCGGAGTCTCCGATGAGAAACTTTCTTCAATGGTCAGAAAACTCTTCACAAGCTGAGTGTCTATAAATAGGGGACTTCATCCCCTTCTTCTAGCTTCTCGTTCCAGAAAAGAAGTCGTTGATCACCAAATCACCAAGATATCTTCATCCAACCATCCAAAGTCGTTGATCTTTGGAGAATCGAAGGAGGATGCCTTGATCTATAGCTTCACTAAGAGAGATCTGTTGGTCCACATAGAGATAAAAAAAAACTTTTCCCTCTAACTTGGTGATCCCAAGATACAGCTGAGGTAGAAGGCCACGAGGATTACCACTAGACGCGCAGTTGCGGATTACTGATGTAGCACGTCTGTTGATGCAGTGCAGTCCTTGCAATCTCGATCCAACCAATTATCATTGTGGTGCCGATTGTACATCACCTCTATTTTTATCCCCACGTACAAGGAGGAGCGCCGGTAGTGGACTGCTAGGTCCATTACGGCGGCAAGACTGCTGTGGAGCTAGGGTTTTCAATGCATGGAATGACCTAACCATTAACCCTCCTGGGTTTCTGCACCCCACTATATATATGGAGTGAAAGTGGGATCCACTCACTCGTGTCCCATTCACTAAAGCCCATATAATATTAGTCACTGTGAGTTCGACTCACTGAATCAGTAGAAAATCCAGCTCGGGTCCAACCCAACCATATTTCCTGTTCAGATCCAATCTGAACCTGCTCCCGCTCTTACGTGTGTGACCCCGCAGGCTCATGGCTACTTGTACACGATTGGAGTGTGACTCTCAATCGATCAGTCGGTAGCGGCTCCTATCAGAACGTGCCGACTCCCAAGTACCAAAGAGTCATGACGACATGCCTTTACAATGAGACTTGCATCCCAGTCCCTTTTGCCTCATGATATACTTTTTCAGACTATAGGCGAATCATTATCATCCTTTAAATATTCCGACTCTCTTCTCGATCCGAGATAAGTGATTCATCCAACTAACTCTTAGTCGATTGTGTCGGTTAACACTTAACTGAGTCATGCATGGCCATGATTTCTGAATCATATCATTCGGGAGGGCCTAGAGAATATATCTCCAAGAGGAGGGGTAAAATCCCATCTTGTTTATTCACATCACGCAGCTTGATTCTCAGTTGACCCGAACTCTGTCTTTATAACTGCCCAGTTACATATCAGTGTTTGACAAAACCTAAGTCGGTGATCCTCAACTTGGACTGTGCAACAATCTCAGGTCTAAGGATTACATTGATTGAGATATACAAATGAAAACTTGTTTGTTGTACCTCAATATGGGTCAATCCGACTATCGTGGTATTGCCAACGAGTATCCCATGGAGGGTTCCTCACAGAGTGTGTTTAGAGACGTGGGGTAAGGCGGGAGATTGGCTGGTACGAGGTAACACAGCTTACCTAGGTTCAGATCCCACGATGGTGGCGGAATCCTTCTCCTGCTATAAATCACTATAATGGCAATACACCGAGTTACAGGGATTGGTTCGCTGTGAGCGATATGAGTTGAGTTATGGTTGAGGCCTAAAGGCTCCCACAGGTCCGGCTTATATAGTCGCCAGATCCTAGGGTTACATGAAAAGTACTAGCCGAACAGGTTACAGAGTCCTACACGGTATACAATTAGTCTAACGTGTCTTGCACTCCAAGGCTCCGGGTACGCTGGTGACTCCTCTGTAGCCTTCCTTTACCGGCATGGGCCTCCCTTCTAGATCCATCTAACTGGGCGACCCAGCAGGCCATAGGCCTTGCTACCAACGGTGGGCCACCCAAGTTAGCCGGATTAGAGACATGCAATGGTGATACCCATTTAGCATATCCCCAACAGTATCCCTCAGAGAACTCTGAGATCTTGCGACGTCTTGCCTCGTCAAATTGAATTCTCCGTCTAGATGAATGTCGGTAAATCGTCAAGCAATATCTTGTAGTCCTCCCAAGAACCCCGCAATGCTCTCCGTCTTCAACATGTAAGTCGGAGAACTACTTAATCTTCCATCGTACTCTTCTTGTAGCCAGACTGAATCCATCCATGCCGGAATCTTCAAATGGGATGGTTCACCTGCCTATGTCAGTAGAGCGACGTAGAACATAGTTCAACGATGCCTCGTAACTCACACATGCAGAGAAGGCAATCATAGTCGTTTTTCCCCGTGAAGTATGCGACACGTTGGCGGGGGCGGTGGGAACGTGGCGAAATTTCTACGCGCGCGCACCCACGCACTGTCCACGCATCAACCGTTCGATCAACTTGCACGAATCTTGACGTTGAGTACTATAAATTATAACCGTGGTGATTTTTATCCTTTCACTGCATTCTTCCTCGCATCATCTTCTTCCTCCAACAAACGCCTCCTTGACCTATCTGCGCACATGAAGGAAAAAACCCTAGCTTTTCCCATCTTACAGCCAGTCTTCCTCCGCACCAATGGCCAGTAGTAGCACTACACCGTCCATGGCGGCGACGATTGAAGCCACGGCCAAGCCGGCGGGCTCCGTCCACGTACCTCAAGAAGGCGTGGTGGTGCCACGCACCGCGGTGGTGTAAACCACCGGCGGTGACCATATTCTAGCGGCGCAGGAACTGCTGGAAGAGGAGGCCAATTCCCACAAAGGGGAATGGCGCGGCTCCAATATTACCGAAGGCAATCTCAAAGAGATGCTCGCCGAGGGGTACCTCCCCGCGACGGAGGGGCTGGTCTGGCAGGTGACGCCGGCCAGCAAGGTCGTCCCTTCTCCCCAAGCCGGAGAAAAGGTGTACCTCAAAGCCCAACAAGTACGCGGATTCTCCCTCCCAATCTACGACTTCTTCATAGAGGTCCTTAGCCACTACCGGGTTCAACCTCAGAATATGTCTCTGAATAGCATCCTCGCGCTTAGAAACTACGCGACGCTTTGTGAGGGTTACCTAGGAATCAGGCCTAGGTTAGATTTGTTTATATATTTCTTCACCATCAAGAGGGAAGCCGGAGTGAGCAAGGATGAGATCAGAAATTGTGGAACTATTAGTTTCAAGATTCGTCCTGTCCGGCAGTTCCCCGAAATTGTAGGCCACGAGTCCTGCAAGAACTAGCAGAGGATGTACTTATACGGCCCAGATATCCGTCTATATGGCCGAGAAGGAACGTACCCGTACTTTGTCGATGGAGCTACTGCTGAAGCCTCGACATGGATATCCCAAGCCCTCCTTCCCTTCGACGACGAAGCCTCCTGCGCTGTTTAGTAGATCGAGTGACTCGTAGACATGGGTCTGACCGGGTTGGACCTAGCCATGTGTTGGTTCATCAGGCGGATTCAGCTTCTGCAGCACCGCGTGAAGCTGATGCATGAATACTCCAAGGATAGGAAGGATAGCCTCCACATCTTCGACGACAACTTCTCGAGTAACCCCATCATGCTTCGCCTCAAGGACATAGTCAAGGTGAAGGACAGGAAGCGTGGCTTCGCCATCACCTACGACATGTTCGAGGGATGCATGTGCCCAGAGGTACCTGTTTATTTTTCTATGTATGACATATACTCTAGTTCTTCCGTCTTGCCTTAACCATTGCGTCTAACACTTTGGGATTCACTTAATAGCTGAAGGAACTAGATGAAGGTAGCATGGCTGCCCAAGTCTACGACCGTAAGATGAAGGAAGTCGGCGTTGTGTCCGACAACGATGTCCCGTTGGCGCGTAAGCGGAAGAGCTCCACCTCTCACGCTGCCGACAGAGACAAAAAGAAGAAGACATAGGGTGGAGCCTCCAAGAGATCCACCGCCTCCCTGGAGGCGGAGAAAAGAAGAATTACCAGTATCCCGTTTATCGCTTGTGTAAGCTTCTTAACGTCCGACACTGTCTCTTGCTTGTCTTGTTCCTGTACTTATACTTCTGCATGTTTCAGGAAGAAGGCCAGTATGAGTTTGAAGAAGACCTCCAAAACATCAGGGGCTTCTAAAAACATAAAAGAAATGTTTAGTCAATCCTCTCCCGCCATCTCCCCTCCTACTCCAAGCGTCCAGCCTGCTACCACACCGACAAGCTCTCCAGCAAAGGTAACGTCTGGACCTTCTGCCATGGAAGTGGACCCAGGCGTGGAACTTGTTGTTGTCGGCGAGCAGGCGACACAAGAAAGCGTATCATCTAAAGTGGCTGAAGCTCTGGCTAAGGATGCCACTGGTAGCAGTAAGCCGATGGTGGAAAGCGGAACTTCTGCCGCAGGCAGAGCCGTTGCACCCAAGACGCCAGCAGAGCCTCCAAAGATTGTCTACCCGGTGCTTACACCGAGTATCTCAGCTCTGGGTCATGGTGCAGCACCAACTTCTCTGACATGTGGTCTTGAGGAGCTGCTCAAGCAGGCGGATATCCTATGCAGAAACAGCCTTGCCTTCAACAATATATTTGCCGAGAGCGCCACCAACCTCAAGATCATTGCACTTGTAAGTTTTATATGCCTTTTGCATTTCATATGTAGTATCCCACTGTAGCCCCCAAGGATTTAGACGGAAAATCATAGGTCTTTGTGTATGAATGATCTAAGAGTGACTAAGCTAGAAACTTCGCACTATAGCCCCCAAGTATATAGTTTGAATGAATTATTTCGACTAGATACTTTTAGAGTAGCATACATAGTGTTTTGTAAATTTCAATACTGTAGCCCCCAAGCTTCTAGTTGAAATAGAATTAGTTCTGAATAGATGCTTAAAGAAAGACTATGCAGATTGTCAAGTTAAAAACTCTCAGTGTAGCCCCAAGCCTCTAGGTGGATATTTATCTGGCTAGATGCTCCATGTAGACTAAGTAACATTGATCTTTTTTTGCAGAATGAGAATGCCCGGAGAGGTGTCACCAATAAGAAGTTCCACAAGACGCGTGCTGACCTTGAAGCTAAAAGGGGTAAAACTGCCTTCTTGAAGGATCAAATCACCAAGAGAAAGAGTCTGTTTTTCTTTTCAATTTCGCACTCAATCTTGGACTCGCGCCATTAACCTCCGACTACTCATCGTGCACTGTCATTTCTCCGACATGCAGAAGCTATTGCAAAGGTGAAGGATATTGTCGAGCAATCCAAGCACATACAGTTGCTGGATAGCGAGAACAAAATCCTCAAGCAGGAGAGGGCTAAATCCTTGAAGATGCATGAAGATGCGATGAAGGCCGTGTAGGAGTCTGCCAACACAGAGATCAACCGGCTAAAGGAGGAAATCATAATCCTCAAGGAGCAGAATGAAGCTGCTGCCGAGCAGAATACGCGCAACCTAGAGGCTTATGATACGTCCAAAACGTATATACTTTCCCTAACACTTTTGCTATTGTATCTCCTCTAAACTTGTGTGATTTGGATACAACTAACACGGAATAACACTGTTTTTAGCAAAATTACCTTGGTGTCTAGTTTTTGTGCAGAAAATCAACTATTAGGAAAAATCCCGGAAAATATGCCAAAAACCCTATTTCACCATAAGACGAGACGAAGTGGGGCTCCGAGTCGCCAAAAATAAAGTTTCCCAAAAAATTCAAGAAAATTCATATTAAAATTTTCCTCGAAAAAAGGGGCAGAGGGGGACCTGGAATGGCCCAGGGGGACCCACCAGGCCAGCACACCCCTTGGTGGCGCGGCCAGCCCCAGGGCGCGCCTAGCCTGGGTGGGGCCCACATGTGGCCCTCCAAGTTGTCTCCTCCCAGCCACTTCTTTCTCTCTCCTGAAAACACCAGAAAACTTTCTCAAGCTCGATTTCCTGCTGTTCTTGCTCCTGATTTTCGATCTCCTTGCTCAGCCCATCTTTTCTGCTGATTTTTGGAGGGATTGCTCTCCGGTATGTGCCTCCTCCGCTTGTCCAACTAGATTTTTGATTGGTAGATTGTATCTTGAGTATTATGCTACTATAGGTGACAGGTTGTGTGAGCTTTCATGCTTGTTCTATGCTTAGAGATTTCATTTTGATGCATGTTTAGCCCACTAGCAAGTTCCTATTGTAGTTCCTCATCATTTACCAACTTGGAAATTACTTGGTTTGATATTTGTCTAAAAAAATTAGAAAATAAGATGAGTGCATACCAATTGAATCAACATGATTTTATGGTACCTGAACCAATGAAATTCCATCGTGAGGAGGAAGTCTTCCCTTCCATATATCCATGCCCTGAATTTATGAGAGCTGCGGGAATCTTCTAGGATTTCCAAACTAGGATTACTAATGCAGGGTTGGAACACTTTGTTGAAGAGGAACCATATCAATATCACTACTAGGAAAATGCCTGTTTGTGGCGCCCATGGAATGGCCATCTGTGGCGCACTAGCAGTGCGCCACTAGCCTCGCGCTGCGGCTATCTCATAGCCGTGGCGCACTGCCTAGTGCGTCACGGTTGTATCGAGATAGGCGTAGTGCACCTACTAGTGCGCCACGGCTATGTGGGCAAGTGCGCTACGCGTTGGATCTTCTGTAGCGCATGTAGCAGTGTGCCACTAAGCTCCTTAGGTGCGCTTTAGATGTAGTGCGCCACAAAAGCTAGGTCATCTGCGCCACAGGTGTTTTTTTGTTTGTTTTTTAATTTCAGAGCCAGATGATATACAATACAGATTATATACAATATTAGAGGCAGATATACACACACAGATACAAAATATACAATTATATATATAAATACACAATTTGCAAAACAAGATTGAAACAAATACATATAGATAAGTCTCATACATGAATACATAGTATAAGTTACATTGTTTCGATCAATTTACAAAGTAGTTGGTGACATGCGAATACACATGTGTGTCGAACAAGTTAGAGCTCGGAAGCTCGCCTAGACATCTAAACTAGCTAGACACAAATGCGGGATAAACAGCCAAAGAAGATAAGCATGATCACCACCGCGACGAAGGTGTAGGTCTTCATCCCGTTCCTCGTCCTAACTCCCGCTAGATAGCGCGTGTATCTAGCTTCCGCCTCCGCCATAGTGTTGTACCCTTTGTAGCTATTGCCGCTGAAACGGTGCACCTGTCTCCGGCAGTCTTCCCAATCATCGGAGACTCCGGGAACCCGTCCTTCATACAATGGAGTAATCGCGTCTTTCTCAAGTTGCGCAAGCTTGGCTTTCTCTCTAGCGGTAGCCCTGGCATTACTCGTCTGCTTGAGAAGCAGCTCTTGCACATAAGGGTCCTACACCCAGCCTGACGTTGTTCCATCGTCGTCTGCTCCTCCGGCATCTAGATCATCATCATCCCGGTCTGCTTCCACACCTTCACCATCTCCAGGAGACACTTCATCATCTCGCCCGTTCTCTCCGTGATGATGATCATCGTCATGTTGCCCACCTTCACCGTCTCCATCGTCTTCGTCATCGCTTATCCAATGAGTGTATCCATCCATGAAACCATGGCGGAGCAGGTGCGCCTGCAGATTCCCGGAATCTGGGTCGATCACCCAGTTGAGTTTGCATCTTCTGCACGGACATCTTATCTCCGTCTTGTTATTTCGTATCATGTCGGCCGTCGCACATTTCAAAAATCTAGCCACAATGTCTTCACTCATTATGAGCACCATTTTTGCCTGCACTGTGTACACGGTACAATTAGAAGTCTATTAGAACCACATAATCAATGCATGCATGCAATGGTCGATAGAAAAATTCGGCATGACCTATCCTAAAATTAGGACCTTTGCGAAATGCCAAAGTCTTGCCAAAATGTAAATGAATCAACATTGTGGCAAAACAAATGGCAACTTGTTCACATACAAACACACGAGAGAGAGACCGATCCATACACACATGAACATATCATTATCCTCTCCATACACACATGCATGAGCATCATCGATACTCTCCATATACACACATATGACCATCGATCCTCTCATACACACATCATGAGCATCGATCATCTACATACATATGAGCATATCATCCATATACACATGAACACATCCTTACATGGACAACTTACCGAGATGAGAGACCAATCGCGAGAAAGATGGAAAGGAGAGGTGCGCGCGAGACTGGAGAAGGAGATGAGAGACTGGAAAGCTTCCTCTATTACTTATGTAACATCCAAGGCAAGTTCTACATGCTAAAAATGGTGAATGAGTGGAGAAATTGAGGTGGGAAGGAGAAGGATCTCGACTAGATCTAAGGAGGACGAAGAAGGGGAAAGTGAAGTGTGGGGTGGTGGATGATCACACATGTGCACAAGTGGAGCTGCCAAAAAAAAGGTCGCCACATCCGTGGCGCACTCGGCCCTAGTGCGCCACAGGGATTAGTAACATCCGTGGAGCACGTGCCATAGTGCGCCACGGATGTGCCTGACCGTTTTACAGAGCAGAGGGGCATGCGCTTAGGATTAGCGCACCCCCCCAACGTGCGCCACGGATAACACCAACATGCGTAGCGCACCTACCCTATGTGCGCTACGGATATCTGGCGTGCGGCCAACAGGGCCCTGGCCCACACATATCTGTGGCGCACTATGGTCATGTGCGCCACAATTGTTCTAGTTACTAGTAGGGAACTGCCCATAGGTGAGCCACGCCTGTTTTAGGCGTGGGGCACTTCAGCCATGTGGGCCACGGATGTGCTGATTACCTATAGCCATTTTCCTAGTAGTGTATGTTAAGCTAACCATGTGTAGAGGTCCCAACCTGATAAGGTAGAGATCCCTTTGTTTACAATGCTAGTCCCTGGATCAATAGCTAGCATCGACAGTTTAAGATGTAATATCAAGAAACAAAGGTCATAATACAACTTTATAACCAGGAATAAAATAATTCATTACATCTTACATAGCTTATTTGGCTATCTCATTACAATGCAGCAGAAATAACTATAGCACGGAGTCCTTCATCTTCAATGTGCCACATGCAATCATGTTGGTTGTAGACTTGTAACCCTAATCAACACACTTCACTAACATCAAACAAACCTGCAACATAATAAGTTACAGCAACAAGGGTCAATACATTTGAATTATATTGGCAAGTGATACTATGGTAGAATAGTGGTATCTATCATCTATATGCATTTGGCTAGGTGGAGCTTAGGCTTGCTTTGCTCAAAATAGATTTTTCTTACCATTTGAAAACACTAAGTTTTTGTTTGCCAAATCACCCAAGGAACAACCAATGAATACTGGTTAACCTTGACCCTTGTTCAACCACAAGTTTTTAACTTAGAAATTGGGATGAGGAGATCCTTGATAGCTTCCATGTCTTGATGCTCAAATTTTCCATTGCCGGGGACACGGCTAAGTACTTAGATTTTACTCTCTCGAGAGGTGGTGCACTTTCCCCACAAGACTCGACATGCATCGAGACAAGATCTTTCAGCAGCCTTCCCTTAGACCAAAATTGACGCGTTCCCAAACCTATCACCCCCTACCACCAACTGTCCATCTGGCTAAGTTATTGCAACCTATATGATCCAGGCAGAGCCCATATTGCCATGTGGCTGCACTTGAAGCTTCTCAACATTTGACATCTCAAATCTCTTTGTTCCTGGGTGGCTTTCCACAAGTGAGATACACTAGGGTAAGCCATAAATATGGGCCCTATGTAACCACTCAACATAAACCTTTCACACCATTCCACCCAGGTGATTCATTCACATAGTTGTTTTATTAAACAAAACACAAGTCATAGACTTAGAAATATTTCATAGCATGAATATAATCCACCCTTGTTTTCTACTAGCTAAGCTAAGCATGATAGTAGTAGGGATCTTAACTTAGGAAAGCTCTACTAAGGAATCATCTACTAGGATTTACCAAGGCATAGCATACTTAGTAAAAATTCCATGCAAATCCTACTCAAAATAACACTAATGCATAGTGAAAATAATAGGACAAAATGTATGAAGCACCACTTGCATTTTTAGTAGATAATATAGATTCACTCCTTGATCTTGCAATGGTCACACTCTTCAAATTTCACTATAATTCAATCAAGCAAGGCACAATTCAAAACTAGCATTCAAATAATTCACCACATAAAATAATGAAAATAAAACAATGCATGCAAGCATGCAAAAGATTGTTTTATTTGAAAAGGTGGTTTCTAATAGGCTATAAACATTTTAAAACACCTATTGGTCATTTATAAAAGTCCCAACACCATTTAAGATCAAGTTAGTGAAAATGGGCCATTTAAATCATTTTTGTTTTGCTAGAAATGATTTAAATCAAAGTAATAATTTCTGGTGTTAGCCAAAATGTTTTTAAAAACAAATATTAATAATTAGGGTCAAAGTGTTTTTAAAACAAATCCATTTTCAAAGGTTTTACTCAAAACCATTTTTAAATCAAAGCAATAATTTTATTTTACTAGAAATGCCTTTATTCAAAGGAATAATTTTCTATGGTTTATAAAATATATTTTTAAATCCAAAACTTAGTGGTTTAGGGTCATAGAGTTTAAATTAAATCATTTTCAAAATATTTTACTCAAAAATCATTTTTAGAATAAATTTTATACATAAAATATGCCTAAACATGTTTCTGCAAAAACAACCAATTTTTAAGAACCAAAGTACTAAAGTAAGGGCATGGTTTCAAAGTATTATTTTTCCTGATTCCAATGATATAAATTTTGCAAAATTATGACGTGTGGATTAAAAGTTATAGATTTTACAAGTTTAATCAATCTAATTCATTTTCTGGAAATTTTAACATACAGGCCTGCCACGCTTCTTAATCTAACTGGTCCATACTGGTTCGTCTATATCGACTAACATAGCGCATTGGATCTAAAGTGAATCGTACGGTGCAGATCGCAGGAGACCGCTTCGATTAGCCATTCATCCTAGCCAATAGATCATCATCCAACGCTCTAGAACGAAATGACCATAGATGGGCGGCATGGAGACGGTGGACAGCGGCGGCGTGCTTTGCTTACGGTGGTTCCGGCGATATAGTAAGCAAGAGAGAGGGGGAGGTTGCTCACTAGGTTCGTAGGGTCACGATGATGCTCGAGGTGGCCGCAGGAGGGACAGGCGCGCACGAGGTTATCGCCGATTGCTCGCCGGAGTTGCCTACTGGATCAGGAACGCAAGGTCGTCAATGGGGGCGAGGATATAGAGCATGCTAAGACAAGCCAACAGTGGTGTTAGACGCGTAGAAGATTGTTGAGTACAGGAGCATCATTCAGAGGGGAAGAGGAGGTTAGGATATACCAGGAAACGTCGCCAGAGTTGGAGCAGACCATGGCGGTGCTCTGGCGTTGATGTTGACGATGCTATGAGGCATGCGCGGCTAGAGGGAGGTACTGAGAGATGCGCTTGGCGATAGGGAGCAAGCTAGTATGTGCTAGAGAGAAAGGGGGAGGGTGGGATGGCCGGAATCGGTCGGTGAACTCGTCGGAGCAGTGGTTGTGCAAACAAAATCTAGGGCAGCCTGTGGGCAGAGAGAGCGGAGAGTGACGGAAAGGGAAGAGGGGACGTGGCCACTTAAGATGGCGTGGTCACAGCGAGAAATTATCGCGGCATTGATGGGAATTAATCGACGCGAATCAAGGCAGGAAACGGCCGGGGGTTTGGGGAAGAACGGGTCTGTGGGGTGGAGATGACGACCTGGCGGGTATGGTGGTCAGCGTCTGCGCGGGTGCGGGTTCTGGTGAGAAACGTTTCGCGTGGGGGAGGGAGATGGGCTGCGAGTTGGGCTTAGTTAGGCCAGGTTCTAGGCTAGGGTCTGTTTTCATTTTTTTATTTCTGCTTTCTTTTTCTATTTCTGATTTCTGTTTTGAATTTATTCAAATGATTTCAAACCCTCTTTTATTTCAAATCCTTTCCAAACTTTTCAGTAAGTTTCCATACTGTTTAAACATGTATTTAAAGTCCATTTTAAAATAATTTTCCTTTATTCATTTGTGGTTTATTATTTATTTAAAATATGCACCTGTCTTTATAGGATTTAAATATGTTTTCAACCCATATTATTTTATTTAAATGTTTCAAACCTTTATTTGAATTCCAATTTTTTTGTCAAACCTTTTCCAGTAGGTTTTATTTATTCACTAGTGTAAATAATTCACTTTGAATTATTACAAATATTTTTAATATGATTTAATATTTAAATTGGCATTTGTCCTTATTAAATATGGTTTTAAACCTATATAAATTTTATTCAAATAATTCTTTTATTATTTTTAAGTCAATTAGATAACTTTTTAATCCACTTTGGTAATTTCATTTATTTTTCCTAGGATTTATTTAATCATTTTTATTAGGGATTTTGTCTTCATTTAAATAATTTGAATATGGTTTAGTCCCATATACTTTTATTTGAATATTCTTTATCCCTTTATTTTATTTGGATTTGGATTATCTTTATTCCATTTGTTTATGGATTTGGCCAAGATTTAATTTGGCTTTTAAATATTCCTTATTTATTTTTTCTTTCTTTGCCTTATAAAATCCATATCTTTTTATTTATAGATACAAAATTGGTGATTATAATTTGTATGATTTTATTTAATATTTGTTTATCTTTTAAAATCCTTTTAGGATTAATTTTCTCAAGATTTGGTATGTATTTTATATAGGAGCTTTATTAGCCTTAGAAACTAATTCCTTTTGCCATATTAAATTCATAAGTTTTTATCTATGGCTCCAAATTAAATGAAACCAATTTCTATGGTTTTATAATATTTTTGTTTATCATTTAAAAATGTTTGTGTGCTATATTTTTATATGGATCAAATCCACAGTCTTATAGAGATCTTGGAATTGATTTCTTTCATTAGGGTTTTAGGGTTTTCGTTTAACTTTTCCATGTGTTTAAATTTCAAGATACATTCATTGATGAATGCATTTCACTTGATTGAAATTTTGTTGGGTTCCCTTTTCATTCAAATTTGTTCAGGAAGGGTTTTGATGTTTCCATTTAGAATCAAAAAGTTTCTTTTCACCCTAAATTTCAACATTTATTTCTTTTGTTTACTTATTTTTCACATTTCAAAATTTGGAAAATTTTGGGATGTGACACCATGGATGTGGTGCAGGACTTCCGGTTTATTTGGTCCTTTTCTAATCCCATAGTCCATTATAAAATTTACAATATAGCTGTCAACCTGCCTTTTGCTAATTTTTGTGCAGCTATTAGAGTGCCATAGTGGGGTGCTTGTGAGAAGATCAGAGAGAGGCCTAAGCCACTCATGGATATATATGCTAAAATTTGCCAAGGTTGCGACTTCTCAAAGGAAAGTGGTAAATTTCGGAACATTCAGCTCCCATCCATTAGATATTTTGCCTACTTCATTACCCAGTGTGTTCTTGCTAGAAAAACTGCTAGAAAATTATATTCATTTGATCTAGCTTTTATCTCAGCTGCTTTGAATAGGGATAGATCTTATAACTTGGGTTCTTTGATAGCATATCGTCTTACCACCAACCGCGAGAAAGGTGGAGTTTTTGGATGTCTCATTGCCTCTCGTTTGCTAGCTTTTCATGGTTTAGAGCCTCACCATTCAGATTTTTGGTTCCCCATAGAGAGACTCGATCTTGATTCCATGGTTCAGCATAATTTTGTTTCTTCTTGGGATACTTTGAGAGATTTACCGTATGAAATATCCTTTTTCAAGCGTGGTTGGAGAGGGGGTAGGACTGAGAAAGTAGTCTCTTTACCTGCACCTGCTTTGTTTAATTTTGATAACAGGCAAGGATGGTCTCTCACGGAGGAAGAACTTGACACATACGTGGTGGAGCTATCCCAGGTAGAGGAGAATGTTGGAGAGGATTCCGAAGATGATTCGGTTCAGCCCTCCAACATGGGGGAGTCTTCATACCAGCAGCCCTCCTATGATTAGAGCCCGTCTTCTTCTTCATCACGAGGGCCTGATTATGATGATTCCTACGATGACCCACCAGCTTGGGGTTACTACCCGCGTTGTTGAGCCCCACTTAGGCCAAAAGACTATGCTTGGGGGAGGTATACCGACAGCACACTCATCTATATATCATGTTTCGTCGGTTCTTTGTATATCCATGTTTCTCTTTCTTATTGGTTTTTGTTCTGCTTTCTCAAAACACAAAAGGACCAAAAATATTTTCATTGTTTCTCTTGGTTTGTTTCTTTTCTTTTTAGATTTGGTTTTCCTTAAGAAAAATCCAAAAATATTTTTGCTTTGTTTGTTTTTGCTTTGTGTGATTGCTTTATAAAAATCGAAAACACCAAAAATATTTGTTCTTCTTCTTTGGTTTTGTGAAGTTCTTTGGAGGGTTCAGCAGTCCTCAGTGGAGTTTGGTTTCATGTTATTATTTAAGCCACACAAGTGAAGCGCAATAATGAGGATTAATGACAACTTGAGGGGTGGTAAGAGCCTAGTAATGAACTCTATTTGATTTCATTTTTGTACATATACTCATCATTGTGGGAATTCTTAGTATGTTCATGTAAGGTGTATGTTATTTATGGATGCTTGGTATTTCTTGCTCTCTTATGATTATCTCCAGCTTGCTAATAGTTTGTAGCATGCCATACGAATGTTTGCTTGCATTGTTCTATTCATAACTTGGTATGATATCGTGGTATGCTCCTATGAATGTTTCATTTGAATCGACTTGGCACATGCTCACGCATGCATATGACTGAACAATAGTCCGTAAGCCTCGATGATTTATTTTGCCTCAGAGTTCTTGTATCACTTTCATTACATAATTAGTCTTGTTTTGTCGCAAGCATGATTATGATAGTTATTGCTCTCTCGTTTGTCGCTCCCTCTCTATTGCTAGCCTTCATTTGCACTAATTATGAGCTCTACCTATGCTTCCAACTCCCCAAAACCAATATTGTCAAAGTGTCCACCATACCTACCTACTAGCATCATTTGCTATTTCGTGCATATTCATTATGCCTTGTTTTCTTCCAAATAAAATGTTTGCTAGTTATGAGAAAGTTATTTAGTAAATCTCTCACGAACTTGATGTCACACTTTATTTCTTGCACTTCATAAACCTGAACCATTGTGACTGTCCATGAAAGTTATATTCTTGTAAATTATAGGCTGGGAGTTAGCAGAACCGTGCTGTCACGGGGAACGCTTTCAACACCTGTATTTGTATACCCAGTTGATATCATGCTCTTTTGTTTACGTATGTCGTCGGTGTGAAATAAAAGGGGAGCTTGTAAGTCCATGGAGTTATGTATATGTGTTAGAGAAACGCCTGGGCCACTACCCTAAGCCATGGCTAATCATATTGGAAACTTGCAGCATCACCATAGTGAGCAATCTATGAAGCTTTCTTCTTATAAAAAAGAGACATACTGAAAATAGGAAAGAGAGAAAAAAGCACCATTTTCCCATGGTAAATAAGAAGATTGCTGAGATGCTCATTGTCTGCTTTCCTTGTCATTTTGATTATGGGATAGCTCATGTATCATGTGCAAGGGGTACCCCGTTGGTGGTTCTCTATGATACGCATGTATTTACTATGACAAGAACTTACCAGCAACTAAAGTTGAGTAGCATGAGGAGTGGCCCTCGTACACAAGGGACATGAGATTTCCAGTTTATGGTCTGTCAAGCATATAACTCTTATTGGACCTCACTTTCACCTTAACCATCTTAAGATGCCTATGATAGGGGCCATGAGAGCTCAAAGCTAATGAGTACCATACTTTCAGCATTTGGAAGCCTTTCAAACTTTTCAAAACCTTTTTCACTTCCTTTTTGAGTCACCACTTATTATATGAGCACCTTCTTGAGAGCATAGTTGTCTTTCTTAGTTTAATGTGCTTGTCTCAAAACTTGGTTAATTATGTCATGACTTTGATGCTTGTATCTCTGATATCTTTACTTCTAGTCTTCACTTGAACTTCAGAGGTGCCTTGGCATTAATGTTGTGCTCAACAAACAAAGGCAAGCGAGATACCACTCTATCATACCTTCTTATGACCATTGCAATGTTGCTTATGTCTATGTTTGATGATACTTATTATTATCGAGTTGGAATCTCTTCATAGCTTGCAATGACTTAGTTGCATACTCCTTATTATGAATTGTCTAAGTTTCTACTCATGTGCTAAGAATATTTACATCATCTGAAGCAAATGTGTTTGTGAAAGTTCTTTTTATCGCACTCAGTTTTCAACTGAATTGCTTGAGGTCAAGCAATAAGCTAATCTTGGGGGGAGTTGATACATCCAAAATGTATCTACTTTCCCGAACACTTTTGCTATTGTTTCTCCTCTAAACTTGTGTGATTTGGATACAACTAACACGGACTGACGCTGTTTTCAGCAGAATTAACTTGGTATCTAGTTTTTGTGCAGAAAATCAACTACCAGGAAAAATCCCGGAAAATATGCCAAAAATACTATTTCACCAGAAGACGAGACGGAGTGGGGCTCCGAGGGGCCCACACCCCTTGGCCGCACGGGCCAGGCCTGGCCGAGCCTAAGGGTGTGGCTGCCTCAGGCACCCCCTCGGCCTCCCTCTTCGCCTATAAGTTGCCTTCTGACCTAAAAACTCAGAGGGGGTTCAACGTTTTTCCAGAAAGAGGTCCGCTGCACCGCTACCACTAGAAACCGCGATTCGGAACCAGAAACTCCGTTCTGGCACTCTGCCGGGACGGGGAATTTGGAGAGGATCATCTCCATCATCATCAAAAACGCCTGTCCATCAACCATCCATGTTTCCCCCATCCATGACTGAGTAATCCCTCGCTGTAGGCTATGGGGATGGTAGGGATTGGATGAGTTCTATCATGTAATCAAATAAGATCGTTAGGGCATGGTTCCTAGTATCTCTATTAGTGCTATTTGACTTTGTTGCAACTTGTTGTGCTTAATGCTTGTCACTAGGGCCCGAGTGCCAGATCTCATATCTGAACTTATTATTGATTCATGATGATAGTATTGTTTGTGATCTTATCTGCAAGTTGTGTACACATATCATTGTTCGGATCCAAAGGCCCCGAAGTGACAGAAATTGGGACAGACGGAGGGGATGGCTGTGATATGAGGATCACATGTGTTCAGGAGTGTTAATGCTTTGCTCCGGTACTCTATTAAAAGGAGTAACTTAATTGCCAGTAGATTCCTTTGAGGCCCTGCTACAATGGGCTGGCTGGACAAAATATGTTGTGCAAGTTCTCATTGCGAGCATGTATGACTATATATGGAACACATGCCTAGGATTGTTTAGTACTTGGATGCTTTATCTTATTTATCTGCAATTGCCCTAGATCTTGAAGTTACATGAATAGTCTCGTCCAGGCAACGCCCATCCATCCATCCCTATGACTACCGCACTCATATCCTACTGTTTGCTACTATTGTTACTACTGCCTTTGTTTTACTGCTGCTGTTACTTTGCTATTGCTACTACAAAACTGTTGCTACTGATAAACTACTGTGAGCAAGACTATTTCCAGGTGCAGCTGAATTGACAACTCAGTTGTTAACTCTTATAAGTATTCTTTGTCTCCCCTTGTGTCGAATCAATAAATTGGGTAATACTACCCTCGAAGACTGTTGCGATCCCCAATACTTGTGGGTCATCAGCTTACAAGGTCCTCCGACAAGAACATGACTCCATGGCGGAGATGCTCCAACAAGATGAGGCGAGCACCTTTGGTAAGTAATCTCCCTCTTCTACTTCTGTATGCCAGGTACTCTGAACCTTTGTTATGTTGGACTCATGTACTCCATTGCTTGGTCGCAACGTAGCTCCTATTGGTTTAACCAATACTCCTCCTCTACTAAAGGAATGCATGTTCCTTGCTGGCAACTTCATCAGTACCACCATCAAGCAAGCAAAAGAAATTGTCAAGCCCTTGAACATCAACATCAAGGCGGTGGATTCCGTCATGAAGTACTCTGAGATCCTGCGCCAAGCCCCCGAGCGTATCGTAAGCTGGAAAACTTCATGTACCCGGGCTGGTGCAAGAATGTCGCTGGCTATGGTCAAGGCCCACTATGAGGATGCTGACATCGACATGGTGACCTCGGGCCTGCCCGACGTAGACGATGACAGCCAGAAGATTGATCACAAAGCTATCTGGTCATCGCTTTCCGGCTACGACACCAGGGTTGCCGAGTTGGTAGATCCAAACACCTTTGTGCCTCTTGAGATTATTGATGGCGACCAGCCCAGCTCCTCCGAGTCCATCAAGACCACCGACTTCGTTGATGATCAGGATAACTCTCCTGCTGCCGACGACCTTACCTCAAAGTCCCATGCACTAGAGGAATGAAAAAACACTTATGTAATATTTTTTTCCTCTAGATATGTTGTATGTATGCGGAAAAAACTATGATTTAACTTTAAGGCGGAAAACAATAGCTATATGCTTCCTGCTACTTAAGTTCTAGCTCCAGCATGTATATATTTTTTAAGCAAGTGATGGCTTATCCATTACTTTGGTTTTTATGCTTGACTTTTTGTGAGTCGGAAGACTCGTAGTCGGAACTATGCGCTCAGGTGATGGTGCCCAATGGCACCGTCAAAACCTAAGTACAAAATCGCCAACTTTGAGTGCCAAAAGTCACTACTCCAGAATGCCCATAGAAATAACAAAGAACGTGTAGACCAGAAAACTTAAGCTAACGCCCGTAGGCGGAATTTTCACAAGTGCAAATGCAAAACTTTCGCATAAATGTTTTATATGATCCAAAAATGAACACCAAAGGAGGTAAAAGACTCAAGAATATGAGTGAACCAAATATCTTTATTTCATTGATCATATAGGAGGTACACAGTAGATAAAAATATGCTAAGTGTAAAAAGGACATAGTTGTGCTATGTTCCATGGCCAATCAAGCTCCGGGTAGTCATCATCTAGGTGACGTCGCTTATGCTTATGATCTTCATTTGGTCTATCATCAAGTTCATTATTTTCAACGAGGTAGTAAGACCCATTGAGTAGCGCCTTTCTTATGATGAACGGTCCTTCCCATGGGGGGATAATTTGTGTGACTTCTTCTGCTTAAGTCGGAGCACCAGATCCCCCTGTTTAAATGAGCAATGCCGGAAGCGGCGACTATGGCAGCTGCGTAGCTTCTGCTGGTAGATGGTGGATCTTTGGCATGCCAATACGCGCTCTTCCTCAAGAAGGTCCACATCTAGGCATCTGGATTCTTCAGCGTCATCTTCGTAGTAAGCGGCAAATCTTGGTCAAGCATGGAGGATGTCGGAAGGCGGGATGGCTTCTGCTCCATATACCATGATATAACGGGTGTAGCCGGTAGACCTATTGGGCGTAGTTTGCAAACTCCACAAAACAGATGGTAACTCCTCCGCCCAGGCTCCAGCTGCTCTATGTAGCGGTTCCTCTAGACGTGGCTTGATTCCCTCCAGAATTAATCCATTGGCTCGCTCAACTTGCCCATTGGACTATGGATGTGCCACAGATGCTAAGTCATGTCGGGTGCCCTTCTCCCAACAATAGGCTTCCACTTCTTCGAGTGACAAGTTGTTGCTGTTGTCGGTGATAATGCTATGTGGGAGACCAAATCTCACCACTAGATCCTGGACAAACCTAAAGGAAGTTGCCCCATCAAGATTTCTAATGGGTTTAGCTTCTATCTATTTGGTGAATTTATCAATTGCTACTAGCAGATGCGTAAACCCACATGGTGCCGTTTGTAATGGACCAGCCATGTCTAGCCCCAGACTGCAAACGTACAAGTTATTGGTATTGTTCACAATTCTTGAGCTGGAGCATGTGGTTGTCGGGTATAGTACTGGCATCCCATGCATGTCTCAACCAGCTTGTCGGCATCCTCTTTCGCGGTCAGCCAGTAGAATCCTTGCCGGAAGGCTTTGGAGACCAACGATCGAGGAGCAGCATGATGCCCGCAATTTCCGAGATGGATCTCACGAAGGATTTCAATACCTTCTTGCTGGGAAACACACTTTAGGTATAAACTAGTGCTGCTTCGTTTGTAGAGTTGTCCATTGATTATGGTATAGCCCTTCGCTCGACGTACTATTTTTCGACTTTCGACCTTGTCGATGGGCAAAGTTCCGTGTACGATATACTCCATGAACGGTGTTGTCCAAGCCGGAAGGACCTTTGTCACTATGTGAACAAAAGAGTCGACTCTATCTAGGTTAGATGGATCCGCTCCCTTCACGGATGGTGTTCGTAGATGCTCCAGTAAAACGCCAGGAGGAATTGGTTTGCGCCCTGATCCAAGCTTTGACAGCAGATCATCAGCCTCATTGTCCTCCCTCTTGACATACTTGACTTCGTAGCCCTCTAAGCACTAGGCTATCTCGTCTACTTCATCTCGATATGCCGCCATCATAGGGTTCCGCGCGTTCCAGGTGCCAGCCACCTGCTGGGCAACCAAGTCAGAATATCCACAGCAAAGTATGCGCTTGATGCCAATAACCTTGGCTATGCGAAGTCCGTGAATGAGTGCTTCATATTCCGCCATGTTATTTTCAGCCTCAAAGTGGATCTACAGAACGTAGTGTAGCTTTTCCCCTGTTGGTGAATGCAGAAGTACACCAGCCCCCGAGCCGTTGAGTAGCTTTGATCCGTTAAAGTGCATCACCCAGTATTCTGGCTCTAGTACAGGGGTAGCATCTGGCATCTCCGTCCAATATGCAATGAAATCCGCCAAGACCTATGATTTGATAGCGTCACGTCTCTTTTAGGTGATCTCGAAGGTGACAAGATCAAAGCCCCACTTCGCAACCATTCCTGTAGCGTCGTTGTTATTGATGATGTCGTAAAGTGGAGCTTCGCTCACAACTGTGATAGGGTGCTCTTGGAAATAGTGCCTTAGCTTCCGAGAAGCAAGGAACACTCCATAAGCTAGTTTTTGGTAGTGCGGGTAATGTTGCTTGGACTCCGTCAAGACCTCGCTTACATAGTAAACTGGCTATTGAAGTCCGTACTCATGTGTTGGTTCTTTCCGCTCCACCACGATGACGATGCTGATTACCCGGTTGGTGGCCGCCATGTAGATCACCATAGGCTCCATAGGCTCGTGTGCTACGAGAACAGGTGCAGAGGAGAGTATCTCCTTTAGCTTCTTGAGTGTAGTATCTGCTTCGTCCATCCATGTAAATTTGCCCACCTTCTTTAGCCACTTGTACAACGGAAGAGCCTTCTCTCTAAGCCGGCTGATGGACCGGCTTACTGCTGCAACACATCCTGTTAGCCGATGGATGTCCTTCAGGCATGTCAGACGGTTTATGTTTAGGATCTCTTTGATTTTATGTGGGTTGAAATCAATTTCATGCTGGTAAACGATGAAGCCCAACAATTTGCCGGCTGGAACCCCAAAGACGCACTTCTTAGGGTTAAGCATCATGTTGTATTTCTAGAGATTATCAAAGGTTTCTTTTTCAGTTGGTGATTAAGTCTTTTGACTTTTTAGACATCACCGCTATATCGTCCACATAGGCGTGAATGTTCCGACCAATTTGATCGTGTAGGCAACGTTGCATAGTCCGCTAGTAGGTAGCACCTGCATTTTTTAGCCCAAAGGGCATAATAACATAGCAAAACGTGTCGTAAGGTGTGGTGAACGAAGTGGACAATTGGTATGACTTCCTCAACTTTATCTGGTTGTGTCTTGAGTATGCATCGAGAAAACACAGAAGTTCCGAGCCAGCCATCGAGTCAATGGCTTGGTCAATGTGAGGCAAAGAAAACGGATCTTTCGGGCATGCTTTGTTCAAGCCAGTGTAATCAACACACATTCTTAATTCTTTGGTTCCCTTTTTGGGGACAAGTACAGGATTGGCCACCCATCGGGTGTGAAGTAATTCTCGGATAAAAATATCTTTAAGTAACCTAGCTATCTCTTTGCCTATGGCGCGTCTCTTCTCGTCTCCGAAGCGTCATAGAGGTTGTTTCACCGGTTTGCATTTTGGATCAATATTCAAGCTGTGCTCGGCAAGTTCCCTAGGTACACCTTTCATGTCAGCAGGTTGCCAGGCAAAGATGTCCCTATTCTCACGGAGAAACTCGACGAGCGTGCTTTCCTATTTAGGGTCCAGGTTCGTCACAATGGTGGTGGTCTTGGAGTCATCTCCTACCACAAATTCCACCGGCTTGGTCTTGATGGCAACCTTGAAGGCGGGATCGGAGTCAGAAATCTGCTTCTTCGATGCCGGCATCTCCGAGGCATCAACCTTGCTCTAGATCTCCTTGAACTCTTCGCTGTAGAGGATAGCTTCTGCAAAGGCTACTTCTCCAATCTCATAGTACCATGGCTTTGTAAAGCTTCCGGATACGGTGATGACGCCGTTTGGTCCAGGTATCTTGAGCTTGTTGTAGACGAAGCATGGATTGGCCATGAAGGCGTGGAAAATATTGTGTCCGAATATGACGTGGTACATGCTCTTGAAGGGGACTACTTCAAAGGTCATGCATTCTTGGCGGTAATTGTTTACATCGCCAAAAGCGACCTGAAGCGTAATGCACCCAAGGGACCAAGCCTCTCGGCCAGGAACTACGCCATGGAACACGGTGCTGGTCCGCCTTAGGTTGGTCTCCGTCAACTTCATCTTGTGCAGTGTATCCAGGTACATGATATTGATGCTGCTTCCACTGTCCACCATGCATTTGGTGAACTCGTTGCCGTCAATCAAAGGGTTGATGACCATGGAGTATTGGTTCTCCTTTGGGATGAGGTCTACGTGATCCTTCCTGTCCCAAGTGATTGGAATTTCCGACCAGCGTAGGTAGTGGGGAACTGGGGGTAGGGTGGCCATAAGTATCCTCATGGAGGTTTTCTGTGCCCAGACAGTAGGGGTGCCAAGGAAAGTGTGGTAGACGGCGGCCTTCTTCTCGAAGGGGTTCTTGCCTTTGCCATATCCCTTGTCGGTGTGCTTGGGGTCAACATCCTCGTCCATGTCACTTGAATCCTTGGACTCCTCTTCCTTCTTCTTCCCTTTGCCCTTGCCTCGCGGTCTGTTCTTCCGGCTTCACTTGTAGACGGACTCCCGGTCCTCCTTGAGGTCGTTGACGAACTTGCAATGGCGATTGGTGTGAGTAGCTTTGCCATTGGCGTCAAGGTGTACGGGGAATGGCATATCACGGTACCTGTATGTTTGGGGAATGCGTAGTGCTGCCGGAGTAGTTTCACTACCTCTTTGCTGCCCACGACCAGCCCCCCGTCCTCGGTCTTGTTGTCCGCCATCACCTCTTCCTACAAACGTCATGGCGACCATGTCGGAGGTTTGCTTTTCTTCTGGCGGGCTCTTCCTCTTGGTGCTGTTGTTCCTCTTAGCTTGGGTTGGGATAGCTACTGCCGGCAAAGAGCAGCGAGCATCGTTGTCGGCAGCCGTGAACTCACTGTCCAACTGCATCATCTGGTTGAGATTGAGCCTGTGATTGTCCTGTACGCATTTCAACTTATGTCGGATAAACGTACCTTTTTACAACCCATCGATGTGTGCGGCCATGGCGGTTTGATCGTGCACTCCTGCGCAGGAATTCTTCGTGTCCAGCCAGCAGGAGAGGTAGGCTCGAGATGTCTCGTCTTTCTCTTGCACGCACCGCTGTAAATCCCCAATAGTGCAGGCACGCTTATACGTACCCTTGAAGTTTTTGGTGAATGCTTCTTGCATGTCCAACCAATTGCAGATGGACTTCTCCGGCAAGTCATCAATTCATTGGCGGTCCGTTCCCGTCAACATCATTGGGAGGTACTTGACGACAATGTTGGGGTTACCCCCAGCAATCTCCACCGTGTTGCCGTAATCCTGCAACCATGTAGCTGGTTTGGCGGCGCCGTCATAGGGCTTGATCGTCTTGTCAATTCGGAAACCCTTGGGGTAAGTTTTTGTCCATATTACAGGTCCAAAGCAACATGGTCCCAGGTACTATCCTTACCTGGCCTCGTGAATCTTGTCCAGGCATGAACGTGCATCGTATGGCTCCGGCCTTTCTCTTTTCTTCTTGTCACCAGGGGATGGGCTGCGTGAACGACTTGGGCCCCCTCCGCCATGGTGGCTGCTAGGTGACGACGGAGGCGGAGGTGGCGGTGTTTACCCTCCTGCGATGCCTCATGTTTGTCGCGGTTCTTTGTCGGACGTGGAGGGTCATGGCGTGACCTACTCTTGTGTCCTTGGTTGCTCTCTCCATCGTGACGGGCCTGCTCCGTGTTGTCGCGAATGACAATGTCGCCCTGCCTTGGCGTAGGCATGCTCGTACGACGGTGAGACTTTGGGTCTTCACGATGTCGGGGAGATCGGGGCGGTGGAGATGGGTGACGAGGATGAGCCTTGCCTCTGTGGTTGGAGGATATGGGGATAGCATCCTTCCTATTGCGTGCGTCCCTCTGATGACCCACAAGTATAGGGGGTGTATCGTAGTACTTTTTATAAGTAGGAGTGTCGATCCCAACAAGGAGTACAAGGTGTTGACTAGTGGTATGGAGCAGGAAATCTCTGTAAATACTTAGCAAACGGATTTTTAGGGGTTTTTTGATAAAGCAAGGAAATAAAGTGCAAGTAAATGAAATTCCAAAAAATGCAGCAAGTGGCCCAATCCTTTCTTTGCAAAGGACAAGCCGATGGAAATACTTATGAGGACCAAACGTTCTTGAGGACACATGGGAATTCACTCAAGTGCTTTTGCTTCATATATATGAGTAGCCTTCTTTGGTGAACCTGTGCTAATGTACCGACCTTAATTGTACTAATACATACTTGTGTTTAAACCCCTTGCAAGCATCTGCAACTACAAGAAAGCAATTAAGGTATAAACCTAACCACAGCCTTAAACTCTGAGATCCTACACTCCCTTGTGCAATGGTTTCCTAATGGGGTTTAAGGTTTTTGTCACTTGGGCAAACCCACAATTAGTAGCCAAATACACAATGCATTCCCCTAGGCCCATAAATGGTTAAGTATCATGTAGTCGACGTTCACATGACACCACTAGAAGAATAGCACCACAACTTAAATACTAAACCATTGAATAATACCTCAACACAAATCCACTACTAACAACATGACTTCTCCCATGTCCTCAAGAACTAAACGAACTACTCACTAGACATCATATGTATCAAGATCAAAGATGATATGGTGATGGATAACAATCTGAACATAAACAATAATCCAATGGTTCCACTCACAAGCATCAACTACAATAGTAATCAACACCGATAAAGTTTCCCCTAAGAACTAAGAAAGTATTCAACACGATTGTTATAGCGGATGGAGTGGTGATGATGGTGCTGGTGGAGATGATGGTGTGGATGATGATGATGATAATCCCGATGAAGTCTAGCTTGATGATGGTGTTGATGGCGACGATCTCCCCTCTCTGGGAAGGAATTTCCCTAGCAGAAACCTGTCTGCCCGAGAGCTCTTTCTCTCTTGGTGTTTTCGCCCCGTAGAGGCGGTGGAATCTTTCTGTGGTCGCCCCCTGTATTAGGGTTTCTAGGAGAAGATATAGGCGAGAGGGCGGAGCCAGAGGTGGGCCAGGTGGGCCACACCCCCTGTAGGCGCGGCCTAGGGTGGCCCGCGTCTGGGGGGGTGTGGGCCCCATGTGGCCCATCTCTGCCTCCCCTTCTGGCATTCTTCGTCTACTGGGAAAATAGGATTTTCCATAGTTTTTCTGTTATTTTTATAATCTTCACGAAATTGCACCAAAACACCTCTTTTTCCATCAGAATCCTGACTCCGGCAGTTCATCCTCCAAGAATCATCCAACATGCAAAAACAAATGAAAAAGGCATAAGTATCACCTCTTAATAAGAAATATATCAATGAATAGAGGCAAATTATGAAGAATGGTGATGCAAATTGGACGTATCAACTCCCCCCAAGCTTAGACCTTCGCTTGTCCCAAAGCAAAAACTGAGCTCGGTAAACATGTCCACAGGTTTATGGAGTGAAGTGTCGATAAAAAGAATACGGACAAGAAGCATCACACTTACCATTACACAACTCATAGAAGAAAGCAACTCACCATTATATGACTTAACTTGCAACAAGTATAGGAATCAAAATAGAGATGCATAAAGATAAATCATAATTGGAATTGGCAAACTTTGTTCTTGGTCAGAGAACAGTTGGCAAACAGTTTTCAAATAAAGCTTTTTGTAAAAGTTCTACAACAAGAGTAGTCTTTTCTCAAACATAAAAGGTTTTTCACAATGATAGCTTTCAAAGTAATACTCATTAAATAAGAGTCTTGTGCAAAAAAGTAAGATAAAGAACATGATTTAATAAATCATCATATGAATGCTTGAAACACAACAACTCAATGCTTGCTCGAGATAGAGAGGAAGTAGGTTTACTGACTCAACTTAGAAATAGGAGAAAGGGCCCTTCATAGAGGGAAGCAGGGATTTCAAGTTCATAAAGAGCTTCCAAAAGATTATGGTACTTACTAGCTTTGAGCTCTCATTGCCCCTATCATAAGCATCTTGAGGTGATTAAGGTTAAAGTGAACAAAGAAGGAGTATATGTTTGATGAAATATAAGTTGGAAATATCATGTCCCTTGAGTACGAGGGTCACTCCTCATGCTACTCAACTTTAGTTACCGGTAAGTTCTTGTCATAGTAAGTGCATGTGTATCATAAAGAACCGCCAACGGGGTACCCCTTGCACATGAAACAGGAGCTATTCCATAATCAAAATGACAAGGCAAGCCGACAGTGAGCATCTCAGCCATCTTTTTATTTGCTATTTGCATAGGTTTTTACTGAGGATGCTTCACAGATTGCTCAATATGGTTGTGCTACAAGTTTCCACCTTGATTAGGCATGGCTTAGGCTAGCGGCCCAGGGGTTTCTCTAACACATATAAATAACTCCATGGACTTACAAGCTCCCCTTTTATTTCACACCGACGACATTCGCAAACAAAAGATCATGATATCAATTGTGTAAAATGTACAGGTGCAATGTTGAAAGTGTTCCCCGTGATAGCACGGTTCTGCTAATTCCAACGTATAGGTGCAAGCATATACAACTTCGATGGCACAATGGTTCAAGTTTATTAGGGGCAATAAAATAAGGTGTGCCATCAAGTTCGTGGGAGCTTTACTAACTAGTTTTCACATAACAAAATAATTTTTAATTTGAAATATAGATGAAGCTTGATAATTTACTTGGAATAGGAATAATGCTAATAGGTAGATATGGTGGACACAAATGGCATAGGTTTTGGTTCAAAGGGGTTGGATGCATGAGAAGTATGCCTTCTCAAAACAGGTTTTTGGCTAGCAAGGCTGGGTAGCAAGAAAAAAAGTTGAATGAAACAAGCAAACCTACAAGTGTTAAAGCCAAACATGTAGTCTTCCTTGAAGACACAAAATATATTAAATAAGGAATACTAAGCTTATGAGCCAATCAAGAAAGAAAATAAATGATACAAAATACATGTAAGCTTTTTCTCTTTTCCTTTCAAACCTCAAAAAGTGTTGCTACTGACCAGAGCTCGGTTTGCCAAAACCAATTTAGATCTAATTGATGCTCCCAAAGTGATACCAATACTGATCAACAAGATCAATCATATAATATAGATTTCAAACTAAAATAAGAAGTGCAAAAAGTAAAACATGATAATTCTCATTAATATTCCATAAAGGCACTCACACCAAGGGATACATAGATAACCAACTAAAGGAGAGATACTTCCATATGAAAACCAACCTATAAGATAACTTCTCTACCCAAGGTATGAATATACTAAAAAGGTAAAAAGATAAAATATAATGATGTGATACCGTGGCACTCCCCCAAGCTTAGAACAAGCCAAGGGGATGCCAAACCTGATGATGAATTACTCCTTAGGTGGTGGTGGTGTTCTCTTGATAAGCTCTTCAACTAGTTACCTCAAATCCTCAATCTCGAAGGTTAGAGTACGAATCAACTCCGAATTATGCTTAATGCGGTTCATGATCATGTCAGACTGAGAATCCCAATCCTTGTTATTCTTTCCCCACTCTTCCTTTTTAGAGCGTTCCTTCCCTGCATGGTTAGACTGAGGTAGATCCCAAACAAAGGGCAAATTCCCTTTGGGCACCTTTTGGTATTGTCGCTCAATTAAGAGAGTATGGAAGGGGTTCTTGGAGCGTGAAGGAAGTGGCCGTGGAGCGAGGATATGACGCTGGGTTTTCCCTCCTGTAGACATACGTGTTTTCCTCCTAAGCTTGGTAGGGCTTGCCACCACTCCAATTCTTGAAACGGTAGCGCGGGTGTCCAGATTCTCTTCCTCCTTCATGTCTTCTTCATCCTCAACCAAGATCTCCTCCTCCTTGGGGTTTTGAGGATCATCTTTCTCGGGCTTCTTGACTTTGTCGTTGGCGGAGACCATGGTGCTCTAAACTTGAGAATATTTCCTGACAGAAACAGATCAAAACAAAAACACAACGAGAACACGATGCACGAACCTCGGGGGATCCGGTGGGTTATATATTACGAAGTTTCAATGCATAAGGAAGGTACTGTGCAAAAATGAGGCAGAGACGGACTCCAGGGGGCTCACACCCCCTATAGGCGCAGCCAGCTGGGGCCCGCGCCTAGGGTGGGTGTGGCCCCTCTAGCTCCTCTGTTTCTTCTTGTAACCTTCTGTATGTAATAAAAACATCAAAAATATAAAAAAGATAAGGTTTTCACGAATCTTCAGTTTTCACCGCTTTTACCTACTCGAAAACGGACTTCGCAGATTCCTTTTCTCCATATCCTGAAAATTCCTTTCATACAAGGCCTTACAAAAACCTCATTAGCAACATTAGTGTATGCAAAAAACAATAAACCTTTAGGTACACACTTCAACTAAAATAGATCAAAACAAAAGCTACTATAGCAACTCCTTTCCAAAAGCCCAAAAAGAATCTAAAAGGGAATCCATATAAGAGGCAAATGCAAATGAAGGCACAAATCTGTCAAAACAGACCAGCAGGTAAAGATTGATCTTCTTTTCAAAAAACTTCTGTTGCTCAAATCAAAAAGTGCAAAACTAAAGAAAGTTGAATAACAACTTGGAGAACAAGAACATAAAAATACAGCTCCAACCGAGGAACTGAGCTCCTTCACGAATTTTTTACAATGCAACACAAAAATCTGTCCTAGGATAGCCACTTTTCACAACTCCTCTACTTCTCAAAAGTAGTTTAACTTGACACAAAAACCAAAAAAAGGATAAGGATCGGTTATTACTAAGGTAATAACTTCCAAGACTCAACAAAACTATTGGGTTATCTCCCAAGAAGTACTTTTCTTTAATGCCTTTAAGTTAGGCTTGATAATTTCAAAGATGCTCACATAGAAGATATGGATTTGAAGTGAAAGAGAGCATCAAGAAGCAACTATCCAACACATTTAAGTCCAACCCACTTCCTATGCAAGGGGGTCACATGACAAAACAAATTATTGAAACAAAAGGAAACTAGCATAGGAAGACAAAACAAGTGTAGCTTCAAAGCTTTCAATATAAAACAGGGAAACTTAATATTATTGAGATGCATAAAACCATGTTTCCCTCTATAATAATAACTTCTAGTAGCACTTTGAATAAATTTGAAAATATAACTGTCACAAGAAACAACTTTATCATCAGAATGTGCATACTTACAATCATCAAAAAGAGGTCCAAGGTCATAAACTGGATCAATAGAAGCAAGTTGTTCCATCCTGAAATCTTTATTAGGCAATTCATTTTCATAAGGAGTTTTAGCAAATTTGGAAAAGTTAAACTCATAAGAATCTCCATCAAACTTAGTCAAAACTTTCTCCTTCCTACAATCTATAATAGCTCCACAAGTGTTCAAGAAAGGTTTACCAAATTGATAGGACATGTCTTACTAGCTTCTGAACCAAGCACTAGAAAATTAGTAGGATATTTAATCTTACCACAAAGAACCTCCACATATCTTACAATGCCAATTGGACAAACTGTCTCTCTATTAGCAAGTTGAATAACCACATCAATGTCCTCAAGCTCACAAGGACCAATTTCATGCATAATTTCCCTATAAATCTCATAAGTAATAACACTAGAACTAGCACCAATATCACATAAACCATAATAGCAATGATCACTAATTCTAACAGAAAGCATAGGGGTACTAGCTTTTCTAGCTTTACTAGGATGAGAGACAATATTAGAAGCGTATTCACTGAATACAATGTGCCCATCCTCTATATTTCTATTGACAAGGTATTTCACAATAGCTACCACAGGTTCAATGTTTATTTGCTCATCGGGTTCCACAGTTTTCTTTGCACTTCTGCTAACCAAATTAGCTAAGATAGAATGTTCCTTTACCTTAGCAGTAAAAGGGATTTTCTCAACATAAGATTCAGGCAAGATAGGATCAACAGTGAAAACTTCAATGCTAGTAGGAACATGGGAAACAATATCTTTATAATGAGCATGGTACTTGTCCCACTCCTTTTTGGGAATTCCAATATAAGAGGCAAAGGCCTTAAAACAGTTGGCAATACTTTGAGAATCAAGACCATACTTAGTACTAATATCACGGAAGTCATCAGTTCCCATAAAAGATTTAATGCATTCATAATCATAGTTTATACCTGACTTTCTTCCTTTGTCATTTGATACATCGGAAACATATCTATGATTTTTTATGTTCCATGCTTGTTTTGTATCTACTTTGCTTTTCTTTGTCTTTCTTTGAGGTGTTTTTATATCTTTTCTGGAAATAACCTATTAACAAGTTGCCACAGTGCTAGTTGCCTGTTTTGTTCTGTTTTTGGTTCCAGAAAGGCAGAAAATCAATATTCTCGGAATTGGACGTGACAATAGCCAAAGTCAATAAGTTTCCGTGAGGGACACGAATCCAGAAGGAGGGATGGAAAGGCACCAGAGGGTGGCCAGACCCCCCTGGGCGCGGACAAGCCTGGCCCGCGCCTGGGGAGGGTGTGGGCCCTCTAGACGCCTCCTCGGCCTCCCCCTTCGCCTATAAGAAGCCTCCGACCCAAAAAACTTAAATAATCCAGAAGAAATCCACGAAAACTTCTGTAGCACCGCCGCCACCGAAGGGGAGATTCGGGGGACAGAAAGTCTCTGCTCCGGCACCCTACCAGGACGGGGAAGTGCCCTTGGAGCCATCTCCATCGATCTCCATCGCCATCTTCATCACCGTTGCTGATTCCCATGATGAGGAGGGAGTAGTTCTTCCTCAAGGCTAAGGGCTCTACCAGTAGCTATGTGTTCATCTCTCTCTATGCATGATCTTGTTGTGGTCATGAGCTTTGTAATCAAGTAGATCTACCTTGCTACTCAAGTGCTTCAATAGATATCTTCTCTCCCCATGTGTTTGAAAGTGACAACGTGCATGCCATGGTGGCACTTAGGTTTGAGTCTACATAAATACTCTTTGTGCTTTAATAGATCTATGCTTTTTCCCACGTGTGTGAAAGTGACAGCGTACATACCGTATGTGGCACTTTGGCTAGATTGAATATTTGTTATGAGTTATATTTGGAGTTGGATGTCTCTATGAAATTGTGGTGTTTGTTGGAACCTATAGCGCTCAAGGTGATAGTGTGGGGTTATCTAGATTGGGGAAGGACCTACCGTGGATTAGAGTGTTCAACCGGAGAGTAGTTAAGAGTAGTATCATGAAGAGAGGATATTTATATGGGAGAGTGTTCACTAGTGAAAGTATGATCCCTAGGCCTTGTTTCTAAACATTGAAACGCCGTTTGCTTCTAGATCTGTTGCATGTTTGCTTTCTTTAGTCCTCCATGCCATCAGCTATTTTCTGTCACCGTTACCACTTGTATTTCACTATCTCTTCGCCAAACTAGTGCACCTATATTGGGTGTGTTGGGGACACAAGAGAAAATTCTTGTATCTTGATTGCAGGATTGCTTGAGAGGGAATACCTTTGACCACATCCTCCCTGAGTTCGTTAAACCTTGGGTAATCCACTTAAGGGAAACTTGCTGCTGTTCTACAAACCTCTGCACTTGGAGGCCCAACAACTGTCTACAAGAATAGAAGTGCATAGACATCATCATTCTCCCAAGCTTCAGTGTTTTCTTGAATACGTTCTAGGATATCCCATTCAGCTTCTTCCTTCATCTAGTTGCCTGTTTTCTTCTGTTTTTGGTTCCATAAAGGCAGAAAATCAATATTCTCGAAATTGGACGGGACAAAAGCCAAAGTAAATAACTTTTCATGAGGGACACGAATCTAGAAGGAGGGACGGAGAGGAACTAGAGGGTGGCCAGACCCCCTTGGGCAAGGCCAAGCCTGGCCCGTGCCTAGGGAGGGTGTGGGCCCTCTGGCCGCCTCCTCGGCCTCCCCCTTCGCCTATAAGAAGCCTCCGACCCAAAAACCCTAAATAATCCAGAAGAATTCCACGAAAACTTCTGTAGCATCGCCGCCACCGAAGGGGAGATTCAGGGGACAGAAAGTCTCTGCTCCGGCACCCTGACGGGACGGGGAAGTGCCCCCAAAGCCATATCCATCAATCTCCATCGCCATCTTCATCCCCGTTGCTGATTCCCATGATGAGGAGGGAGTAGTTCATCCTCGAGGCTAAGGGCTCTACCGGTAGCTATGTGTTCATCTCTCTCTATGCATGATCTTGTTGTGGTCATGAGCTTTGTAATCAAGTAGATCTACCTTGCTACTCAAGTGCTTCAATAGATCTCTGCTCTCCCCATGTGTGTGAAAGTGACAGCGTGCTCGCCATGGTGGCACTTAGGTTTGTGTCTACATAAATACTCTTTGTGCTTTAATAGATCTATGCTTTTCCCCACGTGTGTGAAAGTGACAGCGTGCATACCGTGTGTGGCATTTTGGCTAGATTGAATATTTGTTATGAGTTATATTTGGAGTTGGATGTCTCTATGAAATTGTGGTGTTTGTTGGAACCATCTAGCGCTCAAGGTGACAGTGTGGGGTTATCTAGATTGGGGAAGGCCCTACCATGGATTAGAGTGTTCAACTGGAGAGTAGTTAAGAGTAGTATCATGAAGAGAGGATATTTATATGAGAGAGTGTTCACTAGTGAAAGTATGATCCCTAGGCCTTGTTTCTAAACATTGAAACGCCGTTTGCTTCTAGATCTGTTGCATGTTTGCTTGCTTTAGTCCTCCACGCCATCAGCTATTTTCTGTCACCGTTACCACTTGTATTTCACTCTATCTTCGCCGAACTAGTGCACCTATATTGGGTGTGTTCGGGACACAAGAGAAAATTATTGTATCTTGATTGCAGGATTGCTTGAGAGGGAATACCTTTGACCACATCCTCCCTGAGTTCGATAAACATTGGGTAATCCACTTAAGGGAAACTTGCTGCTGTTCTACAAACCTCTGCACTTGGAGGCCCAACAACTGTCTACAAGAATTGAAGTGCATAGACATCAAGCTCTTTTCTGGCGCCGTTGCCGGGGAGGTAAGGTAAAAGGTACTCACATCCTCCGGTGTGAGTGCTCGAAGTTATTTCCTTTAGATTCTGCAGTTTTGTCTTTTTGTTTCTTGTTTTCACTAGTTAGGCTTAATGGAAAACAACAAAAAAATTAGAGAGCTCTATAGCATTTATCTTGAGTTAGGACATGAAGTGTTTGAAGAGAAAATTCAAAAACATATGGAACTTTATTTGCATGCTAATAGCAATGTTATTAGTATGAATTCTTTGTACACCATTATTGCTAATGCTATGGAAAAGTCTAATCTTGGGGAAGCTAGTTTTGATGAAAATGTTCTTTTTAGTCCCCCAGCTCTGGAAGATAGCTATTCTATTTCTTATGATGATACCAAACCTCCAATATATGATGATTACAATGATGAGTATGATATTTTCAGTCCACCTACTATTGAGGAGGAAATTAATTGTTATTACAATATGCCTCCTATATTTGATGATTATGGTGATGAGAATAATAATGATAGCTATTTTGTTGAATTTGCTCCCACTATGATTAATAAGGATGACTATGCTTATGTGGAGAGTAATAATTATTTTATGCATGTGGCTCATGATAAGAATGTTTTATGTGATAGTTATATTGTTAATTTTGTTCATGTTGCTACTGAAAGTTATTATGAGAGAGGGAAACATGGTTTTATGCATCTCAACAATATTAAGTTTCCCCTCTTTATGTTGAAAATTTTGAAGCTGCATTTTTTTTGCTTTCCTATGCTTGTCACTTTGTGATTTCATGACTTGTTTCTTTACAATATTCTCATGCATAGGAAGTGGGTTATACTTAAATGTTCTTTGAATTTTCTTCTTGATGCTCTCTTTTAAATCAATTCATATTTCCTATGTGAGCATCTTTGAAACTATCATGCCTAACTTAAAGGCATTAAAGAAAAGTACTTGTTGGGAGATAACCCAAGAGTTTTCTTGAGTCTTGGAAGTTATTAATTCTGTAATGACCTCTCCTTATCCTTTTTTTTGCTTTTTGTGCCAAGAATGACCTCTAATGTGAGGGAAGTAAGATTTGGGGAGTTGCTGTCCCGAAACAGATTTCTGTCCTCCACCATAAAAATTCGTGAGGAGTCTCTGTAACTCGGATTGATCTAACAATTTACGAATAAATCCCCCAGTATGTTAGCTAACTTCCATTAATTCAACACTTTTTGATTTGAGCAACATAAGATGTTCGAAAAAATCGGTTTCTACTTGCTGGTCTGTTTTGACAGATTTCTGCCATTATTTGCATTTGCTTCTTATTGATTCCTTTTTGAGTTCTCTTTAGGTGAATTGAGCTTTTTGAAGTATTTGCTATAGTAGCATGTGTTTTTAGTGAAATTCCTTGATGTTCCAAAGCTTTGCTAGAGGTCTAATATCTTTTGAATAAGCTAATGTTGCTAATGAAGATTGTGTGAAGTTTTGTATGAAGAAAAAAAATTGAGGAGTAGAGAGAGAATGATGTAATGAGATGAAGAATGGACAAAAGATCAAGATTTGGGATGCCACCATGTGTCACCCCAATAAATATCCATGAGGTACAAGCATCAAATCTTGGGGATGCCCAAGGCATCCCCTTCTTCATAAATAAAAATCGCAGGTCTTTCTAGACACTTCGTTTTTATTGTTTCATGCACAGTTGTGTTGTTCTTGGAGCGTCTTAGTTTTTGTTTTTGGTTTTATTTTGCTTAGTTTTATTGAGTATGTTGGTTGGTTACACCACACCTCTCTTGAAGAGAGACACACTCTGTTTTCATTGCCTAGAACACTCTAGTTTTCACTCTTATTGTTTTGTGAGTGTTCTTTTTTGCTAGCACTATGTTTAGCCTTAGTTTTCTTGTGTTTTCAGCTTAGAACTTTTTAGTTCTTCTTTGTGGATTTTTGAGACAAGCCCACTGATCATTATTGATTATTATCTTTGTGTGTTGTTTCAAATAAGTTGTTTGGTGTTGGAAAGAGTAGAGAGCTTCATGCTTAAGTGGTACAAAAGGGAGCTTGTTTTGACTGTGGCTTAGACTTTAGCATGACATGCTAGGTGTTGTTTTGACCTTATGCTTAGTGATTATTGTTGTATCATGTATTGTTCCAAACAATTGGGATTTCTTAGTGTGTCTCGAAAGAATCATGCGTTGTTTTAGTATGCAAAAGCATAGTATAGTGGTATTCTCCTTTGATGTTTTACTTGGGTTGACTTGGCACATTATCACACCATGTTATGACTATGAACAAGTCACTATATCCTCTATGATCATTTAGTCCTTGACTTGTAGTACCACTCTTTGCTTTGATTAGTAATGCTTTGTTGCACTGCATGATTATGACCATTATGCTCTCTTAGTTGGTTGCTCCCAGTATTTTGCTAGCCTCCACTTGTATGAGTAAGTTCTACTCATGCTTCCAACTCCCAAGAAACAAAGGTATTCCAAACTATCCACTATAAACTCCTATGCATGGTGTGTTACACCATTCCAAGTATATTCTTGTTTTCAGCTATCTTCCAATTACAAACTATTTTGTTATGTGAAAACTTAGTGATTAAATCCCTCACGAACTTTATGGCACACTTTATATTCTTTGCCCCTAATAAACTTGAACCATTGTGTCATCTATGTTGTATATGCTTGCACTTATACGTTGGAATTAGCAGAACCGTGCTGTCACGGGGAACATTTTCAACATTGCACTTGTAATTTGTACTTAGTTGATATCATGCTCTTTTGTCTATGGATGTCACCGGTGTGAAATAAAGAGGGAACTTGTAAGTCCATGGAGTTTGTATTTTGTGTTAGAGAAACGCCTGGGCCGCTAGCCTAAGCCATGCCTAATCATGGTGGAAACTTGCAGCATCACCATAGTGACATCTATGAAGCATTCTTCTTATAAAAAAAGAGACAAGAACTTACCTGGACCCAAAGTTATACTTCGTCAAGCATAAAAAAAGCACCATATTAGCATGGTAAATAAGAAGATTGCTAAATGCTCATTGTCTGCTTGCCTTGTCATTTTGGTTATGGGAAAGCTCATGTACCATGTGCAAGGGGTACCACGTTGGCGGTTCTCAATGATATGCAAATACTTACAATGACAAGAACTTACCTGGACCCAAAGTTATACTTCGTCAAGCATACACTCCATCTTTGCCACTCTAACCTTAATCACTTCAAGATGCTTATGATAGGGGCAATGAGGGCTGAAAGCTAACAAGTACCATAATTTTTGGAAGCTCTTTTTGAAACTTGAAATCCCTTCTTCCACCACTACTGAGTCTGCACTTTCTACCTTTACGCACCATTAAGAGAGCATAGTTGTCATTCTGTGTACACTGTTCCAAATCTTATTGATTGATGCATATTGTGATATTACTTGCTCTTGTGCTACTTGTTTCTAGTCACCCTTGTGAACTTTGAAGGTGTCCTATGCATCTATTTGCTACTCCATGAGGGACAAGCTGAATGCCACTATGCCATGTTTTCTATATGTGAAACAAACAAACATTTTTCAATGCATGTTATTCATGATCTTTGTTTGTAGACTTTCATGTTTCATGCATAGTTACTATGTCCTATTGTTATAACTCCATCTTTCATGCTCATGTTTAGAGTTCTTTGATCCCAGCTTTCAATGCTTGCAAATGGTTTGATCTTGGTTTTGATGGTGCATGTCACCTCAAAAATTATTCTTTTATCACTTACCTACTCAAGGACGAGCAGGAGTTAAGCTTGGGGATGCTGATACGTCGGAAATGTACCTATGATTTTTTATGTTCCATGCTTGTTTTGTATCTACTTTGCTTTGATTTGTATTTCTTTGAGGTGTTTTTATATCTTTTCTGGAACTAACCTATTAACAAGTTTCCGCAGTGCTAGTTGCCTGTTTTGTTCTGTTTTTGGTTCCAGAAAGGCAGAAAATCAATATTCTCGGAATTGGACGTGACAATAGCCAAAGTCAATAAGTTTCCGTGAGGGACACGAATCCAGAAGGAGGGATGGAAAGGCACCAGAGGGTGGCCAGACCCCCCTGGGCGCGGACAAGCCTGGCCCGCGCCTGGGGAGGGTGTGGGCCCTCTAGACGCCTCCTCGGCCTCCCCCTTCGCCTATAAGAAGCCTCCGACCCAAAAAACCTAAATAATCCAGAAGAAATCCACGAAAACTTCTGTAGCACCGCCGCCACCGAAGGGGAGATTCGGGGGACAGAAAGTCTCTGCTCCGGCACCCTACCAGGACGGGGAAGTGCCCTTGGAGCCATCTCCATCGATCTCCATCGCCATCTTCATCACCGTTGTTGATTCCCATGATGAGGAGGGAGTAGTTCTTCCTCAAGGCTAAGGGCTCTACCAGTAGCTATGTGTTCATCTCTCTCTATGCATGATCTTGTTGTGGTCATGAGCTTTGTAATCAAGTAGATCTACCTTGCTACTCAAGTGCTTCAATAGATCTCTTCTCTCCCCATGTGTGTGAAAGTGACAACGTGCATGCCATGGTGGCACTTAGGTTTGAGTCTACATAAATACTCTTTGTGCTTTAATAGATCTATGCTTTTTCCCACGTGTGTGAAAGTGACAGCGTACATACCGTATGTGGCACTTTGGCTAGATTGAATATTTGTTATGAGTTATATTTGGAGTTGGATGTCTCTATGAAATTGTGGTCTTTGTTGGAACCTATAGCACTCAAGGTGATAGTGTGGGGTTATCTAGATTGGGGAAGGACCTACCGTGGATTAGAGTGTTCAACCGGAGAGTAGTTAAGAGTAGTATCATGAAGAGAGGATATTTATATGAGAGAGTGTTCACTAGTGAAAGTATGATCCCTAGGCCTTATTTCTAAACATTGAAACGCCGTTTGCTTCTAGATCTGTTGCATGTTTGCTTTCTTTAGTCCTCCACGCCATCAGCTATTTTCTGTCACCGTTACCACTTGTATTTCACTATCTCTTCGCCAAACTAGTGCACCTATATTGGGTGTGTTGGGGACACAAGAGAAATTCTTGTATCTTGATTGCAGGATTGCTTGAGAGGGAATACCTTTGACCACATCCTCCCTGAGTTCGTTAAACCTTGGGTAATCCACTTAAGGGAAACTTGCTGCTGTTCTACAAACCTCTGCACTTGGAGGCCCAACAACTGTCTACAAGAATAGAAGTGCATAGACATCATCATTCTCCCAAGATTCCGTGTTTTCTTGAATACGTTCTAGGATATCCCATTTAGCTTCTTCCTTCATACGTGTGAATGATCCAACACAAGAAGCATCTAGTAAATATTTATCATGAAGAGAAAGCCTAGCATAAAAGTTATTGATAATAATATTGTTAGGTGATGGCCCACAAGTATAGGGGGTGTATCGTAGTACTTTCTATAAATAGGAGTGTCGATCCCAATGAGGAGCAGAAGGTGCTGAACAGTGGTATGGAGCAGGAAATCCCTGTGAATACTTAGCAAACGGATTTTTAGTGGTTTTCTGACAAGGAAACAAAACAAGGAGCAAGTAACAAGAGTAACGAACAAACGGAGCAAGTGGCCCAATACTTTCTTAGCAAAGGACAAGCCGGTGGAAATACTTATAAGGACCAAACGTTCTCGAGGACACATGGGAATTCTGTCAAGTGATTTCGCTTCAAATAGCTGAGTATTCTTATTTGGTGTTTCTAAGTGTTGTGTGGGTGAACCTGTGCTAACATACCGCCCTTCCTAGGACTAATACATACTTGTGATTAAACCCCCTGCAAATATCCGTAACTACAGGAAAGTAATTAAGATATAATTCTAACCACAGCCTTAAACTCTAAGTTCCTACACTCCCTTGTGCAAAGGTGTTCTAACGGGGGTTTCGGTTTCTGTCACTCCGGCAACCCAACAATTAGTAGCCAAATACACAATGCATCCCCCTAGGCCCATAAATGGTGAAGTGTCATGTAGTCGACGTTCATATGATACCACTAGAAGAATAGAACCACAACTTAAATACTAAACCATTGAATAATAACTCATCAAATATTCACTACTAACAACATGACTTCTCCCATGTCCTCAAGAACTAGACGAACTACTCACAAGACATCACATGGATCAAGATAAAAGATGATATGGTAATGGATAACAATCTAAACATAAACAATAATCCAATGGTTCCACTCACAAGCATCAACTACAATAGTAATAAACACCGGGGAAGTTTCCCCTAAGAACTAAAGCAATATCCAACACAATTGTTACAGCGGGACGGAGTGGTGATGATGGTGCTGGTGGAGATAATGGTGTGGATGATGATGATGATGATCCCGATGAAGCCTTGCTTGATGACGGTGTTGATGGCGACGGTCTCCCCTCTCTGGGAAGGAATTCCCCAGGCAGAAATCTATCCGCCGGAGAGATCTTTCTCTCTCGATGTTTTCTATCCCCCAGAGGCGGCGGAAATCTATCTATGGTCGCTCCCCTGGTATTACGATTTCATAGGGAAGATATAGGCAAAGGGGCGGAGTCGGAGGCCGGGCAGGTGGGCCACACCTGACATAGGCGCGGGGTCAGGTGGGCCCGCGCCTAGGGGAGGTGTGGGCCCCTAAGGCCCCACTTCGTCCCTCCTTCTGGATTCCTCTGTCTTCTGGTAAAATAATATGTTTCCATATTTTTTTGGTATTTTTCTGATCTTCACGAAATTGCAGCGAAACGCCTTCTTTTCCATCAGAATCCAAACCCCGGCAGTCCATCCTCCAGGAATCATCCAACATGCATAAACAGATGAAAAAGCCATAAGTAATACCTCATAATAAGACAAATATCAATGAATAGAGGTAAATTATGATATAGAATGGTGATGCAAATTGGGCGTATCAACTCCCCCAAGATTACACTTCGCTTGTCCCCAAACGAATACTAAGCTCAGTAAACATGTCCACAGGTTTATGGAGTGAAGTGTCGATAAAAGAATACGAACAAGAAGCATCACACTTACCATTGCACAACTCATAGAAGAAAACAACTCACCATTATATAACTTATCTTGCAACCAAGTACAACAGTCACAATAGAGATGCATAAAGATAAATCATAATTGGAATTGGCTAACTTGTTCTTTGTCAGAGAACACCTGGCAAACAGTTTCACAAAAGCTTTTTGTAGAAGTTTCAAAATAGGAGCACTCTTTGCTCAAAAAGGTTTTTCACAAGTGAAGGCTTTCAAAGTAATACTCAACAGATAAGATTTTTGTGCAAACAAGGAAGATAAAGAACATGATTGAATAAATCACCATATGAATGCTTGAAACACAACAACTCAAATGCTTGCTGGAGATAGAGAGGAAGTAGGTTTACTGACTCAACTGGTAACTAGGAGAAAGGTCCCTTCTTAGAGGGTAGTAGGGATTACAAGTCATAAAGAGCTTCCAAAAGATTATGGTACTTACTAGCTTTGAGCCCTCATTTCCCCTATCATAAGCATCTTGATATGATTAAGGTTAAAGTGAACAAAGATGGACACTCCTCATCCATATGATATCATAAGTATATGCTTGACGAAATATAAGTTGGCAATCTCATGTCCCTTGAATACGAAGGCCACTCCTCATGCATACTCAACTTTGGGTCCAGGTAAGTTCTTGTCATTGTAAGTATTTGCATATCATTGAGAACCGCCAATGCGGTACCCCTTGCACATGGTACAGGAGCTTTCCCATAACCAAAATGACAAGGAAAGCAGACAATGAGCATCTCAGTAATCTTTTTATTTACCATATGCATAGATTTTTATTGAGGATGCTTCATAGATGACTCACTATGGTGATGCTGCAAGTTTCCACCATGATTAAGAATGGCTTAGGCTAGCGGCCCAAGCGTTTCTCTAACACAGGATACAAACTCCATGGACTTACAAGTTCCCTCTTTATTTCACACCGGTGACATCCATAGACAAAAGAGCACGATATCAACTGTATACATAGTACAAGTGCAATGTTGAAAACGTTCCTCGTGACAGCATGGTTCTGCTAATTCCAACGTATAGATGCAAGCATATACAACTTTGATGTTTAGAATGGTTCAATTCTATTAGGGGCAAAGAAATAAAGTGTGCCATCAAGTTTGTGAGAGTTTTACTAACTAGTTTTCACATAACAAAATACTTTTCAATTCGAAAGGTAGATGAAGCTTGAGAATTTGCTAGGAATAGAAAAATCTACTAGGTAGATATGGTGGACACAAGTGGCAAAGGTTTTTGGTTCAAAGGGTTTTGGAAACATGAGAAGTATGCCTTCTCAAAACAGGTTTTTGGCTAGCAAGGCTAGGTAGCAAGCAAGAGAGTTGAAACAAACAAGCAAACATACAATTAATAAAGCCAAACATGCAAGTCCTTGAAGACAAAAAAGAATCTTAAATAAAGAATACTAAGCTTATGAGCCAACAAGAAAGAAAACAAATGATACAAAATACCTGTAAGCTTTTTCTTTCTTTTTCTCTTTCATAGTAATGCTACTGACCAGAACTCGGTTTGCCAAAACCATATTAAATCCACTTGATGATCCCAAAGTGGTGCCAATACTGATCAACAAGATCCATCATATAATAGAGATTGCAAACTAAAATAAGAAGTGCAAAAAGTAAAAGATGAGACTTCTCATTAATATTCCAATAAAGGCACTCACACCAAGGGATACATAGATAATCAACTAAAGGAGAGATACTTCCACATGCAAACCAAACTATAAGATAACCCCTCTACCACAGATATGAATCCACTAAAAAGGTAAAAGATAATGGTGGTGATACCGTGGCACTCCCCCAAGCTTGGAAAAAGCCAAGGGGATGCCAAACCTGATGACGAATTACTCCTTTGGTGGTGGTGTCCTCTTGATAATCTCCTCAATCAGCTTCTTCAAATCCTCCATATCGAAGGTCAGAGTACGAATTAACTCCGAATTATGTTCAATGCAGCCCATGATCAACTCGGACCGAGGATCCCAGTCCTTGTTATTCTTTCTCCATTCTTCCAAATTAGAGTGTTTCTTCCCTGTACAGTTAGAACAAGGGGAACTAGGAGGAAGTGTGCATGGAGCGAGGATATGACGCGGAGTTCTCCCTCCTCTAGACATCCGTGCCGTCCTCTTAAGCTTGGTAGGTATTGCCACCAAACAAATGCTTGCGACAGTAGTGCGAGTGTCCGGTTGCTTGTCCTCCTCCATGTCACCTTCATACCCTACCAAAATCTCCTCCTCCTTGGGGACTTGAGGTTCTTCTTCCTCGGGCTTCTTGCCTTTGTCGTTGGTGGAGGCCATGGTGCTCTAAACTTGAGAAGATTTCTTGACAGAAACAGATTGAAACAAAAACATGACGAGAACACGATGCACGAACCTCGGGGGATCCGGGGGGTTATATATTACAAAGTTTCAATGCATAAGGAAGGTTTTGACACGGAAACGAGGCGGAGACGGAGTTCGAGGGGGAGACACCCCCCTCATGCGTGGCCAGGCTGGGCCCGCGCCTGGGGTGGGTTTGTCCACCCCGGGCTCCATTTCATCTTTAGTTTCATCTCGTAACTTCCCTTATGTATTAAAAACATCAAAAATATAAAAAGATTGGAGTTTCATGAACCTTCTATTTTCACCACTTTTACCTATTCAAAGACGAACTCTGTAGATTCCTTTTCTCTTTCTCCTGAAAATTTCCTTCTTACAAAACCCTTGCACAAACTCAATGACAACATTAGTTGTAAGGAAAAACAATAAACCTTTGGTACACACTTCAACTAAAAACCCATCAAAACAAAAGCTTCTGTAAGAGGCAAAGGCAAATGATGGCAGAAATCTGTCAAAATAGACCAGCTGGTAAATATTGATTTTTTCGAAGACCTTATGTTGCTCAAATCAAAAAGTGCAGAACTAATGAAAGTTGGGTAACAACTTGGAGAACAATATCAGGAAAATTCAGCTCCATCCGACATACTGAGCTTCCTCACGAATTTTTACAATACAGCACAAAAATCTGTCCCAGGACAACCACTTTTCACAACTCCCCTACTTCACAAAAGTAGTTGAACTTGACACAAAAACCAAAACAAAAAGGATAAGGAGCGGTTATTACAAAGGTAATAACTTCCAAGACTTGACAAAACTCTTGGGTTATCTCCCAACAAGTACTTTTCTTTAATGCCTTTAAGTTAGGCTTGAAACTTCCAAAGATGCTCACAAAGGAGATATATATCTGAAGTGAAAGAGAGCATCAAGAAGCAAATAACCAACACACTTGAGTCTAACCCACTTCCTATGCATGGGGGTATCATGAGAAAACGAATTGTTGAAACAAAAAGCCACAAGCATAGGAAGACAAAACAGATGCAACTTCAAAGCTTTCAACATAAAACGAGGAAACCTAACATCATTGAGATGCATAAAACCATGCTTCCCTCTCTCATAATAACTTTCAATAGCACTTTGAATAAAGTTGACAATATAACTATCACTGGAAACAAATTTATCATCAGAGTAACCATACTTAATGTCACCAAAAAGAGGTCCAAGGTCATAGACTAGATCAATAGAAGCAAGTTGTGCCATCCTAAAATCTTTATTAGGCAAGCTATTTTCACAAGGAGCTTTAGAAAATTTTAAAAAGTTAAACTCATAAGAATCTCCATCAAACTTAGTTAAAACTTTTTCCTTCTTGCAGTCAATAATAGCTCCATAAGTGTTCAAGAAAGGTCTACCAAAAATGATAGGACAAGTTTTGCTAGCTGCTGAATTAAGCACTAGAAAATCAGCAGGATACTTAATCTTACCACAAAGAACCTCCAAATCTATTACAATGCCAATGGTAATTTTTTGGAAATGATTAAAAATGGAAGAAATTAATATAAATTGTAAAATTCATAACTAATTCATATTTAATCAAAAAAATATGTATAATATATCAAAATGTTGAGAAAAATGAGATCTACCTATCTAAGCTATCATCATACATTGTCAAGCAACTCAAAACCCTAGGTTATGTAAAGGAACACTGACACCCCTTGTGTACATGTGGGTTTGATGATGTGCCTTCGCCAGGGCATTCCGAACCCTCTTAAATCGATGTTGCACCTAGGGTTAGTGTATATTCCCTAATCTGACATGCCATACATATTGTTTGTGCATTGCATTATTCCATGTTTTGATTGTTTCCTTTCTTTCTGGTATTGGTTCTTTGTGATAGGATCTGATCCTGAGGCCAAAGTCAACGACACCGAAGATCCATACATGTCTACTAAAGGACAAGGAAAGTGTAGCCTCTCATTCTGAACCTATGTTTGCAAAGTATCTACTTTCTCGCTATGATGCCTATGATTCCAATAAGGTCTTTTTTCAGTAGCTAGAGTTACCTATCTATTGCATAGTTTCCCTCTTGTAGCCTTATACTCCTGACCCAATGTTCCCAGTGTACCTAGGTCTGGCATGTCAGGGTTGCAAGAGATTCTATGACCGATAGCTTAGCCATGCGTGGTAGTAATGTCTGATCCATCCGGATGATGAATCGGAGATGCCAAAGAATCTAGTAAGGTTGGAGATGGAGATATCATTGATGGAGACAATTGAACATGCTAAGGCTTGTATGGAAGGCCTCGTTTTTTCGAAATGGGGATATCACCCTGTTCTCTGCATCGACTATTGCATATGGCCTTTATTTCTTTATTAAAATTATTAAAATAATTTATTACAAAGTTTCCAGCTCATGGGTAACATAAAGTCGAAACATGCACCAGCCATCTAAAGAAACCGACGATCAAAAAAAGTCGTCGCATCAACATGAGATTCTGTTGTCAAAATGCTAGCCGCACAGGGTGAATAAGTCTCGTGCAACCGTTTCCAAATGGCTGCACCCAATAGCCATGTAGGGTCTTCGCTCCTCTGGCTGGAGGAAAGACCACATACGGATCCAGTGGATAGTTATAGAAATAACCTGCATGAAAGAATAGTTTGATGTTCTGTTAAAAATCAGGTCATTCCTAATATATTCCTAATATTCCAAATAGCCCTGATACGTCCAAAACATATCTACTTCCTGAACACTTTTGCTATTGTTTCTCCTCTAAACTTGTGTGATTTGGATACAACTAACATGGACTGACGCTGTTTTCAGCATAATTACCTTGGTGTCTAGTTTTTGTGCAGAAAATCAACTATCAAGAAAAATCCGGAAAATATGCCAAAAATCCTATTTCATGAGAAGACTCATGGAGCCATAAGAAGAGACGAAGTGGGGCCCTGGGGGGCCCACACCCCCAGCCACGCGGGCCAGGCCTGGCCGTGCCTGGAGGGGGTGTGGCTGATCTAGGACCCCCTCAACCTCCCTCTTCTCCTATAAGTTGCCTCTTGACCTAAAAACCGAGGGGGGTTCAGCGTTTTTCCAGAAAGAGTTCCGCTGCGCCGCCACCACCAAAAACTGCGATTCAGAATCAGAAACTCCGTTCTGGCACCCTACCGGGACGGGGAATTTGGAGAGGATCATTGCCATTGTGTCACCCAGGATTTACAGTCCGGGAATACCTGTTATGCATACAATTCACGTTCCCATGATCAGTGAGCCGTGAGCATAACCGACTAGTATCGTTACAACATCCATATAGCAACGAGTACAAAACTTACAAAGTGGCCATTATGGCGGATAAAACACAAATAGCGGAAGTCTTCAGTGCAGAGCCCGTGCCTTAACCTACAGGCAACTGACTGGGAAGACGGCCTAGCTCGCATAGACGCCAGCACCTTCATCACTTCTTAACATCTGCAATCTGGCCAAGTAAATAGCTAGGGAAAATGCTGGTGATTACTTTGAATGTACTCGCAAACCACCGAGACAAGGTAACCAAGATAATGCAATATATCTGTGGTAGGATGGCTCCAAGAGAGGTTCTTTTATAAACTAGTTTCTCTTGTAGTTATAGCATTTCTCTTTATCTTGTTAAAAACAACTTTTGTAAAACATTTTGGAAACCCTTTTGAATTTTTTTAGGAAAACACTAGTATTGGGTCACCCATTTGTCTTTCCTTCTGGTCATCGCATGACCAAACTCCTTCCTAGTTTTTCTGACCATCCCATGGTCAAAACAATTTCAAGACATTTATTTTCCGAAGTCCTTTTTGAAAACAAAACCATCACCCCTATATAGCAGCCATCACAACCGTCCATGACCGAGGACTCGTCTATCCGAATAGATTTACACTCTGCAGAGGTTCTACACTTTCCCCACACCATCCGATTACCCGTCCCTGATCCGCACCGATCGTGGGTCGAATAACCGGTCAAGACCTTCCGAATGCCCTCTCCGATACAAGTGCCTATCCTATGAGGTTAACCCCCTCAAAACCGGGATTCCCTATATAGTCACAAGCCAACCGAAGCACGTTTTGCACCCCGCAGGGTGTGCGCTTTCAATGAGGGGCTCACAGTATCGTCTGGCCGCCATTTAGACGGTATTTACCAACCCAGACCGATGTTTCACATGGGCCTTTATAGGGGAGAGCCCAGCCTCCGGGAATTTGTTCTTCCATGTAGTAGTTTGAGACACCTATACCGGATTAGACAAACTTCCAGCCCAGCCCCGTCCCATTCCAGAGTAATATGGTTGCACGGGTTAATTGTTCAAGCATTAGGAACTGTATAGCCGGGCGTGTTTTCGTAAACATTTTTCCTCCATATTTTGTCAACCTTTTTTAAAACAAAACCTCTCTCATTTTCCAAACCACTTGGTAGGCTAAGCCTCACCCAGGTTTTCTCATAAAATATTTTCGTAAACCTTTTTCCAGGGTCTTCCCATCTTGCACTTTTGTTTGGGCTAAAACGGGGTCTCCAAGAGGTTATGGTGTTAAACACCATCTACCCTACTAAAGGAAGGTAGGTATTATACAAAGGGGTTGTACCTAATTGTACTAAGGGGTAAACATTTGGAGGAGCCAAACATTCTCCATATAAAATATATCATAGTAAAACAAATGCACTTTGCATAAATGAGTAGATAAAACATGCATAGATAAAATAATAGAACAAGGGGTATGAGAAACAAGGTGGCTTTCCTGTGACCAGCGAGATGTCCCATGACTTCCTTAGAATACCAGAAAACCCATAATGATAGCGATAACAACGCTCTGAGGCTTGCTTCTTCCTGACGGCACGCAATCGCAACTATCGCTGTTATCGAGCATACTTGCAGAAAAACAACACCACAATCAATACAAGGCATACCAGCATTAAAACATACAGCAAAAAAGAGATAAATACAAGATATACATCAGTAGGATGTTGGAGTATTTGATTTGATTGGATTGCAAGAAGATTTGGAGGCCTTATGGAAAGGATCCCTTTGGATTTATAGTCTAGGGACTACCTACGGGAGGGGTTTTTGACCAAGGGCTTGATCTGTGCAAGATCAATGTGCAAACATGATACCCTCAGATAGGTATTTATAAAATGAAGACAAAAAAAGTGGTTTCACTATTTTATCAATTAACAAAGATTTATAAGGGATTTTATAGTGATTAAAGCTCTAGTTTTAGGAAGTAATTCACCAGAACTTCTATGGAGTTCCAAAAATTATTTCCTTGGGTGATTAGGTAGTATTTGGTGGACTGATTCTCTGAGACTTGGATTCACCCTAAAAAATTACCAAAATGCCCCTAAGAAATTCTCAAAGACAGTACTAGATAGGATTTGTCTTTTTCACCAGATTAAACCTATAGAAGATTTTGATGCGATTCCAAGGGTAATGGTTAGATAATGAGAATACCTATTTGAAGAAGTTGGTATCACTCTTTTTGAAGTTACAGAACTATTTTGGTGATTTAAATAGTTAATACACTAGGCACATAATTATTTTATTCACCATAATTCAATAAAGGCTCAATAAATATTGGGCTCCTGGGTTTTGTTACTTAGGGTTATATAGGTTTAATGGGAGTGGTAATTAGGTGAAAACCTCATTTGGTTTGACCTAGAGAAATTTCTAAAGCCAGAAATGCTCTATTTATTATTTTTGCTACAGTTAATATAAGAAGCAAATTTAGGTGGGACCAATGTGACATGCAAGGTATGGATAATAGCTTCCATTATCAATTGGATTTACTCCATTTGGATAATCCAAACTTTCTAGAAGCATTTAATAGTGGAAAGAATACACTTGGCCATTTTATTTTCTATGGTCTATCCATGCAATACTTTGGGTAAACAAGGATTCTGCATGTTGTGGAAAACCTTGGGGAAAATTTCCATATTTTTATCTGGCAGAAAACATGTCGTTTTCAATTTATTTTTGATTTAAAGTAAACATGCAGATCTAAGATGAATAATATCTATTGGAAAAAGAGAAAAGGGGGCTGGGGAGAACGGCCTTGGGCCGGCCCATTGCGGCGCCCATGCGCGCGCAGCAGACATGCACGGGCTACTGGCTCGGGGCCCATGAGTCAACGGCCCAGAGAGAGAAGGGGTATGGAGAGATGAGGGCCGCCGGATCTAGGCGAGATCGACGGCTCTCAGTCATATCCCTCCTCTGTCGCGGGGAAACAGGAAGGAGGAAACCCTAGAGGGGCGGCGGCGGTTGCAGGGGTTCACCTAAGGGTGCACCGGAACCGGGGAGGGGTCAGGGAGGACGCGGTGTCGCGAGGGGAGCTCAGAGAGGGGCAACAACCTCCTTTTCCACGAGGGAGGGTAGCTCCCGGGTAGCACCGACAGCGCCAACATCGAGCCTCGTCGGGAAGGTGCCTAGAGGCTGTCCCGCGCCAAACGAACAACAGGGTTAGATGCAGGGATAGGAGGGGAGCATGGTAGGGTGACATGCATACAGAAAAAGGGCAAGGATGAGGCCACGTGAGCTTGTTCTTGTCCATGGCCGAGAGGGAGAGTTTCTCTTCTCCATTGCTCTATGTATCTGTAGGAGGAGCTGGGGCTTGTTGGGGAGGTAAGGGAGGTGAAATGAGGCAGTGGGGGAGTGTGGTACTGGCCTCTGGCCTAGTAAACCAAGTAGGGAAGGTGTTTGATGGACTAGGTCCATTTTTAAGCATGGAAGAGTGGTGCTGATCGAGGATAGGGCAAGAGGGGCGATGTATAGAGGGGTGTGGGAGCCTATGGTCGAGAAGGGGGAGGGTACAGGCCCGCTGTAGCTGCTAGGTGAGTAAAGAGGGTGACAAGGCAAGAGGGTTAAAGAAATGGACATATGTTCCTTTCTGTCCTTCCTCCACGCACAAGAGGACAACAGAGGGGCTGAGCACTGAAGTGCTATAGTACTGTACGACCAGGGGGTACTGAGTACTGGAGTGAAGTGCTGGGAAAGTTTGGGGGTTGATTAAATTTGGTTTGAGGCAAGGTTTGACTAGTTTGCCATATTTGATCAAAGCTTGGGTTGTGAAATAAGTCCAAAAATTTACATTGACCAAGATGGGTAAAGGTTACTGGTAGAAGGATAAGGTCCTTGTACACCTCCAAGATTTATTTGGGATTTTTCTAATGATTAAAGGTGCACTTAAACTTAAATATTCAAATAATCTAGAAGTAGTTTCTAGAAGCTTACTTGATAAATTTACAAGGGACAAGCTTGGTTTTTATGTGATATGGTCTCAAATACCATATTACAAATTAGAGAATTTATTTGGAATTTATTGAGGTGGAAAAGTATTTTTAAGGAATTATTTCTTGTTTCTGCCATTTAAGAAAAATGGCCAAAAGAAATAATAAAGAGTCTCAAAGATATTTATTTTTGAGTTGGAAACATAGGATATCATAAATAGGCATCAAATGTTCCTTGAGTTGGCAAGGTGATTTGGAGAAAAACAAAATTTCCTTTATAGACAAGGATTTGAGAATTTGGTAAGTATAGGAAATTAAATAGTTTAATAATCCAAATAATTATGGGAAACTATTTGGGTATGCTTAAATCCAAGGTAGATTATATAACTTGATGTATGCATCAAAGTCAACCTTGAGTTTTGAAGAAAGGTGGTGAAACGGATGGAAACTAGATTTGGGAGGATCTAGGGTTGTGTTATTTTCATGCCACCTAAATAGGGTTGGATTAGGGAGCTCATAGCTCACCTTGGTACAAGGAGTATATGGATGGATATACCAAGTAATATAGATGATCATGGAATCATGATTTGGGATTGGTTGGATTTGAGGTGGTGTGGAGGAGATGGCAAACTTTGTTGAAAATAAGGCTGCCATAGCAGATACATCAGGTAGCCTCCTAAACCCTATGGGTTTAAGAAGCACAAGGCTTCAATGGAAACAAGTGAAGTGGGGGTTGATAGGCCATGGTTAGTAGATCATAACCAAGCAAAGATTTGGTCAAGGGGAGGTGGCATATAGATGTGAGCTTCTGCCAAAGTAGGCATGTTGACTAGTTTTGCAGAAAAGATTACCATGATGTCAACAAAACCATCATGGATAGGTTGGATTAAGAATGGTATACCCAAGGGAAAAAGTGGGCGTTGGTAGTAATAATGATGTACTACAAGATGGTTCCAGTACATTCTCAATAATGCACATAGGTTGGAAAAGGTAGAGCTCCAAAGATTGAATCTAGATAAGAAATCCAGACTCGGCCATTTTGGCAGAGTTAGGGTTTTAGACTAGAGTGCTAGTGTAGATGATTGTGAGAGGATGCTAAGTTCCAAACCCATGATCAAGGAGATGATGTTGAAGTGTTAAATAAGTAGATATGATCCATACTTTAGATTGGGTCTTCACTGAGTTGGAACAATTAGAAGGGGTTATCCCTGGATTGATCTGATTAGGAGGGGAGATGATCACCTTAGTGGCTTAGGATAGATCCAGACTTGCATGCTTGATATGAGATTGATGATCACAAGCATAGACTGGGTCCTAATGGATGAGCTACTATATTAGCCCACTCTAGTTCCTAAGCAAACAATGCAATCAGCTGATCAAGGCAATTCATTAGACAACAAATAAGGGCAATTCATCCTATCTAACTTATCCAACTACTACTAGGGTTACCATCAAGCCTATCTTGAGGTAGGGATGTGTCGTGGTATTGCCGACGAGTACGCCATGGATGGGTCCTCACAGAGTGTGTTTAGAGATGTGGGAGAAGTCGGACGGTTGAAGGGTACAAGGTAACATAGCTTACCCAGGTTTAGATCCCAAAACGGTGGCGGAATCCTACTCCTGCTATAAATCACTATAAGGGCAATACGCCGAGTTACAAAGATAGGTTTGCTGTGCGAGGTTGTATGAATCGATGCCCTAAAGGCTCCCATAGGCCCGACTTATATAGTCGACAGGTCCTAGGGTTACAGGGAAAAGTCCTAGCCGGACAGGTTACAGAGTCCTACACTGACTATAACTAGTCTAGCTTGTCTTGTACTCCAAGGCTCCGGGTACGCTGGTGACTCCACTGTAGCCTTAATTTATCTGGCATGGGCCTCCCTTCTGGATCCATCTAACTGGGCCGCCCAGCAGGCCATGGGCCATGCTACCAACTATGGGCCACCCGGGTTATCCGGATAAGAGACATGCTATGATGATACCCATATAGCATATCCCCAACAGGTGGGTATTTTGAATTGGTTATGTTTTCAAGTAAGATAAGTAACTCTTGGTATTTCTACCAAGATTAGAATGAAGAGGTTTTGAACAGAGGTTTTGGAAAACCTAGGGGTAAGAGTAGTTAAGAGCTCTGTCTTGAAAACGTAAGGAGATTATATTTTAGTTCTCCATAGTTTTGTTAATAGAACTAATAAAATATTTTTGTTTTGTCAAAGTCATCTTTGCTCAGGTTTTGAAATTCCAGAACATTTGAGAATATGAAAGATGAGCCAAGACATCTCTTTTTGTAAAATAGTTTTTGTCAACTAGTGTTGAGATAAGAAGTATATCATCTAATACACAAACAGTTGCAAGAACACAAGCAAGCAAGTAAACAAACATTACACATGTAACAAGAAAAAGTTTTTGTTCCCCCTAAGTTTTTCCTTTTGGACAACAGTTCAGGGTTGCTGAAATTGGGATGTTATAGACCTTTCCCCCTTAAAATAATCTTGTCTCGATATTAGGGAGGAGTAGGGTTGGGTGATAACATCCGCGTGACAATTTCAGCGGTGGAGCTATTAGATGCTAACAGGTTTTCCAGCAAACAAGCATGGTCAGTTACGGTTTGGAGCTGAAGGGCTTTGAATGGAGTTGCTTGGATTAAAAAAATGGAAAAGATGTAGTCTTTTCCCCTTAGGACGATTCTAGGTAGGTTTAGCATCGACAGGGTACTTCCTTCTTGAAGCGAGATAGCAAGTTGAGCCTTCTTCGAACCTTTACCGCTGAAGTCAGCTTCTCTGCCTTCTTGGTCTTGAAACATTGGAAGTGCTGGCTGGGCTATCGACTTTGCGATGGAGATCTTTCCTGAAGTACCTTCTGATTCTGGAGAGGTGCTGATTGTCATCTTTCTTGTAGGGCTGTTGATTCAGATTTTGTAGGGGTGTTCATCACTTAACGATTACTAGTGTTTGACTCCAGGATTTTATCGGGTTTTTGGGCAGGAAAGACGTAGTCTTTCCCCCTTAGAGCGACAGTAGGGATTCTTGGTGGAGTCGCAGGCTTTCTTTATTGGAGTCATAGATGATGCTGGGGAATGGCGTTGCACCTTTCTTCTGAGGTGGCTACCTTCCGTTGACCTTGTACCGCTTTGTGGGAGGCGTCGATGCCACTTCTTGGAGTAATAGTCATAGCGAGAGAGGCGTTTAACTAGCTTCCAGTGAGTTAGTTCTGAGGTAAGTAGGGGTCCAATGGGTTGGAGATTGCCGTTAGATTTTGGCGGTCTCGGAACGCTATTCTTTAGATAGGGGGTTGTTTCGGGTTCGGTCTGATGCAACGTCGTGGGTAAAACATGCAAGGAAGGGTATTATCCTTGCATATCATCCAACAAGGTTCACTCAGAAATCAGCAGATTTGCGCGGGCCATTGGTGAAGGTACTTGATGCCTTACTAAACAGGTTTTGAGACGATCCATCACTTGCTAGAGGTTAGCGGAGTAAGTAGGTAAGATACAAAGGATTATGTCGAGAGTGCTCCTTGAATCTTGTAGCCGTCCTTGGGTTGGGTACCCACTTTGGTTACTGTATTTTCTCGAGGGTATTAGGGACATTTAGCTCTTTAGCAGCGAGGGTCGTGCCTTCTATGATGTTTTCTTTGACGAGTGGATCTTCTAGGAGTGGTGACTTGAAGAGGGGTTGATACTCGTGAAGGGGACAGTTCTTCATTCTCCATCTCGGAGTTTGTAGATTCGGAGGTCCTTTTTGGTGGATCGTTAGTAGCAGAAGCAGAGAAGGGCTTCATGACGTATTCAGAGAAAATTGATGTTTTGGGTTGGTTTCTACTCCTTGGAGAGTAGTATTGGCGACATCGGGTAGTCTTTTTTTCTTAATTCTGAATGTCTTGGTGTTGAGGATCGAGCAGTCTTTTGAAGATTTTTGCTGATGTATGTGTTCTGTTCTTCTGACGAGTCTCGAGGTGGGGCTTTGGGCAGGTTCTTGGATTGTAGATGTCAACACCCAGATTTTTAATCCCAGATGCCTGTTTATGCCATACATCACAATCCTAGGATTACCATTTTTGCGAGACATAACAGAATTGGATACCACAGTACATCATCCATTATAAACCATATATAAGGTCTTACACAAATCGGGATCTCATGATCCAGTTCTTAATACAACTTCAAGCAGCGGAATACGTAATAATAACAGTAGCGTAGGCGAAGCTCCATCTTCGGGGTCACAGGCAATGCTGACGATGGGAGATGATCCTAGTTGTCGTAACCTTCCTGGGGTCCATCCTCTAGGTACTCCTCTTCATAGTCTGGCCACGGGAATAGCCAGGCACAAAGCCATGAGTACTCTTTAAGTACTCGCAAACTAATACTAACAAGTGAAGGGGGTTTTTGATAATAGGACACTAGGCTCTAGAGTTGTTTTGCAAAAAGCCAGATTTATCTCTACTAAGTTCAGAGAGAAACTAGTCACAATTTTATAACTCCTAAGGGGGGAACTTGTGTTTCGTATCACAACTCTATTATGGTCAAGTCAAAATCTCAATTCATTTCACAAGTCATTTTGAAAACATCTGACGGGGGAACAGTATGGCCACTCCAACTGTCCATAACCGCGGACGCGGCTATTCGAATAGTTTGACACTCTGCAGAGATTGTACACTTTCACCACAACATTCGATACATCCGTCAGGAACAAATCCTGAATTCACCATACTCAGTATGCAGATAATCAATCCTAACCTTTCAATTACACGCCCTGGTATAAGCACCTCTGCTGTGAGTTTGGCCTCCCAACCATGACCAATTGTCATCTTGGGTACTGCACGGGTGTACAATCTTCACAGGGTAGCCTCAGCTCAGACATTGGCCGTGAGGGAACTAATACTAAGGTATATAAGCTTCCAGTCAAGCCCTACCCAATCTTCGGGTATTGTGGTTGTACGATAAAATTGGAATGGTATCGCATCCAGACAACCATCAGTTTTATAAAGGGCTAAGGCTCATGCCTCAACATTTTTGTCACCAAAATCATCTGGTGTTCGGAAACATATGTCAAAACATCTCAGTAAAATGATCCATCATTCTAAGGTTTTCATAACCATTTTCACCAAGTATTCCCATCTAAAGTTGATCAAGTTTTATGCTTAGCACTAGCATCTACAAGTGGGGCTAACACTAATGAGGAGTGGTAAACTAGTGGAATTTCAACTAAGTACAACATTATATCTTAGGATGATATCCAGGTTTCTAACTTAGGCCAAATTTTATGTTCTTTATGCAACCTTCAAATATATCTTTCTAGGATCTATAAGTCACTTAAGTCAACTCTAGGTTAAAACTTTGATAACGAAATAAAGTAGAAGCTTGCAAATAAAACTAGGATTGGGTTATCAAGTGGGTATGACCACATATACTTAAGGCATATAGTTGGCATGGTAACACACCATAGTTTGTTTGCATCACTGCAAGTATAGGCTTGCAAGTATGGGCTTGCACAATATCAGTATAAGCTTGCAAGGGTTAGCTTGCCTTGTGCAGAGCAGTGGTTGAAGTTCTCCTCGGCTTCTTCTTCGTAGAATCCTCCTTCCTCCTCGTATCCTTGGTCGGTACTAGCGTCTATAAATAAATACGATGTACACAGTCACCAAGCAATACTTAACTACTTGCAATCATCACACAAAAGGGTCGTATAGATGATCTAGTATCATCACTAACATTACAAGATTAAGGTTTGGTTTAAATCCCTTTTATTTTTAGAAAAGTAATTTCTACTCATTGAAAAACTACTTAAGATTTAATATTCTCCAAACCAAACATGGGATCATGTTGACACATGTCATCACCACATATTTTAGTCCATGGGAATGTGATTTAAAGTGGTGTCACAATTTAATAAGGTTTTACCCTTTTATTTTAATTAAATAATGTGTCTAGAAATGCCTATGTGGCATTCTTTTATTATTTGAACATTATTTTTGTAAGTAAACCTATATATTTTTATATATTCTGAAAGGTATAGTTAAATGTGATTTTTGAGAGTTGGAATCAACTCAAAATCTATTGTGGTTTAACTTTGAAAAATGTTTGAATGCAGAAAAGCTTCTGCCTTGTTATTTTTACCAAGGATGATCTACAGATCCAAATGACTTTAATCCAACGGGCTTGCATTCAGCATTCCCAGACCTTTCTAACAAAATTGGTTTCATTCAAATTGGTGCACTGAGTCGACCTGGGTTGATTTTTGAAACTGGGTACAGAAGTGTGTTTGAAATAAAATGGAAAAGGTTTAATTCAAACAACCGGGCTGCGCGGGAAGCGATACTGGGCCGGCCTGCTAAGCGCAGCGCTTCCGCGGGCTGTTTAAGTGGCTGTCCCCACGCGTCAGTGAGACGAGGGGGTGCGAAGCAGTATGGGACGATGTGGTGCGTTCGATCTGGTTCTAATCCAACGGCTGAGAGTCATCGTCGACGTTGGGAAACGCCGGCGAGACATAAACCTAGCGCGGCCAGTGGGGGTCGCTGGGGGCTCACCGGGGTGCGGGCGAGGGTCGGCGAGGCGGGCGAACGACGAACTCGACGACGGTAAACTCAGGGGTGGTCGCGGTAGCTCCTGGGGTGGACGAAATCGATGGCGCCCTTCTCCTCCAGAGGCGGCCTGCTCTGGCGCAATTCTGGCGATGCACTGCTCGCCTTGCTCTAGGACTGAGGTGGGGTGGTTCTGGGTGAGAGAGGAGTGGAATGGTGTGAAGAATTCGAGTGGGGGAGTCCTCCTTTTATAGGCTCGACGGCGAGACCGAACGGGATGGGCAGGCGACGGTGGCGACATGGCTATGGGCTGCTAGAGGCATGGCCGGCGGTGGCGATCGCTTGGTGGTCTTCTGGCGATGCTCTACGACTTTAATGCGCGCATAGGGGCGGTGCGGTTTGGTCTATAATGGGCGATGCTCTGCACGGCAAAGGCGGCATGTTCGACGGCGAGCGGGGCTGTGCGGCATGGGGCGGCGAACGGGGATGTCTGGCGGTCTCCTGAGTCGGTGGTGATCGAGTATGCACGCGGCGAGTGCGGCGCGCGGTCTGTGGGCTTCGGTCGAGGTTGGCGCTCTGGCGCATGCTCGGCATGGTTGTTGGCGAGCTGGGCGCGGTCTGTGCGTGTGGTCTAGTGGCTGGCAGGGTTCGAGCGCTGGACAGGGGGTAGCGATGGACGGTGGGCTGTGTCCTAGACATGTTGTTTCGGCTTGGTGCTTGCTCTGGCTAGCTAGCCATGGTCGGCTGGCAAGGGGGTGCTCGGGTTGGCATGGCATGGGGCAAAGGGTAGGGGCTAGAATTGTTCCAAGCACTGGTTGGCACTGAGGGAGACAAGGGTGATTAATGGTGAACATTGTTTAGTCAATTTACTGCTCAAAACAGTGAAGTTTGGCCAAATTGATTTATTGCCTCCAAGTGTTTGATGAAATGGCCGCAAGAAGTCAAGTTTTTAATTTTGAAAAGATTTTTGGTGGGTGTCCTAGGTTGGTGCTGGTGAGTCTGCAGATGCTTGGGTTTTGAAAGTTGAGCTTGTTTGAGTGGTTTTTGAAAAAGTGGTATCTTCCCATATGATATAGATTCAATTTTGAATTGTCATTTAAACCATGCATTTGAAAGTTTATGGATGATCACAAGGTGGGCCTTGATACTTTGTTATGAGTACAATCAAGGGGTGCAAAGATCCAGAAAAGTTTCTGTTAGGTTTTGAAAGTTTGAGACAGCCAAAGTAGGCATGGGAGTTAAATTGGTCAAAATGACCATTCCCATATTTTATTTGTTTTGATTTACTTGTCTTTAGGAAAAGTGTGGGAAATGTTTAGATGATGTTTATTTCACCTAAGCATCCATTTACAAGCAATGGAACACACAAACAAGGTGGTTCAAAAGAATTCAAAATGAAATGCATACTCACATGCATGCTTCCACTATTTTATTTAGAAAAGTTTTTGTTAACCCTAATTTTGAGGATTAGTGTTTGATGATCCAAGCTTAGTATTTTTGGGATGTTACAAACCTTCCCCCCTTAAACAAAATCTCGTCCTGTGATTTGAAAAAGGATGAAAAAGATTACCTAGGATTTGAAGAGATCGGGAAACTCCGTCCTGATGTGATCTTCGCGCTCCCAGGTAGCTTCCTCTTCTGTGTGGTTGCTCCACTGAATCTTGAGAAACTTGATGCTTCGGGTTCGGGTAGTTCTGAAGGCTTCTTCCAAAATACGGATGGGTACTTCAGGATAGGTTAGGTCATCGTTGATCTCTATGGTCTGGTGATCGATTTTCTTGAACACTTCGGTCTTCTCTGGAACTTCAAGGCACTTGCGAAGTAACGAGATATGGAACACATTGTGCACGGCTGACATCTCTTCGGGTAGTTCCAATTGGTACGACACTTCTCCTTGACGGTTCAGAATCTTGAAGGGTCCGATATATCTGGGGGCTAACTTTCCTTTGAGTTGGAAACGCTGCATTCCCTTCAATGGCGACACTTTCAGATAAACAAAATCTCCTATGTTGAAGGCGAGGTCTCGACGTCTCTTGTCGGCGTAACTCTTCTGTCTGGACTGGGCGGTCTTGAGGTGCTCACGAATCTTATGAACCTTCTCTTCTGCTTCTCGTAGGATGTCGGGTCCGAAAATCTGACTCTCCCATACTTCCGACCAGTTCAAAGGGGTGCGACACTTTCTTCCGTACATAAATTCAAATGGGGCCATTTGCAAACTGGCTTGATAACTATTGTTGTATGAAAATTCTGCAAACGGCAGACAGTCTTTCCACTTGGATCCATATTCTAACACATAGGCTCTCAGCATATCTTCGAGTATTTGATTTACTCGCTCCGTTTGTCCATCGGTCTGAGGGTGATACGCGGTACTGAAATCTAGGCGGGTTCCTAAACCTTCTTGAACTTTCTTCCAGAATCTCGAGGTAAACTGAGTTCCTCGATCCGATACAATGTTCTTAGGGACTCCATGCAAACTAACTATTCTAGCGATGTATAACTCTGCTAGTTTCGAACTCTGATATGTGGTCTTGACGGGCAAAAAATGGGCCACTTTGGACAATCTGTCCACTATGACTCAGATAGAGTCATTTCCCCTACTAGAAGTACGCAATCTGGTGATAAAGTCCATTCCAACGGAATCCCATTTCCATTCCGGAATCTGCAAGGGTTGCAACAATCCAGCGGGTCTTTGATGTCCTGCATTGACTCGCTGACATATATCACACTTGGCGATATAGCTTCCGATTTCTTTCTTCATCTTATGCCACCAAAATTGCTCCTTCAAATTTTGATACATCTTCGTTCCTCCGGGGTGGATAGAATAAAGAGTATCATGAGCTTCCTTCAGAATAACTTCTTTCAACTCAGAATCTGCTGGTACACAAAGGCGTCCTTTGTACCACAGAACTCCTTCTTCGTCTTCGGTGAATCCAGGTACTTTGCCTGTACCGATACGACCCTTGATTCCATCGATACTAGCATTTCCTTTCTGCGCCTCTTTGATCTGGCTGATCAAAGTGGGCTGAAGTTCTATACTAGCCAAAAATCCTTCGCTCACTAATTCCATTCGAAAATCGTCCACTCTTTGTGCAAGCATGGTTGCTCCTTCAAAATCATGGAGTTCAAGCGGCACGACAATCTGCTAAGGGCATCGGCTACCACGTTGGATTTACCAGGGTGATAGTGAATGTCCAGATCGTAATCCTTAATTAGCTCAATCCATCCCCTCTGTCTCATATTCAGCTCCTTCTAAGTGAATATATACTTCAGGCTCTTGTGATCCATATAAATCTCACAACGATTTCCCATTAGGTAATGTCTTCGGGGCAAGAACTATGGCTGCGAGTTCGAGGTCATGGGTTGGGTAATTTTGCTCATGTTGCTTCAATTGTCTAGATAGATAAGATATAACTTTGCCTTCTTGCATTAGCACACATCCGAGACCGATCTTGGATGTGTCACAATACACATCGAAGGGCTTCGTGATATCCGACATGATCAAGATTGGGGCTGAAATCAATCTCCTCTTGAGTTCTTGAAAACTCGCTTCACATTTGTCAGTCCATTCAAACTTCTTGTCCTTCTTCAGTAATTGGGTCATAGGTCTGGCGATACTTGAGAATCCTTCTACGAACTTGTGGTAATATCCCGCCAATCCGAGAAATGCACGAACTTGGGTTTGAGTGGTTGGGGCTTGCCAATCTTCTACATCTTTTACTTTGGCAGGGTTAACGGCAATTCCTCCGGCTGATACAATGTGACCGAGGAATCCTACCTCCTGTAACCAGAATTCACATTTTCTAAACTTGGCATACAACTGATGCTCTCTAAGGGTTCCAAGAATGGTCCTTAGGTGTAGCTCATGTTCTTCTTCTGATTTGGAGTAAATCAGAATGTCATCGATGAAAACAACGACAAACTTATCCAGGAAGTCCATAAAAATCTTATTCATGAGGTTCATGAAATATGCGGGGGCATTGGTTAATCCAAAAGACATGACAGTATACTCGTATAATCCATATCTGGTGGTAAAGGCAGTCTTTGAAATATCCTCTGCACGAATCTTGAGTTGATGATAAACAGTTCTAAGATCAATCTTAGAAAACACTTTGGCACCGGTCAACTGATCAAACAAATCTTCTATCTTGGGCAAGGGGTACTTGTTCTTGATGGTGATATCATTCAACTTCCGATAATCCGTACACAAACGGTTACCTCCATCTTTCTTGTCCACAAACAAGACAGGTGATCTCCATGGTGACGCACTTGGTTGAATCAATCCGATTTCCAGCATGGCATCCAGTTGCTTCTTCAGTTCTTCTAGCTCCGATGGGTTCATACTATAGGGTCTTTGGGCTATGGGTCCTGTTCCGGGGATTAGTTCGATGATAAACTCGATATCCCGATCAGGGGGCATACCGGGCAAAACATCTGGAAATACATCGGGGTATTCACAGACTATCCGGACTTGGTCAATGGTAGGTTGGGTTATACTCTTGTTGCACTTGAATTGACGAGGTAAGGTTTCAGATATATGCTCGACTGATATTCCGGCTGTACTGGTCATGGTGATGGCTTTCTTGGCACAGTCAATCAATCCTTTATGTTTGGACATCCAATCCATTCCTAGTACTACTTCCAAACCTTTAGTTCCGAGTACTATCAGATTAGCATAAAAATCAATGCCATGGATTCTGATAGGGACGGCTTTGCAAATTTTCCTAGCCTTGGTGGTTGATCCCGGAATTTGAATAATCATTACATGCTTCAGTTTGGTTGGTTGAATTTTACTAGTGCATGCAAAGTATTCGGTGACAAATGAATGCGATGCACCAGAATCAAACAACACTCTTGCAAGTACTGAATTAACAGAAAACATACCCAGCACGAAGTCTGGCGCTTCCTGAGCTTCTTCAGCGTGCATGAGAAAAAGACGGCCATTTCGGTTGAGTGAATTTCCTTGGACAAACCTTCTTCCGGGCTGAACACGACGCTGCTGCAGAGCTAGGGCATTAGCATTGGGTGCTGCGGCATTCTTCTTGTTGGGGCATTCGTTGGAGTAGTGACCCTTATTTCCACAGTAATAACAAGTCACTTGCGACTTGTCCTTTGCCTCTACAGGCACGACATTGCTTCCAGTCCTCGGGGCAGTGTTCGTGTTGGTGGCAGCATTGTTGGTGTTGAACTTGGGTGGGGCACGGTTGAAATTGCTAGAGTTGCCGGGGTTGTTGTGATTTCCTCCGGGTCTAGGGTTTCCATGGTTGGGATAGGTGGGACGGTTTATCGGGGGTCGGTTGGTTCTTGGGGCAAATCCTGGAGATGAGTTAGGGCGATACTTTGGGGTCTGATGGGTTCCTGGCTGATGCATCGTACGACGCTTGCGGTTCTCATTGGCTTGGTTGATCTTTCCTTCCATCTGGATGGCAGAGTCGACAAGGGCTTCAATATCCGCAAAGGGGATATTGACTAACACTGTCTGCATCTCATCATGCAGACCATTCAGGAATCTCTCTTTCTTCTTGGCTTTCGTGTCGATCTCATCCGGGGCATACCTAGCTAATGACAAAAATTTGTCACGGTATTCCACTATAGTCATCCTTCCTTGATTCAGTTCTCTGAACTCGTCTCTCATCCTCTTGATCAAACCCGGTGGCACATGGGTTATGCCGAACTTGACCATGAATTCCTCCCAGGTCATCATCTGTCCTCTATTCATTGCACGAACATTGTTCCACCATGCCCTGGCATCTCCGGCTAGATAGTGGGTGGCAAACAGAACTTTCTCGTTGGCTTCCACTCCGGCGGCTTCTAGGTTATTTTCCATGGTTTGCAGCCAATCATCGGCGTCTAGGGGCTCTTCTGACTTAGTGAAAACACGTGGGTTGGTATTCTGGAAATTCTTGAGCTTAGATCCATGGTTATCTTGATTTCCGTGGCCTTGGTTGTTGTGGGCTAGCTGAGCTATCTGTTGCAGAGTGGCTAGGTTGGCTTGACGTTCCGCTCTTTCAACTTCGCGGTCAGAACTCAACATTTGCAGGATCTGCAACATCTGGTCCGGGGATGAATCACTTCCTCCACGTGGCATCTGAAGATTGAGATAGATCATGAGAAAAGAGGGAAATTTCTAAGGTTTCGGGTACTTGAGAAGTTTTTAAAGTTTGACACTGATTTTCTAGCAACTTGCTTTTCATTCGTTCATTCACACGATACAACACACACCACAACAAAGAAAAATAGATGGTTTTAAGAACCATTCTGAAAACTACGATACAGTGGGACCGAGTACTACTCACTACTCTAGTGCTCAAGTGCTACTACTCCTCGGAATCTGTGGCTTCATCATCTTCATCATCATCGATGAAGGCGAAATCATCCTCATCGGTGAAGAAGTCCATAGCCCGATCCTCCAGAAAATCATCATCATCGCTGAGATAGGAGTAGGGGTCTCCACGAAGATTCTCTCCTGCATTCTCCCTTTCCTCCAACTGCATGTCTCTCTCGTGGATGGTCTCTTCCAAAGATGAGATGCGGTGGCGGAGACGGTCAATGATGCGCTCCTTCTTATCGAGCTGACGGCGACGAGACTTGCGATCCTTCGCTAGCATGGCGATGGTTTGGTCCTTTGTCTTGATGATGGCAGACTTGTGGTTGGAGTAGTCACGGCAATTATGCAACTCCTGTTGACGATGGTACATCATGAAGCTAAGGTGGTCCAATTGAGTCTTCAGCTCGGGGTGGTATGGGGCTTCCAGTGGTTGTCCATTTGCATCATGCCTTGGGCAGAACTCAAAGCGGGTTCCCTTGATCTGATTGATACTCTGCCCACACAGACGGGCAAGAGCTTCCTGCATGGCCCTGGCAAGTCCATCGAGCCAGTTGTTCTCTATTAAGGTAAACTGAATTCCCTCAGCAGTGGGAGGTTCAATCTTTCCTCGGAGACATGCAACAATTAGCCACTGCAGATCTTCTCCTCCTTGATCATTGAGCTGAGCTCCAAAGAACTCGGGCTGCGAACGCTCCAGAAGTTCTGAAAGCTGGTCCAAATCCCTCTCAAAGATAAGGTCTCCTCCATTCCCCAACTGATAAAACTTGTGGTACTTCATGTCCATCTATAAGAATATAGGATGAGTAAGTTAGTAGAGTGATCAAGTGTGTCAAAATTTTATGTATTTTGCAAGAGTTTTTGAGGAACATGAATTTTCATGAAAGAATCAGAGAGATGAGAAGGAGAATAAGTTTTTGTAAATATTTGCTTCCTTTGGTCTTGAAACTAAGTTTTTGATTCAAACGTCCAGTCTAACTAGGGTCTCCTATGGTCAGGATGGCTCTGATACCAACTTGTCAACACCCGGATTTTTAATCCCAGATGCCTGTTATGCCATACATCGCAATCCCAGGATTACCATTTTTGCGAGACATAACAGAATTGGATACCACAGTACATCATCCATTACAAACCATATATAAGGTCTTACACAAATAGGGATCTCATGATCCAGTTCTTAATACAACTTCAAGCAGCGGAATACGTAATAATAACGGTAGCGTAGGCGAAGCTCCATCTTCGGGGTCACAGGCAATGCTGACGATGGGAGATGATCCTAGTTGTCGTAACCTTCCTGGGGTCCATCCTCCAGGTACTCCTCTTCATAGTCTAGCCACGGGAATAGCCAGGGACAAAGCCATGAGTACTCTTTAAGTACTCGCAAACTAATACTAACAAGTGAAGGGGTTTTTTGATAATAGGACACTAGGCTCTAGGGTTGTTTTGCAAAAAGCCAGATTTATCTCTACTAAGTTTAGAGAGAAACTAGTCACAATTTTATAACTCCTAAGGGGAGGGAACTTGTGTTTCGTATCATAACTCTGTTGTGGTCAAGTCAAAATCTCAATTCATTTCACAAGTCATTTTGAAAACATCTGAAGGGGGAACAGTATGGCCACTCCAACTATCCATAACCGCGGACACGGCTATTCGAATAGTTTGACACTCTGCAGAGATTGTACACTTTCACCACAACATTCGATACATCCGTCAGGAACAAATCCTGAATTCACCATACTCAGTATGCGGATAATCAATCCTAACCTTTCAATTACACGCCCTGGTATAAGCACCTCTGTTGTGAGTTTGGCCTCCCAACCATGACGAACTGTCATCTTGGGTACTGCACAGGTGGACAATCTTCACAAGGTAGCCTCAACTCAGACCTTGGCCATGAGGGAACTAATACTAAGGTATATAAGCTTCCAGTCAAGCCCTACCCAATCTTCGGGTATTGTAGTTGTACGATAAAATTGGAATGGTATCGCATCCAGACAACCATCAGGTTTATAAAGGGCTAAGGCTCATGCCTCAACATTTTTGTCACCAAAATCATCTGGTGTTCGGAAACATATGTCAAAACATCTCAGTAGAATGATCCATCATTCTAAGGTTTTCATAACCATTTTCACCAAGTATTCCCATCTAAAGTTGATCAAGTTTTATGCTTAGCACTAGCATCTACAAGTGGGGGTAACACTAATGAGGGGTGGTAAACTAGTGGAATTTCAACTAAGTACAACCTTATATCTTAGGATGATATCAAGGTTTCTAACTTAGGCCAAATTTTATGTTCTTTATGCAACCTTCAAATATATCGTTCTAGGATCTATAAGTCACTTAAGTCAACTCTAAGTTAAAGCTTTGATAACGAAATAAAGTAGAAGCTTGCAAATAAAACTAGGATTGGGTTATCAAGTGGGTATGACCACATATGCTTAAGGCATATAGTTGGCATGGTAACACGCCATAGTTTGTTTGCATCATTGCAAGTATAGGCTTGCAAGTATGGGCTTGCACAATATCAGTATAAGCTTGCAAGGGTTAGCTTGCCTTGTGGAGAGAAGTTGTTGAAGTTCTCCTCGGCTTCTTCTTCGTAGAATCCTCCTTCCTCCTCGTATCCTTGGTCGGTACTAGCGTCTATAAATAAATACGATGTACACAGTCACCAAGCAATACTTAACTACTTGCAATCATCACACAAAAGGGTCCTATAGATGATCTAGTATCATCACTAACATTACAAGATTAAGGTTTGGTTTAAATCCCTTTTATTTTTAGAAAAGTAATTTCTACTCATTGAAAAACTACTTAAGATTTAATATTCTCCAAACCATTTACACATGTCATCACCACATATTTTAGTCCATGGGAATGTGATTTAAAGTGGTGTCACAATTTAATAAGGTTTAACCTTTTATTTTAATTAAATAATGTGTCTAGAAATGCCTATGTAGCATTCTTTTATTATTTGAACATTATTTCTATAAGTAAACCTATATATTTTTATATATTCTGAAAGGTATAGTTAAATGTGATTTTTGAGAGTTGGAATCAACTCAAAATCTATTGTGGTTTAACTTTGAAAAATGTTTGAATGCAGAAAAGCTTCTGCCTTGTTATTTTTACCAAGGATGATCTACAGATCCAAATGACTTTAATCCAACGGGCTTGCATTCAGCATTCCCAGACCTTTCTAACAAAATTGGTTTCATTCAAATTGGTGCACTGAGTCGACCTGGGTTGATTTTTGAAACTGGGTACAGAAGTGTGTTTGAAATAAAATGGAAAAGGTTTAATTCAAATAATTGAGCTGCGCGGGAAGCGATACTGGGCCGGCCTACTAAGCGCAGCGCTTCCGCGGGGTGTTTAAGTGGTTGTCCCCACGCGTCAGTGAGACGAGGGGGTGCGAAGCGGTATGGGACGATGTGGTGCGTTCGATCTGGTTCTAATCCAACGGCTGAGAGTCATCGTCGATGTTGGGCAACGCCGGTGAGACAGAAACCTAGCGCAGCTAGTGGGGGTCGTTGGGGGCTCACCAGGGTGCAGGAGAGGGTCGGCGAGGCGGGCGAACGACAAAGTCGACGACGGAGAACTCAGGGGTGGTCGCGGCAGCTCCTGGGGTGGATGAAATCGATGTCGCCCTTCTCCTCCAGAGGCGGCCTGCTCCGGCGCAATTCCGGCAATGCGCTGCTCGCCTTGCTCCAGGACTGAGGTGGGGTGGTTCTAGGTGAGAGAGGAGTGGAATGGTGTGAAGAATTTGAGAGGGGGAGTCCTCCTTTTATAGGCTCGACGGCGAGACCGAACGGGATGGACAGGCAACGGTGGCGACATGGCTACAGGCTGCTAGAGGCATGGCCGGCGGTGGCGATCGCTTGGTGGTCTCCTGGCGGTGCTCTACGGCTTTAATGCGCGCGTAGGGGCGGTGCAGTTTGGTCTAGAACGGGCGATGCTCTGCGCGGCAGAGGAGGCATCTTCGACGGCGAGCGGTGGCTGTGCGACATCAGGCGGCGAACGGGGATGTCTGGCGGTCTCCTGGGTCGGTGGTGATCGAGTATGCACACGGCAAGGGCGGCGCGCGGTCTATGGGCTTCGGTCGAGGGTGGCGCTCTGGCGCATGCTCGGCATGGTTGCTGGCGAGCTGGGTGCGGTCCGTGCGTGTGGTCCAGGGGCTGACAGGGTTCGAGAGCTGGACACGGGGTGGCGGTGGACGGTGGGCTGTGTCCTAGACATGCTGTTTCGGCTTGGTGCTTGCTCTGGCTAGCTAGCCGTGGTCGGCTGGCAAGGGGGTGCTCGGGTTGGCATGGCATGGGGCAAAGGTAGGGGCTAGAGTTGGTCCAAGCACTGGTTGGCACTGAGGGAGAGAATGGTGATCAATGGTAAACATTGCTTAGTCAATTTACTGCTCAAAACAGTGAAGTTTGGCCAAATTGATTTGTTGCCTCCAAGTGTTTGATGAAATGGCCGCAAGAAGTCAAGTTTTGAATTTTGAAAATATTTTTGGTGGGTGTGCTAGGTTGGTGCTGGTGAGTCTGCAGATTCTTGGGTTTTGAATGTTGAGCTTGTTTGAGTGGTTTTTGAAAAAGTGGGATCTTCCCATATGATATAGATTCAATTTTGAATTGTCATTTAAACCATGCATTTGAAAGTTTCTGGATGATCACAAGGTGGGCCTTGATACTTTGTTATGAGTACAATCAAGGGGTGCAAAGATCCCGAAAATTTTCTGTTAGGTTCTGAAAGTTTGAGACAGCCAAAGTAGGCATGGGAGTTAAATTGGTCAAAATGACCATTCCCTTATTTTATTTGTTTTGATTTACTTGTCTTTAGGAAAAGTGTGGGAAATTTTTAGATGATGTTTATTTCACCTAAGCATCCATTTACAAGGAATGGAACACACAAACAAGGTGGTTCAAAAGAATTCAAAATGAAATGCATACTCACATGCATGCTTCCATAATTTTATTTAGAAAAGTTTTTGTTAACCCTAATTTTGAGGATTAGTGTTTGATGATCCAAGATTAGTATTTTTGGGATGTTACAGTAGATCTTCCTACATTGTCTTCTCGTAGGCAGTCTTCTGGCTTGGAGTCGAAAGACGCAGTCTTTCCACCTTAGAGCTTTACTTGGGGTCATCGAGGTTGGGGGTAGATCCTTCGTCTTGGATCAAGGTGTGACGCTTGAGTTGAGATCCTCGAGTGACGCCTTATTTCAACTACCTTCCTATGGTGGTTACTTAGAGAAGCTGTAAAGGTTAACTCGGGGTTGTTTTAGTGGTTAGCGACGGTTCTTCTTGGTCCTTCGTAGGGGTGGAGGCATGTTAGCTTCAGAGTGGTGGTCATATCTCGAGCTCTTTTGTGTTGCTTTGGGTTGATGACGGAGTAGACTCGTTGTCCTTGGGCCTCCTTATCTTCCGTAATCTTGGGACGTTTGTTTTATGGTGAGGACTTCCCGTTGATTTGGCGGAGAGTTGACTAGGTCGTTGCTCCTTTGGGGCGATTAGAACTAAGGCATGAGCATGAGTTGTCAGGGATTTCTTTATGAGGCCATTCTGCTGAGGAGAGTTTTTAGCTATGGGGTTACGGAAGTTAGCGTCGAGATACGCCAACAAAGGCGGTCACCTAATAGGATCGAGTGACCGAGGCAGACACGCAACACATTCCAAGCATCATACACGCACATGACAAGCAAACAAGGCACACCATCGATACTAAGGGGTGACTACATTCCATAAGGGGAATCCTATTTTAGGGATGCTAATCCTAAGTACGGACATTACGGGGGTCTTATCTTTTGTCCGGCCATCTTTTTTCATTGGTGTAGTACTTGATATATTTGGGAGCGATGAAGGACTCCGTTGGTAAGGCGATCTTGTAGTGTCTTTCGTCGTGGGTAGCTCCTTTGTTTTGCTTATCTTGAGGTCTCTTCGTTCAGGGATCTCCGTCTTCATAGTCTTCAAGTTGGACTTTATTTTGTAAAAGTAGAACATTTGAAGTAGATGAGATATAGAGTAATATATTTTCAAAATGTTTAAGTCAGAGAAGATGAGATAAGAAATCCTTCGAAAATATTTTGAGAAAATAGTTTTTGAAACCCGTTGTATTTCCAAAATAGGGGTTATGATGTATAACGTCCATGCTAACTAAGGTCTCCTATAGTCAGGATGGCTCTGATACCAAGTCTGTGGCACCCAGGATTTATGGTCCGGGAATACCCGTTATGCATAAAATTCACGTTCCCATGATCAGTGAGCTGTGAGCATAACCGACTAGTATCATTACAACATCCATATAGTAACGAGTACAAAACTTACAAAGTGTCCATTATGGTGAATACAACACAAATAGCGGAAGTCTTCAGCGCAGAGCCCGTGCCTTAACCTACAGGCAACTGACTGGGAAGACGGCCTAGCTCGCATAGACGTCAGCACCTTCATCACTTCTTAACATCTGCAATCTGGCCAAGTAAATATCCAGGGACAATGTCGGTGAGTACTTTGAATGTACTCGCAAACCACCGAGACAAGGTAACAAAGATAATGCAATATAGCTGTGGTAGGATGGCTCCAAGAGAGGTTCTTTTATAAACTAGTTTCTCTTGTAGATATAGCATTTCTCTATATCTTTGTTGAAAAAAACTTTTGGAAAACATTTTGGAAACCCTTTTGAAAAGTTTTAGGAAAACACTAGTATTGGGTCACCCATTTGTCTTTCCTTCCGGTCATCGCATGACCAAACTCCTTCTTCCTTTTTCCGACCATCCCATGGTCAAAACAATTTCAAGCCATTTATTTTCTGAAGTCCTTTTTGAAAACAAAACCATCATCCCCATACATCAGCCATCACGACCGTCCATGACCAAGGACTCGGCTATTAAAATAGATTTACACTCTACAGAGGTTGTACACTATACCCACACCATCCGATTGCCCGTCCCTGATCCGCACCGATCGTGGGTCGAATAACCGGTCAAGACCTTCCGAATGCCCTCTCCGATACAAGTGCCTATACTATGAGGTTAACCCCCTCAAAACCAGGATGCCCTATATAGTCACAAGCCAACAGGAGCGCGTTTTGCACCCCGCAGGGTGTGCGCTTTCAATGAGGGGATCATAGTATCGTCTGGCCGCCATTTAGACGGTATTTACCAACCCAATACCAATGTTTCACATGGTCCTTTACAGGGGAAACCCAGCCTCCGGGAATTTGTTCTTCCCCGTAGTAGTTTGAGACACCTATACCGGATTAGACAAACTTCCAGCCCAGCCCCGTCCCATTCCAGAGTAATGTGGTTGCACGGGTGAATTGTTCAAGCATTAGGAATTATACAGCCGGGCGTGTTTTCGTAAACATTTTTCCTCCATATTTTGTCAACCTTTTGTAAAACAAAACCTCTCTCATTTTCCAAACCACTTGGTAGGCCAAGTCTCACCAAGGTTTTCTCATAAAACATTTTCGTAAATCTTTTTCCGGGGTCTTCCCATCCTACACTTTTGTTTGGGCTAAAACGGGGTCTCCAAGAGGTTATGGTGTTAACACCATCTACCCTACTAAAGGAAGGTTGGTATTATACAAAGGGGTTGTAACTAATGGTACTAAGGGGTAAACATTTGGAGGAGCCAAACATTCCCCATATAAAACATATCATAGTAAAACAAATGCACTTTGCATAAATGAGTAGATAAAACATGCATAGATAAAATAATAGAACAAGGGGTATGAGCAAGAAGGCGGCTTGCCTGTGACCAGCGAGATGTCCCGTGACTTCCTTAGAATACCAGAAAACCCATAATGATAGCGATAACAATGCTCCGAGGCTTGCTTCTTCCCGACGGCACGCAATCGCAACTATCGCCTTTATCGAGCATACTTGCAAACAAACAACACCACAATCAATACAAGGCATACCAACATCAAACCATACAGCAAACAAGAGATAAATACAAGATATAAATCAGTAGGATGTTGGAGGATTTGATTTGATTGGATTGCGAGAAGATTTGGAGGCCTTATGGAAAGGATCCCTTTGGATTTATAATCTAGGGACTACCTAAGGGAGGGTTTTTTGACCAAGGGCTTGATCTGAGAAATATCAATGTGCAAACATGATACCCTCAGATAGTTATTGATAAAATGAAGCCAACAAAAGTGGTTTCACTATTTTATCAATTACCAAAGATTTATAATGGATTTTATAGTGATTAAAGCTCTAGTTTTAGGAAGTAATTCACCAGAACTTCTATGGAGTTCCAAAAATTATTTCCTTGGGTGATTAGGTAGTATTTGGTGGACTGATTCTCTGAGACTTGGATTCACCCTAAAAATATTACCAGAATGCCCCTGAGAAATTCTCAAAGACAGTACTAGATAGGATTTGTCTTTTTCACCAGAGTAAACCTATAGAAGCTTTTGATGCGATTCCAATGGTACTGGTTAGATAATGATAATACCTTTCTGAAGAAGTTTGTATCGCTCTTTGTGGAGTTACAGAACTATTTTGGTGATTTAAATAGTGAATAAACTATAGACAAAATTGTTTAATTCACCATAAATCAATAAAGGCTCAATAAATATTGGGCTCCTGGGTTTTGGTACCTAGGGTTATATAGGTTTACTAGGAGTTGGAATTAGGTGAAGACCTCATTTGGTTTGACCTAGAGAAATTTCTAAAGCCAGAAATGCTCTGTTTTTATTATTTTTGCTACAGATAATATAGGAAGCAAATTTAGGTGGGACCAGTGTGACATGCAAGGTATGGATAATAGATTCCATTATCAATTGGATTTACTCCATTTGGATAATCCAAACTTTCTAGAAGAATTTAATAGTGGAAGGAATACACTTGGCCATTTTATTTTCTATGGTCCATCCATGCAATACTTTGGGTAAACAAGGATACTACATGTTGTGGAAAACCTTGGGGAAAATTTCCATATTTTTATCTGGAAGAAAACATATTGTTTTCAATTTCTTTTTGATTTAAAGTAAACATGAAGATCTGAGATGAATAATATCTATTGGAAAAAGAGAAAAGGGGGCTAGGGAAAATGGCCTTGGGCCGGCCCATTGCGACGCCCACGCGCGCGCGGCAGACATGCACGGGCTACTGGCTCGGGGCCCATGAGTCAACGGACCATAGGGTGAAGGGGTATGGAGAGATGAGGGCCGCCGAATCTAGGCGAGATTGACAGCTCTCAGTCATCTCCCTCCTCTGTCGCGGGGAAATAGGAAGGGGGAAACCCTGGAGGGGCGGCGACGGTTGCAGGGGTTCACCTAAGGGTGCGCCAGCACTGGGGAGGGGTCGGGGAGGACCCGGTGTTGCGAGGGGAGCTCGGAGAGGAGCGACAGCCTCCTTTTCCGCGAGGGAGGGTAGCTCCCGGGTAGCACCGACAGCGCTGACGTGGAGCCTCGTCGGGGAGGTGCCTAGAGGCTGTCCTGCGCCAAACAAACAGCAGGGTTAGATGCAGGGAGAGGAGGGCAGCATGGTAGGGTGACATGCATAGATAAAAAGGGCAAGGAGGAGGCCACGCGATCTTGTTCTTGTCCATGGCCGAGGGGGAGAGTTTCTCTTCTCCTTTGCTCTGTGTATCTGTAGGAGGAGCTGGGGCTTGTTGGGGAGGTAAGGGAGGTGAAATGAGGCAGTGGGGCAGTGTGGTACTGGCCTCTGGCCTAGTAAACCAAGTGGGGAAGGTGTTTGATGGACTAGGTCCATTTTTAAGCATGGAGGAGTGGTGCTGCTCGAGGATAGGGCAAGAGGGGCGATGGAGAGAGGGGTGTGGGGACCTCTGGTCGAGAAGGGGGAGGGTACAGGCCTGCTGCAGCTGCTGGGTGAGTAAAGAGGGTTACAAGGCAAGAGGGTTAAAGAAATGGGCATATGTTCCCTTCTCTCCTTCCTCCAAGCACAAGAGGACAAAGGAGGGAATGAGCACTGAAGTGCTACAGTAATGGGCAACCAAGGGGGTACTGAGTACTAGAGTGAAGTGATGTGCAAGTTTTGGGGTTGATTAGATTTGGTTTGATGCAAGGTTTGACTAGTTTGCCATATTTGATCAAAGCTTGGGTTGTGAAAGAAGTCCAAAAATTTACATTGGCCAAGATGGATAAAGGTCACTTGTAGAAGGATAGGGTCCTTGTACACCTCCAAGATTTATTTGGGATTTTTCTAATGATTAAAGGTGCACTTAAACTTAAATATTCAAATAGTCTAGAAGTAGTTTCTAGAAGCTTACTTGATAAATTTACAAGGGAAAAGCTTGGATTTTGATGTGATATGGTCCCAAATACCATATTACACATTGGAGAATTTATTTGGAATTTATTGAGGTGGAAAGGTATTTTTAAGGAATTATTTCTTGTTTCTGCTATTTAAGAAAAAGGGCAAAAAGAAATAATAAAGAGTCTCAAAGATATTTATTTTTGAGTTAGAAATATGGGATATCATAAATAGGCATAAAATGTGCCTTGAGTTGGCAAGGTGATTTGGAGAAAAACAAACTTGCCTTTATGGACAAGGATTTGAGAATTTGGTAAGTATAGGAAATTAAATAGTTTAATTATCCAAATAATTATGGGAAATTATTTGGGGAAGCTTAAATCCAAGGTAGATGATGTAACTTGATTTATGAATCAAATTCAACCTTGAGTTTTGAAGAAAGGTGGTGAAACGGATGGAAACTATATTTGGGAGGATCTAGGGTTGTGTTATTTTCATGCCACCCAAACAGGGTTGGATTAGGGAGCTCATAGCTCACCTTGGTAGAAGGACTATATGGATGGATAGAACAAGTCATATAGATGATCATGGAATCATGAGTTGGGCTTGTTTGCATTTGAGGTGGTGTGGAGGAGATGGCAAACTTTGTTGAAAATAAGGATGGCATAGCAGATACATCAGGTAGCATCCTAAACCCTGTGGGTTTAAGAAGCACAAGGCTTCAATGGAAACAAGTGAAGTGGGGGTTTATAGGGCATGGTTAGTAGATCATAACCAAGCAAAGATTTTTTTCAAGGGGAGGTGGCATATAGATGTGAGCTTCTGCCAAAGTAGGCATGTTGACTAGTTTTGCATAAAAGATTACCATGATGTCAACAAAACCATCATGGATGGGTTGGATTAAGAATGCTTTACCCAAGGGGAAAAGTGGGATTTTGTAGTACTAATGATGTACTACAATATGGTTCCAATACATTCTCAATAATGCACATAGGTTGGAAAAGGTAGAGCTCCAAAGATTGAATCTAGATAATAAATCCAAACTTGGCCATTTTGGCAGAGTTAGGGTTTTAGACTAGAGTGCTAGTGTAGATGATTGTGAGAGGATGCTAAGTTCCAAACCCATGATCAAGGAGATGATGTTGAAGTGTTAAATAAGTAGATAGGATCCATACTTTAGATTGGGTCTTCACTGAGTTGGAACAATTAGAAGGGGTTATCCCTGGATTGATCTGATTAGGAGGGGAGATGATCACCTTAGTGTCTTAGGATAGATCTAGACTTGGATGCTTGATATGAGATGGATGATCACAATCATGATTAGGTCCTAAGGGATGATATACTAGATTAGCTCACTCTAGTTCCTAAGCAACCAATGCAATCAGCAGATCAAGGCAATTCATTAGACAGCAGATCAAGGCAATTCATCCTATCAAACTTATCCAACTACTACTAGGGTTACCATCAAGCCTAGCTTGAGGTAGGGATGGGTATTTTGAATTGGTTATGTTTTGAAGTAAGATAAGTAACTCCTAGTATTTCTACTAAGATTAGAATGAAGAGGTTTTGAATAGAGGTTTTGGAAAACCTAGGGGTAAGAGTACTTAAGAGTTCTGTCTTGAAAACATAAGGAGATTATATTTTAGTTCTCCATAGTTTTGTTAATAGAACTAATAAAATATTTTTTTTGTCAAAGTCATCTTGGCTCAGGTTTTGAAATGCCAAAACATTTGAGAATATGAAAGATGAGCGAAGACATCTCTTTTGTAAAATAGCTTTTGTCAACTAGTGTTGAGATAAGAAGTATATCATCTAATACACAAACAGTTGTAGGAACACAAGAAAGCAAGTAAACAAACATTGCACATGTAATAAGAAAAAATTTGTTCCCCCTGATTTTTGCCTTTTGGACAACAGTTCAAGGTTGCTGAAATTGGGATGTTACAGCCATCATCAGCACCGATGCCTCTCCATCAACCATCTATGTTTCCCCCATCCATGAGTGAGTAATCCCCCACTGTAGGCTATATGGATGGTAGGGATTGGATGAGTTCTATCATGTAATCGGATAAGATTGTCAGGGCATGGTACCTAGTATCTCTATTAGTGCTATTTGACTTTGTTGCAACTTGTTGTGCTTAATGGTTGTCACTAGGGCCTGAGTTCCATGATCTCATATCTGAACTTATTATTTATTCATTATTGTAGTATTGTTTCTGATCTTATCTGCAAGTTGTGTACACATATCATTGTCTGGATCCAAAGGCCCCGAAGTGACAGAAATTGGGACAACCTAAGGGGATGGCTATGATGTGAGGATCACATCTGTTCATGGAGTGTTAATGCTTTTTGTCGTGGGAATGACAACGGCAGATGCTGCGATCGGTGGCGAGTAGTAGAACATGGGGCAAGGGCGGCCAGCCATCTGCGGTGCAAGATGAGGGCGGAGACACAGGGTTTTACCCAGGTTCGGCACCCCGGAGGGTAAAGACCTACTCCTGCTAGATTGTATTATGATGGAAGTACAATGGGGCGAGCTCGGCGGCTAGGCGGCGAGTCGCTTGGGTGGATGATGGAACGTACCCTCTACACGCCCCCTAGGGAGGTTTATATAGACTCACCCCCTAGGGTTTACAGATCTTAACCGAATCAGTTAAGGTTTTGGCAATCGTTTAACCTAATCCGACTGGGCCTATCTACTCTCCTGGGCCTTCAGCTTCCAGTCGCTTGAATCCACGCCAGGTCCTGGTCCATTCGCCGTCCCGCAGGCCCACACGCCAGTTCCTGGGCCGGTCGGAAACGTCCTGCTGGGTATACCCCAGTAGGCATATCCCCATCAGTAGTCCCCGAGGCCATCATCGGTTGGTCGCAGGTGTTCGTTGGCAGTCGGAGTATACGAGTCCAATGCGGACCCAGTTGAATCGGCGGCGGACTCCTGAATAAAGGAAAAACCAGTTACTCTAGTCACAATGATAGCGGTTAATTGGGTCGCAGCTCGGCGAACGGGTCGGCGAATGTGCAGTCACTGTTGTAGTGATCGAGTAGGCGAGTCGAACGGACGAAGTTGGACCGTTAGATGAGGTCAGACTAGCCGTTGGGGTAATCCAACGGTAACTTTTGGTGTAATCACCGCGTAGTAACGGCTCCCGAAATTGGCGGGTAGCAACCGCTATATAAGGGAAATGGCAGGCGATCGGGAAGACACTCCTTCATCTTTCCTCCGATTTTGCCCACCTCCGTTTTCCTCCGCATCGCGATCCAATCGATCCAGAAACCTTCGACCTCCGCGAACCTTTCAACCAATGGCCCCCTCCACCAAACCATGGGGCAGGTCCAAGTGCACCAGGGCGCTACTGGCATCCTTCGAGGAGGCCGGGATCCTGCGCGCCGGCAGGTGGCGCATCCCCGCGGCCGGAGAGGTGACTCTGGATCCGCGCGAGGGAGAGTTTATTTGCTTCACCAGCCATCTGGAATGGGGGCTGGGGTTCCCCACGTCTCTCTTCTTCCGGCGCTTCTGCGCCTTATACGCGATCTAGCCGTCGGACCTGGGCCCGCACAGCATCGAGCAGCTCGCCATTTTCGTGGCGTTCTGCGAGTGCTACCTGGGCTGCAGGCCCTACTGCCCCCCGTGTCAAGATCAGTTCCACGGGAGGATCAGTCGTGAAGAATCAGGCGGCCCAATGTTGGCAGCGGGTGGCCTGACATTCCAGTTGAAGTCGAAGGCCTCCTTCTTCGACCTGATGCTGCCTGCCAAGGCAGCAAGCGAGTGGAAGAAGTCCTGGTTCTACGTCACCGAGGCGACTCCAGATGGCGAGGTAGCGATCCCGAGGTACTCCGCCGACCGGCCCGAACCGCGCCGTCTCCAGGTCGTCAAGCTCCCATTAGACCAGCGGATGGTCGTGGATGAGATGCTTCAAACCATCCGCGGCTTGAAGAATAAAGGCCTGCAAACCATCAACCTGTACAACTGCTGGTTCGGGCGGCGACTCGTTCCCCTGGCCTGCCGCGAGCATTACATGTACGAGTACACGGGCAGGGAAGACTTGACGAAATCCTGCCTCGCCGAGTGGAAACTCGAAGACTACGTCCTGGTGTTGAAGAAGATCACCCATGCAGCATACCTGGACACGAAGGCCGGGGTCGCCCCTACACTGCAAAGCATCCAGCTCTGATGGTAAGTCGCTGCTTTTGCTACCATTTGTAGTCGCAGTTGACGCTGTCGCAGTTGTATTGATGTTGTCTCATGCTTGCTGCAGTTATTTCAAGTGGTGGAAGGGTGGCTCCCACCCGCGGACGACGAGAACTCGAGCTCGTCCGTCCAGGACGGGGGCGAGTCGCCTCCTGCCATGGGTGGTGTCGGGAGCGAAGCGAGTGATGACGACGACGATGAGCCCAGGGAAGAGGCCACCCCAATGGTTCACGAAACTCGCGGGCAACATCAGCGCGAACTCGAGACGAGTAGAAGCCTTGAACGTCATGACGACGACGACGAGCTTCCCGAGCACACCTCGCATCGCGAGGCCACACCATCGAAAAAGAAGAAGAAGAAGGAAGTGAAGGCTCCACCAAAGAGGAAGACGAGGCCGGCAAAACAGGCATCTCCGCCTCGTTTGGCGAGTAGTTCCGACGCCACCAGCTTGGCCAAGGATGAAGCGCCGCAGACGACAGCAGCACCGGATGCTGCTGCCGCTCTGGATGAGGTACCTCTGGCCTCTCTTCCCCCCCCCCCTATTCGCCCCAGTCTCTGGGTTGGGTGTTGCTCCAGCCGCAGCAGCTTCACCTCCCAGGAGAGCTCCTGCCGAAGTCGCTCCGGAAGCTCCTGTCGCGGCCTCGTCGTCGAAGAGGCCTTCCGTGTCTTGGGCACATGATGTTTTGGAGATGGGCCTTAGTCGGAAACTGGGCCCCGAACTGGAGAGGCCGGCCGGCATCCGCACGGGTCTGCGGCGAAGTAAGTTTCATTCGTCTGCTTGCCTTTCGTTGTATTCGGACCACTTTGCTCATATAATCAATTCGCAGGACTTGAGTTAAGTAGATAGGCCACCCGTCCGTGGCCAAGGTGCTGCCAGTCGTCGTCGAGGAGGACGCCTCACGGAAGAGGAAAGCCGATGAGGTCGTTGCCCCGCAGACAATGCTAAGAAGGCCAAGGGTGACGATGTCGTCACTGTCTCTGACGACACGACGGCTGCTCCGAGTGATCCTCCTACTGCGACGGAGGCGGCCTTGAAGACCAAGGAGGATATTTCCTCGCCTGGGATGGCCGAGTCGGCTCCTCTTGGTGCTGGAGCGTCCACCGCGACCTTCCCCCGCTTTATGGCCAAAGCGGCCACAACGAGTGGTACATCGCCATCAAGCCGCGCGCCTGGGGTCGCCGAAACGGAGGTCGAGCAGCGTTGCGGACACACTCCAGCTCTTCTCGCATCTGTGGACGCGCTGCAGCTTCACGGCATGCTGGGCGTAGCCATCCAGGTATGTCCAGTCCCCGAGGATTGGGCCACTGAATTTCAGTTGTCAGATTCTTATAGTGTTTTCTTTTATTTGTAGCACCCAGTCCCCGAGTGCCTAGTCGCTAAATTTAAGCGGGTGGGCACTTAGGATTTTTGATCTTCAGTCCCCGAGTGCCTAGTCGCTGAATTTCAGCGGGTGGGCACTTAGGATTTTTGATCTCCAGTCCCCGAGTGCCTAGTCGCTGAATTTCAGCGGGTGGGCACTTAGGATTTTTTATCTCCAGTCCCCGAGTGCCTAGTCGCTGAATTTCAGCGGGTGGGCACTTAGGATTTCATTGTTGTTGACTGTCTGATTTGTGCGCAGAGCTTGCAGCGTGAATCAGCCGATCGGCTTGCCGCGAAGTTTCGCACGGAGAAGGAACTTGTTGCCGTCCAAGAAACGAACAAGGGACTCCAAGCCCTTGCTGCCAAGGCGGAGGAGGTCCGCCAGGGTCTTGTTCCGGTGTGTGAACTGTCGGCGGCTCAGTCTGCCTTGAGTACGGCTGAGCAGCGGATCACTGATCTTGAGCACGAGCTTAAGGAAGCGAAGGCGGAGGCGAGTGCGGCGGATGGGCGAGCCAGAGCTGCTATTACGGCTGTTGCTGAAGAGCGGAAGGTCTCTGACGCCCTCGTTGGTGGGCTACAGGATGACTTCTCCTCTCTTCAAAGCTTCATCACGGGCCTCTGTCGTCCTTTGATTGGTAAATTTGCCGCCTCTTCTTGTAGTAGCTGCATTATTTAATCTTTGTTGTACTCACTTCCACCCTCTATCCACAGGTCGGATTACGATAGCTCGGAGGAGGCGCGGTCGTACGACGTGCGGCAGTGTGTGGCCACTCTGGTCGACTCGGCCACATTGTCCGCGGCTTGCATTCGGGCGTATCTTCAGGAGATGTCGCCTACGGAAGTGATTCCCAGCGACCTCATCGAAGTATGGCGGTATCTGGAGAAGGCGCCGTCAGTCGTCGAGTTCATGACGCGGTCAGCGTTCCGGCGCGGGGCGGCGATGGCGCTTAGCCTTGGACTTGCCCACTTCCCGGAGGATTTCGATTTGGACGACGTGACGAGTGGCTACCCCTCGTCGACGGGCTCGGTGGAGATCGCCGAGGTGCTGAAGCTGACGGACCAGGCTGCGGTGTACTCCGACCGCGTCTGGGCGATGGGCGACCTCCTCCCCTATCAGGAGACGACTGTCGCCCCCAATGATCCTGAGCCGCCGCATCGGGACTTCAAGTTCGAGCGACCCTTCCGTGCAGCGATGGCGGGTGAGTTGACGACCTATCCGTCGAACCCGTACACGCTCTTCATTCGCAACTGCAGGGGTGGCGGCGAGTCACCGTCGAAGCCTGCGGAATAGAAACATTGTGCCCTGGGCATTAGTAGCAATTGGCCATTGGGCTCAACTTGTATTTTGAACGACTTTGTTCTGCTGTAATTGAGTCTCATGTTATTTTGTGAATTATCTTGCGATTTTGATTGTTAATTGGACGAGTCCCCGAGCGCGTCCGCCCTTTTTATGGGGTTTAACTCGTTTGTTATGTATTTGTGGTTTAGAATGTTTTGTCAGTTGTTGTGATATTGAGGTCGACTCGCCCGAGCTTGGAAAGCCAGTCGCTGGGAGACTCCCGAGAGTGCTCTTTACTTGACCTTTTTCCCTTGCACGAACGAGGTCAGGTGGCCGAGTCCCCGAGCGTGGTACTTGGTGGTTCTAGTCGTGGCTCTAGGGTGGGTGAGTACTGAGCGCGTTAGAGTGAGTGCACCACTCCTGCCTGACCCGTATGGTCAGTCGCATGGCGAGTCCTAGGCACGCTCTCATACTTGGCATTTTTCCCTAGTCGCTCGTGTTTAACTGGTCATCAGTCCCCGAGCGTGGTACTTGGCCGTTCGAGTCGCTGTGTCAAGGATGCGGAGGGTCATGGTCGCTGTGAGGAGCGAAGGCAGTAGTCTTGGCTCGTTAAGCCAGTCGAGCTAGGCGACTCCAATGGGGATCCGGGTAGCTCGTTTTTTGTGGATGTTACAAGTCCTGGAGTAACCCAGTGCCCTCGTAAAGCACTACTTGGCCATGCCGGTCGCTGTACCAGAGGTTGACTTCTGCAGTTAGCTTGACGCTGTTGTTACAAGTGCGAGTGGCACAAGACACGGATAGCAGACACAATTTTGCGGTAACCAATATGTTTTATTTCATAGCGGGTGGGGGGTACATGCATGGGGTTCTAGGAGTAGAACTTCCGTAGGAGATTTACATTCCACGGTCGCTTAACGTCGAGTTTCCCATCTCCGCGGACGTCGGTGAGGTAGTAGGCGTTGTTGCCGAGTACTCGCCCGATGGCGAACGGTCCCTCCCACGGGGGGGAGAGCTTGTGCATGCCCTTCTTGTCCTGGATGAGGCGCAGCACCAGGTCGCCTTCCTGGAAAGTGCGAGTCCTCACTCGCCGGCTATGGTAGCGGCGGAGTCCTTGCTAGTAGATGGCAGTGCGGGAGCGAGCTAGGTCGCATGCCTCGTCGAGTTGATCGACTCCATCCTGGTGTGCGAGTTCGTTTGCAGCCTCCGTGTAGTGGACAACCCTTGGCGAGTCGTGCTCTAGGTCGGTGGGCATGACTGCCTCGGCGCCATACACCATGAAGAAGGGGGTGAACCCTGTCGACTTGTTGACGGATGTGCGGATGCCCCAGATGGGAGGGTAGCTCCTCTACCCAGCACCCGGCAGTGCGCTCGAGTGGTACTTGGAGCCGTGGCTTCAGGCCATGGAGGATGCTCTGGTTGGCCCATTCCGCCTGGACGTTGGACTCCGGGTGGGAGACTGAAGCAAGGTCGAGTCGGATGTGGTGTTCTTCGCAGAACTCGGCCATGGCCCCTTTGGCAAAGTTGGTGTCGTTGTCCGTGATGATGCTGTTTGGGAATCCATAGCGATATATGAGCTCGCGTAGGAACTTGGTGGCGGTCTTCCCATCGCATTTCCGGACTGGCTTGGCCTCCACCCATTTTGTGAATTTGTCGACCGCGACCAGGAGGTGGGTGAAGCCGGAGGGGGCCTTTTTGAAAGGGCCTACCATGTCCATACCCCACATGGCGAACGGCCAGGTGATGGGGATTGTCTTGAGCGCCAAGCTCAGCACGTGGGTCTGGTTGGCGTACTTCTGGCACCTGGCGCACCGCTGGACAATGTCGACAGCGTCTGCGTGTGCGGTGGGCCAGTAGAAACCGTGTCGCATAGCCTTTGCGACCAGAGAGCGGGCGCCGGCGTGGTGGCCGCAGTCGCCGGAGTGGATGTCGTGGAGGATTTTGCGTCCTTCAGCGGGTTGGACGCAGCGTTGGAACACGCCGGTCATGCTGGACTTGTGGAGCTCGCCGTCGATGATGACGAAGGATTTGTAGCAGCGCGCTATCATCCGGGCGTCTATTTCGTCTGCTGGCAGGGTGCCTCCCTCCAGGTAGGCGATGTACGGCGTAGTCCAGTCTTCTGGCTCGGCGATGAGTGCGACCAGGGCTGCCTCTGGTTGCAGCGGGAGTCCGATGTCGATCTCCCTTGGGGGAGAGACGGAGGGCTTGGTGATGGTGTCGAGGAAGACGCCGGCGGGTGGTGCGAGTCGAGCCGAGCCGAGCTGATACGAGAGAGTGCGTCGGCCTCCTCGTTTTTCCGCCTATCGATCCACTCGACGCAATAGCCTGCGAAGTGTCCGCCCAGCTTGTCCACTGCTTGGCGGTATGCCGCCATGGTGGGGGAGACGGCATCGCAGGTACCAACGACCTGCCCAGCGACGAGGTCGGAGTCTCCGTAGCAGCTTAGGCGGTTGACATTCATCTCCTTGGCAGCTCGTATGCCGTGGAGTAGTGCCTCGTACTCGGCCATGTTGTTGGTGCAGGGGGTGAAGTCGAGGCAGAGGACGTAACAGAGCTTGTCGCCCTTCGGGGAAGTCAGCACGATCCCTGCTCCTGCGCTGTCTGCATTCTTGGAGTCGTCGAAGTGCAGGCTCCAATAGTGGAGGTACGACAGCTTTTCCGGCTGCTGGGCCTCTTCCCAGTCGGCGATGAAGTCCGCGAGAGCCTGCGACTTGATCTTTTTGCGTGGCTCATACTTGATGTTGTGGACGCCGATTTCGAAGGCCTAGTTGGCGACTCGCCCGGTCGCCTCGCGGTTGCGGATTATGTCCTGCAACGGTGCTGAGGAGACGACCGTGATCGGGTGGTCCTGGAAGTAGTGCAGCAGTCGCCGTTGTGCTCTGAAGACCGCGTATACCAGCTTCTGGTATTGCGGGTATCACTGGCACGACTCGGTGAGGACCTCGCTGATATAGTACACCGGTCGCTGTACTGGGCGCTCATTTCCTTCCTCTGGCCGCTCGACGACCATGACGGTGCTGATGACGCGCTCGGAAGACGCGACGTAGACCAGCATGGGTTCCTTGTCGACGGGGGCGACGAGTAGCGGTGCTGGGAGTAGCACTTTCTTGAGGTCGCGGAGCGCGTCGTCCACCTCCTTGTCCCACTGGAAGGTGGGGTTCTTGCGCATCAGGCGGTATAGGGGCATCGCCTTTTCGCCCAATCGGGGGATGAAGCGACTGAGAGCCGCGACTCGCCCGGCCAGCTTCTGGACGTCGCGCAGGCACTCGGGTTTGACGAGTCGAGCGATCATGTCGATCTTGGTGGGGTTCGCCTCGATCCCGCGCTAGGAGACGACGTATCCCAGTAGTTGCCCTGCTGGTACACCGAAGGTGCATTTGTCTGGGTTTAGCTTTATCTTATATTTCCGCAGGTTGGCGAATGTTTCCGCCAGGTCGGCGAGTAGGTCGCTCTGGCGAGCGGACTTCACTACCACGTCGTTGATGTATACGTGGATATTGCGGCCAATTTGGCTCGCAAGGCACTCCTGCATGCACCGCTGGTAGGTTGCCCCGGCGTTCTTGAGGCCAAAGGTCATGACGGTGTAGCAGAAGGCTCCGAATGGCGTGATGAACGCCGTCTTTTCTTCGTCCTCGACAGCCATTTTGATCTGGTTGTACCCAGAGTAGGCATCGAGGAAACACAGCGACTCCGAGCCCATGGTGAAATCGATTATTTGGTCGATCCGCGGGAGGACGAATTGCTCCTTCGGGCAGGCGCTGTTTAAATTTGTGTAATCGATACACATCCACCAGGTCCCATTTTTCTTCTCGACCAGGACTGGGTTTGCCAGCCACTTGGAGTATTTTATTGGCTGGATGAAGCCTGCAGCGAGTAGACGCTGCACCTCCTCGGCGATGGCTCGGCGACGCTCTTCATTGAAGGGCCGCAGCGACTGCTTGACAGGTCGCACTTTGGGGTCGGTGTTGAGTTTGTGCTCAGCGAGTTCCCTAGGGACACCAGGCATGTCAGAGGGCTTCCATGCGAAGATGTCCCTGTTCTCACGGAGGAACTCGATGAGCGCGCCTTCCTATGCTGGGCTCATGTCCGTCTCGATCATCACCGTCTGGCTGGAGTCACCTGGGACCAGGTCGACGGTGCGGGTGTGCGTTGTTTCCTCGGAGGCTAAGGTGTTGCCGCCCTCCGAGTTGGGCTTCTTGAGTATGGTGGGGTCGTCGTTGTTGACCCCGCTCGCGTACTTGGGGAGCTCGTCGGCGTGGTTGGCCTCTGCCACGATGGCGGCGTCGGTGATTTCGGCTCCTTTGGCCTCGCACTCGGCGGCCATGTCGGGGTCGCCGTGGATGGTGATGACGCCGCGCGGCCCGGGGAGCTTCATCGCGTTGTACGCGTAGTGGGGCGCTGCCATGAACTTAGCGAATGCCTGGCGCCCCAAGACGCGGTGGTAGGGGATGTCGAAGGGCACCAGCTCGAAGACGATCTGCTCGGTGCGGAAGTTTGCCGGTGTGCCGAAGGTGACTGGCAGCGTGACCTTGCCGATCGGGTACGCCTTCCGACCGGGGACGATGCCACGGAACGTGGTTTAGGTCGTTTCGACCATCAACTGCGGGAGCCGCAGTCGCCAGAAGGTGTCCAGGTACAGGATGTTGATGGAGCTGCCACCGTCCATCAATGTCTTGGGGAGACAGTAGTCTCCCACCTTGGGCTTGACTACCAGGGCGACTCGGCCTGGGTACTCGATGCGCGGCGAGTGGTCCTGGCGGCTCCAGGTGATTGGTTGCTCTGACCAGTTGACGAACTGGGGAACGTCCACCTGGGCCACCGTGTTGACGGCGACGGCGCGGGCGATGGCCTTCTTCTCGCGCTTCGTGTTGAAGCCTGTGAAGGTGTGGAGTGAGCTGGCCACGCTGCCGAATTTTGTGCCGTTTGGCGGGTTGTCGTCGCGGTCTCCCTGCGCTCGCCTCGCCTTCTCGATCTCCTTGAGAGATTGGCAGTCAGCGGTCGTGTGCGTGGCGGGTTTGCCTTCCCTGCTGTGGATAACACAAGGTTGGTTAAGAAGGGCTGCGGGGTCGAACCTTGGCTTCGCCTTGTAGTTGCCGCCGTCGCGGCGTTGCCCCCCATCGCGGCGGAAGCTCTTGGGCTCGCGCTGCGCGTATCCAGCGTTGGCGACGAAGTCGACTCGCCCGTCACTACGGCGCTTGCCGGTGAGGCGAGTGTTGCTGTAGCGTAGATCAGATCATCGTCCGTTGTCGGTGCCGGTCGTGCGGCGTTGTCCTCCCGACTCGTCGTCGGTTTGTTGGTTTGGTGTAGCATCCCAATTGTCTAACAATTGTAATGCTACTTGGTCTAGTAATTTAATGGCTACTTCATATATATAATTGTTGCATCATAATTATATCATGCTCATGTCATCATGCCACATTGCATTTGAGCATCATATAAAACCCTCTTTCTTCGGTTCTTCTCTCATATGCATTATTAATTGTATTTGCCTCTTGATATTGTATTTGGTTATTGATATATTGTTTAAATGCCCAAGTTGAGTTGGGGGCATATCTTTTATTTCACTCCACCACCCTTTTTTTTCACCACCTTATAATTCCACCATCCAACTAAATATGAGCTTTGCACTTTATTGGGATTTTACCTCTAGCTCATGTGGGTTGGGATGGATCCAATTCTATTTCCACATGCTCTCATATTAGCATCATGTTGTTTTCACATTATTGATATGTGGAGCCACCTTTGCATGCATTATGAGTAGTGCTCCTTTTCCTAGCTTTCATATGGATTATTATGGATTTATGCTCATGTTGGGATATTTTTGGGACTATTAAACATCTAGTGGAATATACACACTAGCAAGTCCCAATTATAATCAAATATGATCATCTCCATCTACTCCACTTGGAACTTTCATTTAAATTCTTTTGCTTGGCCTTACTCCACATTTTGGGTAATGCATAGGAATAATGCCATGATTATTATTTTGTTTTCACAAGGTTAAAACATGGCATTTAATGTTTTTGCATGGGCCATGCAAAGCACCACCATTCTTTCTCCTTTGGTTTTTCTTTGGTTTTTGGAGTGGATCCTTTCTTTTGTGAGCTTCCCTTTCTCTCTTATTCAAAACCCCATCATCTTGATCTTGTGTTTGGATCATGTTAAAACCCTCACACCACCTCTTCTCTCATCTCACTCTCCTTATCCATCATCACATCCTCCACCCTTGCTTGATCTTAGTGGATCACCCCTAAACCCTAACCCCTATCTCATCTCTCCTCCCTCTAACCTAGCTAACCCAAACCCTAAACCTAGTTCCCTCTCTAATCTAACCCTAGTTACACCCATCACCCCCTCTCTTATCACCCTCTCCTCCAACCATGCCGAGGTGCCCCCTCTCCCTACCATGCAGGCCCCACCTAGCCACCTACTCCCCCTGGCCGAGCTACCCTCCTACCCCAACCCTAGCACAAACCCTAACCCGAGCCTCTAGCCCTAGCTACATCTACCCGAGCCTCTCTCTCTCCTTCTCTCTCTGCCACAAGGCCCCACACCGAGCCTGGCTTCCTTGACCTCGCCTTGGCCCCACCTGGCAGCCTCCATCTACCCCTCCCTCTGCCCATGCCGTCCAGCCCGAGCACGTGAGGAGGAGGGAAAAGGTGGCACCCGAGCCACCTTTAACTACCCCCTGCCACGGCTGCTCCTCCTCTCTGTCCCTCCTTTTCCTCCTTCCCCACGGCACCTCTGCCTCTCCCAGATCCACCCCAGGGCCTTGCCCTCTCCCCTCTTTTCTCCACCGCCACCATCTACCCCATCGCCGGCCACCGTCGGTCTCCACCAGCTCCCGTCGATCCAGGAGGCGTAGGCGAGCAGGAGGTTGTCGGCGAGGTCGGGAAGGTCCTCTGCAGCAGCCCTGTACACGACGTAGAGGAGGAGACGGCCCAGACCTGCTACACGCCATCGACATCGAGCCGAAACCCTAGCTCCAGATCGCCAGCATCCTCGCCGTTTCCCTGCGCTCCGGCACGATCCGACCCCACCGACCCACTCCCGGTGAGCTCCTCCTTCTCCCTGACATGGTCCGCCTCGCCGTACCGCCCTAGCCCCGCCGGTCTTTTTGCTGAACGGTCTCTGCGCGCCGGTGTGGGATGGCGTCTGCACGCCCCGCGCCGCGCAGCGTCTTTCTTAGCCGCCTATCCCCTCCCTACAATGACGCCAGGCCACCGCAGCGGTAACCGCCGCCGCGCGCGCACGCGGGGTCGCGGGTTCGATCCCTGCACCGTGCCCCGCCCTGTCGAGCACAGACTCGTCGACAGAGGAATTCAGAGAAGAGATATAGTGTCGCGGCCCCTTTTGCACTTACCCCCCCCCTAGTTTTTATCTGCTCAACCCGCGCTCCTCACTAGCCCCACCTGTCAGCCACCGTGGACTTCTTCCAGAAAACCCCTTAGTCTTTTCTTATCCTAACCCACGCTCCAGTTCGGTCCCACCTGCCAGCTTCTGCGAGATCGTTCACTGTCACGTGGGCCTCAGCCGGTTGGTCCCACCTCGCAGTCGCACGGGCTAGGCAGGCCGCGGTGAGAAAAACATTTTCCTGGCCGCTGTGTCGCCCAGTCAGCCTGGCCCCACTTGTCTGTGGCTGTGGCTAGATCTGGGTGAGTAGCAAAAGGGTTTTCTGTTTTCTGTTTTAATTCAAACTTTTCAAATTTGTTTTAAATTCAAATTCAAATCTGTTTTTAACTAACTTTTGAAATATAATTCCAAATTAAACATGTAATATATGTTTTGAAATCAGAAAAATGTGAGGAATTCAAATATGCTATTCAAAATAATGTTTGAACACTTTAATTTTCGAGTTGATTAAAATTACAAATAAAATGCCCTTTTCCTTAATTAATTAATAACTTTTGTTTTATAACTCCAAATTTGACAAATAATATGTCTAAATAGATCAGCGCGACGAGCCTGTTCTATCTATGCATTCCCTGTTCTGAATTGCAGCATGCATCATATAAATATAAAGGTTACAGCAACTTATTTGAGGATAAAAGGTGACTAAAACGCCATAAAATGCTTTATTCTTGTACTCCACACCTCACCCATGCCATGCTACATTATTGCCATGCAAATTGTGCATCATTCATCATGGCATGATTGTTTGCTTGTCGCATTTAATTCATATGCTTGTGCACTTTATTTATGTTGGCCCTTGTTTGTTTGGTTCTTCTTCGAATAGACGCTGAGCAGGGGATATATCAAGAAACTCAGGAGCACTACCCAGATCCTTCTCTCGCTTCAACTGAGCTGCCAGGCAAGCACTACCACATGCTTGCATACATATAGTACCTATTGCCTCTATCTTATTCTTGCATCATTGAGTCGCGATTGCATTAAACTGAATCCCAAGTACTGCATGGCCTTTACTTTTAAACCCCACCGAAGCTTGTTCCTCCATCCCATGAGCCATTACTACAGGAGTTGTTTGAGCCATGCGAGTCGTAGAACAGCATGTGTAGGGTATGTGAGTGTCTGATGGATAACGAGGTACCTAAACAACTTAACCTGAGTAGTAATGGGATAACTAATGAAAGTGGCACCGGTGAGCAATATTTGTTATTTGGTTTTTCATGCTCACTTGTGTCCCGTAGGACCCCGAGTACTTGATTCCTGTTCCTTAAATATTCGCGCTATCCACATCCGGGAGGCTTATGAACCCCCCTGAGCCAGAGCTTGATTCATTCTTATTTCTTGGGGCCACAAAGTAGTTTGGGGCTTTATTACTATTCTGTACTTATGCCATGCTTTACTGCTTTATTTAAGATTGTGCGAGGAGCACCTGTACTGTTTAGGAAGCGGAGTGTTTTCGCGGTATCGACAAGCCCAGTCACACTTTCGGGTTCCCAGTCGTTTACAGCCATTGACGCAAACCTTGAGTCCGTCTCGGAGCCGGCCAACTTCGTTGCGGGTAGCTTAATGGGGTGGCCCCCTGAAATATTTCTGAATCCTGTGATCGCTTTGTCGCGAATGCCTCGTTGGGTTTTGATTTGGTTTTTCCAAGGTTGATTGAGTGTGTGTTGCTATTTGTGCACCCCTGCAGGGTAAAACTTTCTGAAAGCCGTGTCCGCGGTTATGGACGACTTGGAGCATAGTTTCTCGATCATAGACAAGTATAACTAAAGTACCGCTTTTAAATTTGACTAAGTACCTGACTAGTAAATAGTGCAACACTCATGGAATGGATAATAAAACTGCCAACGGATGGGGGGCTGTTTGTCCGCTTCCTCGTCGGTAAGCGAGGAGGAGGATGGATCTGTTAATATTACTATTATAACTGTTGTTATTAATTCACGGACATCCGTCTATCTATGGTTAGGCGGATGGTTAGCGAGTATCTATAGAATTGTTAGGTATTATCTTCTGCTGCAATTGTGTCACCCCAGGTTGTGTCCCCTTTAGAGGCATAAAGACTTGCTGAGTACCCCTAGGGTCTCACACGATAAATTGTTTGATTCAGATGAACAGGTAAACTCGCAAGATGGATACTGGGTGGAGGAGACGGACGATGTGGGCGACGATCATTCGGTGTAGAGATTCCGGGAACGGGGATCCGTGAGATCTATGGGCGGGATGTGTTTATTTATGGGGCATCTTATGCCGATTTGCTTCTTATCCGTACTCGGATCTTGTTTTCCGCTTCCGCCTGATACTCTGATGTTTGATGTATGAGGAGATATCCTAAACTATTATATCTATCTAGGATATTTGGATCTTGCCATATGGCGTTGCAATATTTCTATTTCTTTTAGATGGAATGGCTCTGAGGACTGTTGTATGGTGGCTTGCATACATACTCATTTGTGTATGTAGTTGATCCCTTCGCCTGCCGATTACGCCGCTCGTTCTTGTCCCGATGTTTGGAAATGGTTAGGACGGCCGAAAGGTCTACCTGTGAGTGGCATTTGGGCCCCACTGTACTATTTTAACCATTTCCGGACATCCAGGCTTGTAACTAAGAGCGTAATTCACCGAGGTAGTTACAATTGGTATCAGAGCCATCCCGCCCTTCAGGGTCTCAGCCAAATGGTCGTTGTCAGTCTAGCAAATATTTTTGGTAGCTATGTATACTAGGGAAAAACAAAACGCGAGAGTAGGACTGCTTCCACTTTTCTTCTTACCCACCCACCCACCCTTTTCTGGTAAGGAAGTGTAACGTTTTCAATCCTCTTCTTAAAATTCAAACTAGGATTCACGTGTTCTGGGTTTCTGTAGTACCATAGGTTGTGTGTGTGTGTGCGTGTGTGTGAATTCCTTGTCTATCTGTTGCATCCAACATGTTATCGTTACCTGCCTTTTGGTTATCAACTGTTGGTACATTCCATACCGACAGGCTTTTGCAAACCGACGCGATCTATCTGATACGTTGTATACCGCCACGATCTGTCTTACTCCTTGTTATCCGACGTTATCTTGTTTGGGGTGTTCGTTTCCGTAGTTACTAATCTTTAGGTTCATCTTGAGAAGAAGGTGTTGGGATATGTGTTCTACTTATTCATGTGCGGAGTAATGATTTGAGTGCGGGATGGAGTCGCGACCATACCACTACTTTTATCATTCCCTCTTGTATATTGAATTGGTAGAGTCACTAATCTTGATTCGTTAAGTGATTTTGCGCATCTATTGGTATTTTAATGCCGAAATTTGCGGAAAATTTTTCTTTGATAGTTGTGTACCACACTCCTTTTCAGTCGTGTGCGATATGCTTAATATCTTCTAGGTGCTTTGAACTTTGTTGATATTTTAATATCATCTTAGTAAATTGTATCCTTTAATCTTGGTTAATTCCATCTTGGTACTATTTTGGATTATTATTATTCTCCATTATATTACTGACTTGTGTTTTATATCAATCACAGGATGGCACCACCACGCCGTTCTGATGAGGACATACAACCTGAACTGGGGGCCGCGTTGTCAAGCATCGCCAATGCCTTGGCAGCAATGCAGCAGAACCAGCAGCGTTTTGAAGAAAGTGTCAGGAGGAATGAGTTTGTTCCGCTACCTCCACCTCCCAAGCGAGGAGACATCAAAAGATTCCTGAAGTTCAACCCACGCCAATTTGATGTGTCCGATCAACCGCTTGATGCTGATGATTGGTTGCGTGAGATGTCAAGGTTCCTGGTGACTGCTGATGTTCCTGAGCAAGAATGGGTAAAGTGTGCCACTCACCTTCTGAAGGGAGATGCAGCTCTGTGGTGGGAGAATTACCTGAAGGCAAACTGCACTGGTTTTCAGCCTACTTGGGGACAGTTCACTGGAGCTTTCAAAGAGAAGTATCTGTCAGAAATTGTCATGGAGAGGATGAAGGAAGTGTTTCTCAACCTCAAGCAGGGCAATGACAATGTCAATACCTACATCAGAAACTTCATGAACCTTTCTCGTTATGGTGGCGATGAGATCTCTGATGACAAGAAGAAGCAAAAGAGGTTCCGGCAAGGGCTCAATGCATCGATTAAATATGCAATCACACATGCAAGGCCGGCGTCTTTTCTGGAACTTCAGCATACAGCTCTGTAGGAAGAAGCAAGTAGGCAAGTGTTTGAGGAGTCAAAGAAACACAACCACGATGCAGCAAGCTCTTCAGCTATGTCAACTCCTTCTAAGCGTCGTGTCTGGGTTCCTAACACCCCACCGTCGCTCCCGGCTCCACCAAGACCTTCAAGCTACGCGGCAAGGCCACCAAACTTCCTCACTGCCGCTCCCAGGGGCTACAACCACCACTACCCTGGAGCGCCTGGCGGAGTCCCTGGCTACGTTGCTCCACGTCCACCTGGTGCTTGTTACACTTGTGGAAACACTGGGCATCAACACTGGAACTGTCCGATGAAAAACAAAGCTCTTCCTCCACCACCTCCAAGACCTGCGGCAAGCTCTCCTTTGGTTCGTGCACCACCACCTCGGGCTCTCAACATCAACACCAAGCCCGGGTCTACTGTTGCTCGTGCCAACTGTGTCAACGCCGCTCAAGGTGAGCATGCACCTGGAGTTGTGATGGGTATGCTTCCCGTTAACTCAGTCCCTGCATGAGTTTTGTTTGATTCTGGTGCATTGCATTCTTTTGTTTCTCACAAATTTGCGAATGAGAATGAGTTAGCTATGGATCCTCTCCTTAAGCGGTTAATGGTCCTTTCTCCTGGAGCAACAATGGCAGCTTCTAAAATCAGCCATAACAACCAAATATAGATTGGTGGCTCTTCATTCTCGGCGTCCTTAATTGTTCTGGGCAGTTCTGACATTGATGTTATCTTGGGCATGGATTGGTTGACGGCAAATGCAGCTGTGATTGATTGTGCTGAACGCTCGGTTTCTCTGAAAATTCCTGAAGGCCATATAGTCTATTCTCCAAGTCTGACTCCTGCTATTCAGCTTTTCTCTTTGGCGGCTCTGAATGCGGATGCTATGGAAGCTATTCAGAGTGTTCCGGTGGTCTGTGAGTTCCCAGATGTCTTTCCTGAAGAGTTGCCAGGTATGCCTCCGGATCGTGAGGTTGAGTTTGTAATTGAGCTTGAACCTGGAACGGCTCCTATCTCCAAGCGGCCTTATAAAATGGGTCCTGCTGAGTTGGCTGAACTCAAACGTCAGCTTGATGAACAAGAGAAGTTGGGTTTCATTCAACACAGTACCTCTTCTTGGGGTAGCCCAACCATCTTTGTGAAGAAGCGAGACAAGACTGATAGACTTTGTGTTGACTATCGGGCTCTCAATGCTAAAACCATCAAGAATAAATATCCCCTTCCGCGGATTAATGATCTCTTCGATCAGCTAGCTGGAGTTGTGGTATTCTCTAAGCTTGACTTGAGAAGTGGTTATCATCAAATCAAAATTCGCAAGGAAGATGTTCCTAAAACAGCTTTCACCACCCGCTATGGCCTGTATGAGTACACGGTCATGTCTTTCGGTCTCACCAACGCACCTGCCACCTTCTCGAGGCTTATGAACTCGGTTTTCATGGAGTATCTTGATAAGTTCGTTGTGGTCTATCTGGATGACATCCTAGTCTATTCTAAGTCAAAGGAAGAACATGAAGAACACCTTTGGTGTGTCCTAAACAAGCTTCGTGAGAACCGCCTGTATGCAAAGTTCTCCAAATGTGAGTTTTGGCAGCCTCAAGTAACCTATCTTGGTCACGTCATCTCTGCCAAGGGCATTGCCGTCAACCCGGAAACTGTAAAGACAATTGTTGACTGGCTTCCTCCTGTAAATGTCAAAGAAGTCCGGAGCTTCCTTGGTTTGGCTAGTTATTGTCGTCGCTTCGTTCAGAACTTTTCGAAGATAGCGAAGCCTCTTACCGATCTCCTCAAGAAAGGCAAGAAATACCTTTGGACTCCTGCATGTCAAGCAAGATTTGAAACACTCAAAGAGAAGCTCACTTCCACACCAGTCTTGGTTCCTCCAGATACATCCAAGCCTTTCCAGATATTCTATGACGCATCTTTGCAAGGATTGGGTGCGGTCCTTATGCAAGAAAAACAAGTTGTTGCTTATGCCTCTCGACAGTTGAAGACGCATGAGATCAACTATCCTACACATGACCTTGAACTCGCAGCAGTTGTCTTTGCTTTGAAAGTATGGAGGCATTACTTGCTGGGCAACCGTTGCGAAATCTTTTCTGATCACAAGAGTCTAAAGTATATCTTCACTCAGCCTGATCTCAACCTTCGTCAGAGGCGGTGGATTGAAGCAATCAATGACTTCGATTTGACCATCAACTACACTCCGGGCAAAGCTAATGTCATGGCCGATGCTCTCAGCCGCAAAGCTTATGTCAACAACCTCATGAAGGAAGAACAACAGCCTCTCTTGTGCGAGGAATTCCGTCAGCTCAACCTTGAAATTGTGGATCAAGGGTATCTTCTGAACCTTCTGGCAACCCCTCTCTTGGAAGAAAAGGTTCGCTCCATTCAACTTGGTGATCCGTACACCAGAAAGATCATCTCCAACCTTCAGCTTCCGAAGTATGAGTCCTTCCACGTCGATGACCAAGGCACGCTTTTCTTTGAACACCGGATGTTTGTTCCGAACTACCCGGGTTTGAGAGAGCAAGTTCTCAAGGAGGCGCATGATTCTGTTCTTTCTATCCACCCTGGCAGCACAAAGATGTACATGGACTTGAAAACACAATATTGGTGGCCGGGATTGAAAATATATTGTGCCAAGTATGTCTCGGAGTGTGATGTCTGCCGCAGAGTTAAAGCTGTCCATCAGAAACCTTCCGGTCTTCTACAGCCATTGAAACCCCCGGAGTGGAAATGGGAGAAAGTAGAGATGGACTTCATCACTGATTTTCCAAGGTCGCAGAAGGGCAACAATGCAATATTTGTTGTCATTGACAGGCTTTCTAAAGTGGCTCACTTCTTTCCCGTCAAGGAAACAATTTCTGCAATTCAGTTGGCTGAGCTCTATATCAACAGAATTGTCTCTCTGTATGGTGTTCCTCTTGAGATCAGTTCAGACCGTGGAAGCATCTTCACTTCCAAGTTCTGGGAAAGTTTCCAAAATGCCTTGGGAACAAAATTGAACTTCAGCATAGCTTACCACCCTCAGTCGCAAGGACAAGTTGAAAGGATCAATCAGATTCTGGAGGATATGCTTCGTGCTTGCGTCATCTCTTTTGGCATGAAGTGGGAAGAATGTCTTCCTTATGCTGAATTCTCTTACAACAATAGCTTACAGAAAAGTCTAAAGATGGCACCATTTGAGGCTCTCTATGGTCGCAAATGCAGAACTCCGATTGGTTGGTCGGGTGCAGGAGAGAGAATACTGTTTGGCCCCGACATTGTAACTCAAGCGGAGGAGAAGGTTCACATCATTCTTGAAAATCTGAAGATTGCTCAAAGTCGCCAGAAGAGCAATTATGACAGAAAGCACACGGACATGGAATATGTCCCTGGTGATCTCGTTTACCTTCGTGTCACTCCCATGAGAGGCACACACCGCTTTGGTATCAAAGGAAAGCTGGCTCCTAGATACATCGGTCCATTCAAAATTCGTGGAAGAAGAGGAGAAGTTGCTTATGCTCTTGAGCTCCCGGAAAAACTCAAGGTCCATGATGTTTTCCACATCTCTCAACTCAACAAGTGCTTCAAGGATCCCGGCAGGACCGTGGACCATGAGCTTATCAATCTCCAAGAAGACCTGTCTTATCAAGAACACCCCACAAAAATCCTTGAAGTCACAGAAAGAAGGACTCGCAACAAGTCCATCAAGTTCTGCAAGGTGCAGTGGTCGCACCATTCTGTTGATGAAGCCACTTGGGAACGTGAAGATGAGCTCCGTGCCAAGTATCCTACCCTCTTTGTGTCTTCTTCTTCTTCCTAGAATCTCGGGGCAAGATTCCTGTTTAGTGGGGGAGAGTTGTAGCATCCCAATTGTCTAACAATTGTAATGCTACTTGGTCTAGTAATTTAATGGCTACTTCATATATATAATTGTTGCATCATAATTATATCATGCTCATGTCATCATGCCACCTTGCATTTGAGCATCATATAAAACCCTCTTTCTTCGGTTCTTCTCTCATATGCATTATTAATTGTATTTGCCTCTTGATATTGTATTTGGTTATTGATATATTGTTTAAATGCCCAAGTTGAGTTGGGGGCATATCTTTTATTTCACTCCACCACCCTTTTTTTTCACCACCTTATAATTCCACCATCCAACTAAATATGAGCTTTGCACTTTATTGGGATTTTACCTCTAGCTCATGTGGGTTGGGATGGATCCAATTCTATTTCCACATGCTCTCATATTAGCATCATGTTGTTTTCACATTATTGATATGTGGAGCCACCTTTGCATGCATTATGAGTAGTGCTCCTTTTCCTAGCTTTCATATGGATTATTATGGATTTATGCTCATGTTGGGATATTTTTGGGACTATTAAACATCTAGTGGAATATACACACTAGCAAGTCCCAATTATAATCAAATATGATCATCTCCATCTACTCCACTTGGAACTTTCATTTAAATTCTTTTGCTTGGCCTTACTCCACATTTTGGGTAATGCATAGGAATAATGCCATGATTATTATTTTGTTTTCACAAGGTTAAAACATGGCATTTAATGTTTTTGCATGGGCCATGCAAAGCACCACCATTCTTTCTCCTTTGGTTTTTCTTTGGTTTTTGGAGTGGATCCTTTCTTTTGTGAGCTTCCCTTTCTCTCTTATTCAAAACCCCATCATCTTGATCTTGTGTTTGGATCATGTTAAAACCCTCACACCATCTCTTCTCTCATCTCACTCTCCTTATCCATCATCACATCCTCCACCCTTGCTTGATCTTAGTGGATCACCCCTAAACCCTAACCCCTCTCTCATCTCTCCTCCCTCTAACCTAGCTAACCCAAACCCTAAACCTAGTTCCCTCTCTAATCTAACCCTAGTTACACCCATCACCCCCTCTCTTCTCACCCTCTCCTCCAACCATGCCGAGGTGCCCCCTCTCCCTACCATGCAGGCCCCACCTAGCCACCTACTTCCCCTGGCCGAGCTACCCTCCTACCCCAACCCTAGCACAAACCCTAACCCGAGCCTCTAGCCCTAGCTACATCTACCCGAGCCTCTCTCTCTCCTCTCTCTGCCACAAGGCCCCACACCGAGCCTGGCCTCCTTGACCTCGCCTTGGCCACACCTGGCAGCCTCCATCTACCCCTCCCTCTGCCCATGCCGTCTAGCCCGAGCACGTGAGGAGGAGGGAAAAGGTGGCACCCGAGCCACCTGTAACTACCCCCTGCCACGGCTGCTCCTCCTCTCTCTCCCTCCTTTTCCTCCTTCCCCACGGCACCTCTGTGTAGCATCCCAATTGTCTAACAAGTGTAATGCTACTTGGTCTAGTAATATAATGGCTACTTCAAATATATAATTGTTGCATCATCATTATATCATGCTCATGTCATCATGCCACCTTGCATTTGAGCATCATCTAAAACCCTTTTTTTTGTTTGGTTCTTATCTCATATGCATTATTAATTGTATTTGCCTCTTGATATTGTATTTGGTTATTGATATATTGTTTAAATGCCCAAGTTGAGTTGGGGCATATCTTTTATTCCACTCCACCACCTTTCTTTCACCACCTTATAATTCCACCATCCAACTAAATGTGAGCTTTGCACTTTATTTGGGTTTTACCTCTAGCTCATGTGGGTTGGGATGGATCCAATTCTATTTCCACATGCTCTCATCTTAGCATCATGTTGTTTTCACATTATTGATATATGAGAGCCACATGGCCACCTTTGCATGCCTTGTGAGTGGAACCCTTTTCCTAGCTTCCATATGGATTATTATGGATTTATGCTCATGTGGGGATATTTTTGGGACTAGTAAGCATCTAGTGGAATATACACACTAGCAAGTCCCAATTATAATCAAATGTGGTCATCTCCATCTACTCCACTTGGAACTTTCTTTTAAATTCTTTTGCTTGGCTTTATTCCACTTTTGGAAATGCATAAGAATAATGCCATGTTTATTATTTTGATTCACAAGGTTAAAACATGGCATTAATTAATTTTGCATGGGCCATGCAACCATCTCCAACTTTGGTCCTCCTTTGCTTTTATTTGGATTTTTGGGTGAATCTCCCATCTCTCTCTCTACCTCTCTTCATGCTAGATTTTGTTTGGGTCATGCTAAAAACCTACATCTATCTCCATCCATACCCTCACCACCTTTTTATCTCACCCTCCCTTTTCTTGTCTAGATCTTGTTTGAGCTTGGCATGTTCTTGCTTGATCTTGTCAAAAGAAAAACCACTCCACCTAATCTCTCTCTCTAAACCCTAAGTCCCCTCCCTCATCTCTCCTCTCTCCTAAACCCTAGTCCCTCTCTAACCTAACCCGAGCTTCCTTCCTAGCTACCCTAGCTACCCACATGCCCTCTCGGCCTCTCTCCCCTCTCTGCCCTGCAGGCCCCACCTGACCACCCTGGACCCACCTAGCAACCACCACACCAAGCCCTAACCCGAGCCATACCCCCCTCTCTCCAAACCCTAGCATCTACCCGAGCCTACCCCCTCTCTCCCTCTAGCTCTCTCTCTGCCGTGCATATCCCACACCGAGCCTACCCTCCCTGGCCTCACCTTGCCCCACCTGCCAGCTGCCTACCTGCCCTAGACGAGCCCAGCTCGAGCACGTGAAGAGGAGAGGGAAAGGTGGCACCCGAGCCACCTTTTTCCCTTCACCACCTCCCCACGGCATCTCCCCCTCCCTCTCTGCTTTGCCTCCGCCCCACAACCCCTCTGCCTCTCCCAGATCCGCCCGGGGCCTTGCCCTCTCCTCTCCTTCCTCTCCACCACCGGCCACCCTCTCTCGCCGGCCACCGTCGGACTCCACCACATCCCGTTGAACCAGTCGTGCAGAGCGTCCGTGAAGTGGCCTGGGAGATCGAGGACGCTCCTCTGCTTCACCCTGTAACCGCCAGCGAGGAGGAGAAGGGCTGGAGCCGAAGATCACCGCCGCCACCGACGCCAAACCCTAGCTCCGCCGGCCTCTGCTTCGCCGATGATCCGCTACTCCCCAAGCCAATCTGACCACACCGATCACTCCGCGGTGAGCATCTCCTTCTCCCTGACATCCTCCGCGTCATCACCACCGTCTAGCGCCGCCGTTCCTTTCGTCGAGCGCCGTCAGTGCGTCGGGCTCGTCGGTGTCCGCCAGTTCCCTACGCCACCTAGAACCTTACCTAGCCGCGTTGCCCTCTCCTATCAACTCCCCTAGCCTACCGCAGCGGTAACCGCCGCCGCGCGCGCACGCGAGGTCGCGGGATCGACCCCTGCATCGAGCCCCGCCTGTCGAACACCGTTTTGTCGTCAGAGATTCAGAGAAGAAGCACAGTGCCGTGTCGCCTTTTTGCACAAAACCCCCCTAGCTTTTTACTCCTAACCCGCGGTCCGCCCGAGCCCACCTGTCAGCCGTAGTACCACTTTGCAGTTAGGCGCCTGGGTTTTACACCGCCTTAACCTGCAATCCCCCGCTGTGCCGCGTGGCAGCCTCGCATCCGCCCACTTGCGTGTGGGTCAGCAAAGCCTCGGACTCCACCTGTCATCCACTGTGGCTGGGCGTGCTCGCGGTGACAGAGGGTTTTCTGAGCGCTGTGGCGTCCAGTCAGCCAGGCCCCACCTGTCATTGTCTGTGGCTAGATTTGAGCGAGTGACAAAAGTATTTCTGTATTTTTGTTTTAATTCAAACTTTTTCAAATTAATTTAAATTCAAATTTCAAATCTGTTTTCAAATATCTTTTGAAATATAAATACAAATAATACAAATAATATATGTTTTGAGATCATAAAAATATGAGGAATTCAAATATGCCATTCAAAATATATTTTGAACACTTTAATTTTCGAGTTGATTAAATTACAATAAAATGCCCTTTTTCTTAATTAATTAATAACTTTTGTTTTATAACTCCAAATTTGACAAATAATATGTCTAAAATGATTAGCTCGACGAGACCTTTCTGTTTATGCATTCCTTTATCTGTTTTGCAGCATGCATCATATAAATATAAAGTATACAGCAACTTATTCGAGTATAAAATGTGATTAAAACTCCACAAAATGATTATTTCTTGTATTCCACACCTCACCCATGCCATGCTACTTTATTGCCATGCAAATTGTGCATCATTCATCATGGCATGATTGTTTGCTTATCGCATTTATTCATATGCTTGTGCACTTTATTTATGTTGGCCCTTGTTTGTTTGGTTCTTCTTCGAATAGACGCTGAGCAGGGGATATATCAAGAAACCCAGGAGCACTACCCAGATCCTTCTCTCGCTTCAACTGAGCTGCCAGGCAAGCACTACCACATGCTTGCATACATATAGTACCTATTGCCTCTATCTTATTCTTGCATCATTGAGTCGCGATTGCATTAAACTGAATCCCAAGTATTGCATAGCCTTTACTTTTAAACCCCACCGAAGCTTGTTCCTCCATCCCATGAGCCATTACTACAGGAGTTGTTTGAGCCATGCGAGTCGTAGAACAGCATGTGTAGGGTATGTGAGTGTCTGATGGATAACGAGGTACCTAAACAACTTAACCTGAGTAGTAATGGGATAACTAATGAAAGTGGCATCGGTGAGCAATATCTGCTATTTGGTTTTTCATGCTCACTTGTGTCCCGTAGGACCCCGAGTACTTGATTCCTGTTCCTTGAATATTCGCGCTATCCACATCCAGGAGGCTTATGAACCCTCCTGAGCCAGAGTTTGATTCATTCTTATTTCTTGGGGCCACAAAGTAGTTTGGGGCTTTATTACTATTCTGTACTTATGCCATGCTTTACTGCTTAACTTAAGATTGTGCGAAGAATGCACCTGTACTGTTTAGGTAAGCGGAGTGTTTTCGCGGTATCGACAAGCCCAGTCACATTTTCGGGTTCCCAGTCGTTTACAGCCATTGACGCAAACCTTGAGTCCGTCTCGGAGTCGGCCAACTTCGTCGCGGGTAGCTTAATGGGGTGGCCCCCTGAAATATTTCTGAATCCTGTGATCGCTTTGTCATGACTTCCTCGTTGGGTTTTGATTTGGTTTTTCCGTGGTTGCTCGAGTGTGTGTTGCTATTTGTGCACCCCTGCAGGGTAAAACTTTCTGAAAGCCGTGTCCGCGGTTATGGACGACTTGGAGCATAGTTTCTCGATCATAGACAAGCATAACTAAAGTACTGCCTATAATTTGACTAAGTACCTGACTAGTAAATAGTGCAATACTCATAGAATGGATAATAAAACTGCCAACGGATGGGGGGTTGTTCGTCCGCTTCCTCGTCGGTAAGCGAGGAGGAGGATGGATCTGTTAACATTACCATTATAACTGTTGTTATTAATTCACGGACATCCGTCTATCTCTGGTTAGGCGGATGGTTAGCGAGTATCTTTAGAATTGTTAGGGTTTATCTTTTGCTGCAATTGCGTCACCCCAGGTTGTGTCCCCTTTAGAGGCATAAAGACTTGCTGAGTACCCCTAGGGTCTCACCCGATAAATTGTTTGATTCAGATGAACAGGTAAACTCGCAAGATGGATACTGGGTGGAAGAGACGGACGATGTGGGCAACGATCATTCGGTGTAGAGATTTCGGGAACGGGGATCCGTGAGATCTGTGGGCGGGATGTGTTTATTTATGGGGCATCTTATGCCGATTTGCTTCTTATCCGTACTCGGATCTTGTTTTCCGCTTCCGCCTGATACTCTGATGTTTGATGTATGAGGAGATATCCTAAACTATTATATCTATTTAGGATATTTGGATCTTGCCGTATGGCGTTGCAATATTTCCTTTCTTTTTAGATGGAATGGCTCTGAGGACTTTTGTATGTTGGCTTGCATACGTACTCATTTGTGTATGTAGTTGATCCCTTCGCCTGCCGATTACGCCGCCCGTTCTTGTCCCGATGTTTGGAAATGGTTAGGACGGCCGAAAGGTCTATCTGTGAGTGGCATTTGGGCCCCACCGTACTATTTTAACCATTTCCGTTCATCCAGGCTTGTAACTAGGAGCGTAATTCACCGAGGTAGTTACAATTGGTATCAGAGCCATCCCGCCCTTCAGGGTCTCAGCCAAATGGTCGTTGTCAGTCTAGCAAATATTTTGGTAGCTATGTATACTAGGGAAAAACAAAACGCGAGAGTAGGACTGCTTCCACTTTTCTTCTTACCCACCCACCCACCTTTTTCTGGTAAGGAAGTGTAACGTTTTGAATCCTCTTCTTAAAATTCAAACTAGGATTCACGTGTTCTGGGTTCCGTAGTACCATAGGTTGTGTGTGTGTGTGTGTGTAATTCCTTGACTATCTGTTGCATCCAACATGTTATCTTTATCGGCCTTTTGGTTATCAACTATTGGTACATTCCATACCGACAGGCTTTTGCGAACCGACGCGATCTATCTGATTCGTTGTATACCGCCGCGATCTGTCTTACTCTTTGATATCCGACGTTATCTTGTTTGGGGTGTTCGTTTCCGTAGTTGCTAATCTTTACGTTCATCGTGAGAAGGAGGTGTTGGGATATGTGTTTTACTTATTCATGTGCGGAGTAATGATTTGAGTGCGGGATGGAGTCGCGACCATACCACTAATTTTATCATTCGCTCTTGTATATAGAATTGGTAGAGTCACTAATCCTGATTCGTTAAGTGATTTTGCGCATCTATTGGTATTTTAATGCCGAAATTTGCGGAAAATTTTTCTTTGTTAAGTTGTGTACCACACTCCTTTTCAGTCGTGTGCGATATGCTTAATATCTTCTATGTGCTTTGGACTTCGTTGATATTTTAATATCATCTTAGTAAATTGTATCCTTTAATCTTGATTAATTCCATCTTGGTACTATTTTGGATTATTATTATTGTCCATCATAGTACTGACTTGTGTTTTATATCAATCACAGGATGGCACCACCACGCCGTTCTGAGGAGGACATACAACCTGAACTGGGGGCAGCATTGTCAAGCATCGCCAATGCCTTGGCAGCAATGCAGCAGAACCAGCAGCGTTTTGAAGAAAGTGTCAGGAGGAATGAGTTTGTTCCGCTACCTCCACCTCCCAAGCGAGGAGACATCAAAAGATTCCTGAAGTTCAACCCACGCCAATTTGATGTTTCTGATCAACCACTTGATGCTGATGATTGGTTGCGTGAGATGTCAAGGCTGCTGATGACCGCTGATGTTCCTGAGCAAGAATGGGTAAAGTGTGTCACTCACCTTCTGAAGGGAGATGCAGCTCTGTGGTGGGAGAATTACCTGAAGGCAAACTGCACTGGTTTTCAGCCTACTTGGGGACAGTTCACTGGAGCTTTCAAAGAGCAGTATCTGTCAGAAATTGTCATGGAGAGAATGAAGGAAGTGTTTCTCAACCTCAAGCAGGGCAATGACAATGTCAATACCTACATCAGAAACTTCATGAACCTTTCTCGTTATGGTGGCGATGAGATATCTGATGACAAGAAGAAGCAAAAGAGGTTCCGGCAAGGGCTCAATGCATCGATTAAATATGCAATCACACATGCAAGGCCGGCGTCTTTTCTGGAACTTCAGCATACAGCTCTGCAGGAAGAAGCAAGTAGGCAAGTGTTTGAGGAGTCAAAGAAACACAACCGTGATGCAGCAAGCTCTTCAGCTATGTCAACTCCTTCTAAGCGTCGTGTCTGGGTTCCTAACACCCCACCGTCGCTTCCGGCTCCACCAAGACCTTCAAGCTACGCGGCAAGGCCACCAAACTTCCTCACTGCCGCTCCCAGGGGCTACAACCACCACTACCCTGGAGCGCCTGGCGGAGTCCCTGGCTACGTTGCTCCACGTCCACCTGGTGCTTGTTACACTTGTGGAGACACTGGGCATCAGTACTGGAACTGTCCGATGAAAAACAAAGCTCTTCCTCCACCACCTCCAAGATCTGCGGCAAGCTCTCCTATGGTTCGTGCACCACCACCTCGGGCTCTCAACATCAACACCAAGCCCGGGTCTACTGTTGCTCGTGCCAACTGTGTCAACGCCGCTCAAGCTGAGCATGCACCTGGAGTTGTGATGGGTATGCTATCCGTTAACTCAGTCCCTGCACGAGTTTTGTTTGATTCTGGTGCATCGCATTCTTTTGTTTCTCACAAGTTTGCAAATGAGAATGAGTTAGCTATGGATCCTCTCCTTAAGCGGTTAATGGTCCTTTCTCCTGGAGCAACAATGGCAGCTTCTAAAATCAGCCATGGCAATCAAATTGAGATTGGTGGCTCTTCGTTCTCGGCGTCCTTAATTGTTCTGGGCAATTCTGACATTGATGTCATCTTGGGCATGGATTGGTTGACAGCAAATGCAGCTGTGATTGGTTGTGCTGAACGCTCGGTTTCTCTGAAGATTCCTGAAGGCCATATAGTCTATTCTCCAAGTCTGACTCCGGCTATTCAGCTTTTCTCTTTGGCGGCTCTGAATGATGATGCTATAGAAGCTATTCAGAGTGTTCCGGTGGTCTGTGAGTTCCCAGATGTCTTTCCTGAAGAGTTTCCAGGTATGCCTCCGGATCGTGAGGTTGAGTTTGTAATTGAGCTTGAACCTGGAACGGCTCCTATCTCCAAGCGGCCTTATAAAATGGGTCCTGCTGAGTTGGCTGAACTCAAACGTCAGCTTGATGAACAAGAGAAGTTGGGCTTCATTCAACATAGTACTTCTTCTTGGGGTAGCCCAACAATCTTTGTGAAGAAGCGAGACAAGACTGATAGACTTTGTGTTGACTATCGGGCTCTAAATGCTAAAACCATCAAGAATAAATATCCCCTTTCGCGGATTAATGATCTCTTCGATCAGCTAGCTGGAGCTGTGGTATTCTCTAAGCTAGACTTGAGAAGTGGTTATCACCAAATCAAGATTCGCAAGGAAGATGTTCCTAAAACAGCTTTCACCACCCGCTATGGCCTGTATGAGTACACGGTCATGTCTTTCGGTCTCACCAACGCACCTGCCACCTTCTCGAGACTCATGAACTCGGTTTTCATGGAGTATCTTGATAAGTTCGTTGTGGTCTATCTGGATGACATCCTAGTCTATTCTAAGTCAAAGGAAGAACATGAAGAACACCTTCGGTGTGTCCTAAACAAGCTTCGTGAGAACCGCTTGTATGCAAAGTTCTCCAAGTGTGAGTTTTGGCTGCCTCAAGTAACCTATCTTGGTCACGTCATCTCTGCCAAGGGCATTGCCGTCAACCCGGAAACTGTGAAGACAATTGTTGAATGGCTTCCTCCTGTAAATGTCAAAGAAGTGCGGAGTTTCCTTGGTTTGGCTAGTTATTGCCGTCGCTTCGTTCAGAACTTTTCGAAGATAGCAAAGCCTCTTACCGATCTCCTCAAGAAAGGCAAGAAATACCTTTGGACTCCTGCATGTCAAGCAAGCTTTGAGACACTCAAAGAGAAGCTCACTTCCACACCAGTCTTGGTTCCTCCGGATACATCCAAGCCCTTCCAGATATTCTGTGACGCCTCTTTGCAAGGATTGGGTGCGGTCCTTATGCAAGAAAAACAAGTTGTTGCTTATGCCTCTCGCCAGTTGAAGACGCATGAGATCAACTATCCTACACATGACCTCGAGCTCGCAGCAGTTGTCTTTGCTTTGAAAGTATGGAGGCATTACTTGCTGGGCAACCGTTGTGAGATCTTTTCTGATCACAAGAGTTTGAAGTATATCTTCACACAGCCTGATCTCAACCTTCGGCAAAGGAGATGGATTGAAGCAATCAATGACTTCGATTTGACCATCAACTACACTCCGGGCAAAGCTAATGTCATGGCCGATGCTCTCAGCCGCAAAGCTTATGTCAACAACCTCATGATGGAAGAACAACAGCCTCTCTTGTGCGAGGAATTCCGTCAGCTCAACCTTGAAATTGTGGAACAAGGGTATCTTCTGAACCTTCTAGCAACCCCACTCTTGGAAGAAAAGGTTCGCTCCTCTCAGCTTGGTGATCCGTACACCAGAAAGATCATCTCCAACATCCAGCTTCCGAAGTATGAGTCCTTCCACGTTGATGATCAAGGCACGCTTTTCTTTAAACACCGGATGTTTGTTCCGAACTACCCGGGTTTGAGAGAGCAAGTTCTCAAGGAGGCGCATGATTCTGTTCTTTCTATCCACCCTGGCAGCACAAAGATGTACATGGACTTGAAAACACAATATTGGTGGCCCGGATTGAAACGATATTGTGCCAAGTATGTCTCGGAGTGTGATGTCTGCCGCAGAGTTAAAGCTGTCCATCAGAAACCTTCCGGTCTTCTACAGCCATTGAAACCCCCGGAATGGAAATGGGAGAAAGTAGAGATGGACTTCATCACTAGGTTTCCAAGGTCACAGAAGGGCAACAATGCAATCTTTGTTGTCATTGACAGGCTTTCTAAAGTGGCTCACTTCTTTCCCGTTAAGGAAAAAATTTCTGCAATTCAGTTGGCTGAGCTCTATATCAACAGAATTGTCTCTCTGTATGGGGTTCCGCTTGAGATCAGTTCAGACCGTGGAAGCATCTTCACTTCCAAGTTCTGGGAAAGTTTCCAAAATGCTTTGGGGACAAAATTGAACTTCAGCACAGCTTACCACCCTCAGTCGCAAGGACAAGTTGAAAGGATCAATCAGATTCTGGAGGATATGCTCCGTGCTTGCGTCATCTCCTTTGGCATGAAGTGGGAAGAATGTCTTCCTTATGCTGAATTCTCGTACAACAACAGCTTCCAGAAAAGTCTGAAGATGGCACCATTTGAGGCTCTCTATGGTCGCAAATGCAGAACTCCGATTGGTTGGTCGGGTGTAGGAGAAAGAATATTGTTTGGCCCTGACATTGTAAATCAAGCGGAGGAGAAAGTTCATATCATTCTTGAAAATCTGAAGATTGCTCAAAGTCGCCAGAAGAGCAATTATGACAGGAATCACACGGACATGGAGTATGTCCCTGGTGATCTCGTTTACCTTCGTGTCACTCCCATGAGAGGCACGCACCGTTTTGGTATCAAAGGAAAGCTGGCTCCTAGATACATCGATCCATTCAAAATTCGTGGGAGAAGAGGAGAAGTTGCTTATGCTCTTGAGCTCCCGGAAAAACTCAAGGTCCATGATGTTTTCCACATCTCTCAACTCAAGAAGTGCTTCAAGGATCCCGGCAGGACCGTGGACCATGACCTTATCAATCTCCAAGAAGACCTGTCTTATCAAGAACACCCCACAAAAATCCTTGAAGTCGCAGAAAGAAGGACTCGCAACAAGTCCATCAAGTTCTGCAAGGTGCAGTGGTCGCACCATTCTGTTGATGAAGCCACTTGGGAACGTGAAGACGAGCTCCGTGCCAAGTATCCTACCCTCTTCGAGTCTTCTTCTTCTTCCTAGAATCTCGGGGCGAGATTCCTGTTTAGTGGGGGAGAGTTGTAGCATCCCAATTGTCTAACAAGTGTAATGCTACTTGGTCTAGTACTATAATGGCTACTTCAAATATATAATTGTTGCATCATCATTATATCATGCTCATGTCATCATGCCACCTTGCATTTGAGCATCATCTAAAACCCTTTTTTTTTGGTTCTTATCTCATATGCATTATTAATTGTATTTGCCTCTTGATATTGTATTTGGTTATTGATATATTATTTAAATGCCCAAGTTGAGTTGGGGCATATCTTTTATTCCACTCCACCACCTTTCTTTCACCACCTTATAATTCCACCATCCAACTAAATGTGAGCTTTGCACTTTATTTGGGTTTTACCTCTAGCTCATGTGGGTTGGGATGGATCCAATTCTATTTCCACATGCTCTCATCTTAGCATCATGTTGTTTTCACATTATTGATATATGAGAGCCACATGGCCACCTTTGCATGCCTTGTGAGTGGAACCCTTTTCCTAGCTTCCATATGGATTATTATGGATTTATGCTCATGTGGGGATATTTTTGGGACTAGTAAGCATCTAGTGGAATATACACACTAGCAAGTCCCAATTATAATCAAATGTGGTCATCTCCATCTACTCCACTTGGAACTTTCTTTTAAATTCTTTTGCTTGGCTTTATTCCACTTTTGGAAATGCATAAGAATAATGCCATGTTTATTATTTTGATTCACAAGGTTAAAACATGGCATTAATTAATTTTGCATGGGCCATGCAACCATCTCCAACTTTGGTCCTCCTTTGCTTTTATTTGGATTTTTGGGTGAATCTCCCATCTCTCTCTCTACCTCTCTTCATGCTTGATTTTGTTTGGGTCATGCTAAAAACCTACATCTATCTCCATCCATACCCTCACCACCTTTTTATCTCACCCTCCCTTTTCTTGTCTAGATCTTGTTTGAGCTTGGCATGTTCTTGCTTGATCTTGTCAAAAGAAAAACCACTCCACCTAATCTCTCTCTCTAAACCCTAAGTCCCCCCCCTCATCTCTCCTCTCTCCTAAACCCTAGTCCCTCTCTAACCTAACCCGAGCTTCCTTCCTAGCTACCCTAGCTACCCACATGCCCTCTCGGCCTCTCTCCCCTCTCTGCCCTGCAGGCCCCACCTGACCACCCTGGACCCACCTAGCTACCACCACACCAAGCCCTAACCCGAGCCATACCCCCCTCTCTCCAAACCCTAGCATCTACCTGAGCCTACCCCCTCTCTCCCTCTAGCTCTCTCTGCCGTGCATGTCCCACACCGAGCCTACCCTCCCTGGCCTCACCTTGCCCCACCTGCCAGTTGCCTACCTGCCCTAGACGAGCCTAGCTCGAGCACGTGAAGAGGAGAGGGAAAGGTGGCACCCGAGCCACCTTTTTCCCTTCACCACCTCCCCACGGCATCTCCCCTCCCTCTCTGCTTTGCCTCCGCCCCACAACCCCTCTGCCTCTCCCAGATCCGCCCGGGGCCTTGCCCTCTCCTCTCCTTCCTCTCCACCACCGTCCACCCTCTCTCGCCGGCCACCGTCGGCCTCCACCACATCCCGTTGAACCAGTCGTGCAGAGCGTCCGTGAAGTGGCCTGGGAGATCGAGGACGCTCCTCTGCTTCACCCTGTAACCGCCAGCGAGGAGGAGAAGGGCTGGAGCCGAAGATCACCGCCGCCACCGACGCCAAACCCTAGCTCCGCCGGCCACTGCTTCGTCGACGATCCGCTGCTCCCCAAGCCGATCCGACCACACCGATCACTCCGCGGTGAGCATCTCCTTCTCCCTGACATCCTCCGCGTCATCACCACCGTCTAGCGCCGCCGTTCCTTTCGTCGAGCGCCGTCAGTGCGTCGGGCTCGTCGGTATCCGCCAGTTCCCTACGCCACCTAGAACCTTACCTAGCCGCGTTGCCCTCTCCTATCAACTACCCTAGCCTACCGCAGTGGTAACCGCCGCCGCGCGCGCACGCGAGGTCGCGGGATCGACCCCTGCATCGAGCCCCGCCTGTCGAACACCGTTTTGTCGTCCGAGATTCAGAGAAGAAGCACAGTGCCGCGTCGTCTTTTTGCACAAACCCCCCCCCCCTAGCTTTTTACTCCTAACCCGCGGTCCGCCCGAGCCCACCTGTCAGCCGTAGTACCACTTTGCAGTTAGGCGCCTGGGTTTTACACCGCCTTAACTCGCAATCCCCCGCTGTGCCGCGTGGCAGCCTCGCATCCGCCCACTGGCGTGTGGGTCAGCAAAGCCTCGGACCCCACCTGTTATCCACTGTGGCTGGGCGTGCTCGCGGTGACAGAGGGTTTTCTGAGCGCTGTGGCGTCCAGTCAGCCAGGCCCCACCTGTCATTGTCTGTGGCTAGATTTGAGCGAGTGACAAAAGTATTTCTGTATTTCTGTTTTAATTCAAACTTTTTCAAATTAATTTAAATTCAAATTTCAAATCTGTTTTCAAATATCTTTTGAAATATAAATCCAAATAATACAAATAATATATGTTTTGAGATCAGAAAAATATGAGGAATTCAAATATGCCATTCAAAATATATTTTGAACACTTTAATTTTCGAGTTGATTAAATTACAATAAAATGCCCTTTTTCTTAATTAATTAATAACTTTTGTTTTATAACTCCAAATTTGACAAATAATATGTCTAAAATGATTAGCTCGACGAGACCTTTCTGTTTATGCATTCCTTTATCTGTTTTGCAGCATGCATCATATAAATATAAAGTATACAGCAACTTATTCGAGTATAAAATGTGATTAAAACTCCACAAAATGATTATTTCTTGTATTCCACACCTCACCCATGCCATGCTACTTTATTGCCATGCAAATTGTGCATCATTCATCATGGCATGATTGTTTGCTTGTCGCATTTATTCATATGCTTGTGCACTTTATTTATGTTGGCCCTTGTTTGTTTGGTTCTTCTTCGAATAGACGCTGAGCAGGGGATATATCAAGAAACCCAGGAGCACTACCTAGATCCTTCTCTCGCTTCAACTGAGCTGCCAGGCAAGCACTACCACATGCTTGCATACATATAGTACCTATTGCCTCTATCTTATTCTTGCATCATTGAGTCGCGATTGCATTAAACTGAATCCCAAGTATTGCATAGCCTTTACTTTTAAACCCCACCGAAGCTTGTTCCTCCATCCCATGAGCCATTACTACAGGAGTTGTTTGAGCCATGCGAGTCGTAGAACAACATGTGTAGGGTATGTGAGTGTCTGATGGATAACGAGGTACCTAAACAACTTAACCTGAGTAGTAATGGGATAACTAATGAAAGTGGCATCGGTGAGCAATATCTTCTATTTGGTTTTTCATGCTCACTTGTGTCCCGTAGGACCCCGAGTACTTGATTCATGTTCCTTTAATATTCGAGCTATCCACATCCGGGAGGCTTATGAACCCTCCTGAGCCAGAGCTTGATTCATTCTTATTTCTTGGGGCCACAAAGTAGTTTGGGGCTTTATTACTATTCTGTACTTATGCCATGCTTTACTGCTTAATTAAGATTGTCCGAGGAATGCACCTGTAATGTTTAGGTAAGCGGAGTGTTTTCGCGGTATCGACAAGCCCAGTCACATTTTCGGGTTCCCAGTCGTTTACAGCCATTGACGCAAACCTTGAGTCCGTCTCGGAGTCGGCCAACTTCATCGCGGGTAGCTTAATGGGGTGGCCCCCTGAAATATTTCTGAATCCTGTTATCGCTTTGTCGTGACTGCCTCGTTGGGTTTTGATTTGGTTTTTCCGAGGTTGATCGACTGTGTGTTGCTATTTGTGCACCCCTGCAGGGTAAAACTTTCTGAAAGCCGTGTCCGCGGTTATGGACGACTTGGAGCATAGTTTCTCGATCATAGACAAGCATAACTAAAGTACTGCCTATAATTTGACTAAGTACCTGACTAGTAAATAGTGCAATACTCATGGAATGGATAATAAAACTGCCAACGGATGGGGGGTTGTTCGTCCGCTTCCTCGTCGGTAAGCGAGGAGGAGGATGGATCTGTTAACATTACCATTATAACTGTTGTTATTAATTCACGGACATCCGTCTATCTCTGGTTAGGCGGATGGTTAGCGAGTATCTTTAGAATTGTTAGGGTTTATCTTTTGCTGCAATTGCGTCACCCCAGGTTGTGTCCCCTTTAGAGGCATAAAGACTTGCTGAGTACCCCTAGGGTCTCACCCGATAAATTGTTTGATTCAGATGAACAGGTAAACTCGCAAGATGGATACTGGGTGGAAGAGACGGACGATGTGGGCAACGATCATTCGGTGTAGAGATTCCGGGAACGGGGATCCGTGAGATCTGTGGGCGGGATGTGTTTATTTATGGGGCATCTTATGCCGATTTGCTTCTTATTCGTACTCGGATCTTGTTTTCCGCTTCCGCCTGATACTCTGATGTTTGATGTATGAGGAGATATCCTAAACTATTATATCTATCTAGGATATTTGGATCTTGCCGTATGGCGTTGCAATATTTCCTTTCTTTTTAGATGGAATGGCTCTTAGGACTGTTGTATGGTGGCTTGCATACATACTCATTTGTGTATGTAGTTGATCCCTTCGCCTGCCGATTACGCCGCCTGTTCTTGTCCCGATGTTTGGAAATGGTTAGGACGGCCGAAAGGTCTACCTGTGAGTGGCATTTGGGCCCCACCGTACTATTTTAACCATTTCCGTTCATCCAGGCTTGTAACTAGGAGCGTAATTCACCGAGGTAGTTACATTCTGCCTCTCCTAGATCCACCCCAGGGCCTTGCCCTCTCCCCTCTTTTCTCGACCGCCACCATCTACCCCATCGCCGGCCACCGTCGGTCTCCACCAGCTCCCGTCGATCCAGGAGGCGTAGGCGAGCAGGAGGTTGTCGGCGAGGTCGGGAAGGTCCTCTGCAGCAGCCCTGTACACGACGTCGAGGAGGAGACGGCCCAGACCTGCTGCACGCCATCGACACCGAGCCGAAACCCTAGCTCCAGATCGCCAGCATCCTAGCCATTTCCCTGCGCTCCGGCACGATCCGACCCCACCGACCCACTCCCGGTGAGCTCCTCCTTCTCCCTGACATGGTCCGCCTCGCCGTACCGCCCTAGCCCTGCCGGTATTTTTGCCGAACGGTCTCTGCGCGCCGGTGTGCGCTGGCGTCTGCACGCCCCGCGCCGCGCAGCGTCTTTCTTAGCCGCCTATCCCCCTCCCTACAACGACGCCAGGCCACCACCGCGGTAACCGCCGCCGCGTGCGCACGCGGGGTCGCGGGTTCGATCCCTGCACCGTGCCCCGCCCTGTCGAGCACAAACTCGTCGACAGAGGAATTCAGAGAAGAGATACAGTGCCGCGGCCCCTTTTGCACTTACCCCCCTAGTTTTTATCTGCTCAACCCGCGCTCCTCGCTAGCCCCACCTATCAGCCACCGTGGACTTCTTCCAGAAAACCCCTCAGTCTTTTCTTATCCTAACCCGCGCTCCAGTTCGGTCCCACCTGCCAGCTTCTGCGAGATCGTTCACTGTCACGTGGGCCTCAGCCGGTTGGTCCCACCTCGCAGTCGCACGGGCTAGGCAGGCCGCGGTGAGAAAAACATTTTCCTGGCCGCTGTGTCGCCCAGTCAGCCTGGCCCCACTTGTCTGTGGCTGTGGCTAGATCTGGGTGAGTAGCAAAAGGGTTTTCTGTTTTCTGTTTTAATTCAAACTTTTCAAATTTGTTTTAAATTCAAATTCAAATATGTTTTTAACTAACTTTTGAAATATAATTCCAAATTAAACATGTAATATATCTTTTGAAATCAGAAAAATGTGAGGAATTCAAATATGCTATTCAAAATAATGTTTGAACACTTTAATTTTCGAGTTGATTAAAATTACAAATAAAATGCCCTTTTCCTTAATTAATTAATAACTTTTGTTTTATAACTCCAAATTTGACAAATAATATGTCTAAATCGATCAGCGCGACGAGCATGTTCTATCTATGCATTCCATGTTCTGAATTGCAGCATGCATCATATAAATATAAAGGTTACAGCAACTTATTTGAGGATAAAAGGTGACTAAAACGCCATAAAATGCTTTATTCTTGTACTCCACACCTCACCCATGCCATGCTACATTATTGCCATGCAAATTGTGCATCATTCATCATGGCATGATTGTTTGCTTGTCGCATTTAATTCATATGCTTGTGCACTTTATTTATGTTGGCCCTTGTTTGTTTGGTTCTTCTTCGAATAGACGCTGAGCAGGGGATATATCAAGAAACCCAGGAGCACTACCCAGATCCTTCTCTCGCTTCAACTGAGCTGCCAGGCAAGCACTACCACATGCTTGCATACATATAGTACCCATTGCCTCTATCTTATTCTTGCATCATTGAGTCGCGATTGCATTAAACTGAATCCCAAGTACTGCATGGCCTTTACTTTTAAACCCCACTGAAGCTTGTTCCTCTATCCCATGAGCCATTACTACAGGAGTTGTTTGAGCCATGCGAGTCGTAGAACAGCATGTGTAGGGTATGTGAGTGTCTGATGGATAACGAGGTACCTAAACATCTTAACCTGAGTAGTAATGGGATAACTAATGAAAGTGGCACCGGTGAGCAATATTTGTTATTTGGTTTTTCATGCCCACTTGTGTCCCGTAGGACCCTGAGTACTTGATTCCTGTTCCTTGAATATTCGCGCTATCCACATCTGGGAGGCTTATGAACCCCCCTGAGCTAGAGCTTGATTCATTCTTATTTCTTGGGGCCACAAAGTAGTTTGGGGCTTTATTACTATTCTGTACTTATGACATGCTTTACTGCTTTATTTAAGATTGTGCGAGGAGCACCTGTACTGTTTAGGTAAGCGGAGTGTTTTCGCGGTATCGACAAGCCCAGTCACACTTTTGGGTTCCCAGTCGTTTACAGCCATTGACGCAAACCTTGAGTCCGTCTCGGAGCCGGCCAACTTCGTTGCGGGTAGCTTAATGGGGTGGCCCCCTGAAGTATTTCTGAATCCAGTGATCGCTTTGTCGCGAATGCCTCGTTGGGTTTTGATTTGGTTTTTCCGAGGTTGATCGAGTGTGTGTTGCTATTTGTGCACCCCTGCAGGGTAAAACTTTCTGAAAGCCGTGTCCGCGGTTATGGACGACTTGGAGCACAGTTTCTCGATCATAGACAAGTATAACTAAAGTACCGCTTTTAAATTTGACTAAGTACCTGACTAGTAAATAGTGCAACACTCATGGAATGGATAATAAAACTGCCAACGGATGGGGGGCTGTTCGTCCGCTTCCTCGTCGGTAAGCGAGGAGGAGGATGGATCTGTTAATATTACTGTTATAACTGTTGTTATTAATTCACGGACATCCGTCTATCTATGGTTAGGCGGATGGTTAGCGAGTATCTATAGAATTGTTAGGTATTATCTTCTGCTGCAATTGCGTCACCCCAGGTTGTGTCCCCTTTAGAGGCATAAAGACTTGCTGAGTACCCCTAGGGTCTCACACGATAAATTGTTTGATTCAGATGAACAGGTAAACTCGCAAGATGGATACTGGGTGGAGGAGACGTACGATGTGGGCGACGATCATTCGGTGTAGAGATTCCGGGAACGGGGATCCGTGAGATCTGTGGGCGGGATGTGTTTATTTATGGGGCATCTTATGCCGATTTGCTTCTTATGCGTACTCGGATCTTGTATTCCGCTTCCGCCTGATACTCTGATGTTTGATGTATGAGGAGATATCCTAAACTATTATATCTATCTAGGATATTTGGATCTTGCCGTATGGCGTTGCAATATTTCTATTTCTTTTAGATGGAATGGCTCTGAGGACTGTTGTATGGTGGCTTGCATACATACTCATTTGTGTATGTAGTTGATCCCTTCGCCTGCCGATTACGCCGCTCGTTCTTGTCCCGATGTTTGGAAATGGTTAGGACGGCCGAAAGGTCTACCTGTGAGTGGCATTTGGGCCCCACCGTACTATTTTAACCATTTCCGGACATCCAGGCTTGTAACTAAGAGCGTAATTCACCGAGGTAGTTACATTTGGGTCTTCCTCCGTGTACCTTTTGGCGATTTCGAGGAGGTCCGGTATGTTGTCGAGTGTGCGGTATGCTCGTTTGAGCTTGGCGACCAAGGGCTCGTAGCGGCACGAGGTGTTGAAGCAGTGGATCGCGGTGTCCGGGTGGATGCCAACCGCGTTGTACCATAGTTCTTGCCACCGTTGGACCCAGCTGCGGGTCGACTCGCGGGGTCCCTGGACGCATCGTTCCAGGTCTTCGATGGTGGTGGCGCGGGTGTATGAACCCTCGAAGTGCCTGACGAAGGCATCGCGCATCTCTTCCCAGGAGTCGATGCTATCCGGGGGGAGAGTGTTGATCCACTGCCTCCACGCTCCCTCCATCATCAGGGGGAGGTAGCGGGCGGCTAGCAGGTCGGTGTGGCCGGCGATCCCCATCGCCATGAGGTAGGTATCCAGCCACACGGAGGGGTCGTACGAAGGGTCGTACTTCTCTATTTCCTTCGGCGTTTTGAAGTTCGCCGGGTATTTTTCGCCTCGGATCATCGGTCCAAAGCATCGGGGCCTGAGTCGGCTTAGCGACCTCCTCGGCTCGCCGTCGCAGCGGTTGGTTAGGGTGTGCCGCAGGTCGTCGGGCTGGCGTGCGCGCCAGTTCTGATTGTTGATGATGTGGGTGCGGGCGTCGACAGGCTGACTGTTGGCAGCGACGAAGTTGGTCGTCGGCCTGGGGTCGTTGGTGGAGAGTGCCGCGTTCGCGGGTCGGTGTTGGAGCTATAGTGGTTCGGGTGGCGGGCAGTTGAGGGTGTTTTCCGCCATGGGGCGGCCGCTCTGCTTCCCGATGAACGCGAGTACATCCGACCCTGTGAGTCGACACCTGCGTTTTGTTGCTCGACCGCCTTTGCGAGCAGGGACCTGGCGTACTGGATCTGCAAGGTGCCTTCGCCAGCGGCTGCGATGTTTTCGATTGCCGCGCGACCTGCGACGAGGTTGTCCATGGGAGTGGAGAACAGCGGAAGGCCATTCGCGTCTCGCTCCCGTGAGGAGACCATGATCCTTGGTTGGTCCCTGGGGGGTGTGCGGTTGGGTGGTGGCGGCGCGCCATTGGCCGTTCACCCTTGTGGGGGCCGGGCGCTCCCTCCTGGAGGCGCGTTCTCGTAGATCGCGCGCTCGGCCGCGCGGGCCGGGTCACTTTCGTCGTCGAAGTTCAGGGCATGCACCTGGACGGTGGCGTTCAGGCGCGACCTGATTCAGCGTTGGTGATATTGTGACAGCTCCCGCGTCGTCGCCTGCTCGAGGAGAAATTTTTCGCGCTCGGCTTGTTCCTTGCGGACTAGTTCTGCCAGCTTCACGCGGAGTTCCTCAACCTCCATCGCCGTCGCATTGGGAGGGATCGGGGTGGAGAATGGATCCTCCGGTGGGTCGGTGCCAGTCGCCATGTAGGTCGCGGCGTGGCGATTGGTACCATCGCGGAGGTCGGCGGAGTTCTCCGATCCGGAGTCGGAGTCGAAGATCCCAAGGATGGAGGGATCATCGAAGTCTACGGCGTTGGAGACCTGGGTGATGGAGCCCGCAGGCGAAGCCACGATGATGGATCCGGCGAGTGACGCCGGGGTCGGCGAGTCAGCGTCGTCGTTGAGGGCCGCGTCTTCCGTGGCCGCGGTGGTTTCAGCCACATCACTGTGGGCTGAGTCGTACTCGGAGGCGAGGCGGTGGATCGTGCGGACCTGACTCTCGGAGAGCCGATCGCGTGGTAGCGACTCGCGGATGCGAGCCGAGTCCTCCGAGACGATGACATCGGTGAGGCCGATGAAGAGACTGATCGTGCCAACCGGCAAGATCATGCTGTGTGTGACGGGTCGCGCCGCCGGGACGTAGCTGCTCGGCAAGATTTGGAGCATCTCGCTGATCGCTATCATGCAGCCAGTGGCGATCGACTCGTTGATGGGCAGATTGGATCTTACCGCAGAACACCGGCCAGACCGGCCAGGCCCCACGGTGGGCGCCACTGTCGTGGGAATGACCACGGCAGATGCTGCAATCGGCAGCGAGTAGTAGAACATGGGGCGAGGGTGGCCAGCCATCTGCGGTGCGATATGAGGGCGGAGAGACAGGGTTTTACCCAGGTTCGGCCCCCGGAGGGTAAAGACCTACTTCTGCTAGATTGTATTATGATGGAAGTACAATGGGGCGAGCTCGGCGGCTAGGCGGCGAGTCGCTTGGGTGGATGATGGAACGTACCCTCTACACGCCCCCTAGGGAGGTTTATATAGACTCACCCCCCTAGGGTTTACAGATCTTAACAGAATCAGTTAAGGTTTTGGCAATCGTTTAACCTAATCCGACTGGGCCTATCTACTCTCCTGGGCCTTCAGCTTCCAGTCGCTTGAATCCACGCCAGGTCCTGGTCCAGTCGCCGTCCCGCAGGCCCACTCGCCAGTTCCTGGGCCGGTCAGAAACGTCCTGCTGGGTATACCCCGGTAGGCATATCCCGATCACTTTTCTCTGGTGCTCTATTAAAAGGATCACCTTAATTGCCAGTAGTTCCCTTGAGGCCTCGCTGCAACAGGATGGCAGGACAAAAGATGTTGTGCAAGTTCTCATTGCGAGCACGCATGACTATATATGGAGCACATGCCTATGATTGTTTAGTACTTGTATGCTTTATCTTATTTATCTGCAATTGTAAGGTTCCCAACCTTTAATAAGGTAGAGATCCCTGTGTTTACAATGCTAGTCCCTGGATCAATAGCTAGCATCCACAAGTAAGATGTAATATCAAGATACAAAGGTCATAATACAACTTTATAACCAGGAATAAAATAATTCATTACATCTTACATAGCTCATTTGGCTATCACATTACAATGCAGCAGAATATCTATAAAGCATGGAGTCCTTCATCTTCAAAGTGCCACAGGCAATCATGTTGGTTGTAGACTTGTAATCCTATTCAACACACTTCACTAACATCAAACAAACCTGCAACATAATAAGTTGTAGCCACAAGGGTCAATACATTTGAATTGTATTGGCAAGTTTCACTATTATGTAGAAGTAAGTGGATCCTATCACTACATGCATATTTGGCTCAGTAGGGTTTAGGCTCTTTTGCAGAAAGCAATATAGTTTTATCCTATCTTTTCAAAATAGTTTTGATCTTTTGTCAAATCTTTCTAAACTACTTGGAAAACTCCAAGTGCTTCTAATCCCTTGTTGTCACCATCAAGTTTTACTTTGAGAAATTGGAATGTCGAGATCTTCCATAGCTTCAGGCCTTAGTTGCTTAGAGTTGTCCGTAACTGGGGACACGGCTAAGTACTTAGAATTTTTGATCTTCTGCAGAAGTTGTACACTTTACCCACATGACACAATCTCGTCTTGATGCCACCAGTGGCCGCTGGATAAGTACTCACCAAGATGGAGTACTGGCAGATCGATAATGTGACAAAGTCTTTCCATAGAAGTTATCCCAATACACAATGCTAGCTTGTCTACCAGGCACCAATGTAGGGATATATTTCCCTTACACTATTCTAGTTAACCTGAAGATGCCAATGCATGGGTCTTCCAGTATGTAGTTGACTAAGACAGAGCCCATTTAGCATGTGGCTGTACACGGAAGCCACTGTACGAGAAACATGTTCAATCTCTAAGTCCCTAGGTGGTTTTTTTCTAGTGCACACACAAAAATATAGCCATATAAACATGGTTCCTTTTGTTGCCACCTTGTCCAATCTTGAGTATCCTTGTCCACCCAGGTGGTTCATTGAGTACTTGTTTTATTATATAAAACATATGTCTTTTCAACTCTTCATATAATCATATCATGTATCCCATCCCAATATATGGTAGGGCTAAGCATACTACAACTACATGGTTTCCACTAAGGGAGATATAATTATATCCTAATAGGATTTAGCATAGCATTTAGCATAGCATAAAATATAGTAGTCCTTCTCATGCATGTTTCAAAAATCCACTAAGTGTAATGAAAATAGTAGGAATTGGATGATAGTGTCACTTGCCTTTTTAGTAGAGAATGTTGGTTCACTTCTTGATCTTGCAAATATCACACTGTTCTAATTCCACTACAATTCAATCAAGCAAACACAAATTCAACTAGCATTCCATCCAATTTATCACACATAAAATAATAGAAACAAGGTCATGCATGCAAGCATGCAAAAGATAATTTTACTTGCAAAAGTGATTTCTACTAGGCTCTAAACATTTTAAAGTTCAAAGTGGTCATTTACTAAAGTGGTAAAACCATTTGTAAAGGGTTTTTATCTATAAACCATTTCTAAATCAAACCAATATTTTATGTGGTTAAAAATGCTTTTAGAAAAGCAATATTATTTAAAGGGTTCACCAAATATATTTTAATTCTCAAAACTTGGTGTTTAGGGTCAGAAGGTTTGAATCAAAACATTTCCCAAAGGTTTCACTCAAAAATCATTTCTAAATCATAATCAATATTTTTGTTTGACTAGAAATGAACTAATTCAATTATTTATTCCCTAACTTCACAAGATACATTTTTAAATCCATAAGTTGGTTCCTATAGTCAGTAGGTTAAAAAAAAAACCATTTTGCAAAGATTTCATATTAAAAATATTTCTAGAACAATTTTTATATTCAAATTATGCCTACACAAGTTTCTGAAAATTCAACCAATTTTCCAGAAGCAAATCATTAAACAAAGTGCATGGTTGGGTAGGATTTGTCTTGCTTATTCCATTGATATAAAATTTGCAAAATTTGGACGTGTAGAACTGAAGTCATGAATTTTACAAAATCCCATATCTAATAGAACATTTTCTGTTTTTAAAACAGAGTCAGTGCCACGTGTCTGTTTCTTATTCGCTGGTACCGGTTCGTGTGGATTGAGCAGTTACAGCCGTTAGATCTAAGCGAGATGGTGCGGTGCAGATTAGCTCGTACCTCTTCGATTAACTGATCTATCGTGTACACACGATTGAAATCTAACGGCTCAGAGCATGTGACCACTGATGGGCGGTGCTAGCGCGACGGCGAGCGGCGGAGCTCGCTCGGCTACGGCGGATTCGGTGAAGCAGGAAGCAAGGGGACAATAAAAATGGCTCACCATGCTCGCAGGGATGTGGTGAAGCTCAAGGTGGTCGCAGCTATCCAAGGGGCGCACGGGAACGGCGGTGATTGCTCGTCGGAGATGGCGTCGGCGTTGGGTTTGCTCAGGTGTCTATGCTGTCGACACTACGGGGCACAGAAAGGTGAGGCAGAGGGCTTGTTAGATGCGGGCGAGTGTGGCGTTCACGTGAGCATCATCGAGAGGGAGTGGTGAGGTCAGAGTTACCGGGAAAGGGTCGCCGGAGTTGCTTGCAGACGACGGCGTTGCTGGTTTGTCGTCGTTGCCGATGCTATGGGTCAAGCGCGGGCAAGCCGAGGGTGTAGAGAGAAGCGTCAGGGGATGGGGAGCAAGCTAGGGTGGTTGAGGAGGCGAGGGGCGGTTGGTCGGCGCCGGAATTTGCTGGAGAAGCTCGCCGGAGCAGTGGGGTTCGAGCTCACGATTCGCTCAGCCTGGGGGCAGAGAGGAGCTGGCGAGTGAGGGGAAAGAGAGAGGAGGCATGGAAGTTTATTTAGCGTGGTCGCCGGAGGAATTAAGCCTGCCAATTAAGCGAATTGATCGCCGGAGTTAATGGCAGAAACGGCGTGGGGTACTTGGTCGCGGGTGAGAACGACGACGTGCTGGTGTGGGGCCGTGTTGACAGTAAGAGAGAGGGGGGGAACGGGGTCCACTTGTTTGTGACTGCGCGGGTTCTTTCCTGAGTGAAAACGGTTCACCAGCGGGGGAGTTTAGTTGGGTTGCGTGTGGGCTTGCTGGGCTGTTGGGTTGGGTCCGTTTTGTTTCATTTTTTTATACAGAAAGCTTTTTTTTCTATTTGAATTTCTGTTTTGATTTTCAAACAAATAATTCAAACACCAATTCAAATCAAACCACCACCAAACTTTGTATTGCTTTTAGTTCTGTTTAACAACATAATTCAAAGTCCAAAAATAAAATAATTCTTTTATTTTTTTAGGATCTATTTAATAATTAAATAAATAGACCTTGGTCATTAATTCAAATAGGGTTTAATTTATTTTTAAAACTCTATTTGAAATCTAAACCAAACCAAAACCTTTTCAGTAGGTTTCATTTGAAAAACAAAAACACTTGGAAATCTTATTTAAAATACTTTAACAATTTTTAGTGTTTATTAAAATGGAAAAGCCTTTACTTTAATAAAATTGGATATTAATAAATCCTCATTATTTTATTTAAATAAACCTTTACTCTTTTTATCAAATAGAAATATTTTATTTCAAAAGCATGGCCAAGATTTAATTTGGCTTTATAAAATAATCCTTATTTATATTTCTACCTTTGCTTTTGAAAACCATATCTTTTATTAAAAGATCCAAAAATAGTGATTCCAACTAATATAATTTTTATTTATTAATTGTTTATCTTTTTAAATCCCTTTAGGATTTTATTTGATCAAAATAGGTTTTGATGTTTCCAATTGGAATCAAAAAGTTTCTTCTCACACTAAATTTCAACAAAATTTTATTTTGTTTATTTATTTTTTTCACATTTCAAAATTTGGAAAATTTTGGGATGTGACAGGCTACCACCCTTAAAAGAAATCTCGTCCCGAGATTTGGGAAGGCTAGAGGCTACAAGTTAGCTTCAAGGCAACTAGGGAACTACCACCCTTAAAATAAAGTCTCATAGGGTTACATTGATGGTTCACTTGACTATGGGTTCAACACTTGATATCCAGACAAGGAATCCTTATTTGACTCTTCTGAGCTAACTAGTTCCTGATATCCACTTCTTCTATCTCTTCAAAGTTTCCATCCATGTCAATGTGGTTCACATGTCCTTTCTGGGTCACATTGGAGTCATTTCCATTGGCTCCTCTAGTATCCTTATTCTTTTCCTTCTCAGGACAGTCTGATGCATAGTGTCCAAGTTCCTTACAATTATACACTGCAACTGGCTAATATCTTTCTTCCGGATATTGTCATGTTGATTGTGACCAAGGTCATCTCCATTGTCAGTACCATTTCCATTATTATCACTTCCATTGTTGTTGTGGTGATACTGATGTGGTTCAGAATCTTTATTGCTCTTTTTGAATGAATGCTTCTTTTTTGATGATCCTGAGTGATACTTGAGTTTGTGCTTCCTCTTTCTGTTCTCAACTTGATTCATCTTGTTTTCCAATATAGTGGCTTTGTCACAGAGTGATTGATAAGTTGGGACATAGGCAACAGGTAGCTGCAGTTTCAACTCATCATTAAGTCCTTCAAGAAATTTCTCCTTTCTCTTAGCATCTGTATCAACTTCATCTGGTGCATAGCGTGCCAGATTGTTGAATTCTTCAATATACTCAGCCACACTGAGGTGACGTTGTTTCAGATTGTGAAATTCCTTTTTCTTCAAGATCATCACTCCAGATGAGATGTGAGCTGTACGGAAACCATCCTCAAAAATAGCCCAAGTTACATCTTCAAGGGGAGTGGTGATCTGAAAGTTGTCCCACCATGTTGCTGCTGGTCCTTTCAAGTAGATGTGATGCAAACCTAACTTTTTCTTCATCGGTCCAGCCAACAGTCACTAAGTCCTTATTCACCGAACGTAGCCAGTCATTGGCTTCCATTGGATCAGTTGTTCCAGAGAACCTTGCAGGTCTAAGTTTCAGAAACTTGGTGAGCATGTCAAGTGCTGGAGGATTATTCTGATTGTTGTTATTATTATTGTTGTTGTTGTTGTTCTGTATGAACGTGGTCATCATCTGCATCAGCTGTGTCTGTGCTGTCATCGTCTGCTGCATCTCAGGAGTGATGTTGTTGTTTTGGTTGGGGTTGGCACGACGGGGAGGCATCTGTTGGTTTGATAGGGATAAGTAATGATGGGTAGGTTTTTAAGAAGTTCTAACACACAAATCAAAACAACCAAGTTCAATCAAACAATCAATCAATCATCAAGCAACTATCCACTTAACAACTTATGAGATTAACTCATGAGTTGAAGGAGACAACAAGTTTTCTTGAAATAAATAACTTAGTATAATCATACCTCATAGGTCAATATGATCCATACTCTAACTTGATATCAATGTTTTGGTAGGAAATCTAATGTCTCTTGGTTTTCTCTTGTAGTCCTTAGTGATGTCTAAGTTGAAATCTTTGGTGAAACAAGAGTGGAAGTCATTGGTCATGGTGAAGGCTTTGTCCATCAAGTTGAAAAGGAGAGGTGTACAATCAAAACCAAAAGGTTGAGGAAAGAGTTTACAAGATTGTTTGTAAATAAGTTTTGGAACAATATCAACTCCTATTTTTCTAAGGGGTTTTGTCCAATCCTAGGGTTACAATCCTACAGGCAACACAGTGCTCTAATACCATTTGTAAGGTTCCCAACCTTTAATAAGGTAGAGATCCCTGTGTTTACAATGCTAGTCCCTGGATCAATAGCTAGCATCCACAGTTAAGATGTAATATCAAGATACAAAGGTCATAATAAAACTTTATAACCAGGAATAAAATAATTCATTACATCTTACATAGCTCATTTGGCTATCACATTACAATGCAGCAGAATATCTATAAAGCATGGAGTCCTTCATCTTCAAAGTGCCACAGGCAATCATGTTGGTTGTAGACTTGTAATCCTATTCAACACACTTCACTAACATCAAACAAACCTGCAACATAATAAGTTGCAGCCACAAGGGTCAATACATTTGAATTGTATTGGCAAGTTTCACTATTATGCAGAAGTAAGTGGATCCTATCATTACATGCATATTTGGCTCAGTAGGGTTTAGGCTCTTTTGCAGAAAACAATATAGTTTTATCCTATCTTTTCAAAATAGTTTTGATCTTTTGTCAAATCTTTCTGAACTACTTGGAAAACTCCAAGTGCTTCTAATCCCTTGTTGTCACCATCAAGTTTTACTTTGAGAAATTCGAATGTCGAGATCTTCCATAGCTTCAGGCCTTAGTTGCTCAGAGTTGTCCGTAACCGGGGATACGGCTAAGTACTTAGAATTTTTGATCTTCTGCAGAAGTTGTACACTTTACCCACATGACATAATCTCGTCTTGATGCCACCAGTGGCCGCTGGATAAGTACTCACCAAGATGGAGTACTGGCAGATCGAGAATGTGACAAAGTCTTTCCATAGAAGTCCTCCCAATACACAATGCTAGCTTGCCTACCAGGCACCAATGTAGGGATATATTTCCCTTACACTATTCTAGTTAAACTGAAGATGCCAATGCATGGGTCTTCCACTATGTAGTTGACTAAGCCAGAGCCCATTTAGCATGTGGCTGTACACGGAAGCCACTGTACGAGAAACATGTTCAATCTCTAAGTCCCTAGGTGGTTTTCTTCTAGTGCACACACAAAAAGATAGCCATATAAACATGGTTCCTTTTGTTGCCACCTTGTCCAATCTTGAGTATCCTTGTCCACCCAGGTGGTTCATTGAGTACTTGTTTTATTATATAAAACATATGTCTTTTCAACTCTTCATATAATCATATCATGTATCTCATCCCAATATATGGCAGGGCTAAGCATACGACAACTACATGGTTTCCACTAAGGGAGATATAATTATATCCTAATAGGATTTAGCATAGCATAAAATATAGTAGTCCTTCTCATGCATGTTTCAAAAATCCACTAAGTGTAATGAAAATAGTAGGACTTGGATGATAGTGTCACTTGCCGTTTTAGTAGAGAATTTTGGTTCACTTCTTGATCTTGCAAATATCACAATCTTCTAATTCCACTACAATTAAATCAAGAAAACATAAATTCAACTAGCATTCCATCAAATTTATCACACATAAAATAATAGAAACAAGGTCATGCATGCAAGCATGCATAAGATAATTTTACTTGAAATAGTGATTTCTACTAGGCTCTAAACATTTTAAAGTTCAAAGTGGTCATTTACTAAAGTGGTAAAACCATTTGTAAAGGGTTTTTATCTATAAACCATTTCTAAATCAAACCAATATTTTATGTGGTTAAAAATGCTTTTGGCAAAGAAATATTATTTAAAGGTTTCACCAAATATATTTTAATTCTCAAAACTTGGTGTTTAGGGTCAGAAGGTTTGAATCAAAACATTTCCCAAAGGTTTCACTCAAAAATCATTTCTAAATCATAATCAATATTTTTGTTTGACTAGAAATGAGCTAATTCAATTATTTATTCCCTAACTTCACAAAATACATTTTTAAATCCATAAGTTGGTTCCTATAGTCAGTAGGTTCAAAACAAACCATTTTGCAAAGATTTCATATTAAAAATATTTCTAGAACAATTTTTATATTCAAATTATGCCTACACAAGTTTCTGCAAATTCAACCAATTTTACAGAAGCAAATCATTAAACAAAGTGCATGGTTGGGTAGGATTTGTCTTGCTGATTCCATTGATATAAAATTTTCAAATTTGGACGTGTAGAACTAAAGTTATGAATTTTACAAAATCCCATATCTAATAGAACATTTTCTGTTTTTAAAACAGAGTCAGTGCCACGCGTCTGTTTCTTATTCGCTGGTACCGGTTCATGTGGATTGCGCAGTTACAGCTGTTAGATCTAAGTGAGATGGTGTGGTGCAGATTAGCTCGTACCTCTTCGATTAAGTGATCTATCGTGTACACACGATTGAAATCTAACGGCTCAGAGCATGTGACCACTGATGGGCGGTGCTAGCGCGACGGCGAGCGGCAGAGCTCGCTCGGCTACGGCGGATTCGGTGAATCAGGAAGCAAGGGGACAAGAAAAATGGCTCACCGTGCTCGCAGGGATGTGGCGAAGCTCAAGGTGGTCGCAGTTGTCCAAGGGGCACACGGGAACGGCGGTGATTGCTCGTCGGAGACGGTGTCAGCGTCGGGCTTGCTCAGGTGTCGATGTTGTCGACACTACAGGGCACAGAAAGGTGAGGCAGAGGGCTTGTTAGATGCGGGCGAGTGTGGCGTTCACGTGAGCATCATCGAGAGGGAGTGGTGAGGTCGGAGTTACCGGGAAAGGGTCGCCGGAGTTGCTTGCAGACGGCGGTGTTGCTGGTTTGTCGTCGTTGCCGATGCTATGGGTCAAGCGCGGGCAAGCCGAGGGTGCAGAGAGAAGCGTCAGGGGATGGGGAGCAAGCTAGGGTGGTTGAGGAGGCGAGGTACGGTTGGTCGGCGCCGGAATTTGCTGGAGAAGCTCGCCGGAGCAGTGGGGTTCGAGCTCACGATTCGCTCAGCCTAGGGGCAGAGAGGAGCTGGTGAGTGAGGGGAAAGAGAGAGGCGGCGTGGGCGTTTATGTACGCGTGGTCGCCGGAGGAATTACGCCTGCCAATTAAGCGAATTGATCGCCGGAGTTAATGGCAGAAACGGCATGGAGGACTTGGTCGCGGGTGAGAACGACGACGTGCTGGCGTGGAGCCGTGCTAACAGTGAGAGAGAGAGGGGCGCGGGGTCCACTTGTCTGTGACTGCGCGGGTTCTTTCCTAAGTGAAAACGGTTCACCAGCGGGGGAGTTTAGTTGGGCTGCGTGTGGGCTTGCTGGGCTATTGGGTTGGGTCCGTTTTGTTTCATTTTTTTATACAGAAAGCTTTTTCTTTTTCTATTTGAATTTCTGTTTTGATTTTCAAACAAATAATTCAAACACCAATTCAAATCAAACCACCACCAAACTTTGTATTGCTTTTAGTTCTGTTTAACAACATAATTCAAAGTCCAAAAATAAAATAATTCTTTTATTTTTTTAGGATCTATTTAATAATTAAATAAATAGACCTTAGTCATTAATTCAAATAGGGTTTAATTTATTTTTAAAACTCTATTTGAAATCTAAACCAAACCAAAACCTTTTCAGTAGGTTTCATTTGAAAAACAAAAACACTTGGAGTTCTTATTTAAAATACTTTAACAAGTTTTAGTGTTTATTAAAATGGAAAAGCCTTTACTTTAATAAAATTGGATATTAATAAATCCTCATTATTTTATTTAAATAAACCTTTTACTCTTTTTATCAAATAGAAATATTTTATTTCAAAAGCTTGGCCAAGATTTAATTTGGCTCTATAAAATAATCCTTATTTATATTTCTACCTTTGCTTTTGAAAACCATATCTTTTTATTAAAAGATCCAAAAATAGTGATTCCAACCAATATAATTTTTATTTATTAATTGTTTATCTTTTTAAATCCCTTTAGGATTTTATTTGATCAAAATAGGTTTTGATGTTTCCAATTGGAACCAAAAAGTTTCTTGTCACCCTAAATTTCAACAAAAAAAATTTTTGTTTATTTTTTTTTCACATTTCAAAATTTAGAAAATTTTGGGATGTGACAGCAATTGCCCTAGATCTTGAAGTTACATGTTTAGACTTGTCCATGCAACGCCCGTCCATCCATCCTTATGCCTACCGCGCTCATATCCTACTGTTTGCTACTACTGTTACTATTGCTCTTGTTTTACTGCTGCTGTTGCTACTACAAAACTGTTGCTAGTGATAAACTTCTGTGAGCAAGAACAATTTCTAGGTACAGCTGAATTGACAACTTAGTTATTAAGGCTTGCAAGTATTCTTTGGCTCCGCTTGTGTCGAATCAATAAATTGGATAATACTACCCTCGAAGACTGTTGCGATCCCCTATACTTGTGGGTCATCAAGCCTAGAGCAAAGCACAAACACCCACTCGTATTTGAACCTTCTCTAAATTATCAACACCATGTAGCCAATTTCCAAATAGATTATTAATATTTTTTGGGGGAGCTAAATTAAAAGCCATATGGATTATACGCCAAAATACTTTAGCAAACGTACGATCAAGGAACAGGTGTATCGTCTCGTTCTGATCACAGAAACAGCATTTCTGGCTTCCTTGCCAATTTCTTTTTGATAAGTTATCTTTTGTTAGCAAAACCTTGCGATTTAAAAACCACATAAAAATCTTAATTTTTAGTGGCACCTTCAGGAACCTTGTGTTCCCATTTAGTAAGTCAAGATACATGGATTTGACCAAGAATACCCCCAATGAAGTTAGATTCCATTTAAATTTATCTTCCCACTCTTCAAGGTGTATATCCATTAATAGATTCACTAAACTTATGCCAACTTGACCTTCTAGGACCGGTTAAATTTCTTCGGAATGTAATGTTTAGAGGGTCATTTGAAAGAACTTGTGCGACGGAAACTTCTTTTTATTGCACAATGGCATAAAGCGACGGGTACTGAATAGCTAGAGAAGTCTCACCTAACCAAACATCCTCCCAGAAACGTGAACTACAACCACTCTTAATCGTGAATGACCCTCTAGAAAAAACTCTTCCTTTACCCTCATAAGCCCTTTCCAAAATGGGGAGTCTGATGACTTGACTTTATGGACAAGGATTTGAGAATTTGGTAAGTATAGGAAATTAAATAGTTTAATAATACAAATAATTATGGGAAATTATTTGGGGAAGCTTAAATCCAAGGTAGATGATGTAACTTGATTTATGCATCAAATTCAACCTTGAGTTTTGAAGAAAGGTGGTGAAACGGATGGAAACTAGATTTGGGAGGATCTAGGGTTGTGTTATTTTCATGCCACCTAAACAGGGTTGGATTAGGGAGCTCATAGCTCACCTTGGTACAAGGACTATATGGATGGATAGAACAAGTCATATAGATGATCATGGAATCATGAGTTGGGCTTGTTTGGATTTGAGGTGGTGTGGAGGAGATGGCAAACTTTGTTGAAAATAAGGATGCCATAGCAGATACATCAGGTAGCATCCTAAACCCTGTGGGTTTAAGAAGCACAAGGCTTCAATGGGAACAAGTGAAGTGGGGGTTTATAGGGCATGGTTAGTAGATCATAACCAAGCAAAGATTTTTTCAAGGGGAGGTGGCATATAGATGTGAGCTTCTGCCAAAGTAGGCATGTTGACTAGTTTTGCATAAAAGATTACCATGATGTCAACAAAACCATCATGGATGGGTTGGATTAAGAATGTTTTACCCAAAGGAAAAAGTGGGATTTGGTAGTACTAATGATGTACTACAAGATGGTTCCAGTACATTCTCAATAATGCACATAGGTTGGAAAAGGTAGAGCTCCAAATATTGAATCTAGATAATAAATCCAGACTTGGCCATTTTGGCAGAGTTAGTGTTTTAGAATAGAGTGCTAGTGTAGATGATTGTGTGAGGATGGTAAGTTCCAAACCCATGATCAAGGAGATGATGTTGAAGTGTTAAATAAGTAGATAGGATCCATAGTTTAGATTGGGTCTTCACTGAGTTGGAACAATTAGAAGGGGTTATCCCTGGATTGATCTGATTAGGAGGGGAGATGATCACCTTAGTGTCTTAGGATAGATATAGACTTGGATGCTTGATATGAGATGGATGATCACAAGCATAGATTGGGTCCTAAGGGATGAGCTACTAGATTAGCTCACTCTAGTTCCTAAGCAACCAATGCAATCAGCAGATCAAGGCAATTCATTAGACAGCAGATCAAGGCAATTCATGCTATCAAACTTATCCAACTACTACTAGGGTTACCATCAAGCCTATCTTGAGGTAGGGATGGGTATTTTGAATTGGTTATGTTTTGTAGTAAGATAACTAACTCCTAGTATTTCTATTAAGATAAGAATGAAGAGGTTTTGAATATAGGTTTTGGAAAACCTAGGGGTAAGAGTACTTAAGAGTTCTGTCTAGAAAACATAAGGAGATTATATTTTAGTTCTCCATAGTTTTGATAATAGAACTAATACAATATTTTTTTTTGTCAAAGCCATCTTGGCTCAGGTTTTGAAATGCCAAAACATTTGAGAATATGAAAGATGAGCAAAGACATCTCTTTTGTAAAATAGCTTTTGTCAACTAGTGTTGAGATAAGAAGTATATCATCTAATACACAAACAGTTGTAAGAACACAAGAAAGCAAGTAAACAAACATTGCACATGTAATAAGAAAAAATTGTTCCCCTTGACTTTTGCCTTTTGGACAACAGTTCAGGGTTGCTAAAATTGGGATGTTATAGCCATCACCAGCACCGATGCCTCTCCATCAACCATCTATGTTTCCCCCATCCATGAGTGAGTAATCCCCCGCTGTAGGCTATATGGATGGTAGGGATTGGATGAGTTCTATCATGTAATCGAATAAGATTATCAGGGCATGGTGCCTAGTATCTCTATTAGTGCTATTTGACTTTGTTGCAACTTGTTGTGCTTAATGGTTGTCACTAGGGCCCGAGTTCCATGATCTCATATATGAACTTATTATTGATTCATTATTGTAGTATTGTTTCTGATCTTATCTGCAATTTGTGTACACATATCATTGTCTGGATCCAAAGGCCCCGAAGTGACAGAAATTGGGACAACCTAAGGGGATGGCTGTGATGTGAGGATCACATGTGTTCACGGAGTGTTAATTCTTTTCTCCGGGGCTCTATTAAAAGGAGAACCTTAATTGCCAGTAGTTCTCTTGAGGCCTCGCTGCAACGGGATGGCAGGACAAAAGATGTTGTGCAAGTTCTCATTGTGAGCACGCATGACTATATATGGAGCACATGCCTATGATTGTTTAGTACTTGTATGCTTTATCTTATTTATCTGCAATTGCCCTAGATCTTGAAGTTACATTTTTAGACTTGTCCATGCAACGCCCTTCCATGCATCCTTATGCCTACCACGCTCATATCCTACTGTTTGCTACTACTGTTACTATTGCTCTTGTTTTACTGCTGCTGTTGCTACTACAAAACTGTTGCTACTGATAAACTTCTATGAGCAAGAACAATTTCTAGGTACAGCTTAATTCACAACTTAGTTGTTAAGGCTTGCAAGTATTCTTTGGCTCCGCTTGTGTCGAATCAATAAATTGGATAATACTACCCTCGAAGACTGTTGCGATCCCCTATACTTGTGGGTCATCAAGCCCAGAGAAAAGCACAAACACCCACTCGTATTTGAACCTTCTCTAAATTATCAACACCATGTAGCAAATTTCCAAATAGATTATTAATATTTTTTGGGAGAGCTAAATTAAAACCCATATGGATTATACGCCAAAATACTTTAGCAAACGTACGATCAAGGAACAGGTGTATCATCTCGTTCTGATCACAGAAACAGCATTTCTGGCTTCCTTGCCAATTTCTTTTTGATAAGTTATCTTTTGTTAGCAAAACCTTGCGATTTAAAAACCACATAAAAATCTTAATTTTTAGTGGCACCTTCATTTTTCATAAATACTTACGTAGGAACCTTGTGTTCCCATTTAGTAAGTCAAGATACATGGATTTGACCAAGAATACCCCCGATGAAGTTAGATTCCATTTAAATTTATCTTCCCCCTCTTCAAGGTGTATATCCATTAATCGATTCACTAAACGTATGCCAACTTGACCTTCTAGGACCGGTTAAATTTCTTCGAAATGTAATGTTTAGAGGGTCATTTGAAAGAACTTGTGCGACGGAAACTTCTTTTTATTGCACAATGGCATAAAGCGACGGGTACTGAACAGCTAGAGAAGTCTCACCTAACCAAACATCCTCCCAAAAACGTGAACTACAACCACTCTTAATCGCGAATGACCCTCTAGAAAAAACTCTTCCTTTACCCTCATAAGCCCTTTCCAAAATGGAGAGTCTGATGACTTGACTTTATGGACAAGGATTTGAGAATTTGGTAAGTATAGGAAATTAAATAGTTTAATAATCCAAATAATTATGGGAAATTATTTTGGGAAGCTTAAATCCAAGGTAGATGATGTAACTTGATTTATGCATCAAATTCAACCTTGAGTTTTGAAGAAAGGTGGTGAAACGGATGGAAACTAGATTTGGGAGGATCTAGGGTTGTGTTATTTTCATGCCACCTAAACAAGGTTGGATTAGGGAGCTCATAGATCACCTTGGTACAAGGACTATATGGATGGATAGAACAAGTCATATAGATGATCATGGAATCATGAGTTAGGCTTGGTTGGATTTGAGGTGGTGTGGAGGAGATGGAAAACTTTGTTGAAAATAAGGATGCCATAGCAGATACATCAGGTAGCATCCTAAACCCTATGGGTTCAAGAAGCACAAGGCTTCAATGGAAACAAGTGAAGTGGGGGTTTATAGGGCATGGTTAGTAGATCATAACCAAGCAAATATTTTTTCAAGGGGAGGTGGCATATAGATGTGAGCTTCTGCCAAAGTAGGCATGTTCACTAGTTTTGCATAAAAGATTACCATGATGACACCAAAACCATCATGGATTGGTTGGATTAAGAATTGTTTACCCAAGGGGAAAAGTGGGATTTGGTAGTACTAATGATGTACTACAAGATGGTTCCAGTACATTCTCAATAATGCACATAGGTTGGAAAAGGTAGAGCTCCAAAGATTGAATCTAGATAATAAATCCAGACTTGGCCATTTTGGCAGAGTTAGTGTTTTAGAATAGAGTGCTAGTGTAGATGATTGTGAGAGGATGCTAAGTTACAAACCCATGATCAAGGAGATGATGTTGAAGTGTTAAATACGTAGATAGGATCCATACTTTAGATTGGGTCTTCACTGAGTTGGAACAATTAGAAGGGGTTATCCCTGGATTGATCTGATTAGGAGGGGAGATGATCACCTTAGTGTCTTAGGATAGATCTAGACTTGGATGCTTGATATGAGATGGATGATCACAAGCATAGATTGGGTCCTAAGGGATGAGCTACTAGATTAGCTCACTCTAGTTCCTAAGCAACCAATGCAATCAGCAGATCAAGGCAATTCATTAGACAGCAGATCAAGGCAATTCATCCTATCAAACTTATCCAACTACTACTAGGGTTACCATCAAGCCTATATTGAGGTAGGGATGGGTATTTTGAATTGGTTATGTTTTGAAGTAAGATAAGTAAATCCTAGTATTTCTACTAATATTAGAATGAAGAGGTTTTGAATAGAGGTTTTGGAAAACCTAGGGGTAAGAGTACTTAAGAGTTCTGTCTTGAAAACATAAGGAGATTATATTTTAGTTCTCCATAGTTTTGTTAATAGAACTAATAAAATATTTTTTTTGTCGAAGTCATCTTGGCTCAAGTTTTGAAATGCCAAAACATTTGAGAATATGAAAGATGAGCGAAGACATCTCTTTTGTAAAATAGCTTTTGTCAACTAGTGTTGAGATAATAAGTATATCATCTAATACACAAACAGTTGTAAGAACACAAGAAAGCAAGTAAACAAACATTGCACATGTAATAAGAAAAAAAAATTGTTCCCCCTGATTTTTGCCTTTTGGACAACAGTTCAGGGTTGCTGAAATTGGGATGTTATAGCCATCATCAGCACCGATGCCTCTCCATCAACCATCTATGTTTCCCCCATCCATGAGTGAGTAATCCCCCGCTGTAGGCTATATGGATGGTAGGGATTGGATGAGTTCTATCATGTAATCGAATAAGATTGTCAGGGCATGGTGCCTAGTATCTCTATTAGTGCTATTTGACTTTGTTGCAACTTGGTGTGCTTAATGGTTGTCACTAGGGTCCGAGTTCCATGATCTCATATATGAACTTATTATTGATTCATTATTGTATTATTATTTCTGATCTTATCTACAAGTTGTGTACACATATCATTATCTGGATCCAAAGGCCCCGAAGTGACAGAAATTGGGACAACCTAAGGGGATGGCTGTGATGTGAGGATCACATGTGTTCACGAAGTGTTAATGCTTTTCTCTGGTGCTCTATTAAAAGGAGCACCTTAATTGCCAGTAGTTCCCTTGAGGCCTCGCTGCAACGGGATGGCAGGACAATAGATGTTGTGCAAGTTCTTATTGCGAGCACGCATGACTATATATGGAGCACATGCCTATGATTGTTTAGTACTTGTATGTTTTATCTTATTTATCTGCAATTGCCCTAGATCTTGAAGTTATATGTTTAGACTTGTCCATGCAACGCCAGTCCATCCATCCTTATGTCTACCGCGCTCATATCCTACTGTTTGCTACTACTGTTACTATTGCTCTTGTTTTACTGCTGCTGTTGCTACTACAAAACTGTTGCTACTGATAAACTTCTGTGAGAAAGAACAATTTCCAGGTACAGCTAAATTGACAACTTAGTTGTTAAGGCTTGCAAGTATTCTTTGGCTCCGCTTGTGTCGAATCAATAAATTGGATAATACTACCCTCGAAGACTGTTGCGATCCCCTATACTTGTGGGTCATCAAGCCCAGAGAAAAGCACAAACACCCACTCGTATTTGAACCTTCTCTAAATTATCAACACCAGGTAGCCAATTTCCAAATAGATTATTAATATTTTTTGGGGGAGATAAATTAAAAGCCATATGGATTATACGCCAAAATACTTTAGCAAACGTACGATCAAGGAACAGGTGTATCATCTCGTTCTGATCACAGAAACAGCATTTCTGGCTTCCTTGCCAATTTCTTTTTGCTAAGTTATTTTTTGTTAGCAAAACCTTGCGATTTAAAAACCACATAAAAATCTTAATTTTTAGTGACACCTTCATTTTCCATAAATACTTACGTAGGAACCTTGTGTTCCCATTTAGTAAGTCAAGATACATGGATTTGACCAAGAATACCCCCGATGAAGTTAGATTCCATTTAAATTTATCTTCCCCCTCTTCAAGGTGTATATCCATTAATCGATTCACTAAACGTATGCCAACTTGACCTTCTAGGACCGGTTAAATTTCTTCGGAATGTAATGTTTAGAGGGTCATTTGAAAGAACTTGTGCGACGGAAACTTCTTTTTATTGCACAATGGCATAAAGCGACGGGTACTGAACAGCTAGAGAAGTCTCACCTAACCAAACATCCTCCCAAAAACGTGAACTACAACCACTCTTAATCGCGAATGACCCTCTAGAAAAAACTCTTCCTTTACCCTCATAAGCCCTTTCCAAAATGGAGATTCTGATGACTTGACTTTCACATGTGATAGTGTTTTGGAATGCAAATACTTATTTTCAATAATTCCTGCCAAACCCCTACCTCATTCAAAAGTTTAAACAACCATTTGGTGAGTAGACTTTTGTTCTTTAATTCAAGAACCTCTATGATACGTCATAAACGTATCTATATTTTTTGATGTTCCATGCTTGTTTAGTATCCACTTTGCTTTGCTTTGTCTACACTTTGAGCTATTTTTATACGTTTTCTGGGACTAACCTATTAACAAGATGCCATAGTGCCAGTTGCCTGTTTTCTATTGTTTTTGGTTCCAGAAAAGCCATAAAATAAATATTCTCGGAATTGGACGGAACAAGATCCAAAGTCAATATTTCACCGAGGGAAACACGGAGCCAGAAGACGAGATGGAGGAGGGCCACGAGGGGCCCACACCCCCTGGCCGCGCGGCCAGGCCTAGCCGCGCCTAGGAGGGTGCGGCCACCTCGGGAACCCCCTCGGTCTCCCCCTTCGCCTATAAGAAGCGCCCGATACCTAAACCCTAAGTACCCGATCAGATCTCTACGAAACAGTCCGTAGCCGCTGCCACCATTGTCCCTAGATCGGGGGGCTCTGAAGCTCTTCTCGGCACCCTTCCGGAGGGGAGAGATCATCCTAGAGGCCTTCTTCATCACCATGCCAGCCTCCGGTATGATGCGTGAGTAGTTCCACCTTGGACTATGGGTCCATACAGTAGCTAGATGGTTGTTTCTCCTCCTTTGTGCTACCATGTTTAGATCTTGTGAGCTTCGTTCATGGTCAAGATCATCTATTTGTAATCATGCATGTTATGTTTGTGGGGATCCGATGGATATTGAGATTACTATGTCGGATTGATTAATGGTTTTATCTTATTGATTCTATCATGTATGTGTTTTTTGAGATCTTGCATGCTCTCCATTTCTACTAGCTATATTGGCCAAGTAGATGCTAGTGACTTCAAGAGGGAGTATTTATGCTCAATAGTGGGTCCATGCCTCTATTGAATCTGGGGAAGTGATAGAAATCTCTAAGGTTGTAGATGTGTTGTTTCTACTAGGGAGAAAACAACGATCTTTTGTTCATGGAACAATTGTATTGTTTACTTTACACACTTTGCTTAAAGCAGTTATCCGTTGCTTGCAAATTAATACTTGAGGGGGGTTCGGATGATAACCTGAAAGGTGGATTACTAGTCATAGATGTAGTTGGATGGCGGTCTATGTATATTTTTGTAATGCCCAATCGAATCTCATAGGATCATGAATGTGTAGTATTGCATTGTTATGCCTTGCTCAGTCCTGTCAATTGGCCCACTGTAATTTGTTTACCCAGCATGTTATGTTGTTTATCTTAAGGAGAACACCTCTAGTGCACTGTGGACCCCGGTCCAATCTTTACCATTGATACATCTTCCACTGTTACTGTTTACTTTCTGCAAGCCACCATTACCTTCCACACCATACAGTCACTCCTTTGTTTTTAGCAAACCGGTGAGATTGACAACCTCACTGTTCGTTGGGGAAAAGTCTTGAGTTTGTGTTGTGCAGGTTTCCAAGTTGCTAGCAACACCTGTGAGTCGTTTCCTTCCTCCTACTGGTTCGATAACCTTGATTTCTTACTGAGGGAAGACTTATTGTTGTACTCATCACACCTTCCTCTTGAGGTTTCCCAACGAAGCTCTACAGTGATCTGAGCTGCCGTCAACACTCTACTCCTACCCCCCCCAAGTTGATCTCTCGGTCTACAAATAATGTTCCATTTGGTTAAGCTATATTTTCTTTTATGTTTTTCACTTTGCCAAAAATCAAGATCGAAAGAAATCTAGTCTCTTTTGAACCCCTTTCAGAATCTCCATGAATGACAACATTAACATTGGTAAACTTGTTAGAACAGAATTAATTAAAACCAAATGATCTCCATATGATAATAATTTGCCTAACCAACAAGCTAATTTTTTCTCAAAGCGATCCTCCATCGGTTTCCACTCTCCATTCTTCAGCTTTCTGAAGTGGATCAGAATACCGAGATATGTAAATGGGAAAGATCCCATTTTGCACCCAAAGAGATTCATATATTGATCTTTTGAATCGTTAGCTTTCCCGAAGCAAAATAATTCACTCTTATTAAAGTTTATTTTTAGTCCAGAAAGTTTCTCAAAAATGCAGCGGATTAGTTTCATGTTATGTGCTTTCTACATGTCATGTTCCATGAAAATGATAGTATCATCCGCATATTATAGAATAGATACTCCACCCTGTGCAAGATGAGGAATGAGACCTTCCACCTGACCATCCTCCTTGGCTCTAGCAATTAGGATGGCCAACATATCCGCGATAAGGTTAAAAAGGATTGGAGATAAAGGATCCCCTGTCTCAAACCTTTTTTTTGTTTGGAAATTGTGACCGATTTCATCATTAACCCGAATTCCCACGCTACCTTTTCTTACAAAATCATTGATCCATTGACAACATAAAGGGCTAAACCCTTTCATTCTTAGTGTTTGTTGCAGAAAGGACCAATTAACTTTATCGTAAGCCTTCTCAAAATCTATTTTAAGAAGAACCCCGTCTAAGTTCTTTCTGTGGAGCTCATGAATAGTTTCATGGAGAATCACAACTCCTTCGAGAATGTGTCTCCCAAACATAAAAGTAGTTTGTCTTGGTCTTATTATTTTATGAGCGATGTCAGTTATTCGATTTGTTCCCACCTTAGTGAATAAATCTCACATTTAATAGACAAATGGGACGATATTGTTGTATTTGAATAGCACTTTATTTCTTTGGAAGAAGAATAATAGTACCAAAATTTAGCTGGAATAATGGTAGATCTCCTTTATGGAATTCCGCAAACATGGCCATCATATCTTCCTTGATAACTCCCCAGAAAGTTTGATAGAATTCAGTAGGTATGCCGTCTGGACCCGGTGCTTTATTATTTTTAATTTGCATAATTGCATCACAAACCTCCCTCTCTGTGAATTCGGATGTGAGAATAGTGTTTTCTTCCACAGAAATTTGAGGTATGTCCTCAATCTCATTTTCTAGCATAGAAACATAATTCAAATCCGGTTCTCCAAATAGGTTCTTATAGAATTCAGATATGTAAACCTTCAAGTTTTCTTGTCCAATTATAGTCCCTTCATCTTGCTCTAGATGGAAGATCTTCTTCCTTCGATGTTTACCATTAGCAATAATATAAAAATATTTCGTGTTATTTATCCCTTCTTGGATATGTTTAACTTTAGCTCTGAGCCCACTTAGATTCTTCATTGCGCCTAAGCTTAGCCAAATCATCATTAACCTTATTCAAACTAGCTCTCTATGAAAAGCTTAGAAGGGTGGTTTTGGATTTTTGATCTAGAGAATCAATTAAGTTTAAAAGGTGAAGTTTTTCCTTCTTATAAATGCTACTAAGATTTTATCCCATCCGCGCAAAAAATTCCGTAGATGGCGAATTTTATTCTACCATTTCTCCATTGGAGACTCTCCAAAAATAAATTGTTGCTCACTGATGATGGCTCAGTTGATTATAGAGCTTCATTGGGAGACCCCAAGAGGAAGGTGTGATGAGTACAACAATAAGTTTTCCCTCAGTAAGAAACCAAGGTTATCGAACCAGTAGGAGGAAGGAAACGACTCAAAGGTGTTTCTATCAACTTGGAAACCTACACAACACAAACTCAAGACTTTGCCCCAAAGAACAGTGAGGTTGTCAATATCACCAGTTTGCTGAAAATAAAGGGTTAACTGTATGGTGTGGAAGGAAATAGTGGTTTGAAGAAAGTAAACAGTAACAGTGGAAGGTTTATCAATGGTAAAGATTGGACCAGGGTCCATAGTTCACTAGAGGTGTTCTCCTTAATATAAACAAACATGGCATGCTGGGTAAACAAATTACAGCGGGGCAATTGACAGGACTGAGCAAGGCATAACAATGCAATACTAGACATTAATGATCCTATGAGATTTGATTGGGCAATACAATAAGATACATAGACCGCCATCCAACTGCATCTATGACTAGTAATCCACCTTCATGTTAACAACGAATAACTGCTTTAAGCAAAGTGTGTAAGGTAAACAATCCACTTGTTCCATGAACAAGAGACCGTTGTTTTTCCCCAGTAGCAACAACACATCTACAGCTTTAGAGATTTTCGTCACTTCCCTTAGATTAAATAGAGGCATGAACCCACTATTGAGAATAAATACTCCCTCTTGGAGTCACTAGCATCTACTTGGCCAAGATAGTTACTAGAAATGGAGAGCATGCAAGATCTCAAACAACACAGACATGATAGAATCAATAATACAAAACCATTAATCAATCTGACATAGTAATCTCAATATCCATCAGATCCCCGAACACAACATGCATGATTACAAATAGATGATCTTGATCATGAACGGAGCTCACAAGATCTAAACATGGTAGAACAAAGGAGGAGATACAACCATCTATCTACTACATGGACCCGTAGTCCAAGGTGGAAATACTCACACTTCAAACCGGAGGCTGGCATGATGAAGAAGAAGAACTCCGGGATGATCTCCCCTCCGGCAGGGTGCCGGGAAGAGCTTCGGATCCCCCTGATTTAGGGACAATGGTGGCGGTGGCTACGGACTATTTCGTGGAATATTGATCGGGTACTTAGGGTTTTGGTATCGGGGGGTCTTTATAGGCGAAGAGGTGAGGCAGGGGGCATCCAGGGCGGCTGCACCCCCCCAAGCGCGGGGTATGGTTAGCCGCGCGGCCAAGGGGTGTGCCCCCCTGGTGGCTCCCCTTCGTCTCATATTCTGGCTATGTGTTCCCCACGGTAAAATATTGACTTTGGCTTTTGTCCCGTCCAATTCCGAGAATATTGATTTTCTGCCTTTTCTGGAACCAAAAACAGAAGAAAACAGGCAACTGGCACCATGGCATCTTATTAATAGGTTAGTCCAGAAAAACATATAAAAACACCTCAAAGTGTAGACAAAGCAAAGCAAAGTAGATACTAAACAAGCATGGAACATAAAAAATTATAGATACTTTTTCAACATATCAAGCATCCCCAAGCTTAACTTCCGCTCGTCCTCGAGTAGGTAAGTGATAAAAAGAATAATTTTTGAGGTGACATGCACCATCAAAATCAAGATCAAACCATTTGCAAGCATTGGAAGCTGGGATCAAAGAACTCTAAACATGAGCATGAAAGATGGAGTTCTAACAGTAAGACAAAGTAACTATGCATGCAACATGAAAGGTTACAAACAAAGATCATGAATAACATGCACTGAAAGACGTTTGTTTGTTTCACATATAGAAAACATAGCATAGTGGCATTCAACTTGTCCCTCATGGAGTAGCAAATATATGCATAGGACACCTTCAAAGATCATAAGAGTGACTAGATACAAATAGCACAAGAACAAGTAATATCAACAATATGCATCAATCAATAAGTTTTGGGACAATGCACGTAGAACTAAGAATGGCAACTATGCTCTCTTAACTGGTGCCTAAGGATAGAAGGTGGAGACTCAATATAATAGTGGAAGAAAGGCCCTTCATAAAGGGAAGCAGGGATTTCAAGTTTCATAAAGAGCTTCCAAAAATTATGGTACTTGTTAGCTTTCAGCCCTCATTGCCCCTATCATAAGCATCTTGAAGTGATTAAGGTTAAAGTGAACAAACTATGGAGTATATGACAAAGTATAAGTTGGCAATCTCATGTCCCTTGAATAAGAGGTCTGATACTCATGCTACTCAACTTTAGTCACTTGTAAGTTCTTGTCATAGTAAGTACATGTGTATCATAAAGAACCGCCAACGGGGTACCCCTTGCACATGATACAGGATCTATCCCATTATCAAAATGACAAGGCAAGCAGACAATGCATCTCAGAAATCTTCTTATTTACATGGGAAAATGGTGCTTTTTTCTCTCTTTCCTCTTTTCAATATGTCTCTTTTTTATAAGAAGAAATCTTCATAGATTGCTCACTATGGTGATGCTGCAAGTTTCCACCATGATTAGGCATGGCTTAGGATAGCGGCCTAGACGTTTCTCTAACACACATACATAACTCCATAGACTTACAAGATCCCCTTTTATTTCACACCGACGACATCCATAAACAAAACAGCATGATATCAACTATGTACAAAGTACAAGTGCAATGTTGAAAGCGTTCCCCGTGACAGCACGGTTCTGCTAATTCCAATGTATAAGTGCAAGCATATACAACATAGATGACACAATGGTTCAAGTTTATTAGGGGCAAGAAAAATAAAGTGTGCCATCAAGTTCGTGAGAGCTTTAATCACTAAGTTTTCACATAACAAAAAGACTTTTTAATTGGAAGGTAGATGAAAACAAGAATATACTTGGAATAGTGTAACACACCATGCATAGGAATTTATAGTGGACACTTTGGAATAACTTGGTTTCTTGGGGGTTGGATGCATGAGTAGAGCTTACTCATACAAGTGGACGCTAGCAAAAGACTGGGAGCGACCAACTAAGAGAGCAATAATGGCCATAATCATGCAGAGCGACAAAACATTACTAATCAAAGCATAAAGTGGTACTATAAGTCAAGGACTAAATGATAATATAGGATATGGTAACTTGTTCGTAGTCAGAACATGGTGTAAGTATGTGCCAAGTCAACCCAAACAAAGCATCAAAGGAGAATACCACAATACTATGCTTTTGTATGCTAAAACAATGCATGATTCCTTCAAGGCACATTAAGCAATCCCAATTGTTTGGAACAAGTCATGCTACAGCCATAATCACTAAGCATAAAGTCAAAACAACATCTAGCATGACATGATAAAGTCTAAGTCACAGTCAAAGCAACCTCCTCTTGTACTATTCAAGCAAGGACTTTCTACTCCTATCCAACACCAATCAACTTATTTGCAACAACACAGCGAGAACAGGGGTCCAAACTACTTTATTCTATAAAACTAAGAAAACGAAAACGAAAACTAAGAAGCTCCAAGAACAACACAATAGTGCATGAAACAATAAAAACAAAGTGTCTAGAAAGACCTGAGATTTTTATTGATGAAGAAGGGGATGCCATGGGCATACCCAAGATTTGACGCTTGTACCTCTTGAATATTTCTTGGGGTGACACGGGGTGGCATCCCCAAGCTTGAGCTTTTGTCCATTCTTCATCTCATTACATCATTCTTTCTCTACACCTAAAAATTTTCCTTCATACAAAACTTCACACAATCTTCATTAGCAACATTAGTGTATTCAAAAGATAATAGACCCTTGGGTTTTAGTTTTAGAACAGCAAAACTTTCACTAAAAACACAAGATAATGTAGTAATTCCCTCAAAAATATCAATTTCCCAAAAATAACCTAAAAAGGAATCAATAAGAAGCAAATGCAAATAATGACAAAATCTATCAAAACAGACCAGGAGGTAGAAACCGATTTTTTCGAAGACCTTCTATTCCTCAAATCAAACATGTTGAACTAACAAAGTTTAGCTAACATACTGGGGGATTTATTGAGAAAATATCATCTCAATCCTACTTACAGAGATTTTACACGAATCTTTACGGTGGAGCATAAAAATATGTTTCGGGACAGCAACTCCCCAAATCTTACTTCCCTATCATTAGAGGTTATTCTTGGCACAAAAATAAAATAAAATGATAAGGAGAGGTTATTACAGAGGTAATAACTTCCAAGACTCAAGAAAACGTTTGTGTTATCTCCCAATAAGTACTTTTCTTTAACGCCTTTAAGTTAGGCGCAAGAAGCAAGAATCAAGTATTTTCAAATGAAGAAGCATTAACATAAAACCTTGATTTCAAAGGAGGAACAAAAGGCAACTTCTCTCTCCTCATAGGAAAGTGTTCAATACCTTTCTTGAATGGAAATTGATATTTAATGGTGCCTTCTTTCATATCAACAATTCTAAGAAAAGGTCTTCTTACCATGTGGAGCTCTCTCAGTTTGCCATTCATAATAAATAACCATCATATTATCAAGGAGCTTTGTTGCAGCACCCAAGGTAATGGTCATAAAGGTACCTCCAGCAGCTGAATCCAACAGGTTTCTTGAAGAGAAGTTTAAACCTGCATAAAAAGTATGGATAATCATTCAAGTAGTAAGTCCATGAGTGGGACAATTCTTAACCAAAGATTTCATTCTTTCCCAAGCTTGAGCAACATGTTCATTATCAAGTTGTTTAAATTTCATTATTTCACTTCTCATAGATATAATCTTAGCAGGAGGATAGTATTTTCCAATAAAACCATCTTTGCACTTAATCCAAGAATCAATACTATTTCTAGGCAAGGATAGCAACCATTCTTTAGATTTTCCTCTCAAGGAGAAAGGAAACAACTTGAGCTTAATAATATCTCCATCTACATCCTTATATTTTTGCATCTCACAAAGTTCAACAATGTTATTGAGGTGGTCATCAACATCATTAGAACTAGCACCAGAAAATTGCTCTCTCATCACAAGATTCAACAAAGGAGGCTTAATTTCATAAAAGGTAGCATCAGGAGCAGGTGGAGCAATAGGAGTACTTAGGAAATCATTGTTGTTTATGCTAGTGAAGTCACACAACTTGGTATTCTTAGCAGAGTTCATTTTGGCAAAAGTGGAGCAAGCCAACAGCAGCAACAACTAGAGCAGGAACTAATTTTTTTATGTGTTTTTGATAAGAGAAAGCAAACCAAACTAAACTAATTTTTTTGGAGTTTTTGATAAAAAGAAGCAAACAAAACCAAGCAAAAGGAACTAAGCAAAAAAAACAAAGTAAAGAGAAAGGTTGTGAAGGACTCCCCTTGTGAAGACGTCCTTACCCTCCCAGCAAAGGCGCTAGAAAAGTCTTTGATGATGGCTCAGTTAATTACAGAGCTTCGTTGGGAGACCCCAAGAGGAAGGTGTGATGAGCACAGCAACAAGTATTCCCTCAGTAAGAAACCAAGGTTATCGAACCAGTAGGAATAAGGAAACGACTCAAAGGTGTTTCTAGCAACTTGGAAACCTACACAACACAAACTCAAGACTTTGCCCCAACGAACAATGAGGAACTCAATCTCACCGGTTTGTTGTAAACAAAGGGTTAACTATATGGTGTGGAAGGTAATAGTGGTTTGCAGAAAGTAAACAGTAATAGTGGAAGGTGTATCAATGGTAAAGATTGGACCAGGGTCCACAGTTCACTAGAGGTGTTCTCCTAAAGATGACAAGCATGGCATGCTGGGTAAACAAATTAAAGTAGGGCAATTGATAGGACTGAGCAAGGCATAACAGTGCAATACTAGACATTCATGATCCTCTGAGATTCTATTAGTCAATACAACAAGATACATAGACCGCCATCCAACTTCATCTATGACTACTAATCCACCTTCAGGTTATCATCCGAACCCCCTCTAGTATTAAGTTGCAAGCAACGGATAACTGCTTTAAGCAATGTGTGTAAGGTAAACAATCCACTTGTTCCATGAACAGGAGACCGTTGTTTTCTCCCTAGTAGCAACAACACATCTACAACCTTAGAGATATTTGTCACTTCCCTTAGATTAACTAGAGGCATGAACCCACTATCGAGCATAAATACTCCCTCTTGGAGTCACTAGCATCTACTTGGCCAAGATAGCTACTAGAAACGGAGAGCATGCAAGATCTCAAACAACACAGACATGATAGAATCAATAAGACAAAATCATTAATCAATATGACATAGTAATCTCAATATCCATCCGATCCCCGCAAACACAACATGCATGATTACAAATAGATGATCTTGATCATGAAGGGAGCTCACAAGATCTAAACATGGTAGCACAAAGGAGGAGATACAACCATTTAGCTACTACATGGACCCTTAGTCCAAGGTGGAACTACTCACACTTCATACCGGAGGCTGGCATGATGAAGAAGAAGACCTCCGGGATGATCTCCCCTCTGGCAGGGTGCCGGGAAGAGCTTCAGATCCCCCCGATCTAGGGACGATGGTGGCGGCTACGGACTATTTTGTGGAATATTGATCGGGTACTTAGGGTTTTGGTATAAGGGTCTTTATAGGCGAAGAGGCGAGGCAGGGGGGCAGCCAGCAAGGCCGCACCCCCCAGGAGCGGGCCAGGGTTAGCCGCGCAGCCAGGGGGTGTGCCCCCTGGTGGTTCCCCTCCATATCGTATTCTGGCTCCGTGTTCCCAAAGGTAAAATATTGACTTTTGTTTTTGTCCCGTCCAATTCTAAGAATATTGATTTTCTGCCTTTTCTGGAAACAAAAACAGAAGAAAACTGGCAACTGGCACTGTGGCATCTTGTTAATAGGTTTGTCTAGAAAAACATATAAAAACACCTCAAAGTGTAGACAATGCAAAGCAAAGTAGATACTAAACAAGCATGGAACATCAAAAATTATAGATACGTTTTGAACGTATCACTCACTATTGTGCAACCATTTCATAGAAACCATCTTGTCGTAGCCACGAAAGTTCAAAAGAGAAATTTGTCTTATTTCTCAAGTGAGATTGTTCACCTGAGTCAAGGAGCAACGGTGTATGGTCTGAGCCTGACCTTGTCAAAGCCCTCACACTGACCAAAGGGAATTTCAGCTCCCACTTCACATTTGTTAAAATTCTACCAAGTTTCTCATAAGTTGATATATCCCTTCTGTTGGCCCACATGAATTGTCTACTCGAGAGAGCTATCTCTCTGAGTTTAAGAGTTTCGATAATTGCATTCAACACAAAAGGTCATCTAGCATTGAAATGTTCATTATTCTTCCCTTCCTTACGTCTAATTATGTTAAAATCACCACCAACAATCATGGGAAGAGTCTCATGCTCACATATGCGGACAAGCTCCACCAAAAACTCATGTTTTTTGGCGTCTTGAGCTGCCCCATAAACAGGAATTAAAAGCCATTCAAAACCATATGCATCTTCACGCATTTGTCTCCGTTCACCATATTTTTCACTTGTAATATGGTCCTATTAATACCAATTAACATACCCCCAGACCTCCCTAGAGGTGTTAAGCAATACCAAGCAATGTCTAGTCCTCCATAAATATGGCCTAAAAATGGCTTGTGAAGTTTGATCGGCCAGTCTCCGAAATCGCAAAAAATCAAGTTTATGTTCCCTGAAAGTCTCACTCACCAAAAGATGCTTTGCCGTGTATCCAAACCCCCCACTATTCCAAATGCAAACTTTAATTTAGAACTAGTTTTATTTTTTTGTTAATCCGTGCACTACGCCGAACTGCCAATCTATCATTCGACTTTTTCCTAAGCGGTTTTTTTACTATTAAGTCACGGAGGAGAAGATAATTATGATCTTCAGAGCCTTGTTGCTATTCCTCCAACAAGTCCCCACTATAATTAATCACTTTATTCAAAACTAGATTGTGTTCTGAAATCTTCTCTTTTCTCGCTTTCTCTTCGTTCCTCTTTAGTGTAATTAAAGTACGCTCTAAATCCATATCCTTTAACAAGTGAACTGAATTTAAAACCTGAGAAGATGTACGCCCCAAAGAAACCCCCAGCTTACGTGCCTTAGCGATGAATTCCTCATTCGAAAAAGTAGTTAAAGTAAATTTGTGACATGAATTTGTACCTGCGCAAGAAGATGAATCGCGAAAAATAGCGCGTTGTTGTGCCCTCTCCAACTGTGTCGTATCCGCATTCGGCTGAGCATGAATTCGGTCACTTGACCGAATGTTCTTTCTCACCGCTGGTATGCCTCCGAAAGCCACCACCTCCTCCTGGGTGTAACGGCCTCCGAGGAACACACTCGTCCCAGGCTGGTATTGTTTCTGCATAGACAAGTGATGTATAGGAGACTTGGGCGATGTGATTACACCCTCGGCCTCCTGCCTGGGCGTGGATGTCATCAAGGACGCGGTTGGTGAGTCCTCCTACCCCACCTCTGCAATGATAAGCGACGAGACCTCCTTCTCTGCCACCTCTATCGGAGCGGATAATGGACTCGCGGGAGCTTGCCGCGGGATGGTTTCCGTTTGCCCCAGCCCTAGGGCAGCCTGACTCGAGTCATAACTCTGCTGCAGGAAGGAGTCCTGGCGTGGGGTGATTGTTGTAACCATCTTTGAAATCGCAGCTGTCGACTTTGTTGGTACAACAACGGTCGGCGCAGGAGCACCACCATTTTCAGCCATACTAGAAAAGGCATCACCAATACGTACGCCCACAGGTGCAGATTTTGAGATCGGTGAAGGTAAAACATCCTCCTCATCCTCAACTCGTTCACCCCAGAACTTTGAGCTAGATGTTTTTGGTTTAACCGCTGAGATACTAGTGACCTTATCAATGGTCCCAAACTGAATATGAGCTAACTCGGTGGATACTTGATTGCCTATATTTGAAGGAGCTGAAGTTGGAGTTGGACGTGAATTCAATTTTGGCATCAGATTAGGTCCCTTCTTTTCAAGCTCGTCATTCTTATCAGTGTCCTCTTGCTATTTCTCTTCCCCATCTCTTTTATCATCTCCATCCACTATTGTGACATCATTTGATGTTTCCTCCACTCCTTCAACATGGAATGTAATACCATAAACCTCTCCATCATAAGTGTGATCGGTCCCATGGGATATATGTTTAATTGTCGTGACAAGGACTCGCAATATCACCACACCATGCTCTCTAGTGAAGGCCATATCCACCTCCAGAGTTTTTCCAATCAAGGAACCAACACCGAATAGTGCTAGATAATCACAATGTAATTTTGTAGGGACATCCTTTCATTCTCACCCAAGTCTCCTCCAAACGATACTGGTCCAAATCAGAAGATGACCACTCTTCGAAATGCAGCAGGAAAGGAGTGTTCTCAATGGGAATATCAAGAACTTTAATAACACGTGCGAGATCAGCTTTAGTAAGAAAAATAGCCTTCAAAACACCCAAACGATCAGCAGGTCTAAGGTCCCATTGGTGATTGCCGGGTATTAACCATTCTAACTCCTTAATGATCTCCTTGTCAGATACCGGCCCTTCCACAACCTTGAACTCGTTTAGGCTATGCAGGACCGAAATTCGTCCAACCTTGCCACTATCGTGCTTAAACCTGATATCAGGAGGCGAAGGGACCTCGTGAAACATCAACTCTGCCCGGCAAAGGCCGCAAGTAACTACAACAGGCTTAGGTAGAGTCAGCAAGGGGCAATCTTTAGCATCATGAGTAGCTTTCTCAAAAATAATGCAAAGGACCACAGTACAATAACCAGCAAAATTACCATCATCATCACATCGAAAACAAACAACTTTATCCTTCTTAGATCCCTTTGCAGCAGCCAACATACCATCATGTTGTTGTGGTACCTGCGCTATAGCTTGAGTATTTGCAGTACAAACCGGAACAGTAGCCCCAATGGCGCCCGCCTCTATGTTCTGGGAGTTAGAGGGATGATGATCAGAACCGTTCCCTATTGAACACCGATAAATGTTTCGAGTTGCACTAGAATTCTTCCTATAGAAATTTTGCTGCCTAAAAGGATGACGGTACTGATAGTTACCCCTATTGTTGCTATTGTTCCTCTTATTATTTCTCTGATCTCCTTCGTAGTAGCCTTGATCAAATTCCCCAAAATCACCATCAAAACCCTGCTCTTTTCGGTTGAAGCCCCCAACACCATGAGAGCTAGAGCCATATTCAAAACGTAGATTAGTATCATTGCGGAGTTAATGAGATGGAACGCCTTGTGGTCCATGATTCTCAAAACTCCCAGCACCTCCCCTGCCTAAAACCTCACCATGACCTCCATTGTTTCCTTCCCGGGCAGCGCCGTCATTACGAAGACGTGGGGAGGAAGCCCTTGGAAACCACGAGGAACGGAGCCATGGGAGGCCACGTTTGGAGCCATGGGAGGCCACGTTGGGTGTGGTTTTTGTAGTCCCATGCTTGCCACCACTAGGAACCGAGTTCTTGCCTCTTGAACCAAGGCGAGCGTAAAACCACATGGGTCCTGGACAACCCCTCAATTTACTAACTTGCCTAGTAGATTCCATGAGTGACATAGTTCAGGCTTTCCATTTGGCATACGCATTGAAAACATTTTCGAAAGTGGAGGAGTAGGAGGTGCATCATAACAGGTAGGGAAGCATGGACCGGGTTTCTTGGGGTGGATGGAGCCCCTGGTAAACCAACCTCGCCTCTCATCTCTAGGGACCAGCTTCAGGACTTGACCCGTTATGACAGAACCATCCTTAGGGCGTGACTCATGGTCTCGGCAAAAGCAAGGTAATGGTCATGGTTAACCACCCTCTGCCGGCCTTCCAAGGAAGAGGGCTAATAATATTTGGAATTAAGAGTCGGTTGGTACATGTGGGTAAAGTTGTACACCCCTGCATGGTATTAATATTTTCGAAAAGCCGTGTTCATGGTTATGAACAACTTGGAAATGGACGTGATGATCATACATAACATTAACCAAAAGTAAAACCTGATATTCCATGTGTGTTAAAGGATGCTGCCTCAGGGTTCGAGGGGATGATCCTAGATAGTAGTTTCTGATGAAGCTGGTGGATATCGAGATATGATGTTCGAGATGAAGAAGTCGTATCTTACCCCTTTTAAAATACTCTGAGTAGACGAGCCTATTCTCTCTCTTGTTTACAAACAAAGATCTCTTTATGCAAAAGTAAATCTAGAGAAAGACTTTCTAGCCAGAGCATGTAGATACTAGGTTATCTAAGTCTTGTGGGGGTACATTCTCGTACTCAGCCTTACGCCATTGTTGTTTTTCTAAAGATGGTCTAGTTGCAACTTATGGTGGTTTCTACGTTGACATCGACGAGTAGTTGGGGTACCAGGTAGCATCCTGGGGACTATGGGATGGACATCGCTTTTGTTTATGGCCTCTTAGGCCCTTTGCTAAGTTTGTTGTGTAGAACAACAAAATTTGTTTTCGCTGTTTGATTTAATGTTGGGTCTATGACCTATAGTTTGTAATATTCTAATATCATACTCTGTTAAGAGTTTAAACTTATGCTTTTGAATCCATGTGTTCTATAATTTTACCGAATCTTATACTGTGATCTTCCGAGATTGGAGGTGAGCTTATCTTGGATGGTGATCTGTGTTAAAAAATTTGGTATCAGAGTCGAACTGCCTGTAGGAAACCCTATTATTGGTCGATGTTGAGTCTAGAAGTTGAGAAAACTATTTGAAAGTTGAAAGTTATTTGTAAAAACTCCGACTAAGATTCTTTTTACTCCTTCTCTGGTGTGATTCTAATCCCGGAGTTTTTTATCCTATTTGGTTTGAAAATGTTTTCATTCCTTACCTTTTATATAAATCTTTTAGGGTCATGGTTTTGTGGTTGTTTTTCTTAAGTACTCCATTACTGGTTGCTAATCCTGGAGTTTCAAGATATCTCAGTTCTACTTGATGTGCAACATCTTAGTAATCCTTGTATACTAAGTCAGCTGGTTAGTGTATACATTATTATGCTTTGAGACTACCATGCTTGATGATATGTTATGCTTTATATCAAGTAATCCTTGTTCTTCTCTCTGTTTTGTTCCTTTGATCCCTTGTCTAACTCCTTTTGTTCTTCCAGGATGGGTGACAATTCTCGTGCTCATACTCGTGCCCATGCTCGTGGTTCTACAAATGAGGGAGGATCTTCTAACCTTCCTCCACCACCGTCCATGGTTCAACTCATGGCTATTTACGAAACCAACCGTGTTGACAACATGAGGCTCCTAGAAAGGATTGAGTGCAACACTGCTCAACGCCAGAACAATCAAGTCGGTATCAAGGATTTCATACGTCTCACTCCGCCAATATACAACTATTCCACTGAGCCACTTGATGCGTTTCTGGCTTCGCTCCATTGAGCGCAAACTTAAGGTTGGTCATGTTACTCAAGCTGATTGGGTGACTTATGCTGCATATCACCTGAAGGGAGCAGTTGGCTCCTAGTAGGAAAATTTCTTGGCAATGAAAGCTACTCAACATGTTGTTACATGGCAAGAGTTCACCGAAGCCTTCCGATCCTATCATATTCCGGAGGGTCTGATGGATCAAAAGAGGGAGGAGTTCCTCAACCTGAAGCAGGGCACTGGTTCTGTGTGTGAATACCAGTGCAACTTCAATCGTCTTGCCTGATATGCTACTGAAGAGGTCTCCACTGATGCTAAGAAGCAAGCTCTGTTCCGCAAGGGACTGGATCCTGAGGTTCACCGTGATATCCACCTCATGGACTTTGGTAACTTCCAAGGTCTTGTCAACAAGGCTATGAATGACGAGAGTGGAAAGGTGGAGTATGAAGAAACCCGTAAGCGTCCTTAGGAGGGGTACACAAAGGCTGGGTCAAGCAATAAGAAGCATAGTGTCTTTGTACCATACAGTGTTGTGCCATGTTCTCCTTACACCCCAAGGTCTTATGGATATGCACCTCGCCCGAATGTTACTTCAAACAATGATGGTGGGACAAACTACCCTACTACTGGTAATGCATCAGGTCCTATTTGTTTCAATTGTCGCCAACCTGTCCACCATGCAAGAGAATGTCCTCAAAAGAGTGCTGCTGAGAGAGAACCACCACCAAAGAAGAATGATAAGTCTCAAGGTGCTAGAAGAGGTTGTCTGAACCATATCTATGCTGGGGAGGCTCAGGAAGATCCAAGCGTCATCATGGGTACGCTTCGTATCAATCAAATTCCATCTAAAGTCTTGTTTGATTCTGGAGCATCACATTCATTTCCGTCACAAGATTTTGCTCAAATGCATGGGATAAGTTCTGAGGGGTTGTATGTTCCTATGTTGGTTCAGTCTCCCGGTTCTAGATGGTGTTCCACCATGGTTAGTCATGGGAATCTAATTGAAGTGGCCTACCAAATTTTCCCTACTTCTCTCATTGCCCTCAAGTCAACCGATATTGATATTATTTTGGGCATGGACTGGTTGACTCACTATCAAGCGATCCTCGACTGTACAACCAAGTCCGTGACAATGAATAGTCCTGCTGGCATAAAAGTAAAGTATTGGAACGTAGGGTCACTATCTCCTTCAGCTATTTCTATTCCTGAAGCGGAGTTGTATTCTCTTGAATTTCTAACTCCACTGGAGATTCAAGATGTTTCCATGGTATGTGAGTTCCCGGATGTCTTTCCTACGGAGTTGCCTGGCATGCCACCTGATCGTAGTGTGGAGTTTGTCATAGAGTTAGTTCCTGGAAGTGCTCCTGTTTCTAAGAGACCCTATCGTATGCCTCCTCATGAGCTAGTGGAGTTGAAGAAGCAAGTAGAGGAGTTAGAGGTAAAAGGATACATTCAGCTCAGCACATCTTCTTGGGGATGTCCTACCATCTTTGTTAACAAGCGGGATACCAATATACCACGTCTGGTTGTGGATTATCGCCCACTCAATGTCGTGACTATCAAAAATAAGTATCCTCTCCCTAGGATCAACGATCTTTTTGATTAGTTAAGTGGTGCCACCGTATTTTCCAAAATGGATTTGAGGTTAGGGTATCACCAGATAAAGATCTGAAAGGAAGATATTCCAAAGACGGCTTTCACCACTCATTATGGTATTTACGAGTACACCGTCATGTCCTTTGGTCTTACCAATGCTCCAGCCACTTCTATGCGGCTTATGGACTCTGTCTTCATGGAGTATCTTGAAAAATCCATTGTGGTCTACATCAACGATATTCTAGTCTATTCCAAAACTGAAGAAGAGCACGCTGAACATCTACGTTTGGTGTTGACAAAACTTCGAGAACATCATCTCTATGCCAAGTTTTAAAAATGTGAGTTTTGGTTAAAAGAGCTCATATTCCTTCGTCATGTTGTTTCTGCCAAAGGGGTTGCTATTATTCCATATAAGGTCCGATATGTCCTTGACTGGGAATCCCCCCAAGTCCGTTAAGGATGTTTGAAGCTTCCTTGGATTGGCTGGTTATTACCGTCGATTCATCGAGAACTTTCCCAAGATTGCAAAGCCAATGACTGATCTTCTTAAGAAGGATAAAAAGTTTGTATGGTCTGACAAGGCTGAAGAAAGCTTCTAGGTTTTGAAAACCAAGCTAACAACTGCTCCGGTGCTGGTCCTTCCAGACACTAGCAAAGACTTTGTCATCTTCTGTGATGCTTCTCACCAAGGTCTCGGATGTGTGTTGATGCAAGATGGGCATGTGGCGGCTTATGCCTCCCATCAGTTGAAACCACATGAGAACAACTACAAACCCATGATCTCGAGCTTGCAGCTGTTGTTCATGCTCTTAAGCAATGGCGACATTACCTCCTCGGTAGTTGTTGTGAGTTATACTCGGATCATCAAAGTTTAAATTATCTTTTCACACAACCTGATATGAATCTCAGGCAAAGAAGATGGTTGGAAATCATCAAGGACTATGATTTGGGTCTCAACTATCAACTTGGCAAAGCCAACGTCGTTGCTGATGCGCTAAGGCATAAGTCCTACTGCAACAATCTGTTGGTCAAACAAGCTCAACCTTCTCTTCATAAGGAATTTGCTCGGTTAAACCTTGAAGTAGTTCCTTGTGGATTTCTTTCTACCCTTGAGGTAAAATCTTCTATAGGGGATGAAATCAAGCTTGCCCAGAAATATGATTCTTAAATTGTTGATATCAAAGAGTGCATTGCAGGCGGAGTTGCTAAATGTTTCTCAATTGATGGTCAAGGAGGGGTTTACTTTGGTAACCACTTGGTAGTGGCAAAGAGAACAAAGTTTAGGGAATTAATTCTCCAAGAGGCTCATGAATCACCTCTTTCTATCCGGCCTGGAGGTACCAAGATGTACCGGGATCTTCGTCAAAGATTCTGGTGGTCTGGTATGAAGAAGGATATTGCTCGTTTTGTTGCTGAATGTGGCGTTTGACATCGTGTCAAGGTTGAGCACCAAAGAAATGCTGGTCTCCTGCAACCACATCGAATCCCTAAGTGGAAATGGGATGAAATTGGTGTGGAATTCATCACTGGTCTCCCTAAGACTCAAAAATAAAATGATGCAATCTGGGTGATTGTTGAGTATCTGTCCAAGGTCGCTCACTTCCTTCCCATCAAGGAAAGTCCTCGAGCCAGTGAATTGGCTGATCTCTACATCTCCCGGATCGTTGTTCTTCATGGTATTCCTAAGAAGATAACATCTGACCATGGAAGTTTGTTCACCGCTATGGGAACTCGCCTCTCCTTCAGCACAGCTTATCATCCTAGCAGCGGTGGTCAAACCGAAAGGGTGAATCAAATCCTTGAAGACATGCTCCGAGCGTGTGTCATATATCTTTTGGTAAGAACTGGGAGAAATGTCTTACTTTTGCTGAATTATCCTACAACAACTGTTATCAGTCCAGTATAGACATGGCACCTTTCCAGTTCTTATATGGAAAAACCTGTCGCACTCCTATGAACTGGTCAGACATCGACGAAAGAAAGTTCTTTGGTCCGGATATGATCCAGGAAGCAGAAGATCAAGTCCATATCATTCGAGATTGTTTGGAAACTGCTCAATCTTGCCAGAAAAGTTATCATGATCATCATCATCAACATGTTGAATATGAAGTTGGTGACCAAGCTTATCTTCGGGTCACATTTAAAGGGTGTCCATCGTTTCGGCATCAAAGGCAAACTGGCTCCTCACTATGTTGGTACTTTTCGTGTTCTTTCTAGGCAAGGTAGACTTGCATATCGATTAGAGCTGCCTGCAAATTTCCCTGAGGTGCATGACGTCTTTCATGTGTCTCAACTCAAGTGTTGCTTCAAAGACCATGTTCGTGGTGTTGATCACCAAACTCTTGACCTTCAAAAGGATCTAACTTATCATGAGTATCCTATTTGTATCCTTGATGAAACCGAGCGCAAGACTCATCGTTAGAACATCAAGTTCCTGAAAGTTCAGTGGTCTCATCATTCTGAGGATGAAGCAACCTGGGAACAAGAAGATCACCATCGATCTGAGTACCCTGCCTTCTTTCCTAAAACTTAGGAATCCCAGGACAAGATTCTTGTAGGAGGGTAGAGTTGTAACAACCCAAGTTTGTATTATTTATAATTAGTACTTAAGAATTGCATGCATCTATTTAAATCAATAAGTATATGCATGTGAGCAAGTATTTGAATAAATGCAAAACAAAAACCCTAAAATATGGACACATGGTTTAAAATGTGTTACAAAATCAAATTTTAAAATGTGTTACCAAAGTGCCCTTGCCTTACCTCTATTTAAAATGGCTTTAAAATCATTTAAATAGAGCCCTTATTAATAAAATCTAGGTTTTAATAAAGCCCAAGGGGTTATCCGCAAGTTTTAGCCCCTGGATCGCCATATCTATACTGCGGGTTGTTTTCCAAGTTTTCTAGGGGGTTTTCCGCACAATTCATTTTTGTCTTCCTCCAGCTAGAAGTAGCAGCGTGCCGCCGCCATCGACCTCCGCGCCGCGATTCCCACCCGTTCGCCAATGTGGATAGGGGAAAAGACCGCCCCAAGCTGTGGCCATCTTCTCCTTATCCTCCTACTCGCCCTAGAGCTCCCTCTCTTCCTCTCTCTCGCCTCTGTCACGAGATCCCGAACCCTAGCCACCATGGCCACCGGCTAGCCGCCATTCCTGTTCTACCCGAGCCCCGTTGACCGCACTGTCCGCTCTGCCTCGACGCCAGCCTCCTCTCCACCAACTGAATCAAGCAGGAATGGCCTTAGACGGCCGCCTCGACTGCTTCTTCTTCGACACTAATGAGATCCATCGCTCACCTCGACATCGCTCAGAGCCTTGCCTTGCATCATCGTTGTCCCCAGCCACTTCAGGGTCACCACTGGTGCTCCAGCACCCTCTCACCTTGTTGTTTTCCTCGCGTAGCCACTCCTCGTCGTGTGTCCGAGAGCGTCGCCGCCACCACTCGAAGTCGTGCTTGCTCCGGTGACCATTAGCTAGCGACGCTAGGTTCTTTAGACTCGCCTTGCTCGCATGGTTCAAACGCGCCCTGCTATGCTTCCTGGAACCACCGGAAACGTCGCCGGCGATGACCATCTGCTGCGGCTGCCGTCGAGTCCGACATGGTGCCCGCTATTAAAAATTGAGAATAGTTCAGATCTAAAAATGGTTCAAAGTTGAAATCAATTCGATTTAAAGATGTTCAAATTTAATTTAATTTTAGAAATGTTCAAATTGAAAATTGGTGAGATTTCGAATTTTTATTTTTGAAAACTTTTTAGATTTCAAACAGATGATTTTTTTTTCAAATATTAAATTTGTTCAAAATTTGATTCATATTAGGCCTTAGGGTCGACCCAGCGTGGCCTATGCCCCCTTCGTTAGTGACTGTGGGTAGGTACTGCTACGGTACAGAAATATTAGGGTTAGGGTTGCTGAAGTCAGGGTGATGTAATAACCCTTTAATAATTTTTGGAAATGATTAAAAATGGCAGAAATTAATATAAAGTTGTATAATTCATAACTAATTGATATTTAATCAGAAAAATATGTATAATATATCAAAATGTTCAGAAAAATGAGATCTACCTATCTAAGCTATCAACATACATTGTCAAGCAACTCAAAACAATAGGTTATGTAAAGGAACACCAACACCCCTTGTGTACATGTGGGTTCGATGGTGTGCCTTTGCTAGGGCATTCCGAACCCTCTTAAATCGATGTTGCGGCTAGGGTTAGTGTATAGTCCCTAATCTGACATGTCATACATATGGTTTGTGCATTGCATTACGCCATGTTTTGATTGTTGCCTTTCTTTCCGGTATTGGTTATTCGTGATAGGATCCAAGCCTGAGGCCAAAGTCAACGACACCGAAGATCCATACTGATACGTCCAAAACGTATCTACTTTCCCGAACACTTTTGATATTGTTTCTCCTCTAAACTTGTGTGATTTAGATACAACTAACATGGACTGACGCTGTTTTCAGCAGAATTACCTCGGTGTCTAGTTTTTGTGCAGAAAATCAACTATCAGGAAAAATCCCGGAAAATATTCCAAAAATCCTATTTCACCAGAAGATCCACGGAGCAAGAGTACGAGACGGAGTGGAGGCCTAGGGGCCCCACACCCCTGCCAGGCGCGGGCTAGGCCAGGCCGTGCCTAGGGGGTTGCGGCCACCCTAGGCACCCCGTCGGCCTCCCTCTTTGCCTATAAGTTTCCTCTTGCCCTAAAAATCGAGGGAGGTTCGACGTTTTTCCAGAAAGAGTTCTGCTGCGCCGCCACCACCAGAAGCCGCGATTCGGAACCAGAAACTTCGTTCTGGCACCCTGCTGGGACGGGGAATTTGGGGAGGATCATCGCCATCATCATCACCAACGCCTCTCCATCAACCATCAATGTTTCCCTCATCCATGAGTGAGTAATCCCTGTTGTAGGCTATGGGGATGGTAGGGATTGGATGAGTTCTATCATGTAATCAAATAAGATTGTTAGGGCATGGTGCCTAGTATCTCTATTAGTGCTATTTGACTTTGTTGCAACTTGTTGTGCTTAATGCTTGTCACTAGGGCCCGAGTGCCATGATCTCAGATCTGAACTTATTATTGAATCATTATGATAGTATTGTTTGTGATCTTATCTGCAAGTTGTGTACACATATCATTGTCCGGATCCAAAGGCCCCGAAGTGACAAAAATTGGGACAACCATAGGGGATGGCTATGGTGTGAGGATCACATGTGTTCACAGAGTGTTAATGCTTTGCTCCGGTGCTCTATTAAAAGGAGAACCTTAATTGATAGTAGTTCCCTAGAGGCCCTGCTGCCACGGGCTAGCAGGACAAAAGATGTTGTGAAAGTTCTCATTGCGAGCACGCATGACTATATATGGAGCACATGCCTATGATTATTTATTACTTGGATGCTTATTCTTATTTATCTACATTGCCCTAGTTCTTGAAGTTACATGTTTAGACTCGTCCGTGAAACGCCCGTCCATCCATCCCGATGCCTACCGCACTCATATCCTATTGTTTACTACTACTGTTACTATTGCTCCTGTTTTGCTGCTGCTGTAGCTACTACAAACTGTTGCTACTGATAAAATTGTGTGAGCAAGAACTATTTCCAGGTGCAGCTGAATTGACAACTCAGTTGTGAAGGCTTGCAAGTATTCTTTGGCTCCCCTTGTATCTAATCAATAAATTGGGTAATACTACCCGCGAAGACTGTTGCGATCCCCTATACTTGTGGGAAATCAAGACTATTTTCTGGCGCCGTTGCTGGGGAGCATAGCTTTATTTGTAAGTTCACTTGGATCTATTATTGTTCACTGCTACTTATTTCATCATGGGGAATTCTCGTGATGGAAAGTTTCCTATTTTACCATCAACTACAAGAAGAGGTATAGTCCTAAACACCTATGCTGCTCTTGATTCACCGTTTGTTATAAATAATCTTGTCACACCACCAGCACATACTCATGCTACACACACTGCTACTACTGCTGAATCTGAAACTGCTTTTGATACTCATGATGTTACTTCTACTATTCTTGATGCGAGTGGTTCATTAGGTCCTTTCTTAGATGCTAATATGGCTGGTCTAGGGAATACTGAAACTCCTAGTGAAGATACTGTTACACCTGTTAGCTCACCTGAGTCTAGAGAGAGTTATGATACTAATGATGGCTACATTGAGTTTACTGATAAATTTGTTGAAGAGTGCCAAAACACACATGGTGCTAGTGCTATTAAGAGTCCCATTGCTAGACGTACCATTATTCCTAAACTGTCCTCTGATCCTAAGTTTTCCACCTCTCCCATAGATATTAAAGATAAAGATTATGATTTCTCTCTTGATTTATCCTATTTAGACATTGTTGAGAAAGAACCTTTTTGTGGGACTGAAAATGAGAATGTTGTGGCTCATATGAATGACCTTTCCACTATGAGTGATTTATTCTCTGATGATTTTAAGATGCGCAAGTACTTTGTTACAAATATCTTCCCTTTTTCACTAAAAGGAGAAGCTAGGGCTTGGTTTAATAGATTACCTCCTGGTTCCATTGATAGCCCTGATTGTTTGATTGCTTCTTTCTTCCAGAAATATTTTCCTCCCAGTGCTAGACATGCTGCTTTGTAGAGACTTTTTGATTTTAAACAGGGAGAAGAAGAGAAATTTCTTGACTCATGGACAAGGTTCTGTGCCTTGATTCATGCACATCCTGGATGTCCATTACCTAAAAATGATCTTCTTGATATTTATTATAATGGACTAACTGATGATTCTAGGACATACCTAGATAGCTTTGCTGATTGTGTTCCAGGAAAAGAACTCCTAAAGATGCTGAAGAATTAATGGCTAAGATAAGCAAGAATTATGATGATTGGACTTCAACTGAGCTAAATACACCTGAGCCTATTACTCCTGAACCAGTTGTGCCTGAACCAGTTCCAACACCAACACCAAAGAAGGGGGAGTTATTGCATTAAATGATGAAGTGATGAAAGAATCTAAGAAATGTCTAAAGGAGAAAGGTATTAGAGCTGAAGATGTGAAGAATCTACCTCCTATAGAAGAATTATGCAAGCCAATTCCCCACTCATCTACTATTGAGGTGCAGTCTCTCCACTTTGATGAAGGCGATATTCCCTATGGTAAGCCTCCTGATCAATGCTTAGATGAACTTGACACATTTATTGTTAAACAAGGTAATTTTAATAAACAAGTTCATCATCATTTGTTGGAAAACTCTAGAGCTATTAATGAGGTGAAAGATATTATGGAAAGAACTTCTAATGATATTAAAATGCTTTGTAAACACTTTCAAATGGTTCAAACCCAACTTGATAAGGTACAAAAGGATATGCTAGTTAATGCCTCAGGAGATAAACATGCTTATGGAATTAGAACTAGGAGTGGTATAGCTACTCAAGATCATTTATATCCTGAAGGACACCCTAAAAGAATTAAGCAGGATTCTCAACAAGGTGAAAGTAGTGGTAGTCCTCGTAAGAGAATGAAAAAGAAACACAAAATAGTTGAGGAACCACTTGAACCTGCTATAGATCCTAATAGCCTATCTTTCTCTAATGCTAAAACTGAAAGTGGTGATAAAAATGATGCTCCTGATAAGGAGGAAGTTGAGGAAGAACCTGAGAAGCACACTAAGAACACTAGGTACACTAAGGAAGATTTTATTGCAAAGAAACATGGTAGTGAGAGAGAACCTTGGGTGCAGAAACCTATGCCTTTTCCAGGTAAGAAACACAAGCCAAAGGAGGAAGAACACTACAACAAGTTTTGTGAGTGGATGAAACCTTTATTTTTTGCAAATTCCTTTGACTGATGCTATTAAATTGCCTCCTTATTCAAAGTATATGAAGGATATTGTCTCTAATAAAAGGAAGATTCCTAATGAGGAAATTTATACTTTTCTTGCTAATTATTCCTTCAATGGTAAGGTTCCAAAGAAACTTGGTGATCCAGGTATACCAACTATTCCTTGCTCTATTAAGAATAATTATGTTAGAACTGCTTTATATGATTTGGGAGCTGGAGTTAGTGTTATGCCTTTTTCTCTCTACAAGAGACTCCAGCTAGAAAATTTTATAACAACTGATATATCTTTGCAAATGGCTGATAAGTCAACTACTATTCCTATTGGTATATGTGAGGATGTTCCTATTCAAGTAGCTCATATTTTTTTTGTTTTGACTGATTTTGTTGTGCTTGAGATGCCTGAAGATGATAATTGTAAGACCCCAACTTTATAAGGTAAAGGTCCCTGTGATTGCAATTCTAGTCCCTGGATCAAATGCTAGCATCCACGGTTTAAGATGAAGTACATAGATACAAAGGTCATTATTACATCATCATTCCAGACATAATATAGTCTTTTACAACTCAATAGACAAAGGCTAGTACAATAGTTCATAGCATAAAGTAAATAACTATAAGTCTTCATCTTCATGTGACATAGGCAAGCATGTTGAGTGTAGACTCACAACCCTAATCCTCATCAGAGTAACCTACAACATCATAATTTACAGCCATAGTGGATCAATACATTTGGAATTGTATTGGAAAGTGATACCATAGTAGAATAGTAGTATCTAACATCTATATGAATTTGGCCAAGTCTAGCTTAGGCTTGCTTTGCTCAAAATAGGGTTTTTCCTATCAGTTGAAAACACTATGTTTTTGTTTGTCAAAAATCCCAAGAAACCATCAATAGACATTGGTGAACCTTTACCCTTGTTCAACCACAAGTTTTAACTGAGAAATTGGGATTAGGAGATCCTTGATAGCTTCAATGTCTTTGATGCTAAAATTGTCAGTTGCCGGGGACACGGCTAAGTACTTAGGTTTTACCCTCTCGAGAGGTGGTGCACTTTCCCCACAAGACTCGGCATGCATTGAGACGAGATCTTTCAGAAGCATTCCCTTAGACCACCATGGACGTGTTCCATACTATTACCCTACCACCAACTGTCCATCTGGCTAAGTTATTGCAACCAGTATGATCAAGGCAGAGCCCATATGCCATGTGGTTGCACTAGAAGCTTCTCAGCACTAAATATCTCAAATCCCTTTGTTCCTGGGTGGCTTTCCACAAGTGAGATACATAAGGTAAACCATAGACATGGGCCTTGTGTAACCACTCAACATAAACCATCATACCATTCCACCCAGGTGATTCATTCACTTAGTTGTTTTATTAGAAAAACACAAGTCAAAGACTTAGCAAAATTCCCATAGCATGAATATATTCCACCCTTGTTTGCTACTATCTAGGCTAAGCATGATAACATAGCAAGTATCTTAACTTAGAGAAAATTCAACCAAGACTACAACTACTAGGATTTCCCAAGGCATAGCATAGTATATAACTTAGAAAAATTTCCATGCAGCCCTATTCAAAATATCACTAGTGCATAGTCAAAATAATAGGACAAAATATATGAAGCACCACTTGCCTTGGTAGTTTGGTGAGTAGCGACAATCCTCACACTCACAATAACCACTAGCACCAAAATCTACACATAAAATGATAACACCAAATTCACATTCAAATATTCAAGCAAAAATAATATGAATGCATGCAAATGCAATGAAATGACTTTTCTATACTAACAAGTATAACCAAACAGTACTGAACTCAAAGCCATCTAATTAAAGCCTAAACAAACTTAAATTTTCCTCAAAACAAATTAATAATCATTTTATAAAGTCAAAATAAGCCTACAAAGTGTTCTGAAAATAATCCTATTTTTCTAAAAGAAAAATACAAATTTAAGCCCACATTAATGTAGAGCTCAATTTTCTGAATCCAATGTTATATTATTTGCATTTTTCTGGATAAACAGAACAAAAGAAATGAATTTTACAAGTTTTCAATTCTAATAGATTCAAAACAGATTTTAAATCTAATTTCTAGACATGTGGGCGCATCTGATTTTCCCGTACCGCTTCGTGCGGATCGACCAACACGAGCCGTTGTATCTAAGTGACAACGCACGGCCAAATCTGTTGATACCGGTTCGCATAAGTGATCTATCCTATGCCTTTAGATCTAGATCCAACGATGCTTGATCAAGCGACCAAGGATGGGCAGCGTGCATGGCTACTACGGCATCGGCGCTACTGGTGGTGCTGCTCTGGCGATTCCAAAGGGGGGTAGGGGCGGTGGTGATGCTTACTAGCGTCGCAAGGTCGCGAGGAAGCTCAACGTGGCCTTGGTTCGGACGGGGGCAAGCTGCTGCGTTCGCTGGAGCTCGTCGGAGTTACGGGCAGCGTCGGGCTCGTGCAGACGGAGACGGAGGCGACGACCTGGGCCATCCTAGTGCAAACCGAAGGCATCAGGACATGCACATGGACCAGGCAAACAACAACGTTTGAACTAGAGGTCGGGGGGCGGTCGTATCTTACCGGGATTGCTCGTCGGAGATGAGGACGGCGTCGGGTGCTCACGGTGTTTGACAAAGCCAACGACCTAGGGGGTTATAGGATGAACCAGTGGTGTTAGAAGGTGCGCAAGGAGCAGAGGATCCTCATCGTATGAACAAGGGACGGGCGCGAGCACGACACTCACCGGAATAGCTCGTCGGAGGCGCTCGGGCAGCGGCAGTGCAAGTCCAATTGCGAGCAGCCTGGCGGCGATTGGGTGTGGGTGTTTGGGGGAAATGACCGCGGCAGTGGAGCCGGCAGGGGCGAGGGAATTACGCAGAGAATCAATGGTAATTAAGCCCGAAATCAACGCGGCAATGATGGAGGAAACAGCAGTGACGACGGGGTCTGGGGAGCTGGGTTTGGGGAAGACAACCTGAGCTGGTGTAGGGCCCAGTGGCAGTGTCTGCGGGGTAGGGATAGCACGCATGAGAGAGAGGCAGAGGGGGAAACGACCCGGGTGGGCTAGATGGGCTGGATCTGGTGCTGGGCTCAAAGTGCAGCGCCAATGTTTATTTTTTCTTTCAGTTTTTTTTTGTTTGATTTTTCAGGAATGGTTTTGAAACATTTTTCAAACTTGTTTTAATTCAAATATTTTATGGATTTTTATACAGTGATCCTTGCACTCAAAAGTGTGTCAAACACATCTGTCTACTCAAAGCACCTTGGTCCTTTGAAAAATAAAAATAAGACCATGCCCCATAATATAAACAAAGAGGGATTAAATATGGTTTTATTTTAGGGTTTTGATTTGAAAATTTGTGCAAGACAAATATGCTATGATTACATGAATGCAATGCATGCTTTTGTAATTCATGGATTTTGGGATGTTACAAAATCCTTCTCCAAATCTGGCAGACATAAGACTAGTGCTGACACTAGTCTCTTCTTCAATTCTTGGAAACTGACTTCACATCCTTCAGTCCAATCAAATTTTTTTCATTCTTGAGTAACTCCGTCATGGGCTTAGCTACCTTTGAGAAATCCTCAATGAATCTTCTATAGTATCCTACCAAGCTAAGGAAACTACGAACTTCTTTCACTTCTTTGGGAGATTCCCACTCAGTTACAACTGACACCTTTGAGGGATCGACAGCAATACCATCTCCCGACACAATATGTCCGAGAAATCCAACTTCATTCAACCAGAATTCACACTTGATGAACTTGGCATACAGCTTGTGCTCCCTGAGCTTCTCGAGTATCAAACGTAAATGTTCTTCATGCTCTTATTTGCTCTTGGAATAGATCAATATGTCATCAATGAATACGACAACAAACTTGTCAAGAAACTCCATGAACACTTTGTTCATCATGTTCATGAAATAAGATCATGCATTTGTCAATCCAAATGGCATCACGGTATACTCACATAGCCCATACCTAGTGGTGAATGCGGTCTTAGGTATGTCTTGCTCTCTAATCTTTAGCTAAAAGTAGCCTGATCGGAGATCAATCTTTGAGAACACACGGGCTCCTTCCAGTTGATCAAATAAATCATTGATTCTAGGTAAAGGATACTTGTTCTTTATAATCACCTCATTGAGTGAACGGTAATATATGCATAACCTTTGACTTCTATCCTTCTTATCAACAAACATAACTGGTGCACCCCAAGATGAAGAACTTGGTTGAGTAAATCCTTTATGCAACTGTTCTCCAAGTTGTTTCTTGAGTTCTTTCAACTCATCGACTGACATCTTGTAGGGTCTCTTTGCTATTGGTCCAGATCCTGGTAATAAGTCAATCAGAAACTCCACCTCTCTATCTGGTGGCATTCCTGGTAATTCCTCCAGAAACACATCCGGATATTCCTTCACAATTGGTACACCATCTATGCTAACCCTTTAAGATTCAAAGTTAGACTTGAACCTAATCCGTTTCTTATCCGGGGTTGTGAGGGTAACAGTACGATTGGCACAATCTAGTACTCCTTCATACTTAGTCATCCAATACATGCCCAATATTACATCCAAACCTTGGGAGTCTAGGATTATCAGACTAACTGGAAACTTATACTTTCCAAATTCTATCACTAGATCATGATATCCAAAATTCACTATCATCTCTCCATGGGGAGAGCTTACTTTAATAGGACACCCAATAGTTTCAGTTGGAAGTCCATTTTTATCAACACATGCTCTTGATATGAATGAATGTGATGCGCCGGTATCAAAAAGAACAAGTGCTGGAAAAGAATTAAGCTTGAACTTACCAGCCACAACATTAGACTCTTCATATATTTCTTCCACATTGATGTGGTTCACTTGTCCCTTCTGTAAAGGGTTGGTTTTGTTGGCTCCTTCAACTTTATTTTCTGGGCATTCATTTTCATAGTGCCCAGTTTTCTTGCATTTGAAGCACTCAACCTGACTACCGTCCCTTTTTGCAGGCTGACTACCATTGCCATTCCCACTATGGTGGATCCTGTGTCCACTCTTGTGGTTCTTGTACTTATCATTGTCATGGCTGCGGTGGTTCTTATTGTCATGGTGACGGTTACTCTTGTGGTGGCTGTTATACTTCCCATGCTTGTGGGACCCAGAACCTCCACTATCATCACCATGGGAACGCTTGTGAGACGATCCCGAGTTGTGCTTGTCAAAGTGATGCTTCCTCTTCCTGTTCTCAACCTGCTTCATTTTTCTTTCCAAGATGGTGGCCTTGTCACACAGTGATTTATATGTTGGGACATAGGCAACAGATAGCTGCAGGTTCGTCTCATCATTCAATCCCTCGAGGAACTTCTCCTTCCTCATGGCATCAGTATCAACCTCATCATGTGCATAGCACGCCAGATTGTTGAACTCCTCAATGTATTCATCCACGCTGCAGTGACGCTGCTTCAGATTGTGTAACTCCTTCTTCTTCAAGTTCATCAGTCCCGATGAGATATGGGCAGTGCGGAAACCATCCTCAAAAATAGCCCAAGTCACATCCTTTATAGGAGTGGTGATCTAAAAGTTATCCCACCATGTTGTTGCTGGTCCTTCAAGCAGATGTGCTGCGAACCTGACCTTTTCTTCATCGGTGCAGCCAACAATGACTAAGTATTTATTCACAGAACGTAGCCAGTCATTGGCTACCATGGTATCAGTGGTTCCCGAGAACTTGGCTGGCCTCAACCTCAAAAACCTTGTAAGCATGTCAAAGGCTGGTGGATTGTTGGGATTGTTGTTGTTATTTTCTGGTTCTGATTTTGATTGGCTATGAACTGGGTCATCATCTAAATCAGTTGAGTTTGAGTTGTCATCAACTCCTGCATCTCAGGATTGACGTTACTGTTGTTGTTGGTTGGGATGGGATTGGCACGACGGGGAGGCATCTATGGTTTCAATAAGGACAAGTAATGAGATATAGCCCATAGATGCCATGCACTCAAAACATGGAGACATTATCTTTTGGGAAAACGTTGTGAAGTGTTCATGGATCACAAGAGTTTGAAATATATCTTCACTCAGAAGGAAATAAATATGAGACAAAGAAGGTGGCTAGAGCTCATCAAGGATTATGACTTGAGTTTGCAATACCATCCCGGTAAAGCAAATGTTGTAGCGGATGCTTTAAGATGTAAGGTTTATGTGAATGTCCTTACTAAAGGATAATTGCCAGATGATCTATGTACTCAATTCAAAGATCTCAGATTAGAGATAGTGCCCGAAGGATATCTCATGTCATTGGATGTTCAACCCACATTGTTGGACAAGATCAAAGAAGCTCAAAAGTTGGACAAAGAAATTGAAGAGATTAAAGGTAAATTTAGAAAAGAAAAGGCTAAAGGATTCCATGAAGATGAACAAGGTACTTTGTGGTATGGAAAGCGTATCTGCATTCTGCAAGATCTGGAACTTTGGAAGTTGATTTTGCAGGAAGCACACAATTCACCATATTCTATTCATCTGGGTAACGACAAAATGTACATGGATGTGAAGGAAAGATTTTGGTGGAACAATCTCAAGAAGGATTAAGGATGGAAATTTTATCCATGGATCCGGGTATCCACGGATATCCAACCCGGCGGGTAAGGGTATGGAGGACTAATTAAGTCCACGGATTTCATGGGGCGGATATCCACTAATTCATGGGGCGGGCATGGGTAGTGGTTTCACTCCATGGATGTCCAACGGATACCCGGCTAACACGTGGGACCCACATGTCAGTGAGACATTGTTTTTTACATGTAACATATTACTCACTAAAAGGCCTAATGATCCAACTTCCAATCCCCATGCCCAAAGTCCCACCTAAGTACTAACCCTAGATAATTACTCTTATTATCTTAATCCCAAATTCCCTATTCCATTTTCCTAATCACTCCCTATGCACGGACGAGGCAGTCCCTAGGGGAAGCGGTGGAACGCCAGTGACGTCTCTCCTCCTGAGATCCTCGTAGTCTAGGCCACAACCTAGCGGACCGGTGACGCCACCACTCTCCTTGCTACCCCTATTTTTCCTCCGTTAGGAATCACGGTGGGTAAACCAATGGATATCCATGGATATATGCATATCCAACGGGTTTGGATCTGGAGCGGCATCCATGCCCATGGATATCTTCGTGGACGGGCTAGAGTGAGGTTCATGGATTTGGATTTGGATTTGGTTTTGGTATATCCGTCCAAACCCTCTCCATCGCCATCCTTAAGAAGGATATTGTGGAACAAATTGCCTTATGCCACATGTGTAGCCGAGTGAAAGCGGAACATCAGAAACCGGAAAGGTTATTACAACCACTGCCTATTCCTGATTGGAAGTGGGATAAGATTGGTATGGATTTTATCACCGGATTGCCAAGGACTAGATCCAGATAAGATTATATTTGGGTTGTTGTAGATCGCCTAACTAGAGTGGCTCATTTCATACCTGTGAAGACTACCTATACAAGTGCTAAGTTAGCTAAAATATATATGAATAGGATTGTATGTCTGCATGGAGTACCTAAGAGTATTGTGTCTGATAGAGGAACTCACTTCACTTCGCATTTTTGGTGACAACTGCATGAGTCATTGGGAACCAGATTGGAGTTCAGCATAGCTCTTCACCCCAGAATGATGGACAGACAGAAAGTACTAATCATATTTTGGAGGATATGCTGAGGGAATGTGCCCTAGACTATGCTGCTAGTAGGGATGAAAGTCTGCCTTACGCAGAATTATCTTACAATAACAGCTATCAAGCTAGCATTGAGATGGCACTGTTTGAGTTTCTTTATGGAAGAAAGTGTACTACGCCATTGCTATGGAGTGGTGTAGGAGAAAGAAATCAGTTCGGACCAGAATTGATCAAGGAAGCTGAAGAGAAAGTCAAATTCGTAAAAGACAGATTGAAGTTAACATAGTCCCGACAGAAGAGCTATGCAGATCCAAAGCGTAGAGAAGTCGCCTATGAGGTAGGTGATAGAGCTTATCTTAGAGTCTCACCACTTCGTGGTGTGAAGAGATTTGGAGTCAAAGGAAAATTGGCACCAAGGTACGTTGGACCATTCAAGATTTTGAGCCTGAAAGGAGAAGTGGCTTATGAGATTGAATTACCTGAATCACTATCAGCAGTTCACAATGTGTTTAATGTGAGTCAGTTGAAGAAATGCCATCCGGACATGGAGGAAACTTCTTTGAAGGATACTATACCTTTGGAAGAGGTTCAGTTGGAGAGTGATATCACCTATGAGGATAAACCTATCAAGATTCTTGAGACTGCAGAAAGAGTTACTCGTACCAAGACTATCAAATTCTGAAAAGTTCAGTGGAACCATCATTCCGAAGAGGAAGCAACTTGGGAAAGAGAAGAAGACCTTCGAAAAGACCACCCTCACCTATTTGCTAGCCAATCTGAATCTCGAGGGCGAGACTCATCTTAAGGGGGTTAGATTTGTAACATCCCAAAATCCATGAATTACAAAATCATGCATTGCATTCATGTAATCATAGCATATTTGTCTTGCAAATTTTTTGAAATCAAAACCCTAAAATAAAACCATATTTAACCTCTCTTTGTTTATATTATGGGGCATGGTCTTATTTTTATTTTTCAAAGGACCAAGGTGCTTTGAGTAGATAGATGTGTTTGACACACTTTTGAGTGCAAGGATCATTGTATAAAAATTCAGAAAAGATTTGAATTCAAACAAGTTTGAAAAATGTTTCAAAACCATTCCTAAAAAATCAAACAGAAAAAAAAGCTAAAAGAAAAAATAAACACTAGCGCTGCACTTTGAGCCCAGCACCAGATCCAGCCCATCTAGCCCACCCGAGTTGTTTCCCCCTCTGCCTCTCTCTCACGCGCGCAATCCCCACCCCGCTGACACTGCCACTGGGCCCTGTGCCAGCTCAGCTCATCTTCCCCAAACCCCGCACCCTAGACCCCGTCGTCACCGCCGTTTCCTCCATCACTGTCGCGTTGATTTCAGGCTTAATTAACATTGATTCTCTACGTAATTCCCTCGCCCCCACCGCCTACTTAATCCCCACACCGCCTCGGTCATTTCCCCCCAAATACCCATGCCCAATTGCCGCCAGGCTGCTCGCAATTGGACTTGTAATGCCGCTGCCCGAGCGCCTCCGACGAGCTATTCCGGTGAGTGTCGTGCTCGTTCCCGTCCCTCGTTCATACGATGAGGATCCTCTGCTCCTTGCGCACCTGCTAACACCACTGTTTAATCCTATAACCCCCTAGGTCGTCGGCTTCCTCAAACACCGTGAGCACCCGACGCCGTCCTCATCTCCGACGAGCAATCCCGATAAGATACTTCCCCCCAACCTCTAGTTAAAACGTTGTTGTTCACCTGGTCCGTATGCATGTCCTGATGCCTTTTTTTGCGCTAGGGTGGCCCAGGTCATCGCCTCCATCACCGTCTGCACGATCCCGACACTGCCCCCAACTCCGACGAGCTCCACCGACCGCAGCAGCTCGCCCCCATCCGAACCAAGGCCATGTTGAGCTTCCTCGCGACCTTGCAACGCTGGTAAGCATCACCACCGCCCCTAGCCCCCTCTAGAATCGCCGGAGCATCACCGCCAGTAGCGCCTCCGCCGCAGTAGCCATGCGCGCTGCCCATCCTTGGTCGCTTGATCAAGCACTGTTGGATCTACATCTAAAGGCGTAGAATAGATCACTTATGCGAACTAGTATCAACAAATCTGGTCGTGCATTGTCACTTAGATCCAATGGCTCGTCTTGGTCAATCCGCACGAAGCGGTACGGGCAAATCAGCCCACGTGTCTGGAAATTAGATTTAAAATCTGTTTTTGAATCTATTAGAATTGCAAACTTGTAAAATTCATATCTTTTGTTATGTTTATCCAAAAATGCAAATAATATACCATTGGATTCAGAAAATTGAGCTCTACATTACTGTGGGCTTAAATTTGTATTTTTATTTTAGAAAAATAGGATTATTTTCAGAACACTTTGTAGGCTTATTTTGACTTTATAAAATGATTATTAATTTGTTTTCAGGCAAATTTAAGTTTTTTTAGACTTTAATTAGATGGCTTTGAGTTCAGTACTGTTTGGTTATACTTGTTAGTATAGAAAATCCATTTCATTGCATTTGCATGCATTCATATTATTTTTTCTTGAATATTTGAATGTGAATTTGGTGTTATCATTTTATGTGTAGATTTTGGTGCTAGTGGTGATTGTGAGTGCGAGGATTGTTTCTACTCACCAAACTACCAAGGAAAGTGGTGCTTCATATATTTTGTCCTATTATTTTGACTATGCACTAGTGATATTTTGAATAGGGCTGCATGGAAATTTTACTAAGTTATATACTATGCTATGCCTTGGGAAATCCTAGTAGTTGTAGTCTTGGTAGAATTTTCTCTAAGTTAAGATACTTGCTATGTTATCATGCTTAGCCTAGCTAGTAGAAAACAAGGGTGGAATATATTCATGCTATGGGAATTTTGCTAAGTCTTTGACTTGTGTTTTTTTAATAAAACAACTAAGTGAATGAATCACCTGGGTGGAATGGTATGATGGTTTATGTTGAGTGGTTACACAAGGCCCATGTCTATGGTTTACCTTGTGTATCTCACTTGTGGAAAGCCACCCAGGAACAAAGGGATTTGAGATATTTAGTGTTGAGAAGCTTCTAGTGCAACCACATGGCATATGGGCTCTACCTTGATCATATAGGTTGCAATAACTTAGCCATATGGACAGTTGGTGGTAGGGTGATAGGATGGAACGCTTCCATGGTGGTCTAAGGGAAAGCTTCTGAAAGATCTCGTCTCGATGCATGTCGAGTCTTGTGGGGAAAGTGCACCACCTCTCGAGAGGGTAAAACCCAAGTACTTACCCATGTCCCCGGCAACGGACAATTTGAGCATCAAAGACATTGAAGCTATCAAGGATATCCTCATCCCAATTTCTAAGTTAAAACTTGTGGTTGAACAAGGGTAAAGGTTCACCAATGTCTATTGGTGGTTCCTTGGGATTTTTGACAAACAAAAACTTAGTGTTTTCAAGTGATAGGAAAAACCCTATTTTGAGCAAAGCAAGCCTAAGATACACTTAGCCAAATCCATATAGATGTTAGATACTACTATTCTACTATGGTATCACTTGCCAATACAATTCCAAATGTATTGACCCACTGTGGCTGTAACTTATGATGTTGCAGGTTACTCTGATGAGGATTAGGGTTGTGAGTCTAAACTCAACATGCTTGCCTGTGGCACATGAAGATGAAGACTTATAGTTATTTACTTTATGCTATGAACTCTTGTACTAGCATTTGGCTATTGAGTTGTAAAAGACTATGTTATCTCTGGAATAACGATGTAATAACGACCTTTGTATTTGTGTACTTCATCTTAAATTGTGGATGCTAGAATTTGATCCAGGGACTAGCATTGCAATCACAGGGACATTTACCTTATAAAGGTGGGGTCTTACAATAATATTTCTATTATTCTTGGGAGACCCTTTCTTAATACTGCAGGTGTTGTCATCAATTGTAATCAAGGAAAAGTAACATTCAATATTAATGACAAAGAGAATACTATTTATTTCCCCAAGAAGGTTGCTAAGAGCTATTGCCTGAATTCCATTGAAAATATTGAGAGCATCAAGGTTGGAGAAATATATTGTCCCATTCCACAAGAAAATTTTGAAACTATTATGATTGGTAACATTGCTATCAAGTATGAGGTAACATAATCGCCTTGTGGAATGCAAAGTTTTGTTTCATATAAGATTGTTTTGGTAACAATACTTGATCAACCTTGTTAAAAAAAGGATTTTAATGAACAAAATAATGTTTTCACTATGGTTACACTTCCTTTCTTTTACTTTTCTCCTTCCTAGTCTTTGCCTTTTCTTTTGCTAGCTTTGGTTTTGTTAGTTGTTTGCTTGTTAGAGTGTCTTAGAACTTCTGTAGTTTGGTTTTTGGTTTGCTTTTGCTTCTTCTAAAAAATTGTTTCTGTGAGAAAAATCAATTTTCATACCCTAAAAATTGGCCAAAAATAAAGTTTCCCAAAAAATCCCAGATAATTCAAAATAAATTTTTCCTCGAAAAGCAAAGATAGCTACTAGAAACAGAGAGCATACAAGATCACAAACAACACAGACATGATAGAAGCATGCAAGCTCACACAATCTGTCACCTATAGCAGCAAAATACTCAAGATGAGGATCTTGCGTCTTTAAAAACTTGTATGCCGATACGAATTCCGAGGCATGTGGAGGCTCTGAGGTGAGTCTTCTCCGGCCCTTACCGGCGCCACTCTGGCGTCGGTTCCCACCCTCATGGATTCTCCGGTTGGTAGTTGGAAGGTCACCTACACGGGTGCAAGCTCAGGTGGTAAGTTTGTTGAAGGTTCTCTGATTCTTTCTTCGGATGATTGGCTGGAGCTTCTTAATGCCAAAGGCTTGCCTTTGGATGGAAAGGTTATCGAAAATGGGGAGAAGATATTGACTGGATCTATGGTGAGGTTCCCCTCTCACCTGGCTAGAGCTAATGATGTTTTGATCTCTCTAGATGGTTCCTTTGCTAGATCTCCTTCTCTAGATGGATCAGATGAAGATTTCTCTCTGAGGTGGGATGCTCTCTGCTTCTCACTTGATAAACAAGTTCCAGGGTTTCTGATCTTGAATTCCCGTGCAAAGATATTGGTTCTTCTGAATCAAAATGAAGTGGTCATCGATGCTAGATATTTGATTAAGGATGAAAAGATTGTGGAAGGGGCATATATGGAATTGCCAGTTTTAAAAATCCGGGTTAGTGCTCAAATTATTTCCAACGTGTCCAAGAACATCCCAAATTGCTCGAAGGTGAACAAGGATTTTGTCATGGGTTTGGCTTCTCCAAAAGCCTCCAAAATTAGCAATATGACAGAAGTTAAGACTGAATCTTTTATTCCTGTTGTGAATGAGTTTCCTAATCTCTGTACTTCTGATCAAGTTCAAGTGGATCGTTCTTTTTCTAGTGCAACTTCATTGGATTTCAATATTGGGAAAAGATTTGACAGTGATATTCTTTCTAAATTTGGCCATTCAGTCAACTTTTGTCCTGGTTTTCGTCGAAGGCCCTTCTTCATGGTCTGCTCTTTTGGCAGAGCTAATTTCAAAATTGATGTTCATACTGTGGCTATTGCTCTGTAATCCTGCTTTGGAGGATCCGCTGCCCTGTTTCAAGTTTGATTTCTTTAGGATAGAACTGTCAGATTTTCAGTTGCTTCCAGAGCGGTTGGATTTGAAATTTACAATTCTTCTAAATTTACCTCTGATCATTTTATTATGTTCATCAATCTCTGGGCAATGGTGGGCCTAATTGGCAGGCAGAAGAAAGAAAATTCTATCGTGAGGAAGATCATTCTTGGAAAATGGTCACGACCAAAAATCTATGGCACGGAATTCTGGTCAAATCTCAAGTGCTAACCGTTTGGGTATTAAGTCTGTTTTTGACCGTTTAAAATTTCCTTTACCATAGCCTGAATCACCGGTCAACTGTCAAGTTAATTCGGCAGTTTCTTCTGATTTTAAGGAAAATCACACCAGGTCTTTCGCTAATGTTGTCATTAGTGGTGCTCCTAGATAGGGGGAGCAAATTGCCGATCCTCCCGCGCCCGTGATATCGGGCTCATTTAATCTGTCTGGGCTTCTTCCTTTTATGCGTTTTCCCACTTTCCAAAAAAGGGAGTGGCCCAATGATTCTTTCCTTTCCTGGTTTAAGGCCCAACCCAATTTGACAATTCAACCCCAGGTCTACTCCTGTCTAAAAGATTTTTTCATTTCTGGCCACTCTTCCCCTCCTACTGTAGTTGTAGAGCGCCCCGTCTCCTTAACTCCCCCGCCTCAGAAAACCCAAACTTCTCCTCCCCCTTGCAAGACCTCGTCGCTGGCGGTCAGTGTAACAATGGCGAATATTGCCATTGACCCTGTGCCTTTCCTGCCTCGAGGCTTTGAGATTATGCAAGTTGAAGGTCGGGTGGGGCTTAGAAATGTGGTGGTACCTCGCCGTCAGCGTCAAAATTAACAGTATGCCATTGCTTCCATTCATCCTCTGCCTCCTAGCCCTATCCCCTTCTTTAATATTCGCGATGTACTCCTGGATTTCCTTCATAATGAGGCCAGGGTGGGGTTGGGTGAGGTTCAGGCCTGCCCTTTTGGTGCGGCTTATGTTCAGTTCACCCATGTTAGTGACTGGGACAGACTGGTTAGGGATAGTCCCATTGCTTTTCAAGATGTGCATGTGTCTTTTGTCAAGCATAATGAGGGTATTAACTAGCGTCGAGTTCAATTTAATAATGAGTGTTGGGTTATGCTTGTCGGCTCCCCCCTTGGACCATATGAATACTAAAGACATTATTGCTATTTTTAATGGAATTGGAAAGATGCTGTTGTGTGAAAGAGATCCTGAGAACAAAGGTAGAATCCTTGCTAAGGTGAGAGTAACTGATCTGGCTGACATTCCTAAGAGTGTCAGAATGACACTTCGAGACAGTGAAGACTCTGAGTCTTGGACTTTTTCTATGGAGATCCTTCTCAGCAACCTTCTTGGAGGGGGGCCACCAGACGAAGACCCTACTCCTGATGATGGAGAGGACCCACACCCTGTCCCTGTGGTGGCTGCTCCCTTTGTCCCCCCACCACCTCCCCCACCCCTCCACAAGATGACAATGCTGGTGAGTGGGACCAGTGGGTTGTACAAAATGTTGCCCAGAATGTGCCAGTTGGACCCATCCAGGAAGATGGTGAAGAGCTTCAACCTGACAATCTGCATTCCCCTCCCCATGTTGTTCACAGTGGGATTACTAACTCCTCCCCTGAATTGGCAGTTGACCTTGCTGTTATCCAGACTGCTAATTCTAGTGATTAGGAGGTGACCCAAGCCCTCACTTCTGAACAGGAACTTGCTGGAGTTCTGCTAGAAGATGTTGGCATTGGGGATGGACTGCTGAATATTCTTGATGCTTATGCTGATCCTGATGAGGATGATTCCTCCACTAATGTTGCTGAAAATGTGGATAGGGATGGTGATTTCTTGATGGAGGACACCAACTTGCTTGATCCAAATGAGGCCCACCTCTAGATTGGAATGGCTTGCACTCACTTTATGTCAACCCCTGACCTTTTGACACCAAAGTTCAGGTTCTCTCAACAGGGTCTGGAAATTTGGGATAGATTCTTTGCCCCACACATCCAGTGTGAATATTCTTCTCAGAAGAGGGCAAAATTTGAGATTCCTGTAAGTTGGTTTAACTTTATTACTCTTATGCTAATCACTCCTGAGAAATTTAATGGGGCTAAGAACTTTCTCTCGTCACCACTTTGGGAGATTATCAAATAGCCTATTACAAGTGAATCTACAATTTCCTTCTTGATTCCTGAGAAATGTGTCACTCAGACTGCCCCTTTATGTGTTCAGGATTCTTTGGATCCTGGCTCTTCTGATATAACCCCCTTGCCTCCTTCAAAGAAAAGGAGAGGTGCAGGTCCCATTGTTGAGACTAAGGTGAGAAGAAGTCCAAGAATTGTTGAACTTAATGGTGGATTCAAAATCCATATTAATTGCTCTGATTTTAATTGTTTATCCTGTCATGCTAAACCCCCATCTCTTGGCACTAATATGGTTAAAAACCTGGTTGTTAATTTTTGTAAGGTGGCTGAGGAAAACCTTGACACAAAACTGCAGAAGAAGAGCAAGGTTGCTGAGAAGACAGTAAAACCACCTGGTGCAGCAAAAAGGTCTTCTGGAGCTGCTGCTAGTTCCAGTCAAGGGGATAAAAATAAGAAGGAGGATGATGGGCCCTGTGGGCAGCAGGCCAAAAAGAATATGAACAAATAAGTTTCCAATGTTAGGAAAACTCTACTTTTGGGTTGTCATCCTTGGACCTATGATCCAATGGATTGCTCTTGTTATATATCTGAGCATGTGGCTCTGGAATATTGTATGGTGGATGTTCCTTTCTTTTGATGAACCATGTTACTCCTTAAAAGGCTTTCTCACTATGTCTCTGTTTGGCCTGGATGCTTTATCATACTTTGATAGACATCAAAACCTTTATCCCATCTATAGTTTCCATGGATAGTAAAAGAATTTGGAAAATATTAAACTGGAACTTGAGAGGCATCAATTCTGAGAAAAAGTGGGTGGCTCTTTCCCAAAAGATCCTGGAATCAGAATGTGAGATCATTTGCCTTCAGGAAACAAAACGGGAAGATTTTGATGATGAATATATTAGGAAATATTTTCCTAGGAAATTGAATAAGTTTGATTGTCTACCTTCTGTTGGGGCCTCTGGGGGCAATTATCATCTGGAATGGAAGTCTCTTTGATGGAGAAATGGTCTTCCAAAATGAATTCTCTATTTCTGTCAAATTTACCTCTAGGATCTCCAATGATTCTTGGATTCTTACCAACGTCTATGGTCCTTGTCAACCTAAAAAAGCCTTATTCATTGATTGGTTGACCAATATTGATATGCTTGATGACATTGACTGGCTTCTCATGGGTGATTTAAATTTTATCAGGAAACCTTCAGATAGAAATAAAGTTGGTGGTGATGTTAACAACATGCTTCTCTTTAATGAAGCCATCAGTAACCTTGGTCTTGTGGAGCTCCCTTTAAAAGGAAGAAAGTTCTCTTGGAGCAATATGTAGAAAGATCCACTTCTGGAGAGATTAGATTGGTTTTTCCCTTCACCCTCATGGAAAATCTCTTACCCATCCTCTTTTGTCTATTCCATTTCCAAACCTACATCTGATCATACTCCATTTGTGATCTCAATTGGCACTAGAATCCCTAAGGCTCAGGTGTTTAGATTTGAGAATTTCTGGCTACAACATAGTGACTTCTTGCACACTATGCAAAATGCCTGGGATATACTTGTGGGTTATACAGACAGTGCAAAAAATATTAATGCCAAACTAAAGAATGTGAGAAGGGGTCTCAAGCTTTGGGAAAAATCTCTCCCTTGCCTCAAACACTTAATTGCAAAATTCAATGAGACCATTGATTTTTTAGACTCGTTGGAAGAATTCAGGGCACTAAGCATTTTTGAGTGGAATCTGAGAGATATTCTCAAAACTCACCTGATCCAATTACTTCAAAATCAAAAGGCTTATTGGAAACAAAGGGGAAAGATAAAATGGGTAAAGCTTGGTGATGAGAACACAAAAAAAATTGATGCAAAAGCAACTACTAGCTATAGAAATAATTATATCTCCATGCTAAAAAATGAGAATAATTCTGATATCTATGATCATGATGGAAAGGCAAGTATTCTTTGGAATGACTTTAAAAATAGAATGGGTTCCTCTGACAATCCAACAATGCACTTTAGCCTTCCAGATCTGTACAATGGACACATGGACCCTTATAGCTTGGTTATTCTTGAAGCCCCATTCACAGAAAAGGAAATTGAGGAAAACATTAAAGATCTTCCTAATGAAAAATCTCTTAGGCCTGACGGCTTCAACAATGAATTTATTAAGTCCAGTTGAAATATCATTGGAGCAGATGTTACTCAATTGATTCAGGATTTCTATCATGAAAGGATTTCCCTGGAAAGCATTAACTCTGCTTTCATTACTCTCATTCCAAAGACTGATTCCCTTGTACATACCAATGAATTCAGACCAATTTATTTATTGAACAGTGTGTTCAAAATCATTACAAAACTTCTTGCCAACAGATTACAAACTATAATCCTCAATCTTGTGCATAAAAATCAATATGGCTTTCTCAAGAATAGATCCATTCAAGATTGCCTTGGGTGGGCATTTGAGTACCTCTTTCAATGTCATCAATCAAAAGAAGAGATTGTGATCCTGAAATTGGACTTTGAAAAAGCTTTTGATAGAATTGAACATTCAACCATTATTAGCATTCTGGAAGCAAGAGGTTTTGGAACTAAATGGATTAATTTGATCAAGATGATTTTCTGCACTGGAAAATCATCTGTGCTCCTCAATGGAGTACCTGGAAATAAATTATACTGCAAGAGAGGTGTCAGACAATGTGATCCTTTATCACCTCTTCTATTTGTGTTGGCAGCTGACTTTCTACAATCTCTTTTAAACTCTGCCATGAATATGAATTTGTTGAGTCTTCCCATTCCTTGCCCTGCTTGTCCTGATTTCCCTGTCATCCAATATGCTGATGATACCTTAGTTGTCATGAAGGCTGACTCAAAGCAACTACTCTACCTTAAATCAATGCTGAATTGTTTTTCCATTTCTATTGGGCTTAAGGATAACTATGCCAAATCAAGTATGATGCCTATCAACCTAAATCCTGAAAGACTTTTACATTTCTCTTCCACCTTTGGCTGCTAGATAGGTAGCCTCCCCTTCACATATCTAGGGCTCCCTCTTAGACTTAACAAGCCTTCCCTGGAGTTCTACCTTCCTATGGTACAAAGGGTTCAATCCAGACTTGGTGGAATAGCAGATTTTCTGAATTATGGGGAAAAACTTCAAATGGTTAAGTCAATCTTAACATCATTACCACTCTTTTTCATGAGCTCTCTTGATATCCCCATTACAATCAAAGACCAAGTAGTTAAATACATGAGACACTGCCTATGGAGGAAGAAAACTACTGATGTTCAGGCTAAAGGCAGTGCAATGGTTGCTTGGACAAAGGTTTGTAGGCCAAAGAAACAAGGTGGTCTGGGAGTTCTTAATCTTAATATCCAAAATACTGCTCTATTGCTCAAGAACCTTGATAAATTTTTCAATCACCATGATATCCCTTGGGTTCATCTTGTCTGGGAATATTGTTATAACCATGATAGACTTCCAGGATATCATTTAGAAGGTTCTTTTTGGTGGAAAGCACACCTGAAACTCATTCATGTCTACAAGGCAATGGCTAGATGTCAACCTGGAAATGGAAAAACTGCATATTTTTTGTCTGATTTGTGGGATAAATAATGTTTGCAATTTCAGCTGCCTCATCTACTCTCCTATGCAAAAAACACCAGAATTATTGTCAAGGAGGTTATTCAGACTAAATATCTTGAAGATTTATTTAATCTTCCTATGTCTCAATAATCTTTCATTGAGTTTGAACAACTAGAATTAAGATGCCAACAGATTGGTCACTTGACAATACCTGACAAATGGACTTATATTTGGGACAGTGAAAAATTCTCTGTCAAAAAGGCTTATGAGGTTATGGCAGGTTCCCAACCTGCACCTCCACATTTCTCCTGGATCTGGGAGTCATCTTGTCAGACAAAACACAAATTCTTTTTCTGGCTACTTCTTCTAGATAGGCTAAATACAAGAAACCTTATCAAAAGGAAAAACTGCTTCCTACCAGATTGCAGTTGTGCGGTTAGAAATTGCAACTCAGAGGAAACTTTGATTCACCTCTTTTGGAACTGCCCTTTTGCTGCTGAATGCTGGGATTACATCTGTCCCAGTAGAGATCAGGGACTCTCTGTGTTTGAGGCTTTTCAAGACATAAGAACCAGAATTAAGCTTCCCTTTGCAATGGAGATAATTATTTTAACTGCTTGGGGAATATGGATCTGTAGAAACAATAAGATATTTGAGAATACAACACCATAGTTCTCCAACTGGAAAGCAATATTTCTTCAAGAAATGAGATGGGTTAAATTGAGAATAAAAAATAAACATGGTCCTCAATTTGATAGATGGTTCCAAGCTCAAAGACATTAGTGGATTACTTCTGGTAAACGCAATGTATAAATACCCTATTGTAACCATGTAATTATACTCTGTACCATATTTGATTATATAATAAAGAAAATTTGCAGTGGGGGTTCCCTCCCCTAATGTTTTTCCCTCAAAAAAAGGACACCTGGAGTGACCCAGGGGGCCACCCCAGGCCAGCACACCCCTGGTAGGCATGGCCAGCCCCCAGGTGGCGCCTGGCTAGGGTGTGTCCCACCTAGGCCCCTCCAAGGCGCCTCCTCCCAACCATCTTTTTTCTCTCTCCCAAAAACACCGGAAAACATTCTCAAGCTCGAGTTCCTGCTGTTCTTGCTCGTGTTTTTCGATCTCCTTGCCCAGCCCATCTTTGTTGCTGATTTTTGGAGGGATTGCTCCTTGGTATGTGCCTCCTCCGCTTGTCCAATTAGATTTGTGATTGGTAGATTGTATCTTGAGTATTTTGCTGCTATAGGTGACAGTTTGTGTGAGCTTGCATGCTTTTTATATGCTTAGATATTTCATATTGATGCATGTGTAGCCCTCTAGCAAGTTCCTATAGTAGTTTCTCATCATTTATCAACTTGGAAATCACTTGGTTTGATGTTTGTCTAAAAATTTCAGAAATGAAGATGAGTGCATACCCACTAAATCAATATGATTTAATGGTACCTGAGCCAATGAAAGTTCTTCGTGAGGAAGGAGTCTTCCCTTCCATTTACCCATGCTCTGAATTTATGAGAACCGTGGGAATCTTCCAGGATTTCCAAACTATGATTACCAATGCAGGGTTGGAACACTTTGTTGAAGGTGAAACTTTTCAATATGTTAAGCTAACCATGGATGTGGTGTAGGACTTCCGGTTTACTTGGTCTTCATCTAATCACATGGTCCATTATAAAATATACAATCTAGTTGTCATCCTGCCCTTTGCTGATTTCTGTGCAGCAATTAGAGTACCTCATTGGGGATCTTGTGAGAAGATCAAGGAGAGGCCTAAGTCACTCATGGATCTATATGCTGAAATTTCCCAAGGTTCCGACTTCTCAAAGGAAAGTGGTAAAATTTGGAACATTCAATTCCCATCCATTAGATATTTTTCCTATTTCATTACCAAGTGTGTTCTTGCTAGAAAGATTGCTAGAAAATTATCTTCTTTTGATCTATATTTTATCGCAGCTACTTTGAATAAGGATAGAACTTATAACTTGGGTGCTTTGATAGCTTACCTTCTTACCACTAACCGCGAGAAGGGTGGAATTTTTGGAGGTCTCATTGCCTCTAGGTTGCTAGATTTCCATGGTTTAGAGCCTCACCATTCAGATTATCGGTTCCCCATAGAGAGTCTTGATCTTGAATCCATGGTTCAGCATAATTTTGTTTCTCTAGGGGCTACTGTGAGAAGTTTACCGTATGAACTATCTTTTGCCAAGCATGGTTGGAGAGGGGGTAGGACTGAGAAAGTATTTTATTTGCCTACACCTGTTTTGTTTGATTTTGATAACAGGAAAGGATGGTCGCTCACGGAGGAGGAATTTGACACGTACGCGGCGGAGCTCTCCCAGCAAGAGGAGAATGTTGGAGAGGATGCTGAAGATGATTCGGTTCAGCCCTCCAACTTGGGAGAGTCTTCATACCAGCACCACTCCTATGATTGGGGCGCGTCTTCTTCTTCATCGCAAGTGCTTGACTATGATCATTCCTATGATGACCCACCAGCTTGGGGTTACTACCCGCACTACTGAACCCCACTTAGGCCAAAAGCCTAAGCTTGGGGGGAGGTATACCGACATCACACTCATCTTTATATCATGTTTCGTCGGTTCTTTCTATATCCATTGTTTCGCTTTCTTTTTGGTTTTGTTTCTGCTTTCTTAAAACACAAAAATACCAAAAATATTTTCGTTGTTTCTCTTGGTTTGTTTCTTTGCTTTTTAGCTTTGGTTTGCCTTAAAGAAAAATCCAAAAATATTTTTGGTTTGTTTGCTTGTTTGAAAAAAATCGAAAATACCAAAAATATTTGTTGTTCTTCTTTGATTTTGTGAGTTCTTTGCAGGGTTCAGCCATCCTCAGTGGATTTTGGTTTCATGTTATTATTCAAGTCACACAAGTGAAGGGCAATAATGAAGGTTAAGACAACTTGAGGTGTTGTAAGAGGCTGGTAACAAACTCTATTTGTTTTCATTCTTGTACATATACTCATCATGGTGAGCATGCTTAGTCTGTTCATGTAAGGAGTATGTTACTGATGGATGCTTAGTAGTTCTTGCATGTTTGTGACTAGCTCTAGCTTGCTAATACTTTGTAGCTTGTCGTATGAATATTTGCTTGCATTGTTTTATTCATATTTTGGTATGATATTGTGGTATCCCCCTCTAAAAGTTTCCTGTGAATTGACTTGGCACATGCTCACGCATGCATATGACTAAACAATAGTTAGTAAGCCTTGATGATTTATTTTGCCTCAGAGTTCTTGTATCACTTTCATGCCATAATTAGTCTTGTTTAGTTGCAAGCATGATTATGACAATTATTGCTCTCTCGTTTGCCGCTCCGTCTCTATTGCTAGCCTTCACTTGCACTGAGTATAAGCTCTACTTGTGCTTCCAACTCCCCAAAACCATTATTGCCAACTGTGTCCACCATACCTACCTATTAGCATCATTTTCTATTTAAGTGCATATTCACTATGCTTTGTTTTCTTCCAAATAAAATATTTGTCTGTTTTGAAGTTAGTTAGTAAATCTCTCACGAACTTGATGGCACACTTATTTATTGCACTTAATAATCTTGAACCATTGTGACCTGTCCATGAAAGTTATATACTTGCAAATTATAGGCTGGGAGTTAGCAGAACCGTGTTGTCACAGGGAACGCTTTCAACACTTATGGATACATATCCAGTTGATACCTTGCTCTTTTGTTTGCGGATGTCATCGGTGTGAAATAAAAGGGGAGCTTGTGAGTACATGGAGTATATATATGTGTTAGATAAACGCTTAGGACGCTAGCCTAAGCCATGCCTAATCATGGTGGAAACTTGCAGCATCACCATAATGAGCATCTATGAAGCATCCTCAATAAAAAGCTATGCACATAGTAAATAAAAAGATCGCTGAGATGCTCATTGTCTGCATGCCTTGTCATTTTGATTATGGGATAGCTCCTATATCATGTGCAAGGGGTACCCCGTTGGCGGTTCTCTATGATATGCATGTATTTACAATGACAAGAACTTACAGGTAACTAAATTTGAGTAGCATGAGGAGCGGCCCTCGTACTCAAGGGACATGGGATTTCTAGTTTATGGTATGTCAAGCATATAACTCATACTGGACCTCACTTTCACCTTAACCACATGAAGATGCCAATGATAGGGGCAATGAGAGATCAAAGCTAATGAGTACCTTACTTTCAGCATTTGGAAGCCTTTCAAACTTTTCAAAACCTTTTTACTTCCTGGTTGAGTCATCACTTATTCTATGAGCACCTTCTTGAGAGCATAGTTGTCATTCTTGTGTTTGTCTCAAAACCTGGTTAATTATGTCATGACTTTGATGCTTGTATCTCTGATATTTTTACTTCTAGTCTTCATGTGAACTTCATAGGTGCCTTGGAATTTATATTGTGCTCTACAAACAAAGGCAAGCGAGATACCACTCTATCATACCTTTTTACGAGCATTGCAATGTTGCTCATGTTTATGTTCCATGCTACTTATTATCATTGAGTTGGTTTATCTTCATAGCTTGCAAGGACTATTGAGTAGACTTAGTTGCATACTTCTTATTATGAATGATTTAAGTATCTACTCCTGTGCTGAGAATATATACATCTTATGAAGCAAATGTGTTCGTGAAAGTTCTTTTATCGCACTCAGTTTTCAACTAAATTGCGTGAGGACAAGCAATAAGCTAAGCTTGGGGGGAGTTGATACGTCCAAAACATATCAACTTTCCCAAACACTTTTTCTATTGTTTCTCCTCTAAAATTGTGTGATTTGGATACAACTAACACGGACTAACGTTGTTTTCAGCAGAATTACCTTGGTGTCTAGTTTTTGTGCAGAAAATCAACTAACGGGAAAACCCCCGGAAAATATGCCAAAAATCCTATTTCACCAGAAGATCCATGGAGCCAGAGTACGAGACGGAGTGGAGGCCTGGGGGGCCCACACCCCTGCCAGGCACCCCCTCGGCCTCCCTCTTCGCCTATAAGTTGCCTCTTGACCTAAAAATTGAGGAGGTTCGATGTTTTCCAGAAAGAGTTCCGCTGCGTCGCCACCACCAGAAGCCGCGATTCGGAACCAGAAACTCCGTTCTGGCACCCTGCCGGGACGGGGAATTTGGGGAGGATAATCTCCATCGTCATCACCAACGCCTCTCCATCAACCATCAATGTTTCCCTCATCCATGAGTGAGTAATCCCCCATTGTAGGCTTTGGGGATGGTAGGGATTGGATGAGTTCTATCATGTAATCGAATAAGATTGTTAGGGTATGGTGCCTAGTATCTGTATTAGTGCTATTTGACTTTGTTGCAACTTGTTGTGCTTAATGCTTGTCACTAGGGCCCGAGTGCCATGATCTCAAATATGAACTTATTATTGAATCATTATGATAGTATTGTTTGTGATCTTATCTGCAAGTTGTGTACACATATCACTGTTTAGATCCAAAGGCCCCGAAGTGATAGAAATTGGGACAACCGGAGGGGATGGATGTGGTGTAAGGATCACATGTGTTCATGGAGTGTTAATGCTTTGCTCTGGTGATCTATTGAAAGGAGCACCTTAATTGCCAGTAGTTCCCTAGAGGCCTCGCTGCCACGGTCTGGTAGGACAAAAGATGTTGTGCAACTTCTCATTGTGAGCATGCATGACTATATATGGAGCACATGCCTATGATTGTTTAGTACTTGGATGCTTATTCTTATTTATCTGCATTGCCCTAGTTCTTGAAGTTACATGTTTAGACTCGTCCATGCAACGCCCATCCATCCATCCCTATGGCTACCGCACTCATATCCTACTGTTTGCTACTACTATTACTATTGCTCATGTTTTGCTACTGCTGTTGCTACTAAAAACTGTTGCTACTGATAAACTTGTGTGAGCAAGAACTATTTCCAGGTGCAGCTGAATTGACAACTCAGTTGTTAAGGCTTGCAAGTATTCTTTGGATCCCCTTGTGTCGAATCAATAAATTGGGTAATACTACCCGCGAAGACTGTTGCGATCCCCTATACTTGTGGGTAATCACATACCTATCTACTAAAGGACAAGGCAAGCATAGCCTCTCATTCTGAACCTATGTTCGCAAAGTATCTACTTTCTCACTATGATGCATATGATTCCAATATGGTCTTTCGTCAGTTGCTAGAGTTACCTATCTGTTGCATAGTTTCCCTCTTGTAGCCTTTTACTCCTGACCCACTGCTCCCAGCGTACCTAGGTCTGGCATGTGAGCGTTGCTAGAGCTTCTACGACCTATAACTTAGCCATACTTAGTAGTAATGTATGATCCATCTGGATGATGAATCGGAGATGCCAAAGAATCTAGTAAGGTAGGAGATGGAGATATCATCGAAGGAGACAATTGAACATGCTAAGGCTTGTATGGGAGGCCATGTTGGGTGTGTTTTTTGTAGTCCCATGCTCACCACCACTAGGAACCGAGTTCTTGCCTCTTGAACCAAGACGAGCGTACAACCACACGGGGCCTGGACAACCCCTCGGTTGACTAACTTGCCTAGTAGATTCCATGAGTCACATAGTTCGGGCTTTACATTTGGCATACGCATTGAAAACATTTTTGAAAGAGGAGGAGTAGGAGGTGAATCATAATAGGTAGGGAAGCATGGACCGGGTTGCTTGGGGTGGATGGAGCCTCTCATAAACCAACCTCACCTCACATCTCTAGGGACCGGCTTTGGGACTTGACCCATTACCGTGGAACCATCTTTAGGGTGTGCCTCATCGTCTCGGCAAAAGAAAGGTAAAGGTCATGGTCAACCACCCTCTGCCAGCCTTCCAAGGAAGAGGGCTAATAATATTTGGCATTAAGAGTCAGTTGGTACGTGTGGGTAAAGTTGTACACCCCTGCATGGTATTAATCTTTTCGAAAAGCCATGTTCACGGTTATAAACAATTTGGGAAAGGACATGATGATCATAGATAACATTAACCAAAAGTAAAACCCGTTGTTCCACATGTGTTATAGGATGCTTCCTCAGGGTTCGAGGGGGTGATCCTAGATAGTAGTTTATGATGAAGCTGGTGGATATCGAGATATGATGTTCGAGATGAATAAGTTGTATCTTACCCCTTTTAAAATACTCTAAGTAGACGATCCTATTCTCTCTCTTGTTTACAAACAAAGATCTCTTTATGCAAAAGTAAATCCAGAGAAAGCCTTTCTAGCCAAAGCATGTAGATACTAGGTTATCTAAGTCTTGCGGAGTACATTCTCGTACTCAGCCTTGCGCCCTTGTTGTTTTTCTACAGATGATCTAGTTGCGAATGATGGTGGTTTCTACGTTGACATCGACGAGTAGTTAGGTGTCCCAGGTAGCAGCCTGAGGACTATGGGATGGACGTCGTTTCTGTTTATGGCCTCTTAGGCTCTTTGCTAAGTTTGTTGTGTAGAACAACAAAATTTGCTTTCGCTGTTTGCTGTAATGTTGGGTCTATGACCTCTAGTTTGTAATAATCTAATATCGTACTCTATTAAGAGTTTAAACTTATGCTTTTGAATCCATTTGTTCTATAATGTTACCGAATCTTATATTGTGATCTTTTGAGCTTGGAGATGAGCTTATCTCGGATGGTGATCTGAGGTTTGTTTATCCCTAAACCCCGGGGGTGTTACACTTCACCCGTGTAAGATTCCATCATCACACCTGAGTTTTGATAGTCGCTCCTTTTTTCCCTCTCCTCCGTGTAGAATGTGTACACGTCGATGTCGTATGCTTGATAAGTCATGAGGTTAGGCGCGGGCCCGTAAGACAAGGACACTATGATTTTGTCTGCATCGCTTGTCATTGGCAGGGGATTGGCATCAATCTGGTCTTTACACCTGCACGCGAAAGAGGAGTTGTGTGCTCTAAATAACTCTTCTTATGTCATCCGCTTGTCAGCACTATTCTTGGTCATGGTTATGTGCTGATGCACCCAAGGCTCGACATCATCCATGTGCTGTAGTTCTACTAAGTGGGCCACGTTAAAGTCGGATCTCCTACTAGATTGATCCACATCCATTTCCCTATTGTCGGTGTTGTGGCCTACTCCCTCGAACCTGCCGAGGTACATGTTTGCGGGCAAACCAACCAGACGTGGGTTATCCTCGTTTGGATAATTCTTGTAGAAAGAGACACACTCCTCGGTGAGAAATCCCTAGACAATGCTTCCATCCGGATGTGCCTTGTTATAAACGTATACTTTGATGATCCCGTTCATTCTTTCTAACGCCATCATGTTGTGAAGGAACAGAGGCCCGAGATCCTTGACATCGTCCACTATATGCAGCAGCAGGTGGACCATGATGTCAAAAAACACGGGCGGGAAGTACATCTCCATCTCACATATGATGGCGATGATCTCTTCCTGCAGCCTCCCAAGTTTTTGATGGTTATCTACTTCAGAGTGATGACGTCGAAGAAGTTATAGAGGTCAGTCAGCATTGCATGGACGTGCAGCTCCATTATCCCTCGGATTGCAACCGGAAGTATCTGCGTCATCATGACGTGAAAGTCATGAGACTTCATCCCGCTGAAGATTCTTTTCGTCGGGTACAGCCATCGGCGTATCAGCCCCATGTATCCTAAGGGAAATATGACTCCTAGGAGGCAATTGAAGATTTGTTCGAGCTCGTCAGGATTTAGAGTGAAGTAGGAGGGGCACGGAATTTCACTCAGCTTAGCCCTTTTGCCCTTAGGATCTTCTGTGTCCTCCTCAACCAGTTACTTCCCCGCCCTTTTGCACTTGTGATCCTACGTCTCCTCAACCCTAGACGAAGGCGGAGGGTGAATCTCTTCTTTCATATTCAGGGCCATCAGGCCATGTCTTGCTTTCGGCCCGTCTTTGGTCCTATCCGGCATGTTGAAGATAGTGGCAAGCAAGCTCTGAAATGGATCGTATGGGCACCTAGACAGGGGGTGAATAGGTGTTACTCAATTTTTAGTTCTTTTTCAATTTTAGGCTTGACACAAAGTAAATTATCTAGATATGCAACTACGAGAATTTCCCTATATGCAACCCTATCTACTAAACACATAAAGAGAGGAGCGAGGAAACTGTAGTGGAGCACGTGGAGACACAGGGATTTGTTTTACCGCAGTTCCTTCCTTGTTAAGGGAAGTACATCTGCGTTGGAGGGGCGTGCGGTTCTAAGACCACCACGCCACAATAGGCCTCACCCTATTCTCCGATGGATCTCGCCACGAAAGGCCTGATCCACCTTCTCCACTATTGGTACCCTTCAAGGCGGGAACCCGTGCTTTTACAACTCTAGCGGGGCACACATCCACAACTGAATTGGAGGCTCCCATAATGACAACAAGCTGTCACAAGAACAAGGATATCAATATAATCAACACAAGGATCTAGATATTTGCAAGAAATACTAGATCGAAGATTCTCCAAATGAATGGAGAGGAGATGAAGCTCTTGATTGCAGTTGGTGAAGATCGAGCCCTCCTCCTTCAATTCCCAAAGGGACGGGTGATGACTCCTTAATGGCGCCAGAGAACTTGGTCCTTGACGTGGAGTCTGTTGGGAACCCCAAGAGCAAGGTGTGAAGCAGCACAACAGCAAGTCTTCCATCAGTAAGAAACCGAGGTTATCGAACCAGTAGGAGGAAGGAAAGGTCACACAGGTGTTGCAATCAACACGGAGACCTGCACAACACAAACTCACGACTTTGCCCCAACTAACAGTGAGGTTGTCAATCTCACTGGTTGCTGTAATAAAGGATTAAACATATGGTATGGAAGGTAATGGTTTGCAGCAAGTAAACAGGTAACAGTGGAAGATATATCAATGGTAAATATTGGACCGGGGTCCATAGTTCACTAGAGGTGCTCTCCTCAGATAAACAACATGGCATGAAGGGTAAACAAATTACAGCAGGGCAATTGGCAGGAACTGAGCATGGCATAACAATGCAATACTAGACAAAAAGATCCTATGAGATTCGATTGGGCAATACAATAATATACATAGACCGCCATCCAACTGCATCTATGACTAGATGTCCACCTTCAGGTTATCATCCGAATCACCTCTAGTATTAAGTTGCAAGCAACAGAAAACTGCTTTAAGCAAAGTGTGTAAGGTAAACAATCCACTTGTTATATGAACAAGAGACTGTTTTTTTCTCCCTAGTGGCAACAGCATATCTACAACCGAAGAGATTTCTGCCACTTCCCTTAGAAACTAGAGGCATGAACCCACTATCGAGCATAAATACCCCCGCTTGGAGTCACTAGCAACTACTCGGCCAAGATAGCTACTAACAACAGAGAGCATGCAATATCACAAACAACACAGACATGATAGTATCAAATAGACAAAACCATTAATCAATCTGACCTAGTAATCTCAATATCCATCGGATCCCCGCAAACACAACATGCGTGATTACAAATAGATTAGATCTTGATCATGAACGGAGCTCACAAGATCTATACATGAAAGCACAAGGAGGAGATACAACCATCTAGCTACTACATGGACCCATAGTCCAAGGTGGAACTACTGACGCTTCATACCGGAGAGAAGGCCTCCAGGATGATCTCCCCTCCGGCAGGGTGCCGGGAAGAACTTCAAATCCCCCCAATCTAGGGACGACGGTGGCGGTGGCTATAGAAGGTTTCGTGGAGTTTTGATCAGGTGCTTAGGGTTTCTACATCGGGGGCTTCTTATAGGCGAAGAGGCGAGGCTAGAGGCGGCCAGGGGCCCCACACCCTACCCAGGCGTGGGGTGGGCCCACCTTCTCCTAGGGGGTGCGGCCACCCTGGTCTGCTTCTCCGTCTCTCCTCTAGACGTCGTGTCCCCCATGGTACAATATTGACTTTGGCTTTTGTCCCGTCCAATTCCGAGAATATTGATTTTTTGCCTTTCTGGAACCAAAAACAGAAGAAAACAGGCAACTGTCACTATGGCAACTTGTTAATAGGTTAGTTCCAGAAAAGATATAAAAACACCTCAAAGTGTAAACAAAGCAAAGCAAAGTAGATAGTAAACAAGCATGGAGCATCAAAAATTATAGATACGTTTTCGATGTATCAAGCATCCCTAAGCTTAACTCCTGCTCGTCCTCGAGTAGGTAAGTGATAAAAAGAATAATTTTTGAGGTGACATGCACCATCAAAACCAAGATCAAACCATTTGCAAGCATTGAAAGTTGGGAACAAATAACTCTAAACATGTGCATGAAAGATGGAGTTATAACAATAGGACAAAGTAACTATGCATGCAACATGAAGGGCTACAAGCAAAGATCATGAATAACATGCATTGAAAAATGTTTGTTTGTTTCATATACAGAAAACATGGCATAGTGGCATTCAGCTTGTCCCTCATAGAGTAGCAAATAGATGCATAGGACACTTTCAAAGTTCACAAGGGTGACTAGAAACAAGTAGCCCAAGAATAAGTAATATCACAATATGCATCGATCAATAAGTTTTGGGACGCTGCACACAGAATGAAAACTATGCTCTCTTAATGGTGCCTAAAAGTAGAAGGTGGAGACACAAATAATGGTGGAAGAAAAGCCTTTCATAAAGGAAGTAGGGATTTCAAGTTTCAAAAGGAGCTTCCAAAAATTATGGTACTTGTTAGCTTTCAGCCCTCATTGCCCCTATCATAAGAATCTTGAAGTGATTTGTAAGACCCCACCTTTATAAAGGTAAGGGTCCCTGTGATTGCAATGCTAGTCCCTAGATCAATTGCTAGCATCCACAGTTTAAGATGAAGTACACAGAAACAAAGGTCATTATTACATCATCATTCCAGAGATAACATAGTCTTTTACAACTCCTTAGCCATATGCTAGTACAAGAGTTCAACTTAACAATATAAATAAATAGTCTTCATCTTCATGTGCCACAGGCAAGCATGTTGAGTGTAGACTCATAACCCTAATCCTCATCAGAGTAACCTGCAACATCACAAGTTACAGCCACAGTGGGTCAATACATTGGAATAGTATTGGCAAGTGATACCTTAGTATAATAACAGTATCTAGCTTCTATATGAATTTGGCTAAGTGTAGCTTAGGCTTGCATTGATCAAAATAGGTTTTACCTATCAGTTGAAAACACTAAGTTTTTGTTTAGCAAAAACTCCCAAGGAACCACCAATAGAAATTGGTGAATCTTCACCCTTGTTCAACCACAAGTTTTAACTTAGAAAATTGGGATGAGGAGATTCTTGATAGCTTACATGTCTTGATGCTCAAATTGTCCATTACCGGGGACACGGCTAAGTACTTAGTTTCTTCCTTCTGCAGAGGTGGTGCACTTTCCCCACAAGACTTGATTTTCACCAAGACATGACCTTTCAGAAGCCTTCCCTTAGACCAAAATGGACGCGCTCCAAACCTATCATCCCCTACCACCAACTGTCCATTTGGCTAACTTATTGCAACCTATATGATCCAGGCAGAGCCCATAATGCCATGTGTCTGCACTAGAAGCTTCTTAACATATGGCATCTCAAATCCCTTTGTTCCTGGGTGGCATTCCACAAGTGAGATACACAAGGTTCACCAGTCCCCTGGCCTTGTGTAACCACTCAACATAAACCAATCCACCATTCCACCCAGGTATTTCATTCACTTAGTTGATTTATTAAGCAAAACATAAGTCAAAGACTTAGAAATATTTTCCATAGCATGTGTATATAATCCACCCTTGGTTGCTACTATCTAGGCTAAGAATGGAAATAGTAAGTATCTTATCTTAGAGAAAATTCTAACAATTCTACAACTACTAGGATTTCGCAAGCATAGAATATAGATACTTGGCAAAATTATTCATGCAAGCCCTATACAAAATATTTCTAATGCAAAGTCAAAATATTGGGAAAGTATGAAGCACCACTTGCCTTGGTAGTTGGGGGAGTAACAACAATCCTCACAGTCACAATCACCACTAGCACCAAAATCTACACATAAAATGATAGCACCAATTTCACATATCAAAATAAACAAGAAAAAAATATGAATGCATGAAAATGACATGTGATGATTTTTCTAAACCCAACAAGACAAGTAAAGCAGTACTGATCAATAAACAAAACATTTATACATCAAATAAACTTTATTTAGCCTTTAAAACATTTTCTAATTAATTTTTATACGCAAAATAAGCCTATAAATGTCTCTGCAAAAACAACTAACTTTACAGAAGCAATTCATTAAACAAAGTACATGGTTGGATAGAATTCTTTTTTCTGATTCCATTGATATAAAATTTGCAAAATTTGGACGGGTGGATCAAATGTTATGAATTTTGCAAGTTTGAATGACTAATAGATGTAAATTCAGATTTTAAATCTAAACCCTAGCCACGTGGCAGCTTCTGATTCGCTGATACCGATTCGCACAGATCGCTCTACGTGGAGCGTTGGATCTAATTAGATCTGAGCGGCTCAGATGGATTCGTACCCCTTCGGGTTATTTCTAATCCTACGCCTACGATCTAGATCTAACGGCCCAAGTCAAAAGACCAGAAACGAGCGGCGCTGGTGGCGGAGCGATCAGACAATGACGGAGCCAGCGTTACAGGAAGCGCTAGGGGAAGGGAAATAGCTCACCAGTCTCGCCGTGATGTGCTAGTTCTCGAGGTGGTCACTGTTTGTCGAGGGGCGCACGGGGTCGTCAGGGATTGGTCGCCGGAGTCGCTTCTGTCGTCGGGCGTGTACTACTGAAGACGGTGGCGACGCTACGGGTCACGCTAAGGCATGAGAATGGTTGTGTTATCTGCGTGCAGACGAGGCGAGTGTGCGAGCATGAACGAGAGCGGAAGGCGCGGTCTGTACTAACCAGGAAAGCTCGTCGGAGTTTATGGTTCCGTCGGGCACGTGCAGTCGTCGACGTTGGCGAGGTTCTGGGTGGTCCTAGCACACACCAGTAGTGTCAAAAGATGCGCAAGGTTGTAGTGATCATACTGGCAAGACTAGGAGGCAAGGGGCAAGGAGTGCTCACCGGAATTTACCGCTGGAGATGCTCGGTACTGCGGCGGTGCGAGCTCGATTTTGGATAGCCTAGCGGCGCTCTATGGTTGGTGAGTGAGGGTAAAGGAGCGGAGTGGGGAGGGGTTTAAGTATCCGAGCGAGGAGGAGGAATTACTCCGGGAATCAAGCGCAATCAATCGGATTTGATTCGGGAAGAAACGGCAGAGAGGAGCAGTTCCTCCGGCGCGGGATTGACAACGACGCTGATGTGGCGGTGGGGCCGAGGCGTCAGTGAGGGGGTGTGTGCGGGCTGGGTGAGAAACAGAGAGGAGAGAGAAAACCCGGGTGGGCCGATTCTGTTACTGGGCCAAAAAGGTGGCACCGGCCCTTTCTGATTTCTTTTTTTCTTTTCCATTTCTATTTTGATTTTCTGAAATCATTTTCAAATGCTTTTCATATGGGTTTGAATTCAAACTTGTTCTGAATTTTTGTAAAGTGGACCATACACATATTTGATTATAGAACAATGTTGTTCACTTAGAAATACATTGGCCCATTGAATTTTTAGAAATAAACCAAGCTTTAATTATTTATTTATAATAGGCATATGATTTGTTTGAATTCATATTTTTGTTTTGAAAACTTTGACCAAGCTTTTAGAAACTTCAAACAAACCTATGTTCAATTCTTTACTAATTAAAACAAATATTTTCTTATTAGAAGGTAGCAATAAGGCCATTGCCTTGCTTACATAAAATAATAGACAACAAATGCTTTTGTTTTTGAAAGATGATCCTAAAATGATTATGAATGCATGAATGATATGAAAACTTTGAAATCATTATTTTTGGGATGTTACATGATTAAGGTTAAAGTGAACAAACTATGGAGTATATGCTTGACAAAATATAAGTTGGCAATCTGAAGTCCCTTCAATAAGAGGGCCACACCTCATGCTACTCAACTTCAGTCACCTGCAAGTTCTTGTCATTATAAGTACATGCGTATCATAGAGAATGGCCAACGGGGTACCCCTTGCGCATGGTACAGGAGCTGTCCCATAACCAAAATGACAAGGCAAGCAGACAATGAGCATCTCAGCGATATTTTTATTTACTATATGCATAGCTTTTTATTGAGGATGCTTCATAGATAGCTCACTATGGTGATGCTGCAAGTTTCCACCATGATTAGGAATGGCTTAGGCTAGCGGCCCCGGCGTTTCTCTAACACAAAATACATACTCCATGGACTTACAAGTTCCCTCTTTATTTCGCACCGGTGACATCCATAGACAAAAGAGCATGATATCAACTGAGTACAAAGTACAAGTGCAATGTTGAAAACGTTCCTCGTGACAGCACGGTTCTGCTAATTCCAACGTATAAGTGCAAGAATATACAACATAGATGACACAATGGTTAAAGTTTATTAGGGCCAAAGAATATAAAGTGTGCCATCAAGTTTGTGAGGGCTTTAATCACTAAGTTTTCACATAATAAAATAGTTTTTAATTGGAAGATAGCTGAAAACAAGAATATACTTGGAACGGTATAACACACCATTCATAGGAATTTATATTGAACACTTTGGAATAACTTGGTTTATTCGGAGTTGTAATCATGAGTAGAACTTACTCACACAAGTGGAGGCTAGCAAAAGACTGGGAGCCACCATTTAAGAGAGCAATAATGGCCATAATCATGCAGAGCAACAAAACATTACTAATCAAAGCATAGAGTGGTACTACAAGTCAAGGACTAAATGATCATAGAGGCTATGGTGACTTGTCATAGTCATAACATGGTGTGAGCATGTGCCAAGTCAACCCAAACAAATCATCAAAGGAGAATACAACAATACTATGGTTTTGCATGCTAAAACAACGCATAATTTTTTCAAGGCACACTAAGCAATCCCAATTGTTTGGAACAAGACATGCTACATCAATAATCACTAAGCATAAGATCAAAACAACACCTAGCATGTCATGCTAAAGTCTAAGTCACAGTCAATGCAAGCTCCTCTTGCACTTTCAAGCAGGAACTTTCTACTCCTTTCCAACACCAAGCAAGTTATTTGAAACAACACAGTGAGAAAGGGGGTCCAAACTACTTTATTCAAGCAAACTAAACAACTAATCAAACCAAACTAAAACTAAAATGCTCCAAGAACAACACAACTATGCATGAACCAATAAAAACGAAGTGTCTAGACAGACCTGAGCTTTTTATTGATGAAGAAGGGGATGCCTTGGGCATCCCCAAGCTTTGATGCTTGTACCTCTTGGATATTTCTTGGGGTGACACCGGGGTGGCATCCCCAAGCTTGAGCTTTTTTCCATTCTTCATCTCATTGCATCATTCTCTCTTTACACCTGAAATTTTTTTCTTCATACAAAACTTCACACAATCTTCATTAGCAACATTAGTGTATTCAAAAGATAATAGACCTTTAGGCAAAGCTTTGGAACAGCAAGACTTTTCACTAAAAATACAATCTACTATAGTAACTCCTTCAAAAATCTCAATTCCGTAAAAGAGAACTCAAAAAGGAATCAATAAGAAGCAAATGCAAATAATGGCAGAAATTTGTCAAAACAGACCAGCAGGTATAAACTGATTTTTTCGAACATATTCTGTTGCTTAAATCAAAAAGTGTTGAACTAACGAAAGTTAGATAACATACTGAGGCATTTTTTCGTAAATTTTCAACTCAATCCGAGTTACAGAGACTGCTCACGAATTGTTTTGGTGGAGGACAGAAATCTGTTTTGGGACAGCAACTCCCCAAATCTTACTTCCCTCTCATTAGAGGTCATTCTTGGCACAAAAAGCGAACAAAAAGGATAAGGAGAGGTCATTCCTGAAGTAATAACTTCCAAGACTCAAGAAAACTCTTGGGTTATCTCCCAACAAGTACTTTTCTTTAACGCCGTTAAGTTAGGCACAAGAAGCAAGAAAAATCAAGTATTTTCAAATGAAGAAGCATTAACATCAAACCTTGCTTTCAAAGGAGGAGAAAAAAGCAACTTCTCTCTCCTCATAGCGAAGTGTTCAATACCTTTCTTGAATGGAAAATTATATTTAATGGTGCCTTCTTTCATATCAATGATGGCACCAATAGTTCTAAGAAAAGGTCTTCTCAAGCTAATAGGACAAGAAGAATTGTATTCAACATCCAGAAAATAGAAATCAACAGGGAGATAAGCATTGTAAACCATAATGTGAACATCATTAATACTCCCCATGAGTTTATTTTTAGCATTATCATTGAGTGGGACATCCAAATAACAATCTTCTAGAGGTGGCAAATCAAGCATTTCATAAATCTTCCTAGGCATAATAGAGACACTAGAACCAAGATCACATGAAGCTTTGAGATCAAAGTCATTCACTTGCATATTAATAATGGGTTCCCAACTATCTTCTACTTTCCTAGGAATAGAAGCTTTGTGTTTTAGCTTCTCTTCCTTCATTTTCACAAGAGCATCTGTAATATGTTTAGTGAAAGCAACATGCATATCACTAGCATCAGGACTTCTAGCAAGCTTTTGCAAGAAAAGAATCACTTCAGAAATATTGCAACCATCTATATCAAATTCAAACTTAGCATCACTAGTAGTAGACTCAATAGGCTTAGGCATAGTAGTAGGAGGAACAGGTACTTCTTGTGGTTTAGTGGTATCCATTCTAGTGATGGTGCACACACTATTGTTTCTATCAATTTCAGCTTCCCTTTCCCACTTAGCATGAAGTTGAGCTAACAGTCTAACATTTCAATCAATAGTAACTTGTATGGCATGAGCAGTAGCAAAGGTATTTTCCATGGTTTCAGGTTTAGCAGCCATTTTATTAATCAAGGAGAACTGTGGTTCAGACAAAGAGGAAATATTCTTCTCAACAGTTAAAAGTTTCTCCTCCACAGTTTTGTTGAAAGCAGTTTATTTACTAATAAAGTCTTTGAGCATGACTTCAAGTTCAGAAGTGGCACTTCTAGCATTGTTGTAGGAGTTTCCATAGGTATTGCCATTATTAGGAGGATAAGGCCTATAATTGTTGCTACCACGAAAATTATTTCTATAGGCATTATGGTTGAAATTGTTGTTTCTAATGAAGTTCACATTAACTTGCTCTTCTTGAGCAACCAAAGAGGCTAAGGGAACACTATTAGGATCTAGAGGAGCTTTCCCATTAACAAGCATAGCCATAATAACATCAATATTATCACTCAAAGAGGAGGTTTCTTCAACAGAATTTACCTTCTTACCATGTGGAGCTCTCTCAGTGTGCCATTCAGAGTAATTAACCATAATATTGTCAAGGAGCTTTGTTGCAGCACCCAAAGTGAGGCCCATGAAGGTACCTCCAGTAGCTGAATCCAACAGGTTTCTTGAGAAGTTCAAACCTACATAAAAAGTCTGGATAATCATCCAAGCAGTGAGTCCATGAGTGGGACAATTCTTAACCAAAGACTTCATTCTTTCCCAAGCTTGAGCAACATGTTCATTATCAAGTTGTTTACATTTCATAATGTCACTTCTCATAGATATAATCTTAGCAGGAGGATAGTACTTTCCAATAAAAGCATGTTTGCACTTAGTCCAATAATCAATACTATTTCTAGGCAAGGATAGCAACCATTCTTTAGCTTTCCCTCTCAAGGAGAAAGGAAACAGCTTGATCTTAATAATATCTCCATCTACATCCTTATACTTTTGCATCTCACAAAGTTCAACAAAGTTATTGAGATGGGCAGCAGCATCATCAAAACTAACACTAGAAAATTGCTCTCTCATCACAAGATTCAACAAAGCAGGCTTAATTTTATAAAAGGTAGCATCAGGATCAGGTGGAGCAATAGGAGTGCTTAGGAAATCATTGTTTTTGGTGCTAGTGAAGTCACACAACTTGGTGTTCTCAGCAGAGTTCATTTTGGCAAAGGTGGGCAAGCCAAAAACAGCAGGAGCAGCTAAAGCAGGAACTATTTATTTTGTGTTTTTGAATAAAGGAAGCAAACAAAACTAGACTAATTTTTTGGAGTTTTTGAAAAGAGGCAAACAAAACCAAGCAAAATAAACTAAGAAAACTAAAAACAAAGTAAAGAGAAAGGAAGTGGATGACTCCCCTTGTCAAGACGTCCTTAGCCTCCCCGGCAACAGCGCCAGAAAACTTGATGACTCCTTGATGGCGCTAGAGAACTTGGTGCTTGACGTGGAGTATGTTGGGAAACCCAAGAGAAAGGTGTGAAGAAGCACAGCAACAAGTATTCCCTCAGTAAGAAACCGAGATTATCGAACCAGTAGGAGGAAGGAAACATCACACATGTGTTGCAAGCAATGCAGAGACCTGCACAACACAAACTCAAGACTTTGCCCCAACTAACAGTGAGGTTGTCAATATCACCGATTGTTGTAACAAAGTATTAAACGTATGGTGTGGAAGGTAATGGTTTGAAACAAGTAAACAGGTAACAGTGGAAGATGTATCAATGGTAAAGATTGGACCGGGGTCCATAGTTCACTAGAGGTGTTCTCCTTAGATAAACAAACATGGCATGCTGGGTAAACAAATTACAGCAGGGCAATTGACAGGACTGAACAAGGCATAACAATGCAATACTAGACATCATGATCCTATGAGATTCGATTGGGCAATACAAAAAGATATATAAACCGCCATCCAACCGCATCTATGACTAGAAGTACACCTTTGGGTTATCATCCGAACCCCCTACAGTATTAAGTTGCAAGCAACAGACAACTGCTTTAAGCAAAGTGTGTAAGGTAAACAATCCACTTGTTCCATGAACAAGAGACCGTTGTTTTCTCCCTAGTGGCAACATCACATCTACAACCGAAGAGATTTCTGTCACTTCCCTTGGAAACTAGAGGCATGAACCCACTATCGAGCATAAATACCCCCTCTTGGAGTCACTAGCAACTACTCGGCCAAGATAGCTACTAACAACGGAGAGCATGCAATATCACAAACAACACAGACATGATAGTATCAAATAGACAGAACCATTAATCAATCTGACATAGTAATCTCAATATCCATTGGATCCCTGCAAACACAACATGCATGATTACAAATAGATTATATCTTGATCATGAACGAAGCTCACAAGATCTATACATGAAATCACAAGGAGGGGATACAACCATAGAGCTACTACATGGACCCATAGTCCAAGGGGGAACTACTCATGCTTCATACCGGAGAGAAGGCCTCCGGGATGATCTCCCCACCAGCAGGGTGCCGGGAAGAACTTGAGATCCCCCCAGTCTAGGGACGATGGTGGCGGCGGCTACAGAAGGTTTCCTGGAGTTTTGATTGGGTGCTTAGGGTTTCTGCATCGGGGGCTTCTTATAGGCAAAGAGGCGAGGCTGGGAGGCGGCCAGGGGACCCACATCCTACCCAGGAGCGGGGTGATCCCACCCATGCCTAGGGTGGGTGCGACCACCCTGGTCCGCTTCTCCGTCTCTCCTCTGGACTTCTTGCCCCCCATGGTAAAATATTGACTTTGGCTTTTGTCCCGTCTAATTCCGAGAATATTGATTTTCTGCCTTTCTAGAACCAAAAACAGAAGAAAACAGGCAACTGGCACTGTGGCAACTTGTTAATAGGTTAGTTCCAGAAAAGATGTAAAAACACCTCAAAGTATAGACAAAGCAAAGAATAGATAGTAAACAAGCATGGATCATCAAAAATTATAGATACGTTTCTGACGTATCAATGAGGCCTTTGGGTGGATGAAGGTGGAGATCTCTTGGATGGAACTTGAGGAGCAGATCTTGTCTTTTTCGAATAATCCAAGAGTTCTGGCAGGAGGGGATGATGGGTTTAAATACCCCTGCCTAGAACTGGCCATTGGAAAAGTTTGGGGGCGGATTATCCGCCCCCCACTAGGGGCAGACTATCCGCCCTGGGGGAAAGATCTGCCCCCTGGACGAAAAGTCTAGGGGGAATCCGCCCCCCTCCCCCCCCCCACACACACACAATGGGTCACGCCGAGATAGACTTGGTGAATATCCCCTCAACGGATGGACTATCCGCCCCTGGGGAAAAACCCGCCCCAGAGACGAAAAGTCCCGTGGATATTCCGCCCCCACACAGATTGACGCGCCTTGATGACCTTTGCAAAATTCCTGTGGGGGCGGAAAATCCGGGAGATATTCCGCCCCCCGTACAGTGGGTCATGCCCTTGCGCCCTCTTGAGATTGGGGAGGGGCGAATTATCCGGCCCCTGGAAGGGGCAGATTATGCGCCCCCCCAAAGACACTTTAAAGCTCCTTTTCAAGGTAAAGATCTACAACACTTCAACGCACATTAAATAATCCTTGGTCTTATTATCTAATACACAAAACACTAGGGATCATGAAATGTTCTTTCAATATCCCCCTTTTTGGTGTTAGATGACAATAGTAGGATTTGCAATGAAACCTACTATCAACATCTTCAAGAAGTGAAAGAGGATCCCCCTAAATGTGTGCATATTAATAATTTACATTTGAATACAAATGCACACACTAAAGAGCAAGCCAATTTCATAACATTGACAACTATAACAAGGATGAGTTAGGAAACATAAGTCATACCACCGGGATGTGAAATAGCCAATGTGAACAATGAGAATATTAGGCCTCGAACACATCCCACCATATTGATGCAATCAATAGATAATTCCATATGACATCAAGATAATTCCATACTCCATAGATAAATCCAGAATTCCATACAGATAGTTCCACAAGATAAATCCAGAATTCCACACTAGTGCACAAATAGTACCACACATGACATAGTCTCATACAAACCAAGCACAAATAATTTCAACACTAAAAAGGGCACTAGCAACCAATGGATAAAACGAAAGATAAAAAAGCAAATGCTTGTGCCCGACCCATGCAAATTCGAGACCTAATAGAACTACTTCTCCCCCTTTGGCATCGAAACACCAAAAAGGAAGAAGAGCGATGCTAGTGCCCTAGAAGATCACTCCTCCTCGTCGTAGTTATCCCCGTCCCCTTCCTATTCATCATACTCATCATCATCATCAACTGGAGGAGTAGGCACCCTAGGCGGTGTAGGAAACAGGTGACTCTTGAGCTCGCCATAATTGATCCCTGAGGTGTTACACTGAGCATATGGTTCTAGAGCTGTAGGAGGTGGTGGATGGCCAGACGCCCTAGACACATGGTCGAGAATAAGCTGCTGGGTGTGGGCCATCTCATGGCTCCTCCTATAGGCATCATACTAGCCCTTGTGAGTGTCGACGCCCATGCAAAGGATATGCCGCTGAAACCAGTTGAGCTGCTTGACCTCACGTGCCATTGGGGACACCGCGGGCCGGCGACCACTAGCCCGTGCATCACGCATGAAGGACTCGGGGCAGTGGAAGGGTGAGAGGTCTTTTGTGCCTTGTTATAGATCTTCTTGGGCTTGTGGACACCATCCAAACCAATACCAAAATCCTCATGTGGAAGCATGTGCTTGATGAGCATCATAATGTAGGGAGCATACGGTATGGAGAGCCGGTTGAACATAGCATCAGTCATCTCATGAAAAATATAATCCATGACATCCAACTTGTACTCTGTAGCTGATCCAGAATTGGTGGCACACTCATGTGCAAAAGTGAGCAAAGGAACCAGGTGACCATGGATCTTATCATTGTTGCCCCCACTTGAAGAGATGTTGTTCCGGAACAATCCAACAAGATCAGCATACAAAGGAGAAAGACCAGCAAATGTACCAGCACCACCATCAGACGTCAGGCAAGGAGAAAGAACAATGTCCTTGGATGGCTTGATAGGAGAAATGATGCGGTGGCCAGAAGCTGTGTCATGCCCATGAAAGGCATATCCAAGGACCTGACCAAAAGTACAGAAGTCTAACTAAATCATAGTGGTCCCGGTCATCCACTTCATGATGCGAAGCTCATCTCCGCAAATCACAAGGGTAGAGAAAAACTGCTTCACAACAGAGGAGTCATAGTGGCACTAAAGTGTCATAAGGTGATGCAGCCCCATCTTACCAGTCACATCCAAGGCCTCACGAAGTCTTGCCTTCTTTTGAGCCTTAGTCAAATTCATAGGATGCATAGGGCGTATCTTAAGAGTAGCATAAACATCATCATGAATGGACCAAAAGTGAGAGCATCAAATCATGGGATCCTCTTGATGACCATCACTGTTAGCCTCGGCATAATAATCAATGTGGCGAATGGAGGAGTACTCAATGTTGTCCATGGTCCTTTAGTTGGGCCGGGACTGCTTGCCCTTGGCCTTGCGAGAGGTAACCCTCTTGGCTTTCCTTGCTGCCTCGGCCATCCGCTCAGACTCTCTTGCCAACCTTCGGATTGCAGTCTTGTCAACAAGCTTACCCTCTGTGTTGGGCCTAAGATAACGGGCATGGGGATGACGCTTGTAGGTCTTAGGAGCACTGGAACCACCTGTGAAAAGAAAGGGATAGGTAGCATGGGGATAAGCACACACAAGTCCAAGAGAAATATTAGATACCGTAGAAACACAATCCATGGTCCAATGATGCGCACTAGGAAAATCTGAGACAAACTAGAACAGGCAGTGAACCTCCAGGCCGGATTATCCGGCCCTGGCAGGGGCGGATAATCCGGCCCCCAGCAATTTTTTTTTGTTTCGTCCTAGATTCACCATAGCAACATAGATCGGGCACTAGGGTTGCAATACTACGGAATCTAATAAGAAAGGAAACACATAGTATCTTCTACAACGAGTTTCCCACCAACAACAATGATTTCCATACAAAGGAGATGGATGAGGGAGTTACCCTCACTCATTGGAGGAAAATCTCGGAGGAGAAGGTACCCGGAGGCGCGGAGAAGAAGATCCGGGGGGAGCCCGGAGAATCCGGTGGTCGAATCGACTCCGAGGAGGGGCTGAGGCTCCAGCGGTGGCTTGGGGCAGGACACGGGTTGGGGAGGACTGGCTGCTCAGTGTGAGCCCTTCCTCCCCGAGCCCAGTCCTTAAAGGACAGATTCGCCCGGGGCAGATTATTCGGCCCTCACTTGGGGCGAATAGTCTGCCCCCCTCTGAATTTTCTGTTATCATAGAATCAGGCTGGAGCACCCCTTGCAGACCCCTCGCAAGTATACAAAGGACTTGTGTGCAATAATAGATGGTTCAAGGAGGGAAAAGGCTTGGGTTTAGAGCAACAAACTAAGATGGTACTACACACCCAAAATTGCAAGAACAAATCAACTAAAAGCCAAGATTGGGTGTGTTTTCCATAAGAACAAGAGATATGCAAGAAAATCCGAAAAGATCCAATAGAAACCAACTCTTCTCAAGGAAGAGGGCGGTGGCCGAAACAACCATGTTGGAGCGCATGGCATGACACCACGAAGATGTATCTTGAGTTCAAAACCAATGCTCATCGATGACCCACATATCACAAAATGATATTAAGGGAAATGATTTTTCTTGATTTCGGTATTATGGGAGGAGGGTTATCCCAATAAATTAGGACCACACTCCCCCTATGTCTATGCCCGCATCTAAACCAAATACATGAGGAAGTGCAAGTGAGTATGCAAGAGTAGTCAAGCCAATCTCCTTGAATCTATGATATTTAGCTCATTCCTCCTTGAACAAACCTAGGTCACGATCCTACAGTCGACACACGGGCTCTGATACCATATTGTAACACTACGGTTCTGAAAAGACCATAGCTTCTATATGACATGCCAATCCCCGGATCAGTTCATTGGCCCACAATAGAATAAAGATGAATAACATAGCAAATATCCGTGTATCATAAATAATGAAAGATCCAGAGTAACATTATTATAGTAAGGCTTATCTCAAGGCTAGCTCAACTTATTCAAGTAGCAACATAAATAAAATAACTCCTCCATTCTTCAAATTTCCCACAAGTGAACAGGTGTCGAGTGGAGTACGTGGCCTAATCGATCACTCAGAATCTGAATATCCTGCAACATGAAACATAGCAGCCCCGAAGGGTCAATACATGGAATGTATGGCAAGTAGAGATATTAAAGGAGACAATAGATCTAGCATCTACATGCATATTTCGCAAGTGGAGTTGTGACTAGCTTGCATTTGAAAATACATTTGTCCTACTTTCATAAACATTTTTGTCTTTCTTTGAAAATATCCCAATTAAGTTAACCGAATCAACATTAAAGCAATTATGAAATTGGAATGAGCGAGAAACATGTCATGAACTCAAAATCAAGCAACTCAGATGTCCATAAACAGGGACACGGCTAATCGATTAGATTATACACCCTGCAGGGATTAGTACACTTTACCCATGTGACTTGGCCAGCCCAGCTCGTACCACCACTCTCATATTAGGTTATGATAGGGAGAAGTCCAAGAAGGGACCGTTCGGGAAGTAGCTCCCCAAACCCGACACGTATTGTACCAACCTACCAAAATTCTACATCTCTGGATACGTGGGTTCGAGTTACCACAACCTACTGAGTCCAACCAACCGCCCATTTCATTAATGGCACATGGTTGTACACGTAAGCTACCAAATAAAGAAGCCAATAATTTTCTCTTGATACCTGGGTGCCTTTCCGCAATGATACCACCAAAAAAATATTAATCCCATCACACCCAGGAGGTTCATTGATTAATTATTTTTAGTTTTGACAAACCAACACTTTTAGAAACAATTTTCAGTGATGTAACCCAGCCCTCGTTCATCATAGCATGGCTAAGCACATCTACCAACGGTGTCTCATCTACGAGAGATCCCTACCACATAATAGTACATATCATAGCGATAGTACTTTCCTACACATGCATCTACAAAATACACGACAGTGCATTCAAAATAGTAGGACAATATCATGAACAAAGTAGCGTCTACTTGCCTTGGCTGTAGAGGTCGAACGAACAATCCTCACACGAGCAAGCGTTGCACTCGTCACAATCTACACGATACAATTGCAACACATAAACAAACCAAACACAAACATATACAAACATAACAATGCAAGATGCATGCATTACAAGTTGAACCAAGCTTCAGTAGTATTCTACAACTTTGGTTCAGTATACCTACTGTATGCATGCATGGAGAACATTTTTAAAACTTTGGAAACAAGCATGCAATTTTAAATGGACAAACAATTGAGCTATAACCCAATTATTAAACAACTGCTATTGAACAGTTTGTAAAATCTTGAAAAAATAGCTACTGTGAAGGCAACCTAAAATAGAGCCAGTACCAACTCGAATCACTCAAAAAGGATTTATAGAAATTTCTGAATAAATAAAATATTCCAGAAAGCCTTTTAATAGATTCTAACACATACAGTACTATAAGTCTACCCTTTTAATTCACTAACAGATTCCGCTTGTTCTACTGATTCCAGAGACACCTAATTTGCAATTTTTGGAGTTGTAGAACTTTTCCTATGAATTTATTACTCTAAATAGGACATTAAACTATTTAATTATTCACGGCAAAACCTTGCTTCAAATGTTTGAAACAATTGTACAGCAATATTCTATGTGAAAACCTGAATCCATCGGTATCTTATTTGCAATTTTTGGCCCAGTAGATTAATTGATGTGAATTTTTCAAAATTAAACCTAAATCTACCAATTTAAAATCGAATTAAAACAACAGTCAAAGTCTGCAGACTTTGACCGCGCTAACCGGTCAGCGGTCAGCGCTGGTCTACGTCCCATATGGACCGTTCACGGCCGATCCGAGGACAGGGGGTGGACGTGTGGGGGGAGGCTCACCGGCGGCAGCGGGGGTCGTCGGCGTGGCTGCTCCGGCGGTCGTCGGCGGTGGCGGGGTGGCGTACGGCGTGCGGGAGGCGTCGGTGAAGCTAAAGGCGGCGACAGCGACAACTTTCACGTCTGCGGCCAACGGCGGTGGCGTGCTGGATCGCGGCGGCGGCACGCGGCTCCGGCGAGGTCGTCGGCGGTGTCGGCGGTCCTGCGCGTCACCGAAAAAATGATGGGGTGAATCAGCTCAACGCGGGGAAGAGTTCCAGGGGGAAAACGGGGCGAGGGGAGAGCCGGCCGAGGCGGTGGAGCTTCGTACCGTGTCAATGGCGATGGCGACAGCGTCGTACTCCGGCGAGCGATTTTCGGGGCTTGGCGGCGTGTCGAGCTAGGGTTGAAGGGGGTCCGCGTAGAGGGGACCGTGAGCTATATGGCGAGGCTAACCGGGGCTCAGGAGGCGTCCGATTTCGCGACGAACGTGCCTCGGCATCCGTGTTCGACGCGCTAGGTGGGCTGACGGTGCAGGCGCACGCGCGCGCGGCGCTTAGTGCGTGCCGCCCGGTCGGGCTGGCTGGCTGTTGCGCTGGCAGGCCCCGGGTGGGCCGGCCGGATGGGACGGGGACTGGCAGCGCTGCGGCGCGGTTCTCTCTTTTTTCAATTATTTTAATCTTTTTTCCTGGGTGTTTTTCCTGACTGAACTAACTAACTAAAACTGTCTAAACTTTACTGAAAAATTCAGTTTGTCGTAACTTTTGAATCGAAGCTCCGATTGGGGCAATTCAAAGTGCTACGGGTTCGTGATGGAACCCTCTACGCACATGTGCTAACCAAAAGACTAAACTCAAGGTTTCTAGCAGGTGCAAGGTAAAAATCGACAACTCAAGGGTAGGTGACAAAATGCAAATGCAAGTGATGGTTTTTGCCAAAAGCTTTTAAAAATGAAATTTTGCAATGATGCTCAAGATGCAATGGCATGTATGATATGCAGTACCAAATATAAAATTTGTGATGTGACAAGACTAACCCCCTTAAGATGAATCTCGTCCTCGAGATTCGGCGTGGCTAGCAAATAGGTGTGGGTGGTCCTCTCGGAGGTCATCTTCACGCTCCCAAGTGGCTTCCTCTTCGGTGTGGTGGCTCCATTGCACCTTGCAAAATATGACCGTCTTGCTACGGGTAAACCTCTCTGCTGTATCCAAAATCTTGACCGGCTTCTCCTCATAGGTCAAGTCACTCTCCAGTTGAACCTCCTCCAGTGGCACGGTGTCTCTCAATGGTGTATCCACCATCTCCGGATGGCACTTCTTCAGCTGGGACACATGGAACATGTCATGAACAGCGGACAGAGCCTTTGGCATCTCCAACTGATATGCAACTTCTCCCTTGCATGCTAAGACCCGGTATGGTCCTATAAACCGAGGTGTCAGCTTACCCTTGATTCCAAATCTCTTAATCCCACGCAGTGGCGATACTCTGAGGTACGCTCTATCACCGATCTCATACACCACTTCCTTGCGCTTGGCATCAGCGTAGCTCTTCTGTCTCGATTATGCTATACCTTCAGCCTGTTCGTAATCAAAGTGACCTTCTCCTCGGTATCCTTGATCAAATCAGGTCCAAATAGCTGACGCTCTCCTACTCCATCCCATAGCAATGGTGTTCGGCATCTTTTCCCATATAGCACATCAAACAGCGACGTCTTGATGCTGGTTTGGTAGTTGTTGTTGTAGGAAAACTTGGCATACGGCAGATTCTCATCCCAACTAGAGCCATGAGCCAAAGCGCAAGCTCTCAGCATATCCTCTAAAATATGATTCACCCTCTTTGTATGTCCATCTGTCTGAGGGTGGAACGTTGTGCTAAACTCCAACCTAGTTCCCAATGACTCGTGCAGCTGGCGCCAAAAGTGCGATGTAAATTGGGTGCCTCTATCTGATACAATGCTCTTGGGAACTCCATGTAGACACACAATCCTGTCCAAGTAAATCTTGGCTAACCTTGCACTCGTGTAGGTTGTCTTCACCAATATAAAGTGGGCTACCTTGGTCAAATGGTCGACCACTACCCAAATAGAGTCGTATCCAGACCTGGTCCTAGGCAAGCCTGTGATGAAATCCATCCCCACTCTGTCCCACTTCCAATCCGGAACGGGTAATGGATGTAGTAATCCTGCTGGCTTCTTCACTCGTCTGCATACATCACATAAGGCAATATGCTCGGCGATGTCTCCCTTCATGTTGTTCCACCAAAATCTATCCGTTAGATCCATATACATCTTTGTATTGCTTGGATGTATGGAATACGGCGAGTCATGAGCCTCCTGCAGAATTATCTTCCTTATCTCCGGATCGTTGGGCACACACAAACGATCTCCATACCACAAGGTTCCTTGCTCATCCTTGCAGAATTCTTTTGCTCGATCCTTCTTCATCTTTTCCTTTATCGCCTCTATCTCCTCGTATCCTACTTGAGCCTTCCTGATCATGTCCTGTAGCGTTGGTTGGACTTCCATTGCTGCCAAATATCCCTCTGACACTACCTCCAGTCTAAGCTCCTTGAATTGCTTGCAGAAATCCTCGGGCAATTCCCCAACAGTTAATCCATTGGCATAGACCTTTTGGCTTAGAGCATCCGCTACTACATTGGCTTTTCCTGGGTGGTATTGCAGATTCATATCATAATCCTTGATAAGTTCCAACCGTCTCCTTTGCCTCATGTTTAGTTCCTTCTGGGTGAATATGTACTTCAGGCTCTTGTAGTGGTGTACACATCGCAGTGTTTTCCCATCAGGTAGTGCCTCTATACCTTGAGCGCATGTACAACCGATGCTAATTCCAAATCGTGTGTGGGGTAATTCCTCTCATGGTGTTTAAGTTGTCGCGAGGCATATGACACCACTCTCCCATCTTGCATCACCACACTTCCAAGTCCCTGCTGAGATGCATCACAGTACACTTGAAAATCCTTCTGAAGATCAGGTAAACACAGAACAGGTGCGGTCACTAGGCGACGCTTCAGTTCCTGAAAGCTAGCTTCACACACATATGTCCACTCAAAGTTCTCCTTCTTTAGTAGTTCCGGCATTGGCTTAGCAATCTTGGAGAAATTCTCTATGAACCTCCTGTAATATCCAGCAAGTCCCAAAAAGCTCCGAATATCGCCCACATTCTTGGGCGCTTCCCATTCAGTAACTGCCATCACTTTGCTTGGGTCAACAGCGACTCCATATCCTGACACCACGTGTCCAACAAATCCAACAGTGTTAAGCCAGAAATCACACTTGCTGAATTTTGCATACAACTTATGTTCCCTCAGCTTCTCCATAATCAGTCACAGATGTCTCTCATGTTCAGCATCATCCTTGGAATATATCAGTATGTCATCGATGAACACAACCACGAACTTGTCCAAGTACTCCATAAACATCTGGTTCATCATGGTCATGAAATATGCCGGGGCATTTGTTAGTCCAAAAGACATAACTGTATAGTCATATAAACCATACCTAGTGGTAAAAGCAGTCTTGGGAATGTCCTCCTCCCGAATCTTCAATTGGAAATAGCCTGATCGCAGATCAATTTTTCTAAACACCTTTTCTCCTCCAGTTGATCAAACAAATCATTTATGTTCGGCAGGGGATATTTGTTCTTGATGGTCACTTCATTCAGCGAGCGATAGTCCACCACTAACCTCTTGCTGTTGTCCTTCTTCTCCACAAACAGAACAGGTACACCCCATGACGACGAACTAGGCTTAATAAATCCTTTGTCCAACTACTCCCTTAGTTGTTTCTTTAATTCCTTCAGCTCATCCACATCCATCTTGTATGGCCTCTTTGCTATAGGTCATGTTACTGGCATCAGATTGATGATAAACTCCACATCCCTGTCAGGTGGCATCCCTGGCAGCTCCTCCGGAAACACATAGGGGTACTCCCTTATTACAGGCATTGTATCCATCCTAACCCCTTAAGAGAATTCAGCTAACACCTTCCCAGTCGCACCGACGACTTGAACCTAATTCTCTTACCATCCGGGGTCTTGAGCGAAACCGCTCGTTGTGCACAATCTATGTGTCCCTCATGAATAGACATCCAATCCATGCCTAGTATTACATCTAAACCTTGTGACTCCAATATTACCAGATGTGCAATAAAATTGTGTGCTCCAATTCTCACAGTTAAGTCGCGGCATCCCGCGCTAGCTATCATTTCCCCTCCAGGTGAGCTTACTCTAATAGACCCCTTTAGAGACTCCATAGGTAGCTTATACTTATCCACAAATGCCCTTGATATGAATGAATGCGATGCACCAGTATCGAAAAGAATAAGTGCAGGGTGAGTGTTGATTGGAAACTTACCAACCACAATCTCAGGCTCATCTAGGATCTCCTCCACATTCATGTAGTTCATTGTGGACTTCTGGTTGTTGCCTGGCTTCAGTCCCTTCTTCTTTGGACAGTTGTCTACATAATTCCCTTTCTAGTTGCACTTGAAGCATGTCACCTTACTCAGGTCCTTCTTCACAAAGTTGCGATCACGGTTGCGGTCATGTCCATTGTGTCCTCCCGGATGGTGAGTGTGTCCTCCCTTGTGGCTGTGGCGGCTGCTCTTGTGGCTCTCATGGCGATGTCCATTGCTTCCATGGCCGTGGCGGTCATGGCTTCCATGGCACCCATAGTCACTTCATCCATGCTTGGAGTATCCATCATAAGAAGTGCGAGACTTGTGGTGAGAGCAAGAGTGGTGATTGTTGTTATTTCTCTTGCGGTTCTCCACCTGTTTGTGCTTTCCCTCCAAGATTCTGGCCTTGTCCATAAGTTCCTGGAAATTGGGGCAATAAACCACTAGCAGCTTTACCGAGAGCTCATCACTGAGGCCATCCAAGAACCTCTCTCTCCTCTTGGCATCAGTGTTAACATCCTCAGGGGCATAACACGACAGGTTGTTGAACTCCTCTATATATTCAGTCATGATGCGGTTGGTTTGGCTCAAGTTGCGGAACTCCTTTCTCTTCTGACTCAGAACTCCTGAAGAGACATGGTTGGTCCTGAAACCTTCCTTAAACATGGCCCAGGTTATAGTGTCCAATGGGTGGGTGATCTGAAAAGTGTCCCACCACGAAGCAGATGGTCCCTCCAGTAGGTGAGAAGCAAACCTCACCTTTTCAGCATCTGTGCATCCAACAGTTACCAGATCTTTGTTCACTGAATGCAACCAGTCGAGAGCAACCATCGGCTCAGGTGCAGAAGAGAACTTCCCTGGCCTTAGCCTCAGGAACCTTGTAAGTGCATCTCCATGGGGCTGGTTGTTCCCATTGCTGTTGTTATTGTTGTTCTGAGCTACCATGAACTGGGTCATCACTTGGGCTAGCTGTGCCTGAGCTGCCATAAGCTGCTCCATCTCAGTAGGTTGACGACGGGGAGGCATCTGCGGTTCAGCACAGGTAAGCTTAGAAAGAATCAATTACGAAAGTAGGATTCTACCCATGCATTATGATCAAACAACAACAAAGCAATCACAGACAATCATGATCAAGCAACACATCAGCAAACAAGCGATCAAGCAAGTTCCAGGGGTTATCCTAGCAGTATATAGCTACTGAAATAGTTTTAGAAGCGTTGGCAACAGTTACAAACATAAACTGGCCAACAAAGCAATAAAATAGGAATCTGCTAGAACAGTCCAGAAGTGTTCATGAATTTTTCTACCTGACTTAAACTCGTCAGGATTTTTTGCTGATTTTTGTGCATACAGTATAGTGAGTTTCGAACCAGACCCTATTTTTCATATTTTTCCGAGTTACCAAAAAAATATGAAAAATCATACAGTACAGCAGGGTCAGCAGAAAACTACATAAGGAAAAACACGAATATCGACCAAAACTTTGCCTTAAATCATTTATAAAACTCGCACAAATAATCCTGGAACTTTAGAGTACACATAGGAGCATCTAAACACTTTAAACTAAAAGCAACAAAGTTTTACATTGATCGAGGCCTTAAAACTAATGATGTATCCTAACGAAGACTAATTGGTGGCCATCTAACTACTTCATGAAGAGGTTGTAGTAGGTCCTTGCGTTCATGCGTTGGCGCCTCTGTCCATGGACCATCCATGGCAATGGTGTATACACTTCTCCTGAATCCTCACTTGAGACCTCAAAATCCACCTCTTCTGGATCCTCCTCTTCTTCTTCATCCTCTGCTGCAGCAGCAACAACTTCATCTCCTCCACCATCGTCGTCTCCATCCCCATCATCATCATCTTCTTCATCCTCATCATCATTGTTCCCTCCGTCTTCATCATCATCGTTGCCATCATATCCATTGTTGTCATCAGGGGTGGATTCAACTATGCTTGGAGAGCGGCAATCTGGGCTGCCATATCAACAATAGTCTGGTCCCTTTCCTGGACGGTCCCTTGCAGCTGCTCTATGGCTTGATTATTCTCCTGGGCGGTCCCATTTAGCTGAGCTATGGTCTCATCCTTCTCTTGAGCGGCTCCATTCATCTGTCCTATGGTCGCATCCCTGCCAATAAGTGCATGCTCCAAAACATCCACAGCGTCGTGTAAGGTATCAATCTCCTATCCTTGTACCACTAGACCGTTGCGGGCAAAGTCAGCTATCTCCTTTACCATCATCACTTTCTCATCTAGGACTCCATTCTCCACCTCCATATCCTCTATGTGCCTCCGACGGAGTGGCATGTTGTTCCTGTTGCCTGGGGTAACCACAACATTCTCATTCTTATCACACCTTCTGTAGTCACGGTAAGGTGAGTCTTCTGGCAGCAGGTGTCGAACAAGATGGCACTGGCGTGACAGGGCTTCATGCACGGCCAAGTTTATTCCAAGCTCCCAGTTGCAATACCTCTTGGTGTAGACAAGATGTATAGGGTTTGGCAAGGCGATATCCCTGAAGATGATAGTGGTGATCTCCCAGGCATCCTCGCCATATCCATAGGTGTATAGCCTTCTTCCCTTGAACATGGGCAGCGGCAAGCCCAATGACTGTGAGAGCTGTCCCAGCTGTCTTGCAAAGGGCCTTGGCGACTCAATCCCATCATACTCAGTCCTGACTTCTCCCATCTATCAATTAAAAGAGGAAAGTGTGAGAATAGCAAATGGTAAAGATTTATGAGAGTGAAAGGCATAAGGTGAAATACAGAGTTCATATAAGATTTAGTAATTCTATGGCTTCCTAATCCAAACCTAGGTCACGATCCTACAGTCGACACACGGGCTCTGATACCATCTTGTAACACTATGGTTCTGAAAAGACTGTAGCTTTTGTATGACATGCCAATCCCCGGATCAGTTCATTGGACCACAATAGAATAAAGATGAATAACATAGCAAATATCCGTGTATCATAAATAACGAAAGATCCAGAGTAACATTATTACAGTAAGGCTTAGCTCAAGGCTAGCTCAACTTATTCAAATAGAAACATAAATAAAATAACTCCTCCATTCTTCAAATTTCCCACAAGTGAACAAGTGCCGAGTGGAGTACCATGGCCTAATCGATCACTCAGAATCTGAATATCCTACAACATGAAATGTAGCAGCCCTGAAGGGTCAATACATGGAATGTATGGCAAGTAGATCTATTAAAGGAGATAATAGATCTAGCATCTACATGCATATTTGGCAAGTGGAGCTGTGGCTAGCTTGCATTTGCAAATACCTTTGTCCTACTTCCATAAACAGTTTTGTCTTTCTTTGAAAAGATCCCAATTAAATTAACCCAATAAACATTAAAACAATTATGAAATTGGAATGAGCGAGAAACATTTCATGAACTCATAATCAAGCAACTCAGATGTCCATAATCGGGGACACGGCTAATCGATTAGATTATACACCCTGCAGGGGTTAGTACACTTTACCCATGTGACTTGGCCATCCTAGCTCGTACCACCACTCTCATATTGGGTGATGATAGGTAGAAGTCCAAGAAGGGACCGTTCGGGAAGTAGCTCCCCAAACCCGACACGCACCGTACCAACCTACCAAAATTCTACATCTCTAGATACGTGGGTTCGAGTTACCACAACCTACTGAGTCCAACCAACCGCCCATTTCATTATTGGCACATGGTTGTACACGTAAGCTACCAAATAAATAAGCCAATCATTTTCTCTTGATACCTAGGTGCCTTTCCACAATGATACCACCAAAAAATATCAGTCCCATCACACCAGGAGGTTTATTGATTAAGTTGTTTTTAGTTTTCACAAACCAACACTTTTAGAAACAATTTTCAGTGATGTAACCCAACCCTCGTTCATCATAGCATGGCTAAGCACATCTACCAACGGTTCTCATCTTCGAGAGATCCCTACCACATAATAGGACATAGCATAGCGATAGTACTTTCCTACACATGCATCTACAAAATATATGACAATGAATTGAAAATAGTAGGACAATATCATGAATAAAGTAGCATCTACTTGCCTTGGCTGTAGCGGTCGAACAAACAATCCTCACACGAGCAAGCGTTGCACTCGTCAAAATCTACACGATACAATTGTAACACATAAACAAACCAAACACAAACATAACAATGCAATATGCATGCATGACAAGTTGAACCAAGCTTCAGTAGTATTCTATAAGTTTGGTTCATTATACCTATTGTATGCATGCATGGAGAACATTTTTAAAACATTGGAAACAAGCATGCAATTTTAAATGGCCAAACAATTGAGCTATAACCCAATTAATAAGCCACTACTATTGAACAGTTTGTAAAATCATGGAAAAATAGCTACTGTGTAGGCAATCTAAAATAGAGCCAGTACCAATTGGAATCACTCAAAAAGGATTTATACAACTTTCTGAATAAATAAAATACTCCAGAAAGACTTTTAATAGATTCTGCAACATACAGTACTGTAAGTCTACCTTTTTAATTCACTAACAGATTCCGCTTGTTCTACTGATTCCAGGGACACCTAATTTGCAATTTTTGGAGTTGTAGAACTTTTCCTATTAATTTATTACTCTAAATAGGACATTAAACTATTTAATTTTTCACGGCAAAACATTGCTGCAAATGTTTGAAACAATTCTACAGCAATATTCTACGTGAAAACCTGAATCCATTGGTATCTTATTTGCAATTTTTGGCCCAGTATATTAATTGATATGAATTTTTCAAAATTAAACCTAAATCTGCCAATTTAAAATCGAATTAAAACAACACTCAAAGTCTGCTGACTTTGACCACGCTGATGTGGCACGCGCTGACCAGTCAGCGGTCAGTGCTGGTCTACGGCCCATATGGACCATTCACGGCCGATCCGAGGACAGGGGGTGGACGCGTGGGGGGAGGCTCACCGGCGGCGTCGGGGGTCGTTGGCGTGGCTGCTCTAGCGGTCGTCGGCAGTGGCGGGGTGGCGTACGACGTGCGGGAGGTGCTGGTGAAGCTCAAGGCGGCGATGGCGACAGCTTTCGCGTCTGCGGGCGATGGTGGTGGCGTGCTGGAGCGCGTCGGCAGCACGCGGCTCCGGCAAGGTCGTCGATGGTGTCGGTGGTCCTACGCGTCACGGAAAAAATGACGGGGCGAATAAGCTCAACACGGGGAAGAGTTCCAGGGAGGAAACGGGGCGAGGGGAGAGCCGTCCGAGGTGGTGGAGCTTCGTACCGCGTCAATGGCGGCGGCGGCAGCGTCGTACTCTGGCGAGCGATTGTCGGGGCTTGGCGGCGTGTCGAGCTAGGGTTGAAGGGGGTCCGCGTAGAGGGGATCGTGAGCAATATGGCGAGGCTAATCGGGGCTCGGGAGGCGTCCGATTTCGGGACGAACGTGCCTCGGTGTCCATGTCCTACGCGGCAGCGGCGGTGCCACACTGGCAGGTGGGGCCCCTCTGGCAGTGGCCGCGGCTAGGTGGGCTGACGGTGCAGGCGCACGCGCGCGCGACGCTTAGTGCATGCCGCCCGGTCGGGCTGGCTGGCTGCTGCGCAGGCAGGCCCCGGGTGGGCCGCGGGCTGGCAGCACTGTGGCGCGGTTCTCTCTTTTTTTTCAATTCTTTTAATCTTTTTTCCTGGGTGTTTTTCCTGACTAAACTAACTGACTGAAACTGTCTAAACTTTACTGAAAAATTTAGTTTTCCGTAACTTTTGAATCGAAGCTCCAATTGGGGCAATTCAAAGTGCTACGGGTTCGTGATGGAACCCTATACGCACCTGTGCTAACCAAAAGACTGAAATCAAGGTTTCTAGCAGGTGCAAGGTAAAAACCGAGCACTCAAGTGTAGGTGACAAAATGCAAATGCAAGTGATGTTTTTGCCAAAAGCTTTTAAAACTGAAATTTTGCAATGATGCTCAAGATGCAATGGCATGTATGATATGCAGTACCAAATCTAAAATTTAGGATGTGACAATTTAGCTTGATTAATGAAGGTTCCCTCTCTTAGTTTCTTGATCTCGAATCAAAGAAAGAACCTTAATTCTCCCATTATATACATCTCAAACCTGTCAGTCATAAGTTTTGAAAATTCATCATTAAAAGCTTGGTTAGTAGAGCCAAAAATTATATCGTCTACATATAGTTGGCATACAAAAAGCTCCCCATTAATCTTATTAGTAAATCCCAACTTCAAATCCACGATCTAACAAAAGCTCTTTAAGGTGTTCATACCATGCACGTGGGGCTTGTTTAAGGCCATAGAGCGCCTTATCAAGTTTGTAGGCATGGTTCAGAAATTTGGGATCCTCAAATCCCGGGGGTTGCTTGACTTATACCAACTCATGTAGAGGATCATTAAGAAAAGCACTCTTAACATCCATTTTCTGTAATTTAAAATTATGATGAGAAGCATAAGCAAGAAGGATACGGATGGACTCATGGCGAGCCACGTGAGCATAGGTTTCACAGAAATCAATGCCTTCCACTTGATAGAATCCTTGAGCCACCAGCCTTGCCTTATTCCTTACAACAATGCCATTTTCACCTTGCTTGTTCTTGAAAATCCACTTTGTGTCGATAACATTGTGACACTCTTTGGGTTTCTCGACGAGCTTCCAAACTTTTTTGCGTTCGAAGTTATTCAGTTCTTCATGCATTGCAACCACCCAATCGGGATCTTCAAGAGCATCAAAGACCTTCTTTGGTTTAACCATGGATATATGTGCTTAATGATCACAGAATCTAGCAAGTTCTCTTCTAGTATACTTTCTTATTCTTAGATCACCTACAACCTTGTCAAGAGTGTGGCCCCTTAACTCAAGGTTCCGATCAGCGCAAGCTTTGCGACGAGCTTCAATTTCCTTATTTTTTCTTGAAGGAGTTGATTCAACATTTGGATCCTTGTCTTGTCCACTACCTTGTCCTTGAACTTGATATGAACTTATAACAGCAGACTTTTGCTGTTCTGGATCTTCAGGGCCGTATAATCCGCCCCTGGGTGGGGCCGGACTATCCGGCCTAGGAGATGCGCTCACAATTTCTTCTTCCTGATTGTCCCTGACATGACTTGGAGTGCCAGGGCCAGATAATCCGCCCCTTGGGGCCGGAGAATCCGGCCTGGGATTTTATGAACTTTCCTGCTCTTCTTGATTTCCCCTGGAGTGAGTTGTAGTGCCAGGGGCGGATAAGTCCGCCCCTTGGAGGGGGTGGAAAGTCCGGCCTGGGACTACCATTTTGCCCAGAAGACAGATGATCTTCAGGAGGTTGTGGTGTTGGTGCAGAAGTTTCTCCAGCAGTAAGGGCTTGTTGATCTTGTGTAGATGAGGGCTACACTTGAGTGGAGCATTGTCCTTCCCGATCCGCCACAAGGGTTTCCTCAATGGGGTGGGAAAATCCCATGCCCATTCTTCTTATGGCATATTGGGGTATTTCAACATCTGCATCACAAACATCAACTTGCCCCACATGGGAGCCATCATTTTCATCGAATTCCACACTAAAATATTCTACAACAATTTCTGAGAGCTTGTTGTAGACTCTATAAGTGTGGGATTCAGCACCGTAACCAACAAAAATACCTTCTAAAGCCTTAGACTCAAATTTAGACAAGCGAACTCCTTTGATGAGAAAGAAACACTTACAACCAAATACTCGGAAATATGATATGTTGGGCTTGTTATCGGTAAGTATTTCATAAGGTGTTTTGTCCAACATCTTGCGGAGGTAGAGAGGATTTGATGAGTGACAAGCGGTAGATATGGCTTCAGCCCAAAAATTGTATGGTGACTTGAATTCAGCCAACATTGATCTCGCCATATCCATCAAAGTGCGGTTCTTCCTCTCGGCTACACCATTTTGTTGAGGCGTGTACGCAGCGGAATATTGATACCTTATCCCCTCTTCACTTAGAAATTCATTTAATGTGTAGTTCTTGAACTCGGAGCCATTGTCACTTGATATGTCGGAAATGTATCTATAATTTTTGATGTTCCATGCTTGTTTAGTATCTACTTTGCTTTGCTTTGTCTACACTTTGAGGTGTTTTTATATGTTTTATGGTACTAACCTATTAACAAGATGCCATTGTGCCAGTTGCCTGTTTTCTTCTGTTTTTGGTTCCAGAAAGGTAGAAAATCAATATTCTCGGAATTGGACGGGACAAAAGCCAAAGTCAATATTTTACCGTGGGGAACATGGAGCCAGAAGATGATACGGAGGAGGGCCTCAAGGGGCCACACCCCCTGGCCACGCGGGTGGGCCCACCCCGTGCCTAGGGGTGCAGCCACCTCGGGCACCCCCTCGGCCTCCCTCTTCGCCTATAAGAAGCCCCTGATGCCTAAACCCTAAGTACCCGATAAATATTCCACGAAACCGTCTGTAGCCTCCGCCACCATCATCCCTAGATCGGGGGATCTGAAGCTCTTCCCGGAACCTTGCCGGAGGGGATATCATCCCGGAGGCCTTCTTATTCATCATGCCAGCCTCCGGTATGACGTGTGAGTAGTTCCACCTTGGACTACGGGTCCATATAGTAGCCAGATGGTTGTATCTCCTCTTGTGTGCTTTCATGTCTAGTTCTTTTGAGATCCGTTCATGATCAAGTTCTCATCTATTTGTAATCATGCATGTTGTGTTTGCGGGGATCCGGTGGATTTTGAGATTACTATGTCAGATTTATTAATGGTTTTGTCTTATATTGATTCTATCATGTCTGTGTTGTTTGTGATCCTGCATGCTCTCCATTGTTAGTAGCTATCTTGGCCAAGTAGTTGCTAGTGACTCCAAGAGGGGTATTTATGCTCGATAGTGGGTTCATGCCTCTATTTAATCTAAGGGAAGTGACAGAAATCTCTAAGGTTGTAGATGTGTTGTTGCCACTAGGGAGAAAACAACGGTCTCTTTTTCATGGAACAAGTGGATTGTTTACCTTACACACTTTGCTTAAAGCAGTTGTCTGTTGCTTGCAACTTAATACTGTAGGGGGTTCGGATGATAACCCAAAGGTGTACTTCTAGTCATAGATGCGGTTGGATGGCGGTTTATATATCTTTTTGTATTGCCCAATCGAATCTCATAGGATCATGATGTCTAGTATTGCATTGTTATGCCTTGTTCAGTCCTGTCAATTGCCCTGCTGTAATTTGTTTACCCAGCATGCCATGTTTGTTTATCTAAGGAGAACACCTCTAGTGAACTATGGACCCCGGTCCAATCTTTACCATTGATACATCTTCCACTCTTACTGTTTACTTTCTACAAACCACTATTACCTTCCACACCATACAGTTAATCCTTTGTTACAACAACCGGTGAGATTGACAACCTCACTGTTCGTTCGGGCAAAGTCTTGAGTTTGTGTTGTGCAGGTCTCCAAGTTGCTAGCAACACCTTTGAGATGTTTCCTTCCTCCTACTGGTTCGATAACCTCGGTTTCTTACTGAGGGAAGACTTGTTGCTGTGCTCTTCACACCTTGCTCTTGGGGTTTCCTGACGAAGCGCTTTCCGGCGCCATCAACAAGTTTTTTGGCGCCATTGCCGGGGAACAAAGAAGAAGAAACTCCCACGTCAACAAAGCGCCAACATCACTTCTTATTTCCAATATGGGGACATTATGTTGACGCTGAACCTCATTAGCAAAGTCAATGACAGTTCTTTGAGTCTCACTCTTTAGCTTGAAGAAATATATCCAAGTGTATCTTGAGTAATCATCGACAATCACCAAGCAATATTTCTTCCCACCGAATCTAGCATGATATGGAGGATCAAATAAGTCCACATGAAGTAATTCCAAGATCCTCTTTGAGGAAACAATAGTTTTCCTCTTGTGGGGTGAGTCATGCATGTTGCCTTCAACACAAGCCTTGCAAACACGATCTTTGGCAAAAAAAACATTGTCTTTTAGTCCAAGGATGTGGCCACCCTTGTGAAGACTTTGCAAAGTTACTCATGTTGACATGGGATAGACGGCGATGCCATAACCAGCCCACGTCAGCCTTTCCGAATAAGCACATCGGACCCGCAGTGGTTTTCCCCAAAAATTCCACCACATATAGGTCATTTTCGACGTACCCAACAAAAGCAACCTTTAGAGACTTGCTCCACAAGAGTACCACTAAATCACCATCAATTAAAACAGCAAAGCCCATCTTACCAAGGGCACGAACAGAAAGTAAATTGTAACCGAGGGTCTCAACAAGCATGACGTCCACGAGAGAGATATCGTGGGCAACCACAACCTTGCCAAGACCCAATACCTCAGATTTAGACTTATCACGATAGGAGACTGTAATATGATCATGATTGGGTCTCATCTCCATGATGATCTCTTTTCTTCCGGTCATATGACTAGTGCACCCACTGTCCAGCACCCATTTAAACCCACCGGAAGCATAGCCCTGCAAGAGAATTACTTCTTGGTTTTAGGTACCCATTTCTCAATGGGTCCTCTCATGTTAGTAACAAGGGTCTTTGGAACCCAAATATACCAAGAAACATATTCATCAAAAGGACGAACATAATTTTCATAGAAATCACCATAGTAATCACAAAATAGTTCATAATTAGGATTGTTAGACCCTGCAAAACCAATATGGTCAGTTTTGTCTTTTGTGATGTTCTTCTCAACGGTGCTTGTCTTTGCTTGTTCACTCTTGGTCTTCTTCTTCTTGTTCTTCTTCTTCTTGGACTTGGAGACATAGCCAAGTCCCTCTTTTCCAATATTTGATCTTTGCTTGCCAAGAATATCATCAAGAACACCTTACCTTTGGGAGTGGAGTCTTTGACAATCTCATCTTCCACCCTAGCATTTTCATTGTGAATATATGTTGATTTAGATGTGCTAGGAACATCATATTTGGTCAATCGAATTTGGAGCTGATCATGCGACTCATTGAGAATAGACAATTCACTTTTCAAAGACTTATGAGCAATGTCAAGTTTCTCCAATTCCTCGGAGAGTCTAGCATGAGCAGCCCCAAAATCAACCTTTTCTTTCTTTAGTTTCTTTGCTTTGGCTACTGCATTGTCACGTTCCTTAACAAGCTTTGTCACAACTTCTTCATGTGACTCCACAATAGACTCAAGTATCTCTTCAAGAGAAACACGAGCCTCTTCCTCTTCTTCTAGAGCATCTTTTAAGGATGCAATTTCCATTGCATCCTCCCTTTCAATCCTGCCCATTTCTTCAAGTAGCACTTCATTTTGGGCCAGCTAGTCCATGAGAGCTTCAAAATGTATTTTGTGCTCACCTTTCAAGTTAGTGATAAAATATTCCAAAGCAATAATTTCTTCTTTAACCTTAAGACTAGTAGGATCATCCATGTCAATCATAGCCTTAGGAAAAGAAGTGTTAGAAGATGATACCTCAGAACCTCTTTCCATGAGACAAGTAGCATTCTTGTTGATAACGTTTTTGTTCGGAGAGTCAAAGAGAGATGTTGGTGTAGATGTGGTGACTATAGCAGCCACCTCTCGAGAGCTATCATCCTCGTCTTCATCTTTGCTTCCCGAAGTATACTCCTCTTGAGCCACTAAGACTATATTTGGTTGCTTCTTGAATGGAGCACTCTTCTTCACAAATTGCTTCTTTCGTGGAGCCTTTGACTTCTCTTTGAGAATGAGTCTTCCTCCATTATCTTCTCTACTTTTATAAGGACACTCAGCTACAAAGTGCAGCCGGTCTCCACAATTGAAACATGTTCTTAGCTTGGGAACGTTCTCCATTCTTCCATTTGCTCCACTCTTGCGTTCTAGTTCAGATTTGGCTTTGGCTGGATCCTTCCAAAAGTTTCTAGCATAGAAGGCCATGTATTTTCCATGAGCTCTTTTTACATCCTCGGGACAGTCCATATCTTCTATGTAATATTCATCTTGATCAGCCACACTTGTCTTCAAGGCCATGTGGACCCCCTTTTGCATCCCAATGGCTCGTGCACGTGCATCTTTGGCATTCTTGGCAGCCACTTTGAAAGTTGTCATTTCTTGCATTACCTCATTGGATGTCATTAGGTGGTAGTTATGCCTTCCTTGGAGACTCTTCAAATATGTGGGCTCAAAAGGCATAAGAGCACTAGCATATTTTCTCTTGATCCAAGCATCATCAACATGAGAGGCACCATGATTTCTGGAAGTGGTGGCTATTGACTTGAGCCGCCTATACATGTCCTCGTGGTCTTCTCCATCCAACATATAGAACCCTTCAGCTTGATTACTCAAAGCATCATACCTATTTCTTCTCATGCTTTCATTTCCAATGAAGAGATCGGTGAGGGCATCCCAAGCTTCCTTAGCTGTGTTGAGATGCTATATGTGTGGCATGTATTTGGTACCCACACCAAGTTGAATCATGTGTAGAGTCGTTGCATTGAGTTGACTGTCTACAACCTCTCTTCTTGTTATATTGTTTGGATCTCCAACATGAAGACAATTCTCTATGATTTTCCCCAACTCAATGGAGGAGCTGCACACATGAGACTTCATCAAAAATTGCAATTGATTAAAAGTAGATGTTGAAAGTTTGGGTGGATCACCCCTATTATGTATATGATGGTGTGGGATAGGTGGATCAGGTGAATACACATGGGAAACCTCATTGTATCCTTCCTTACAACTATCCTTTTTCGAGGATGAGCTCTTACTAGTGCTATCACCAACCACCTCGTTCTCTTTGGAATCGGTTTTACCTGTTTCCTTGGATTGCGGAGTGGTAGCCTCAAAGGTAGATGGAGGTGTGCCGCGGATGGGGAGAGACGCATTATCATTTGACGCATCTCTTTCATCTTAGCCTCCATAGAACTAATCAAGGTTGTTTCCAACATCTTGAGATTGTTCGTGGTGACTACTTCTGGAGCATCACTCTCATCTCCCTTGGAACCCATACTTCTCTTAGGCGGTTAAGGCTGAATTAAGAGACGGGGCTCTGATACCAATTGAAATGGATCGTATAGGCACCTATAGGGGGGTGAATAGGTGCTACTCAATTTTTAGTTCTTTTTCAATTTTAGGCTTGATACAAAGTAAATTCTCTAGATATGCAAGTACGAGAATTTCCCTATATGCAACCCTATCTACTAAACACGTAAAGAGAGGAGCGAGGAAACCGTAGTGGAGCATGCGGAGACACAGAGATTTGTTTTACCGCACTTCCTTCCTTGTTAATGGAAGTTCATCTACGTTAGAGGGGTGGGCGGTTCTAATACCACCACGCCATAATAGGCCTCACCCTATTCTCCGATGGATCTCGCCACGAAAGGTCTGATCCACCTTCTCCAATATTGGTACCTTCGAGGCGGGAACCGGTGCCTTTACAACTCTAGCATGGCACACATCCAAAACCGAATTGGAGGCTCCCGTAATGACGACAAGCTGTCACAAGAACAAGGATTATCAATATAATCAACGCAAGGATCTAGATATTTGCAAGAAATACTAGATCGAAGATTCTCCAAATGAATGGAGAGGAGATGAAGCACTTGATTGCAGTTGGTGAAGATCAAGCCCTCCTCCTTCGATTCCCAAAGGGATGGGGCCTTTGGGTGGATGAAGGTGGAGATCTCTTGGATGGAACTTGAGGAGCAGATCTTGTCTTTTTCGAATGAACCAAGAGTTCTGGCAGGATGGGGATGATGGGTTTAAATACCCCTGCCAAGAACTGGCCGTTGGAGAAGTTTGGGGGTGGATTATCCGCCCCCCACTAGGGGCAGACTATCTGCCCTGGGGGAAAGATCCACCCCCTGGACGGAAAGTCTAGGGGAAAATCCGCCCCCCCCCCCACACACACACACAGTGGGTCGTGCCGAGCTGGACTTGGTGAAGATCCTCGAGGGGGCGGATTATCCGCCACCCTCAAGGGGCGACCTATCCGCTCCTGGGGAAAAATCCACCCCAGAGAAGGAAAGTCCAGGGGATATTCCGCCCCCCACACAAATTGACACGCCTTGACGATCTTTGTAAAATTCCTGCGGGGGCGAACTATCCGGCCCCCATGAGGGGCGGATTATCTGGCTTGGGAAAAAACTCCGTCCCTGGCCGGAAAATCCGGGAGATATTCCGCCCCCATACAGTGGGTCGTGACCTTGCACCCTTTTGAGATTGGGGAGGGGCAAATTATTTGGCCCCTAGAAGGGGCGGATTATCCCCCCCCCCCTACCAAAGACACTTTAAAGCTCATTTTCAAGGTAAAGATTTGCAGCACTTCAATACACATTAAATAATCCTTGGTATTGTTATCTAACACATAAAACACTAGGGATCATGAAATGTTATTTCAAGCTCTCGCACACTTTCTTTTTTATATGCATGACATCAAAGCTATGATCCATACCGAGGATCTTCTAGTACGGAAAGTCCCAAAACATGGACCTCATTTTCCATACCGTTGTGGGGCGTGCTAGCGCGTTTTGCTTCCTCGCGTTCCATGAAGTACCGTTGAATACGGGGCCTGAGCGGGAAGTACCATATAACTTTTAGAGGAGCTTTTCTATTCCCTCTCTTGTATCAAGGTTCGCCGCACACTGGGAATGTGGTCTTGTCCTTGTGCTCGTTCCGATAAATCACACAGTCAATAATGCAGACGTGGTATTTCTCATGCGGTAAATCGAGAGGGAACACGACTTTCTTGGCGTCATGTAGGCAACCGGGGAACATGTTATCTTCAGGAAAGCGCTTCTTCAAGTATCATAAGAGATCGTCCACGCCTATGTCAAACCATCTGTGTTTTGTCTTCATCCCCAGTAGATCGAGAGTTACTCTCAGGCGGCTCTCCTCCATCCCGCAACCTACATCGTACAACGAAGTTCTCGAGTCTACCTCCAGTTGATCCATCTTAGACTTCCATCTACCGGCGAATCTGGGGTCGGTCGATGCGTTGCAGAGAATAATTTCTTGAACATGAGGGTCATGCACGGCCGCGGTTAGCGCGGTACTCCTACTAATGTCCTCGTCTTCCGCATGTACTTCTTCCTGACCTTCTTCATCACCACCGTTGTCATGTGCGACATCCCGATCTTCCTCCTCGTCTTAATTTTCGTGTTGACCGGCATCCTCTTCCTCATGGTCATCATTATCATCATCACCCATCCACTGAGTGTGGCCCTCCATGAAACTATACCTGAGCAGGTGCTGATTCACTATGCCTGAGAAGGGGTTGAACAATGACGATAGTTTTCATCTTTGACATAGACAACTTATTTCCATGCGGTTATTTTGATACATGTCAGCCATCGCATGTTGCATGTATCTATCCATGACGCTTTCCTTCATATTGATGACCATCGTCGCTTGCACGATAAGAGAATTGATTAGAACCATCTTCTCGGCTTTCACAAAAAAATTCGGCATGACCTTTTGCTAAAAATGGTCATGCGGAGTGCCAGAAATTCGCCCGAATGGAAGTTAATCGACATTCCGGTGAAACATTGGCAACTCATTGTACCTCCACATCAAAAAAATGTAAAATGGTTCACATATGCATGCAACCGCTTTTAACCATAAAAAGTGGCATGAACTCATGCGCATATTCCACCCACATTATATACCTATTAGTTGACGCGAGCTCCAAGAGCACCGAAGAGACACCACACGTCGACCGAAGAGAGTGTGTGTTGCGGAGATAGATCCGGATCTAGAACTTGCAAGCTAGCTACTATGGATGGGGAGAAGTGGGGAAACAAGATTTGTTCAAATATATCAATTTTGGTTGGTTGAATTAGCTAAAATGGCTGGGAGAAGTGGGGGAATAAGCTTTCAAAGCTTTGGGTCGAGTTGCCATGAAAAGTGAGTTAGAGAGTGCGTGAGAAGTAGTAGTAGGTGGCTGATTCGCGACAATGTAAAGCCCAAATTATCCTGGAAAACAAACGGCCCACGGGTAGATGGAGGAACATACCCCCCCGGCAAACAGGGACCACGGTCGCCGGTGCTAATTTCACATCGCCGGCAAACACGGGTGACAGGTGCCGGCGGTAAATTGTGGGCCCGGGTGGCCTTATCGCCGACAAACACGGCCCAGGTTCGCCGGTGGTAATAGGCCCTGGCCCCGGCAAATAGGGTAGTATTTCGCAGGCTCTAAAGGGCGGCCCATCCAGGCGCACGCGGCCTACCACAGTCTCGGCGCGCGCGACGCCTGTTCCCGTGGTATATGGGCTAGCCTCGGCGAACCTAGTATACATTTGCCGGCGGTAACGCGAGGAAGTCCTGAAAGGCCTTACCACCGGGGACCCCGAGTCCACTTTGCCGGCAGTAAGGAATCCGGCTATAAGGTTTTCTCTACTAGTGGGATGTCAGGGGCGGGCTCTCGCCCCTCCTGCAGCGGGGACCTTTGTCCTATCTTGACGTTCGACCCTAGACGATGCCACGCTAGCCGGATGTGAGGACCAGAATTTAACCTCCAGACCTCCTGTGCATCTCGTCAATCCCAAGATCAAGTTGACGACACAGTGAAATGAATACCATTGCATAACGTTCAAAAAGTAATTATTACAAAGTTTTAATAGTAATGGCCACATAGTATAATGTCTTGTGACATTTATTACAACCAGAAACACAACAGGAATAAAATGCGTAGCGACTCCATCTCAGCCACAGGAAGTCGATGTAGTCCACAAGGCCTCACTCATCAGCGTCATCATAGTAGTCGTAGTCCTCCCCTTCATAGTATTCTGAATTTCAACAAAAGTATTGCCATGAGTACATAGAGTACTCAACATACCCCTTATGCAAAACCTGATATAACTACATGTGGCTTTATGTGGAGGTCATATGGTTCTTTTGCATAAAAGCCAATTTTATTTGCAACTCATAGTAGTTTTGATAAAAGAAGGTTTTGACGAAAACATTTTTTATCATCAATGTGGTGTTTCTCATCATTGTGGTTGTCCTCGAAAACTCACCTACTTCATCAGATTCCAAGAAAAGGATAGAGGCAAAGAGGGAAGTAGCAAGACAGGTTCATGTATCCTGTATGTCAAGAAGGATTCATGTGTTGTCCATGACCGTGGACACGGCTATTCAAATAGTTTTAACTCTGCAGAGGTTGTACACTTTTCCCACATGACACAACCCCGTCTTGTTGCCCACCAGTGGCCACTGGTTTAGTACACACCATTTGGTGTACCGGCAGATCGGGATCGTGACAAGGTCTTTTAGCTATATCCCCCGAAAATGTGACGAGCCCACCGGGTCTGGCGCACAGAACTGAGAGTATGTCCCCAAACCGGTCCCCCCATCTGTGCCGAAGGCTCCCCCGTAGGCAGACACCTCATCAGCGGTACGGCGACATCGACACCTAAGGCTGACTAACCTACTTAACCAAGCCAGTGCCCATTAAAGCATGTGGTTGTACGGTGGTCACAATATTCAAATCCAAGACTTATTAGGCCCTCATGCGGCATGGACGACGGATTGCTCCCTCCATATAGTGAAGGGTAGCCAATCGCAATTTCCCTTGATCCAGATGTCGCCTGCGCCAGTGTTTAGACGGTAAGTTTCACCCAGAGTAGAATAGAATAGAAGGAAGCAACAACGGCTAGCTCAGCGAGCTCAACAAGTTTCAAAAGTGTATATCTGACCCGAGGGTCATCCAATTCATCCGAAGGGGGAAGATCAAGGATCCTAAATATTATTGAGCATGGCTAAGCAATCTACTCTAACAGGATTACTACATAATCTCTACTCAGGGTAGTATATGGCAACAGATGTATCAAGGTATGTGTGTAACCAAAATAGCAGTAATATTTGTAAAACAATAAATAACATGCACTTGTAAAACATAGGATAATTATGAAAGGGGCATGCCTTCGTTGTTGTTGCTGTATTGCTCTTCCTCGTAGTCTTGCACTAGTGGAAACGAGGCCTTTTGTTGATCCTGGAAAAGGGCTTTAACACCGGTTCTTCTACGAACCGGTGTTAAAGGGGGACGTACCAGCGTGGCCCGTGCGGCAAAAAGGAGACCCCCCCCTTTAACACTGGTTCGTGCCACGAACCGGTGTTAAAGGACCCTGCACCAGTGGCCCGTGCAGCCCCCCCCCCTTTAACACCGGTTCGTGGCTTGAACCGGTGTTAAAGGGGGGGCTATATAAGACACCGCAGCCCACACCCGACTCTTCCATTTTTTCACTATCTCATTTTGGAGCCTAGCAAGAGGGTGTGAAGAGTGCTAGTTTGTGTTTTTTTCATATGCACAAGAGGTGTTCGGTGAAATGCCCGAGAGCTCAAAATAAGTTTTCTCGTTGCTCTTTCCTTCTCGGTCGAGGTCGGCAACTATCCTTTCATGTGTCATTGATGTACTATATATATAAATGGTCATCTCCCTATTAATTTTTGATATATACTATATATTAATGCAGATGAACCGGCAATGGATGTACGGTGACCGCCGCACTTCCGAGTACATTACGGGCCTCCAAAATTTCATCGTTGTGGCTAATGCAAACCATGGTCACAATGGTTTTATGTGATGTCCATGTGTTCACTATCAGAACAAGAAAGACTACTCAAATACCATAACCATTCACGCCCACCTGCTTCGATCCGGTTTCATGCCCAGCTATAATTGTTGGACCAAGCACGGAGAAAAAGGGGTTGTGATGGAAGACAACGAAGAAGAAGAGGATGATGACAACTATCATAATATGTATCCTGAATATGATGATACTGCAACGGGGGTAGATAATGAAGATCAAGAGGCAGCAGATGGGCCCGCTAATGATGATCTTTGTCGGTCCATTACTGATGCAAAGGAAGAATGTGAAACTGAAAAGGAGAAGGAGAAGCTGGAGCAGATGTTAAAGGATCACAAAACATTGTTGTATCCAACTTGCGAAGATGGCCACAAAAAGCTAGGTACCACACTGGATTTGCTGCAATGGAAGGCAGAGAACGGTGTGACTGACAGCACATTTTCAAAGTTGTTGGTAAAAATGAAGAATCTTCTTCCAAGAAATAATGAGTTGCCCGACAGTACATACCAAGCAAAGAAGGTTGTCTGCCCTCTAGGATTAGACGTGCACAAGATACATGCCTGCATTAATGACTGCATCCTCTACCGTGGTGAGAAGTACGAGAATTTGGATGCATGCCCGGTATGCACTGCACTGCGGTATAAGATCAGACGAGACGATCCTGGCGATGTTGAGGGCGAGGCCCCTAGGAAGAAGGTTCCTGCCAAGGTTATGTGGGATGCTCCTACAATACCACGGTTAAAACGTCTCTTCAGAAATAAAGAGCATGAAAAGTTGTTGCGATGGCACATGGAAGACCGTAAGAAAGACGCGATGTTGAGACACCCCGCTGATGGGTCACAGTGGAGAAAAGTCGAGAGAGAGTACCCGTACTTCGCACGTGATGCAAGGAACATAAGGTTTGGTCTAAGTACAGATGGCATGAATCCTTTTGGTGAGAAGAGCTGCAGTCACAGCACCTGGCCTGTGACTCTATGTATCTTCCTCCTTGGTTGTGTATGAAGAGAAAGTTCATTATGATGCCAGTGCTCATCCAAGGCCCGAGGCAACCCGGCAACGATATTGATGTGTACCTAAGGCCATTAGTTGAAGAAATTTTACAGTTGTGGGCCAAACCAGGTGTACGTATGTGGGATGAGCACAAAGGGGAGCCATTTGACCTACGAGCATTGCTTTTCGTAACGATCAATGATTGGCCTGCTCTTAGTAACTTTCAGGGCAGACAAACAAGGGATACAATGCATGCACACACTGTTTAGATGAGAATGAAAGTGTATATTTGGATAAATGTAAGAAGGTTGTGTACCTAGGGTATCGCCGATTTCTTCCGAACCTGCATCCAGTAAGAAAGAAAGGCAAGCATTTCAAATGTCTGGCAGAACCCCGGAGGAAGCTGGTCCTCCGTACCGGTGAGGAGGTATTTGGTATGGTCAAGGACCTAGAAGTAATCTTTGGAAAAGGTCCTGGCAGTCTATCTGTTCCGAATGACGATGCCGGACACGCGCCCATGTGGAAGAAGCAATCTATATTTTGGGACCTACTCTATTGGAAAGTCTTAGAGGTCCGCTCTTCAATCGACGTGATGCACATGACGAAGAATGTTTGCGTGAACCTGCTAGTCTTCCTAGGAGTGTATGGGAAGACAAAAGATACACCGGAAGCACGGCAGGACCAGCAACGTCTGAAAGACCCTGAAGAGCCTATGCATCCTGAGAACGAGAAGGGTAAACGATGCCACTTAACTCCTGCCAGCTATGCTCTTACCAAAGCAGAGAAGGAAATCTTTTTTGAATGTCTGAGCAGTATCAAGGTACCGTCTGGCTTCTCGTCGAATATAAAGGGAATAATAAATATGGCAGAGAAAAAATTCCAAAACCTGAAGTCTCATGACTTCCACGTGATTATGACACAATTGCTTCCGATTGCATTGAGGGGGCTTCTACCTGAAAATGTTTGAGTACCCATTGTGAAGCTATGTGCATTCCTCAATGCAATATCTCAGAAGGTAATCGATCCAGAAAGCCTACCAGGGTTACATACAGATGTGGCCCAATGTCTTGTTAGCTTTGAGTTGGTGTTCCCACCATCCTTCTTCAATATTATGACGCATCTCCTGGTTCACCTAGTAGAAGAGATTGCCATTCTCGGTCCTGTATTTCTACACAATATGTTCCCCTTTGAGAGGTACATGGGATTCTTAAAGAAATATGTTCATAACCGTGCTAGGCCAGAAGGAAGCATCTCCAAGGGCTATGTAACAGAGGAGGTCATTGAGTTCTGTGTTGATTTTATTCCTGACCTTAAGGCGATTAGGGTTCCAGAATCACGACATGAGGGGAAACTGCGTGGAAAAGGCACCGTAGGATGTAAAGCAATGATATGTAGGGACAGGCATTCTCTCAATCAAGCACACTACACGGTTTTACAAAGATCTATCTTGGTTGCCCCGTATATCAATGAACACAAGAATTTAATACGCCTTAAACACCCGGGGCAGTCTGATGAATGGATTATAAGTGAACACATGGCGAGTTTTGGCGGCTGGCTGCAAAGACTTCTCACAAATAACACCACTGTTGGGGATCAGCTGTACTTGTTGGCCAGGACACCATCTTTGACTGTATGTACTTTCCAAGGGTACGGGATAAATGGGAATACATTTTACACGATAGGCCAAGATAAAAAGAGCACCAACCAAAATAGTGGTGTCCGCTTCGATGCAGCAGAAGACAATGGGCAAAAGACCACGTATTATGGGTTCATAGAGGAGATATGGGAACTTGACTATGGACCTAATTTTAAGGTCCCCTTGTTTCGATGCAAATGGGTCAAGCTAACAGGAGGAGGGGTTGAGGTAGACAAGAAGTACGGAATGACAACGGTGGATCTCAACAATCTTATGAAGGTAGACAAGAACTTAGACGAACCATTCGTCCTAGCCAATGATGTGGCTCAGGTTTTCTATGTGAAGTACATGTCCTCCAAACCAAAAAAAAGAAAAAATATGCAAATGAATACATCATATGATGAGCCAAAGCGTCACATCGTTCTTTCGGGGAAAAGAAACATCGTGGGAATCGAGGACAAGACAGACATGTCAGAAGATTATAATAAGTTTGATGAAATTCCGCCCTTCATAGTGAAAACTGACCCAAGCATTCCGTTAATTAAAGAAGATGCTCCATGGTTACGTCTGAAGCGATCATAAGGAAGGACATATGCCAAGAAGTTCATGCTCATATTATGTAACTCTATTTCATGTCTTTCACGGTTTGTGGATTGACCGGGACTATATATAGGGGGGCCTTTAGTCCCGGTTTTGCAGTCTCGGTTTTTAATATTAATAAATGTCTTGAGTGTTAGTCCTGTTTTGTGGCTGGACCGGGACTATGAAGAAGTTATCCCGATTCGTACTTACCATTAAGATCTGATCTCCAAACGCGCGCGGTCACATATTAGGGAGTGCCTCTATGACCAGTTTCTTGGAGATGCCGGAGGACTGGGATCCGGCGGCATCTCCCTGAAACTGGTCGTAGTGGTGTCCCTTCTCTCGAAAACCATCTTGCAACTTGTAACTTCTCTAACTAGATCAATACGCCTGGGAGCTAACTAATTTCACATATTAGGGAGTGCCTCTATGACCAGTTTCTCGGAGATGCCGGAGGACTGGGCTCCGTTGGCATCTCCCTGAAACTTGCCGTAGTGGTGTCCCTGCTCTCGAAAACCATATTGGAGATGCCTCAAACTGGCTGGAGGACTGGACTCACAAGGATGCCTATTTATAGTACAAGCAGCTCGGCATAGCGTCGACACTTACGAAATAATGTCGACACTCACCCCTATTATTAGTGCTGACTCATGTTTTGTCCCGGTTGGTGTCTCCAACCAGGACTAAAGGTTCATCTTTAGTACCGGTTGGTGTCTCCAACCGGGACTAAAGGTTCATCTTTAGTCTCGGTTGGTGACACCATCCGGGACAAGGTACACACCCCACGACATAATGTCGACACTCACCCCTATCATTAGTGCTGCCTGGCCCAGCCTGCTGAAATCCCTCCAACCATCCCATTTTTAGAACAATGTCATATTTCTTCTGTTAACAGTATACGTATTAAATGAGCCATTTTTCTTCCTTCTATTTCTTCCCTCCATTTTTCTTCCCGCCATTTTTTCCCGCCATTTTTCTTCCTGCCATTTTTTCCCGCCATTTTTCTTCCCGCCAGTTCTTCCCGCCAGTTCTTCCCTCCAGTTCTTCCCACCAGTTCTTCACTATATATATGTAGGGTTGGCCTCCATTGTCATTGCACATCTCTAGACTCATATCTGTAACCTCATCACTCTTTCCCATGGCTTCCACCGTAGCACTAACCCCCAGGGAGGCGGAGGCGCTTTGCGCCTCGAACTACCCCTGCCCGCCGGGCTACTGTGTCCCCGTCGGCTGGATGCTGAGCACCGGAGGCGTGCCGGTTCTTCCTGTCCCTCTAGGTGTGGCGCGGCGGATGGCCATCACGAACCACTACTACTTTGATCTCACGCCGGAGTAGCGGAGGAATCCCAGATGGCATCCCGACTATTTCCCTACTTGGGAAGCCTTCTTCGTGGATCGGCGTGAGAGGGCGCTCGCCAGGCACGAGGAGGATGGCCCACCTCCTCTGAACTTCAACGAGGCCGGCCGTCGGCTATGGTGGCGCGGTCAGACTCTCCAGAGGGTCATGGCCTATGACACTGCCGCCGACTCTAACCCTCGTCTGCGCTACCCTCAAGTCCAGCCCACGCGTACTCAGCCTTGAAGGTTCAATTACGACGACCCCAACGACGACAGCGATGACGGCGGCGGCGAGTACGACGACTACAGTGGCGAGTATTACAGGTGTAGGCAGGAGCATGACTGAATCACTCCAACATTCTGAAACAAGTTCGGCCGATTGTTACTTAATCTGGCCATGTATCTTAATTTTCAGTAGTGCTTTATGTAACTTACTATTAGTTGCATTCTGTATTTTAATTCCAGTTCTATTTCCTTCACAAAATGACCTATCTCATTCGAGGTTTCTTGGCTTTCGGGTCAAATGACCAATGTTATGGCTAGAATCAAGGCATAGTTTGTGATAATATGGCCATATTGTGCATACATGTGCATCATGGCATGGCAAACAATGTTGCAAGAAGAAGTTTTCCTTTTTATCGCACCAAAAAGGCATTTTCCATTTTCCGAGCATAAAAACGGACGGTTTTGTGAAGCAAACACCAAATGGCTAATTCAAAAAACCACCAACACATTTTACAAAAATACTAGACCACCTTATATGGACAATGTACCAACAGGGGGATCTGAAACCTTTCCGTCCACCTCTGGTGAAAAAGACAAATTCCTGCCAAATCGGTAGGAAGTGGGTCAGATATGAACTACAGGTACATGATACGATGCTCATGATTTTTTACAAAAATCATTTTTAGGTTCAAAATATGCTATTTTATCAAAAATCCAATGCAAGTTGAGCGAGGCTTGGCCCCGAGCTAAGAATCTTCATGCCCGTTGTTCGACAAAGTTTGACGATAGTTTAAAAAGGGGATAAAAAATAAAAAAAGATCGAAACAGTGCGAAACCTACGCGTGGTGTTATATTATGTGACATAGTTAGAAGGAAAAATATCAAACTTGGTATATTGATTATGTCTCAAAAAAAACCTTCACAAAATGACCTATCTCATTCGAGGTTTCTTGGCTTTCAGGTCAAATGACCAATGTTATGGCTAGAATCAAGGCATAGTTTGTGATAATATGGCCATATTGTGCATACATATGCATCATGGCATGGCAAACAATGTTGCAAGAGGAAGTTTTCTTTTTTATCACACCAAAAAGGCATTTTCCATTTTCTGAGCATAAAAACGGATGGTTTTGTGAAGCAACCACCAAATGGCTAATTCAAAAAACCACCAACACATTTTACAAAAATACTAGACCACCTTATATGGACAATGTACCAACAGGGGGATCTGAAACCTTTCCGTCCATCTCTGGTGAAAAGGACAAATTCCTGTTGAATCGGTAGGAAGTGGGTCAGATATGAACTATAGGTACATGATACGATGCTCGTGATTTTTTACAAAAATCAGTTTTAGGGTCACAATATGCTATTTTATCAAAAATCCAATGCAAGTTGAGCGAGGCTTGGTCAGATTCAAGTGTATACAAAAGATGCGGCATTTAAATATCCAATCAATCCAAAAATGTTAATACAAAAGATGCGGCATTAAAATATGATTTGCTCTAATAAAATAGGGTTAGATTCCTTTTTAGATGCTTAATACTTCTTATGTTCAAAGTTTTAGGATTTGACAATTTATTTTTGTTTGAATTGAATAATCAAAATTTATATGTAAGTGTTTTAATCATTTTGAAAATTTTCATCTAAAGTAAATATAAAATTTTTTACATGAATGGATAGATATTATTTTTCTGAAAATTATGATATATTATTCATATTTTTCTGAGTTGAAATGAATAAGATATGAATTTTCTAAATTCATATCCTATTTTATGAATTAAAAATGCCCCCACCCCTTTAATGCATGAAATAAATGAACCCCCCCCCTTTAACACCGGTTCCAGCAACGAACCGGTGTTAAAGGGGGGTGCATTTATTCTGTTTCGTGCGTGCACACCCTCCCCCCCTTTAATACCGGTTCGTGGATGGAACCGGTGTTAAAGGGGGGAGTGCGCGCGCGAAACGAATTCCCCCCCCCCCTTTAACACCGGTTACAGCCACGAACCGGTGTTAAAGGGGGGTATTAAATGCAGCCCCTTCCCTCTTCCTCTTCCCCCAGCGAGATCGATCGAAACAGAGGGAAGAAGCAGAGCTCGCGCCGTCGCCGTCGCCATCCACACCTGCCGTCCGCCGCCGCCTCCGTCCACGCCGCCGCGTCCGCCCTCGTCGTCCGCCTCCGCGTCCGCGCGTCCACGCCGCCGCGCCCACCCTGCTGTCTACTGCCGCATACGTCCATAGAGCATGTCCACTCGCCGTCGCCGTCCTGTCGTCCGCCGCCGCGTCCTCCCTCGCCGCCTCACTGTCCTCGCCACCTCGTCGTCGCGCCGCCCCGACCGCGCTCGCCACTGCCCTCGCCGCCTCACTGCCCCGACCAGCACCTCGATCGGTATATATGTTTGTATATATATGTTTTATTTGTTTTAATTATTTGTATGTTTTATATGTATATAAATGGTGCATATATGTATATATTGTATGTATTATACGTATTTTGTTTTATATTGTATGTTTGTATATATATAAATGGTGCATATATGTATATATTGTATATATAAATGTATATAAAGGAGAGCGTCGTCGCCGCGCGTGCCCTCGTCGGCCGCCAAGGCCAACTCGGAGCCGCCACCACCACCGTGCGCGCCAACACCCACCGCCACCGCCACCGCGCGCGCCAACACCGAAGCCTCCGCCAACTCGGAGCCGCCGCCGCCAACCCCGCGTCCACAACCGCTGCCACCGACCCCGTTCGCGAGTTGCCGCCACCGGCGGTGAGAGCTTATTTGTGTGTATATTGGTGTATATTGGATAAATTAGTGTATATTGTGTGTATATTGGATATTGATGTTATTTGTGTGTATATTGGATAAATGTTGCATATATGTATATATATTGTTGTGTATGAATAATTTTATTTGTGTGTAATTGCATATATATTGTTGCATATATGTTGTATATATTGTTGCATATATATTGTTGCATATATGTTGTATATAATGTTGCATGTATTAGTTTAGGGTTTATTTAGTTTAGGGTTATTAGTTTAATTAGGGTTTATTTAGTTTAGGGTCGTCACCTCGCTGCTCTGCAAGCGCCGCCGCTGGCCGTCGTCGTTAACGTCGCTCCGGTGACCCCTAGGTAGTGGCGCCGCCCGTTTTAGGTAGGCCGCATCACGCTGAGGCGAACCCGCTACCTCGCGCGCCCTAGGTTGCTCTCCAGCGCCGCCAGCCGCCGCTTTCTGGAGCATCCTCCGGTCAGCCACTGTAGCTAGCCCCTCTCATATGCATCCGGAATTTCTCCGAATTAGGGTTTGGACCCCTCGGAACTCGTTTAAAATGATGAAGCATCCTTAGGGTTTTAATTTCATTTGTGTATTTATTTGTGTATTTTTGTATCAATAATATGTATATTTGTGTATGAATCCAAGTCCACTTGAATGTTTACTCTCTTACTCTAGATAATATTATTGTTTTAGAAACTATGGATCCACTTAGTAGAAACCTTGAAGAAGAAGAAATAATGGAGAACATTATCGATGAGGACACCTCACAATATCTGAACTTGGAGGGACATGATGACACTCAAGTAGTCATGGAGAAGATGAAGACTCCGGTGAACGCAATTTAATGATTACAAAGTTTGGCGAGGTATATGCATTGATTAAGCCTCTGCTGACTTCCACCAACAATCTTCTTCTACATGTATTAATTGACGCTTCTTTATTCTTTTAGCCCTCTTGATCGACCAGCCAGCAACCATCTTCTTCTACGAAAAAGAGCAAGCGAGGCGCGAGCCATCGGTTGAAAGATCATGCAAAGTTCACGATCGAAGCAGTCTATGTTGATGGCAGGCCGATGGAGCCCAAGAAGGCCGCAGACAAATTTGTACGTCAGGCTAGAGTTCTTGTTAGGGACCAAACCCCAATCATAATTGAATATTGGAATAAGCCAAAGAAGAGCGACGGTACCTTTGTCGATGAAAGATCCAAAGAAATGCTTTGGAATTCGTTGTTGGTAAATTTCACCATTCCGTCAGAGGAGGATGAAAACAACCCAGTTATAAAGGAAAAGGTCAAAGAGTGGACTCTAAAGAAGATGGCTGGCGCTTTCCGCAACTGGAAGACAAAATTGAACAAATTTGTCAAAGCTCGCGAGACTCCAAATTTCGAAGACTCATATTATGCGAAGATAAGACCTCACTGGCCCGAATTTGTGACATATAAAAAAGGTTCTATAGCTAAAAAGAGGTCAGAAACCAATACGCTAAATGCCCAGAAGAAGGAATATCACCAGAGGACGGGGTCAGGTGGCTACATATCTCAGAGGCCTAAGTGGGAGGAAGCTGAGAAGGCCCTGCGCGCTAGAGGGATCACACCCCAGACAGATGAGTGGGACCTACGTGCAAAGACTTGGTTCTATGGAATCAGGGCAAGGTTGGACCCAGAAACAGGATTGTGTATCTTCCCAACCCTCCTTGCCAAACCCGTCACTGAACTCATCACGGCATACGAGGAAACAGCCGCCAGGACCTTCCATCCCGACAGAGAGAATGACCAGCTCACACGAGCCATCGGTAAAAAAGAACACCCTGCACATGCACGAGGCACAGGGGGTATGATGTGGAAGGATGGGTTTGCCGAGTGGAGCGACTCTTACAGATGGTGCGGCAGAAAAGAAAAAGAGCGTACAGAGCGGATGACACAAATAGAACATGCACTTGTGGCACTGCAAGCGCAAGTGAATGCACAACAGAGCCATCAAGCTACCGGCCCATCTCAGCGGCACGAAGAGCCTGCATTGGAAGCTGCCGGCGGCCTAGACTCTATGCGGAAAAGCAGTATGGCTTCCACGGAGAACGTGCAGCCCACGCTTGAAATGGCGGGTCCTTGATACCCCGTGGATGAGATCACGGAGAGCGAACACGCTGAGTTGCATGTGATATTAATGGGCTTATCCATTAAGGTGGCTGTCGGCTATGCCTTACCTCCTGTAGCTGGTGGAACTTACCACTGCCGACCGATTCCAGATGGCTATGCTATTGTCGGGGTGGATGAGGTTGTGAAGGAATATGAGGAAGCACAGCTTGACCATGCTACAGGTGAAGGGGAAACTCAACTCAAATTTGTAGTGAAAACAACCATTTTTAGAAGAAGGAACACATCGTGCTTCCAAATTGGAGGCCACTGGCACCCCCGCCGTCTCCGCATCGTCAGCAGTCTGAGCCGCTTCAGCCATCTCCTGCGCGGCAGCCATCTCCGGTGCTTAAGCCATCTCTTGCGCGGCAGCCATCTCCGGCGCGCCAGCCATCTCCTGCCCGTCAGCCATCTCCGGTGCTTGAGCCATCTCCTCAGCGTAAGCGGAAGAGCACTGCCACGAAGAGTATCACTAGCACTGCCACAAAGAAATCCGCAGGAAACCTTATGCCAAAGAGTTCAAAAAACTACGTCCCGCAGCCTTCCGCCAAGCCATTGCCGGTATTACCATGGAATCGCAGCGACGAGGAGACCAATAGGATCTCGGAAGAAGAGGTAAAGAAATTCTTTGCACCTAGACAGGCCGAGCCAAAGGAGAAAATAGATCTGGCGGTGGTGGAGAAGTTTTACAAAAATCTTTCGAAACCTGAAACCCCACTTGTGCCGGACTACGAGTGCCAGATTTTGAAGGCAGATGCAAGGCGCCGTAGGGAGCCTGAAAGTAGCAGTCGTGCGGCACCCCAGAAAACAGTTCCCATGCTCGGAGAGCAGGAAAACCAATCATGCGCCCCGCTCCAAGTGTTCGACACACGGGACGCTCCTCCCGTAAATGATTACGAGGCAGAGCTACAAAGAAAGGCCAATGAGATGGGGATGACTTACATTGCATACTTGAACATCATGGGAGACAACTTGCCCAAAGGCGATGCCAACCCCATACAGCCATGGAAGTATGGGAAGAATCTCGTCAAGAAAGAGGAGCTCAAGAATCTACCAACAAAGATGCGAAAATTGCACAAGTGGTACCTTGATTTCTGCAAGACGAGAAAGGAAGAATGGATCACGGCACATATAAGAGATCAGATTTTCTTGTGCGGAGACGACGCGATCACCTTCAACATTTAAGACTTGCATTTTCTATTCAATCAGAAGGAACTCGACAAAGCTGCCATCAGCCTTTATTGTGTGTAAGTACTATTTCTTTAATTTCTATCTCATCTCATTCAGTTCATTAATTGCATGTATATATATATGCTCACCATATATTTATATATATACTATTATGCAGGAAAAAGGTTATGGAATGCATGAAAGGGGGCCCTTTTGACATTGGGTTCGTTGATCCAAATAGAGTTCATGAACAAGTGGTAAGAGACAAAACCGGGCAAACAGAAGATTTCTTGCTAAGGTCTTTACTGAGACAACAAACCAAAAGGGAAATACTATTGCCTTACAACTTCTCGTGAGTACTGTTACCCTCTCTTATACACATTCGGTTTCGGCTTACTCGATGTTAAGTTTAACTGATGATGAGTTATGCGTGTGTAGGTTCCACTTTATTCTGCTAGTCATTCAACCTGACTCAGGAAACGTCCTTGTCATGGACTCGTTACGAAAAGAAAAAGAGCAATGGGCAGACTTTAGAGAGATGCTCCAGAGGTAATTTCAATCATATTATCGCACTAGATCGGCAACTTTCGTGACAACAAGTAATTAATTACTCCTTTATCCATTTTCTTTGCCGCACAGGGTTTGGAAAAGGTTCACGGGCAGGGCCGTGAGTGAATGGTCAGAAGAACTAAAATTTGTAGACCAAAATGTAAGTAATACTAGCCAGCTAGGTCTGCGCATCTCTTTGATTCTGCTTCCAATTCCATTATATCATGCTTTATTGATTATTATTTTGATTGAACTTTCTATTCTCGTAAAGTGCGCACATCAGGGACCCGGCAATAACTTATGTGGATACTATGTTTGCGAGTTCATTCGCAACACGATATGTGCGACGGGCCAAGCCGCACTAGAACAACTTAGAGTAAGTAAACAAAGTACACACAACATTATTTTATTACCATCAGTTGTGTTGAGTTTTATTCTTATATATATATTGACCTATTCTTCATATATATTTAGATCGAATGGATGCGGGACCAACTCCTACCATTTGACCGCATATGAGCCATTCAAGAGGAATTGGCGGGGTTCATACTTGATGAGGTCGTCACGCCTGGCGGAGAACTCTTTAGATATCCACCAAAATGAACGTTGTATATATGCTTGAACGTGTTTGTCTTGTACTTGATGCTTCAACGTTTATGGAGAATACCACACAATGACGATGTTGTGTATAATAATAGTTGCTTAATTATTCATGTACTCGTATGTACCGATGACGATGTATGTGTATACCGCTCCCGATCGATTCTCCCTCCCCCCCTCCCTGTCCCCGCCGCGCCGCAGAAATACGCCCAGAACGGAGCAGGGGCAGAACTCTGTCGCGGCAGAGATTTAAGCCGTTTTCCTGCCGCGGTAGAACTCTGCCGTGTCAGAGATTTATCTCTTTTTCCTGCCGCGGCACAGAACCTTTAACACCAGTTCATATAAGAACTGGTGTTAAAGGGGGGCCTGAGCCCTGCGGCAGCCCCACGTGCGCCACCCTTTAACACCGGTTCGTATAACAACCGATGTTAAAGGGGGGCCCCTCTAACACCGAACCCTCAACAGCGGTTCTACAACCGCTGTTAGAGGGCCCTCCAAACCGGTGTTAGAGGGGGGGTCTGCACTAGTGTTGATTCTGATCGAACTCGTCACTCCCTACTCGTCATAATGATAAACCACACATAAATGCACAAACTCTGAATAACCACAAATAAAATCCAAATGGAGAGATCCAAATATAAAGATTCAAGTAGGCTTGTGACGTTTGGACGGTCAGGATATAGGGATCGGTCTACTGTTCTCGACTAATAACATACTAGGAAAAATAATATAGTTTTGACATAGCCAATATAGATGGCCTACATATAATATGCAATGCAAAAAGTACACTATAAGCTAGCTAGACATACTATCAAGCACGCACATGAAATAACCGGTGCATACAAAATGCTACCGTGTTCTACACATGCACTAATAAAACACACTGACTGAACTAGTAGTAGAATATTTTGTGCATGTAATACCAAGAGTGCGTCTACACTGTAGCAAATATGAATCAACAAAAAAAACGATACAGCAGCAGCAAGAATTAGCACACCCTCTACAGAATTATGTTATCAAAAAAAATATTCAGAACTAAAATTATTCAAAACGATAGGCAATGATCGTAAACTAGATTCTTTAACAATCTAATCTATAATCATGACTAACATATAGTACTAACTAAGACGTGATCTACTTATTACAAACTGACCAGCTAACTACTACCAGATGCAAGACAATGAATCATCGAAGACCAACAAATGCATGTGTAGCTCATCTGATATGAACTAGTGCAGAAACATACAATCAGGAGAGTGTAGCATCACTAGTAGAAAACGCCCCATTGGTCCCGGTTGGTAAGGGGCATTAGTCCCGGTTACCCAACCGGGACAGGGCAATCGGGACTAAAGCCCCAACCTTTAGTCCCGGTTGCCCCACCAACCGGGACAAATGGGGATACACGTGGCGGCGTCAGAGGACGAGGGGGCACGAACGGATAGCCTATTTTCTACTAGTGCATGCAACCTTTAGTGTAAAAACCTTAACGACCAGTAAACAACTAGCAGTTGGCAAAAGGTACATCGATACCAAGAATTCAATCAGGCAGACACAAGTATCTAAGACGAACTATTTGAAGCCTACTGGGCAAACGCACACACGATCGTAACCATATGTACGTATACCTGATCGACCGGAATACATAGCTTTTCAAAGTAAATCGATAAACGTCGAACGTACTCGCGTCTAGAAGTACTGGTGGGTTCCTAGACTAATCTTACATGTTTTGCAAGTTAAGGTCGGGCTCATCGAATGTGTGTTTGGTGGTCTAACCTGCTAATGCCACAAGATGGCATCCGGTTCACCGGCACCGCGGTCATCTAGAAAACTATGGCTATAAATCATGTCTAGTAGGTAGGTCGCATCTAGACTAACGCGTGTGTAAAAGGATTTCTGCTGGAGCTTACCGACCGCGACACGGTCGTCCGCGGAAGGCGATGAACGGAGCTAGAACGGCGGCGAAGTACGTCGTACGTGATCCGTGGCTTGTCCTTATGGTTCCACGAATCAGCCCTCCTCCTCCTCTTGTTCCTTGCGGCGCAGCAGTTCCTCCTCCCGCGGTCGGATTCGTCGGGAACACGAGCGGCGTTCGGCGGCGGCCTCGCGGAGCTTCGTGAGATTAGATCCGTTTTTCGAGCTAGGGTTCTAGGTGGCGGCGGTGGGGTGAAAAAGAGAAGAGGGGCGACGACCTGGGAGCTTTTTATGTGCCGAGAGGGGACGTTGTTTGCGGCTGCGGAAGAATCAGCGTCGGAGACGCTATAGGTACCGTACACGGACTCCTGTCGCGCGAGGTCGAGCAGCTACCAGTTCAACTGGGCAGCTGGGTGCTGGTCAACTGGGCCTCGAGGCTGATGCGATCGGAGCATGCGACGCTGCAACTAGAAAGGCCTTGGGCTGCTGAATCGATGGGTTGCAACAAGAAAAGAATTAGAGAGCTGGTACATACGGAATCGAGGAAAATAGCAAGTCGGGTGTACCTACGCCCCCAGCCATGCACGTGCATGCGCATATACATATATATATATATATGAGAAATACCAAATTCAATTAGAAACTCAATAAAAGCAAAATTAAAATCGAATTGGCAAATCAAGGTTAGACCCAAATATTATTAATAGAGGATTTAACAGATGATCCAAATGTCTAATTAACTCCACATAGTTTGGAATTAATTCTAACAACTCCAAATAAAATATTATTTTATTTTAATTTGTCGCAACATCCTTTTCTTCAAAAAGAATAGACCCGTAAAAATTAGGATGTTACAATTCTACCCGCCTTACAAGGAATCTCGATCCCGAGTTTCGGCCTAAGAGAATAGATTTGGGAATTCCTCGCGGAGAGCATCTTCTCGTTCCCATGTCGCTTCCTCCTCGGTGTGATTACTCCACTGAACTTTGCAGAACTTGATCACATTCCTTCTAGTTGTCCTTAACTGCTCATCGAGAATTTTGACCGGATACTCTTCATAAGTTAAGTCTTCTTGAACATCTATGGCATCTAAAGAAGTTTTCTGAGCCTCTTTATCCGGCTTAGCAAAATATTTCTTCAACTGGGACACATGGAATACATTATGCACCTTGGATAATTTCTCCGGTAAATCCAACTCATATGCGACCTCACCACGATGGGATGTGATTTTAATGGGTCCAATATATCATGGTGCCAACTTTCCCTTGAGTCCGAAACGGCACATACCACAAAGTGGGGATACCTTCAAGTACACATCATCACCCTTCTTAAATTCCAAATCATGATGGAGTTTATCGGCATAGATTTTCTGTCTAGAATGGGCATCTCGTAGCCTTTCTTGAATCATCCTTACTTGCTTATCTGCCTCTTCCAAGGTATCAGGTCCAAACACCTGGTTCTCTCCCATATCATGCCAATTGAGTGGAGTGCGGCACTTCCGTCCATACAAAAATTCAAATGGAGACATTTTCAAGCTTGCCTGAAAGCTGTTGTTATAAGAGAACTCTGCATACTGCAAACTCTTGTCCTAAGTATGCTGACAAGTCAATGCACATGACCAAAGAATGTCTTCCAAGATCTGGTTCACTCGTTCAGTCTGTCCATCCGTCTGCGGGTGATAAGCCGTGCTAAAATATAATTATGACCCTAAGACCTCATGTACCTTCTTCCAAAACCTGGAGGTAAATTGGATACCCCGATCAGACACTATCTTTTTAGAAACTCCGTGTAGGCAGACAATTCTGGCCATGTATAATTCGTCCAATTTTTCACCCTTATATGTAGTCTTCACTGGAATGAAGTGAGCCGACTTGGTCAATCGATCTACAGTTACCCAAATAGAGTCATATCCTGATGATGTCCTAGGAAGTCCTGTAATGAAATCCATCCCGATTTCTTCCCATTTTGACTCAGGAACTTTGAGTGGTTAAATTAATCCTGCAGGCTTCTGATGCTTAGCCTTGACTCTTCGACACACATCACACTGAGACACATATTCCGCAATCTCTAGCTTCATGCTAGACCACCAGAAACTGTCTCGAAGATCATGGTACATCTTCGTACTCCCCGGGTGTATGGAGTATGCTGATTCGTGTGCCTCCTTGATAATCGAATCCTTAAGCTCCTTTTGGTCTGGTACCAACAAACGATTTCGAAACCAAATGCTTCCTTTTTCATCCTCCTTGTATTCAGGTGCTTGTGCTATATTGATCTTTGCTCGAATATCTTCAATTGCCTTGTCATTTTTCTGGGCTTCTCTAACTTGGTCTGCTAGTGTGAACTTAACTTCTAGCACCTCTTCATTATCATCGAGACTAACATTCAGGTTCAACTTTATGAATTCCTCATGCAACTTTGGTTGAGCTTTCTGAATCGTCAGTTTATTGCAATAAACCTTTCTACTCAACGCATTGTTGGAATTTGCTGAGTTTTGGGTTGTTGGCCCATTAGACAAATTCTGAAATTCTCTTTGGCCCACTTGTATATGGCAGCATATGGCTATGCTAGTGGTGCTAAAGTTTAGTCCCACATTTCTAGTTGAAGGAGAGTTGGACCACCTTATATAGTAGAGTGTTGCACCACTCACTAAGGTGTGACAAGAAGAGTAGCCCTCGCGCACTCCTCCTCCGACGCCGCCCGCCTTGCCTCGCCATGCCTCGCCTCGTCATGACGCGCGTGCGCGCCGTGGGTTGCGGGAATCTCGCCGAGCCGAGCTTTATTTTGCTGGTTGGGAAAACTGATTATGAGTCATTAACGGACGCGTTAATTATAGTCGTTTCTAGTTTTTATGGACCTGCACTATATAAGTGTCTGCGCTAATCCTAATTGGTAACTCAATCCACACATGCGCCTACCTCCAGAACTTTGTACCGCCACTTTCGTCTTCCCCATCCCGGCTTGTGGCGTGCACCGCAGATCGGGACAGTAGGCCTCTGGAACCCCGCCTCTCGTGAACCTATACGGGTGAGGGGCCATCAGGTTTTTGGGGAGCGCTCAAGCGCGACTACTGGCAACCACGACGTCGTCCGATGATGAGTTCCCGAACGACGACTTCTTCCCGTACGTCAGCGACCTCTTTGGCAACCTCAACATGGGCGACAGCTCTACCGCGGCTACTGCCGCAACTGCATCGTATGTGATCTCAATCTCTCTCTTTTGGATTATGCTAGAGTTTCTATTTCTAGCGTTTGGCGTAGATATGATAGGTTTGTCTTGTATAGATGTAATCTGTTCATCTACTTTGTTGATCTACATGATTGGTTTTACTACTGTCTGTATGATCATGCTTTATCAGTTTATTATTCGGATTAAATCATATGGATTATTGCTTATATTTCCAATAATCCAAAAACCTGATTATAGGCAACTGAATTCCACTGGTGTAGCCGCGACTAGTAGGCCGCCTCCTTTTGATGGCATGCACTATAAGAGATGGCGCAAGAGAGCAGTTCTCTGGTTTGAAAACCTAAACTGCTATAGTGCCACTCTTGGCAAGCCTGAAGGAGATCTTTCTGCTGAGGAGGAAGTGACCTTTAAGAAATCCGATACCATGTTTATGGTGGCTTTGTTCAGTGTTCTTGGGGACAACATTGTTTACCCATATATGTCATTTGATAATGGCAAGGACGCGTGAGAAGCGCTCGAGGCCAAGTTTGGGGTCTCGGACGTTGGCACTGAGTTGTATGTCATGGAGCAATTCTATGACTACAAGATGGTTAATGAGCGCTCCATCGTTGAGCAGGCTCATGAGATACAATCACTTGCCAAAGAACTTGAGCAGTTCAAGTGTTCCTTACCGGACAAATTTGTGGCCGGTGGCATTATTGCCAAGCTTCCTCCTCCGTGGAGGAACTTTGCTACTTCTTTGAAACATAGGAGACAAGAGTTTTCCATTACAGATCTCATTGGGTCTCTTCATGTGGAAGAGAAAGCGAGAGCAAAGGACAAAACTGCTCGAGGGTTTGAGGGAGGTTATACTGCCAATTTGGTGCAGAGGAAAAACTTTCAATCCCACAAGTTCAAGAATAAGAACAAAACTAAAGGAAAGGGAAAGTTTGATGGCAAGAACAAGGCCAGGCACTCAGCCAACTTCAAGAAGAAAAATGATAAGAGGAAAGGCTCTTGCCAAGTTTGTGGTGATCCTGGTCATTGGGCTCCTAGCTGCCCTAATCGCTTTGACAAGCGTCAACATTGGAACAGCGGCAATGCCGCTAATGTTGTTATTAGCGATACTGAGATGAAGGATGCTGGGTACGGTATTTTACCTACTATCCTTTCAGTATGTCATTCTCCTGATTAGTGGATAGACACGGGTGCTAATACACATGTATGTTCTGATATTTCCATGTTTTCCTCTTATCAGGTCTCAGGGACTTCTTCCATGCTGATGGGAAACGGCTCACGTGCTTCTGTTCATGGTGTTGGTACGGTAAATATAAAGTTTACTTCGGGGAAGACCGTACAGCTGAAGAATGTGCAGCACGTTCCCTCCATCAATAAGAATCTCGTCAGCGGATCGCTTTTATGTCAAGATGGCTTTAAGTTGGTTTTTGAGTCCAATAAAGTTGTAATTTCTAAGTATGTATAATTTGTTGGAAAGGGTTATGAGTGCGGAGGTATGTTCCGCTTTTCTTTGTCAGACTCATGTACTAAAGTTATTAATCATGTTTGCAATGATAATGAGTCCAATGTTTGGCATTCACGACTCTGTCATATTAACTTTGGTTGCATGACGCAGCAAGCCAATATGAGTTTAATTCCAAAATTTACCACTGTCAAAGGTTCTAAGTGCCAAGTTTGTGTTCAAGCAAACCAACCCCGCAAGTCTCATACGGCTGCGGAACCGAGAAACTTAGCACCGCTAGAACTTATACATTCAGATCTTTGTGAGATGAATGGTGTGTTGACAAAAGGTGGAAAAAGATACTTTATGACGTTGATTGATGACTCCACTAGATACTCTTATGTTTATCTTCTGAAATCTAAAGATGAAGCTTTGAACTACTTCAAAATCTATAAAACTGAGGCAGAAAACCAACTTGATCTTAGAATCAAGCGGCTAAGGTCGGATCATGGTGGAGAGTACTTTTCAAACGAATTTGATTTATTCTGTACGGAACATGGTATTATACATGAGAGGACGCCTCCCTATTCACCTCAGTCAAATGGGGTGGCCGAAAGGAAGAACCGCACTCTAACTGATTTGGTTAACGCCATGTTAGATACATCGGATCTTTCCAAGGAATGGTGGGGGGAGGCGCTAATGACTGCATGTCATGTCCTAAACCGTGTTCCTATAAAGGATAAAACCATGACTCCATTTGAGGAATGGGAAAAGAAAAGGCTTAAACTCTCTTACTTACGAACTTGGGGTTGTTTGGCGAAAGTCAATATTCCAATACCCAAGAAGCGAAAGCTTAGACCGAAAACCATTGATTGTGTTTTTCTGGGATATGCTTTTCATAGCATTGACTATAGATTTTTTATAGTAAAATCTGAGGTATCTGACATGCATGTTGGTACAATTATGGAGTCGAATGATGCGACTTTCTTTGAGGACATCTTTCCTATGAAAGGTATGTCTAGCTCATCAAATCAGGAGATGACTAGTTCATCTAGTCAGGAATTTTCTATAATTACTGAACCCACTATGCCGATAGAACACTCTGATGATCCTGTGGAGGATGACAATGAAGCTCTCAAAAGGAGCAAGAGAGAAAGGACTGCAAATTCATTTGGTGATGATTTCATTGTGTACCTTGTGGATGATACTCCCACTTCTATTTCAGAAGCTTATGCATCTGAAGATGCTGACTACTGGAAGGAAGCTGTTCGAAGCGAGATGGACTCCATCTTAGCTAATGGTACTTGGGAAGTCATTAATCATCCTTATGGGTGCAAACCTGTAGGATGTAAGTGGGTGTTCAAGAAAAAGCTTAGACCTGATGGTACTATTGAAAAGTACAAGGCACGTCTTGTGGCTAAGGGTTATACCCAAAAGGAAGGCGAAGACTTCTTCGATACCTACTCACCTGTAGCCAGATTGACCACTATTTGAGTACTACTTTCCTTGGCTGCCTCACATGGTCTTCTCGTTCATCAAATGGACGTTAAGACAGCTTTTCTAAATGGAGAGCTAGATGAGGAAATTTATATGGATCAGCCTGACGGATTTGTAGTAGATGGTCAAGAAGGAAAGGTGTGTAAGTTAGTGAAGTCTTTGTATGGTATTAAGCAAGCTCCTAAGCAGTGGCACGAGAAGTTTGAAAGAACCTTAACTGCTAAAGGCTTTGTTGTAAACGAAGCTGACAAATGTGTGTACTATCGCCATGGTGGGGGCGAGGGAGTTATTATGTGTCTCTATGTTGATGACATATTGATATTTGGGACCAACCTCGCTGTTATTGAGGAGGTCAAAGAGTTTCTATCTCGCTGCTTTGAGATGAAGGACTTGGGAGTGGCTGATGTAATCTTAAACATCAAGCTACTAAAGGATGACAATTCTTCTCCAACTCATTATGATTCGAGTGTGCTACTTCGAAAGAATCGAAGGACTGCTAAAGATCAATTGAGATATTCTCAAATTATTGGCTCGCTCATGTATTTAGCCAGCGCTACTAGACCTGACATCTCCTTTGTTGTAAGCAAACTGAGTCGATTTGTGTCAAATCCTGGAGATGATCATTGGCATGCTCTTGAAAGAGTTTTGCGCTATTTGAAAGGCACTGCGAGTTATGGTATTCACTATACTGGGTATCCATGGGTACTTGAGGGTTATAGTGATTCAAACGGATATCTGATGCTGATGAGATTAAGGCCACAAGTGGTTATTTGTTTACACTTGGTGGTGGTGCTGTTTCCTGGAAGTCTTGCAAGAAGACCATCTTAACGAGGTCAACAATGGAAGCAGAACTCACACCATTAGACACAACCACTGTTGAAGCAAAGTGGCTTCATGAGCTCTTGATGGACTTACTTGTGGTTGAAAAACCAATACCCTCGATCCCAATGAACTGTGATCATCAAAGTAAACAGTTCTAAGGATAATATGAAGTCATCAAGGCATGTGAAGAGGAGATTGAAATATGTCAGGAAACTGAGAAACTCCGGAGTTATTGCATTGGATTATATCCAAACATCTAAGAACCTGGCAGATCCCTTCACAAAGGGTTTATCACGCAATGTGATAGATAATGCATCGAGGGAGATGGGTTTGAGACCCACGCTATGAGTTGATCCCAGTGGAAACCCACTCTATGTGATCGGAGATCCCGTGAATTAGAGCTGGGAGACAAGCTGTTGGTCAGCTCAGAGGAGAGTATCCCCATATTATATTTACATCTCTATAAAGATGCAATACTCTCTTAATCTGCATGGCAGGTTGATATTTATCTTAATATGTTCCAACTGGCTTTTTATAAGCGGAGATGTTGTCCTGCAGAACATATCTTGAGGAACACACCTATATGAGACTGAGTGTCAAACTTCGCAGTCCGTGAGAGTTGGGTGCTCTCTGATAAACTCATGAAAGGCCCTGTAGTGTGACGCATAAGCTCCAAACCGCGGGGAAGCCGACGGTAGGCCTATACCGGTCTAGATTTTGTGTGAAACTAGTGCGCAAAAAACTTGTAGTTCAAGGCATAGTCCACTATTCAAGTTGCTAGCTAGCGTAGCATGAAGTTTAACGTGGAAGTTCAACTTAACAGTCTCCACTACACACCGGTATATAAAACAATGTTCTGGAAGAAAAGTGTTGTGATGTGCCAATGAGACTTTGTGGGGGATTGTTGGAATTTGCTGAGTTTTGGGCTGTTGGCCCATTAGACAAATTCTGAAATTCTCTTTGGCCCACTTGTATATGGCAGCATATGGTTGTGCTAGTGTTGCTAAAGTTTAGTCCCGTAATGCTAGTTGAAGGGGAGTTGGACCACCTTATATAGTAGAGTGTTGCACCACTCACTAAGGTGTGATAAGAAGAGTAGCCCTCGCGCACTCCTCCTCCAACGTCGCTCGCCTCGCCTCGCCACGCCTCGCCTCGTCACGATGTGCGCGCGCGCCGCGGGTTGCGGGAATCTCGCCGAGCCGAGCTTTATTTTGCTGGTTGGGAAAAATGATTATGAGTCATTAACGGACGCGTTAATTACAGCCGTTTCCAGTTTTTATGGACGTGGAATGTTACCGACTCGGACGTGGGCTGAGTCCCACGATCTTCCTAACCTGCACTATATAAGCGTCTGCGCTAAACCTAATCGTTAACTCAATCCACACACATGCCTACCTCCAGAACCTTGCGTCGCCGCTTTCGTCTTCCCCATCCCGGCTTGCGGCGTGCACCGCAGATCGGGATAGTAGGCCTCCGGAACCCCGCCTCTCGTGAACCTGTACGGGTGAGGGGCGATCAGGTTTTTGGGGAGCACTCAAGCGCGACTACTGTCAATCACGACGTCGTCCGACGACGAGTTCCCGAACGACAACTTCTTCCCGGACGTCAGCGACCTCTTCGGCAACCTCAACATGGGCGACAGCTCTGCCGCGGCTACTGCTGCAACTGCACCGTATGCGATCTCAATCTCTCTTTTTTGGATTATGCTAGAGTTTCTATTTCTAGCGTTTGGCGTAGATATGATAGGTTTGTCTTGTATAGATGCAATCTGTTCATCTACTTTGTTGATCTGCATGATTGGTTTTACTACTGTCTGTATGATCATGCTTTATCAGTTTATTATTCGGATTAAATCATATGGATTATTTGTTATGTTTCCAACACGCATCCGCTACGACATTGGCTTTACCAGGGTGGTAATTGACGCCAATGTTATAGTCCTTGATTAATTCCAACCATCTCCTCTGTCTCAGATTCAAATTGGGCTGAGTGAAAATATATTTTAAGCTCTTGTGATCAGTATATATGTCGCAACGATTACCAATAAGGTAATGTCTCCAAATCTTTAGGGCATGCACCACGGCAGCCAATTCTAGATCACGGATAGGATAGTTCACCTCATGTGGCCGTAATTGTCTTGATGCATAGGCCACCACTTTGCCCTGCTGCATGAGTACACAACCCAAACCTTGCTTGGAAGCATCACAATAAACTTCAAAATCCTTCCGGATATCAGGTAAGATCAGAACTGGAGCAGACGTTAATCTCTTCTTGAGCTCTTGGAAACTAGTGTCGCAAGCTGGTGTCCACTCAAACTTTTTTTCCTTCTTGATCAACTACGTCATCGGGCGTGCAATACTCGAGAAATCTTCTATGAAGCGGCGATAGTATCCGGCAAGTCCGAGGAAGCTGCGTATCTCTGACACATTCTTTGGTTGCTCCCAATTAAGTACCGACTCCACTTTAGCTGGATCCACTGTTACCCCTTCAGCTGAGATGACATGACCAAGAAAGTCCACTTGCTTCAACCAAAACTCACACTTGCTAAACTTGGCATAGAGTTGATGTTCCCTAAGCCTTACGAGAACAATCCGAAGGTGTTTATCATGTTCTTCTTCATTACGAGAGTAAATTAACACGTCATCAATGAACACGACAACAAACTTATCCAAGCAGTCCATAAACACTTTATTCATCAGGTTCATTAAGTAAGCTGGGGCATTCGTGAGCCCAAATGACATCACTAGAAACTCATATAGACCATATGGAGTCACAAAGGTTGTCTTAGGTATGTCTTGTGGTCGAATCTTCAGTTGATGATATCCTGACCTGAGATCTATCTTCGAGAACACTGAAGATCCCTTCAACTGATCAAATATATCATCAATCCTTGGCAAAGGGTATTTATTTTTTATGGTTACTTCATTCAGGGCACGGTAATCCACACACATGCGCATGGTACCATCCTTCTTTTTCACAAACAACACCGGTGATCCCCAAGATGAGGTGCTCGGTCTAGCATATCCCTTCTCCATGAGCTCCTGAATTTGCTTCTTCATCTCAGCTAGCTCATTTGCCGGCATTCTATATGGTCTCTTTGCAATAGGTGCGGTGCCTAAAACTAACTCAATAGCAAACTCTATCTCACGGTCTGGTGGAAGACTTGGTAACTCGTCCGGAAAAACATCTGAGTATTCCCTGATCACTCTAACATCAGACACATCCATCTCCTTCAGGCTGTTCAGTATACTATCCACTGTGGTTTGGGATGCTAACTCCGGTTTATAGTCCACCACATTTCCATCAGGACTGGTCAGTGTTACCTCTCTAAGGCCACAATCTAGCCTTGTGTCTTGTTATCTAGTTCATGCTAGAATGACATCTAACCCTTTAGAGTCTAACACTATAAGGTTTGCTAGAAACTCTACTCCTTCGATCATTATGATCACTTTAGGACATCTTAAACCCGTCCTAAGAATTCCCCTAGGTGATTGTACTGCCATTTCCCGACTCATACCCTCAGTTTTCAAATGATGTTTTTCAACAAATTGCTTGGAAACAAACGAATGGGAAGCTCCAGAATCAAAAAGTACTGAACCATAGCATGAGTTCATTGGCAACATACCAAGAACAACATCTGAGGCTTCATGAGCTTGTTCGTTCGTGACATGGTTAACTTGACCACGCCCTAGCTGTCTTGACGCATGAGCTGCGCCTCCTGGGGTAGGCAGTATGCCTTGTCCACGTCCCGTTGCTGGTGTCTTGGCTGCAGACCCCAAATTGAACTTCACTGGTGTTGGCCCTGTGTTCTTCTTGCTCGGGCATGCTGCAGCAAAGTGTCCCTCTATGCCATAGTTGTAGCATGCTTTTCCAGCAGTGTTGGCATGGTTTCCTCCGACTTCAGCTCTTAGAGTACGATATGCATTGTGCGGATAGTTGTGATTAGTATTCGTCGGCTTGGGAGCTGGTGCACGATAACCTAGGTTGTTATTGTTCTTCTGGCACAAGCTCCCTGCCCCATGACCCTGTGGTGCCTTGCGCTTGCGGTGTTCCTCCAGTTCCCTTTGGAGTTCTCTTGCAGAATTGCCTTGTTGACCAAACTCTGGAAACTGGGGAAATCATGAGACACCAACCTATCCTTCAGACCTGGGTTCAATCCCCTCAGAAACCTTGCATTCTTGTCTACTTCAGTAGGGATATCCGCCTTCCCATAGCGAGGTAACTGTGTGAATCTGTCCCAGTATTCAGAAACTAACATCTTCCCCTGGACTAGAGCTCAGAATTCATCCCGCTTCAGTTCCATGAGACCAGCAGGAATATGCGTAGTGCGGAAGGCTTCTACAAACTCATTCCAGGTGATCCCCTCAGCATCATCATGTGCATCATAATATTTCTCCTACCAATCCGCAACTACTCCCTTGAGTTGGTGCGCAGCAAACCACACCCGGTCCTAAGCATTGACATTCACCAGATTGAGCTTCCGACGAATGTCCTTCAGCCAATCATCAGCCTCAATAGGGTCATTCGATCCTCCAAAAGTAGGTGGCTTTGTCCTCATGAACTCAACTAGCTTGGACTACAGTGGCGGCTGGTTCTGGTTCTGATTCTGGTTGAAGTTATGATTTTGGTTCTGGTTTGCCAGATTAGCAGCCATTTGTTGCAATAACTAGGTCTGCATCAGCATCACTTGCGCCATGTCCAGTGGTGGCGGTGGTGGTGGCGGCTGGTTTCCCTCATCCTTGGTGTCTGTATCGGTGTCATGGACTTCACCTTCGGGGAAGTTCTCCTGGAAAGCTGGTCCACGGTCGCGTCCACGTCCACGTCCTCCGCGACCACGACCTCTGTTGGCATTCATCCATTGTCGTTCACATTAGGATTAGATAAGAAGGAATATTGACTAACCCAACACCAATAATTTAAAACATGGCAGAGAGACAAATAGAACCATAAAAACTCCAATCCAAAAGCACTAATTTCATAGCTCACACACGATGGTTCAAACAAGCAAAAGAATTTAGCTACACCACATGCATAATGCATAGATCGGTAGTCTACTATCACACACCACGTATATAGATAAATAGCTAACGAGTTCTCACACTTATTTAATAATAACTCAACAAAGGTCTTCTCTCATGGTCCCTATATTAATACTCGTCTGTGTAGGCACTCCGGATATCACATGTGGTTTTTCGTTGCTTGCATGGCTACATGTCGAAAGGTTCATCTATAGACTCCTCCTCCGAGCTTGCGGGAATTCGCTCTTTTGGCTCCGTCTCTTTTTGTGAACTGTCAGCTGAACCTTGTTGCGCAGACGGCGGTGCCGGGAAAGCGAAAAATGGCGCCACGACAGGCCGACGCTTGAGGCAACGCTTCTATGCACGAAGACTCTTCTTCGTCCGAGTGACCATCATGCGAGGATGATTTCGGACTCTGCGCGGTGGTGCTTGAGGTGCAGGTTGCTATAGTTCCGGTCCTTGTCCTTCGCCACCATGGATTGCCAGTGCGGTCTCCGTAGCGGCCTCGGCCTCCTGCACCACCACGATGGCATCCTCCGTGGTAGCTTCAGCAATGTCACGAGCAACTTCTGCAGCGTCACGAGCAACATTAGCTGTGGACAAAGCTGTGTTGGCATCCGCGAGCTGCTCCTGTAGAGTGTCAATTTGCTCCTGGTGGCGGTGGCTACGGAGAATTGCTTCATCTAGCATCCTTGTGGTCATGACCAACTGGCGTTCTAGTTCGAAGTTTAGTGATGCCATGTGAATGATCGTGGGATCATCCTCCTCCTGACGGTACCTCTCGTCTTGGCGTAGCTATCCTCCATCGTTCCAATAGGCGAAGTAACGGAACGGTGTCACGGAGCTTCTCCCTGTAATCCCATGCCAGTTTATGTAGTGCCTCGCGAATGGTGCCAATGGTGCCCTCTGCGAAGTTCTCTCTGATCGCACTGAACGTGTATCCTCTAAGTCTCTCACGATGTCTAGGTGAGGTTAGACTGGGGTACACCACGAGAGTCACCCTCACGTATTCCTCATTCCAAAGTGACTATCTGGTACGTTCAGTAGCCTCCGCGTCGCGCTCATATCCCAAATGGGTGATCATGTCACGAAACTCCCGTCCCAGGTTGCCGAACTCTTCAATCCTGCGGGTCAAGAAAATGGCCATCTACGAATATTTGAATAAGACAAGTATGATCAGTATCAAAATTTGTAGAAGCCAAAATAAGGTATAAAAGTTATAGCAAAAAAACATAATTTTATTTGTAACATATAGCTTTAGTATAAAGTAGGATACTAGGGCTTTCCATTCTAACTAAGGCCACGCGACTAGGTCAACATCGGCTCTGATACCACTTCTGTGAGGACCATAATTTAACCTCCAGACCTCCTGTGCATCTCGTCAATCCCAAGATCAAGTTGACGACACATCGAAATGAATACCATTGCATAACATTCAAAAAGTAATTATTACAAAGTTTGAATAGTAATGGCCACATAGTATAATGTCTTGTGACATTTATTACAACCAGAAACACAAGGAAATAAAATACGCAGCGACTCCATCTCAGCCACAGGCAGTCGATGTAGTCCACAAGGCCTCACTCATCAGCGTCATCATAGTAGTCGTATTCCTCCCCTTCATAGTATTCTGAATTTCAACAAAAGTATTGCCATGAGTACATAGAGTACTCAACATACCCCTTATGCAAAACCTGATATAACTACATGTGGCTTTATGTGGAGGTCATATGGTTCTTTTGCATAAAAACCAATTTTATTTGCAACTCATAGTAGTTTTGATAAAAGCAGGTTTTGACGAAAACATGTTTTATCATCAATGTGATGTTTCTCATCATTGTGGTTGTCCTCGAAAACTCACCTACTTCATCAGATTCCAAGAAAAGGATAGAGGCAAAGAGGGAAGTAGCAAGATAGGTTCCTGTATCCTGTATGTCAAGAAGGATTCATGTGTTATCCATGACCGTGGACACGACTATTCAAATAGTTTTAACTCTACAGAGGTTGTACACTTTTCCCACACGACACAACCCCGTCTTGTTGCCCACCAGTGGCCGCTGGTTTAGTACACACCATTTGGTGTACCGGCAGATCAGGATCGTGACAAGGTATTTTAGATATATCCCCCGAAGATGTGACGAGCCCACCGGGTCTGGCGCACAGAACTGAGAGTATGTCCCCAAACCGGTCCCCCCATCTGTGTTGAAGGCTCCCCCGTAGGCAGACACCTCATCAGCGGTACGGCGACATCGACACCTAAGGCTGACTAACCTACTTCACCAAGCCAGTGCCTATTAAAGCATGTGGTTGTACGGTGGTCACAATCTTCAAATCCAAGACTTATTAGGCCCTCATGCGGCATGGACGACAGATTTCTCCCTCCATATAGTGAAGGGCAGACAATCGCTCTTTCCCTTGATCCAGCTATCGCCCGCGCCAGTGTTTAGACGGTAAGTTTCACCCAGAGTAGAATAGAATAGAAGGAAGCAACAACGGCTAGCTCAGCGATCTCAACAAGTTTCAAAAGTGTATATCTGACCTGAGGGTCATCCAATTCCTCCGAAGGAGGAAGATCAAGGATCCTAAATATTATTGAGCATGGCTAAGCAATCTACTCTAACAGGATTACTACATAATCTCTACTTAGGGTAGTATATGGCAACAGATGTATCAAGGTATGTGTGTAACCAAAATAGCAGTAATATTTGTAAAACAATAAATAACATGCACTTGTAAAACATAGGATAATTATGAAAGGGGCATGCCTTTGTTGTTGTTGTTGTATTGCTCTTCCTCATAGTCTTGATTCTTATCGAACTCGTCACTCCCTACTCGTCATAACGATAAACCACACATAAATGCACAAACTCTGAATAACCACAAATAAAATCCAAATGGAGAGATCCAAATATAAATATTCAAGTAGGCTTGTGACGATTGGACAGTCGGGATATAGGGATCGGTCTACCGTTCTTGACTAATAACATACTAGGAAAAATAATATAGTTTTGACGTAGCCAATATAGATGGCCTACATATAATATGCAATGCAAAAATTACACTATAAGCTAGCTAGACATACTATCAAGCACGCACATGAAATAACCGGTGCATACAAAATGCTACTGTATCCTACACATGCACTAATAAAGCACACTGACTGAACTAGTAGTAGAATATTTTGTGCATGTAATACCAAGAGTATGTCTACACTGTAGCAAATATGAACCAACAAAAAAACGATACTGCAGCAGCAAGAATTAGCGCACCCTCTACAGAGAATTATGTTATCAAAATAATTATATTCAGAACTAACATTATTCAACACGATAGGCAATGATCGTAAACTAGATTCTTCAACAATCTAAACTATAATCATGACTAGCATATACTCCCTCTATCCCAAGGCTTAAGGCCTATATTTTTTTTAAAAAGTCAAACCAACTGAACTTTGACCAAACTTTCAAAAAAACTATCAATAAACATGATATTTTGTAGACATCATATGAAAATATATTTCATTATCTATCTAATGATATTGATTATGTATTTTGCATATTAACATTTTTTGATGAATACTTGGTCAAACTTGACATAGTTTGACTTTTCAGAAAAAATATAGGCCTTAAGCCTTGGAATGGAGGTAGTAGTACTAACTAAGACGTGCTCTACTTATTATAACCTGACCAGCTAACTACAACCAGATGCAAGACAATGAATAATCGAAGACCAACAAATGCATGTGTAGCTAATCTGATATGAACTAGTGCAGAAACATACAATCAGGAGAGTGAAGCATACAACCTTTAGTGTAAAAGCCTTAACGATCAGTAAATAACTAGCAATTGGCAACCAGTACATGGATACCAAGAATTCAATCAGGCAGACACGAGTATCTAAGACGAACTATTTAAAGCCTACTGGGCAAACGCACACACAAGCATAACCATATGTTCCGGAATACATAGCTTTTCAAAGTAAATCGATAAACATCGAACATACTCACGTCTAGCAGTACCGGTGGGTTCCTAGACTAATCTGACATGTTTTGCAAGTTAAGATCGGGCTCATCGAATGTGTGTTTGGTGGTCTAACTTGCTCGTGCCACCAGATGGCATCCGGTTCACCGGCAGCACGGTCATCTAAAAAACTATGGCTAGAAATCATGTCTAGGAGGTAGGTCGCATCTAGACTAATGCGTGTGTGCAAGGATTTCTGTTGGAGCTTACCGAGCGCGACACGATCGTCCGCGGAAGGCAATGAACCGAGTTGGAATGGCGGCGAAGTACGTCGTACGTGATCCGCGGCTTGTCCTTCTGGTTTTACGAATCAACCCTTCTCCTCCTCTTGTTCCTTGCGGGGCAGCAGTTCCTCCTCCCGTGGTCGGATTCGTCGGGAACGTGAGCGGCGTTCGGCGGCGGCCTCGCGGAGCTTCGTGAGATTAGATCCCTTTTTCGAGCTAGGGTTCTAGGTGGCGGCGGTGGGGTGAAAAAGAGAAGAGGGGCGACGACCTGGGAGCTTTTTATGTGCCGAGAGGAGACGTTGTTTGCGGCTGCGGAAGAATCAGCGTCGGAGACGCTATAGGTACCGTACACGGACTCCTGTCGCGCGAGATCGAGCAGCTACCGGTTCTGCTGGGCAGCTGGGTGCTGGTCAACTGGGCCTTGAGGCTGATGCGATCGGAGCATGCGACGCTGCAACTAGAAAGGCCTTGGGCTGCGAATCGATGGGTTGCAACAAGAAAAGAATTAGAGTGCTGGTACGTACGGAATCGAAAAATAGCAAGTCGGGTGTATCCGTGCCCTCAGCCATACACGTGCATGTGTATATACATATATATGGAAAAGACCAAATTCAATTAGAAACTCAATAAAAACGAAATTGAAATCGAATTGACAAATCAAGGTTAGACCTAAATATTATTAATAGAGGATTTAACGTATGATCCAAATGTCTAATTAACTTCACATAATTTGAAATTAATTTTAACAACTTTTAACAACTTTAAATGAAATATTATTTTATTTTGTCGCAACATCTTTTTATTTTAAAAAAGAATTAGATCTGTACACCGGAGCTCGGAAACCGTGACGGCTACTCTAGAATTGTTTGGCTGTGGTGGCTGCCAGTCCAGCACCCAGCACGACCGCCACCTATGGATCTAGAAAGCGGCAGATGCGGCCACAAATTTAGAGTACAACATGAGTCTACCGGAGGTGCCCTTGATGTGGGGTTTGGGGGTGCCTGCCACTTTCATCGTTGCTCTCCAACAAGCTCATATGGTCACGACTTTTGGTCGTGACATCAATTGCGTCGAAACCGTGTGTCTGAGTAACGGTGGGAAGGTCCAACATTTAGATAAAAAATGTTTAACTATGTCATGTTTCATGTATCTCATACTCAAGGCTTCAGGTCCAACATTTAGACAAAAAATGTTCAACTATGTCATTATTCATGGATCTCGTGCTTGAGGCTTATGCATATTTGTTATGGAGTCGTCTGGAAACAGAGTGTATGTGCAGGGTTATGGGCATATGTCCATGTTTGACGGTGTCAAAGCAAGAAGGAATGAATCCCTAGTAAAGAGGATACGATGAGACATCAAGGTTGAGGTAGATTCAAGAAGTTTGAATAGTAATTTTCAAGTATTTAAATCCTTAGGATTTATTCCCATAGTTGATGTTTGACACTGGTGAAAAACAGGCCTATAGTCCCGGGCCGCAACTGGCTCTAGTCCCGGTTTTGGGCCCGGAACTGCCAAAACGGGACAAGAGCCCCCCCCCCCCCCCCCCCCCTCTAGTCCCGGCTCGCTACGGACCGCGACTGATAACAGCCACGTGGCTGTTTCAGCGAGGCGGGGGGCGGAAACCCTCTAGTCCCAGGCCGTAACACCACCCGGAACTATACGGTTTCCTGCCGCGGCAGAGAATTGTGTGTTTCTCTGCTGCGGCAGAGATTGTGTGTTTCCTTTTTTTTGCCATTTCGTTCCTTTTTCGTTTTGTGTTTCGGTACACATATTCTACGCTACTACATACACAGTATACGTTGATGCATCTATATAATTAATCGCTCCCTTGCAAACGTACATATAATCAATCATATCAAAAGGAAGAAATGTTTTGAAATTACATGGTCATTGATGATATATATCATATCAACTACATGCAGATCACTAAGACATATAGAGTTTCTCATCATCCGCATAATGTTCTCCATGTACATCAAGGACCTCCTTTATCAGAAATCCCGTCGGCTCCTCTTGAATTGCTCGTATGCGCTGGTCTGGATCTAGTTTCTCCCGCAAATCATAAATACAATGTGAATCAACTTTCCGCTCACTGGTCAACTCGCGGATGTACTCACAGACGTAATATCCACATAAATGAGTTCCCGGTGGTTGTTGTAAACTCTTCACCATTTTATAAGTTAGCTTCTCTTTAAATGGACCTGGTATTTTATGTCTGACCGTGTCCAACACCTTCTCGGCAAAGAAAATGAACAAATGAGTTATTAGTTACTTGATGCGGTGACCTAGCATACCACTTCATGATGTAGTATACTATAGTCGTGGACATAACACCAATAAAACACCGTTCACTAGTATTACATTCCTCAGAATGGCACAACAGAAACATAGCAGGTCCAATACATGGCTAAAGGTTACAACTCACTCTTTACACAAGATCCAGAGAACACTCTAGGTTAAAGAGAGAGAAAGAGTTTCTTACAAAGAAGAATGAAAAATAAATAATGCACCAACTATTATACTTTTCAGACTAGTATTTTAATTAAGGTGTTGGTATTGCTGCTATCGCAATACGCTATAGAAATAGGTTCTATGGCTAGAGATTAAATTCCTATTTAATCAATAACTTCGTCTTCACTCGAGTTGATGTATATGTTGACTTTCTTGACTTTATTGAAGACTTGAGCTGTTGATGATGGTTCCTGGAGCATGACTTGATGTAGGCGTCGTCTGTATTGGCTTCAGAATCTAGCAAGGGTTAAGAAGATACTTTGAGTACGAGCGTACTCAGCAAGTTCACTAGAAAAGGAGTGTTTGATGCACTATGTCTACAGCCATAGACCATAGGTCGTAGGCAATGCAAGTTTTCATAAACATTTCTTTAAAGGTTGCTTTTATTTTAAAAAGCTATGTCCGTCAGCCTTCACGGGTTTATCAGAACTTTCATGGAGTTCCTTTCCCGCCGCGTTCACAGCTCCTTCCCGGAACAGGGAGTAACAAGTTACAGTTCTTACACTCTACAGAGGTGTGTTACTTTACCCATGAAAGATCAACTCTTTGTTGCACAATTGGGCAGCTTATTCCCGTCCACAATTCCATGATGTGGGGCCCAGAAGATGATCCAAGACAATCACTGCCCCCTTCGCAACCTCGCATGCCTCCTTGGTGTACACCATGCCCACATATTGGATTACGGCAATGGTTTGTACAAACCGTTAGATGCCAGAACTATCGTGGGACGTTGAGGGTTCCCACCCATATGCTGCATATCCTCTACGAATTACCAATTAATATGCACGTTATGAGGATAACAGCCATGACCTGCACATCTGGCTTCATGCGAGAGGAAGAAGATACAGTTGACTTCTCTGTCTCATTCCAAACCTCATGGCTAACGCATAATATACGGCGCTAGAATCACTGGCGATATTGGTTGTTAAGTCCTAGGTGATATAGTTCTGAACAGTGGTATTCCAACTTTCAGATTTAATAGATTAGCTGATCACCCTGGATCAGTAACCAATAGTTCACATTATTATCAAAAATAGTGTTTTCTGACCTTTTTCAAATGCAGGTGATGACAACACGGGATTTGTAAAATACTTTACAGAAAATAAACAAAGGACATGAGCAAGTGTGAACTTGCCTTGTGTGATTGCAAGATTATGCACTCACGGTCTTCAAGTCAGTATAAGATCCAAAATCTAAAATCATCATCATTGGTTCGGTAAGGACTAATGTTTAAAGAAGAAATATGCTTTTATGCATAAGTGATGTGATGCACGTTATAAACGCGAATCCCGGGAATAACGTTGTTCCAGGGTTTGGATGTTAGTAATGATGTCTTTGAAATGTGTAGTACTTTTAGTTGAGTTTAATACTTGTGCTTCTTATTAGGGCTTGTGAGTGTGTGTGAGACAATCATAAAACTACAATATCATAAAACAATAGGATACACACAAATGTGAGATACTTCTCAGGATTGCTTATTTAAGAGTTCTTATTTGAAGTGGCAAAAAGAATAACATTTGAAGAAAAGATTCCTTTTCTAAGGTTTAAACAATCTTTGTGGTTAGTTAGTGATGGTCGATGTTATTTGTGCTTGCTTGAATAGTTTGGGCTTGAGATGCTTCATAACTTAACTATTTCAGACCAAAGTTAACTATAAAACTTATAACAATGTTTATAGTGTTATATTTAGATTCTTGTAGGCTAAAATCAACTTTAAAACAAAGATAGTTCGGAAGTATAATGCTTATAACCTTTGTACCTGGTGTACTTGGTAATGTTGCCTTAAGGTTACTTAAGAATGTTATTCTTCTATTTAAGTAGTGGTCTCTTAATCTTGTAGTGGAACAAAATTTCTTGTTTCTTTATAAAGGTATGCTTATGGTGTGTGGATAAATATTAACAAATTTTATTTATCCTTATCTGAATTTTAAACTAAGTAAATAATTTTAAATTTGAGTTATTAAAATATTTGAATTTTTATTTAACTCAAAAATGGATAATTATATTTTTAACATGGAAATATTATTTTTGTGATCATTTTGGTATATTACATTTATTTTTGTGATTTATAAATAATAAGATATGATTTTGACAATATTTATTACTTTATAAATACTTAATAAATAATAAATATTTAATTAAGTGAAATAATAATGTGTGATTATAGTTTTAAAGTATTGATCTTATTTTTCTAAGATTTTGTATTTTATTAATATTTATCATAATTAATATATGTATTATCAAAGTTTTATTTCTTATAAAACCTTTATTAAATAATATTTATTTGAATAATCATCATAATAATATTTGATAATAATTTTAAGTTGTAGATTTTATTTTTCTACAAATTTTCATATATTATACACATTTTTCTGAATTATAAATCAAAAGTTATTAAGTAAATAAGATTTAATCCTTTATTTTATTTCTGAAATATTAATAGTTGAGCTTATAATATTTTATTTATTTCGTGAACAGGAATTATCTTTTTATACTGCACCCACACCTAGCTCTAGTCACTGACCAGTGGGCCTATGTCCACCTCAACACTTAGGTTAATAAATATATTTTGTTACCGACCCTGTTTCCACTCTCAGTCAATGACATATGGGCCCAAGGCCATGTCATCAGCCACGCGAGACAAAGACTGGTCAAAAAAGTTGACGTGGCCAGGGTGACTCCAGCACGATGTCACGCTGACGTCAGCGCGACCTCCACCACCAAATCAAGGTCGTCGGCGACGATCTACGGCGTTTCAGCACGCGTGGTCTGGTGCGTTGAAGAGAGGGTGCAACGACGAGTCGAACAATGGTTCCGCCACCCCTAAATGGTCACCGGAGCACTAGCTCCGACGAGCTACGACGGTGACCTGCTCGGGTTCATGCGTACTGGGCGCTATAGACGACTAGGATTAAATCGGAGAGAATTAGCAGAAGCAGAAGCTCACCAGGAAGCTTATAGTGGCAACGGAAAGGAGAGGCGAGCTCATACGGCATCGCCATGGTCGACGGCAGACAGACGAGCTCGATGCACATGATTTTGGGCTTCCCGGCTCGATTCCTCCTCCTAGCAGACGAAGTCCACCATGGCGGAGCTAGTGAAACCTTCAGTTGGCCTTGAGGAGGTCTCGAACAGCGACAACGAGCAACTCCGGCGAGTTAGGGTTTCGGCATGATTGGGGAAGTTTTGGAGAGAGCACGAGAGAGAGTGATTTGGGTACGAGTGGATAGAGGAGCTCGCGGGCGTTCTTATCCCCCTCCTCACTAGCGGCGGTGCGCATCGTAACGCGTCGGAGATCGACGACCGCCGCGATGCCAAGCAGCTGCTTCTGCCAGCGAGGAAGACAACGAGAAACAGAAGGCCGAAGCGGTACGGGCTGTTGGTGGGCTGGTCGCGGGCCGAAGTGGGCTGCAGTGTGATGCACGCGAGTGACGAGTAACTGAGAGGGGTAATGGGCCATGGGCCAGTTTCTGGTCTGAGTCCATTTTTATTCTTTTCTGATTTCTGTTTTATTTTCAGGTTTGTATTTTCATATTTGGTTTGAACTTTTCTTTATGGAATTTTATTTGTTGAATACTTGCAACAACAATAAAGTTATTAAGAATCAATTTGTGAACTTTTATTATATATTGTGATATTTTCTTTATTTTCTTTATATATATCCTTTTTCTATTATTATTTGTGAGGCTTTTAATATGCATTAAATTGAGCTAATATCCATAAACTTATTATAGGATGCATTATTATTAACTCGTGAGATTTGATTCTCATTAACTCATAATATTTAGGAGATTTTTATATAGTGACCTTTTATTTTTATTTGATAAATAGAGCTTCTAGGGAATTAATATGATTAATATTATTCCCATGAATTTAGGAATTAACAATGGATATATTTTATTATAAGTAACATAGAGGTTAAGGTTTGAATTGTAAATGCTTACTCAAGGGTTTAGGGTTCTTATTCTACTTCTATTCTTTTGTTGATGTGAGTAAAGATTTAATAACTAAACATATTGTCTTTTGTTTGTGATATTTGATGACATCACCTTTTATAATAGAAAGTTATATCTTGAATGTTTTATAGAAAGAAATTGGTAAAGATATTCTTAAGCACATATAATTATGATGGTTGGAATTGACAGAGATGTGCTTATGTGATTTGCTATATGAAAATATTCCTATTAAGTGATATAGATATAAGATGATGGATCAATAACCTGCAATGGATATTATGTTTGGTTTAAGATTTAGAGTTGAGTGATTTCCAAGAATGACTATTTTCCATAATTTCATAATCCTGGATTACTAATGAAGGAATTCCTTTCCTAGATATACAATCTTTTCCTATCTATCATCATGATTAACATGATGAGCTTTACTTCATAAAAATATTCTGATTCCCCTATTCTAAACTCATGGATGAATCCAATGAGTTTGATACTAAAGAATTTCATAGTTTTCTCATATATTTGCTTGGTTATACCCACTAATCTTTTGTTGATAATCTTCAATCCAACAAGTAGTTCTTTCAAACTCCACTCATAATCTTTCTTAATCATCCATCACTAATATTTCTTTATTAGATGTATACATCCAACTACCTTTCTCTAAACTTACTATCCTTTAAGATGAGTAACATTACTTCCATAATTCCATGCCCTACTAGCTTTAATTTAATCATACTATCCTACATTCACTTCACTCTAATACTCCTACTTCAACCTCACATTATCTTAATGTGACCTGTATTAACTACTTTAGGATCACTTACCTATACTAGGGTTTCAATCATGTTCTACCCACCAATGTCACTTATACTTACTATAAGTATTCAATCTTGGTGAGCAAGGTATGATCATTTTAATCCTTTAATCATTTATATCTTAGATTTGTAGTTGGGTAAGCAAGGCTTTAGCAATACAACCTTCCAATTGTATTGGAATTATCTTCTTAGTATCTTTAATTGGCTTCAGGGTTATTCATGGACTATGCCCACTTGATCCAATAGAATTACTACTGGTAACTATCTTCAGGGTACATCCTTGTAATCTTCTTAACTGCCATATAATCAAATGGTATAAATAATTCTTCTATTTATTTAGGAGTGATTTAGATCCATCAATTCTCCTATTGATTTGATTTTCTTCAATTATTCCCATCCTATAGATGATGTCTAAAACTATAATTACTATTTACCTCTTCTTAGTGGTTTCTTTATAGACACTTAATTGTATGTTGTGTTATGATCAAGAGTTGATAGATTGAAAATTGGTGAATCAATAGTTGATTCCTCAACATTAACGAACAACAGATATTGGAATATAACTCAACAGAGATGATAAAGATTGATATGGAAAGAAAGGTATATGGTGAATGATCTAAACTTAGTTTCTTTCCTACTCAATCTTACTTAAGAAGTAGGGTCAGGTATTACCATGATTCTCATGGTATAAGCAGATGAGATTAAGATATAGTTGTTGCATTCTTATTATTTGTATTACATCCTTAACTTGGTACTCATGAGTGATTATAATGAATACTATGATATGATCACCTAGAGATCAAATATAAATCATAAAGTATTAGGGTTTAACCTTTATTACATTTGATCTACCCCTAGATCAAATCTCCCTTACCCAAAATAAGGTTTTAACAAAGGTCATATTGAAACTTATTGTAGTCAACTTGATGATCTACTTCAATTCCATCAAGTTAAGATAAGCTGCAATCACTTTGACAAGTTTTGTTCAAAAGCGCGAAAATTATTCAGATTTTCTATGCATGAATGCAATGCACACATCTGGGTTCAGCTTATTTCTAGGCTCTAATGCTGGGATGTTACACTTGATATCAGAAAATGAACGAAAGAGGCTGATATAATGCGATAATGATTGAAATTACTTATGGAGCATTGCTTTTATGTCGCTCCACTTCTCTTGGTCCCAAATTAATGAGTCATGGACTTCAACTAGGGACTTGTCAACTTGAATGTTTAGTAAGATCCAGTGGAATCTATGGACGTTTACATAAGCATACATGCATAGCTCATCGAGTAAGCAAAAAATAAAATGTGTACAAGATAGAAACACTCACTTGAAGTTGTAAGGAAATAGTATTTCCTTAACAAAATTATTCTCGGTTAAGAACCTGCACAGGTCTTCCTCCATGTCCTTGGGGTGATTCTTTAACGTATATTCATTAATGATATATGGGTCAATAAACCCAACGTCATATCTTCTAGCTCTTTTGCATTCAAGCATCTTCATTCTGCAGAATATAATATCATACAAAAGGATATATAGTTAGGATAATATATTAAATGCAATGAACGAGTTGAGCTATAAACTTATAGAAATAAATCACTTACAGACAGTAGCAACCAATGATAGATTTGTCGAGGGCGCGCTGGTTGTATAACTGAAACAGTTCGGTCATTTGAACCTGTATCGAGTATGGTTTGAAGTGATGCTCCTTTCTAACGTCCACCGCAAACCAATCTTTCTGATGCTTTTTTTCTGTTTGCACCATGTACCATGTGTGCAGATGTCGCATATGTGTGGATAGACACGCGAGCTCCTCATTACTGACTAGAGCCTTCCTTTTGACATACTTCCGTACTATCTGATCCACTGGCGTATCTTCATAGCCTAAATATTGACCAAGAGACATATTTGCTTCGTAGGAAAGTGCTTTGGCCTCCGATACAGTGATGCCCATTAGTGTAGCATTGGTACTGGCTCTGGGGTCCATTATTTGCATGTCCCTATCCATTTCAGGTCTGAAGGCCTTGTAGAGGTCTGAAAGCACTTTGAGCGGGGCGACCGATTGATTCTTCTGTTGTCCGAGCTGGGCAACTTGCTTCCTACTTTTTGCGCTTGTGCTTTTTTTCTTCTTTGCTTGATTAATAATCTCCCGGTCATAGTCTGATTCCAGATTCATCGATATCTGGGATGGTTGCTCAAGAAAGGACTTAGCCCACTTTTTTGTTTTTTCATCATATACCGTCTTTGGCTCAGGATTTTTAGGTGCAAAATGCGCCTTAACTTGGGCAGCCACATCCGCGGTAGTTTCCTCATCGGTCTTGTCATAAGGTCTCTTTGGAAGAGACGGCGGGATGTCGACTATCTTCGCCACTTGACCTTTCTTTGATGTGGGGCGCGGGGGAGCGTTGGCCTTCCGTTTCTTTGACGAGGTAGTAGTATTGCACGGAGGCGGAGGCAGAGAACGAGTATTGTGCGGAGGCGGAGATCGAGTTGATGTACTCCTGCTGCGGCGATTGTCAGCGGGGCGGGGTGTACTTGGAGGTTGACGATAATCGGGTTGGGGTGGACTTGGAGGTTGACGATATTCGATGGGGGATGGACTTGGATTCCTTGGAGTCGGTGACCCTGGTGCCGAGCCTGGAAACTTGATGCACTTCTTCTTCCATAGAATGATGTTGCGCTTGACATCTCCTAGTTTTATAAGGCCTTCAGGCGTAGCGATGTCAATATCTAGGTCCGCAAAATCCTCCACCATGTCATCCACCGTGACACGAGCATAGCTAGGTGGAATCGGAAGTGCATGGTGGAGTGCTCCAGGTAGACAAGGTAAAGCAGTGCCGATCGCCACCTTGAAGGACATGTTGTTCATTGGCTGATGTAGCTCACATTGTGCCATCTCTCTGACATCATCCACGGGGTAGCGAGGAGCCGGTGCATCATCCAGCAGTGCTTGATCATCAGCCTGGACCTCCGTGGAAGCCATGCCGCTAGCTAAGATCCAATGCAGGATCAGCTCGCGGGTGAGTTGACGACGGCCTTTGTCTAATTTCTTGCATGAGGTTCTTCATATCAGCTAGGTCCTGCTCTACCTTGGAGATCCGGTCTACCTCCCGGTCCTTCTTTCTCTGACGGCTTCTGTAACTGGCATCGTACTGAGGAAACCCTTTCTTCCACGAGACACCGGCGCCTTTGCCTCGTGTTCGTCCACCCTTTTCTGGATTCCCTAGGGCGCGTGTCAGCTTGTCGTTCTCTCTCTCGGTACAGAACAATCCCAATTGAGCATTGTTCATTGCTTGAACAAGGTCTTCGGAGGGTTTTAGAATTTTTTCATGAAATAATGTCTTCCCTGTTTCTAGGTCCAATGATCCCCCGTGCCCGTACCACCAATGCTTTGACCTCTCGGCTTTGACCTTCGGAGGGTTTTAGAATTTTTTTCATGAAATTCTTCCTCCTTGTGCTCATCCCACACGCGTATGCCGGGTTCGTGCCTCAACTGTAAAAGTTCTTCAACTAATGGATTTAGGTACACATCAATGTCGTTGCCGGGTTGCTTCGGACCTTGGATCAGCACTGGCATCATAATGAACTTCCGCTTCATGCACAACTAAGGATGGAGGTTATAGATGCATAGAGTCACGGGCCAGGTGCTGTGACTGCAGCTCTGCTCACCAAAAGGATTCATGCCATCTGTACTTAGACCAAACCTTAAACTCCTTACGTCATCTGCAAAGTCCGGATACTTTCTATTGATTTTTCTCCATTGCGATCCATCAGCGGGGTGTCTCAACATCCCTCTAACTTACGTTCCTCTTTATGCCATCGCAACAACTTGGCGTGCTCTTTGTTTCTGAATAAGCATTTCAACCATGGTATTATAAGAGCATACCACATCACCTTGGCAGGAACCCTCTTTCGGGGGGGTGGGGAGGGCTCGCCCTCAACGTCACCAGGATCATCTCGTCTGATCTTATACCGAAGTGCAGTACATACCGGGTATACATCCAAATTCTCGTACTCCTCACCGTGGTAGAGGATGCAATCATTAGGGCATGCATGTATCTTCTGAACCTCTAAACCTAGAGGGCAGACAACCTTCTTTGCTTCGTACGTACTGGCGGGCAATACGTTATCTTTTGGAAGCATATTCTTCATCATTTTCAGCAACTTTTCAAATGAGGAGTCAGGTATAGCACACTCAGCCTTCCATCGCAGTAACTCCAGTGTGCTGTCCAGCTTTTTCAGACTATTTTCGCAATTTGGGTACAACAACATTTTATGATCCTCTAACATGTGATTGAACTTCTCCCTCTCCTTTTCATTTTCACAGTCTCTTCGTGCATCGGCAATGGTCCGACCAAGATCATCAGCGGGTTCATCATGTGTCTCTTCTTCATTCTCCCTTTCAGCATCCCCCATAGAAGTATCTCCGTACTCAGGGACACCATGATAGTTGGCATCCTCATCCTCTTCTTTATTGTCTTCCATTATAAACCCTCTCTCTTTGTGCTTGGTCCAACAATTATAACTGGGCATGAAGCCGGACTTTAACAGGTGGCTGTGAAGGGTTTTTGAGTTAGAGTAATCCTTCTGATTCCTACATCTACTACATGGATAGAATACAAAACCATTGCTCTTGTTTGCATCAGCAACACGGATGAATTCATGCACGCCATTAATAAACTCGCCAGAGCGTCGGTCAGTACCGTACATCCATTTCCGGACCATCTGCATTATAGTAAAAGTATATCAAAAACCATTACACAACATGATAAAATTATTACAAGTTATATTGAGAGCTTCTAGAGCATTAATTTTGAATTTTGAAAAATTTACATGCACCAATTTGTGAATTGGAGAAAACAATTAACATAATAAATATGGAGTTTTTTATTATTGTTCTATCAGTGAAAACCTCATTCCATTCTAAGCTCTAAAACTCTAAAATTACACATTTCAATTTTCAGTAACTATGTGCCTAATCAAAATTTGTTACACATATCAAAATCCTTCTACTTCTAGAGCATGCATGCATTGATCCATATCTCTATACTTCTAGAGCATTATAGAGCTAAAGTAGCAATAAGAGATGAAAGAATGAAGTTCTAACCTTTTAAAACTTTGGATTTAGGGGTTGCAAACTAAATCTTGAGAAAAAATGGCATGAACTCGGCTTGCTTATTTGAGTAAAATGACCACCATATGGTTTATGGCAGGTGGACAGGAAGTTGTATATATAGTGATGGACATCTAGTCCCGGGCCGTGATACGATCCGGGACTAATAGTCCCCGAAAAGAGCAGCTGACCCGCTCCAGGTTATTAGTCCCGGGCCGTATTACGGACCGGGACTAGAGATCTGGTCCGGCCCGGAACTAGTGTCTACGGCCATTTCTAGCCGTTGGAGGCCTCACGGCCCGAGACTAGTGAATCTTTTGTTTTTCCTTCTCGGACCTCTTTGATTCGCATGATTCTAAAAGAGAAGAATAAAATGCATGATTATAATGTCAGGCTCACTCCAATCCTACATGATTTTTTATGGACCAACATTTTGTTTAATTTCAATAGCAGAAAAAATTCAAAAGAGGAGGTTTGGGCAGATGTCTAATACAAAGGATTGCATAGAAAAAATTCTATGAGGATTCAATCCTACAAATCAAACTGCTATAAGAATTGGAATCACCCCTGTAATGAGACCACCAAGCCTACTTGGCGCCTATTGGACGATAGTCAAGCCAATGATTTTTCAATAAGGATTTCGTCATCGCATGGTCAATAAGTCATAAATATCTACAAGATATAAAATATGAAGTCAAAGATGAATCCATGAAGCAAGAAGCCCATCAAGTGGAGGCATAGTTCAACTAGTCAACCATATGATAAGGCCCATCTCCTCTCTCATTTATATCCCACATGGGCTAGTAAACCCTCCTACCTTCCACCATCATTTGTCAAGAACCTATTTTCTATATAAACCCCTCAAGCGGGAGGAGGAAGTTCAATTCATTCACTCCTAATTCGGGGGAGGGCTAGAGTTCCAACTGGACTAGTTTCAGACCCGAGGAGCCATGTCCGACTCGGGCCGATGTCGTGTGGAATCTTGACTTCGCCACCAGGAAGCCTTGTTCGGCCCGAGGACCATGCTCAAACTATTTGATTCTCTTCTAACGTAGTATTAAACCGCTCTCCAATGAGGCGGCCGAACCTACTAAAAAAATCATTGTGTCAATTTTCGCATTGTGTATGGCGACCTTCATTATAAGACTAACGTGCAACCCAACCCCTAACTTCTTGCACCCCTAACTTCTTATCGTTCACTACTCGCTAATTAACCATGCCGCTCGTGGCACCCCCTAATCGTCTGTTGTCCAATTCCGACAACATAAAAACAATCACCATAAGAAATAATTCTGAGGATTTTACATGTTTCAAAATTCTTTCACTTTCGAATCAAAATGAACCCGTAAACTATACCGAAAACTAGCATGAAACATAAGCAATTATGAGCACTTGACTCATCGTGCAGTGCTATCGCGGCAGTACACTACTAAGAATAAGACTAGTGAAGGCATTCGGAAAAGTGGATCGGGAGAGTCACTAGTGGAAACGTGGTCTTTTGTTGATCCCGAAAAAGGGCTTTAACACCGGTTCTTCTACGAACCGGTGTTAAAGGTGGGGCCGTACCAGCGTGGCCCCTGCAGCAAAAAAGGAGCCCCCCCTTTAACACCGGTTCGTGCCACGAACCGGTGTTAAAGGTCCCTGCAGCAGTGGCCCGCGCACCCCCCCCCTTTAACACCGGTTCGTGGCATGAACCGGTGTTAAAGGGGGGGCTATATAAGACACCACCCCAGCCCACACACACCCCACTCTTCCATTCTTTCACATTTTGGAGCCTAGCAAGAGGGTGTGAAGAGTGCTAGTTTGTGTTTTTTTCATATGCACTAGAGGTGTTCGGTGAAATGCCCGAGAGCTCAAAATAAGCTTTCTTGTTGCTCTTTCCGTCTCGGTCGAGGTCGGCAACTATAGTTTCATGTGTCATTGATGTACTATATATATAAATGGTCATCTCCCTATTATTTTTTGATATATACTACATATTAATGCAGATGAATCGGCAATGGATGTACGGTGACCGCCGCACTTCCGAGTACATTACGGGCCTCCAAAATTTCATCGTTGTGGCTAATGCAAACCGTGGTCACAATGGTTTTATGTGTTGTCCGTGTGTTCACTGTCAGAACAAGAAAGACTACTCAAATACCAAAACCATTCACGCCCACCTGCTTCGATCCGGTTTCATGCCCAGCTATAATTGTTGGACCAAGCACGGAGAAAAAGGGGTTGTGATGGAAGACAACGAAGAAGAAGAGGATGATGACAACTATCATAATATGTATCCTGAATATGATGATAATGCAACGGAGGTAGATAATGAAGATCAAGAGGGAGCAGATGGGCCCGCTGATGACGATCTTGGTCGGGCCATTACTGATGCAAAGGAAGAATGTGAAACTGAAAAGGAGAAGGAGAAGCTGGAGCAGATGTTAAAGGATCACAAAACATTGTTGTATCCAACTTGCGAAGATGGCCACAAAAAGCTAGGTGCCACACTGGATTTGCTGCAATGGAAGGCAGAGAATGGTGTGACTGACAGCGCATTTTCAAAGTTGTTGGTAAAAATGAAGAATCTTCTTCCAAGAAATAATGAGTTGCCCGACAGTACATACCAAGCAAAGAAGGTTGTCTGCCCTCTAGGATTAGATGTGCAGAAGATACATGCCTGCATTAATGACTGCATCCTCTACCGCGGTGAGAAGTACGAGAATTTGGATGCATGCCCGGTATGCACTGCACTGCGGTATAAGATCAGACGAGACGATCCTGGCGATGTTGAGGGTGAGGCCCCTAGGAAGAAGGTTCCCGCCAAGGTTATGTGGTATGCTCCTATAATACCACGGTTAAAACGTCTCTTCAGAAATAAAGAGCATGCCAAGTTGAGACACCCCGCGATGTTGAGACACCCCGCTGATGGGTCACAGTGGAGAAAAGTCGAGCGAGAGTACCCGGACTTCGCACATGACGCAAGGAACTTAAGGTTTGGTCTAAGTACAGACGGCATGAATCCTTTTGGTGAGCAGAGCTGCAGTCACAGCACCTGGCCTGTGACCCTATGTATCTATAACCTTCCTCCTTGGTTGTGTATGAAGAGGAAGTTCATTATGATGCCAGTGCTCATCCAAGGCCCGAGGCAACCCGGCAACGACATTGATGTGTACCTAAGGCCATTAGTTGAAGAACTTTTACAGCTGTGGGCCAAACCAGGTGTACGTATGTGGGATGAGCACAAAGGGGAGCCATTTGACCTACGAGCATTGCTTTTCATAACCATCAATGATTGGCCTGCTCTTAGTAACATTTCAGGGCAGACAAACAAGGGATACAATGCATGCACACACTGTTTAGATGATACTGAAAGTGTATATTTGGATAAATGTAAGAAGGTTGTGTACCTAGGGTATCGCCGATTTCTTCCGAACCTGCATCCAGTAAGAAAGAAAGGCAAGCATTTCAAACGTCTGGCAGAACCCCGGAGGAAGCCTGTCCTCCGTACCGGTGAGGAGGTATTTGGTATGGTCAAGGACCTAGAAGTAATCTTTGGAAAAGGTCCTGGCAGTCTATCTGTTCCGAATGACGATGCCGGACACGCGCCCATGTGGAAGAAGCAATCTATATTTTGGGACCTACCCTATTGGAAAGTCTTAGAGGTCCGCTCTTCAATCGACGTGATGCACGTGACGAAGAATGTTTGCATGAACCTGCTAGGCTTTGTAGGAGTGTATGGGAAGACAAAAGATACACCGGAAGCACGGCAGGACCAGCAACGTCTGAAGGCCCCTGAAGAGCCTATGCATCCTGAGAACGAGAAGGGTAAACGATGCCACTTAACTCCTGCCAGCTACGCTCTTACCAAAGCAGAGAAGGAAATCTTTTTTGAATGTCTGAGCAGTATCAAGGTCCCGTCTGGCTTCTCGTCGAATATAAAGGGAATAATAAATATGGCAGAGAAAAAATTCCAAAACCTGAAGTCTCATGACTGCCACGTGATTATGACACAATTGCTTCCGATTGCATTGAGGGGGCTTCTACCTGAAAATGTTCGAGTACCCATTGTGAAGCTATGTGCATTCCTCAATGCAATATCTCAGAAGGTAATCGATCCAGAAAGCCTACCAGGGTTACAAACAGATGTGGCCCAATGTCTTGTCAGCTTTGAGTTGGTGTTCCCACCATCCTTCTTCAATATTATGACGCATCTCCTGGTTCACCTAGTAGAAGAGATTGCCATTCTCGGTCCTGTATTTCTACACAATATGTTCCCCTTTGAGAGGTACAATGGAGTCTTAAAGAAATATGTTCATAACCGTGCTAGGCCAGAAGGAAGCATCTCCAAGGGCTATGTAACAGAGGAGGTCATTGAGTTCTGTGTTGATTTTATTCCTGACCTTAAGGCGATTGGTGTTCCAGAATCACGACATGAGGGAAGACTGCGTGGAAAAGGCACCCTAGGATGTAAAGCAATGATATGTAGGGACGGGCATTCTCTCAATCAAGCACACTACACGGTTTTACAAAGATCTATCTTGGTTGCCCCGTATATCAATGAACACAAGAATTTAATACGCCTCAAACACCCGGGGCAGTCTGATGAATGGATTATAAGTGAACACATGGCGAGTTTTGGCGGCTGGCTGCAAAGACTTCTCACGAATAACACCACTGTTGGGGATCAGCTGTACTTGTTGGCCAGGACACCTTCTTCGACTGTATGTACTTTCCAAGGGTACGAGATAAATGGGAATACATTTTACACGATAGGCCAAGATAAAAAGAGCACCAACCAAAACAGTGGTGTCCGCTTCGATGCAGCAGAAGACAATGGGCAAAAGACCACGTATTATGGGTTCATAGAGGAGATATGGGAACTTGACTATGGACCTAATTTTAAGGTCCCCTTGTTTCGATGCAAATGGGTCAAGCTAACAGGAGGAGGGGTTGAGGTAGACAAGAAGTACGGAAGGACAACGGTGGATCTCAACAATCTTATGAAGAACTTGGACGAACCATTCGTCCTAGTCAATGATGTGGCTCAGGTTTTCTATGTGAAGGACATGTCCTCCAGACCAAAAAAAGAAAAAATATGCAAACGAATACATCATATGATGAGCCAAAGCGTCACATAGTTCTTTCAGGGAAAAGAAACATCGTGGAATCGAGGACAAGACAGACATGTCAGAAGATTATAATAAGTTTGATGAAATTCCGCCCTTCACAGTGAAAACTGACCCAAGCATTCTGTTAAGTAAAGAAGATGCTCCATGGTTACATCTGAAGCGATCATAAGGAAGGACATATGCCAAGAAGTTCATGCTCATATTATGTAACTCTAGTTCATGTTTTTAATATTAATACATGTCTTGAGTGTTAGTCATGTTTTGTGGATGGACCGGGACTATGAGAAGAAGTTGTCCCGATTCGTACTTACCATTAAGATCTGATCTCCAAACGCGCGCGGTCACATATTAGGGAGTGCCTCTATGACCAGTTTCTCGGAGATGCTGGAGGACTAGGCTCCGTCGGCATCTCCCTGAAACTGGCCGTAGTGGTGTCCCTGCTCTCGAAAACCATCTTGCAGCTTTGTAACTTCTCTAACTAGATCAATACACCTGGGAGCTAACTAATTTCACATATTAGGGAGTGCCTCTATGACCAGTTTCTCAGAGATGCCGGAGGACTGGGCTCCGTCGGCATCTCCCTGAAACTGGCCGTAGTGGTGTCCCTGCTCTCGAAAGGAGGTAAGGCATAGCCTCAAACTGGCTGGAGGACTGGACTCACAAGGATGCCTATTTATAGTACAAGCAGCTCGACATAGTGTCGACACTTACGAAATAATGTCGACACTCATCTTTAGTCCCGGTTGGTGTCTCCAACTGGGACTAAAGGTTCATCTTTAGTCCCGGATGGTGACACCATCCGGGACAAGGTACACGCCGCACGACATAATGTCGACACTCACCCCTATTATTAGTGATGACTCGTGTTTTTTGTCCCGGTTGGTGTCTCCAACCGGGACTAAAGGTTCATCTTTAGTCCCGGTTGGTGTCTCCAACCGGGACTAAAGGTTCATCTTTAGTCCCGGTTGGTGACACCATCCGGGACAAGGTACACGCCGCACGACATAATGTCGACACTCACCCCTATTATTAGTGCTGACTCGTGTTTTTTGTCCCGGTTGGTGTCTCCAACCGGACTAAAGGTTCATCCCGCCATTTTTCTTCCCGCCATTTTTCTTCCCGCCAGTTCTTCTTCCCGCCATTTTTCTTCCCGCCATTTTTCTTCCCGCCAGTTCTTCCCTCCAGTTCTTCCCGCTAGTTCACTATATATATATGTAGGGTTGGCCTCCATTGTCATTGCACATCTCTAGACTCATATCTGCAACCTCATCACTCTCTTTCCCATGGCTTCCACCGTAGCACTAACCCCCAGAGAGGCGGAGGCGCTTTGCGCCTCGAACTACCCCTGCCCGCCGGGCTACTGTGTCCCCGTCGGCTGGATGCTGAGCGTCGGAGGCGTGCCGGTTCCTCCTGTTCCTCTAGGTGTGGCGCGCCGGATGGCCATCACGAACCACTACTACTTCGAGCTCACGCCGGAGCAGCGGAGGAATCCCAGATGGCATCCTGACTATTTCCCTACTTGGGAAGCCTTCTTCGTGGATCGGCGTGAGAGGGCGCTCGCCAGGCACGAGGAGGACGGCCCACCTCCTCCTAACTTCAACGAGGCCGGCCGTCGGCTATGGTGGCGCGGTCGGACTCTCCAGAGCGTCATGTCCTATGACACTGCCGCCGACTCTAACCCCCGTCTGCGCTACCCTCAAGTCCAGCCCACGCGCTACCCTCAAGTCCAGCCCACGCGTACTCTCCAGAGGTTCAATTACGGCGACCCCGACGACGACAGCGATGACGGCGGCGGCGAGTACGACGACTACAGTGGCGAGTATTACAGGTGTAGGCAGGAGCATGACTGAATCACTCCAACATTCCGAAACAAGTTCGGCCGATTGTTACTTAATCTGGCCATGTATCTTAATTTTCAGTTCTTTTATGTATCTTAATTTTCAGTTCCAGTTCGGCTTTATGTAACTTACTATTAGTTGGCTATTAGTTCGGCTTTATCTGGTATATTGATTATGTCTCGAAAAAACCTTCACAAAATGACCTATCTCATTCGAGGTTTCTTGGCTTTCGGGTCAAATGACCAATGTTATGGCTAGAATCAAGGCATAGTTTGTGATAATATGACCATATTGTGCATACATGTGCATCATGTCATGGCAAACAATGTTGCAAGAGGAAGTTTTCCTTTTTATCGCACCAAAAAGGCATTTTCCATTTTCCGAGCATAAAAAACGGACGGTTTTGTGAAGCAACCACCAAATGGCTAATTCAAAAAACCACCAACACATTTTACAAAAATACTAGACCACCTTATATGCACAATGTACCAACAGGGGGATCTGAAACCTTTCCGTCCACCTCTGGTGAAAAAGACAAATTCCTACCGAATCGGTAGGAAGTGGGTCAGATATGAACTACAAGTACATGATACGATGCTCATGATTTTTTACAAAAATCATTTTTAGGTTCACAATATGCTATTTTATCGAAAAACAATGCAAGTTGAGCGAGGCTTGGTGAGATTCAAGTGTATACAAAAGATGCGACATTTAAATATCCAGTCAATTCAAAAATGTTAATACAAAAGATGCGGCATTAAAATATGATTTGATCTAATAAAAATCATTTTTTAGATGCTTAATATTTCTTATGTTCAAAGTTTTAGGATTTAACAATTTATTTTTGTTTGAATTGAATAATCAAAATTTATATGTAAGTATTTTAATTATTTTGAAAATTTTCATGTAAAGTAAATATAAAATGATTTACATGAATGGATAGATATTATTTTTCTGAAAATTATGATATATTATTCATATTTTTCTGAGTTAAAATGAAGAAGATATGAATTTTCTAAATTCATATCATATTTTTTGAATTAAAAATGCCCCTTTAATGCATGAAATAAATGCCCCCCCCTTTAACACCGGTTCCGGTTAAAGGGGGGCATTTATTTCGTTTCCCACACGCACCACCCCCCCCCCCTTTAACACTGGTTCGTGGCTGGAACCGGTGTTAAAGGGGGGTATTTATTTCACATTCCCCTTCCTTTCTTCCCCCCAGCTGAGCCAGATCGATCGAACACACCGCCGGCCGCGCGCAGAGAGACGAAGCGCCGCCACCGCGGCCCGCGAGCGTCTCGCCGCCGCCGCCCGCGAGCGTCTCGCCGCCACCGCCGCCCGCGAGCGTCTCACCACCGCCGCCCGCGAGCGTCTCGCCGCCGCCGCCCTCGGAGTGAGGGAGGAATCGTCCTCCGTCTCACTGCCGCCGCTTCGGAGCTCGAGGTCCGCTGCCCCCGACCCTCTCTTCTTCCTCGCATCCTTCCCCCTCCCTCCCGCCGCCGTCGGCAGGACCGCGGGCGTTTCCCGTGCGGGGCCGGCGGCGGCGGTCGGGTCTCTACCCGCGCGCGAGGGATTCAGCCCGGGAGAAAGCTCTGGCGGCGGTGAACCTCGGTTGGCGTCGAGTCCGGCGGCGGCGCTTTCCTTTGGCGGCGGGGCAGAGCTGGTACGGGGCAGAGCGGGCCATACGGGCCTGGGCGGGCCGGCCCCTGCGGTGCTCAGCGATGTTCCTGCGGGATGGAGGGCGGGACTGTGTGTGGACTAGGGATGGCTATGGCGGCGCACCTGCTGCAGCGCAACGGCGGCGGCTTTGCGAGCCTGCTCTAGGCCTGCTCTAGCCTCGTAGCGTTGGCACAGTGAGATGACGATGATGACGGTGAGACCATGGTGGCGCGTGCTGGTGGATGGCAAGTTGGGTGGAGTGCTACGGATCAAGTGGGGTCGTGGTTGTTTGGGGTCGGGAGAAATCCCTGTCGGCTCGTCCGACATCGACGCGGTGACACCCCTTTTCCACTCCCCTCCGTGTATCGGGGGAAACCCTAGGACAAGTCCGGGCAACAGCGTCATCGACGTCGCATTCCTTCTTGAAGGTGTTGCTTGAAACACGGTGCTTCGAAGTGCTAGGAGTGAGGTGGGACAACTCCGGAGGGCGCAGCGGTCACGGGTCATTTTCGTTCATCGATCTGCTCGATGTCGGCATTTGTTTCTTTTATTTTTCTCTTTATTTTCTTTTGGGTTAGATTGTGCTGTTGCTTTTCTGTTGCTCCAACATTGTCGTTGTATCTTGTGATTGCTATATTAATATAGCGGGGCGCAAGCCTATTTCGAGGAGCCCTGACCACCTCGCTCTCTTCCCTGTGCAGGAGCGTCTCGCCGCCGCCGCTTCGGAGCTCGTAGGCCACGCCTTAACGCCGACGCCGCCCATCGCCCGACGAGCCCGCCGCTAGCACCGCCGCCCGACGAGACCGCCGCATCCGTCCGACGAGCACCGCCGCCCGACGAGACCAACGTCGCCCCACCGGTGAGCGCCACGTGTCTGCCACGTGTGTGATTGCTGACTCATCCTGATTAAAACTTGTTTGCTCGATAAATTGTACTACATGCATAGATTAAAACTTGTATACAAATTGGACCTCTGACTCATTTGTGTATTTATTTGTGTATTTTTGTATGAATAATATGTATATTTGTGTATGAATCCAAGTCCACTTGAATGTTTACACTCTTACTCTAGATAATATTATTGTTTTAGAAACTATGGATCCACTTAGTAGAAACCTTGAAGAAGAAGAAATAATGGAGAACATTATTGATGAGGACACCTCACAATATCTGAACTTGGAGGGACATGATGACGACAGATCAAGTACTAGTCATGGAGAAGATGAAGACTCCGGTGAACGCAATTTAATGGTTACAAAGTCCGGCGAGGTATATGCATTGATTAAGCCTCTGCTGACTTCCACCAACAATCTTCTTCTACATGTATTAATTAACGCTTCTTTCTTCTTTTAGCCCTCTGGATCGACCAGCCAGCAACCATCTTCTTCTACGAAAAAGAGCAAGCGAGGCGCGAGCCAGCGGTTGAAAGATCGTGTCAAGTTCACGATCGAAGCAGTCCGTGTTGATGGCAGGCCGATAGAGCCCAAAAAGGCCGCAGACAAATTTGTACGTCAGGCTAGAGTTCTTGTTAGGGACCAAATCCCAATCATAATTGAAAATTGGAATAAGCCAAAGAAGGGCGACGGTACCTTTGTCGATGACAGATCCAAAGAAACGCTTTGGAATTCGTTGTTGGTAAATTTCACCCTTCCGCCAGAGGAGGATGAAAACAACCCGGTTATAAAGGAAAAGGTCAAAGAGTGGACTCTAAAGAAGATGGGTGACGCTTTCCGCAACTGGATGACAAAATTGAACAAATTTGTCAAATCTGGCAAGACTCCAAATTTCGAAGACGCATATTATGCGAAGATAAGACCTCACTGGCCCGAATTTGAGACATATAAAAAAAGTGCTATAGCTAAAAAGAGGTCAGAAACCAATACGCTTAATGCCCTGAAGAGGGAATATCACCAGAGGACGGGGTCAGGTGGCTACATATCTCAGAGGCCTAAGTGGGAGGAAGCTGAGAAGGCCCTGCGCGAGAGAGGGATCACACCCCAGACAGATGGGTGGGACCTACGTGCAAAGACTTGGTTCTACGGAATCGGGGCAAGGTTGGACCCAGAAACAGGATTGTGTATCTTCCCAACACTCCTTGCCAAACCCGTCACTGAACTCATCACGGCATACGAGGAAACAGCCGCCAGGACCTTCCATCCCGACAGAGAGAATGACCAGCTCACACGCGCCATCGGTAAAAAAGAACACGCTGGACATGCACGAGGCACAGGGGGTATGACGTGGAAGGATGGGTTTGCCGACTGGAGCGACTCTTACAGATGGCGCGGCAGAAAAGAAAAAGAGCGTACAGAGCGGATGACATAGATAGAACATGCACTTGCGGCGCTGCAGGCGCAAGTGAATGCACAACAGAGCCATCAAGCTACCGGCCCATCTCAGCGGCACGAAGAGCCTGCATTGGAAGCTGCCGGCGGCCCAGACTCTGCGCGGAAAAGCAGCGTGGCTTCCACAGAGAACGTGCAGCCCACGCTTGAAATGGCGGGTCCTCGATACCCCGTGGATGAGATCACGGAGAGCGAACACGCTGAGCTGCATGTGAGATTAATGGGCTTATCCATTAAGGTGGCTGTCGGCTATGCCTTACCTCCTGTAGCTGGTGGAACTTACCACTTCCGACCGATTCCAGATGGCTATGCTATTATCGGGGTGGATGAGGTTGTGAAGGAATATGAGGAAGCACAGCTTGACCATGTTACAGGTGAAGGGGAAACTCAACTCAAATTTGCAGTGAAAACAACCATTCTTTGGAAGAAGGAACACATTGTGCTTCCAAATTGGAGGTCACTGGCACCCCCGCCGTCTCCGCAGCGTCAGCAGTCTGAGCCGCTTCAGCTATCTCCTGCGCGGCAGCCATCTCCGGCGCTTCAGCCATCTCCTGCGCGGCAGCCATCTCCGGCCCGTCAGCAATCTTCGGTGCTTCAGCCATCTCCTCAGCGTAAGCGGAAGAGCACTGCCACGAAGAGCATCAGTAGCACTGCCACAAAGAAATCCGCAGGAAACCGTACGCCAAAGAGTTCAAAAAACTACGTCCCGCAGCCTTCCGCCAAGCCATTGCCGGTTTTACCGTGGAATCGCAGCGACGAGGAGACCAATAGGATCTCAGAAGAACAGGTCAAGAAATTATTTGCACCTAGACGGGCCGAGCCAAAGGAGAAAATAGATCCGGCGGTGGTGGAGAAGTTTTACAAAAAATCTTTCGAAACCTGAAACCCCACTTGTGCCGGACTACGAGCGCCAGATTTTGAAGGCGGATGCAAGGCGCTGTAGGGAGACTGAAAGTAGCAGTCGTGAGGCACCCCAGAAAACAGTTCCCATGCTCGGAGAGCAGGAAAACCAATCATGTGCCCCGCTCCAAATGTTCGACACACGGGACGCTCCTCCCGTAAATGATTACGAGGCAGAGCTACAAAGAAAGGCCAATGAGATGGGGATGACTTACATTGCATACTTGAACGTCATGGGAGACAACTTGCCCAAATGCGATGCCAACCCCATACAGCCATGGAAGTATGGGAAGAATCTCGTCAAGAAAGAGGAGCTCAAGAATCTACCAACAAAGATGCGAAAATTGCACAAGTGGTACCTTCATTTCTGCAAGACGAGAAAGGTAGAATGGATCACGGCGCATATAAGAGATGATATTTTCTTCTGCGGAGATGACGCGATCGACTTCAACATTCAAGACTTGTATTTTCTATTCAATCAGAAGGAACTCGACAAAGCTGCCATCAGCCTTTATTGTGTGTAAGTACTATTTCTATAATTTATATCTCATCTCATTCACTTTATTAATTGCATGTATATATATATGCTCACCATATATGTATATACTATTATGCAGGAAAAAGGTTATGAAATGCAGGAAAGGAGGCCCTTTTGACATTGGGTTCGTTGACCCAAATAGAGTTCATGAAGGAGTAGTAGAAACCAAACCCGGGCAAACAGAAGATTACTTGCTAACGTCTTTACTGAGACAACAAATCAAAAGGGAAATATTATTGCCTTACAACTTCTCGTGAGTACTGTTACCCTCTCTCTTGTACACATTCTATTTCAGCTTACTCGATGTTAAGTGTAACTGATGATGAGTTATGCGTGCGTAGGTTCCACTTTATTCTGCTAGTCATTCAACCCGACTCAGGAAAAGTCCTTGTCATGGACTCGTTACGAAAAGAAAAAGAGATATGGGCAAACTTTAGAGAGATGCTCCAAAGGTAATTTCAATCATATTATCGCACTAGATCGGCAACTTTCGTGACAATAAGTAATTAATTACTCCTTTATCCATTTTCTTTGCCGGACAGGGTTTGGAAAAGGTTCACGGGCAGGGCCGTGGGTGAATGGTCAGAAGAACTAAAATTTGTAGACCAAAATATAAGTAATACTAGCTAGCTTCCAATTCCATTATATCATGCTTTATTGATTATTATTTTGATTGAACTCTCTATTCTCGTAAAGTGCGTGCATCAGGGACACGGCAATAACTTATGTGGGTACTATGTTTGCGAGTTCATTCGCAACACGATATGTGCGACGGGCCAAGCCGCACTAGAACAACTTAGAGTAAGTAAACAAAGTCCACAACATTATTTTATTACCATCAATTGTGTTGAGTTTTATTCTTATATATATATATTGATGGCCCATTTTTCATATATATTCAGATCGAACGAATGCGGGACCAACTCCTACCATTTGAACGCATACGAGCCATTCAAGAGGAATTGGCGGGGTTCATACTTGATGAGGTCGTCACGCCTGGCGGAGAACTCTTTAGATATCCACCAAAATGAACGATGACGATGTATGTGCCGATGACGACGATGTTTCTGTATAATAATAGTTGCTTAATTATTCATGTACTCGTATGTACCGATGACGATTTATGTGTATACCGCTCCCGATCGATTCACCCTCGCTCCCCCTCTCCCGCAGAAATACGCTCAGAACGGGGCAGAGGCAGAAGTCTGCCGCGACAGAGCGGCAGGAAAACGGCCTAAATCTCTGCCGCGGCAGAAGAACCTTTAACACCGGTTCCAGATACGAACCGGTGTTAAAGGGGGGGCTGAGGCCTGCGGCAGCCCCACGTGCGCCACCCTTTAACACCGGTTCGTATAAGAACCGGTGTTAAAGGGGCCCCCCTCTAACACCGAACCCTCAACAGCGGTTGGGGAACCGCTGTTAGAGGGCCCTCCCAACCGGAGTTAAAGGGGGGGCCTGCACTAGTGAGTTCATCCCGTGCGCCCCTAATATGTCGATGCTTGTATGCCTTACCGGTGGCGCGCAGGAACCATGCCCCAGTAACTGGACTACGGGGGGGCTGAGGCCTGCGGCAGCCCCACGTGCGCCACCCTTTAACACCGGTTCGTATAAGAACCGGTGTTAAAGGGCCCCCCCCTAACACCGAACCCTCAACAGCGGTTGGGGAACCGCTGTTAGAGGGCCCTCCCAACCGGAGTTAAAGGGGGGGGCCTGCACTAGTGAGTTCATCCCGTACGCCCCTAATATGTCGATGCTTGTATGCCTTACCGGTGGCGCGCAGGAACCATGCCCCAGTAACTGGACTACCACGGGCATTGCTTGAACTAATGTCGCTGTTAAAAGTACCGGTGGCACGGGAGTGCTGATTAAAATATCCTATGCCGGAAAAATTGGATCCCAGCGGCTACAAGTGCAAAAAAAAAAATTTTAGAGATTTTCATTCAAGTCGGTGACTTTTACGTAAATCATACATTACAGTCGAATCTTACTTATTACAAATAATTTATAAAGATTAAAGCTAAACTAAATATAGACGATGATTGGGGCATCATCGTCACTGAATTCGACGGCGGCAGGCCTCCCCTTGCCACAGGTCCTGCCTCCTACGGCTTTGCTAGCCGCCGCCACTCCGGCATCATCCCACCTTGCCTTTTTTTCCTATGTATCCACGCCAACCCAAAACTAGAAGCCATGAGGTGACGGCTAGCAGCCGTCTTTGTTGGCATCACTATGTTGTGATTCATGGTCCTGGAGAAGGTAGCGTCGTCGAGGATGACGACGTGGAGGAGGCCACTGCCTTCTTCCTTCCACGCTGGTGGTGGCACTTCGCACCTCCCATCTCCCCCTCTTCATCCGCCTCGCCCCCTCCCTCTCATTTTCACCGGTATCCGATGATGGAGAACTTGGATAACTGGTACTCCCCTACCTCATACAGCCGTCAGGGATAAGAATCGGCGAAAAAAGACGAGGAGCCAACATGGATAAGAATCGGCAAAAGATGACAAGGAGCTGGCGGCTGGTGTGTATTTTGTGAAGAGGGAGAGAGGAATCGGTGTATATTATATGAAAGAGAGAAGATGAGTGGTATACTAAATTAAAGTTGTGACTGTTGATTGATGTTGTGTGGCAGCTAACGAGTCACGGGCTCTCCTCTCTCTGGACAGATGAGCGACGATGTCAAGTATCAATTAGTAGCGGCGTGGCAACATCCAGCCACACCGCTCTACGTGTCAATATCAACGGCACAGGACGACGCACTAGAGGCATTCCCACAAACTCCACACCTGCAATATGTACCGCTAGTTAAACGCCTAGGTCCTAGACGTTTGATAGTGTTGCTTCCCGTGTCATGCCACCAATACCTCCTTATCGGGGTGTTGATAGTTTTCATGGGACAATAGTTTTAACAGGAGCGTGTGGACATGACGGTGCGTCTCCGATATGGTGTCTCCTATATGCCTTTTTCTAATAGTGGTAATTCGAAATAGACTAGCCCCTTAAACTTTTAATGCAAGTGTCACTAAATCTACAGAAACAATAAATATCACCAAGATCACTATCATGATTTGCCCTGTTATGTAGTTTCTTTGCTATCGAGGACCATGCCAATGTTTATCCCCTGCTAGCGGGTCTGGTGTTGAATCTACAAGCAGATCTCCATTGCAGGCAGAATTTCCCATAGAAAACCAAGAACGAAGGCCAATTTGTTGAACAAAATATATGGAAGCTGTTTGGTTTCCATCAAATCCTAGACAAAACTAGAGGTGATTGAGAAAGGAAAACAGAATCACTATTCCGATACCTTGGCGCGCTGCATAGATGAAAGTTGGTAGGAGGCAGAAAAATTTACACGAAGCCACATTTACCAAACCGTCAATATAACGCCTGCGCATGCGGTCGACGTGCTCTAGACGCGTCAAAATAGAGCACATGGATTGCACGGCAAAAAGCGGCAACGCGCACTAAATTTGCCAGGCCGGCTACAACGCATGGGATAAAAGATTGGCGGGCGCACACCAACCATGGCACCGAAGTTTTCTGTTAGAACTAGAAAGATTGACATCAAGAGACAAGAATGAAATCTGTATTCTTTATTGATGATTGACAAAGCTTCTATACAATCAGCCATGAAATATGTCTGTTCCCTAAAGGACGGCGTCGATCGGGCAGTTCCAGGATCGTCGCCTCGCAGATGCTTTCGGGAGAAACCGTCGGGAGCGGGATGACGGTTCCCAGGAGCGAACCGCATCTCTAGTTAAGCGGGGATTTTATCCCCTATTTTCCTAGGACATTTATTCTTAACACCCCCTCTAATCACCGCTTGACTGTATAGGAGCTCATCATCACGATTAAATATCCTCCAAAAACCCTGTGGAAAAAATGTGAGGAGTATGATAGGATATGCTGTTAAAACTCCTTCAAAAATCCTGTGGGAAAATAAGGAGAACACAGCATATAATGATTATCGCCTCTGTTAACTCAATATGAAATAAATCCATAGAATCTAAAGGTCAATAAATATGTTGTTTATACCATCTTAAAAACCCCGATGGGAAAAACGGATAGTATGACATATGATCTTATGTTGATAAGACCTCATTAAAAACCTTAATGAGAACCTGTAAAGTAAACTCATTTAAGGGAAAAAGAGTGTAATATGATGCTTCGAACAGGAATAGTTCAGAAAGATACTCCCCCTGATTCTTGCAAATCTCGAAGCCGTCGCATACCGATTCCATGAATATATTTCTGGAATGTTGAAGTTGGTAGAGACTTCGTGAATAGGTCAGCGAGATTATCACATGACTTTACTTGCAAGATGTTTATTTCCCCGCTCTTTTGGAGCTCATGAGGATAAAACAATTTAGGGGCAATATGCTTAGTGATATTGCTCTTGATGTATCCTGTTTGCATCTGTGCAACACAAGCCGCATTATCCTCATAGATAATGGTAGGTGATTCGATAGAACCAATTCCACATGACTGTTGTATGTGGTATATCATTCTGCGAAGCCACACACATTCGTGTGATGCCTCATATAATGCAATTATTTCAGAATGATTGGTAGAAGTGGCAACCAGAGTCTGTTTCGAAGACTTCCATGATATAGCAGTTCCACCATGTAGGAACACAAAGCCGGTCTGTGACCTGGCATTATGGGGATCAGATAAGTAGCCAGCATCAGTATATCCAATCATACTGGAGTCCATATTTCTCTGAAACTGAAAGTATAGGCCAAGATCCTTTGTGCCTTGGAGATATCAAAAGACATTCTTGACTCCCGACCAATGGCGTTTGGTAGGATCTGCGCTGTGTCTAGCAAGTAGATTTACTGCAAATGCGAGGTCAGGTCTCGTACAATTTGCAAGATACATGAGCGCTCCAATGGCACTGAGATATGGAACCTCGGATCCCAACATCTCTTCTCCATCATCCCTTGGCCTGAACGGATCTTTCTCTACGTCTAGAGAACGAACCACCATGGGAGTTTTAGATGGATAGGATTTGTCCATATTAAATTTCTCCAATATTTTATGGATATAGGCGGCTTGGTGTACCATTATTCCTGAGGGAAGGTGCTCGAGTTGGAGACCCAAGCAAAATTTGGTTTGACCCAAATCCTTCATCTCAAATTCTGTCTTTAGATGATTGCGTGCTTCATCAATATCTTGTGTGTTGCCAATAATGTTGAGATCATCGACATACACTGAAATGATGCAAAATCCTGAAGAGGACTTCTTGATGAAGACACATGGATAGTCATCATTGTTGGAGTAACCCTTCTGAAGAAGGAACTCACTAAGTCGGTTGTACCACATCCGTCCCGACTGTTTCAAGCCGTATAAAGACTTGTTCAGTTTTACACAGTACATGTTGCGCTTAGCGCTTGCATTCGGGACAGAGACTCCATCAGGAACCTTCATGTATATGTCCGAATCTAGTGACCCATAAAGATATGCGGTCACGACATCCATCAACTGCATAGATAGACGATTTTGCACTGCCAAAGATATAAGATATCGGAAAGTGATACCACTCATTACTGGAGAATATGTCTCATTGAAATCAATGTCGGGTCTCTGCGTGAAACCCTGTGCTACGAGCCTCGCTTTGTATCTCACCACCTCATTGTTCTCATTCCGTTTCCGGAGGAAAACCCATTTGAATCCCACAGGGAAAACATTGGGAGGTGTTGGTATTGCCTTTGTGAATACCTTCCTTTTATTAAGCGAAGCAAGTTCTGCTTGTATTGCTTCCTTCCATTTAGGCCAGTCGGAGCGTTTCTCACACTCAACGATAGTCCTTGGATCATGATCATTGAAAAGGGTATCAGCAATTGTAGCAGAAAAATAAGTGTCGACAATCGTAGACTTACGGTTGAATGATTCTCCAGAATCGATATAGTTGGTGGATATCTCATGCACCCTTGATGACTCTTCGTTATTTCCCAATACGCTGAGTCTAGGTGTTCCGATGTCCCAGCCAGTGTGTGCAAGATGGAGCTGGGTTGTGGAGGTTTCCCTTCAACTGGGTGCATACTACCCATAAGGTGTTCGTCAACGTTGAGCTGACTTGCATTTACTGATTTGGAGGATTTTCTCCTCTCTCTCCTTTGTTGCTTGCGAGAAGCAGGTTCCGGGTCAGTGGCCGTACTACTCCCCCTCTTTTTAGGATCAGGGAGTTGAGTGGTTTTTGTTGGTACCTCCACTCTTTCGGGCGCATTTCTGGCCGGTTTCCAGGATTCAGTAACACCTTTTAGATCAGTAAATGAATCTGGCAGATTATTTGCAAGATGTTGCAAATTGATATTTTCCGAACTTGGAGTTCGGTCTCTTGGGTACGTGGATCATAGGTTGAAATGGCGATAGCATTCCAATCAATTTCCAGGCATTCTTTCTGGTACTTGAAATCTCCCCCTAATGCCGGAAAATGTTCCTCATCAAATATGCAATCAGCGTGACAGGCTGTGAATAGATCCCCAGTAAGGGGTTCCAGGTACTTAATAATCGACGACGATTTGTACCCCACATAGATCCCTAGTTTTCTATGTGGGCACATGGATGTCCGTTGTGGTGGTGAGATCGGGATGTATGTAGCACATCCGAACTTACGCAGATGGGAAATGCTGGGAGGATTTCCACGTACCAATTGCAGAGGGGAAGTACTGTGATATGCAGTAGGTCGCAATTGGATTAGGTCAGCAGCGTGTAAAACCGCGTGACCCCAACACGAAGTTGGCAAGCTACAATTCATTAACAAAGGTCTTGCAATGAGTTTGATCCTCTTTATTAGGGACTCAGCCAAACCATTTTGAGTGTGGACATATGGAACTGAGTGCTGAACTTCAATCCCCAAGGCCATGCAATAGTCATTGAAGGCACGTGAAGAGAATTCTGCAGCATTGTCCATGCGAATTGATTTAATTCGACTTTCTGGATAATGGGCCAGTAACTTAATTACTTCCCTCATTATCTTGGCAAATGCATGATTTCGTGTGGAAAGAAGACACACATGTGACCATCGTGTAGATGCGTCAATCAAAACCATGAAATACCTGAATGGTCCAGATAATGGTTGGATAGGACCACAAATATCACCTTGAATTCGCTCAAGGAACTGAAGTGGTTCAACTTGTATTTTGAGGTGCGAAGGCCTCAAAATTAGCTTCCCTGTGGCACATGATGTACACACAAAGTCTGATGACTGGGGGAATTTGGACTCATGCAAATTATGGTCAATGGAATTGCTAGTAATCTTCTTCATCATCCCGATGCCGGGATGGCCTAGGCGATTATGCCAAGTTTGAAATGCGTCAACATTCTGAAAGATTACCTTGTAAGCAACATGTTCTACAGGCTTGATGTACGTATAGTACAGTCCGGACGACAGAGAAGGAATTTTTTCAAGTACTTGCTTGCCATATCCGTTGTCTTTTGTGAAGAGCAGATACTCTTCTTTGTTGTCTTTATGGGTTTCAATGTGAAATCCATTCTTACGGATATCTCGATAACTGATTAAGGTACGCGACGAGTCGGGATACAACAAGGCATCCTCAATTGTCACTTGTGTATCGTTTGGGAGGGTAAATATGGCACATCCAGTGCCAACAATTACCGTATCGCGTCCAGCGATAGTCAAAATATCTCCATTCATATTTTTCAGAGTCTGAAAATATTTCAACTCCCTCAGTATAGAGTTTGTGGTAGCACTGTCCACAAGGCATAATTCCTCTTCCATCGGATTGTCCCCGTAGAGAGCTATATATAAAAATGAAGAATTTTCAATAATAAAACCTTATTTAGATACATATAATACAATCTTTATTATATCAAAGTGCTGATACAATATACATGACAACAACAATACTTATGTTCTTATTACAACATCACAAATGGACATAAAATAAAGTGATCACTAAGGAGGTAGTGGGACTAGTCGAAGTCTCCAAACACGTCATTTGAGGCGTACTCAATCATCATGTTCTCCGTGCTCATAGGGTCCTCGGGCTGCTGGAGAGTCATGGTGTTGCTAGGTCTAGGAGGAGCATCTTGCGAACAACCAGCTCCATTGGTGCCATCTGGATGAAGGTTGAAATTGGCTTCAAACCTTTTCCCTTGAGGTGCCTTGCGTCCTTGGGATTGCTGATAGAGGATTGCCAGATGCTTTGGGGTCTTGCACTTGTTAGTAGGATGCGTGTAGCATCCACACTTATCATAAAGCCTAGTTTTGTCATACTTTGGCTTTGCGGTGCCTTTCCCACGGTCCGAGTTTCGAGGCTTCCTGTTCCGGTTGCGCTTACGCTTACCCTTGAAGTTTGGTTGGTTACCGTTGAAGGCACCACCAAACTTTCTTCCGTTCGCAACATTCATATGAACTTCCGGCAAAGGTCGGGAACCAACCGGGCGTTGAGAGCCATTCTTAGCAAGAAGCTCATCATGCTTTTCAGCCTGAAGTAGAATATGAATAAGGTCTGAATACACTTGGTAGTCGCGAGCGCGGTATTGCTGCTGGAGGAGCCTTTCAGATGGGAGCATAGTGGATAGAGTTTTTTCTATCTTTTCCGCATCTGTAGGTTCCTTCTCGCAAAAGCGCAACTTGGAACTTATCTTATAAACCTCATGATTGTAATCCCCGACGGACAAGTCCTGGAATCGAAGATGAGTCCAATCATGAAGTGCTTCGGGCAGGACAACTGCCTTCTGCTTTCCATACCTCGTCTTGAGGGCCTGAAACAAAGTAAATGGGGATTCCTCCTCCAAATACTCGGACTTAAGATCCGGGTGAATATGATGCCTTATAATGTACAAGGCAGCATATTTCTGCTCTTCTCTCAGCGGTGCGGCTCTAGCCGGAAGAGGGTCGTCCGGGTTCTGGATGGCACGCACTATCCCACGGGACGCAAGTGCGATCTTGATGTCCATGGCCCATGTAGGGTAGTTGTGGACGTTAAGCTCGAGTGAATCGAACTCTTTTCCAGCCATCGGTTACCTACATGGTAAACCAGAGAATATTAATCTACGTTCGGTAAACTAAAATCCATCATGATTATGTTGTAACGAACTATGCAAAATTAAATAATGACTTCAAGAAGTGGGCTCGAAATCATTAGTGTGAACTTCAAATTGTTAAGTATGACACATTGTAGATAATCTCCGAAGAATATTCGGAGTCCGTCTCGCAGCACTAGAGAGTATAATCTGATGAAATCAGTAGATACTCATAGTTCTAATGCCTTATGTCATGACTTAATAAAATGTTTGGGAGAGCACATTGTTAAGCAATCATAGTGTCAAAAATGACAAAATGTAGGCTTTAAACAGTAGTGGTGATAATCTGCAGTGCAGTAGATCTGGCCACTACCTTGTGTTTCCAAAACATCAATTTAAAGAAATCACTTTGAATTTTTGCATACCAATTCGTGCTTGTATCGAGTCAAAATGACTCGATTAAGACGATGAATTGATCTATTGCAAGAAATTGAAAATCTCAATTGCAAACGATGAATGTAATAAATCTCACATGTGCACACACACGGAAATATATTACATCAAATATTTTTGGAATACACATAGTACTCGACAAATAAACAGTATAATGTACTGATTTTAACATAATTTACAACAGACAAATTTACTACTAAGATAGTTGTTAAAAGAAAATTATACTTAGAGTGGCAAACAAACAAATACTAGACAAAACCAGAAGCTGCTAGTACTGCTGCGCTGCACTTCACCGCATGCAAAGCAGGGAATTGGTTTTTCTTTTATTCAATCGAAGAGATAAACGATACTAGAGCCACGCAGTCCACACGCAAGCCACGCGCTGTACTCAGGCGTGACTTCCCCAAACTCAGACGTGACTTCCCCAAACGCGTCTTCCTCATCGACTCCTGCAGTACGACGCAAGCATCAGGAGCCGCCGCCACGCGGACGGAGCTTACCGGCGACCGGAGCTGCTCCCGTCGCGGGCCTCCTCGTCAGAGGAGTCATCAGGGAGGCAGTATTCTGGTGCGACGCCGTTGGCGAGGCCCAGCATGGCTGGGCTCCAAGTTCCGGCGCGGCGCCCGCGGCCGCTCGACGGCGGGCTGGGGGCCGGGAAGCCAAAGGGCATCAGCCGACGGCGGAAACTCGGGCGCGGTGAAGGAGGAGAGGCCGGTGTCGGGGACGGAAGCCTCGGGGGCGCGACCGCGTCGCCATGGGCGGCGCTCGTGAAGCTGCGCACGCCGGAGCCGGTGGCGAAGGGCATCGCTCCGGTCGGCGCCGAGACGGAGGCGAACGCATCGCCCTCGCGCTCCTGCAAGCGTGGCGCCTCCGACGGCGGCATCTGGAGCGGCGCGTCGATTCCAGTCTCAACGACCATGGGGGTCAGAGACGGCGGGCGCGGCTCGATGGCGTCGGATGGGCCTCCGAAATCGAAGACGGAGGTTGGCGACAGGCCGGCTACGCCCATGCCGGCAGGAGCCATTGGAGGCTGCAGTGCGGCGCCCGCGCCGTCGTCCTCTAGGGCTTGTCCCGTGCCATGTCCGTAGACGTGTAGTGGGCAAACTACCCACCCATGTGCCTGGCACCAGAATGGCGGCGGCGGAGGCGCGAGTGCAGGGTCGACGTCGTCGGCCCCCAGCATCGGCGTGGCCGGACCGGCGAGAATCCAGTCCGGGATTGGCGGCGCAAAGGGGCGCACCACCGGCGCACCGCCGGCACCACGGGGAACGCGCAGACCATGGCGACGCTCACGGTAGCCTCCTGCACCGTGGCGGCGGCCGAAGTACTGCCCATCACCGTAGCAGCGGTCGTCAAGGCGAAGGGCGTGGTGGCGAACCCCAATTCCACGACGGCGTCGAGCAACGAAGCACGAGCGACGGAGGAACAGGGGCATCAGACGAGGCTTGTTTCTTACCTCTTTTCTCTAATTCCGGTGATCGCCGGAATCCTCGCCGGAGCAGTGCTGACAACGTGTTAGAACTAGAAAGATTGACAGCGAGAGACAAGAATGAAATTTGTATTCTTTATTGATGATTGACAAAGCTTTTATACAATCAGGCATGAAATATGTCGGTTCCCTAAAGGACGGCGTCGATTGGGCAGTTCCAGGATCGTCGCCTCGCAGATGCCTTTGGGAGAAACCGTCGGGAGCGGGATGACGATTCCCAGGAGCGAACCGCGTCTCTAGTTAAGCGGGGATTTTATCCCCTATTTTCCTAGGACATTTATTCTTAACATTTTCCATCTCTCCTTTCCCCACCGCTCACCTCTTTGTGTGCCACCTATCCATGGACCGCTTCCGTTGCCGCAGTCCGTCAAGTGCCCGCTTCCACCGCCATCAAATGGCGTCGCGCCGATGGAACTCCTCCGATTTTGGCAGGGAGTCCTAACTGCACCTTCTACGCTGAGATTCGTGACGGCGGCGAGCGCATCGTCCTCGGCATCTTTGGGGATGGTGCATGAGACCACAGACGGTGCTGATTCTCTACTCCTTAGATTGGACGGCATCTCTACTATCTAAAAAGTACCAAGGTGTTCCGTTTTCTGCCCCGATCCCACTACATCGCAACTTTCGTCACTAGCCTCCCCGCTCGATGCCCACGCGGGCCAAGCCCAACAAATCTACACACAGGTAACGCTCCCCATGTTATCACGCAACCACAATCACGCTACTAAAAAGAATTACACAGTTAAAGCTCTCCCCCCCCCCCCACAACTCTCTCTCTCAAAAAAAGTTAAGGAAAACGATACTATGCCCCCGGGGGATCGCGTGTTTCCATCCCCCGGGTCGGTTCGACCGCTAGCAAACACACGTCTGGATGGCCACACCTTATCGTTTCCAAGTCTATCTCTTTCCTCAGATGCATTCTTCTGCCGTTGTACGTCTGCCGCCTTTTTCCGCGTGTTTCCTCCCCTCCGCCTCGCATCTGCCGCTGCCGGCCAGAGCCCCGACAAGTTCCTCATCCTTCTTCCTCCCAGGTTCCTTCTCCTGAGAAGCGACTCCTCTGCCGCGCCAGCCTCCGCGTCCTGCTCCCTCTCCTTCCATGGAGGGTGTCATCGGCACCTCCGCGCGCCGACCTTCGTCCTCCGCGTCCGGCCTCTCCTCCTCCCATGGTGGTTGTCGTCGGCACCGGCGCGAGCCTCTACTGTGCCTCCTCCGCAACACCGTCTCCGGTGAGGTCTCCATCGTCCTATGTCGGCCTTTGCCCCTGCTCTCCTCCGCCCACGAAGCTGTGACCCTGCTGTCGAGGGGAGGCCATGGCCGTCCTTCCTCCATCTATTTTATGCTAGGCTATAGATTTTGTCTTATTTTTTTGCTACATTCGTGTATATATATATATATATATATATATATATATATATATATATATATATATATATATATATTTGTATTGCTACTTCCTATTCCTCTGAGTCCTACACTGTATTTTTTACCACGGGAAATACTTGAATAATGCTACAATACGCAATTTCTTTTGCTACAACCGTTGTATGGTCTTGCTATAATAGCGCAAAAATTTTGCTACGACATGTCAAGCGAGTTTTCGGACGAGGTTCCTGGCAAAAGTCTCCGGCGAGGTCAGGTTTTTGCTACATTAGCATTTTTTTTGCTACAATCGTTTTATGATTTTGCTACAACGGTGTAAAATTTTTGGTACATGGTCTCCAGCGAGATCTATCGACAAAAGTCTTCGGCGAAGTCGGATCTGCTACATTACCACAACTTTTTGCTACAAGTGCACCGCCGAGTTCTCCCGCGAAATCTAATCTATTTGTTCTATTTTCTGAGTCGAACCGTTTTTTGCTACATGTAGCAAAAGCGGGACTATTTGTAGCAAAAACAAGTATGTTTATAGCAAAAGCGTGATTTTGGAGCTTTTTGGGAAACACGTGTAGGCAGGAGGACCCGGGGATTTTGGGAAACTATCCCCTAGGGGACGCGTAGTACGGCCCAAAAGTTAAAGCTCTCCCCACGCCAATCACGCTTCCACGATCACCTGCCAAATAACACGCTGAAAACTCACGCCACCAGAAATCACGCGCCACATTAAAACTTCCAGTTTGTCCGTGGTGTATAAGATGATCTCCCGTCAAGAGAGGAGATGACCCAGAACCTAACTTGATCCTTCGAGGTGCCGTCTTCAAGCTACCGCCATGTCGAATTGATCCAGTCTCGGTCGCCCCGGCTCGAAGAGGGTAATGTCATGTCACCTTCACCGGTCCCATCTCCCGCCGTCTCGCCTCCTGCAATCTCTCTCCTGCATAAGAATCTGTTCTTAATCTATCTTGCACACGAGTCTTTTAGCCAGGTCATATATAATCATTTTTCTCATGTGCCTCCTTTGTTATGGCAGGGTTGTTAGATTCCGCAACGCTGAAACCTTCCACATATATAGTAGATCATGGGGGACAACATCCAAAATTATTTCTGCTGAAATCAAAGATACTAGAAAGGGGATACGTAATCTACCGTTTCCCCCTCGCATATGTGAGTATATTCGTTTCTAGCCCTTACAACCCTTTATCACCAGTAGCAAACTTCTAGCAAAAGTGGTAGTGAAATTATCACCAGTATAGCAAACTTCTGACATATGTTGTTCTTCCATAGTCAATCTACTCCCCCTGTTCTATGTTCCCACAGTACAAGGCAGTACATTGTTTCTTTTTTCCTGACAAATCGGATGAAATTTACCAGAAATCAGTACATGACAATGCAGTAGCCTTAGACAAGTTAAATTACTACTATATTATATATTGTCTAACCACGGTGGAAACTGTTGATGCCAAGAAAACAACCTGGAAATAGCCAAAACGACAAGTATTTACTTTCCTAGCGCCGGTGCACAAGAGCCGCAGTGTGGATGCTCTAATAATGCACAGGCATAGGGTCGGTATTTACTTGCCTGACATAAGTTCAAGAGGAAGCAGTTTCTTACTTGCCATACGGTCAACAAGGCACAGGGATGGTGTTTACTTGCCCGAGGCGGTGTTCTCTCATGGGAAGTTGTATGACACGCTATCTAGATCCACCGCCAGAAAAAACATCAAGAACCTTGCTTTCATGCCTACTAACAGTAAAATGAAGAGCTCCATGTGTACTGCTAGAACGTACACGACGAACATCTTCTATAGAGAAGTCTTTTCATCATAGGCGAGTTTTTTGGCAGTAATACTTTGTATGTTTACGTTATGGACATATATAGTATTTAATTTTTTTTGTGCAGGTTGAAATGAAAATATAAAATCACAGGGCATACTGTCGAGATGTAAATTATAATATCAACCTATTGAAATACTTGTATTATTATAATGGCATCTAAAGTGAGTGGAAATTCGGATGGTGCGGGAATATTACCTATTCGTGGAAGCCTTTTGAACAGTAGGTTGATAAGATCTTAGGATTTTCAACCATGTCATGTAAATTATATTAGCTTCATCAGCTGTTGGACTACGCGACACAGCTTCGCTGGTCTGCCGGCCTGACAAAAACACGCCTACATACAGAAAATTTGTTAGAGCAATGTCAGTTATCCTTGTTTTGTAAAAGCTTGACTTGCCAGTGTAATGATAATGTTATTTCTCAAAACTTGACTTGGCGTATGAGTAGAGATATACATTTTGGTTTACTTCTGTAGTGCTGTCGTATGATCAGAGATAGACATTTTGGTCTTTCATCTGAATGTCATGTTGGTGCTCATCATTTCTTGATGGCTGATCTTCTTTCTCTGGCTGGTAGGTGACCTCCGTGGCCGTCGTCCTGTTATGAAACCGAAGCTTCAAAATAATTGGAAACCTGAAGTCCTTTAAGAGCACCTACAGCGCGGGACGTTTAGACGGACGCTTGTTTATAGCCAGTTACTGTATGCACTAGCGCCGGCAGCCTGATAGCCTTATTTACATTGATTGTCAAGCATCAGACTCCAACTATTCCGTCGATGCCAAGAAAACAACCTGGAAATAGCCAAAACTACAGGTATTTACTTTCCTAGCGACGGTGCACAAGAGCCGCACTGTGAATGCTCTAATAGAACAAAAGGTTAGCAATCTGAAGCTTCACATCTTTTTTAAGAGAACTGAATCAGAACCACTATGTGAGCTCTTTTTCATGCTTAACAGGTCTATGAATGAATATATCTCTTTTCACTGCACTTATAACCTGTTACTGGATGAATAAGTCTGTAAAATGTTTTACGAATCAGCATCAGTGTCGTTGTTTGTGAATGAATTTATTTTGGAATTTGGGGTTTCATATGGGTCACTTTGGGAATGCTACATGATTCTGGAATTCATCTTCCGTGCATCAAAAATCACGTTGTAGCATCCACCAAGGGGTCTTGGATTGTAGCTTGCGAATAAGGATAAGTAGGGGTATGGTTTTTTCTTGCTATATCATGTTAGTTGCAGAATCTTTCACTTTTCTTCAATAAAATCAGCCAACCTTCACTGTGTGCTAGATATAATCGCTCTCATTTTTCTCCAAACATTCACCCATAGGTAGGAACTAAAAGTTATCACAGTCAGGTAAAGTGATATTGGTTGATTTTTCTAGCACACGGTATGTTTGGAATGCACAAAATACTCAGCAAAAAATTACCATTCGCAAGCTGTTTGGAATGCACAAAGCTCCAAGGAGGGATAAATAATTACCAGTCGCAGGCTGCTTCGGTTCACTCCAAACTGTCGGAGCGGGTCATCCTCGCAGGCATCCTTGGAGCTCGCTCCGATTCACCGCCGAGACTCGCGGAGGACGAGGCCACCGGTGCTCCCCTTGAACAAACTTTGCCTGCGCACGTGGATTCGGTGGAGCGAAGGTCTGCCACTCCAAATCCAATGGCGTCAAGCGCTGGGTTGCGGGCCTGAGGCAAGCAGCGGAGAAGAGAGGGCCCATGCTGCCGGCGCGAGGTTACGGCGGCAGCGGCGGGGAGAGGACGGTCGTCGAGTTGGCAGGGAGGCAGGTGAGTTGTAAGTTGGTCGACGGCACTGGGGAGGCACGGGAGCAAGGTCCGGTCGCCGGTGGTGGGGATGCAGGGGATTGGGTTCAGGACGGAAGAGATAGAAAGGGAACTAGAGTAGAAGAGTGGGTAGGCAGGCACAGCTGTCCTGATTCTCCCTTTTTTTACACGGTGACTGGACTCAACGAATTCTTATATTATATACGGTGTATATACTAGGAAAAAAAGTAGTAGGGAGGGCATTAAGATTTTGAAAATCCTCAAAACAATTAGTAAGATTTTTTTTGACAGAATATTTGAAACAACTCAAATATAAAAATTGGAACCACATACTTTATGTTAAACTTCATGGATTGTTGGATCAATGATATTTTGTCTGGAGTTCTAAAGGTGTATATTTTCTCAGTATATTTCAATGCTAACTAATCAAATTTTGATACATATATTCACGCGAATTTCATGGCATTTAAATTTTGGTCAAATTATCACGTTGGCATTTTTATACGAGTGAATTTTCCATATGATTGTGTTAATATGTCAAAGCAAAAGAAATTAAAGCATGTGACATACCCGGGCATAACTCGGGCCGGACCGAAAAAAACCAGATTGTGAATATCTAGGCATGAGTCCCGACGTGATCATCGGGCTGCATATCTAGCCATGAGTCAGACAGAACGCACGAAAAATCCCAAAAATATCCAGACCGGCACGAACAGCCTGACATGACCACGGCTTAAATTGTCTGTTTGGCAAACCTGACCACGGGCTGAAAAACAGAACCGAGACCAACCCGATTGCACACTCTGTCTGGCTTGGCCCGAGATTTTTGAGTTGGGCCGACCGGGTCAGGCTGCCCATGTCCAGGTTTACCTGTCATTCAAGCCTCATAGTCTACATTTATCCATTCGTTTGTAGTACACTCCGTTTACTTTTATTGCTCTATCTCATGAAATAAGTTTGTATTGTTAAAAACAATGTCATAGTTCGACGACATAATATTTATATTTTAACCATCTTTTTGTCTTTTAAAAGTATCATCATCCGTGACAACGCACGGACATTTTTAAAAAGAAGTCAGGTTCTATCTCTTATACTACTTAAATTAGAAAGAAGTCCGGTTCAGTGGTCGTCGATACGTCGTCTCCCTTCGTCCAACCTGCCTCAGCACATCGTCCCACGCGCCGCGCCTAAGTGGGCCAAGCCCAACAAATCTCTACTACTTAAAAAAAGTCAGGTTACATGGTCGCTGATACGTCGCCTCCCTTCGTCCAACCTGCCTTAGCACATCGTCCCACGCGCCGCGCCTAAGTGGGCCAAGCCCAACAAATCGCACACACAATTTCCGCTCGTCGTCTCTCCTCCTGCACCTCGCCCTATCTGACGCCACCACCACCACCGCACTGGTCAAGATCCCCAAGACGACTCCGCCACCGCATCGGCCCCGCCTACCCCTCCTCGGCCTCTCCACCTCCTCCGCGAGCTCCTCGATGAAAGAACATGTTGGGCCCCCATGTGTGGTTTTGGTAATTAATGACAACCTTTATAGACTAATGTGTATATTAAGTTATACTTGTAGGATTTGTCCATTGGCATCGCTTGGATCATGTGTTGGCTTCAAGATCGATGAAATGCAAAGAAGATTTGTCGTGTAAGCTCAATATGCGAGGTAGATGATGAGGAATTAAGAAAGGCGTTCCATCTTGAGAAGGGCAAGACCGTCTACATCAAGCTCAAGTGGAATGCTCAAGGCAAAGGTATAATCTTGATAGGTTTTCCCTTTTGCCGGTCTCTTGTTGTGTGTAGGAGACCGTGTTTAGGATAGATAACCGTACTATCAAGAGGGGCTCTCGTATGAGTAATTCGGTCACATCGTTCGAAGAGAGCTCAAACCTTTGCATACTTGCATCATCGCATTTGGTTGTTATTTGGTCTTATCCATATGAGGATATAGAGCTTGTGGTAATCTCCATAACAAGCTCTTGTTCATCAAAATCGGATCTCCCATATATATCTTGTTGCGATTTTGATTTATACGGCTTTTTGGTTTCTCACCAAGTGAGGTATCTCACATTATATTAATTGATACACTCACACTTGGTGATAATCAATATTTCCACTTTTTATTGGAATGCCCTTGTTGTCATCTATCCAACGCAATTGGAATCGGTTCAATCGGAGTCTCTAATCAAAAGTTACGACCGTTTGTATATTTGTTTTATTTAAATTAAAAAAGAAAAAGAAAAATATCTTGTCTGGGCCGAGCGGTACTACCGCAACCCAGTACCGCTCGTGCCTGGCGCGCGCAGCCCACTTCAGTCTAGTCCGGTATCATTTTCCGGTCCTACCGGATCGGCCCGGTACAACGCCCGAATGGGCCGGTACTACCGGCCGGCCCAGATTCTTTTCCCTGGGAAGATTTCTTCAGATCCCTGCTTGCTGCGTCGCGCGTTGACCGAGCGCAGTTCCCACGCGGGCCCGCTCGCGTCGCGCTGCCGCTCTCGCGCGTCTGCCCGCCCCCGCCTGCGCTGGCTCGCTCGCATGCGCGCATGCGCCGCCGTTCGCTGGGCCCGCGCTGGCTCGCTCGCATGCGCGCATGCGCCGCCGTTCGATGGGCCAGCGCTGCTGTGCGCGCGCGCTCGCCCCCTGGGCCCGCACTGCTGCAGCGCAGCACTGCGCTGCTGCTGCTGCGCTAGCCGCGCGCGTGCCTGTCCCCACCGCGGCCCCTGCTTGCTTGCTGCGCGCATGCAGCGCTCGCTGCTGCCTTGCTGTCTGCGCAGCTGCTCTGCCCCGCACGTGCGCACCCTGGTGCGCTGCTCCCCCATCTGCGCTTGCTTTTTTCTGGGGCTTTGCGGTACTACCGGTTAAATCCGGTAGTACCAGACCGTTCTGAAAATTGCTCCAAACGGCTAGATTTTTGGGGCTTCTATTTAAGGCCTTGTCCGGTTTTCAGTTTAATAAGCTCTTCTCTCATCTATTAGGCTAAGCTTCGTCCACACTTGCTCTAGATCTTGAAGCTTGGCTAATCTTTTCCCTCCGATAATTCTTGCCCGTTTTTGAGTGGAAGAGAGAGGAGATCTAGACCCACGTTTTGACCTAACCGATTTATCTCTTTGTGAGTGCATCTTTGGGGATCTAGATTTTTAGGGATTTTGTGTCTCTCTTTGATTTCTCCTCTCTTGTTCTCCAAATAGCTTTAGTAGCTTTGTTGGAACTTGAGAGTGAGGGGTTTGAGCATCTTTGTGGTGTTCTTTCCATTTGCATTTGGTGCATCGGTTTGAGTTCTCCTTTGAGGATTTGGTTTGAGTTGCTCATTGGAGCTTGTCCCTCTTGGGTTCTTGGAACCCTAGACGGTTTTGTGGCTTTGGTGGCATTGTAGCCTTGGTGGTATTTGTTGAGGCCTTTTGTGGCGTTTGTTAGGAGCCTCCAATTAAGTTGTGGAGAAGTGCCCCAACCTTGTGAGAGGTTCCGGTTGCCACCGACAAGTGCACCGATAGTGGAAGCGTGAATCGATCCCATTGGGGTGAGATTCACCGGAGAATAAAGGAGGCATTTTGTGGCGTTGGTGGTTTGATACCACCCCCTCTCCAAACGAGACGTACTCCATGTTGGGAGGAACTCAGTAAAATATCGTCGTCCCCGCGTGCCTCGGTTATCTCTATACCCGAGCTTTTACTTATACACTTTATATTGTGATAGCCTTCGTGCTTGAAGTAATCTATATCTTGCTATCACTTTGTTGCTTGTATTGCTTAGCATAAGTTGTTGATGCACATAGGTGAACCCTAGTTGTTCTAGGTTGTGCTTGACAAAGTAAAACGCTAGTTTTATTCCGCCTTTGTTGAGCCACTCTAGGAAAAGTTTTAATCGCCTATTCACCCCTCCTCTAGGAGACATCCGTATCCTTTCAATTGGTATCAGAGCCCGGTCTCTCATTTTAGGCTTCACCGCCTTGAGAGTAAAGATGTTGGCTAGAGGATTAGTGCACAATGATATGTTCATATTCGATGGCACAAATTATAATATATGGAAAAATCGTATGCTCATTCATTTTCGGGACATGGACCCAAATTTGGAGCGTACTGTAGATATGGGTTTTTCTCCTCCTATGGATTTCAAAAAGTGAGGATGAGAAAAACTTATATCTCGATGCTCAAGCTTCTAATGTGCTTGTTAATGCTTTGAGCTATGTAGTTACATCTTCAATCATTCCTTTTTGGAGCGCTCATGAGTTATGGACAAAACTTCAAGATAAATATGTTGTTTCCAACATTATTGAGGATGATTGTGTTGCTTCCACTTCCGGTCGAGATGAGTTCTCATCCTCTACCACTTCACCAACATGTGACTTTTCACAAGGTAGTGATATGGTGAGTGGTGATAGAAATTGCAATTTGGATAATGTGCTTACTATTTGTAATCCCTCATCTCTATCTAGTTGCAATGATCTATCCTTGGACCTTAACACTTCTAGCACTACAAACTTCTTACATGCTTGTGTTAATAGTCCTTGCATATCATGTAGAAATGACTTGAATAAATCTCATGATGATATGCTTGTGTTGTCTTGTTGCCATGATAAAAATGCTTCCATTTCCTCTAGTGCTTTTGTTGCTAACCATGTAGAGGAAACCGAAGATTCTATGGGCCAAGACATGGTTTTGAATGAAGCCACAAATGCAATATCATCTTCACCTTCTTCCGGTACCCACCTATGCCTTATGGCTAGGGATTCTAAGGTAACCCCTACTTTGGAACCCATTACCTCTTGCGATGAGGAGGATGTGGATAATGTGGAAGAAGAGCTTGATATTGATGATTTATATGAAAAGGGTGAGATTGTTTATCGTGCCCTTGTCAAAAAGGATATTGCTTGCTCTAACTTTGTTGAAGTCTTGGACTTTGCTATTAAGAGCAAAGAACATATTGATAAGTTAGAAACACAAATTGAGGTGCATGATAACAACGTTGATAAAATGTGTAGCCTTGAGCGTGAGTATGCTAATATAATTGCAAACCTAAATAAAGCTCTTGAAGAGGAACAAACCACCAAGGAATCTCTTGAGGAGACCTTTGCTTTAGAGCTATCTAGAGTAAAGGAATCTCATGATAGAGATCTTGAGGTGGCAAGTGATCTCAAAAGTAAAAATGATGAGGCTCAAGTTGCTTATGCTAAACTCCTTGAGGATTTTGAGAATGGCTCTAGGGTCATAAAGGGTGAGCTCATTGAAGGGAATATGCCCTGAGAGGCAATAATAAAGTATTTATTATGTGTATTCCAAGTATATGATAGATGTTTATTTTGCATGCTATAATTGTATTAATACGGAAACATTAATACATGTGTGTTTAATAAACAAACAGAAAGTTCCTAGTTATGCCTCTCTCATAAACTAGCTCGTTGATTAACAAGATGATCAAGGTTTCCTGATCATGGACATTGGATGTAGTTAATAACGGGATCACAACATTAGTGTAATGATGTGATGAACATTCATCCGAAGTATAGCATTACGATCAAAGTCATCGAGTTTATATTGCTATAACAACTTACGAAGTAATCCTAATCCTTAGACCATGAGATCATGTCAATCACTAACACCGGAAGAGTTTCTTGATAACATCAAACATCACACCGTAACAGGGTGATTATAATGATGGATTCAGAACTAATAAAGTGTTATGTTGAGGCTCATGGATCGAGAGTGGAATTTGTTCATCCCAATGACGGATAGATATACTCTGGGCCCTCTTGGTGATATCACATTGATTAGCTTGCAAGCAAGTGATTTGATCACTAGAATGTTATATCACGGGAACGAGAAAAGAGTGCATGTCGGTAACGAGATCAAACTAGGTATGGAGATACCGATGATCGAATCTCGGACATGTAATATATCGTGAAACAAAGGGATTAAGATACTAGCGTAAAAGGTTCCGACGATCACAAGAAAGTCATCGTTGAATGTGTGGGAGTCAGTATGGGTCTCCAGATCCCGCTTCTGATTATTGATCCGAGAGGGGTATCGATCATGTCCGCATTATTCACGAACCGTAGGTTGACACGCTTAAGAGACACCGACATCCAATTGGAGCAAAAGTTTCATGCCGAAAGAATGAACAAGCGCATGAATTTATTTCACTAGATACCGAAACAGGTTTTCGGGTGAAATTGTATAAAGTGGTTATGCATGTGAAATAGAATTCTAGCAAGGGGTTATTTGTGAATGTTTGTCATTAAAGTAATTGACAAAATTCGGAATAAAATAAAAGAGTTTTATTTAATGAGAGTTTGCATTAAATTTGGTGGAAATTTAATGGGAATTTGAGTGGACTTTTGAGTGGAGAAAATTGAAGGGCCATTTTGTGAGTGGAGTGTCCACTCACATGAATGAAGGAGGGGAGGGGGCAGCCCCCATGGCCGGCGGCCACCCCCTTGGGTTCCCCCCTCCCTCCTCCTATAAAAGGAGCCCCCCTCCTCACTTGTCTCTCACACCTCCTCGTGAAGGATCTCTCTCCCCCTCTAGAATTTATCCCCCATGGTCTCGGACTAGCGAGATACATGTTCCCGGTGGCTATTCGGCAAGAAAGAGTTGTGCTTCCGTTGCATCGCTGGAGCGAGGAGGCGGAGGTTGCTCGGTGCCTCGAACGTGTGTGCGAGCACGGATGCGCTGCTGATTTGCGGCGCTAGGACTTTCTCTCGATCTTGAGATCGGCAAGGGATCGTCTACATCAACCACGAGTTGAACTCGTTAAGCTTTGTCGGTCTTCAAAGGTATGTTCTCTACGGATATACATCCGCCCGTTGTTTGTATCTAGTAGATAGATCTTGGTACATAGTTCCCATCGTAGGAAATTTTTTGTTTTCTATGCTGTGAACCCTACAGTGGTATCAGAGCCGGATCTATGCGTAGATACTTTACACGGGTAGTACACATATGAGTATGTGGGCGATGATGATCATGTTGTTGCTCCTTTGTTGTAATTTTGGATATTGGTGGCATAGTGGGATGAAGTGGCCCGGACAAACTTTACATGTCCTCGCACATGAGACCTGTTCCACGCTTGGCATGTAACTAGTTTGCATAAGTGGCTAGCGGGTGTCTGTCTCTCCTACTATAGTCAATATCTATTTTACAAGCGAGTTGTCAACAATTTGGTTATCCTCGTTGTGGTTCATGTTTGTAGGTAAGAACGGTTCTATCTCGAAAGCCCTAAGCCACGTAAAACTTGCAATGGATAAATTAGAGGCGTCTAGTTTAGATTGTTGCTGGGCTAGTGTTATGATATGGTGATGTTGTAAGTAGAAGTATGAGATGATACTCTTACAACATACATAACGTGTAATCTCCATAGACCTTGGACTTACACATATAGGTATGATAGTGATCATACCACGATGCACATGATAGAGATCATATGTGGGAACCATATTATTTCACTAATAAACATATGATGTTTTATTGCATCTTATATTGCTTGTTTAGCGCTTTGTTAGCATAATAAGATGATCCCTCATTTAAATATCAAGATAAGAATGTGTTCTTCCTTTAGTATGCACCGATTATGTTTTCGTCGCTCCAAGACATCACGTGATGATCGGGTGTTCTTGGATCCACGACCATATTTCGGGTGTAAAACAGTTACACACGCGAATACTAAGGTTCTAACTTGGCGAGCCTAGCATGTACAGACATGGCCTCGGAACACGGACCGAAAGGTTAAGCATGAGTCATATAGTCGATATGATGCCCATTTGATGCTCGCCTTTGAAGCTACACCGACTCACGTGATGATCGGACTTGGTGTAGTGGATTTGGTTCATGTAATCACCAAAAAGGCACGAGGGATGTCGTTTTTGAGTGGGAGTTCATTCGTAATATGGATTAGTTGAACTCAATCTATCATACACTTAGTCTAAACTTTACAGATTCTGTTGTAGATGGCACCACCTGCTTTTAATTTCAATGTGTTCATAAAGAAAGAGAAACTAGCAACGAACGGTAGCAACTTTATCGAATGGGCCATGAATTTGAGGATTCTCCTCTCTGCTGCACAAAAGCAATACGTGCTAGAAGCACCACTAGGCCCCCACCTTTTGATGATGCCCCTGACGAGGAGAAGAATGTCTATCAGACTCGTCAGGAGGACCACAACTTAGTTCATTGCGGCATATTGTATGGGCTAGAGCCGGAACTTCGAAAGCGTTTCAAAAATGGCAATGCATTTGATACAATGGGTGAGTTGAAAAAAAAATTCGACACACATGCTGCTGTAGAGAGCTACAACGCTTCAGAAAAGTTCTTTAGCTGCATGATGGAAGAGCACAGCTCCGTTAGTGAGCATGTACTCAAGATGTCAGGTTATGCCGATAAGCTTGTGTCCTTGGGAATATCGATTCCCATTGACTTAGGCATCCATCCTGTTCTGCAGTCTCTGCCACCTAGCTATAAGAGCTTCGTGATGAACTATAATATGCAAGGCATGAAGAAGTCTCTCCCCGAGCTTCTGTCAATGCTTAAAACTGCAGAAGTGGAGATCAAAAAGGAACATCAAGTGTTGATGATCAGTAGGAACACTGGTTTCAAGAAAGACAAGAAGGGAAAATGGAAGGGAAGTAAGGGCGGCAAGCATGTTGCCGTGCCTGAAAAGAAACCCCGAGTTGGACCTAAGTCTGATACCGAGTGCTACTATTGTAAGGGGACTGGCCACTAGAAGCGCAACTGCCCCAAGTATTTGGTAGACAAGAAGGCCAGCAAGGCAAACAAAGGTATATATGATATACATGTTATTGATGTGTACTTGACTAGTGCTCGCAGTAGCACCTGGGTATTTGATACCGGTTCAGTTGCTAATATTTGTAACTCGAATCAGGGGCTGCGGAACAAGCGACCGCTAGCAAGGGGTGAGGTCAAGATGCGTGTCGGCAATGGATCAAGCGTTGATGTCATCGCCGTCGGAACGCTGCCTCTCCACTTGCCGTCGGGATTAGTTATAAACTTGAATAATTGTTATCTGGTGCCTGCACTGAGCATGAACATTGTATCTGGATCGTGTTTGATGCGAAGTGGTTATTCATTTAAATCCAAGAACAATGGTTGTTCCATTTATATGAATGAAATCTTTTATGGTCATGCACCGATGATGAATGGTTTATTTCTATTAGATCTCGATGATAATGTTACACATATTCATAATGTTGATGCTAAAAGGATTAAACTTAATGATGATATATCCGCATATATGTGGCACTGCCGTCTAGGTCATATTGGCGTTAAACGCATGAAGAAGCTCCATTCGGATGGACTTTTGGAATCAATTGATTTTGAATCATTTGATACATGTGAGCCATGCCTTATGGGCAAGATGACTAGAACGTCGTTTTCCGGTTCAATGGAACGGGCGACAGATTTATTGGAAATCATACATTCTGATGTATGTGGTCCAATGAGTGTGTCGGCGCGAGGTGGATATCGTTATTTTGTTACTTTCACGGATGATTTGAGTAGATACGGTTATATCTACTTGATGAAACACAAGTCTGAAACCTTTGAAAAGTTCAAGGAATTTCAGAATGAAGTGGAAAATCATCGTAATAGAAAGATCAAATTTCTACGGTCCGACCGTGGAGGTGAGTATCTAAGTTACGAGTTTAGCACTCACATGAAAGAGTGTGGAATTGTTTCACAACTCACACCTGCCGGAACACCACAGAGAAATGGTGTGTCGGAATGTCGTAATCGTACTTTATTAGATATGGTTCGATCTATGATGTCTCTGACGGACTTGCCGTTGTCATTTTGGGGTTATGCACTAGAAACTGCTGCATTCACTTTAAATCGGACACCATGAAAGAGCATTACACTTATCGATTTAACCATGTACTAAGTTTATCACAGGATTGATAAAAGAAGGCACAAGTTATGGCATTACATTTCCCCTTGCAAAAACTTCTGTGTTAACCGGTAGTACCGGACCTGCAACCGGTACTACCGCTTGACACCGGTACTACCGGTTCTAGTACCGGTTGGCACTGATCAAAAGAGAGAAGGGTGCGTACTAGTCAGTACCCACCGGTACCACGGAGCGGCACTACCGCCCCAACCGGTAGTACCGCTTGAGGCGGTCGTACCGCTCGTCAGTACCGTGGCATACTGACTAGCACCCACCCCTCTCCGTTTTTGTCATTACCAAGCGGTACTTGGGACCGGTACTACCGCCTGAATCGGTAGTACCGCTTCCTACTTCCGGTACTACCGCTTGGGGGTAGTACCGCAAGGGAGTACCGCCCAAAGACTGAAGAACAGAGTCACCTCCGGTACCTGGTCCGGTACTGGACCGGTAGTACCGCTTGCAAGCGGTACTACCGCTTGTAGTACCGGTACTACCGGTCATTTAATGCTCCAACGGCCATATATTTCGTGGAGGGGTATAAATACCCCTCCACCTACCTTGGGACAAATTGCTCAGCACATTAAAGTCATTGCCCACCATTGGAGTCCATTGGAGCCACTCAAATCTTCAATATCTCCTCATCCAACCACCCAAAGTCCTTGATCTTTGGAGAATCGAAGGAGGAGACCCCGATCTACTACTTCACCAAAAGAGATCTTCATTTCCCCCTCATTTCATTGAGGGCCCCTTTGCTCTAGTGTTTTGTTGGAAACCCTAGCTCTTGTTTTTGTTCTTATAAGCTTGTCTTTGATTGCTTTGACAGCTTGCTTGTATTTGGGAGCCTCCGATTAAGTTGTGGATGTGTGCCCCAAACTTGTAACGGTGTCGGCTTCCACCTTGAAGGTTGTCGATATAGTGGAAGGTGAATCGATCCCGTTGGGGTGAGATTCATCGAAGAACAAGGGAGGCCTCTCGTGGCGTTGGTGGTTTGAAACCACCCCCTCTCCAAACGTAGACGTACTTCCCCTCAAAAGGAAGGAACTACGGGAAACAAATCCTTGTGTCTCCGCGTCCACTTTTCGGTTACTTCTATCCTTTACCGCACCTTACTTACTCGTTACTACTTTGCGTTGTGTTAGCTCGTGCATATTTGTCATATAGGTAAATTCACCTTAGTTGCATTATCTAGAGAATTTACCTTACTGTCAAACCTTAATTTGAAAAATAAGAAACTTTGAAGTAGCACCTATTCACCCCCCCCTCTAGGTGCCCATACGATCCTTTCAATTGGTATCAGAGCCTCGGCTCTTTATTCGGGCTTTACCGCCTAAGAGAATATGGGTAGCCAAGATGGGGATGGTGGTAGTGAGTCAACCCCGGTGACCATGGAAGATCTCAGAAACTTGGAAACAAGATTGAGCTCTTACTTGGTCAACAAAGTCAAGAAGATGCTTGAGCAACTTCTTAAAGACAAATATGGCTCATCACCCCCATCTCCTCAAGAGGAACTACCATCCGTACCTAAAGGGAATACTTCGGTATCCCCCGAAGGTATGGTGGTAGGGGATAAACTAGACAATGCTAATTCCTCCACGCGACTTGATGGGGGGAAGGGCGAGCACCGTGATTCTTGGTACTCTCCCGATCCTCCCATCCCTCACCCTCATGTGTACAATAGAGGTGACCCACCTAAGCTAGAAGAGTCTGCTACTTTTGCTCAATGGCAATCACTAATGAGAACTCATATGCGCAGCTCATGCATTGAACTATGGAACATCATCAAGCATGGACTCTTTATCCGGGACCCAAACAACTTGACAAGAAGAGAGGTTGTCAATAGTCAACTCAATGCCACTGCTTTGCATATGATTCAACAAGGATTGGGAACAAAGGATTATCCACACATTGAGCACTTTAGCATTGCCAAGGAAGCTTGGGATGCTCTCACTGTGTTGTTTGTTGGAAATGAGAGTATGAGGAGGAACAAATATGATGCTCTAAGCAATGAAGCCGAAGGTTTCTACATGAAAGAAGGTGAAGATCACGAAGACATGTATCGAAGGCTCAAGACCACCGCCACCGCTTTTAGAAATGTGGGTGCCTCACATGTGGATGATGCATGGATAAAAAGGAAATATGTGAGTGCACTCATGCCTTTTGAGCCCACCGACTTGAAGAGCTTACAAGGAAGACACAACTATCATCTCATGACCTCAAATGAAGTTATGCAAGAGATGGCCGCTTTCAAGGTCGCCGCCAAGAATGCCAAAGGTGCCCGTGCTCGTGCCCTCGGTATGAGCAATGTGGTCAATGTTGCTTTGAAGGCCAAAGTTGTGGACTTTGAAGATGAAGATGATAGTGATGAAGGCCTCTCCTTGGACCATCCCGATGACGTCAAGATTGCTCATAGTCAATATATGGCTTTCTATGCAAAGAACTTTTGGAAGAACCCCGCCAAGGCCAAGATGGAAATGCAACGAAGAAGCAATCCAAATGGGAAAAGAGAGAATACCACTAGGTTGAGAACTTGCTTTAACTGTGGTGACCGCTATCACTTTGTGGCAAGCTGTCCCTATGAGAAGAGAGAGGATAATGGTGGTAAGCTTGTGTTGAAGAAGACTCTCAAGGCACCTTACAAGAAACCCTTCATCAAGAAGAATCCCGTCAACAAGAAGTCGGGAGAAATTGTTTTGATCACTCATGAAGAATACTCCTTCGACAATGAAGATGATGAAGATGAGGAAGATGAAACTTCGCATGGTGTGGCTGCTCTAGCCACCACCTCTACTCCGACACTCTCACTCTTCGATTCTCCAAATGAGAACTCTTCCACCAAGAACGTCACTTGCCTTATGGCAAGAGGAACGGAGGTATCATCATCATCCCACTCTACTCAATTAGATAATGATGAATGTGATGATGAAATGTCTCTTGATGTTAAAAAGGAATTAATTGCCTTTGATGAGTTCATGACTAACCTAGAAGGTGATGCTAAGCTACATTTTGGGAACATCTTAGATCAACTCTCCCATACTCAAGAGCTTCTAGATGTTAGATGTAAACTTGGGCATGAACATATGATTGAACTAGAGGCTTTGAGCAATGCTCTAGAAGAAGAACAAGAGACTAGGTTATCTCTTGAGTCAAAGCTTGAAGGGCTTGATGAGGCCAATGACATCATTGTTAACAAACTCATCAAAGAGCGTGATCATGCTATTGCTAAATACAAACGTGCTAAAAAGAACAAGATTGAGTTTGGTGTGGTTCATGAAAAACTTGCCGAGGATTTTAGCTTGCTCAACAAGGCCCACAAGGTCTTGGAGAGTGAACTCTTGTCACTCACAAAGTCCCATGAAACACTTCAAACTCAATTGGCCAATATTCCTTCACCTAGTAACTTCATTCCATCTAGTAGCACAACTATCCTTGAAGAGAATGCTAGGTTGAAGGGGGAGCTTGCGAAGGCCACATTTCCACAAGGCAACAAGTCTATTGATGATCTTTTGAGCAAGCAAAGGCGTAGTGGTGATAAAGGGGGCATTGGTTTTGTCTCCAAAACAAAGAAGAAGAACAACAAGAAGAAGAAGGACATACCCGCACAAGTGACCAACAAGACCCTTGTGGAGTGTAAGACCACAAGTGGTAAAACCATGTCCCATGATGACTTTGCGGGTAGTGCTAACCCTCACTATGTTCTAATGCGTGATCATTATGGTGGTGTGTATGCACAATACGTTGGCCCTTATGATGGTTATATTGCTTGGTCTATTTGGGTTCCCAAGACCCTTGTTGCTAACAAAAGAGGACCCATTGTAAAATGGGTACCTAAAAACTAGCTTGATATTTTGTAGACCTATGCTTCCGGAGGGTCAAAATGGGTGATCGATAGTGGTTGCACAAATCATATGACCGGAAGCTCTTCTTTGGTCAAGGACTTGGTGTCAAATGAAGATCAAATCACTGTCACATATGCCGACAAGTCAAAATCTACGGTAATGGGTTTCGGCAAGGTTGTGGTGGCTCACGACATTACACTCGTGAACGTCATGCTTGTTGAAACCCTTGGATACAATTTACTTTCTGTCCGTGCTCTTGGAAAGATGGGATTTGCCGTCTTTATTGATAATGATATTGTGGTCCTCGTGTGGAGCAAGTCTCTCAAGGTCGCTTTCGTTGGGTACGTCGAAAATGACTTGTATGTGGTGGACTTTTCGGGGCAAGCCACTGCAGGTCCGATGTGCTTATACGGGAAGGCCGATGTGGGTTGGCTATGGCACCGCCGACTAGCCCATGTCAATATGAGAACTTTGCAAAGTCTCCATAAAGAGGGTCATATTGTTGGACTAAAAGAAAATGTTTCCTTTGCCAAAGATCGTGTTTGCAGGGCATGTGTTCTAGGGAAGATGCGTGACGCTCCTCATAAGCCCACGAACCAAATCAAGTCTAACAAGATCTTGGAACTCCTTCATGTGGACCTATTTGGTCCTCCATCTCATGCAAGTCTTGGTGGGAAGAAATATTGTTTGGTGATTGTTGACGACTTCTCAAGATACTCTTGGGTTTATTTCTTCAAGTTGAAGAGTGAAACTCAAAGGACTTTTATCAACTTCATCAACTTGGTTCAACGGCAACACAATGTTCCCGTGTTGATTATAAGAAGTGACAACGGCACCGAGTTCAAGAACTACACCTTGAATGACTTTCTTAGTGATGAGGGGATTAAACATCAATATTCCACTGCATACACCCCTCAACAAAATGGTGTGGACGAAAGGAAGAACCGTACTCTTATTGAGATGGCTAGGACCATGTTGGCGGAGTTTAAATCTCCATACAACTTCTGGGCCGAAGCCGTCTCCACCGCTTGCCATGCTTCAAACCGGCTCTACCTCCGCAAGAAAATCAACAAGACTCCATATGAGATACTTACCGGTAACAAGCCCAACATATCTTATTTCTGGGTGTTCGGTTGTAAGTGTTTCTATCTCATCAAAGGTGTTCGTTTGTCTAAATTCGAATCTAAAGCATTAGAGGGTATTTTTGTTGGCTATGGTCTCGAATCTCACACTTATAGAATCTATGACAAGCTCTCCGGAGCCGTCATAGAATCTTGTAGTGTGACCTTCGAAGAATATGATGGTCCCCAAGGGGGGCGTGTTGATGCTTGTGATGCAGATGATGAAATGCCTTAGGATGCCATAGGAAGAATGGGTGTGGGTTATATCCGCCCCATTGAGGAACCCCTTATGGCGGATCGAGAAGAACTATGCTCCACTCGAGTGGAGCCCTCATCTTCACAACCTCAACATGCTCCATCTACCGAGGTGGACATTGACACAAGCCAAAGACAATATGTGGACCCTCAACATAGTGATCATTGTGTGAACTCTAGTCAAAGGGTGCTTGGTCCATTCGATGGGTTGTCAAGTGGTGGCAAGTCAATTTGTCTAGGAAGATCCATCCAAACTGTTTTGAGACAAGCTCAAATTGAGGCTAGAAGAGCACTTGATCAAGACCAAGGTCAATCCGTGCCTCCCAATGCAGAGGAAGACTCCAATGATGATCAAGGTCAAGTTGATGGTCAAGACGAGGATCAAAATGATGAAGAGGTTCCCCCAAGAAACAATGAGGAGATCCACGCTCGTCGCGAAGCTAGAAAAGAAAGAATGTTGGAATTAAGAGACCACACCCTCCAAAATGTTGTTGGAGATCTAAGGAAAGGAATTTCCACAAGAGCACAATTGAAGAGGTTCAGTGAACACCAAGCTCACATCTCCATGATTGAACCAAATAAAGTGTGGGAAGCCCTTGAAGATTCGGATTGGTTAGAAGTTATGCACAAAGAGCTCAACAACTTTGAGAGAAACAAAGTGTGGAAGTTAGTTGAGAAGCCAAAAGATTGCCGCAATGTTATTGGAACAAAGTGGATATTCAAGAACAAGCAAGATGAGCATGGGATCATTGTAAGGAACAAGGCTAGATTGGTTGCACAAGGTTATTCCCAAATTGAAGGCATTGATTATGGAGAGACTTATGCACCCGTGGCTCGCCTTGAGTCCATCCGTATCCTTCTTGCTTATGCGGCACATCATAACTTTAAGTTGCAACAAATGGATGTAGAAAGTGCATTCCTTTATGGTCCTTTAAATGAATTGGTATATGTTAAGCAACCCCCTAGATTTGAGGACCCCAACTTCCCAAACCATGTCTACAAACTTGATAAGGCGCTCTATGGGCTCAAGCAAGCCCCACGCACGTGGTATGAGCACCTTAGAGAGTTATTGTTTGACCGTAGCTTTGAGGTTGGGAAAATCGACCCCACTCTTTTTACTAAGAGGGTTAATGGGGAGCTTTTTGTATGCCAAATCTATGTTGATGATATTATCTTTGGCTCATCTAACAAAGCTTTTAATGATGAATTCTCAAAGCTTATGACTAGTAGGTTCCGGATGTCCTTGATGGGGGAGTTGAAAGTATTCCTTGGCTTTGAGATCAAGCAAGTTAGAGGAGGAACATTCTTCAATCAAGCCAAGTATACTCAAGATATGCTCAAGAGATTCAAAATGCAAGATTTGAATGGAGCCCCAACTCCCATGGCAACAAAGACTCATCTAGAACAAAATCCAAATGGTAAAGATGTGGATCAAAAGGTATACCGGTCTATGATTGGCTCTTTGCTTTACCTTTGTGCATCTAGACCCGATATTGTGTTGAGTGTAGGTGTGTGTGCAAGATATCAAGCGGCTCCCAAGGAAAGCCATTTAATGGCGGTCAAGAGAATCTTTCGATATTTAGTTCATACCCCATTTTATGGTCTTTGGTACCCTCAAGGCTCAACATTCGCTCTTTGTGGATACACGGACTCGGATTGGGCGAGAGACAAGGATGATAGAAAATCAACTTCCGGGGCTTGCCAATTCCTTGGTAGGTCCTTGGTATGTTGGTCTTCTAAGAAGCAAAATTGTATATCTCTCTCCACCGCCGAAGCCGAGTATGTTGCTGCTGCTAGTGCTTGCACCCAATTGCTATGGATGAGGCAAACTTTAAAGGAATATGGTGTCCATTGTGACAAAGTGCCTCTTCTATGTGACAATGAAAGTGCCATCAAGATTGCATACAACCCGGTGGATCACACAAGGACAAAGCATATTGAGATTCGACATCACTTTATTAGAGATCATGTTGCTAGAGGTGATATTGATCTATCCTATGTATCAACCAAAGATCAACTTGCTGATATCTTCACGAAGCCACTTGATGAAGCAAGGTTTTGCTACTTGAGGAATGAACTAAATATCGTAGATTCTAGGAGTTTGACTTGATTATCTTGCACTCTCACCTAATATTCGACCCATGTTTGGTTTAGGTGTAGGCATGGACATAGGGGGAGTGCGGTCCTAATTGATTGGACTATCCCTCCCCCCATTATGCGCAAATTAAACAAAAATCATTCCTCTTAATATCATTTTGTGATATGTGAGCTCAATGATGAGTTTTGGTAATGGACCCAAGATACATCTTCGTGGTGCCAAGCCGATTATACTCAAATATGGTGGCCTAGGCCACCGCCCCTCTCAATCGAGAGGTTGATGTGCGTACTCGTGTTTGTCACCTAGTTGAATTGGTCTTCTCTCATGATTTTCATCTATTTGATGTGTCATCATCGTTCTTAGCCTCATGCACTCTAGTTTGGTATTTATTTGTTTCTTCCATTGTTTTTAGAGTGCATGTGCTTCTCAGCTCACTTGTCTTAACCCAAGCCTCCGTACTCCCTCACGAAAACCCTCTCTCTATCCGCACAAGAATCATCCTTGATCCCTGGCTTTGGACTCAGATGGGACCGGTACTACCGGATGTGCGAGCGGTACTACTGGACCTGGGAAGTTCCCAAGTCGTCTCCTGGCAAAACTGCTCCAGGAACGGTACTACCGCCCGCATGTCCGGTCCTACCGGTCACCGGTACTACCGGTCGTGGGACCGGTACTACCGCTTCCAAGCGGTAGTACCGCTCCAACAACCGGTACTACCGGTTGACGGTTCCAGGTATATATTGGATGCGTGGGGAGAGGCACCCCTCAGTGCCTCATTATTTCCCACGTCCTCCACTCTAACCTGCGCCGCCACCAGAGATCTTGAAGCCACCGGAGCCCTGCCGCGCCCTCCTCTCTCCGGATTCTCCTTGGATTCGGCCTCTTGGCGGGCTCCCACTCCTTTCCACCGCCATGGATCCCGGTACAACCGCCCCTTCTCTTCTTGTTTGATTTCCCCATTAGATCTAGGTTTTGGCTTAGATTTGTGGAGAAATTGACTACTTGCAAGGTTGTACTGCCATATTATTCCTTGTTACCGTGTAGAATCTTCAATTTAGCAGTTTATATCGTCAATTTGGGCCGTTCCCATCAGATCTGACAACCTGTGTGCCGCTCAACCGGTAGTACCGGAACTTCTTCCGGTACTACCGCTTGCAAGCGGTACTACCGGTCGTCAGGTCCGGTAGTACCGGTCCACTCTGACCACTTTGTTCTGCTCAACTTGTATATTCTCTCGGTTTTGCCTTCTTGATTCTTGTGTCCTTATCTCCTTGCTATCCTCCCTCGTGCTTTCACAGATGCAGGTGGTTCTTGGGGTGCACGCAAGCGCTCCAAGTCTGACCGTGAGATTGTTGAGGAAGAGACTGAGTCTGAGGAAGAAGTTATGCCCCAGCCAAGACACCGTTCGAAGTTGCCTACCAATCGAGGTGGTCGTGGGGGTCGTGAAGGGGTTACCAAGCGCTCAGCTGGGCGTGGCAGAGCCCCTCCCTCTCGCCACCCTTCCACTGGGCGTACCAAGAGTCTCAGCTCTGGGCCATCTAGGCCAAAGAAACTTTCAGACATCTCTGAGTCAGACTTTAGGGCTCTCCGGGTGGACAATGCATACTCCCGCAACAGGAGCGAGTCAAGGGCAGACAGTCTTTTCTATGATGACTTCCAAGAGCGTGTGTATCATGAGGTCCTTTTGACCAATACCCAGCTGGTGGTGCCTCAGCAGTGGCTTGACATGGGACACATTGACAAGAACTCTGGCTACTTTGCTGAAGCTAAGGAAATCTGCTCCAACCTTGGCATGTTCCCCATTATGGGGTTTCAGCATGACTATGATCCCCTACTCATCTGCCAGTTTTATGCCACTGCACACTTCCACAATGGCCGCAATCGGAAGATTACCTGGATGACTCAAGGTGCTGTCAAGGAAGCCACGCTTGCCGAGTTTGCTGCCATCTTGGGGTATGAGGACCGCGGCCGGGACGTTCCTTGTGGTTTCCGCTGTCACATGCGGGAGCATCCCTCCAAAAAGGATGTTCTCAGACCTTTGTATATTCACGGCCGTGGGATTGCTGGCAAGATCAAGGATCTCCTCCCCACATATGACATTCTCCATCGCATTTTCCGTGAGACTGTTGCTCCTCGTGCGGGCAACAAGGACGAGATACATGGATTCTCCGTTGACTTGCTGTTCAACACCTTCCTCAACAGAGAATCAGGCCAACCTCTTGATGTGACAGACTTCATTTGGAATGAGATGGTCGCTGCCGCACACACTCGAAGGGTTCCACCATTTGCTCCTTACATTATGGCCCTCATTGTGTCCAAGTGCCCCGTCATTGCTAGGACGCTCTCCACTCGCTCTCTCGTTGTGCACAAGCCAAAGGCACTCAAGATCAAGACACATGCTAAACCTCGCGTTGCGCCAGGTGAGGAGGATGAGGATGAGGATGAGGATGACTCTGAGCATGCTGAAAGTGGTCATGACACTGACTATGTGGTCTCTCGCCGTAAGAACGCCAAGCCCTCTTGGGCCAAAAGGATGGAGGTCAAGCTCAAGAAGATCTTCTGCTTCCAGGTTGACAACCAGAAGCGTATGTATGAGGCGCACGTGTATGCAAAGAAAGCTTGTGCTCGTCAGAAGGAACTAATGTCTGCTCAAGGGTTGACCATCTCCGAGGGTTCCGAGAACAACATCACTCCGGAAGATCAGTGGATTTCTCAGCACAGCCGTTGGGACGATGATGTCTCTTCCTCGCACCGCGCCCCACCTACGTATGAGGATGAGGAGGATCTTGAGGATGAGGATGAGGAGGAGAAGGAGTATGATGATTGACCTTTGGGGCGGTAGCTCTGCACTTGTCCCTTTTTGGCGTCTTGATGCCAAAGGGGGAGAAGTTGCACTTTAGGCACGGGTGTTGCATGGGAAGTCACAAGCTCGTTCTTCTCTTTGATACTTTTATTGCTTGTGAACTTCGATTTCTCTCTATTTTATGTGTGAGACTACTATGTGTTTATGTCGTGTGAGACTATGTGGTTTATGTCGTGTGAAACTATGTGGTTGGATCCATCTTATGCGACTATGTGGTTTATTTCTTTGGATCCATCTTGTGATGTTATGCAATATCTATTGTCTATATATTCCTCATCACATGTTTTGTGCAAAGGTATGTTTTCAAATGCTAATATCCATACTTGTGTACCCATGTTGGGTTTGTAAAATAGAGGGGGAGGTTTGTCTCTACACATCTAGGGGGAGTCACTTCTCTATTTTACAAATACCATTTGCCTATTGTTAAAATCATCCTGCAAAAGTGTATTGTCATCAAACACCAAAAAGGGGGAGATTGAAAGAGCATTTTTCTATCCCTCTGATTTTGATGTTTGATAACAATACACTTATCGATTTAACCGTATACTAAGTTTATCACAGGATTGATAAAAGAAGGCACAAGTTATGGCATTACATTTCCCCTTGCAAAAACTTCTGTGTCAACTGGTAGTACCGGACCTGCAACCGGTACTACCGCTTGACACCGGTACTACCGGTTCCAGTACCGGTTGGCACTGATCAAAAGAGAGAAGGGTGCGTACTAGTCAGTACCCACCAGTACCACGGAGCGGCACTACCTCCCCAACCGGTAGTACCACTTGGTACAAGCGGTACTACTGCTTGAGGCGGAAGTACCGCTCGTCAGTATCGTGGCATACTGACTAGCACCCACCCCTCTCCGTTTTTGTCAGTACCAAGCGGTACTTGGGACCGGTACTACCGCCTGAACCGGTAGTACCGCTTCCTACTTCCGGTACTACCGCTTGGGGGTAGTACCGCAAGGGAGTACCGCCCAAAGACTGAAGAACAGAGTCACCTCCGGTACCTGGTCCGGTACTGGACCGGTAGTACCACTTGCAAGCGGTACTACCGCTTGTAGTACCGGTACTACCGGTCATTTAATGCTCCAACGGCCATATATTTCGTGGAGGGGTATAAATACCCCTCCACCTACCTTGGGACAAATTGCTCAGCACATTAAAGTCATTGCCCACCATTGGAGCCATTGGAGCCACTCAAATCTTCAAGATCTCCTCATCCAACCACCCAAAGTCCTTGATCTTTGGAGAATCGAAGGAGGAGACCCCGATCTACTACTTCACCAAAAGAGATCTTCATTTCCCCCTCATTTCATTGAGGGCCCCTTTGCTCTAGTGTTTTGTTGGAAACCCTAGCTCTTGTTTTTGTTCTTACAAGCTTGTCTTTGATTGCTTTGACAGCTTGCTTGTATTTGGGAGCCTCCGATTAAGTTGTGGATGTGTGCCCCAAACTTGTAACGGTGTCGGCTTCCACCTTGAAGGTTGCCGATATAGTGGAAGGTGAATCGATCCCGTTGGGGTGAGATTCATCGGAGAACAAGGGAGGCCTCTCGTGGCGTTGGTGGTTTGAAACCACCCCCTCTCCAAACGTAGACGTACTTCCCCTCAAAAGGAAGGAACTACGGGAAACAAATCCTTGTGTCTCCGCGTCCACTTTTCGGTTACTTCTATCCTTTACCGCACCTTACTTACTCGTTACTACTTTGCGTTGTGTTAGCTCGTGCATATTTGTCATATAGGTAAATTCACCTTAGTTGCATTATCTAGAGAATTTACCTTACTATCAAACCTTAATTTGAAAATGAAGAAAATTTGAAGTAGCACCTATTCACCCTCCCCTCTAGGTGCCCATACGATCCTTTCACACCATCTAAATCCGTTGAAAAGACACCATATGAATTGTGGTTTGGAAACAAACCTAAGCTGTCATTTCTTAAAGTTTGGGGATGCGATGTTTATGTGAAGAAACTTCAACCGGATAAACTCGAACCCAAAGCGGAAAAATGCGTCTTCATAGGATACCCTAAGGAAACTATTGGGTATTCCTTCTATCACAGATCCGAGGGCAAGGTTTTTGTTGCCAAGAATGGATCCTTTCTAGAGAAGGAGTTTCTCGCGAAAGGTGTGAGTAGTCGGAAGGTAGAACTCGAAGAGGTTATGGAACCTTCTCTTCAATGTATGGCGAGTAGCGCAGCGCCGGAAGTTGTTCCGGAGTTGGCTCCACCTGTTGAAGAGGGAACTAATGATAATGATCATGAAACTCCGAAAGAGAGTACTACCGAACCTCGCAGGTCAAGCAGGACGCGTGCAGCTCCCGAGCTGTACGGAAATCCTGTCATGAATTTCATGGTTGATGAAAATGATGACCCTGCGATGTATGAAGAAGCGATGATGAGCCCGGATTCCAACAAATGATTAGAATCCATGAAATCCGAGATGGAATCCATGTATGAAAATCAAGTTTGGAACTTGGTGGAATTACCTCATGACCGAAAGTCCGTGGAGAACAAATGGATTTTCAAAAGGAAAACTGATGCTGATGGTAATGTGACCGTCTATAAAGCTCGACTTGTCACAAAGGGGTTTCGACAAATTCAAGGAGTTAACTACGATGAGACATTCTCTCCCGTAGCGATGCTAAAGTCAGTTAGGATTATGTTAGCAATTGCTGCATATTTTGATTATGAGATGTGGCAGATGGATGTCAAAACCGCGTTTCTCAATGGTAATATTGAAGAAGAGTTGTATATGATACAACCAAAGGGTTTTGTCGATCCTAAGGATGCTAACAAGGTGTGCAAGCTTCAGCGATCCATCTATGGATTGAAGAAAGCATCACGAAGTTGGAATCTCCGCTTTGATGAGGTGATCAAAGAGTTTGGATTTGTCCAAACTTATGGAGAAGCTTGTATTTACAAGAAAGTGAGTGGGAGCAATGTGGCATTTCTGATATTATATGTGGATGACATATTATTGATCGGAAATGATATAGATCTTTTAAACAGTGTTAAAAGTTATCTAAACAGCAAATTTTCAATGAAGGACCTAGGTGAAGCGTCATACATATTAGGCATAAAGATATATAGAGATAGATCTAGGCGCCTAATAGGGCTATCGCAAAGTACATACCTTGATAAGATTTTAAAGAAGTTTAAAATGGACGGAAGTAAGAAGGGGATCTTACCTATGTTGCAAGGCAAGACATTGAGTAAGACTCAAAGTCCGGCTTCGGCGGAAGAAAGAGAGATAATGGACAAAGTCCCCTATGCTTCATCCATAGGCTCTATAATGTACGCCATGCTATGTACAAGACCGGATGTGGCACATGCTATTAGTTTGACTAGTAGGTACCAATCGGATCCAGGTTCGGAACACTGGATAGCGGTTAAGAATATCCTTAAGTACTTACGAAGAACTAAGGATATGTTTCTTGTATACGGAGGTGAAGAAGAGCTCGTTGCTAAGTGTTATGTTGACGCTAGCTTTGACACCGATCCGGATGACTCTAAGTCTCAATCCGGATACGTATTTCTCATGAATGGCAGAGCGGTTAGTTGGAGGAGCTCCAAACAACCTGTGGTAGCGGGATCAACAACGGAGGTTGAATATGTTGCTGCTTCAGAAGCGACTCAGGAAGCAGTTTGGATGAAGGAGTTCATATCCGAACTAGGAGTGGTTGCAAACGCGTTGGACCCAATGGTGATCTATTGTGACAACAATGGTGCCATTGCCAATGCCAAATAACCAAGGTCTCACAAGCATTCCAAGCATATTAAGCGCCGGTTTCACTCCATCCGCGAGCATGTCAAGGATGGAGATATAAAGATTTGTAAAGTACATACGGATCTCAATGTAGCAGATCCGTTGACTAAAACTCTCCCTAGAGCAAAACATGATCAACACCAGAACTCAATGGGTGTTAGATTTATCACTATGTAACTAGATTATTGTCTCTAGTGCAAGTGGGAGACTGAAGGGAATATGCCCTGAGAGGCAATAATAAAGTGTTTATTATGTGTATTCCAAGTATATGATAGATGTTTATTTTGCATGCTATAATTGTATTAATACGGAAACATTAATACATGTGTGTTTAATAAAAAAATAGAAAGTTCCTAGTTATGCCTCTCTCATAAACTAGCTCGTTGATTAACAAGATGATCAAGGTTTCCTGATCATGGACATTGGATGTTGTTAATAACAGGATCACAACATTAGTGTAATGATTTGATGAACATTCATCCGAAGTATAGCATTACGATCAAAGTCATTGAGTTTATATTGCTATAACAACTTACGAAGTAATCCTAATCCTTAGACCATGAGATCATGTCAATCACTAACACCGGAAGAGTTTCTTGATAACATCAAACATCACACCGTAACAGGGTGATTATAAAGATGGATTCAGAACTAATAAAGTGTTATGTTGAGGCTCATGGATCGAGAGTGGAATTTGTTCATCCCAATGACGGATAGATATACTCTGGGCCCTCTCGGTAATATCACATTGATTAGCTTGCAAGCAAGTGATTTGATCACTAGAATGTTATATCACGGGAACGAGAAAAGAGTGCATGTCGGTAACGAGATCAAACTAGGTATGGAGATACCGATGATCGAATCTCGGACATGTAATATATCGTGAAACAAAGGGATTAAGATACTAGCGTAAAAGGTTCCGACGATCACAAGAAAGTCATTGTTGAATGTGTGGGAGTCAGTATGGGTCTCCAGATCCCGCTTCTGATTATTGATCCGAGAGGGGTCTCGATCATGTCCGCATTATTCACGAACCGTAGGTTGACACGCTTAAGAGACACCGACATCCAATTGGAGCAAAAGTTTCATGCCGAAAGAATGAACAAGCGCATGAATTTATTTCACTAGATACCGAAACAGGTTTTCGGGTGAAATTGTATAAAGTGGTTATGCATGTGAAATAGAATTCTAGCAAGGGGTTATTTGTGAATGTTTGTCATTAAAGTAATTGACAAAATTCTGAATAAAATAAAAGAGTTTTATTTAATGAGAGTTTGCATTAAATTTGGTGGAAATTTAATGGGAATTTGAGTGGACTTTTGAGTGGAGAAAATTGAAGGGCCATTTTGTGAGTGGAGTGTCCACTCACATGAATGAAGGAGGGGAGGGGGCAGCCCCCATGGCCGGCGGCCACCCCCTTGGGTTCCCCCCTCCCTCCTCCTATAAAAGGAGCCCCCCTCCTCACTTGTCTCTCACACCTCCTCGTGAAGGATCTCTCTCCCCCTCTAGAATTTATCCCCCATGGTCTCGGACTAGCGAGATACATGTTCCCGGTGGCTATTCGGCAAGAAAGAGTTGTGCTTCCGCTGCATCGCTAGATCAAGGAGGCGGAGGTTGCTCGGTGCCTCGAACGTGTGTGCGAGCACGGATGCGCTGCTGATTTGCGGCGCTAGGACTTCCTCTCGATCTTGAGATCGGCAAGGGATCGTCTACATCAACCACGAGTTGAACTCGTTAAGCTTTGTCGGTCTTCAAAGGTATGTTCTCTATGGATATACATCCGCCCGTTGTTTGTATCTATTAGATAGATCTTGGTACATAGTTCCCATCGTAGGAATTTTTTTGTTTTCTATGCTGCGAACCCTACACTCATCAAACTCACCGAGTCACATGAGCAACTTAAAGCCTCATATTCAAAAGAGCTTGTCAAGTTTCCCTAACCTCTTGCTAATAATGATGATGCTTGTGCTACTAACTCTATTTCTTGTGAAGCATCTATTTTAAAGGAGAATGTTGAGCTAAAGGCTCAACTTGCTTTGCTAACTAGCAACTATGGGAAATTAGAAGAAAGCCATGTTAAGCTCTCAAGCTCGCACGAGGATCTCCTAGTCTCCCATGGTAGGCTAAAGTTGGCTCATGAGGCCATCATGTCAAAGGTAACATCTAGTGGGCCTCATGTGGACATTAGAACTACATCTACTCCAAATGTTATATTGCCATGTGCTAGTCCTTGTAATTCATCCTCTCACAACCATGCTATATCTCGTGCTGAATTTCATTCCGTGCCTTGTTGCTCTAACAATGTAGCATCTACTTTCTCTAGTACTTTTGTTGAAACTAACCATGTAGAGGAAATAAAAGAGCTCAAGGCTCAAGTCACTTCTTTGAGAATTGACTTAAAAAGGGTCATCAAGGGAAGGCCGCACTCAACAAAATCTTGAGTGTGCAAAAAATCCCCCAATGACAAGAGTGGGCTTGGATTCAATCCAAATGTCAAGAACAATTCCACTATCAAGTTGAAGCACAAGGACAACAAGAAGAATGGCCAAGATCGAGTCAAGAATCTGGCCAACATTGTTTGCTTCAAGTGCAAGGAAGAAGGGCACCATGTTAGATCTTGCCCATTGAAGAAAAATTCCCTTGGCAAGAAGCAACAAGGGAAGCGGCCTAAAGCTCTACATATTGTTAGAGATGGGCCTCCTCCTAAGAAGACTCAAGATCTTCCTCAAGTTGTTTCTTCATCCAAAAAGAAAGATGGCAAGAGTAGAGCTTGCTACATATGCCGCGAGAAGGGACACATTTCTTCCTCATGCACTATTGGTATCTCCTCATCCCATCCTATCTTGATTGATGATGCTTATTCACTTCGTAAGGATGAGGTTGGCAATGTGTTTGCCAAATTTGTTGGTGCTCAATGTGGGTTCAAGAAAAGAACCATTTGTGTTTCCAAGCCTATTGTGACTAACCTCTTAGGACCCAACTTGGTTGGGGACCAACAAGCCAAAACTTGATTAATAGGTATTGTTGGAGGGCATTGGAGTCTTGGCTACATTATGAAGAATTGAGGGATCTTCATCAATTATTATTATCAAGCCAAGCCATTTGGATTATCATGATTATATTATATTTCCAATGTTCCTCCTTGCGGTAACATATGTTAAACTCTTTACATTGAAAGTTACTCGCCCCTTGTGCATGTGTTGGTTTTGTATCTTCCATGTTTTTGTACATGTTGTGCTATCCACTTAATTATCTTGAAATCAAGATTATTTGTGTATGATTAGGTGGCACACCATGTATTTATGTTTCTTGTGTTTGAGACTTGCTTGGTTATATTTGGTATCCTGTTTGGCTCTTGTGAGAAATTAATGGATTATCCCATTTTGGGGGAGTGTTATGCTTAGGCATTCCACAATCCTAAAATTGTGTGTACATGAGGAATACCACCTAGTACTTATATTGGATTCTTGTCTAGTCTCTATGTGGTATAATTCTCATGAGAAATTTAAGTTTTATAATGTCCATTAATTATCTCTATTTAAATCCTTTTGCCTCGTGTTGTTTTTATGGCAGTATCACATTATGGGGGAGTCTTATGCTTAGTGCATATTACAATCCTAGAAAATGTGAATATTCGAGGTTGTGTCACTTAGAATTGATATTGATAATTATCTAGCGCCTATGTGACACATTTGCTCATACAAGTTCCAATTTCCTTAATGGCTTTATTGATCTTATTTTGGATCTTGTATATGAGAGTGGTTCTTGGTATGTGTTTCCTCATATTTAGATATATATATATTTGCATGGAAACCATTTGCTTCAAGTTACTCTAATCACTAGTGATTGTGTGACTTTTGGAAGCTACCAAGAATCTTGCTTGAAGTATCATGCTCAATTCTTATATTTAGTTATATGCTTCTTGGTGTGACTATGATCTTGGATATCCATGCAAGCTACCTTGGGAAAATTATTTCCAATATTTCTTGTCCTTGGACAATTAGTACCAAATTTATGGTAGACTTTATTGATCATATTCACTTTGGCCTTTGCTTAATATTGTCCTATCTTTGGCCAAGTAAATATTTTGTATGCTCCCATGTATTCCTTGCTACTTTTGGATCTTCTTATTTTATTGGTATCCTCTTGTGTTTTATTTATTGTAGGTAGTAGTGATGATCTCATTTGTGTGCATTTTGCATTCAAAAGAAAATCCTATATAATGTACTACTTATGAGTGAGCTCTCCTATATTATCCATAACAATCCTTTTATGCTTCTTGTTTTGTTCCATATCATGTTTTATGTTCTTGGTGTTGGAGATATGCCCTAGAGGCAATAATAAATGTAGTTATTATTATATCTTTGTGTTTATGATAAATATTTACATTCATGCTATAATAGTATTAACAAGGAAACATTAATACTTGTGTGATTTGTAAACTTAATTTGAAGTCCCTAGTAAAGCCTCTATATAATACTAGCTTGTTGGTTAATAGATGATTGTGGTTTCCCTATCATGAACATTGAGATGTTATTAACAACAAGATCATATCGTTAGGAGAATGATATGGTGGACATACTCCTATAGATAAGCGTAGCATAAAGATCAAGTCATTTTAATAGTTCAATTGCTATATGCTTTCTGATACATAGTAGCCTAATTCCTTCGACCATGAGATCATGCATATCACCTTTGCCGGATGGATGCTTTGATGACATCAAACACCACACCGTAACTGGGTGGCTATAAAGGTGGAATTGAGTGTTCGGAAAGTATTGGTTGAGACACATGGATCAAGAGTGGGATTTGTCCATCCATATGACGGATAGATATACTCTGGGCCCTCTCGGTGAAATGTCATCCAATTAGCTTGCAAGCATGTGACTGTCTCACAAGGGATCACATATCACGGGAACGAGAAAAGAGTACTCAGTAACGAGGTTGAACCAGGTATGCAGAGATACCGACGATCATAACCTCGGATAAGTAAACTATCATGAGACAAAGGGAAATTGGTATCGTATGTAAGTGGTTCATTCGATCGCAAAGTAATCGTAGAAATATGTGGGAGCCATATGAATTTCCAGATTCCTCTATTGGTTATTGATCGGAGAAGTGTCTCGATCATGTCCGCATAATTCACGAACCGTAGGGAGACACACTTAAGGATTCAACGTTGTTTGAGTAGTTATGGAATGATGAGAAAGAGACCGAATGTTGTTCGGAGTCTCGAATGGGATTCGGGATATCACGAGGAGATCCGGAATGGTCCGGAGAATAAGATTCATATAAGGAAATTTCCGTTTCGGAGTTGGAGAATGGTTCCGATGTTTTCATCGGGAATGTTCTAGAAAGTTCCGGATTGTCCGGCACTCCGGAGGGGAAGGGTACATGAATGTGTTATATCAAGTTGGTATGATTGCATCATGTACTAAGTGTCATCGCTGAACAAAATAGAGGGTTTATTCAAATCCTAGTTTGAAAAGTCAAATGGCTAGTTTGAAAGTCAAACGGCTATTTTTAGGAAGTGGGAAAGGAGGAGGAAACCGAGTTGGGGAGGAGTCCCTCCTCCCCACCGCCGGCGCACCACCAAGCCGAGTTGGGCAGGGACTCCCCTCCCCTTGGCCGGCCCCCTCCACCTATAAAAGGAGGGGCAGGGCTCCCCTCCTAGACACACAAGTTCCTACCTCTAAACCCTAGCCCCAAGCCGCCGCCGCCTCCATAGCCGCCGCTGGCCCTAGGGCAAACCGCCGCCGCCGCCTAGCTAAACCCTAGAAGCTGGCTTGCCCCTTCCTTGGTGTGTCTAAACCCTAGGACACCGAGGGACTCTCTCATACTCCACCATACTCGCTCCGGCTTAAGGCGAAGCCCTGCGAGATCTCCCCTCTATTTCCGGTACCACGCTGTTGTGCTGCCAGAATCGCGAGGAGAGTGCTACAACCTCCACTGCCTGCTAGAACAAGGGAGAGGAAGGTCTTCGTCGAGTACCGAACGTGTGACCGACTGCGGGAGCGCTGCCGGAACGCAGCGCCGGAAGGATCGTCTACGCGATCTTGAGATCGGGAAGAGTACGACTACATCACCCACGAGAATCCGCTCTCGTTAAACGCTTTGGAATCTTCGAGGGTGAGTTATTCCATCGACTCGTTGCTACAATCTAGTAGATAGATCTTGGCTTGTTTGTTTGTATGCGATAGAAATTTTTTGTTTTCCAGGCTACGAAACCCTACAGTGGTATCAGAGCCGTGTCTATATGTAGATCTGTTGCACGAGTAGAACACAATGGTCATTGTGGGCGTTGATGCTTTTATTGTCGTTGCTTCTTGTGTACTTTGCATCTTGCGGGATGTTGGGATGAAGCGGCCCGGGCTAACCTTACATGACATCGTTCATGAGACTTGCTCCACGCTTGACATGCAACTTGTATTGCATAAGTGGCTTTGCGGGTGCCTGTTTCTCCTAGCATAGTTAAGATCCAATTTACAACGGGTGATTAACAATACTAGTATCAATGTTGTGGTTCATGTTCGTAAGTTAGAACGACACTTATTGAAAGCCCCAAACCACGTAAAACATGCAAAGAAAGTAGAGGCATCTAACTTTGTTTTGCAGGGGTGTGCAGTGATGTGATATGGCCATGATTGTGATTATATTTGATGTATGCAATGTTCCTTATTGTAAGTTGGCAACCGACAGGAGACATATGGTTGTCTTTAATTTATGTTAAGACCCGCGTGTCTATTCAAAGTAGTTGTAATAGTTGAAGCCGGTGGACGACAACCATGGAGAAGCGTCATTGACCTTGATGCAATGCCGGTGATGATGGAGATCATGTTCGTGCTTGAAGATGGAGATCGGAAGCACAAAGAAGAAAGGCCATATCATATCACATATTATGAATTGCATGTGATGTTAATCCTTTATGCATCTTGTATTGCTTAGTAGACGACGGTAGCATTATAAGATGATCCTTCATGCACATGAATTTCAAATCATAAAGTGTTCACCCTTAGTTAGCACCGTTGCTAAAGCTTGTTGTTTCGAAGCACCACGTGATGATTGGGTGTGTTAGATTCTGCAAGTGTATACAACGTGAGCAAGCCAGATTTGCTCATGCGGAAACTAAGGTTTGATCTTGACGAGCCTAGCATGTACAGACATGGTCTCGGAACACGGTTCACCGAAAGGTAAAGCACGAATCATATAGTAGATATGATGAACATGTCGATTGTTCGCCATTGAAACTATATCAACTCTCGTGATGATCGGTGTTGATGTGGTGGATTTGGTTCGTGTGATCACTAAAACAATGTGAGGGATGTTGTTTTGAGTGGGAGTTCACCTAGGTTAATTTTATTATTAATTTGAACTCAATTTGTCATAAACTTAGTCTAAACTATTGCAAATATGTTGTAGATCAATGGCAGCCCCTACCATCAATTTTAATGCGTTCCTAGAGAAAGAAAAGTTGAAAAACAATGGAAGCAACTTCGCGGATTGGTTCCGCAATTTGAGGATTGTCCTCACAGCTGGTAATTTGACCAATGTGCTGGATGCACCGCTGGGTGACCCACCTGCAGCTACTGCTACCGATGAAGTAAAGAATGTTTACCTCACTTGGAAGACCCAGTACTCCACAGTTCAGTGTGCTATCTTGTATGGTTTAGAATCGGAGCTTCAGAAAAGGTTTGAGAATTCAGACCCACATGATATTGTCCGTGATCTCAAATTGATCTTTGAGACTCATGCGGCAATTGAGAGCTATGAGGCTTCTGAAAAGTTCTTTAACTGCAAGATGGAAGAGGGCAGCTCCGTCAGTGAGCATGTGCTTAAGATGTCTGGGCACGCAAACAAACTTCAAAGCTTGGGCATAGTGATTCCTAATGCTTTGGGGATTTACCGTGTCCTCCAATCACTACCACCAAGTTACAAGAACTTTTTGATGAACTACAACATGCAGAACATGAACAAGACGTTGCCAGAACTCTTTGCCATGTTAAAATCTGCAGAAGTGGAGATCAAGAAAGAGCACCAAGTGTTGTTGGTCAATAAGACCACCAAATTCAAGAAAGGCAAGTCTAAGCAAAAGGGACACTTCAAGAAGGGTGGTAAGAAAGTTACCACGCCAACGAAGAAGACCAAGGTTGGACCAAAGCCTGATACTGAGTGCTTTTACTGCAAGGGAGAAGGTCACTGGAAGCGGAATTGCCCAAAGTACTTGGCGGATTTGAAGAATGGCAACATCAAGAAGAAAGGTATATCTGATATACATGTTATTGATGTGTATCTCACTAGTACTCGTAGTAGTGCCTGGGTATTTGATACTGGTTCGGTTGCTCATATTTGTAACTCGAAACAGGTGCTGCAGAATAAACGGAAGCTAGCGAAGAACGAGGTGACGATGCGCGTTGGAAACGGATCAAAGGTTGATGTGATCGCGGTCGGCACGCTACCCCTTCATCTACCATCGGGATTAGTTTTATACTTAAATAATTGTTATTTGGTGCCTGCGTTGAGCATGAACATTATATCGGGATATTTTTTATTGCGAGACAGTTACTTGTTTAAATCCGAGAATAATGGTTGTTCGATTTATATGATTAATATGTTTTATGCACATGAACCTTTGATAGATGGTCTATTCTTGTTGAATCTCGATAGTGGAAATACACATATTAATAACATTGAGGCTAAACGTTTGAAATCGAGCGATAACTCGACCTATATGTGGCACTGTCGTCTTGGTCACATTGGAGTGAAGCGTATGAAGAAACTCCATTCCGATGGACTTCTTGAATCACTTGATAGATGCGAAGCATGTCTGATGGGTAAAATGACTAAGACTCCATTTTCTGGTATGATGGAGCGAGCTACGGACTTATTGGAAATCATACATACCGATGTGTGTGGTCCAATGAGTGTGGCATCGCGCGGTGGTTATCGTTATGTTCTTACCTTCATGGATGACTTGAGTAGATATGGGTATATCTATTTCATGAAACATAAGTCCGAAACTTTCGAGAAGTTTAAGGAATTTCAAAGTGAGGTAGAGAATCAACGTAACAAGAAGATTAAATTTCTACGTTCTGATCGTGGAGGTGAATATCTAAGTTACGAGTTTGGCGAGCATTTGAAGAAATGCGGAATACTTTCACAATTGACACCGCCGGGAACACCACAGCGTAATGGTGTGTCCGAACGTCGTAATCGAACTCTCTTAGATATGGTTCGTTCTATGATGTCACTTACAGATTTACCGCTATCATTTTGGGCTTATGCATTAGAAACAACCGCATTCACTTTAAATAGGGCACCATCTAAATCCGTGGATATGACACCGTATGAATTATGGTTTGGGAAGAAACCTAAATTGTCATTCCTTAAAGTTTGGGGATGCGAAGCCTATGTAAAGAAGTTACAGCCGGACAAGCTAGAACCCAAAGCGGAAAAATGCGTCTTCATAGGATACCCGAAGGAAACTATTGGGTATACCTTCTATCATAGATCCGAAGGCAAAATCTTCATTGCCAAGAATGGATCCTTTATAGAGAAGGAATTTCTCTCGAAAGAAGTGACTGGAAGGAAGGTAGAACTCGATGAGGTAGTCGAACCTTCTCTCGAACTTGCGAGTAGCGTAGCACCGGAAGTAGTTCCTGTGACGCCTACACCAGTAAGAGAGGAAGCTAATGATGATGATCATGAAACTTCGGTTTTAGTTGCTACAGAGCCTCGCAGGTCAACGAGAACTCGTACCACTCCAGATTGGTATGATCCCGTTATGAATGTCATGTTGGTGGATAACACCGATGACCCTGAGACATATGAGGAAGCGATGATGAGCCCAGATTCCAATAAATGGCAAGAATCCATGAAATCCGAGATTGGATCCATGTACGAAAACCAAGTATGGACTTTGGTGGACTTACCGGATGGCCGGAAGGCCGTCGAGAATAAATGGATTTTCAAGAAGAAAACAGATGCTGATGGTAATGTTACTGTCTATAAAGCTCGACTTGTCGCAAAAGGGTTTCGACAAATTCAAGGAGTTGACTACGATGAGACTTTCTCACCAGTAGCGAAGCTAAAGTCTGTGAGGATTATGTTAGCAATCGCTGCATATTATGATTATGAGATATGGCAGATGGATGTCAAAACAGCGTTCCTTAATGGAGACATTGATGAAGAGTTGTATATGATGCAACCCAAAGGTTTTGTCGATCCTAAAGATGCTAACAAGGTATGCAAACTTCAACGGTCCATCTATGGATTGAAGCAAGCATCCCGAAGTTGGAATCAATGTTTTGATAAGGTAATCAAAAGTTTTGGTTTTATACAAACTTATGGAGAAGCTTATATTTACAAGAAAGTGAGTGGGAGCTCTGTAGCATTCTTAATACTATATGTAGATGACATATTGTTGATTGGGAATGATGTAGACCTTCTTAATAGTGTCAAGGAATATTTGAATAATAGTTTTTCAATGAAGGATCTTGGCGAAGCAGCTTACATATTAGGCATAAAGATTTATAGAGATAGATCGAGACGCCTAATATCATTGTCACAAAGTACATATTTGGACAAAGTTCTAAAGAGGTTTGGAATGGAAGATAGCAAGAAAGGGTTCTTGCCCATGTTGCCCAATACGACCTTGAGTAAAACTCAAAGTCCGACAACGGCAGTGTTGGAGATATGCCCTAGAGGCAATAATAAATATAGTTATTATTATATCTTTGTGTTTATGATAAATGTTTATATTCATGCTATAATAGTATTAACAAGGAAACATTAATACTTGTGTGAATTGTAAACTTAAATTGAAGTCCCTAGTATAGCCTCTATACTTCACTAGCTTGTTGGTTAATAGATGATTGTGGTTTCCCTATCATGAACATTGAGATGTTATTAACAACAAGATCATATCGTTAGGAGAATGATATGGTGGACATACTCCTATAGATAAGCGTAGCATAAAGATCAAGTCATTTCAATAGTTCAATTGCTATATGCTTTCTGATACATAGTAACCTAATTCCTTCGACCATGAGATCATGCATATCACCTTTACCGGATGGATGCTTTGATGTCATCAAACACCACACCGTAACAGGGTGGCTATAAAGGTGGTATTGAGTGTTCGGAAAGTATTGGTTGAAACACATGGATCAAGAGTGGGATTTGTCCATCCATATGACGGATAGATATTCTCTGGGCCCTCTCGGTGAAATGTCATCCAATTAGCTTGCAAGCATGTGACTGGGTCACAAGGGATCACATATCACGGGAACGAGAAAAGAGTACTTATCAGTAACGAGGTTGAACTAGGTATGCAGAGATACCGACGATCATAACCTCGGATAAGTAACATATCGTGAGACAAAGGGAAATTGGTATCGTATGTAAGTGGTTCATTCGATCGCAATGTAATCGTAGAAATATGTGGGAGCCATATGAATTTCCAGATTCCTCTATTGGTTATTGTTCGGAGAAGTGTCTCGATCATGTCCGCATAATTCACGAACCGTAGGGAGACACACTTAAGGATTCGACGTTGTTTGAGTAGTTATGGTATTATGAGAAAGAGACCGAATGTTGTTCGGAGTCTCGGATGGGATCCGGGATATCACGAGGTGATCCGGAATGGTCCGGAGAATAAGATTCATATAAGGAAAGTCCCGTTTCGGAGTTGGGGAATGGTTCCGGTGTTTTCATCGGGAACATTCTAGAAGGTCCCGGAATGTCCGGCACTCCGGAGGGGGAAGGGTACATGAATGTGTCATTGTAAGTTGGAATGATTGCATCATGTACTAGGTGTTCTTGCTGTCCAAAATAAAGGGTTTATTTAAATCCTAAATTGAAAAGTCAAACGGCTAGTTTGAAAGTCAAACGGCAATTTTGGGAAGTGGGAAAAGAGGAGGAGGTGAAGCCGAGTTGGGGAGGGAGTCCTCCCCAAGCCGGCGCCCCACCCAAGCCGAGTTGGGGAGGGACTCCACTCCCTCCCCTTGGCCGGCCAGCCCTCCCACCTATATAAGGAGGGGCAGGGCTCCCCTCCTAGTACACACAAGTTTCCACCTCTAATCTCCGGTTTAGAGCCGTTTTGGTTTAGAGCTTCTAATTGCTTTAGCCAGCGGTTTAGAGCCTTCTAATTGGTTTAGAGCCTTCTAATTGGTTTAGAGCCTTCTAATTGGTGTGTCTAATTACTAGACCACTAATAGCCTCTCTCATAAGCTCCACCATACTCGCACCGGCTTAAGGCGAAGCCCTGCGGGATTTCCCCTCTACCTCCGGTACCACGCCGTTGTGCTGCCGGAATCGCGAGGAGAGTGCTACAACCTCCGCTGCCTGCTGGAACAAGGGAGAGGAAGGTCTTCGTCGAGTACCGAACGTGTGACCGACTACGGGAGCGCTGCCGGAACGTGGCGCCGGAAGGATCGTCTACGCGATCTTGAGATCGGAAAGAGTACGACTACATCACCCACGAGAATCTGCTCTCGTTAAACACTTTGGAATCTTCGAGGGTGAGTTATTCCATCGACTCGTTGCTGCAATCTAGTAGATAGATCTTGGCTTGTTTGTTTGTATGCGATAGAAAATTTTTGTTTTCCATGCTACGAACCCCTACAGTGGTATCAGAGCCGTGTCTATATGTAGATCTGTTGCACGAGTAGAACACAATGGTCATTGTGGGCGTTGATGCTTTTATTGTAGATTGCTTTTTGTGTACTTTGCATCTTGCGGTATGTTGGGATGAAGCGGCCCGGGCTAACCTTACATGACATCGTTCATGAGACTTGCTCCACGCTTGACATGCAACTCGTATTGCATAAGTGGCTTTGCGGGTGCCTGTTTCTCCTAGCATAGTAAAGATCCAATTTACAACGGGTAATCAACAATGCTAGTATCAATGTTGTGGTTCTTGTTCGTAGGTTAGAACGACACTTATGGAAAGCCCCAAACCACGTAAAATATGCAAAGAAAGTAGAAGCGTCTAACTTTGTTTTGCAGGGGTGTGCAGTGATGTGATATGGCCATGATTGTGATTATATTTGATGTATGCAATGTTCCTTATTGTAAGTTGGCAACCGGCAGGAGCCATATGGTTGTCTTTAATTTCTGTTAAGACCTGCGTGTCTGTTCAAAATAGTTGTAATAGTTGAAGCTGGTGGACGACAACCATGAAGAAGCGTCATTGACCTTGATGCTATGCCGGTGATGATGGAGATCATGTTCGTGCTTGAAGATGGAGATCGGAAGCACAAAGAAGAAAGGCCATATCATATCACATATTATGAATTGCATGTGATGTTAATCCTTTATGCATCTTGTATTGCTTAGTAGACGACGGTAGCATTATAAGATGATCCCTCATGCACATAAATTTCAAGTTCTAAAGTGTTCACCCTTAGTATGCACCGTTGCCAAAGCTTGCTGCTTCGAAGCACCACGTGATGATCGGGTGTCTTTGATTCCGCGGGTGAATACAACGTAAGCAAGCCAGATTTGCTTATGCGGTAGCTAAGGTTTGATCTTGACGAGCCTAGCATGTACAGACATGGCCTCAGGAACACGGATCGCCGAAAGGTAAAGCATGAATCATATAGTAGATATGATGAACATGATGATTGTTCGCCATTGAAACTATATCAACTCTCGTGATGATCGGTGTTGATGTAGTGGATTTGGTTCGTGTGATCACTAAAACAATGTGAGGGATGTTGTTTTGAGTGGGAGTTCACCTAGTTTAATTTCATTAATTAATTTGAACTCAATTTGTCATAAACTTAGTCTAAACTATTGCAAATATGTTGTAGATCAATGGCAGCCCCTACCATCAATTTTAATGCGTTCCTAGAGAAAGAAAAGTTGAAAAACAATGGAAGCAACTTCGCGGATTGGTTCCGCAATTTGAGGATTGTCCTCACAGCTGGTAATTTGACCTATGTGCTGGATGCACCGCTGGGTGACCCACCTGCAGCTGATGCTCCCGATGAAGTAAAGAATGTTTACCTCGCTCGGAAGAATCAGTACTCCATAGTTCAGTGTGCTATCTTGTATGGTTTAGAATCGGAGCTTCAGAAAAGGTTTGAAGAGTCAGACCCATATGATATTGTCGAGGATCTCAAATTAATTTTTGAGACTCATGCGGCAATTGAAAGTTATGAAGCTTCTGAAAAGTTCTTTAACTGCAAGATGGAAGAGGGCAGCTCCGTCAGTGAGCACGTGCTTAAGATGTCTGGGCACGCAGACAAACTTCAAAGCTTGGGTATAGTGATTCCTAATACTTTGGGGGTTTACCGCATCCTCCAATCACTACCACCAAGTTACAAGAACTTTGTGATGAACTACAACATGCAGAACATGAACAAAGAGTTGCCAGAACTATTTGCTATGTTAAAATCTGCAGAAGTGGAGATCAAGAAAGAGCACCAAGTGTTGATGGTCAATAAGACCACCAAATTCAAGAAAGGCAAGTCTAAGCAGAGGGGACACTTCAAGAAGGGTGGTAAGAAAGTTACCATGCCGACGAAGAGGACCAAGGCTGGACCCAAGCCGGATACTGAGTGCTTTTACTGCAAGGGAGAAGGTCACTGGAAGCGGAATTGCCCAAAGTACTTGGCGGATTTGAAGAACGGCAACATCAAGAAGAAAGGTATATCTGATATACATGTTATTGATGTGTATCTCACTAGTATTCGTAGTAGTGCCTGGGTATTTGATACTGGTTCGGTTGCTCATATTTGTAACTCGAAACAGGAGCTGCAGAATAAACGGAAGCTAGCGAAGAACGAGGTGACGATGCGCGTAGGAAACGGATCAAAGGTTGATGTGATCGCGGTCGGCACGCTACCTCTTCATCTACCATCGGGATTAGTTTTATACTTAAATAATTGTTATTTGGTGCCTGCGTTGAGCATGAACATTATATCGGGATCTTGTTTATTGCGAGACGGTTACTTGTTTAAATCCGAGAATAATGGTTGTTCGATTTATATGAGTAATATGTTTTATGCACATGCACCTTTGATAGATGGTCTATTCTTATTGAATCTCGATAGTAGAAATACACATATTAATAACATTGAAGCTAAACGATTGAAATCAAGCGATAACTCGACCTATATGTGGCACTGTCGTCTTGGTCACATTGGAGTGAAGCGTATGAAGAAACTCCATTCCGATGGACTTCTTGAATCACTTGATTTTGAATCACTTGAAAGATGCGAAGCATGTCTGATGGGTAAAATGACTAAGACTCCGTTTTCTGGTATGATGGAGCGAGCTACGGACTTATTGGAAATCATACATACCGATGTGTGTGGTCCAATGAGTGTAGCATCGCGCAGTGGTTATCGTTATGTTCTTACCTTCACGGATGACTTGAGTAGATATGGGTATATCTATTTCATGAAACATAAGTCCGAAACTTTCGAGAAGTTTAAGGAATTTCAAAGTGAGGTAGAGAATCAACGTAACAAGAAGATTAAATTTCTACGTTCTGATCGTGGAGGTGAATATCTAAGTTACGAGTTTGGCGAGCATTTGAAGAAATGCGGAATACTTTCGCAGTTGACACCGCCGGGAACACCACAGCGTAATGGTGTGTCCGAACGTCGTAATCGAACTCTCTTAGATATGGTTCGTTCTATGATGTCACTTACAGATTTACCGCTATCATTTTGGGGTTATGCATTAGAAACAGCCGCATTCACTTTAAATAGGGCACCGTCTAAATCCGTTGAAACGACACCGTATGAATTATGGTTTGGGAAGAAACCTAAATTGTTGTTCCTTAAAGTTTGGGGATGCGAAGCCTATGTAAAGAAGTTACAGCCGGACAAGCTTGAACCCAAAGCGGAAAAATGCGTCTTCATAGGATACCCGAAGGAAACTATTGGGTATACCTTCTATCATAGATCCGAAGGCAAAATCTTCGTTGCCAAGAATGGATCCTTTCTAGAGAAGGAATTTCTCTCGAAAGAAGTGACTGGAAGGAAAGTAGAACTCGACGAGGTTGTCGAACCTTCTCTCGAAATTGCGAGTAGCGCAACACCGGAAGAAGTTCCTGTGGTGCCTGCACCAATAAGAGAGGAAGCTAATGATGATGATCATGAAACTTCGGTTGAAGTTACTACAGAGCCTCGGAGGTCAACGAGAACTCGTACCACTCCAGATTGGTATGATTCCGTTATGAATGTCATGGTGGTGGACAACACCGATGACCCCGAGACATATGAGGAAGCGATGATGAGCCCAGATTCCAATAAATGGCAAAAAGCCATGAAATCCGAGATTGGATCCATGTACGAAAACCAAGTATGGACTTTGGTGGACTTACCGGATGGCCGGAAGGCTGTCGAGAACAAATGGATTTTCAAGAAGAAAACAGATGCTGATGGTAATGTTACTGTCTATAAAGCTCGACTTGTCGCAAAAGGGTTTCGACAAATTCAAGGAGTTGACTACGATGAGACTTTCTCACCAGTAGCGAAGCTAAAATCTGTGAGGATTATGTTAGCAATCGCTGCATATTACGATTATGAAATATGGCAGATGGATGTCAAAACAGCATTCCTCAATGGAGACATTGATGAAGAATTGTATATGATGCAGCCCAAAGGTTTTGTCGATCCTAAAGATGCTAACAAGGTATGCAAACTTCAACGGTCCATCTATGGATTGAAGCAAGCATCCCGAAGTTGGAATCAACGTTTTGATAAGGTAATCAAAAGTTTTGGTTTTATACAAACTTATGGAGAAGCTTGTATTTACAAAAAGGTGAGTGGGAGCTCTGTAGCGTTCTTAATACTATATGTGGATGACATATTGTTAATTGGGAATGATGTAGACCTTCTTAATAGTGTCAAAGAATATTTGAATAATAGTTTTTCAATGAAGGATCTTGGCGAAGCAGCTTACATATTAGGCATAAAGATTTATAGAGATAGATCGAAACGCCAAATATCATTGTCACAAAGTACATATTTGGACAAAGTTCTAAAGAGGTTTGGAATGGAAGAAAGCAAGAAAGGGTTCTTGCCCATGTTGCCCAATACGACCTTGAGTAAAACTCAAAGTCCGACATCGGCAGAAGATAGAGAAAGGATGAGTAAGACTCCTTATGCCTCAGCCATAGGATCTCTAATGTATGCCATGCTATGTACTAGACCCGACATTGCATATGCTGTTAGTTTAACTAGCAGATATCAAAGTGATCCAGGAGTGGATCATTGGACAGCGGTCAAAAACATCCTTAAGTACTTGAGAAGAACTAAGGATATGGTTCTTTCTTATGGAGGTGATGAACAGCTCGTTGTTAATGGTTACACCGATGCTAGTTGGAACACTGATCCGGATGATTCTAAATCACAATCCGGATACGTATTTATTTTGAATGGTGCAGCAGTTAGCTGGAGGAGTGCAAAGCAAAGCGTTGTGGCGAGATCTTCAACTGAATCGGAATACATGGCTGCTTCGGAGGCTTCACAAGAAGCGATATGGATGAAAGAGTTCATTACAGAGCTGGGTGTGGTTCCTAGTGCGCTGGACCCAATGTCTATCTACTGTGATAACATGGGCGCCATAGCCAATGCGCAAGAACCAAGGTCACACAAGAAGCTGAAGCATATCAAGCTGCGTTTTCACGCTATTCGAGAACATATCCAGGATGGGGATATAAAGATTTGCAAAGTACACACAGATCTGAATGTGGCGGATCCGTTGACTAAACCTCTCCCGAGGGCAAAACATGACCAACACCAAACTGCCATGGGTGTTCGGTATATTACCATGTAATCTAGATTAGATGACTCTAGTGCAAGTGGGAGACTGTTGGAGATATGCCCTAGAGGCAATAATAAATATAGTTATTATTATATCTTTGTGTTTATGATAAATGTTTATATTCATGCTATAATAGTATTAACAAGGAAACATTAATACTTGTGTGAATTGTAAACTTAAATTGAAGTCCCTAATATAGCCTCTATACTTCACTAGCTTGTTGGTTAATAGATGATTGTGGTTTCCCTATCATGAACATTGAGATGTTATTAACAACAAGATCATATCGTTAGGAGAATGATATGGTGGACATACTCCTATAGATAAGCGTAGCATAAAGATCAAGTCATTTCAATAGTTCAATTGCTATATGCTTTCTGATACATAGTAACCTAATTCCTTCGACCATGAGATCATGCATATCACCTTTACCGGATGGATGCTTTGATGTCATCAAACACCACACCGTAACAGGGTGGCTATAAAGGTGGTATTGAGTGTTCGGAAAGTATTGGTTGAAACACATGGATCAAGAGTGGGATTTGTCCATCCATATGACGGATAGATATTCTCTGGGCCCTCTCGGTGAAATGTCATCCAATTAGCTTGCAAGCATGTGACTGGGTCACAAGGGATCACATATCACGGGAACGAGAAAAGAGTACTTATCAGTAACGAGGTTGAACTAGGTATGCAGAGATACCGACGATCATAACCTCGGATAAGTAACATATCGTGAGACAAAGGGAAATTGGTATCGTATGTAAGTGGTTCATTCGATCGCAATGTAATCGTAGAAATATGTGGGAGCCATATGAATTTCCAGATTCCTCTATTGGTTATTGTTCGGAGAAGTGTCTCGATCATGTCCGCATAATTCACGAACCGTAGGGAGACACACTTAAGGATTCGACGTTGTTTGAGTAGTTATGGTATTATGAGAAAGAGACCGAATGTTGTTCGGAGTCTCGGATGGGATCCGGGATATCACGAGGTGATCCGGAATGGTCCGGAGAATAAGATTCATATAAGGAAAGTCCCGTTTCGGAGTTGGGGAATGGTTCCGGTGTTTTCATCGGGAACATTCTAGAAGGTCCCGGAATGTCCGGCACTCCGGAGGGGGAAGGGTACATGAATGTGTCATTGTAAGTTGGAATGATTGCATCATGTACTAGGTGTTCTTGCTGTCCAAAATAAAGGGTTTATTTAAATCCTAAATTGAAAAGTCAAACGGCTAGTTTGAAAGTCAAACGGCAATTTTGGGAAGTGGGAAAAGAGGAGGAGGTGAAGCCGAGTTGGGGAGGGAGTCCTCCCCAAGCCGGCGCCCCACCCAAGCCGAGTTGGGGAGGGACTCCACTCCCTCCCCTTGGCCGGCCAGCCCTCCCACCTATATAAGGAGGGGCAGGGCTCCCCTCCTAGTACACACAAGTTTCCACCTCTAATCTCCGGTTTAGAGCCGTTTTGGTTTAGAGCTTCTAATTGCTTTAGCCAGCGGTTTAGAGCCTTCTAATTGGTTTAGAGCCTTCTAATTGGTTTAGAGCCTTCTAATTGGTGTGTCTAATTACTAGACCACTAATAGCCTCTCTCATAAGCTCCACCATACTCGCACTGGCTTAAGGCGAAGCCCTGCGGGATTTCCCCTCTACCTCCGGTACCACGCCGTTGTGCTGCCGGAATCGCGAGGAGAGTGCTACAACCTCTGCTGCCTGCTGGAACAAGGGAGAGGAAGGTCTTCGTCGAGTACCGAACGTGTGACTGACTACGGGAGCGCTGCCGGAACGTGGCGCCGGAAGGATCGTCTACGCGATCTTGAGATCGGAAAGAGTACGACTACATCACCCACGAGAATCTGCTCTCGTTAAACACTTTGGAATCTTCGAGGGTGAGTTATTCCATCGACTCGTTGCTGCAATCTAGTAGATAGATCTTGGCTTGTTTGTTTGTATGCGATAGAAATTTTTTTTTTTCCATGCTACGAACCCCTACAGGCAGAAGATAGAGAAAGGATGAGTAAGACTCCCTATGCCTCAGCCATAGGATCTCTAATGTATGCCATGCTATGTACTAGACCCGACATTGCATATGCTGTTAGTTTAACTAGCAGATATCAAAGTGATCCAGGAGTGGATCATTGGACAGCGGTCAAAAACATCCTTAAGTACTTGAGAAGAACTAAGGATATGGTTCTTTCTTATGGAGGTGATGAACAGCTCGTTGTTAATGGTTACACCGATGCTAGTTGGAACACCGATCCGGATGATTCTAAATCACAATCTGGATATGTATTTATTTTGAATGGTGCAGCAGTTAGCTGGAGGAGTGCAAAGCAAAGCGTTGTGGCGAGATCTTCAACTGAATCGGAATACATGGCTGCTTCAGAGGCTTCACAAGAAGCGATATGGATGAAAGAGTTCATTACAGAGATGGGTGTGGTTCCTAGTGCGTTGGACCCAATGTCTATCTACTGTGATAACATGGGCGCCATAGCTAATGCGCAAGAACCAAGGTCACACAAGAAGCTGAAGCACATCAAGCTACGTTTTCACGCTATTCGAGAACATATCCAAGATCGGGATATAAAGATTTGCAAAGTACACACAGATCTGAATGTGGCGGATCCGTTGACTAAACCTCTCCCGAGGGCAAAACATGACCAGCACCAAACTGCCATGGGTGTTCGGTATATTACCATGTAATCTAGATTAGATGACTCTAGTGCAAGTGGGAGACTGTTGGAGATATGCCCTAGAGGCAATAATAAATGTAGTTATTATTATATCTTTGTGTTTATGATAAATATTTACATTCATGCTATAATAGTATTAACAAGGAAACATTAATACTTGTGTGATTTGTAAACTTAATTTGAAGTCCCTAGTAAAGCCTCTATATAATACTAGCTTGTTGGTTAATAGATGATTGTGGTTTCCCTATCATGAACATTGAGATGTTATTAACAACAAGATCATATAGTTAGGAGAATGATATGGTGGACATACTCCTATAGATAAGCGTAGCATAAAGATCAAGTCATTTTAATAGTTCAATTGCTATATGCTTTCTGATACATAGTAACCTAATTCCTTCGACCATGAGATCATGCATATCACCTTTGCCAGATGGATGCTTTGATGACATCAAACACCACACCGTAACTGGGTGGCTATAAAGGTGGCATTGAGTGTTCAGAAAGTATTGGTTGAGACACATGGATCAAGAGTGGGATTTGTCCATCCATATGACGGATAGATATACTCTGGGCCCTCACGGTGAAATGTCATCCAATTAGCTTGCAAGCATGTGACTGGCTCACAAGGGATCACATATCACGGGAACGAGAAAAGAGTACTTATCAGTAATGAGGTTGAACTAGGTATGCAGAGATACCGACGATCATAACCTCGGATAAGTAAACTATCGTGAGACAAAGGGAAATTGGTATCGTATGTAAGTGGTTCATTCGATCGCAAAGTAATCGTAGAAATATGTGGGAGCCATATGAATTTCCAGATTCCTCTATTGGTTATTGATCGGAGAAGTGTCTCGATCATGTCCGCATAATTCACGAACCGTAGGGAGACACACTTAAGGATTCGACGTTGTTTGAGTAGTTATGGAATGATGAGAAAGATACCGAATGTTGTTCAGAGTCTTGAATGGGATTCGGGATATCACGAGGAGATCCGGAATGGTCCGGAGAATAAGATTCATATAAGGAAAGTCCCGTTTCGGAGTTGGAGAATGGTTCCGATGTTTTCATCGGGAATGTTCTAGAAAGTTCCGGAATGTCCGGCACTCCGGAGGGGAAGGGTACATGAATGTGTTATATCAAGTTGGTATGATTGCATCATGTACTAAGTGTCATCGCTGAACAAAATAGAGGGTTTATTCAAATCCTAGTTTGAAAAGTCAAACGGCTAGTTTGAAAGTCAAACGGCTATTTTTGGGAAGTGGGAAAGGAGGAGGAAACCGAGTTGGGGAGGAGTCCCTCCTCCCCACCGCTAGCGCACCACCAAGCCGAGTTGGGGAGGGAATCCCCTCCCCTTGGCCGGCCCCCTCCACCTATAAAAGGAGGGGCAGGGCTCCCCTCCTAGTCACACAAGTTCCTACCTCTAAACCCTAGCCCCAAGCTGCCGCCGCCTCCATAGTCGCCGCCGGCCCTAGGGCAAACCGCCATCGCCTAGCTAAACCCTAGCCGCCGGCTTGCCCCTTCCTTGGTGTGTCTAAACCCTAGGACACCGAGGGACTCTCTCATACTCCACCATACTCGCTCCGGCTTAAGGCGAAGCCCTGCGAGATCTCCCCTCTACTTCCGGTACCACGCCGTTGTGCTGCCGGAATCGCGAGGAGAGTGCTACAACCTCCGCTGCCTGCTGGAACAAGGGAGAGGAAGGTCTTCGTCGAGTACCGAACATGTGACCGACTGCGGGAGCGCTGCCGGAACGCAGCGCCGGAAGGATCGTCTACGCGATCTTGAGATCGGGAAGAGTACGACTACATCACCCACGAGAATTCGCTCTCGTTAAACGCTTTGGAATCTTCGAGGGTGAGTTATTCCATCGACTCGTTGCTACAATCTAGTAGATAGATCTTGGCTTGTTTGTTTGTATGCGATAGAAATTTTTTGTTTTCCATGCTACGAAACCCTACACTTGGAAGCTCAATCTTTTCGTTTTGGTATTTTGTGCCATCATGAGAAGTTTGGGGAGTTTGGTTTCTTGTTGGAACCTTGCTCTTTTTGGGAGTTGGTTTTGTCTCATTCCTTGTTTCATGATTTGACCATAGAATAAGATAAATCCTTGAGCATTTTTATTTCTATCTATCTTTTGCTCCTTTGGTTTTAGCCTAGTTCATTTGTTGAACATGTGATCTTTCATGTCTTGAATTGGTTCTTTGATACAATTTGGACATCATTTGTCATGTCACACTCTTGCGTGTGCAATCTTGATTTACTTGGTGCTTTTGCTCAAATTGCATCTCCTTTTGGTTCTTGAAAGCTTTATGCATCCATATTTACTATATGTTTATATTATGGCATGCTTGCTTTCTTTGATCCAATATATAGGGGAAACTCCACCAAATTCCATTGGCTAAGTTGTGCATGAAATTCAATTTCATATCAATATGCACATATTTATGTGGAGTCTCTCCTATGTATTGTAGTTGCACTAACTACATTGAACCCAATTAGTTTGGGGACCATTTTGTACTTAAATGTGTTTTAGGTACATTGGAGATATATTGGACGCTTGTCTCTCAATTTTGAAGAAGTGATGCTTAGAAGAAAAATTGAGGCAAGCTATAGGATGATCAACGAATTCATATCCTCTACATCCTACCAATTATATCTCGGTAACAAGTATCTCTTTCTCATGCTCACATATCTTGATTCCAACCGTTTGTCGGTTGCCTTCTAGCATGAATTAATGTATTTGTAATTGTTGTAGTTCTAGCCATGGTTTTGAGAGGACTCTATATTGTATATGTGTTTAAGTTGAGATGAGTGCATATAATTGGGACTATACAAAATTATGCATATGATCCTCCAATCCCAAATATGTCAATCTAGCAATTTTATTGCCTATCATTTCCTCAACTTCTCTCATGTGCAATAGTGAGATTTTGCTAGTCTATTTTCTATTATGATACTTGTTGTCTTTCTCCATATATTCCAACTTTCTCCTTTTCCCTTGGTGATAGTTGTAATATATGTATTGTGTTGGTGCTTGAAGTTCATTATACTACAATAAGATATATTTGAGCCTTTGGTCGTGCTTTGAAGCAAAAATCTTATTGGTATATGTTATGACTTCATTATACTTTTCATATGTCTTTCTTGTATAATCTTCTTTATGTGTGCATATTTCTTTTTTGGCATATGTCTTTGTGATGTTTTCCATTTAGAGACATATACACATACGAGGAGATAATTTTAGTTGATTTTTAATCCTTGGAGACCACCTTTCTATTTCTTTTGATTCTTCGGTGGCTTCCAAATTTAATTGCCTATGAGTGCTTGTTCCTCTTGTTTGCATCTTTGGACACTCATATTTGTTCTCTCATGCCTTGTATTGTTAAATGAACTCGGATGAGTGAGGATTCCATGACTATGCACCTTGTTCCCAATTACAATTATCATAATTGGTGCATTATCTTTGGGGAGCTCATCTAATTCATTTAATAATACTCATTTGTCTCCTTTCTCATTTAGTGTGTTTTAAATGCTTATGGGGGAGCGAGGATTCCATATTTGTGCACTATGTATTCTAATACATTTATTTTTAATTATGCACAAATCTTGGGGAGCTTCTCTATTTGTTATTTCAAACACTCTTTTGCTCATATCATAACATCTTGTTGTTTTCACTTGGACTCATTTGTTGTTTTCAAATTGGATTGTCGGACCTTGTAATTGCTTGCATTATTTGGTTTTATTTTGGCAATCTTTGGGTCCTCGATATAGTCCTACTCCCTCCCAAGTACTCATCATTGGATATGTGCGAAGGCACACCTTTGGAGGAAGTATTACTATATTTGCCTTCTAGAACTTGTCACCCATTTCGGCAATCGATGCCAATGGGGGAGAAGTTTTAGAGGGTTTAAGGGAAGTTGGTTGATGCATTGAGTTTGTTCTTAAGCATTTGCCTTTCATGCTCTTGCATCTTTGTTGTTGCTTAGCATATGGTATATATAGAGGAAACTCCACCAATGAGAATGATTGGCAATATATGCAATAAAATTCAAGTTCATCACACATGCATAGATTGTGGGGGAGTTTGCTCTATATATGGTGGTGGTACCAATATCACAGACTTTTGTAGTTTTTGATATTGGTATTACCATTGTATTCATTAATATTCCTTATATAAACCCTCTTAAAGGGATTGTCATCAATTACCAAAATGGGGGAGATTGAAAGAACATGTTGGGCCCCCATGTGTGGTTTTGGTAATTAATGACAACCTTTATGGACTAATGTGTGTATTAAGTTATACTTGTAGGATTTATCCATTGGCATCGCTTGGATCATGTGTTGGCTTCAAGGTCGATGAAATGCAAAGAAGATTTGTCGTGCAATCTCAATATGCGAGGTCGATGATGAGGAATTAAGAAAGGCGTTCCATCTTGAGAAGGGCAAGACCGTCTACATCGAGCTCAAGTGGAATGCTCAAGGCAAAGGTATAATCTTGATAGGTTTTCCCTTTTGCCGGTCTCTTGTTGTGTGTAGGAGACCGGGTTTAGGATAGATAACCGTACTATCAAGAGGGGCTCTCGTATGAGTAATTCGGTCACATCGTTCGGAGAGAGCTCAAACCTTTGCATACTTGCATCATCGCATTTGGTTGTTATTTGGTCTTATCCATATGAGGATATAGAGCTTGTGGTAATCTCCATAACAAGCTCTTGTTCATCAAAATTAAATCTCCCATATGTATCTTGTTGCGATTTTGATTTATGCGGCTTTTCGGTTTCTCACCAAGTGAGGTATCTCACGTTATATTAATTGATACACTCCCACTTGGTGATAATCAATATTTTCACTTTTTATTGGAATGCCCTTGTTGTCATCTATCCAACGCAATTAGAATCGGTTCAATCGGAGTCTCCAATCAAAAGTTATGACCGTTTGTATATTTGCTTTATTTAAATTGAAAAATAAAAAGAAAAATATCTTGTCTGGGCCGAGCGGTACTACCGCAACCCAGTACCGCTCGTGCCTGGCGCGCGCAGCCCACTTCAGTCTGGCCCGGTATCATTTTCCGGTCCTACCGGATCGGCCCGGTACAACACCCGGATGGGTTGGTACTACCGGTCGGCCCAGATTCTTTTCCCTGGGAAGATTTCTTTAGATCCCTGCTTGCTGCGTCGCGCGTTGACCGAGCGCAGTTCCCACGCGGGCCTGCTCGCGTCGCGCTGCCGCTGCCGCTCTCGCGCGTCTGCCCGCCCCCGCTGGCTCGCTCGCATGCGCGCATGCGCCGCCGTTCGCTGGGCCCGCGCTGCTGCGCGCGCGCTCGCCCCCCTTGCCCCGCACTGCGCTGCTGCTGCTGCGCTAGCCGCGCGCGTGCCTGTCCCCACCGCGGCCCCTGCTTGCTTGTTGCGCGCATGCAGCGCTCGCTGCTGCCTTGCTGTCTGCGCAGCCGCTCTGCCCCGCACGTGCGCACGCTACTGCGCTGCTCCTCCATCTGCGCTTGCTTTTTTCTGGGGCTTTGCGGTACTACCGGTTAAATCCGGTAGTACCAGACCGTTCTGAAAATTGCCTCAAATGGCTAGATTTTTGGGGCTTCTATTTAAGACCTTGTCCGGTTTCCATTTTAATAAGCTCATCTCTCATCTATTAGGCTAAGCTTCGTCCACACTTGCTCTAGATCTTGAAGCTTGGCTAATCTTTTCCCTCCGATGATTCTTGCCCATTTTTGAGTGGAAGAGAGAGGATATCTAGACCCACGTTTTGACCTAACCGATTTATCTCTTTGTGAGTGCATCTTTGGGGATCTAGATTTTTGGGGATTTTGTGTCTCTCTTTGATTTCTCCTCTCTTGTTCCCCAAATAGCTTTAGTAGCTTTGTTGGAACTTGAGAGTGAGGGGTTTGAGCATCTTTGTGGTGTTCTTTTCATTTGCATTTGGTGCATCGGTTTGAGTTCTCCTCTGAGGATTTGGTTTGAGTTGCTCATTGGAGCTTGTCCCTCTTGGGTTCTTGGAATCCTAGACGGTTTTGTGGCCTTGGTGGCATTGTAGCCTTGGTGGCATTTGTTGAGGCCTTTTGTGGCGTTTGTTGGGAGCCTCCAATTAAGTTGTGGAGAAGTGCCCCAACCTTGTGAGAGGTTCCGGTTGCCACCGACAAGTGCACCGATAGTGGAAGCTTGAATCGATCCCATTGGGGTGAGATTCACCGGAGAATAAGGGAGGCCTTTTGTGGCGTTGGTGGTTTGATACCACCCCCTCTCCAAACGAGACGTACTCCATGTTGGGAGGAACTCGGTAAAATATCGTCGTCCCCGCGTGCCTCGGTTATCTCTATATCCGAGCTTTTACTTATGCACTTTACATTGTGATAGTCTTCGTGCTTAAAGTAATCTATATCTTGCTATCACTTTGTTGCTTGTATTGCTTAGCATAAGTTGTTGGTGCACATAGGTGAACCCTAGTTGTTCTAGGTTGTGCTTGACAAAGTAAAACGCTAGTTTTATTCCGCCTTTGTTGAGCCACTCTAGGAAAAGTTTTAATCGCCTCTTCACCCCCTCTAGGCTGACATCCGTATCCTTTCACTCGACAATTTGTTGTCGCCGTAGTCTGCCTCTGGCGCTGACTTTGTGCGCCGCTACCGTGAGCTACGGTTCCGCCGCCGCTTTGCATCACCGCATCACCCGGTTGCTGGCTTAACCTCTCTAAGGCGGGCTTGCCGCATGCTGGAGTTTGGGTGGGATTTGCCAGCGACAACCACGATGGAGTTGTTGGGGTGCTGCAGATCAAGTGGTGGACACGAGGGAGAGGGAGGGAGGCCACGGCCTCCACGCCGGACGCTCCATCACCGTTTGTTGTCTGCCGCTCCCCATCATCCTGCACCGACTCCTCCGACCTCGGTGGTGGACGCCCCACACCGCGTCATGGACTTCTTCGTCCGTAACATCAGCCTCCAGCTGTCCGGCATCGAGTTGGAGGAGCAATCCACCAATACTGGTTCCATTTGATAGATTACTTATCGGTACTTTCTCTTAACTGCATGGACTAATAGGTAGGCAACCAACTACAAGCATCTGCAATTGATTTTGTATATTTTTTGGCCTGCAGATACGTTGTTGTTATGGATTGGTTTTTGTCCCCGGTAGTTTCGCTACCCTATATTTTTGCACGGACATGGTATAAGATGTATTTGTTGTGTGGAGAATAAGAGGAGGTACAGGCGTCTTGGATGAAAAATGTATGACATCCGGGGAGAACCAAGTTAGTCGTTGGATTTTACTTATATTTCTGCATGAGTTTTTTATATAGCACAAATTATATTCCATTACATTAATATTATAGGATCAGGACCATGCAATTCTAGGCAAACAACACAGTAATTTTACTTTCTAAATCATGTAAACTTGATCTTTCCTTTAAATTTTTGTACAAGTTGTCTATCTACCAAGTTACACTCCATTACAATAATTTTTACATGATCTGAAGCATATAATTTTGGGCAATCACCATTGTAATTTTCGTCTTTAAACCACATATACTTGACTCTATTTCTTTGTTATGGCTAATTATAGGTAGCTAATTGAACCAGTAGCCAGCCTATAAAGCTTGTTAATGATTTCATCTAAGGACTAGGAGGATCCCCCCTCATGCCACGTGTCCTCCTATGATTGGATTTTTTTTGACTTATGACGAATTGAAAATCAGCGGACTGCCAAATAGACACTCCCTTTTTATTTGAGTTTTTTTCATGATTTCATAGACTTATATCTTTTCTCTTATTTTCTGTTTTGTGTTGAAAGGTTGTTTAGTTCTTCAGACTTGTCTGGAATATAAATTCAAGTATGTGAATCAGGGGAAAACCAACGGTGGTGTTAACCTCCACAAGAAATTTCTCTGCATGCAGTACCTCGTGTTCGGTGTGCACTATGAGCCCCATTGATTTCCAGAGCTGGTGATCTTCGTTTTAAGTGGTCTGAGCAGTGTCGGCAAGGATGTAATTATCAAGGTAATACTAATATCATGCAACCACTGCTTTACTATAATGAGGTGTTTATGTTTGTCTGGTTGCATGTTTGGCTTTAAAATTTCTGGATTGAGTGTTCAGCAAGACTACCAGAGGCTGCAAGGGGAGCGGGGAGAGATTTATTATTACTACAACCAGCAGTGCACTTTGTCACCAAAGAGGATTCACTCAAGATGATTGAAAGGGAGGAGTTGCTTCAATACATGCTTGTCAACATGGAGTATATAAGGGGATCTCAAGCATTAGGTGACGATTCAGGTCTGCTACTATTTTTCCTATACCAGAACGATAGCTCACAACACACTAATGTGTATATGGGTGTTTATAGAGAAACCAAAGTTGCTAGATGTTGTCAATGAACCGATTTGATGTACTAGAAATTTACCATGTCCGTTCAACAACTTGACCAATGACAGCGACCTATAGGCTCTCCTCGCAGAGAACAATGTGAAATGTTTGGATGGAACACTAGGGTTGGTGGCTGCATGGTGATTCTTCGTCACCGTCTCACCGATCTATGCGGGGGTTATTAAGCAGAGTATTTGGCAATTGGAAAAAGGCTGGTTACTTAAAAACAATAATTAATAATTATTCTCTTGGTTTCCTGTTGGCTTTGCATTGTGATCTACAGTTAATAAACAATGTATCCGTTACTATTCAGTTATGAAAGTGATAAAAAAGTTAGGATTGTGATAATTCGTGTTATCTTTGGAAACAACAAAACTAGAATGCATTGGTTCCTCAGGCTCTGCATAAAAATACAAAGTTTAATTTCAGTTTGTTTAATGCCAATGTGTGGGTTTCTGAATGATTGAGTACAAGGTTTTGCAAAATTTTGCATTTGGCATTAAACGTTCATTTGAAATAAGAACTAGGAATCTTGCAAGTCAATTTAAAGAATTTAAGATAAGCTGCTATGTACCAGATAAGTTCATTTCCACTTCAAATATATATTGTTGTGGACTGGATACAAACTAAAGTGATCGTGTTTTTCTTGAAACTTATATTTGTGTTTTTTATGAGAAGAAGGGAGTAAGGAGCTCATGCATAAAATTTGTTTCCAACAAATCAGACTTAATAAGCTTTCTATTTGGAGGTGTTAATTGTTTTGATATGTAGAATTGAGATGCAACATTACTAATATCCATTGTTAGTATGTGTTTTGAGAAAGATGAATGATAATGGGTATTGCTATTTGTAGAGAGCTTTTTTCACGATTTCAGAATGTGTCCCTAACTATGTATTTGATGTAGTTATTCCCAACGATTTATTTAGTTTAATTCTTGTGCAAATGTTCACAGCTGAGTTGCGGAGCCAAATCAAAAGTCGAGAGGAAGCACATGACAAAGATTAAGATAAAAATTATACACATTGGTCGTCGAAAAGATAACAAGACTAGAGAAATATGACATATATAAAAAGCTATAAACATTTAACAAACATGAATTTTTTCATTTGTTAATCCTCTGCCCGTAGCAACGCACGAACACTTAACCAGTATACTCAAAAATGTGGAGCATATGCCCCGTCCTAGTCACCGCGCAGTGAACCAAGTCCACGGGCACGGCCCACCGCCGAGCTCCGCCGTGTCGCCTAGTCCAACAGCCTCGTTCTCTCCGCGCCCCGGTCTTCAGAGTCCAGGGCTCCGCAGGCAGCTCGAATCCCCTCTGGCCTCGCCTCATCCCGGAGCAGACCAGCTGCCCCGCGAGCCGAGCGCGGCGCCCATGGAGTTCCACAAGATCGTGGTCGCCAACCCCATCGTCGAGATGGACGGTGAGAAACCCCGATCCCCGCTTCCCGGTCGGAAGTTCGTACCACGCTGCGCTTGATTTATCTCGTGCTTCGCTGCTATCCGCGAGAGTATGTCCATATTCTGGATTTTCGGTGCCGCATGTGCTTGGCGGATTATATGACTGGGCTTTGCTTGGGAATTGTTTGGCTGTACTGTGGCGGATCGGTGAATTAGAGGCTGCTTTACTTTGATTTGGAACACGCGCAGTGGACCTGGAACGTAGTGCTACAGTGTCAAGGATGTTCTTGCCACGCTTGTCCTACTTGTGCTGGGAAATGTGATTTTTGGGTGAAGTTGTTCGGTGCTTGAATGTAGAGACCGTTCATGCTGGTCTGCAGGTTAATATTCGTCAATAATTAGTTTACTTGGCGATTCGCTATCTATGCATCCGTAATTATTCAGATTATTGGGTTTTAGGTGTATTGAAGAGCAAAAGTTTTCTGAGCAGAAAGTGTGCTAAAATTAGTTAGATGTTCCTCTACTGAGTGACATGAAAGTGTGATTAACCACACGTCAGATATACTGATGAAATACCAAAAACGTTCCAAATCTACTTCCATGGCACGCAGTATACACAATTATCCAGTTACCAAGTTCAGAATTTATCAACACAAATTATCTCAAAATAAAACTTATACATGGTTGCTCGATTGGGCCCTTCTATACCAGATGTCAGGCCAATATCGTCCTTGTTCAGAAGTTAGTAGTTGCTGAGAAGTTACATGGATAGACTTTATGTTTAGCATTTACAAAAAATGTATGTTTTCCCCCACATATGTCTTCTTTTTCACGTTGTGAGAGGTTGCTTCTGTAGACTAATTAACTCATGAACTGTACATTCGTTTTGCATAGGTGATGAGATGACTCGAATTATATGGAAATGGATCAAAGATAAGGTTAGTTATTTTCATTTCTGTTTCGTTCTTGATTTTCATGGAATACTTACCGACTTACCCAAGGGTTTCAGCATCTCTTATTTTCTTCGTTTTGTTCAATTTTTGGTGCTTTAGTGTTTCTTATTGCCCACGTCTTTATTAAGAGGCATTTCAAATCTGTTTGTTGATCATCCAGCTTATATTCCCTTTCCTGGACTTGGACATAAAATACTTTGACTTGGGTCTACCTAATCGTGACGCCACTGGGGACAAAGTAACAATAGAAAGTGCAGAAGCTACCCTAAAGTAAGCCCCAGTTTTTCTGCTTCCTAATTCTAGGTCACTCTTTGTTTTCTTGTTTTTTTATCTATTTAGGTATGCCTTTCTTTAATGACTCTGATATTTCCTACTGCAATGTATATTAATAGTGCTTTATGCTGAACCTCTTGGTCCTAATCTCAACCAGAAATTATCGGTTAAATGAAGGAATTTGCATGCGTGCCAGTGCTTTCATTTATGCTAATACATAATGGATGTATTATTACTTGTGGTCCCTATATTTGTAGCCTTTTACATTCTTCTTCTTCAGTGATTCTATTTTGTTTCAGGTATAACGTAGCCATCAAATGCGCAACTGTCACCCCAGGTGATGTTCAGCAGAATTTGAGTTCATTAACCTATGAGCATTATGTCTCAACAGCAACTTTGGACACATATGTTAATTTTGATCTGGTGCCACACTCCTTGTGAGCTTACAGATGAAGGACGCGTAAAAGAGTTTAATTTAAAAGCTATGTGGAGGAGTCCAAATGGGACAATAAGGAACATCTTGAATGGTAAACTACTCACTGATTATTCTTTCATTTCACATATGTGCATTGAGGTTCTGGAGTCCTGTCTTTGTTCTGTTCTGAACTTTCATTGATGCACCTGTTGCGGTTTTTAATTACATCATTGGAACTCATTGACTTCTGCAGGAACTGTTTTCCGAGAACCAATCATCTGCAAGAATGTTCCTCGACTTGTGCCTGGTATGGTGGTTGTACTGCACAGTGCACACACCAATACTTGGATATCGTTGATATTGATGCTACATATTTTACTCTGCTAGGATGGACAAAACCCATTTGCATTGGAAGGCATGCTTTTGGTGATCAGTACCGGGCAACGGATACAATAATTAAAGGACCAGGGAAGCTCAAACTGATATTTGGTATGTAACTCAAGAAAGCTAGTTATTCAGCTACTGTTGTGGCTGGTTTTACAAGTTAGAACTTGTAGATCTAAGGACTGGGTAACTCATAGCTAGATTGATCTCACTATTGTATTTGTTCTACTGATAATAACCTCTACTTTCTGTTTCTTCTGGGCATCCTTGCAAGAAATGTTATTCGTTCTCAAAATAGAAACATCACTGTTGGCATACTCATTATGTTCACCATATTGGCACATAGGTTTGGCTATCACTAGTCAGGAGCACTACTTCAGGACCTATTTAATGGTTTATATGTCTATACACTGAACAAGAATCTGTTTTGAATAGTAAAAGAACTTTATCTATGTGAACGTAGATTACTAATATGATAAATTATTAGTCATAGTTTCTCTATTGGTTAATTTAAGTTATTCATAGTGTCAATGTCATGTTTACACTCTTATCTTCTGAAAACTGACACAGATGGCGTAGAGGAGAAAATAGAGTTGGATGTGTTCAACTTTACTGGTGCTGGTGGAGTAGCATTGTCTATGTATAATACTGATGAGGTTTGTTAAGCTAGCTTTGATTGTATGTTCAAATGACGTTTTCAACTTGACATAATTTACCTTATTGCTTTGCAAGTAGTCTATTCGGGCATTTGCTGAATCGTCGATGAACGTGGCTTACCAGAAAAGATGGCCACTTTATCTTAGTACCAAGAATACAATCCTCAAAAAATATGATGGAAGGTCAATATTCAATTATCACATGCTATCTTGATTGTTTGGAGATAGGCTTCAACCCATTTATGCCTTGCATTGTATTAAAATTTCAGTTTCCTTACTTGCCTCGTTATCTCATATATCAGGTTTAAAGACATTTTCCAAGAAAACTATGAAAGAAATTGGAGAGCCAAGTTTGAGGATGCAGGAATATGGTATGCCTATTTGCTGTCTATCTAGCAGATAAGTATATACATTTTATTTTCAACTTTTGTTCCAGACTAAGTTGTTGTGGCAGGTATGAACATCGGCTGATCGATGATATGGTGGCCTATGCCCTTAAGAGTGAAGGTGGCTATGTTTGGGCATGCAAGAATTACGATGGAGATGTGCAGAGCGATTTAATTGCTCAAGGTTTGTGCTCATTATATATGGATGTTTTGCCTTGCGACCTTTTATCTCGAGAAGGATGATAGTTCATTTGCTAAGAGAAGGATGGTTTCACATCTGCTGCAGGTTTTGGATCATTAGGTCTCATGACATCGGTTCTGGTAAGTGTATGCCTGGACGGATGCTTCTTGCTACTCTCTGTATTTCAATGTTTAATAGGTTCCATACCACCATTTGTTAACATAATGTTTGTGTTTTACTATTGAGAATACATCTAGATTGCACGCTGCTGCTAGAATAGCCGGCACCCACTATGTGCATCTCTCTGCTCAGCTTTACAGGTATAATTTTTATTGCTTTAGGTGTGCCTTGATGGTAGAACAGTTGAAGCTGAAGCTGCACATGGTACGGTCACACGCCATTACAGAGTCCACCAAAAAGGAGGTGAAACTAGCACAAACAGCATCGCGTCAATCTTTGCATGGTCGACTGGACTAGCACATAGGTACCAAGGGTGAATTGAACCATAGAAACTAGATGACATTGCTTTTACTCGTTTTATGTTGAACCTAGATTTTTTTTGCATGATCAGTTGAACCTAAATTCTTCTCAAATATTTCTTGTTAACCCTATTCAACTGCCATACACAATCTTTAGTTTTGTAGAAGTGGAGACTTAAGTTTTTTTTGCTTTAGGAAGGTTGTTCTAGCCTTTATTATTCTTCTTTGGTTGTTTTGTAAATATTAAGTATGCCGCAGTAAATTTATTTAATGTATCTACAGCTGAAGCATTACGCCTTAATGTCAAACAAATGTACAGGGCAAAGCTTGATGACAACAAAAGACTGTTGGATTTCACACAAAAACTGGAAGCTGCTTGTGTGGGAACAGTGGAATCTGGAAAGATGACAAAGGATCTAGCTCTTCTCATACATGGGCCAACGTATATTCTTGCATCTCTTTTTGTATCTAATAACAATACAAAACTTGGTTCTTGTCTCCCTTTTCTGGTAACTTTATTTATATTGATCATGTTGACATCGTACAGTGTTAGCCGAGACAAGTATCTGAACACCGTGGAGTTTATTGATGCGGTTGCGGAGGAGTTGAAAACAAGATTGTCAGTAAAATCAAAGTTATGAAGATACTACATGTAAGATGTTTTCCTTGTCTTTCATCTTAACTGGGTTGTAATGCTTCCGTGAAGCCCTTGTTTTCTCATCTAAGCATAATTTGCTATTTTCAACACAGGAGGGAATAGGACAGGATCCCATAATATACACGATTTTGTACCTTTGTACTATGAATACTTATAAGGTAGCCAACATGTGTTCCTTATAGTGCTCACACAAAGCCTCTGGTGACAATCTGAATGCACGCCAGAACAATGAAGGAAGACGCTGCTTAGCTCGAAAATAAGAATGTTAAGCTTAGTTCTCTGAATTCTGAGTGATGATCAAGTGGTGGGTTTTTTTCTTGTAGCTCTTCCGAAAATCCTGCCCAAATCAAGTGGTGGGGGGTTTTCTTACACCCTACCTACATACGAGAAGTGGTGCTTGTAACAAATAAGCTACGTACGTACTTTATTAAAACAGTGTGATGTCACCACATGGAATCGAAGCCAATTCAAAATCTGGAGTTGATCGTCCGATACACTGATGCTAGAAGTTACATGTGTCTTTTTAGTCCCTTTATGCTTCAGTTTCCTCTCATCACCGGGCAACCTGAAGCCGATGCAGCAGCAGCAGGCGCGCTCAAGAAGCTGGCAAGGAAGTTGCCCCTCTCGTAGAAGTACTCTGCCTTCTCCACCTTCATCTCCTCATCAACCTGTCCATCACATTGTCTGGTCTGTCAGTGCAAGTTGTCAACTCTGAACAAAAGTTACTACTCCAAGCTGCCAAACTTACATGGAAGATGCAGACGCCAAAGAACTCTATGCGCTGGCCGTGAGGAGGATGCCCTTTGAACGGCCCTTCCATGTACCCCCAGTGCCGGAACTTGAAGGCGACCCTGGGCGGGCCGCCGGTGTAGACGTCGAGCACCTCGATGGCGAAACCTCGAGGGAACGCCGTCAAGAAGGTGGACATGCCAGAATCAGCCGTCTCCTTGTCTGGGTCGTAGATGCGGTGCTCCGGCGGCAGGGTGGTCGCCAGGAACGCGTTGTAGCCGCCGATCGCCCTCCATTACTTCCGCGTCAGAGGCTTCATCCCTGCAAGTACGCAGTATATTCATGTCGTTTCGCAAGGTCCATGGATGGAGTGGAGGATTGGCTGTGCGCAGGACTCACCGTTGGTGCTGGCGGTGTATCTCTGGGAGTGAACGCTCTTCTGGTCCTCGGGGCGCACCTTGTGGATCATCTCCATCTCCCAGGTCTTGAGCAGCCGCTGCACCTTCTCCTCCACAGACCCCTCCGCCCATTCCTGTCCCAGTATGTGAGCAAAGTTTCGAATTTTTGTGTTGACAGATGGAATTTGCTCTATAGAGATGTCGATCATGGAGAGGTTCAGTACTGCCTTGGTCCTCTCTTCCTCGAAGAGCCTGTTCACCACGTCGTAGTTGGGAGGGGCCCCAAACTTCCACACGGTGCTCTTCTCGCCTTCGCCGTGCAAGAACGACCGGTACTTGTCGCCTCCTGTTTCAGCAGACGCCGCCATAGCTAATGGCTTTCGTTTCAACTCAAGGGACAGTTTGATTGTGGTAGTGCTTGGAAGCTGCGAGTCAAATAAATAGAGAATCTCCTCCTTGTGAAAATTTAAAAGAAAGAAAGAAGAGAAGAACTGCATCATTGCAAACGTCACTTCACTGGAAAATAAGAATAGTATAGCACTATCCACCAACCTAACCCTTAAGCCGTCCCTGTCTCACTGAGCTGCGGCCACTCCTTATGGCTGTGCCCTGTGAGCTGCCGCCACTACTGACCAAGGTTATGTCAGTGAAGTTGGGAAAATGGATTTGGCAACGAATTTAGTACTAGTTTAAAGTAAGTTCGACATCAGATTTGAAGTGCACAACGAGACAAGCACGCATGTCTTTTTCTCCTGTATGCTTTTACTATGTTTTTCCCTTGTCTAACAAAACATAAAGCCACGTGCGTTCTCTGTAGAGCTGTTGTTCTCAGCTCCGTACAATTATCCCTCGGTCAAAGTCAAATGCAATTCCAGTTTGTGAAATGAGCGGACATGGTATTTTTCTGATGAATACATGTGAAAAACATCTAAAAGTGGTGTTTCTACAATAACAATAAACAATTTCAGCAAATGGATTTATTATTAAAATAATCCATCAAAAACAAATTTTAAAATGTCAAAAAAAATTAAAATAAAATTTTGCGTGGACTTGAGGACATTCTACGACCGCACACAAAGTTTTCGAGAGACTGATTTTTCGAAGTATCATTTTAATCCTTCTAGTACTTTAGCTCGGTCAGATCCCACGAGCGGACATGCGAACCCTAAATCACACGCTGCCTCCGCCCCTTCCCACCTCTCCCCCTCCCCACGCCGCCACCGGAGAGCGTCGCTGGGCGAAGCCTTGGTGGTGTCAGCGGCGGCAGGGTCGTCCTGTCCCCCTCGTTCGACGGTGGCGACACAGGTGGCTTCGATTAACGGAGACGTGACGCTGGTCGGAGGGCATGACGACCCCTCGTTCGGTAGTGGCGACGCGGGTGGCTTCGGTTGATGGGGCACGACGCTGATCGGAGGGTGTGGCGACGCGGATTCTCGGCGGCGGTGTGGTTGCTCCGTGTGCGTGCGAGCAGGGAGCGGTGGTGATGCTTCGGTGTGGTGAGGGCGACGTGTGGCGCGAGCTGGGTGGCGCGGGAGCGCGTGACCTCGTCTTGGCCGACGGCAGCTCTGCGGCTTCTGGCCATGCTCCTGTCAAGGGATTGGGGAATCCGACCAAGGCAGGGAGCCCTAGTCCCTTGAGACCTCCCACCTCTCCCTAGATCTGCAAAGCGCGAGAAGCCAGGGGGTGTAGGGCGTCGATCTGGAAAGGGACCTTCTCCGTCGTCTCTCCGGTCTTCGGGGACATCGCGGCGGCGACTCCCGGCATTTTTCCAACTCTTCAATGTGCTCAGCTTGGATTCCGGGCCGGCGACCCTGGATGGTGGGAATCACCTTGGTTGGCGGGCGTGCTGGCTGGTTTCCTCGGTTCAGTGGACGATGTGGTGTTGGCTAGCCGCATGGCGTGGTGGCGGTTCGGTTTTTATGTGGCGACGGTCGCTACCTAGCACAGACGACTGAGTGACTTTACCGGGGGAAACCCTTTCCCCTCTGCCCTCGACGGCGGCGTCCGTGGACGTTTTCCCCTTCTTGAAGGCGCCGATATGGCGGTGCTCGGTTGGTCTGCATGTTCCGAGTGAAAACCCAAGATCTTTGGATTAGGCCGTAGCGGCGCTTTGGCGTCATGATCTTCTTGAATATGTCGTCTTGGAGTCTCACGGAGAGCGGCTCTCCGATGGTAGGGTAGTTCCACCCCACTCTCCTTGGCAAAGCTTAGTTCATGTTCTGTACTCTCGGAGCTCCTTGTCTGACTGGTCCCAGGTGCTGCTTCTCGATTGTGAGCAGGTGGCTGATTCCAGGTGGTGGTCAGCCTCTAGTGGCATTGCCTGCGACGATGGAGCCGTCTCGACTCTCGACCGGTGGCTGTCGGTTTGCCCGTATAGGGCGAGCGCCGGCCGGACACGCAGCCCATTTAGCGTCTTCTCCTCCCATGTGTGGTCAACTGTAATATTCACTGGTTGTTCTAATTATGTTGGTAGCATCTCCGATAGGTCTTCGCTCTTGTGTGTTTGTGTGTAGTTCTACCTTGTAAAATGGGATCAACATTCAAATGTGTTTCGCCGTTGTTAGCGTTATTAATTTAACGTCGAGCCTTTTGACCTATTATATAAAAAAAAGTTTTCAAGAGAAAATAATATTTTGCGTGTTTTATGTAAAAATGACTGAAACAAATCCACGAATCGAAACTGCTTTTTTTTAGCAAAGCAAAGGACAAAATCAAGATGGTTTTGTCACTTAAGGGACCGAAGTAGACAATAATGCATGGACTAAAATGTCTTTTTCTTATTTTGAATATTTTGTTGCAGCCATGGAATCAGGCCAATCCAACATGCTGGATGGACAAGGCAATCCGCCCTTGCTTTAATTTTCTCTCATCACAGGGCAGCCTGAAGCCGACGCTGCAGCAGCAGAATCGGGCGCACTCAAGAAGCTCGCCAGGAAGTTGCCACGCTCGTAGAAGAACTCTACCTTCTCCAGCCTCATCTCCTCATCAACCTATGCAGAAAAGAATATCAGTGTTTGTTTTCCGTGCGACCGTAAATCTGAATTTCGAGCAGCAATGATATACCATTGCTGTGTCCAACTTACATGGAAGATGCAGACTCCAAAGAACTCTATGCGCTGGCCGTGAGGAGGGTGCCCCTTGAAGGGCCCCTCCATGTACCCCCAGTGCCGGAACTTGAAGGCGATCCTCGGCGGTCCGCTGTACACGTCGAGAACCTCGATGGCGAAGCCTCGGGGAAACGCCGTCAGGAACGTCGAGTTGCCGGACTCGACAGTCTCCTTGTCCGGGTCGTAGATGCGGTGCTCCGGCGGCAGGGTGGTCGCCAGGAACATATTGTAGCCGCCAAGGGCCGAGATCTCCTTCCGCGTCAGAGGCTTCATCCCTGCAAGCATTCAGTCATTGGTTGGTCCTCAGGGAGAGACTTATTTGGCAAGATCGACGGATGGAGTAGAAGAAGTGCCGATTGTGTGGGAAGTGCAGGGCGATCACTCTCAGGACTCACCATTGGTGCTCGCGCTGTATCCCTGACCGGATTTGACGCTCTTATGGTCTTCTGGACGCACCTTGTGGATCATCTCCATCTCCCAAGTCTTGAGCAACCGCTGCACCTTCTCCTCCAGAGATCCCTCCGCCCATTCCTATTGCAGCAATAGTCATGTGAACAAATTTGGGGGAAAAATACTTCTTCCGATCCCGTAACAAGTGTCGTTGATTTTAGTGTAAAGTTTTACTTTGTACTAAATCAACGTCACTTATTATGAATCGGAGGGGAGCACTAATTTTTGTGGACAGTAGGACTCTGCTGTACTCGAACTGTTCATCATGGACACACGGAAGGACAGGATTCATTCATGGAGCAACATATGAATAGGTATAGTACCTTGGTCCTCTCTTCCTCAAAGAGCTTGTTGACGACGTCATAGTTGGGAGGGCCTCCATGCCTCCACACCGTGCTCTTCTCGCCCTCGCCGTGCATGAACGACCGGTACTTGTCGCCTACTGCTTCAGCAGACGCCGCCATAGCTGATTTCTTCCGTCTCAACTCGAGGTACAGTTTGATAGTGGAACTTCTTGGAAGCTGTGAGTCAAATAAATAGAGAAGTACCCGAAAAAAAGTATAGAGAAGAACTGTATCATTGCAGGCGTCACTTCGTTGGAAAATAAGAATAGTATACGCTATCCACCAACCTAATCTTCAAGCCGTCCCTGTCTCACTGAGCTGCCTCCACACCTTATGGCTATGCCCTGTGAGGCCGTGACTCGGCTCCGGTGGAACATGTGCAGACTATTGACCAAGGTTATGTTAGTGAGGTTGGGAAAATGGATTTGGCAACGAATTTAGTTTAAAGTAAGTTCGGTATCAGATTTGAAAAGGCTATACTGAAAATGAAGTGCACAATGAGACAAGCAGCGCTGTCTGAGACACACTGTGCTTCTGTAGATAGTCAGGATCACGCATGTCTTTTTCTCCTGCATGTTTTTTTATTATGTTTGCCCTTGTCTGACAAAACATAATGCCATGTGCGCGTTCTCTGTAGAGCTGTTGTTCTCAGCTCAGTACAATTAGCCCTCGGTCAAAGTCAAATGCAATTTCAGTTTGTGAAATGAGCGGATACATATCTAAGTCCTCGTTCGGCAGCAGCGTTTTATGGTATGTCAGGATGTATTATATCCAGTGGTTTTGATAAACCACTCGCCTCACCCGATACGCTTTACCATTCAGATACTCTTTTTCTATCGCCAACTCATACTGTTTGGCACAAGGGGTTTGACACCGGATGTATTAACCATAAAAATCAATTTTTTTTATAGTTTCAGCAAAACTTTGACTGAATGTATACCGTCAGTAAAAATCGAATATTTATATCACTTAAGAACACAGCGTCAACAATACTTATTTATCATGTCGCCTAGCATTACAAGAACATCTCATTTGTATATATATAAAATAAATATTTCAACCAGGACCTAGAACATCTCAAGCATCACTCATGGAACAAAAACGTATCATTGGTTTATTACAAAAATGATCTTAATCATGAACAACTTCTCACACAGGAACATCTCATCAACCTTAAATTAAAGTTTTACCATCTCACGGATCATGGTATGTAGCAGAAGTATCATCTTTATGGTATGACCGAACAAAAGGTGTCGCACTACAAAACTATCACCAAAGCGGGGAAGGTATACATTGTAGTGCACCTAAGCAAGGTTACAAGTGCATATAGCAGTCAACAACCATGCATATGCAAGTATGGCATCTAAAGTTCCCAACAATTAAGAGCAAACTACATCAACATCAAGTCATCTATCAAGGCTACAAATAAGTACCATTACTAAAAAGATTGACAAAAGGAAGAGCACACCCATATGTCCACATGTTAACTTAGCTATCTATGATCCACAAGAGTAATGTTTCTAAAATATTAAACACAAATCTCCACATGCTACATAATGCATTTTAAGAAGTGTGGCAATAGTAGAAGAGCAGTAGCTTACCTCAGGCTAACTTGGCTATCTGTACACGGAGCCATTTGACAGCAGTTCCATCGTTATTAGCAGCAAGGTTCACAAAGATCTCACGATTGTCAGCAACTTTAAAGACTTCCAAGGCTAGAATTTTATCATCAGCTGAAACACCCTACAATGTTTTGAATGAATCCATGCATTTGCTTACAGAGAAATCAAGTGCAACTTCTTTGGTGGCTTCTTTTTCTTTGATGTGTACTAAGAGCTCCATGACTTGCACTAGTCCATCTGCATTCCTCTTCTTAGGACTGTTCTTGGGCTTCTTTCTTGAACCACCAACTAAATTTCTTACATTTTCTTCACGCACCACTTGAGCCGTACTTTGAGCAACACTAACTTCATCCAGGGGCGGACCTAGAGTGAAAATGACCCGGTGTCCTCGACTATGTCATACATAATTTCTCATTCAAAATGGGGGTGTCACTCACTCTAAATACATGTAATACATCAAAATAAATGGGTTTGGACTCGGTGTCCTGGGACACATGTTGGTTGAACCTAGGTATGCCCCTGACTTCATCAATCATCTGTAGGTCATCTTCATTTTGTTCCCCATTTTACTCTCTATCTTGATATCTTCTTTAGCTTCATACTCATCATTACTTTCAATTTCTATCACATCCTCCTTCGATGGTGCTGATGTGTAAGTGAAGTTGAAATTTCCCTCGGCTATGTTCCCTACAAAATGAAGCCAAAAAAGTATCCATTTGACAGCAGTTACATCGTTATCAGTAGCAAGGTTCGCAAAGAATAGTATATATCTTACCTTCATATAGTTGTCCAAGCGAATCATAGAGAGGAAAATATTTGATTTTGAATCTCTTTATCCTTTGGCCAAATGACTACAAGAGTTGAACAAATGATTCTTAACATGAGAGTACCAAAGATGTGCCTTGTGAATTGAATGACAGGAGTGGGTCAGAATGAATAACTTACAATTTCCAAGTTGTTCCAAAGATGTGGCTCTGCTTGTAGATTGATCTCGTTTTCACTCCAGCCAACTTCACTTTGCATGCATGCCTCCTTGATCATCCTATAATCTCTCTTTAGATCTTTTTCCTTGTCCTGAATTTGTGAATTTATGTATTTCACATAGGGATGTCGATTAAGGAAAAGTTTCACCATCATGTTCCATGTTTCACTACTCCAACCATTTTGGCTTTTATGATAAGTATTGTTGTGCTCATGAAGTATATCCACAAGAGATTTTTCAAGCCCGAGATTCCATGATGCCCTTGGTCCCCCACCTACATAATGCATAAAAACCATATACATGTGACACCCGCTGAAACTTGACTCAACATGTTGTTGAAACTTGATTCGACATGGTTCTACTATCAAAATAAGAAGTATAGAAGATTTACTACCCTAGCACTAAGTACAGAAGGCATTTTAATTTTATTTTAGATGCTCGTGAAAGATTATACTTCTAGTAGCAGGGAACAACATTGTAACATGTTAGAGAAACAAAATACTAGACCGGATACCTTTTGGAGAAGACCTTTTGGTCTTCGGTGAAGCCTTTTTCTTAAATTTCCTTCCCACTGTGTTGGACTGGATTAAGTTAAACTTTGGAGAGCCTTTTGGATACATGGGAGCTACTTTGGGATGCATATATATTGGGATTAAAAAATAAACACAAGATGATGACAATTATCAAAGAAACATTATTACATGATGAAATAGTTCCTCATTACATGATCAAGACCATAAATAGTTCCTCGTTACATGATAAAGACCATAAATAGTTCCTCATTACATGATAAAGACTAGACATTTGCCACACAATTTGTCACTAGCTACACATATGACACTATCTATTGATGTTGGTAATCGTTCCACATTTGCCACACAATTTCGTCCCTCAAAAGGTTGCCTTGGATGTTGTTCTCCTGGAGGTTGTCACCATCACCGCTGGGTAGATCCACAAAGTCAGCTGGATATATGAGATCAGGCGTGTTGTCTAGGAATTCCTCATCTCTAGCATGCATTTTTATAATATTATGGAAGATTGCCATAGCTGCTGGAATCTTCACTTGATTATCTATTTAATGAAAGGTTCCAACATTCAGAATAGGGAACCGCTTCTTCAAAATGCCCCAAACCCTTTCTATATGGTTCCTTAGAACTACATGGCGGTGATTGAAAAGTTCCTTATAGTTATGTGGTCTATGGTGACCATGCCCCCACTCTTTCAAATGATACGGGACACCTCGTTATGGTGCAAGAAAATATTTGGTGTTTGTGTAGCCACCATCAACTACGTAAAATTTGGCATCACATGAGTATATCAAGGTAATTAAAAACCTTCGAGTTTGGCTAAACTCAGTACTCTAGCATCTATGCAGATCCTCCCATCTACATGAAATAAATGTTATGTTCAGGTCAAAATCACATGCAAGCATGCCATTTTGGATAAGGGAGCATTTACTATTCCTCCACGGAGCTTGAAGTCGAGGAGATCTAGTGACAGAAACATGGGACCCATCTATGAAACCTATATAGTTCTACAATGAAACAGAATGGAAATCATTTTTTGAAATTATAAGAATTGAAGGAACTTGTGAAGTTTCAAAGAAAAGATGGAACCATGAAGTATGGAAAGAAACGATCATCCATAGCAATGTTGGGATGTGGTTCATCAATGTATCGAGGCCTCACAAATTTGAGTTGCTAGGAGGGGTATAATGTCAAAGAACTCCTTGATATACTCATGGAAGGTCGATCCACTATGCTAAAACTCGACTTGTAGATCTTCAAATGATGAATTATGTGATAGCATATAGAGAAAGAAGTCGAGCTTATCTTCCACCTTGAGTCTACTATTTAATATCAGGCGTTCATTTATAAGGTATGATGCCAACCACCTGAATATACGTGGTTCCATCCTAAAAGCTACCAATAATTATTAATATTACCATCAAGCAGTTCCCTAACTCTCTTCTTGCCATACAAGATGGAGCTATGACGTTTATTATTTTCCATACGCTTTAGATGTAAGTATAATGCTGGAAGAATGAAGAAAGAGATCTCATCATCATCATCAGCTTTCCTCTTCCTAATACTCTCTAGGCTCCGTGGATTCATTTAGGACTAGTGAAAATCAATTGAGCAAATAATGAGAAGGAATGGAAAAATAAGCAGGTAAAATAATGCCTAAAAGCAAAGACCATGCACATACCAAATTTAGGTGTGCTGACAGGGTCCCAAGACGGCGGCGGCTCATGCACCTCCACTAGAATCGTAGTAGCTTCCTACCAAAAAAGGAGGCATATCAATAACATATCCCTACATCCTACATTGTCATTCATTCTAAAACATAAGTTGAAGCTAGTTTTATGGATGCACATGAGATTCTTATTTTAAAATTAGGATAGTCCAACTTGGAAATACCACACAACATGAATGGCCTTCAATTTAGATAGACAAACAAGGCACTCATGTACAGAAAACAACACTATAATAAGGCATTCATGTACAGACAACAACACTAGCAAATTCATGTGCCCAATCTTCTTGACTTCAAAACCATTTCTTGGAGTCGATCTCCTTGTATAAGATCCAAAGCCTGCCCAGATACACACTGAACTTTTACCATAGCTGAGATGCTGCATATACGTGTCAATACCAATGCCACTGTATGTCTATATCGGGGAGAAAAGATATGTGCCCTGGTGTATGCTATAATAGAAAAATGAATGCTCACTACTAATCCATAGAGCTAGTACTATATGCTGGAATAATAATTATACAAATATTTCTTTTGGTATGTGTATTTCACAAGGACCAAACCCAATTTATTTATTTTTCCTAGGTACTCACTGAAGGAAATATGCCCTAGAGACAAATAATAATATTGATTATTAGCATATTTCATAAAGTTTATGATTAAGTTTTATATCATGATATAACTGTATTGAATGGAAACGTCACTGCACGTGTGATATAAAAACAACCAGGAGTTCCCAGTAAAACTCTAGTCACTTGTTCATTGGTCAACAGATAATCAAGGTTTCCTGATCATGTTGGTGCTTCGGCAGTAATTGACAATAGAGTCATCTCATTGGAAAATGAGATGGTAAACATACCCTATATATAGCATCGTATCATGATCATGTCACAGAGTTCATCTTACGATGATTAGGAAACGTAGTGACTCTTTCCTTAGACCGTGAGACCATATCTAATCACTGTCTCCCGAGAATACTTTAATGCCACCTAATGTCACTCAGTGGAACAGTGCTCATAAGGATGACATTGGGTATTTGGAGGAACAGGTTGAGGCGTATGCGTCAAGAGTGGGATTTGTCCATCCGCGTGACGGAAGATACTCTAGGCTCACTCAGATAAGTTATATCCATAAGCTGCGCAACGTGTGACTAGGTCACGAGGGATATCACCTATCGGATCGAGTAAAGTAGCTATTGTTGGTAACAAGGTTGAACCTGATTAAATAGAATGTGGGCTCCCATGTGTGGTTTTGGTAATTAATGACATTTTTATAGAATAATGTTTGCATTAAGTTGCACTTGTAGGAATTGTCCATTGTCATCGCTTGGAGCATGTGTTGGCTTAAAGGGTGAAGAAGAAGAAGAAGAAGAAGCAATGTCCAAGGGCTTTGGGCCTATTGGAATCAAGTAGAAGAAGAACAACAACAAGAAGAATAAGAATAAATAAAATAAGATCAAGAGTGTGTTGAAGAAGAATATAGAGTTCCTGATGTGTATCTTCAAGACATCATCCTAATGGAGTTAGAAGAAATGAAGTTCAAGCTCAAGATGCTCCATCTCTAGGATATATCATGCTTGAAGCTTTCCATCCTCGGTGATTATGGATTGATGAAGACAAGTTCAAAGAAGTGGTTTCCCCATGGTGTATGGAGGAGAAATTCGCAAGTCTTCATCAAGCAAGCGCAAGCAAGAGCAATCAAGAAAGAAGTTCCATCTTGAGAAGGACAAGATCATCTACATCAAGCTCAAGTGGAATGCTTAAGGAAAAGGTATGATCTTGATAGTTTTTACCTTTTCTGGTCTCATGTTGTTAGTTGGGAGACCGGTTTATAGGATAGATAACCGCACTATCAGGAGGGGCTCTCGAGTGAGTAACTTGATCATATCTTTCGGAGAGAGCTCAAACCTTTGCATCCTTGGCATCATATTTCTTGGTTATTATTTGGTTCTTATCCATGAGAGGATTTAGAGCTTGTGTTGTTCTCCATGACAAGCTCAACTTCATCAAAAACGGATTTCATATGTATTCTCTATTGCGTTTTTGATGTTGGAGGTGTTACGGTTTGTCTTTTATAGATAGGTTAAACCTTTCATCATTTGGTTCCATCCTACCTTGCTGTACTATGATGGTTCCCTGCATAATCTTGTAAAGCTTATTTTCCTCTTCAAAACGAGCCAAAGATCATCAAAATCGGAGATCGGATGCAAAAGTTATGGTCGTTTTGGTGTTGATATTTCTGTCAATTTTCAGGGGGGGGCGGAGACTCCAGTCTCGGGGGAGCGGAATCTGCGGGCCGGGCGGAATTTCTGAACCAAAAAGTCTCCGAACAGATTCCAGGAGCTTGCAGCTTTGTTTCCCCTCGACCTGGATGTTTTAGGGTCGGAGACTCCAAACCCTGGAGACTCTGATTTAAGTGCCCAGCAATGACTATATTTTGTGGGGAGCCTATAAAAGGCCCCCATCTCCCCCAAGGGGCTGGTTGCTTCTTCCCATTCTCTCTCATCCATTGTTGACTTTGAAGATCTTGCCCTTTCTCTCTAATCCTCCCATGATTCTTGCATATTATTGAGGGAAAAGAGAGAGGAGATCTAGATCCACATTTCCACCTCCATCTCTCCTCTAAGTGAGGGGAACTCATTGGATCTAGATCTTGGAGTAATGTGGTGTTTCTCCTCTTTGTTCTTCCTATCTTATTCCCCCACAAACTTTTGTAGCTTTGTTGGAATTTTAGAGAGAAGGATTTGAGCACTGGTGTTCTTTCCATTGCATTAGGTGCATCGGTTTGAGTTCTCCTCGGAGGATTTGGTTGGTGAAAATCAAGAAGCTTGTCCCTCGTTGGTTCTTGGAACCCTAGACGTTGTGTGGCCTTTGTGGTGTGTTCTTGGGGCCTCCAATTAAGTTGTGGAGCTATCCTCAAGCTAGTGGTATTGGTGGTGATTATTGAGAACCTCCAATTAAGTTGTGGAGATTGCCCCAATCTTGTATGGGTTTGGTGACCGCCCTCAAGTGTCCCATAGTGGATCGGGTGCTTGCCATGCGACGGGTGCTCGGAAGAATAGGGTGAGGCATTTTGTGATGTTGGTGGTCTTAGTACCACCCACCCGTCCAACAATACGTACTATCTTGTAGGGAGGAACTCGGTAAAATATCGTCATCCCCGCGTGCCTCGGTTATCTCTATACCCGAGCTATTTACTTATGCGCTTTTTACATTGTGATAGCCTTCATGCTTGAAGTAATCTATCTTGCTATCACTTTGTTGCTTGTCTTTTTAGCATAAGTTGTTGGTGCACATAGGTGATCCTTAGTATATATAGGCTTTATGCTTAACAAAAGAAAACGCTAGTTTTATTCCGCCATTGTTAAGCCCATCCCATAAAAGTTTTTAACCGCCTATTCACCCCCCTCTAGACAGCATCCGTTATCTTTCAATTGGTATTAGAGCAAGGTCTATCGCTTTTAGGTTTCACCGCCTTGAGAGTAAAGATGTCGACTAGGGGATTAGTGAACGATTCCTTCTGTATATTCCATGGCACAAATTATGATGATTGTAAATGTCGCATGCTTGATTTTTTCCGGGGCATTCACCCATCTATTGAGGTAATTCTATATATGGGTTTTTCTTCTCCTATGGATCCCCAAAACGAATCTTTATATCGGAAGATGAACTCTTATATAGATGCTCAAGCTACTAAAGTGCTTTTACTTGTTGTGAGCAATGTAGTTATTTATTCAATCATGCCTTATCAGAGTGCTCATGAGATATGGAGCAAGCTTTAAGATAAATATAGTGAGTCCAACATTATTGAGGATGATTGTTTTCCCTCCACCTCCGGACATGATGAGTTCTCATATTTTACCACTTCACCAACATGTGATTTTTCATAAGGTAATGATATGGTGAGTGGTGGTAGAAATTGCAATGTGGATAGTAAGCTTACTATTAGTAATCCTTCATATCTGTCTGGTTGAAATGGTCTATCGTTGGACTCTAACACTTGTAGCACCCTGATACGTCGGAAACATATCTATAATTTCTTATGTTCCATACTTGTTTAGTATCTACTTTGCTTTGCTTTGTCTACACTTTGAGGTGTTTTTATATGTTTTCTGGTACTAACCTATTAACAAGATTCCACAATGCCAGTTGCCTATTTTCTTCTATTTTTGGTTCTAGAAAGGCAGAATATCAATATTCTCGGAATTGGACGGGACAAAAGCCAAAGTCAATATTTCACCGAGGAGAACACGGAGTCCAGAGGAGAGACAAAGGGGAGCCACAGGGCGGCCGCACCCGCCCCCTAGTCGCGGTTCCACCCTAGGCCGCGCCTGGGCAGGGTGTGGGCCTCCTGACCACCCTCCTGCCTCGCCTCTTCGCCTATAAGAAGCCCCCGATACCTAAACCCTAAGTACCCAATCAATATTCCACGAAACCGTCTGTAGCCGCCGCCACCATCGTCCCTAGATCGGGGGATCTGAAGCTCTTCCTGGCACCCTGCCGGAGGGGAGATCATCCCGGAGGCCTTCTTCTTCATCATGCCAGCCTCCGGTATGAAGCATGAGTAGTTCCACCTTGGACAACGGGTCCATGTAGTAGATAGATGGTTGTATCTCCTCATTTGTGCTTTCATTTCTAGATCTTGTGAGCTCCGGTCATGATCAAGATCTCATCTATTTGTAATCATGCATGTTGTGTTTGCGGGGATCTGATGGATATTGAGATTACTATGTCAGATTGATTAATGGTTTGGTCTTATTGATTCTATCATGTCTGTGTTGTTTGTGATCTTGCATGATCTCCGTTGTTATTGGTTGTCTTGGCCAAGTAGTTGCTAGTGACTCCAAGAGAGGGTATTTATGCTCGATAGAGGGTTCATGCCTCTATTTAATCTAAGGGAAGTGACAAAAATCTCTAAGGTTGTAGATGTGATGTTGCCACTAGGGAGAAAACAATGATCTCTTGTTCATGGAACAAGTGGATTGTTTACCTTACACACTTTTCTTAAAGCAGTTGTCTGTTGTTTGCAACTTAATACTGGAGGGGGTTCGGATGATAACCCAAAGGTGGACTTCTAGTCATAGATGCAGTTGGATGGCGGTCTATGTATCTTGTTGTATTGCCCAATCGAATCTCATAGGATCATGATGTCTAGTATTGCATTGTTATGCCTTGCTCAGTCCTATCAATTACCCTGTTGTAATTTGTTTACCCAGCATGCCATGTTTGTTTATCTAAGGAGAACACCTCTAGTGAACTATGGACCCCGGTCCAATCTTTACCATTGATACATCTTCCACTGTTTACCGTTTACTTGTTGCAAAGCACCATTACCTTCCACACCATACAGTTAATCCTTTGTTGCAGCAACCCGTGAGATTGACAACCTCATTGTTCGTTGGGGCAAAGTCTTGAGTTTGTGTTGTGCAGGTTTCCAAGTTGCTTGCAACACCTTTGAGATGTTTCCTTCCTCCTACTGGTTCGATAACCTCGGTTTCTTACTGAGGGAAGACTTTCTGCTGTGCTCTTCACACCTTTCTCTTGGGGTTTCCCTACGAAGCGCTCTCAGGCGCCATCAACAAGTTTTCTGGTGCCGTTGCCGGGGAGGCTAAGGACGTCTTCACAAGGGGAGTCCTTCTCAACCTTTCTCTTTACTTTGTTTTTGTTTTGCTTAGTTCCTTTTGCTTGGTTTTGTTTGCCTCTTTTTATCAAAAAATCCAAAAAAATTAGTTTAGTTTGGTTTGCTTTCTCTTGTCAAAAACACAAAAAATTAGTTCCTGCTCTAGTTGCTCCTGCTATTTTGGCTTGCTCCACTTTTGCCAAAATGAACTCTGCTGAGAACACCAAGTTGTGTGACTTCACTAGCACAAAAAACAATGATTTCCTAAGAACTCCTATTTCTCCACCTGCTCCTGATGCTACCTCTTATGAAATTAAGCCTGCTTTGTTGAATCTTGTGATGAGAGAGCAATTTTCTGGTGCTAGTTCTGATGGTGCTGCTGCCCATATCAATAACTTTGTTGAACTTTTTGAGATGCAAAAGTATAAGGATGTAGATGGAGATATTATTAATATCAAGTTGTTTCCTTTCTCCTTGAGAGGAAAAGCTAAAGAATGGTTGCTATCCTAGCATAGAAATAGTATTGATTCTTGGATTAAGTGCAAAGATGTTTTTATTGGAAAGTACTACCCTCCTGCTAAGATTATATCTATGAGAAGTGATATTATGAAATTTAAACAACTTGATAATGAACATGGTGCTTAAGCTTGGGAAAGAATGAAATCTTTGGTTAAGAATTGTCCCACTCATGGACTTACTGCTTGGATGATTATCCAGACTTTTTATGCAGGTTTGAACTTCTCTTCAAGAAACCTGTTGGATTCAGCTGCTGGAGGTACCTTTATGACCATCACCTTGGGTGCTGCAACAAAGCTCCTTGATAATATGATGGTTAATTATTCTGAATAGTACACTGAGAGAACTCCACATGGTAAGAAGGTAAATTCTGTTGAAGAAACATCCTCTTTGAGTGATAAGATTGATGTTAGCATGACTATGCTTGTTAATGGGAAAGCTCCTTTAGATCCAAATAATATTCCCCTCTTTGGTTGCTCAAGAAGAGAAAGTTGATGTGAACTTCATTAGAAACAACAATTTCAACAACAATGCCTATATGAATAATTTTGCTAGTAACAACAATTATAGGCCTTATCCTCCTAATAATGGCAATACCTATGGAAACTCCTACAACAATACTAGAAGTGCCCCCTATGAACTTGAAGTCACGCTCAAAGACTTCATTAGTAAACAAACCACTTTCAACAAGACTATGGAGGAAAAGCTTTTGAATGTTGAGAAAAATATTTCCTCTTTGTCTGAAGCACAGTCCTCTTTGATTAATAAAATGGCTGCTAAACCTAAAACCATGGAAAGCTCCTTTGATGCTACTCATTCCATACAAGTTACTATTGATGAAAATGCTAGACTGTTATCCCAACTTCATGCTAAGTGGGAAAGAGAAACTGAAATTGCTAGAAACAATAGTGTGTGCACTATCACCACCACCAATATGGATGCCACTAAACCACAAGAAGTCCATATTCCTCCTCCTACAATACCTAAGCCCAATGAGTCTACTACTACTGATGCTAAGTTTGATTTTAATCTTAATGGTTGCAATATTTCTGAAGTGATTATGTTCCTACAAAAGCTTGCTAGAAGTCCTGATGCTAGTGATATGCATGTTGCTTTCACCAAACACATTACAGATGCTCTTGTTAAAATTAAGGAAGAGAAGTTGAAACACAAAGTTTCTATTCCTAGGAAAGTAGAAGATAGTTGGGAACCCATTATTAATATGATGTGAATGACTTTGATCTCAAAGCTTCATGTGATCTTGGTTCTAGTGTCTCTATTATGCGTAGGAATATTTATGAAATGCTTGATTTGCCACCTTTGGAAGATTGTTATTTGGATGTCCCACTTAATGATAATGCTAGGAAGAAACTCATGGGGAGTATTAATGATGTTCTCATTATGGTTAACAATTCTTATGTCCCTGTTGATTTCTATGTTTTGGATGTTGAATACAATGCTTCTTGTCCTATTACTTTGGGAAGACCCTTTCTTAGAACTATTGGTTCCATCATTGATATGAAAGAAGGCACCATTAAATATAAATTTCCATTCAAGAAAGGTATTGAACACTTCCCTATGAGGAGAGAGAAGTTGCTTTTTGCTCCTCCTTTGAAAGCAAGGTTTGATGTTAATGCTTCTTCATTTGAAAATACTTGATTCTTGCTTCTTGTGCCTAACTTAAAGGCGTTAAAGAAAAGTACTTGTTGGGAGATAACCCAAGAGTTTTCTTGATTCTTGGAAGTTATTACTTCATTAATGACCTCTCCTTATCCTTTTTGTTTGCTTTTTTGTGCCAAGAATGACCTCTAATGAGAGGGAAGTAAGATTTTGGGAGTTGCTATCCCGAAACAGATTTTTGTGTCCCACCGTAAAAATTCGTGAGGAATCTCTGTAAGTCGGATTGTGATGATATTTAACGCATAAATCTCCCAGTATGTTATCTACATTTCTTTAGTTCAACACTTTTTAATTTGAGCAACATAAGAATTTCTAAAAAATCGGTTTCTACCCGCTGGTCTGTTTTGACAGATTTCTGCCATTATTTGCATTTGCTTCTTATTGATTTCTTTTTGGGTTATTTTTGGGAAATTGAGATTTTTGAGGGAATTGATACAGTAGCTTATGTTTTTAGTGAAATTTTTGCTGTTCTCAAGATAAATCCAAAGGTCTATTATCTTTTGAATACACTAATGTTGCTAATGAAGATTGTGTGAAATTTTGTATGAAGGAAAAATTTCAGGTGTACAGAGAGAATGATTTAATGAGATGAAGAATGGACAAAAGCTCAAGATTGGGAATGCCAACCCGGTGTCACCCCAAGAAATATCCAAGAGGTACAAGCGTCAAATCTTGGGGATGCCCAAGGCATCCCCTTCTTCATCAATAAAAAGCTCAGGTCTTTCTAGACACTTCGTTTTTATTGTTTCATGCACTATTGTGTTGTTCTTGGAGAGTCTTAATTTTGTTTGATTTGCTTAGTTTGCTTGAGTAAAGTAGTTTGGACCCCCGTTCTCGCTGTGTTGTTTCAAATAAGTTGATTGGTGTTGGAAAGGAGTAGAAATGTCTTGCTTGAAATAGTGCAAGAGGAGCTTGCTTTGACTGTGACTTAGACTTTAGCATGTCATGCTAGGTGTTGTTTTGACCTTATGCTTAGTGATTATTGATGTAGCATGACTTGTTACAAACAATTGGGATTGCTTAGTGTGCCTTGAAAGAATCATGCGTTGTTTTAGCATGCAAAAGCATTGTATTGTGGTATTCTCCTTTGATGCTTTGTTTGGGTTGACTTGGCACATGCTCACACTATGAACAAGTCACCATAGCCTCTATGATCATTTAATCCTTGACTTTTAGTACCACTCCATGCTTTGATTAGTAATGTTTTGTCGCTCTTCATGATTATGACCATTATTGCTCTCTTAGTTGGTTGCTCCCAGTCTTTTGCTAGCCTCCACTTGTATGAGTAAGCTCTACTCATGCTTCCAACTACCAAGAAACCAAGTTATTCCAAAGTGTCCACTATAAATTCCTACGCATGACGTGTTACAACATTCCAAGTATATTCTTGTTTTCCCTTACCTTCCAATTTAAAATTATTTTGTTATGTGAAACTTAGTGATTAAATCTCTCACAAACTTGATGGCACACTTTATTTTTCTTGCCCCTAATAAACTTGAACCATTGTGTCATCTATGTTGTATATGCTTGCACTTATATGTTGGAATTAGCAGAACCATGCTATCATGGGGAACGCTTTCAACATTTCACTTGTACTTTGTACACGGTTGATATCATGCTCTTTTGTCTATGGATGTCGCCGGTGTGAAATAAAAGGGGAGCTTGTAAGTCCATGGAGTTATGTATGTGTGTTAGAGAAACGCCTGGGCCGCTAGCCTAAGCCATGCCTAATCATAGTGGAACCTTGCAGCATCACCATAGTGACATCTATGAAGCTTTCTTCTTATAAAAAAAGAGACATATTGAGAAAAGAGGAAAGAGAGAAAAAACACCATATTCCCATGGTAAATAAGAAGATTGGTGAGATTCTCATTGTCTGCTTGCCTTGTCATTTTGGTTATGGGATAGCTCCTGTGCCATGTGCAAGGGGTACCCCGTTGGCGGTTCTCTATGATACACATGTACTTACTATGACAAGGACTTACATGTGACTAAAGTTGAGTAGCATGAGGTGCGGCCCTCGTATTCAAGGGACATGAGATTTCCAACTTATACTTTTTCAAGCATATACTCCATATTTGTTCACTTTAACCTTAAACACTTCAAGATGCTTATATAGGGGCAATGAGGGCTGAAAGCTAACAAGTACTATAATTTTTGGAAGCTCTTTTTGAGACTTGAAATCCCCTTTTCCCTTTATGAAGGGCCTTTCTTCCACTTTTATATTGAGTCTCCACCTTCTACCTTTAGGCACCAGTTAAGAGAGCATAGTTGCCATTCTTAGTTCTATGTGCATTGTCCCAAAACTTATTGATTGATGCATATTGTTGATATTACTTGTTCTTGTGCTATTTGTATCTAGTCACTCTTATGAACTTTGAAGGTGTCTTATGCTTCTATTTTATACTCTATGAGGGACAAGGTGAATGCCACTATGCTATGTTTTCTATATGTGAAAGAAACAAACATTTTTCAATGCATGTTATTCATGATCATTGTTTGTAGCCTTTCATGTTGCATGCATAGTTACTTTGTCTTACTGTTAGAACTCCATCTTTCATGCTCATGCTTAGAGTTCTTTGATCCTAGCTTTCATTGCATGCAAATGGTTTGATCTTGATTTTGATGGTGCATGTCACCTAAAAATTTATTCTTTTTATCACTTACCTACTCAAGGACGAGCAGGAGTTAAGCTTGGGCATGTCACCTAATTCATTTTTTATGTTCCATGCTTGTTTAGTATCTACTTTGCTTTGCTTTGTCTACACTTTGAGGAGTTTTTATATGTTTTCTGTTACTAACCTATTAACAAGATGCCACAGTGCCAGTTGCGTGTTTTCTTCTGTTTTTGGTTCCAGAAAGGCAGAAAATCAATATTCTCGGAATTGGACGGTACAAAAGCCAAAGTCAATATTTCACCGAGGAGAACACGGAGTCCATAGGAGAGATGGAGGGGAGCCATAGGGCGGCCGCACCCCCCAGGCGCGGTCCTACCCTAGACCGCGCCTGGGCAGGCTATGGGCCCCCCGGCCGCCCTCCTGCCTCGCCTCTTCGCCTATAAGAAGCCCCCGATGCCTAAACCCTAAGTACCCGATCAATATTCCACGAAACCGTCTGTAGCCGTCGCCACCATCGTCCCTAGATCGGGGGGATCTGAAGCTCTTCCTGGCCCCCTGCCGGAGGGAGATCATCCCGGAGGCCTTCTTCTTCATCATGCCAGCCTCCAGTATGAAGCGTGTGTAGTTCCACCTTGGACTACGGGTCCATGTAGTAGCTAGATGGTTGTATCTCATCCTTTGTGCTTTCATGTCTAGATCTTGTGAGCTCCATTCATGATCAAGATATCATCTATTTGTAATCATGCATGTTGTGTTTGCGGGGATCTGATGGATATTGAGATTACTATGTCAGATTGATTAATGGTTTTGTCTTATTGATACTATCATGTCTGTGTTGTTTGTGATCTTGAATGCTCTCCGTTGTTAGTGGCTATCTTGGCCAAGTAGTTGCTAGTGACTCCAAGATGGGGTATTTATGCTCGATAGTGGGTTCCTGCCTCTATTTAATCTAAGGTAAGTGACAGAAATCTCTAAGGTTGTAGATGTGATGTTGCCACTAGGGAGAAAACAACGGTCTATTGTTCATGGAACAAGTGGATTTTTTACCTTACACACTTTGCTTAAAGCAGTTGTCTGTTGCTTGCAACTTAATACTGGAGGGGGTTTGGATGATAACCCAAAGGTGGACTTCTAGTCATATATGCAGTTGGATGGCGGTCTATGTATCTTGTTGTATTGCCCAATCGAATCTCATAGGATCATGATGTCTAGTATTGCATTGTTATGCCTTGCTCAGTCCTGTCAATTGCCATACTGTTATTTGTTTACCCAGCATGCCATGTTTGTTTATCTAAGGAGAACACCTCTAGTGAACTATGGACCCCGGTCCAATCTTTACCATTGATACATCTTCCACTATTTACCGTTTACTTGTTGCAAACCACCATTACCTTCCACACCATACAGTTAATCCTTTGTTACAGCAACCGGTGAGATTACCAACCTCACTGTTCGTTGGGGCAAAGTCTTGAGTTTGTGTTGTGCAGGTTTCCAAGTTTCTTGCAACACCTTTGAGACATTTCCTTCGTCCTACTGGTTCAATAACCTCGGTTTCTTACTGAGGGAATACTTGCTGCTGTGCTCTTCACACCTTGCTCTTGGGATTTCCCGATGAAGCGCTCTCAGGCGCCATCACACCCAAAACTCCTTATATGCTTATGTTGGTAGTCCTTGCATATCTTGTAGAAATGGCTTGAACAAATCTTCCGTTGATATGCTTATGTTGTCTTGTTGACATGATAAAAATGCTTCTATTTCCTCTAGTGCTTGTTTTGCTAACCATGTAGAGGAAACCGAAGATTCTAAGGGCCAAGACAAGGTATTTAATAGAGCTACACGTGCAATATAATTATCACTTTCTTCCGGTTCTCACATATGCCTTATGGCTAAGGGAACAAAGGTAACCTCTTTGGATCCCATTGTTTCCCATGATGACGTTGATGATGATGAGGTTGAGTCTGATAATTATGATGATCATCTAGTTGATTATGATATTGCCTCTATTCAAGAGATGGGAGAGATCGTCTTTCCCACTCTTCTTAGAAATAAAATTGCTTCCTCCAAATTTGTTGAAATTTTGACTTGTGCTATTGAAGGCAAGAAACTTATTAAGGAGCAAGAAAATATTATTTCTCAAAAATATGAACATGAGCATGAGTATGCTAACGAGATTGGTTATCTAAAAAGCTCCCTTGAAGAAGAAAAACCACCAAAGAATCTCTTGAGGAGACTTTTACCCTAGAATTATCTAGAGTAAAGGAAAACCATGATAGAGAACTTGCAGTGGTAAATGCTTTCAAAACTAAAAAAGATGAACTTGTAGTTGCCCATGCTAATCTTTTTTAGGATTTTAAGCACCTCGAAAATGGCTCTTGATGGTGGCTCAGTTGACTGTAGAGCCTCGTCGGGAGACCCCAAGAGCAAGGTTGTAACACCCTCGCCTAATAAGGCTGAGTTCATGTGTATAGTGCCAATCCCTGGATCGGTTCACTGGCACACACAGTACAAAATGATACCAAATATAAATGCGCATCATAAATACAACAAATATGATCCGGAATTTACATTATTTATTCAAGTACATAGCGGAAAACGAATACAAGGTAGATCTCCATCCTCCAAATGTGCCACAGGCGAACAATTGTTGAGTGGAGTATCGCGACCTATGAACGATCACTCAGATACGATATAACCTGCAACATGAAACGTTGCAGCCACGAATGGTCAATACATTGAATGTATGGAAAGTAGGCTAAAGTGGTTAACAACAGATCTATCAACTACATGCTTATTTGGCCAAGTGGAGTTCAGGCTCATTTGCATAAAGCAACGGTTTTATCCTAACATTTGTAACAAAGTAGTTTTCCAATACGATAAATAGGACACTCTGGTTCACTCCCAGGTGCTCCTACCCAATTATGTTCACCCAACAAGTTTTAAGTAATTAAGAAATAAGGATGAGTGAGAAATATCATAGCATCAGTATCAGGTCGCTCAAATTGTCCATAACCGGGGACACGGCTAATCGATTAGTTTATACACCCTGCAGGGGTTAGTACACTTTACCCATGTGACTTGGCCAGCCCAGCTCGTACCACCACTCTCATATTGGGTGATGATAGGGAGAAGTCCAAGAAGGAACCGTTTGGGAAGTAGCTCCCTAATCCCGACGCGCACCGGTCCAACCTACACTATCTACATCTCTGGATACGCGGGTTCGAGTTACCGCAACCTACTGAGTTTCAACCAACCGCCCATTTCATTATTGGCACATGGTTGCACACGAAAGCTTCCAAACAAAGAAACCAATCATTTCTCAGTGTCCTGGGTGCCTTTCCGCAATGATACCACCAAAAATTATCAATCCCATCACACCCAGGAGATTCATTGATTAAGTTGTTTTAGTTTTCGCAAACCAACACATTTAGAATCAACATCAGTGATGTAACCCAGCCCTCGTTCATCATAGCATGGCTAAGCACATCTACCAATGGTGGCTCATAAAAAAGGAATGCTAGGGAATAATATGGGACATAGCATAGCATATACACATCAATTCCTACATATGCAATTCTACAAAAACATCTACAATGCATAGGAAAACAGTAGGACATTTATGACCAAGATAGCACCAGTTGCCTTTGTTGTAGATGTAGTCGATTAGATAATCCTCACAATCCTCATAGATATAATGATTGCACTCGTCATAACCACAATACTTGCAATCATAGTAGTTGAAATCACAGTAGTTGCACTCCTCGCAATCTAACGTTTGAAGCAAACACAACAAACACCATTCAAAACATTGCAAACATACAACAGTGCAACATTACAAGAAAACAATGATGAACAGATGCATGCATGACGATTTAATGAGTCACAATGGTTGCATTTAGTGTTCTGAACATAGTTAGATTACATGATGCATGTGGAAAGTCATTTATTGCACTAAAGCTTTTATTACTAAAGTTGTATCGATTTAATATGGTGTATACCACTTTAATTGAACTAAATATGTTTATGTCGTATTAAATTGTGAACTAGATGCTACTGGATAGAGATAATGCAATTTAGAGACAGTGGCAATTTGAATCACCTAAAAGGAGTTATAGATATTTTCCTATGATTAAAACACTATTTCAATGGGTTTAAATATTTCTGTATGAATTTTTGTTTTAACGGTACCAAATAATTTGTCATGCAATTTCTCTGTATAGATATTGTCAATACAAAACCTTAGCACTTGGATTCACCCTAATCGGAGTTATAGATCTTTTGTATGATTTAAATAGTGTTTAATGGGTTTTATATGATTCATATAGTTTCTGTTGTTTAAAAATCAAACTAAAATTATATCTGTAATCTTCACGGAATTGTGATTTCAGGGACATATTATTTGTAATTTTCTGAGCATCATTTATTTTCTTATGAATTTATTACTCTAAATAAGCCATTAAACCATTTAAATCTTCACGGCAAAACCTTACAGTCAAAGGCTGAACTAATTGCATATTGATGATCTACATGGAACCAGATTTCCATCGGTATATCATTTATATTTTTGTGACAAGCAATTAATTTACTATGAATTTAATGATTTATAAAGCCATTAAAACTAATTACATTGCTACGGGGTGAATAGCCAGCAAAAGCTGGAGACAACCAGATATTATTAATCTACATTACAGTAGCTTCAATTTGATATATTGTTCATATTTTTCGGAGCTCCAGATAATTTCCTATGAATTTATTAACCTAAAAGACCATTAAAACTAATTAAATTACTGCAGTAACCACGTATAGTAAAAGTTGGATCTATTCTGATAAGATGACTCTACGTAAAATTATCTTCAATTTGATATATTATACGCAATTTTTGGACGTGGTATGGATTTCTAATAAATTTTACAAGTTAGACCTATAATATGCAATTTTAAATTCGAACGGAATATTTCAGAGAATATTCCGCTGACTGGACAGGTTGACTTTGCATGCTGACTGGGACTAGATGTTGACCTGACGTTGACGTGGCGTTGATGAAGTAGCTGACCGGGATGACGACATGGCACGCACCTGTTTGATTGGATCTCGACCGTCTGGATAGGATCCGGTGGCTAGAAGAAGAGTTTGACTCGACTTTGACTCAGAATAGACAAGAAACAGATATGTGTTAGAGAGACAAATCCGTAGGTCAAATTGAAAAACTTACAACATGAAAGTTGTGGGGAATCATTATTCCTACCTTCTCACCAAGGAATTTGGATTTGAAGAAACGAGCGCGAGTACATCTTGAATTTACACCGCCAGATCTGAAATATTGCGATACAAAATTCTCCGGCTATGGTGGATGAGAAGAGGTGAGGTTTGTCGGGATTGAAATATTTTGACGAGTTCTACAACTTTCGTTTTTTGACCGAAGGCAAACGACGAAGTCTAGATGGGTTAAAAAGTGAAATAAGATTCGGGCATGTGTAGATTCGGGATTTTAAGGAGAGAAACTCGTACAGCTGTGGCTCCACGAGTTTATATGGAGATTTAGGATGTTGTAGAGATAGGTATTGGAGTAGGGAACAAGTATAAACAAACGAAGTAGATTCGGAGTTATAGATAAAAAGTTACGAGAGTTTGAATAGAGATAGGTTTAACAAAAACCGATTTGCACGCTTTTTAAAGCAAGGCGGAGTACGTGCGTGCGTGTAGCTGCTCCGGTCGGTCCGAGTGGGCCGGCCCGTTTAGTTTTTTTTCTTTTTCTTTTTCTATTTACTTGTTTCTCTCATATCTTTTGCATACGAACTCCAAATGACATGATTCTTGTTTCTAAATTTTTCTAAAATCGAATAGATCATTATAGGATCAAATTTGTAATATTTTTACTAGTTTGGAAGTAGTGGATTTATAAATCCTTGTATATTCCTTTTTATTTATATCTTTATTTGTTTGTATTTATTCCATAACTTTTTCATACTAGCTCCAAATGAGCTCAATTTTGTTTCTAAAATTTTGTAGTATTAATTGGATCTATTTAGGCTATAATTATCAATAATTTATGCCTTAGCAACAGTGGATTTTAATAAGTCAATTTAATTACCCTTAGGAACATTTGGGCGAATCAACTATAGGATTTAGATACCAGGATTTGGATTTAGTTTGTGAGAACTTTGCATGGATGTAATGAAATGCTTATGAATGCTTCATGATTTTCATTTTGAAATCTTGCACACCAATTCTACAATCCATAATCAATCCATGCCCTTTTGCCTATATGGCTACTTAGGTCATAACAAAAGAATATACGATTTTGAATTCAAGGTTGAGAATAAAGATTGGACCAGGGTCCACAGTTCACTAGAGGTGTTCTCCTTAAGATAGATAACATGCTGGGTGAACAAATTACAGCGGGGCAATTGATAGACTAAGGAAGCATAACAATGCAATACTAGACATCATGACTCCTATGAGATTTGATTAGGCATTACAACAATATTCATAGACCGTAATCCAACTGCATCTATGACTAATAATCCACCTTTAGGTTATCATTCGATCCCCCTCCAGTATTAAGTTGCAAGCAACAGATTATTGCATTAAGAAATGTGTGTAAAGTAAACAATAAAATTGTTCCTTGAACAAAAGATTGTTGGTTTCTCCCTAGTAGCAATAACACATCTACAGCCTTAGAGATTCCTGTTACTTCCCCAGATTACTAGAGGCAGGAACCCACTATCGAGCATAAATACTCCCTCTTGGAGTTGCAAGCATCTACTTGGCCAATATAGCTACTAACAACAGAGAGATTGCAAGATCACAAATAACACTGACATGATAGAATCAATAAGCAATCTGACATGATAGAATCAATAATCAATCTGACATAGTATCTCAATATCCATCAGATCCCCGCAAACACAACATGTATGATTACAAATAGATGATCTTGATCATGAACGGAGCTCACAAGATCTAAACATGATAGCATAAAGGAGGACAAACAACCATCTAGCTACTGTATGGACTCATATTCCAAGGGTGAACTACTTACGCATCATACCGGAGGCTGTCATGGTGATGAAGAAGGCCTCCGGGATGATCTCTCCCCTCCGGCAGGGTGCCGGGAAGAGCTGCAGATTCCCCTGATCTATGGACGATGGTGGCGGAAGCTACGGACTGTTTTGGGGAGATTTGATCGGGTACTTAGGGTTTCTGCATCGAGGTGACTTTATAGGGGAATAGGCGAGGCACGAGGGCGGCCAGGGGGCCCACACCATGGGCTGGTCCCCCCTGGGCCGTGCGACCCTAGGTTGTGGCCACCCTATGGCCCCCCTTCGGCTGCCAATCGGACTCTGTGTTCTCTTCGATAAAATATTGACTTTGACTTTTGTCCCGCCCAATTCCGAGAATATTTCCTTACTAGATTTTCTGAAACCAAAAACAACAGGCAACTGGCACTGCGGCATCTTGTTAATAGGTTAGTTCCAGAAAATGTACAAAAATACCTCAAAGTGTAGACAAAGCATAGCAAAGTTGATACTAAACAAGCATGGAACATCAAAAATTATAGATATGTTTACGTCGTATCAAGCATCCCCAAGCTTAACTCCTAATCGTCCTCGAGTAGGTAAGTGATAAAAAGAATATTTTTTGAGGTGACATGCACCATCACAATCTTGATCAAACCATTTGTAAAGCATTGAAAGCTGGGATCAAAGTACTCTAAACATGAGCATGAAATATGTTGTTCTAACAATAAGACATAGTAACTATGTTGTAACATGAAAAAGATACAAACAAAGAATCATGAATAACAATGCATTGAGAGACGTTTGTTTGTTTCAGTTATATAAAACATAGCATAGTGGTATTCAGCTTGTCCCTCATGGAGTAGCAAAACATAAATGCATAGGACACCTTCAAAGTTCATAAGGGTGACTAGATACAAATAGTTCAAGAACAAGCAATATCAACATTATGAATCAATCAATAAGTTTTGGGACAATGTACATAGAACTAAGAATGAGAACTATGCTCTCTTAATTGGTGCCTAAAGGTAGAAGATGGAGACTCAATATAAATGGTAAGAAAAAAGTCCCTTCATAGAGGGAAGCAGGGATTTCAAGTTTCATAAAGAGTTTCCAAAAATTATGGTACTTGTTAGCTTTCAGCTCTCATTGCCCCTATCATAAGCATCTTGAAGTGATTAAGGTTAAAGTGAAACAAATATGGAGTATATGCTTGACAAATCATAAGTTGTCAATCTCATGTCCCTTGAGTAAGAGGGTCGTTCCACATGCTACTCAACTTTAGTCACAAGCAAGTTATTGTCATTGTAAGTATATGTGCATCATAGAGAACCGCCAATGGGGTACCCCTTGCCCCATGGCACATGAGCTATCCCATATCAAAATGACAAGGCAACAGACAATGAGCATATCAGCAATCTTCTTATTTACCATGGGTATGGTGCTATTTTTTTCTCTTTCTCTTTTTTTCTATATTTTTTTCTGAAGATGCTTCATGGATTGCTCACTATGGTGATGCTGCAAGTTTCCACCATGATTAGGCATGGTTTAGGCTATCCTCCTAGGCGTTTCTCTAACACATATACAATACACCATGAACTTATAATCTCCCCTTTTATTTCACACCACCGACATCCGCAAAAAAGATCATAATATCAACTAGGTAATATGTACAGGTGTTGAAAGTGTTCCCCATGACAACATGGTTCTTCTAATTCCCAAGTTATAAGTGCAAGCATATACAACATAGATGACACAATGGTTCAAGCTTATTAGGTGCAAAAATTAAAGTGTGCCATCAAGTTTGTGAGAGCTTTAATCACTAGTTTTCTCATAACAAGTTTAATTTGAAAGATAAGTAAAACAAGAATATACTTGGAACGGTATAACACACCATGCATAGGAATTTATAGCGGACTCTTTGGAATAACTTGGTTTCTTGGGAGTTGGATGCATGAGTAGAGCTTACTCATTACAAGTGTAGGCTAGCAAAAGACTAGGAGCAACTAACTAAGAGAGCAATAGTGGCCATAATCATGCAGAGCGACAAAACATTACTAATCAAAGCATAGAGTGGTACTACAAGTCTAGGACTAGATGATCATAGAGGCTATGGTGACTTGTTCATAGTCATAACATGGTGTGAGAATGTGCCAAGTCAACCCAAACAAAGCATCAAAGGAGAATACCATAATACTATGCTTTTGCATGCTAAAACAACGCATAATTTCTTCAAGCTACACTAAGCAATCCCAATTGTTTGGAACAAAACATGCTAAATCAATAATAACTAAGCATAAGGTCAAATCAACACCTAGCATGTCCATAATAACTGGGAGCGACCAACTAAGAGAGCAATAATGTCCATAATCATGTAGAGCGACAAAACATTATCAATTAAAGCATAAAGTGGTATCAAAAGTCAAAAAATAAATGATCATAGAGGCTAAGGTGACTGGTTCATAGTCATAACATGGTGTTAGCATGTGTCAAGTCAACCCAAACAAAGCATCAAAGGAGAATACCACAATATTATGCTTTTGTATGCTAAAACAACGCATGATTCTTTCAAGGCACATTAAGCAATCTCAGTTGTTTGGAACAAGTCATGCTACAACAATAATCACTAAGCATAAGGTAAAAGCAACATCTAGCATGACATGATAAAGTCTAAGCCATAGTCAAAAACAAGCTCCCTTTTGTATCACTATAAGCATGAAACTCTCTACTCTTCTCGAACACCAATCAACTTATTTGAAACAAAAGAGCGAATGCGGGGGTCCAACTACTTTATTCAAGCAAAATAAGAAAACGAAAACCCAAAACAAAAACTAAGAAGCTCCAAGAACAACACAACAATGCATGAAACAATAAAACGAAGTGTCTAGAAAGAGACCTGAGATTTTTATTGATGAAGAAGGGGATGCCTTGGGCATCCCCAAGCTTTGACGCTTGTACCTCTTGAATATTTCTTGGGGTGACACGGGGTGGCATCCCAAGCTTGAGCTTTTGTCCATTCTTCATCTCATCTCATCGTTCTTCCCATACACTTGAAAATTTCCTTCATACAAAACTTCAGACAATCTTCATTAGCAACATTAGAGCATTCAAGATAATAGGCCTTTGGTTTTAGTTTCAAAACAAGAAAAACTTTCATTAGAACACAATATACTGTAGCAATTCCTTTTAAAATCTCAAGTGATCAAGGAGAACTCAAAAATAAACCGATTAAGAAGCAAATGAAAATAATGGCAGAAATCTGTCAAAACAGACCAGCAGGTAAAAACCGATTTTTTCGAAGACCTTATGTTGCTCAAATCAAAAAGTGTTGAACTAATGAACGTTATATAACAACCTGGGGCATAAGATCAAAAAGTTACATCTCAATCGGACATATAGGGATTTTTCAAGAATTTTATAGTGAAGCACAAAAATCTGTTTCGGGACAACAACTTTCCCAAATCTTCTCTCTCATTAGAGGTTATTCTTGGCACAAAAAATCACACAAAAAGGATAAGGATAGGTTATTATAGAAGTAATAACTTCCAAGACTCATATTGTCTTATCTCCCAAGAAGTACTTTTCTTTAACGCCTTTAAGTTAGGCACAGGAAGCAAGAATCAAGTATTCTCAAATGAAGAAGCATTAACATCAAATTTTGCTTTAATAGGAGGAGCAAAAGGTAACTTCTCTCTCCTTATAGGGAAGTGTTCTATACCTTTATTTAATGGGAATTTATATTTAATGGTGCCTTCCTTCATATCAATAATGGCATCAATAGTTCTAAGAAAAGGTCTTCCCAAAGTAATAGGACAAGAAGCATTGCATTCAACATCCAAAACATAGAAATCAACAGGGAAATAGGCATTGTTAACCATAATAAGAACATCATTAATACTTCCCATAAGTTTCTTTTTAGCATTATCATCAAGTGGGACATCTAAATAGCAATCTTCCAAAGGTGTCAAATCAAGCATTTCATAAATATTTCTAGGCATAATAGAGACACTAGAACCAAGGTCACATAAAGCTTTGAGATTAAAATCATTCACTTGAATATTAATGATGGGTTCCCAACTATCTTCTAACTTCCTAGGAATAGAAGCTTTATGTTTCAATTTTTCTTCCTTAATTTTAACGAGAGCATCTGTAATGTGTTTTGTAAAAGCCATATTCACAGCACTAGCATCAAGTCTTCTAGCAAGATTTTGTAAGAACATAATCACTTCAGAAATATTGCAACCATCAAGATCAAAATCAAACTTAGCATCACAGGTAGTAGACTTATTGTTTTCCATAGTTCGAAAAATTTCAGCACTATTATTGGGTTTAGGAATTGTTGTAGAAGGAATGGGGTCTTCTTGTGGTTTTGTAGTATTAACATTGGTGGTGGTAATAGTACAAATACTATTGTTTCTTGCAATTTCATCTTCTCTTTCCCTCTTAGCATGCAGTTTAGCTAACGGTCTAATATTTTCATCAGATGTAACTTGTATGGCATGAGTAGCAGCAAAGGTATTTTCCAAGGTTTTAGGTTTAGCAGCCATTTTATTAATCAAAGAGGATTGTGCTTCAGACAAACATGAAATATTTTTCTCAACATTCAAAATTTTGGATTGTAAACCAGGAATTTCTCTATTCAAATTCTCAAGTTGATGACTAATATTTTTCAAAATAGCAGACTGTTCTTCCATAGTTTTAGTGAATAATTTATTCTGCTCATATTGCATTTGCATGAAGTTTTTAGTGGATCTTTCAACTTCTAGAATCCTATCTTCACTAGGCATTCCAGATCTACCATGATAAGTATTGCCATTATTAGGAGGATATGGCCTATAATTATTATTACCATAAGCATTGTTGCCAAAATTATTATTTCTAATGAAGTTCACATCAACTTGCTCTTCTTGAGCAACCAAAGAGGCTAAAGGAACATTGTTTGGATCAATATGAGCTTTTCCATTAACAAGCATAGACATAATAACATCAATCTTATCACTCAAAGAGGTGGTTTCTTCAACATAATTTACCTTCTTACCTTGTGGAGCTCTCTCAGTGTGCCATTTAGAATAGTTAACCATCATATTATCAAGGAGATTTGTTGCAGCACCCAAAGTAATGGTCATAAAGGTACCTCCAGCAGCAGAATCCAACAGGATTCTTGAAGAAAAATTTAGTCCTGCATAAAAAGTTCGGATAATCATCCAAGCAGTCAGTCCATGAGTGGGATAATTCTTTACCAAAGATTTCATTCTTTCCCAAGCTTGAGCAACATGTTCATTATCAAGTTGTTTTAATTTCATTATTTCACTTCTCATAGATAAAATCTTAGCAGGAGGATAATATTTTCCAATAAAAGCATCTTTGCATTTAATCTAAGAATCAATACTATTTCTAGGCAAGGATGGCAACCATTATTTAGCTTTTCCTCTCAAAGATAAAGGAAACAATTTAAGCTTAATAATATATTTGTCTACATCCTTATACTTTTGCATCTCACAAAGTTCAACAAAATTATTAAGGTGAGAAGCATCATCATCAGAACTAGCACCAAAAAATTGCTCTTTCATAAAAAGATTCAACAAAGCAGGTTTAATTTCATAAAAGGTGGCATCAGGAGCAGGTGGAGCAATAGGTGTGCAGAGGAAATCATTGTTGTTTGTGATAGTGAAGTCACATAACTTGGTGTTCTCAGCAGTGTTCATTTTGGCAAAAGTGGAGCAAGCCAACAACAGTAGCAACTAGAGTGGGAACTATTTTTTTGTGTTTTTGGTAAGAAAAAGCAAACCAAACGAAACTAATTTTTTTGTATTTTTGAAAGAAAGAAACAAGCAAAACAAAGCAAAAGAAACTAAGCAAAACAAAAATAAAGTAAAAAGAGTGGATGTGAGAGACTCCCCTTGCAAAACTGTCCTTAATTCCTCGGCAACGGCGCCGAAAAATCTTGATGGTGGTTCACTTGACTGTAGAGCCTCGTTGGGAGACCCCGAGAGCAAGGTGTGATGAGCACAACAACAAGTTTTCCCTCAGTTATGAAACCAAGGTTATCGAACCAGTAGGAGAAAGGAAACAACTCCAAGGTGTTTCTAACAACTTGGAATCCTGCACAACGCAAACTCAAGACTTCGCCCCAACTTACAGTGAGGTTGTCAATCTCACTAGTTTTCTGAAAACAAAGGATTAAACGTATAGTGTGGAAGGTAATATTTTCTTGTAGAAAGTAAACAATAACAGTAGATGATGTATGAATGATAAAGATTGGACCGGGGTCCACAGTTCACTAGAGGTGTTATCCTTAAGATAGATAACATGCTGGGTGAACAAATTACATCGGGGCAACTGACAGACTGAGGAAGCATAACAATGCAATACTAGACATCATGACTCCTATGAGATTTGATTAGGCATTACAACAATATACATATACCGTAATCCAACTGTATATATGACTAATAATCCACCTTCAGGTTATCATTCGAACCCCCTCCAGTATTAAGTTGCAAGCAACAGATTATTGCATTAAGAAATGTGTGTAAAATAAACAATAGAATCGTTCCATGAACAAAAGATTGTTGTTTTATCCCTAGTAGAAACAACACATCTACAACCTAGAGATTCCCGTCACTTCCCCAGATTACTAGAGGCATGAACCCACTATCGAGCATAAATACTCCCTCTTGGAGTTGCAAGCATCTACTTGGACAAGATATCTACTAAAAACGGAGAGCATGCAAGATCACAAATAACATAGACATGATAGAATCAATAATCAATCTGACCTGATAGAATCAATAATCAATCCGGCATAGTATCTAAATATCCATTGGATCCCTGCAAACACAACATGTATGATTACAAATAGATAATCATGATCATGAACGGAGCTCACAAGATATAAACATGATATCACAAAGGAGGAGAAACAACCATCTAGCTACTATATGGACCCATAGTCCAAGGGTGAACTACACATGCATCATACCGGAGGCTGGCATGGTGATGAAGAAGGCCTCCGGGATGATCTCTCCCTTGTGGCAGGGTTTTGGGAAGAGATTCAGATCCCCCGATCTGGGGACGATGGTGGCGGTGGATACAGACTATTTTGTGCAGATTTGATAACGTACTTAGGGTTTCTGCATCGGGGTGACTTTACAGGGGAAGATGCGAGGCAGGAGGGCGGCCACGGGGCCCACACCATGGGTTGACGCGCCCCCTGGGCCACGTGGCCCTAGAGTGTGGCCACCCTGTGGCTCCCCTTCGGTTGCCCTTCGGACTCTATGTTCTCTCCAGTAAAATATTGACTTTGGATTTTGTCCCATCCAATTCCAAGAATATTTCCTTACTAGATTTTCTGAAACAAAAAACAACAGAAAACAGGCAACTGGCACTACGGCATCTTGTTAATAGGTTAGTCCTAGAAAATGTATAAAAATACCTCAAAGTGTAGACAAAGCATAGCAAAGTTTATACTAAACAAGCATGGAACATCAAAAATTATAGATACGTTTATGACATATCATCTCTCGGGTCGTCAAGAGTGAGCTCATCAAACTCACCGAGTCACATGAGCAACTTAAAGCTTCATATTCAAAAGAGCTCGCCAAGTTGCCCTCTCCTCTTTCTATTAATAATGATGCTTGTGCTACTAACTCTATTTATTGTGAAGCATCTATTTTGAAGGATAATGTTTATCTAAAGGCTCAACTTGCTTTGCTAACTAGCAACTATGGGAAGTTTGAAGTCATGTTAAGCTTTCAAGCTCGCACGAGGTTCTTCTAGCCTCCCATGGTAGGCTAAAGTTAGCTCATGAGGCTATTGTGTCAAAGGTACATCTAACGGGCCTCATGTGTACATTAGCACTACTTCTACTCCAAATGTCATATTGCCATGTGCTAGTCCTTCAAACTCATTGATACCTTCGATACGGATTACAGATGTAGTATAGTTCTTTTTCCCTAGTAGACCTAGGTTTATCGAATCCTCGGGAAGCAGAAAGCAAAGTGAAGTTACTTCAACGGACCTTTGGGAGTTTTAGAATTCCTTTTGTGTTTTCACCGGACCAAGAGTTTGCGATCTTTTTGTTGTTGCTGACGATGGAGAGAGAGAGAGGGCCTAGGGCTTTCGGTTTCACCAGTAGCTGTGCAAAACGTCTGATAGGAATAAAAGATAATAATAAAGTATGCATGTAATTGTTAGAGCAAGGTAATTATATGTGGGCAGTGCATCCATAATTGCTATTGCCTCCGCAACCGCTTATAGCAATAACCTACTAGTCTCATCAGTAGAACAAAAAGAACTAATGATATTCATAGTGATGTCATCGTTAATCCCAAGCAAATCCCTCATATACAACCGTACTACCCCTTCTGTCACTAGGGTTCCCAACCTACAGATCAGTCATCACACACACTCCAAATATCTAGATCAATCCTTGGGGTCTTGGGTACCTGATAAGTCCTTAGATTGAGGCAAGAGAGGGTACAATAATCATTATGTCATACAAACTAATACATGATCCAATCTATGATAAATAACATGCACAAAAAGCTACATGGCTAGGCCGAAGCCCTTAGCCCAAGGAGAATTACTCACACATCGAGATGATATCAAGAGTCATAAACATTGTAATGGAAATCATGAGATTGATAATAATAGTCTTACAATGTTGTCAATCGGAGATGAGATCTACTATTACAAGTTGTGGAATATGGCTATGGTGGTGGAGAAGGGTTTGGAGATTTAGATCTAGATCTATTCCTCTAACGTGGTGGCTTCTGGTGGCAGGGAGAGTTGAGGTCGAAAAGAAGCAGACGAGGAGAGATGGTTTTCTTGTCGCGCAAGACATCTTTATATAGGGGTCCCTTCATGAAAGTTCCTCTGTTTGACCTGGCGATGTCGGTGCCAACTATACGGCTGGAACCATATGGCCGGAATAAAATTCCTGCCGTACAGTTGGTCATTAAAGCTTCTGCATCCGCTTCACGGCTCCAGGTTTCTTTGGTATGCTGGAAATCTTGTATCTTTGACTTTAATGTAGTGATTCCCATCATCAAACGACATTATTTGTGCAGGGAAAAATTGGAAGAAAGGATTGCATACCCCTTTGATCATTAGGCATTAGTGGCAGGATTTAGAGAGATATTCCATCAAATATATGAATAATATTTAGTTTAAATGGGGACGTGGATGGCTATATTTCATAGCCATCAACCTCCCCAATCTTAAACTTGATCGTCCTCTCGAGCAATAAAACCAGAATAAAAAAGGAACTCAACATTTAAACTGAAATAACAAGATGGTGATTGTACTCATGATTGGTAGTCTCATGTTTCCTCCACTTTATTAATCTAAAAAACTTCATCATAGATAGAGTAATGGCAAGGATATCATACGGGTTTCATAAATCCTTATAGCGCAGCAAAATTATTGTAAGCATGGATGGTTAAAATGAGTAAACTTTATTCCATGTCATGTAATCAACTCATAAGCTTGCCTTTGAACAATAAAATATAATCATGTAAAATTAAGAGTGTGAGAGTTCGTCATAAAAAGCATATACACTAAAGTATCTCAATTCTCCCACATCAATAAATAAGATTTTTCAAGAACTATAATTTTCTATTCATTGTCCTTCAAGAATTTGAGTTCTTAAGTAATTGAGAGCATGAAAACAAAATTCATTAGTTTATCGGGCTATGATGGACACTTGTGGCATCACTAAGGTTTTTGTTCCTTTTGCATAATGATTTCTCATATCAGCTAGAGGAGTGATTCCATCTTGAACACAGCTACCCGAGAGTGCCAAGAATCTTACTCATTATAGCATTGCTGCTACATATGTTTAATCAACTCATAGCCGAAATCTATAAGTTTCCTCCATAAATATCGTTCGTAGGCTAGCGGAGTTGTTGGCATCCAATGAATTTTGACACGCATAAAGCTATATCATTCTTATGATTCATAAGTCAAACTTTGGCATGATCACAAATACTGCTAAGCATTAATTCAATTGAACAAATCTTTTCAAAGAGAGCTATCAAGTCAATCATTTATTTTCTATGGTGTTGAGTGTCTCTAGGAATAAGCTTTCAAGACTAAACACTACAAAACCCAAGCCTTTAATTGTAAGACTTTTCTTATTTCAATTGTTTAGCATATTTTTAGGCAAGACCTGGTTAACTACAAGAGCTGGAACAAACGTACTCAACTAAATAACCATGCAAACAAAATTTTACAACAATATAGAGACTCACTCCACTGATATAACATCTTAACATTTACTACTAACTAGCACGGATTTCTCAAACTTCAAAAGTGGGGAGTCATAAGGCATACCTCTCATGTTTGGTTCCACTTCTCTCTTCCCTTTTGATTTGTTTCTTGGAAAATTGAAGTCGATCACTCTCCTGCAAATACATGAGAATCTCGAGGCGAAAATAAAATAAAGAGGGAATATAAAGATAAACAAAAAGATATTTTTGTTGTTTTTTGAGAGAAGGAATTTAAAGAATAGAAAATTGGCGATAAAGCTCGGATTTAAAATCTTGAAAACAAATAAAATAACTAAAGATAAAGTGTTGGGGAAACCAGCACGAGTGCTTATAAACTCAAATAAAATCTTGACCTCGAAAATAAAATAAAGCAAATGAATGCCAAATAAAAATAGATAGAAAACCTCCCCAAGCTTAGGATTCTGCAAGCCCTTCAAATCATTGAGGTGGCGGGAAAAAGTTGTAACTCCAGTCCACAAATTGAGTTGATAAGTTACTTGTTGTTTCTCGGGGATTCAGGGCGATATTATGCATCCCCTCCACAGTTCCTCCAAGTTTTTGGAAGTCTTAATGTGTAGCGAACCGGTTCGGTGGCTGCTCCTCTTGATAAGGAACTTCTTTATCCTCTTCTTGGTCTTCATCTTCCTCCGGAATATCCTCCACGGGTTGATGTTGTTGAAGCTGCACATCATATAGCAAACGTCCCTCCTCGATAGAGAAGAGACCATTAGGCAAAGGAGCGGGGTAGAGACGCCCAGCCCCTACAATATGCAAGTAAAAACCACCACCTCTCCTAGTGAGCATTCCACAAGCTTTTAAAGTGGAGAAACCAACACGTTGCTCACCTAGAACTGGTTGCAACTCACCTAGGTCGATGCCTAAGGCGATGGCAAGCACAGTGATCACGCCTCCACCTATAAGGGGTCCTTGGCTTTGGGAGGACTTGTGCTACAAATAGCGCACAAGAATTGCACCCAAGTTGAGTGACAAGTTGTTGTTGAAAGCAGCTTTTGCAAGGACCAAGATGTCCTCTTCATTGAGTCTTGTAAACTCATTACGTGTATGCAAGGTGTTAGCAATGACATAGAACAAATAGCGGATATCAGGATGTTGAATATTCTTCCCCCTTTTGACTCTAGAAGTAAAACTCATTCTATTGTAATAATGATCTAGGGAAGGGTTCATGTCGGTATAAGAAGCACGCAGAGCATTAGCATCATTGTTTGGTAAACTAAGGCAATTGCACCTTTCAACAAGTGTTAATGTATAGTTGTGGTTCATAAGATAGAAAGAAATAATGTCCTCTCCTTGCCATGTTCTAATAGTGCTTTGCGATGAACTTAAGAATTCAAGAGTTAACCGGCGGTAGGTAGGCACATCATGAAATACAAAGTTTTGTAGGCCAACCCTATTTGTAACATCCCAAAAATATTAAAATTGGATCATCAAACTCTAATCATCAAATTAGGGTTAACAAAAACTTTCCCAACTAAAAATATAAAGGCATTCATATGTGTGTGTATTCAAAATTTGGAGTCTTTTGAATTGCCATGCTTATGTGTTTCCTTGCTTGTAAAATGATTCTTAGGTGAAATAAACATCATCTAAACAATCCCCAAACTTTTCCCAAAGACAAACAAGTCAAAAAAAATAAATTAAGTGAATGGTCACTTTGGCCAAATTAACTCCCATGCCTACTTTGGCTATCCCTAACTTTCAGAACTTAACAGAAACATGTATGGATCTTTGCACCCCTTGATAGTACTCATAATAAGGTACCAAGGCCCACTTTGTGATCATCCAAAAACATTCAAATACTTAGTTTAAATGACAGTTTAAAATTGAATCTATTTCATATGGGAAGATCCCACTATTTCAAAAACCACTCAAACAAGCTCAATTTTCAAAACCCAAGCATCCACAGAATCCTCAACACATGCCTAGCACACCCACCAAAAATCTTTTCAAAATTCACAACTCAAGTTCATGCGGCCATTTCATCAAACATGTTGCAGATTCAAATCAACCAAATCAAAAACACTGTGTTGAACAGTGTTTTGGGCCAACCTTGTTCCCTCTCTGGATGCAACTAGCCTTAATAGATCATCTAGCACCTTTGACTAACCTCTAGGACCACTGTGAGCTAGCCATTGTCATCAATGGTGAGTAGGCCGAGGCTCACCATGTCACCCCAGTGTGGACAGCAAGCTAGAAGAACTAGCCGTGCCCACCTTGTCTAGCATGCAGCCCATGCCTCACCGCCCCCTCTCGACCAGCCCTAGCTCAAGAACAGAGACCAGAACCGCCAGGAACGCCGCGCCCGCGCCACTGTCAACCATGTCGACGCGCACCCCAGTGCACGCGTCGTTCCCACTCAACCCGACCACCTCGAGCCCTCGCCGCCCGCCAGCATGCACCCCACCGTCCCAGGAGATCACCAGTCATGTTCGTTTCATCGCTCGTACCCCGTAGCCGCTGCTCGCCGCCAAGTTCGCCGCCTCTTCCTCGCAGAGCACCACATGTTCCCGACCGATTGCCACCGCCCCTACACGCGCATTTAAGCTCTAGAGCATCGCCAGGAGACCGCCCGTCGATCGCCAACCTCAGCCATGCCGCTAGCCGCCCGTAGCCGTGTCGCCACCGTCGCCTGCCCATCCCTCTCGGTCCCGCCGTCGAGCCTATAAAAGGAGGCAACCCCCACTCGATTTCTTCACACCATCTCACTCCCCACCTCTCACTGAGACTTCCTACTTCTTCCCCTAGCAAGGCGAGCAGCGCATCACCGGAATTTGGCCGGAGCTCGCCGCTACAGAGTAGGAGGGGAGCCGTCGATTGGAGCCGCCCTAGGAGGAGCTGCCGGTGCCAGGAGAATCGCTGTCGTCGACTTCGTCATTCGCCCTCATCGTTGACCCTCGCCTGAGCCCCGGTGAGCCTCCCACGACCCCCACTGAGCCGCTAGGGTTTGAGCTCGCCGATGACATGTTCATCGTCGACGAAAACCCTCAGCCGTTGATCTCACTTCTAATCCAACGAACCACATCGCCCCGTACCGCTTCGTGTGTTATGAGCCACTGACGGGTGGAACACCCTTGTCAGCTGAGCCCCGCGCTGTGGAGTGACACTGGGCCGGTCCATTAACCCTTCCCGCGCAACCCAAGCGTTTGAATTTAGATTTTGCTATTTTAATTCAAACACAGTTCTGTACCTAGTTTCAAAAATTAACCCAGCTCGATTCATTGAACCAAATTGCATGAAACCAATTTTGTTAGAAAGGTACTGAAATGCTTAATCCAAGACCGTTGAATTCAAATCATTTGGATCTATAGAACAACCTTGGTAAAAATAACAAGTTAGAAGCTTTTCTGCATTCAAACATTTTTCAAATTTCAACCATAATAGCTTTTGAGTTGATTCCAACTCTCAAAAATCACTTTTGATCATACCTTTCAGAATATATAAAAACATATGGGTTTACTTACAGAAATAATGTTCAAGTAATAAAAGAATGCCACATAGGCATTTCTAGTCACTTTATTTATTTAAAATAAAAGGTTAAACCTTATTAAATGTGTCAACATGATCCCATGTTTGGTTTGGAGAATATTAAATCTTAAGTAGTTTTCAATGAGTGTAAATTACTTTTCTAAAAAAATAAATAAATAAGACAAATGCCTTATTCTTGTAAGGTTAGTGATGATGCTAGATCATCTATAGAACACCTTTGTGTGATGATTGAAAATAGTTAAGTATTGTTTGGTGATTGTGTACCTCGTATTTATTCATAAACGCTAGTACCGACCAAGGATACGAGGAGGAAGGAGGATACTACGAAGAAGAAGCCGAGGAGAACTTTAACCACTGCTCTGCACAAGGCAAGACTAATACTACTAGTTGATTTAGCAAGCTAACACTTGCAAAATACCTTACTTATGCAAGCTAATACCTGCTTGTTACCATACCAACTATATGCCTTAAGCATATGTGATCATACCCACTTGATAACCCAATCCTAGTTTTACTTGCAAGGCTTTCTACTTTATTTCTTTATCAAAGCTAGTTCTTAGAGTTTACTTCAGTGACTTGTAGATTCTAGGAGGATAATTGAAGGTTGCATAAAGAGCATTAAATTTGGCCTAAGCTAGATAATCTTGATGTCATCCTAAGGCATGAGATTGAACTTAGTTAAACTCCACTTGTTTACCATCCCTCATTAGTACTTACCCCCACTTGTAGATGCTAGTGCTAAGCATAAAACTTGATCAACGTTAGATGGGAATACTTGGTGGAAAATGGTTATAAAAACCTTAGAATGATGAGTCATTCTACTGAGATGTTTTGACATGTGTTTCCGAACACCAGATGATTTTGATGATGAAAATGTTGAGGCATGAGCCTTAGCCCTTTATAAAACTGATGGTTGTCTGGATGCGATACCATTCCAATTTTACCGTACAACCACAATACCCGAAAATTGGGTAGGGCTTGACTGGAAACTTATATACCTTAGTATGGGTTCCCTCACGACCAAGGTCTGAGCTGAGGTTACCTTGTAAAGATTGTCCACCTGTGCAGTACCCAAGATGACAGTTGGTCATGGTTGGGAGGCCAAACTCACATTAGAGGTGTCTATACTAGGGTGTGTAATTGAAAAGTTAGGATTGATTATCCGCATACTGAGTATGGTGAATTCAGGATTTGTTCCTGACGGATGTATCGAATGTTGTGGTGAAAGTGTAAAATCTCTGCAGAGTGTCAAACTATTCGAATATCCGCGTCCGCGGTTATAGACAGTTGGAGTGGCCATACTGTTCCCTCGTCAGATGTTTTCCAAATGACTTGTGAAATGAATTGAGACTTTGACTTGACCACAACAGAGTTGTGATATGAAATACAAGTTCCCACTTAGGTGATATAAAACTTCAACCAGCTTTCTTTGCTTCTGAACTTAGTAGAGGTAAATCTGGCTTTTTGCAAAACAACCATAGAGCTTAGTGTCCTACTACAAAACACCCCTTAACTTGTTAGTATTAGTTTGCGAGTACTTAAAGAGTACTCATGGTTTTGTCACTGGCTATTCCCGTGGCCTGACTATGAAGAGGAGTACCAGGATGATGGACCCCAAGAAGGTGACGACAACTAGGATCATCTCCCATCGTCAGCATTGCTTGTGTCCCCGAAGATGGAGCTTCGCCTACGCTACCTTTATTATTACGTATTTCCGCTGCTTGAGTTGTATTAAGAACTGGATCATGAGATCCTTTTTTGTGTAAGACCTTATGTATGGTTTGTAATGGATGATGTACTGTGGTATCCAAATCTGTTATGTCTCGCAAAAATGATAATCCTGGGATTGCGATGTATGGCATAAGAGGCATCTGGGATTAAAAATCTGGGTGTTGACAAGTTGGTATCACAGCCATCCTGACCATAGGAGACCCTAACTAGACTGGACGTTTGAATCAAAAACTTAGTTTCAAAACCAAAGGAAGCAAATATTTACAAAAACTTATTCCCATTCTTATCACCTTGTTTCTTTCATAAAAATTCATGTTCCTCAAAAACTCTTGCAAAATACATAAAATTTCACACACTTGATCACTCTACTAACTTACTCATCCTATATTCTTATAGATGGACGTGAAGTACAACAAGTTTTATCAGTTGGGGAATGGAGGAGACCTCATCTTTGAGGGTGTGTTTGGTTAAGCTGTAGATTCTTGAAAATCAGCTGTGGGAAATCTGCTGTGAGAAATCTGCTGTGAGCTAACAACTGCGTGGAAGCTGAAAGTTGTTTGGTTGTAACATCTGACAATTCTGGATTTGATAGAAATGGTCGGTAATGTCTCTAGGACCTAGAGAGATTATTTACATGATAATCGATCACGGAACATTGATTTGTACACCAAGAGGCATGCAAATGACCATTTTGAGAAGGGATTCATCATTTCTTAATATTTTACACATATAGTTAATAAAAATATAAAGTAATATCGTATTTTAATATTTTATACGTATAGCTATTTATACATTTTGAGAAGGGACTGCATAAAAGATATATGGTTCACCTTCGCCATTAACATAACTATCCTACCTTGCTTGCACCAAGCAAAGCATTAACCATCGTATCCTCCGAGCATATACTAGTTCATATATTCGTCACATCTTTTCTGCTACTCATCCACAATTTGACAGCAAACTGATCATCCTTCAATCTGCTATCCCGACCACTCTTCTTCCTACAAGCATTTCCATATATACCTTGCAAGCATTTTCACATACACCTTGCAAGCAAACTCTATAATTCTATATACATGTATCCATCAGAAATTATTGCAGATAATAATCACCGCTAAATTGCACAGAATGTCTGCATAGACCAATTGCAAAACAATCAAAAAACAAAAAGATGACACGAGACGGATGGGAGGAGGAAAGAGATGGCTAGGAGGGAGAGGAGAGGAGAGAGGAGAGGAGAGGAGGGGGATGGGGGGGGGGGAGAAGCGAACTTGTGGTGCCGAAGATCTTTCTTCGGCCGGCGACGCAAGTCGTTTGTAGAGGCGGCAGTGCGACGGGCTAAGAGATGGAGGCAGCGGCGGGCTGGGCGTGTGGTCGTGGGGCCTCTTGACCATGGACATGGAATGAAGAGAGAAGGAAGGAGGTGACTGGATAAAGGGGCGCATATGTTCTACGCGCGTCCGGAGGCTGTCGAAATTGGACGAAGGGGCGGAACCCTCGCCGGGGAGCTCCTCTATATGATGCACGCGCCGTGGGGAAGAAAGCCACCAGAACGGCAGCTTCTGTTGGAGGAAAAAAGTCAGAACAAACCGTCCATTTTCCACTTAGGAATGGCATGGCGGGTAATTCCTGTGGCTGCCCACGACGCGACGCAGTGAAATCTAGGGGTACGCCCGCTTTCGTTTTACACAGTGAGAATCAGGTGCGTTTCCGAATCTAGCCGTTTGGAAAACATCGTTTGGTTCAGATTTTAGCTGCGGGAACGTGAATCTGGCTGTAAAATCTCAACCAAACACAGCCTGAGTGGGATTTGGACCAGCTTTCGGAACTTTTGGAGCGTCCGCACCCCGAGTTCTTCGGAGCTCAGCTCAATGATTAGGAAGGATAAGATCGGCAATGGTTAGTTGTTGCAAGTCGCCGAGGAAAGATTGAACCTCCCACTGCCGAGGGAATTCAGTTCACCTTAAGAGAGAACAACTGGCTTGATGGACTTGCCAGGGCCATGCAGGAAGCTCTTTCCCATCTGTGTGGACAGAGTATCAACCAGATCAAGGGTACCCGCTTTGAGTTTTGTCCAAGGCGTGATGCTATGGGACAGCCACTGGAAGCCCCATACCACCGTGAGCTGAAGACTCAGTTGGACCACCTTAGCTTCATGATGTATGATCGTCAGCAGGAATTGGACAATTGCCGTGACTACTCCAACCACAAGTCTGCCATCATCAGGACGAAGGATCAGACCATCGCCATGCTAGCGAAGGATCGCAAGTCTCGCTGCCGTCAGCTTGACAAGAAGGAGCGCATCATTGCCCGTCTTCGCCACCGTATATCAGATTTGGAGGAGACCATCCACGAGAGAGACATGCAGTGAGTAGAAAGGGAGAATGCCGGAGAAGATCTTCGTGGAGACCCCTACTCCTATCTCAGTGATGATGATGATTTTCTGGAGGATCAGGCCATGGACTTCTTCACCGATGAGGAGGATTTCGCCTTCATCGATGACGATGAGGATGATGAGGATGACGATTACACCAACTCCAAGGAGTAGTAGCACTTGAGCACTAGCGTTAGTGAGATTTATTCGGTCCCACTGTATCGTAGTTTCCAGAATGGTTCTTAAAACCATCTGTTTACCTTTGTTGTGGTGTGTGTTGTATCGTGTGCTATGGATGAATGAATGAAAAGCAAGTTGCTAGAAAATATGAGTCAAACTTTAAAAACTTTTCAAAGTCCCTGAACCTTATAAATTTCCCTCTTTTCTCATGATCAATCTCAATCTTCAGATGCCACGCGGAGGAAGTGGTTCATCCCCGGACCTGATGTTGAGGATCCTGCAAATGTTGGTTTCTAACCACGAAGCTGAAAGAGCAGAACGTCAAGCCAACCTAGCCACCCTTCAGCAGATAGCCTAGCTGGCCCACAACAATCAAGCCCAAGGAAATCAGGACAACCATGGATCTAAGCTCAAGAATTTCCAGAATACCAACCCACCTGTTTTCACTAAGTAGGAAGAGCCTCTAGACGCAGATGATTGGTTGCAGACCATGGAAAACAACCTGGAAGTCGCCGGAGTGGAAGCTAATGAGAAAGTTCTGTTCGCCACCCACTATCTAGCCGGAGATGCAAGAGCTTGGTGGAATAGCGTTCGTGCAATGACCGGAGGACAGATGATGACCTGGGAGGAATTCAAAGTCAAGTTCACCAGAACCCATGTGCCACCGGGTTTGATCAAGAGAATGAGAGATGAGTTCAGAGAACTGAAGCAAGGAAGGATGACCGTAGTGGAATACCGTGACAAATTCTTGTCATTAGCTAGGTATGCCCCGGATGAGATCGACAGTGAAGCCAAGAAGAAAGAGAGATTCTTGAATGGTTTGCATGATGAGATGCAGACGGTGCTGGTCAATATCCCCTTTGCTGATATTGAAGCCCTTGTCGACTCTACCATCGAAATGGAAGGAAAGATCAACCAAGCCAATGAGAACCGCAAGCGTCGCATGATGCATCAGCCAGGAACCCATCATACCCCAAAGTATCGCCCTAACCCATCTCTAGGATTTGCCCCGAGAACCAACAGACCCCCGATGAACCGTCCAACCTATCCCAACCGTGGAAACCCAAGGCCCGGAGGAAATCACAACAACCCCGGCAACTCTGGCAATTTCAACCGTGCACCACCCAAGTTCAACAACAACAATGCTGCCACCAACACCAACACTGCCCCGAGGACTGGAAGAAATGTTGTGCCTGTTGCAGCAAATGACAAGTCGCAAGTGACTTGTTATGACTATGGAAATAAGGGTCACTACTCCAAGGAGTTCCCCAAGAAGAATGCCGCAGCCCCCAATGCAAATGCCCCAGCTCAGCAGCAGCATCGTGTTCAGCCTGGAAGAAGGTTTGCCCCAGGGAACTCTCTCAACCGCAACGGCCGTCTTTTTCTCATGCATGCTGAAGAAGCCCAGGAAGCGCCAGACGTCGTGCTGGGTATGTTTCCTGTTAATTCAGTACTTGCTAGAGTGTTGTTTGATTCTGGTGCATCGCACTCATTTTTCACCGAAGAATTTGCATGCACTAGTAAAATTCAACCAACCAAGCTGAAGCATGTTATGATTGTTCAAATCCCCGGTTCAACCACCAAAGCCAGGCAAATTTGCAAAGCCGTCCCTATCCGAATCCATGGCATATATTTTTATGCTAATCTGATAGTACTCGGAACTAAAGGTTTGGAAGTAGTACTAGGAATGGATTGGATGTCCAAACATAAAGGATTGATTGACTGTGCCAAGAAAGCCATAACCATGACCAGTACAGCCGGAATATCAGTCGAGCATGTATCTGAAACCTTACCTCGTCAATTCAAGCGTAACAAGAGTATAGCCCAACCTACCATTGACCAAGTTCGGATAGTCTGTGAATACCCCGATGTATTCCCAGATGTTTTGCCCGGTATGCCCCTAGATTGGGATATCGAGTTTATTATTGAACTAATCCCCGGAACAGGACCCATAGCCGAGAGACCATATAGTATGAACCCGTCTGAACTAGCAGAATTGAAGAAGCAACTGGATGCCATGCTGGAAATTGGACTGATTCAACAAAGTGCGTCACCATGGAGATCACCTGTTTTGTTTGTGGACAAGAAAGATGGAGGTAACCGTTTGTGTACGGATTATCGAAAGTTGAATGATGTCACTATCAAAAACAAGTACCCACTGCCCAAGATAGAAGATTTGTTTGATCAGTTGACCGGTGCCAAAGTGTTTTCTAAGATTGATCTTAGAACCGGCTATCATCAACTCAAGATTCGCGCAGAGAATATTCCAAAGACTGCCTTTACCACCAGTTATGGATTATACGAGTATACTGTCATGTCTTTTGTATTAACCAATGCCCCCGCTTATTTCATGAATCTCATGAATAAGATTTTTATGGACTTCCTGGATAAGTTTGTCGTTGTTTTCATCGATGACATTCTGATTTATTCCAAATTGGAAGAATAACATGAGCTACACCTAAGGACCATTCTTGGAACCCTTAGAGAGCATCAGTTGTATGCCAAGTTTAGCAAATGTGAATTCTGGTTACAGGAGGTAGGATTTCTCGGCCACATTGTATCAGCCGTAGGAATTGCCGTTGACCCTGCAAAGGTGAAATATGTCGAAGATTGGCAAGCCCCAACCACTCAAACCCAAGTTTGTGCATTTCGCGGATTGGCGGGATACTACCGCAAGTTCGTAGAAGGATTCTCGAGTATTGCCAGACCCATGACCCAATTGCTGAAGAAGGACAAGAAGTTGGAATGGACGGACAAGTGTGAAGCGAGTTTTCAAGAACTCAAGAGAAGATTGATTTCAGCCCCAATCTCAATCATGCCGGATATCACGAAGCCCTTTGACGTGTACTGTGACGCATCCAAGATCGGTCTCGGATGTGTGCTAATGCAAGAAGGCAAAGTTCTATCTTATCTATCTCGACAAATGAAACAACATGAGCAAAATTACCCAACCCATGACCTCGAGCTCGCAGCCGTAGTTCTAGCCCTGAAGACATGGAGGCATTACCTGATGGGAAATTGTTGCGAGATTTATTCGGATCGCAGAAGGAGCTGAATATGAGACAGAGAAGATGGATTGAGCTAATCAAGGATTACGATCTGGACATTCACTATCACCCCGGTAAAGCCAACGTTGTAGCAGATGCCCTCAGCAGATTGCCGTGCCGCTTGAACTCCATGATTTTTAAGGATCAACCAAGTCTGCACAAAGAGATGGAAGATTTCCGAATGGAATTAGTGAGTGAAGGATTTTTGTCTAGCATAGAACTTCAACCCACTTTGATTAGCCAGGTCAAAGAGGCGCAAAAAGGAAATGCTAGTATCGACGGAATCAAGCATCGTATTGGTACAGGCAAAGTACCCAGATTCACAGAAGACGGAGGAGTTCTGTGGTACAAAGGACGCCTTTGTGTACCAGCAGATTCTGAGTTGAAAGAATTCATTCTGAAGGAAGCTCATGATACCCTTTATTCTATCCACCCCGGAGGAACGAAGATGTATCAAGATTTGAAAGAGCAATTTTAGTGGCATAAGAAGAAGTGAGAAATCGGAAGCTATATCGCCAAGTGTGATATATGCCAGAGATTCAAGGCGAGACATCAAAGACCCACTGGATTGTTGCAACCATTGCAGATTCCGGAATGGAAATGGGATTCCGTTGGAATGGAATTTATCACCGGATTGCCTACTTCTAGTAGGGGAAATGACTCAATCTGGGTCATAGTGGACAGATTGTCCAAAGTCGCCCATTTTTACCAGTCAAGACCACATATCAGAGTTTGAAGCTAGCGGAGTTCTACATCGCTAGAATCGTTAGTTTGCATGGAGTCCCCAAGAACATCGTATCGGATAGAGGGACTCAGTTTACCTCGAGATTCTGGAAGAAAGTCCAAGAAGGTTTAGGAACCCGACTAGATTTCAGCACAGCTTATCACCCTCAGACCAACGGACAAACGGAGCAAGTAAATCAAATACTCGAAGACATGTTGAGAGCATGCGTGTTAGAGTATGGATCTAAATGGGAAGACTGTCTGCCGTTTGCAGAATTTTCATACAACAAAAGTTATCAAGCTAGTTTGCAAATGGCCCCATTTGAATTCATGTATGGAAGGAAGTGTCGCACCCCTTTGATCTGGTCGTAAGTAGGAGAGAGTCAGATTTTCGGACCCGACATCCTACGAGAAGCAGAAGAGAAGGTTCACAAAATTCGTGAGCACCTCAAGACCGCTCAGTCAAGACAGAAGAGTTACACCAACAAGAGACGTCGAGACCTCGCTTTCAACATCGGAGATTTTGTGTATCTGAAAGTGTCTCCTTTGAAGGGAATGCAGCGTTTCCAACTGAAAGCAAAGTTAGCCCCCAGATATATCGGCCCCTTCAAGATTCTGAACCGTCGAGGAGAAGTGTCGTATCAATTGGAACTACCCGAAGAGATGTCAGCCATGCATAATGTGTTCCATATCTCATTACTTCGGAAGTGCCTCGAAGTTCCGGAGAAGACTGAAGTGTTCAAGAAGATCGATCACCGGACCATAGAGATCAATGATGACCTGGCCTATACCGAAGTGCCCATCCGTATTTTGGAAGAAGCTTTCAGAACTACCAGAACCCGAAGCATCAAGTTTCTCAAGATTCAGTGGAGCAACCACACAGAAGAGGAAGCTACCTAGGAACGCGAAGATCACATCAGGACGGAGTTTCCTGATCTCTTCAAATCCTAGGTAATCTTTTTCGTCCTTTTTCAAATCTCGGGAAGATATTTTGTTTAAGGGGGGAAGGTTTGTAACATCCCAAAAATATTAAACTTGGATCATCAAACTCTAATCATCAAAATTAGGGTTAACAAAAACTTTCCCAACTAAAAATATAAAGGCATTCATATGTGTGTGTATTCAAAATTTGGAGTCTTTTGAATTGCCATGCTTATGTGTTTCCTTTCTTGTAAAATGATTCTTAGGTGAAATAAACATCATCTAAACAATCCCCAAACTTTTCCCAAAGACAAACAAGTCAAAATAAATAAATTAAGTGAATGGTCACTTTGGCCAAATTAACTCCCATGCCTACTTTGGCTATCCCTAACTTTCAGAACTTAACAGAAACATGTATGGATCTTTGAACCCCTTGATAGTACTCATAATAAGGTACCAAGGCCCACTTTGTGATCATCCAAAAACATTCAAATACTTAGTTTAAATGACAGTTTAAAATTGAATCTATTTCATATGGGAAGATCCCACTATTTCAAAAACCACTCAAACAAGCTCAATTTTCAAAACCCAAGCATCCACAGAATCCTCAACACATGCCTAGCACACCCACCAAAAATCTTTTCAAAATTCAAAACTCAAGTTCATGCGGCCATTTCATCAAACATGTTGCAGATTCAAATCAACCAAATCAAAAACACTGTGTTGAACAGTGTTTTGGGACAACCTTGTTCCCTCTCTGGATGCAACTAGCCTTAATAGATCATCTAGCACCTTTGACTAACCTCTAGGACCACTGTGAGCTTGCCATTGTCATCAATGGTGAGCAGGCCGGGCTCACCATGTCACCCCAGTGTGGACAACAAGCTAGGAGAAGAACTAGCCGTGCCCACCTTGTCTAGCATGCAGCCCATGCCTCACCGCCCCCTCTCGACCAGCCCTAGCTCAAGGACAGAGACCAGAACCGCCAGGAACGCCGCGCCCGCGCCACTGTCGACCATGCCGATGCGCACCCTAGTGCACGCGTCGTTCCCACTCAACCTGACCACCTCGAGCCCTTGCCGCCCGCCAGCATGCACCCCACCGTCCCAGGAGACCACCAGTCATGTTCGTTTCATCGCCCGTACCCCGTAGCCGCCGCTCGCCGCGGAGTTCGCCGCCTCTGCCTCGCAGAGCACCGCACGTTCCCGACCGATTGCCACCGCCCCTACACGCGCATTTAAGCTCTAGAGCATTGCCAGGAGACCGTCCGTCGATCGCCAACCTCAGCCATGCCCCTAGCCGCCCGTAGCCGTGTCGCACCGTCGCCTGCCCATCCCTCTCGGTCTCGCCGTCGAGCCTATAAAAGGAGGCAACCCCCACTCGATTTCTTCACACCATCTCACTCCCCACCTCTCACTGAGACTTCCTACGTCTTCCCGGAGCAAGGCGAGCAGCGCATCACCGGAATTTGGCCGGAGCTCGCCGCTGCAGAGGAGGAGGGGAGCCGTCGATTGGAGCCGCCCAAGGAGGAGCTGCCGGTGCCAGGAGAATCGCCGTCGTCGACTTCGTCGTTCGCCCTCATCGTCGACCCTCGCCTTAGCCCCGGTGAGCCTCCCACGACCCCCACTGAGCCGCTAGGGTTTGAGCTCGCCGGTGACATGTTCATCATCGACGACGACCCTCAGCCGTTGATCTCACTTCTAATCCAACGAACCACATCGCCCCGTACCCCTTCGCGTGTTATGAGCCACTGACGGGTGGAACACCCTTGTCAGCTGAGCCCCGCACTGTGGAGTGACACTGGGCCGGCCCATTAACCGTTCCCGCGCAACCCAAGCGTTTGAATTTAGATTTTGCTATTTTAATTCAAACACAGTTCTGTACCTAGTTTCAAAAATTAACCCAGCTCGATTCAGTGAACCAAATTGCATGAAACCAATTTTGTTAGAAAGGTACTGAAATGCTTAATCCAAGCCCGTTGAATTCAAATCATTTGGATATATAGATCAACCTTGGTAAAAATAACAAGTTAGAAGCTTTTCTGCATTCAAACATTTTTCAAATTTCAACCACAATAGCTTTTGAGTTGATTCCAACTCTCAAAAATCACTTTTGATCATACCTTTCAGAATATATAAAAACATATGGGTTTACTTACAGAAATAATGTTCAAGTAATAAAAGAATGCCACATAGGCATTTCTAGTCACTTTATTTATTTAAAATAAAAGGTTAAACCTTATTAAATGTGTCAACATGATCCCATGTTTGGTTTGGAGAATATTAAATCTTAAGTAGTTTTCAATGAGTGGAAATTACTTTTCTAAAAAAATAAATAAATAAGACAAATGATTTATTCTTGTAAGGTTAGTGATGATGCTAGATCATCTATAGAACACCTTTGTGTGATGATTGAAAATAGTTAAGTATTGTTTGGTGACTGTGTACCTCATATTTATTCATAAACGCTAGTACCGACCAAGGATACGAGGAGGAAGGAGGATACTACGAAGAAGAAGCCGAGGAGAACTTCAACCACTGCTCTGCACAAGGCAAGACTAATACTACTAGTTGATTTAGCAAGCTAACACTTGCAAAATACCTTACTTATGCAAGCTAATACCTGCTTGTTACCATACCAACTATATGCCTTAAGCATATGTGATCATACCCACTTGATAACCCAATCCTAGTTTTACTTGCAAGGATTTCTACTTTATTTCTTTATCAAAGCTAGTTCTTAGAGTTTACTTCAGTGACTTGTAGATTCTAGGAGGATAATTGAAGGTTGCATAAAGAGCATTAAATTTGGCCTAAGCTAGATAATATTGATGTCATCCTAAGGCATGAGATTGAACTTAGTTAAACTCCACTTGTTTACCATCCCTCATTAGTACTTACCCCCACTTGTAGATGCTAGTGCTAAGCATAAAACTTGATCAACGTTAGATGGGAATACTTGGTGGAAAATGTTTATGAAAACCTTAGAATGATGAGTCATTCTACTGAGATGTTTTGACATGTGTTTCCAAACACCAGATGATTTTGATGATGAAAATGTTGAGGCATGAGCCTTAGCCCTTTATAAAACTGATGGTTGTCTGGATGCGATACCATTCCAATTTTACCGTACAACCACAATACCCGAAAATTGGGTAGGGCTTGACTGGAAACTTATATACCTTAGTATGGGTTCCCTCACGGCCAAGGTCTGAGCTGAGGCTACCTTGTGAAGATTGTCCACCTGTGTAGTACCCAAGATGACAGTTGGTCATGGTTGGGAGGCCAAACTCACATGATAGGTGTCTATACTAGGGCGTGTAATTGAAAGGTTAGGATTGATTATCCGCATACCGAGTATGATGAATTCAGGATTTGTTCCTGACGGATGTATCGAATGTTGTGGTGAAAGTGTAAAATCTCTGCAGAGTGTCAAACTATTCGAATAGCTGCGTCCGCGGTTATGGATAGTTGGAGTGGCCATACTGTTCCCCCATCAGATTTTTTCAAAATGACTTGTGAAATGAATTGAGACTTTGACTTGACCACAACAGAGTTGTGATATGAAATACAAGTTCCCACTTAGGTGATATAAAACTTCAACCAGCTTTCTTTGCTTCTGAACTTAGTAGAGGTAAATCTGGCTTTTTGCAAAACAACCCTAGAGCTTAGTGTCCTACTACAAAAAACCCCTTAACTTGTTAGTATTAGTTTGCGAGTACTTAAAGAGTACTCATGGCTTTGTCACTGGCTATTCCCGTGGCTAGACTATGAAGAGGAGTACCAGGATGATGGACCCCAAGAAGGTTACGACAACTAGGATCATCTCCCATCGTCAGCATTTCCTGTGACCCCGAAGATGGAGCTTCGCCTACGCTACCTTTATTATTACGTATTTTCGCTGCTTAAGTTGTATTAAGAACTAGATCATGAGATCCTTATTCGTGTAAGACCTTATGTATGGTTTGTAATGGATGATGTACTGTGTCATCCAAATCTGTTATGTCTCGCAAAAATGGTAATCCTGGGATTGCGATGTATGGCATAACAGGCATCTGGGATTAAAAATCCGGGTGTTGACACTATTGCAAAGTAGATCAAAGTAATTATAAATACCGAGTTGGTTCAGTATGACAGGACAAGCCCACTTGGTTGCCTTTACTTCTCGGTTCTTGATCTTGTTGAAGCGATCACGTTGGAGCTCATTCCTGAACCGTATCCCCATGCGATCCTGAGCTGCAGCAGTAGCCTTAGAAGAACTCACAGCGGCACGAGCACGCGTTTGGCTCCTTGTGTTCATCTTCTAAAAACAAATAATAAAGACAAAAATAAAACTTTTTGATACAACAATAATAAGCATAGCATACTCCTCATCATAGCACACTAAAGAATCTCCTCAACATAATAATCTAGGCAAGAGAATCATGGCAACTAGTTCAAAGTAGGTATCACCCTAGATTGATAATGACAATAGATCAGAGATGAATTTGCTAAAAGTAATTGGAGGATCGGAGGAGAAACATACCGTAGATCACTTGTGTGCGAGGAAATCAAACGAAATTGAGTAGGGGTAAAGATCCCTTGAGGTTTTGAGAGAGTTTGGAGATACAAGAGAGAGAAAGAATTGAAGTTTTGGGTACCTTCCCGTGCATTTAAGTAGTCAGACGCAACTATACGGTCGCAACTATACGACCGGAACGATTTGTTTCCGCCATATAGTTGGTCTGACGGCAAAAAATAGGATTTCTAGGGTTTTTATCCTGGCGGCTATATCTATACGGCCGTAACTATACGGCGGAACTTTTGTTCCCACCGTATAGTTGGTCGTTAAACCTTCTGTATCTCGAGAAGAAAAATTGTCGATGACTCAAAATAACTATACGGCCGGAACTATACGTGTAGAGGTCCCAACCTTTAATAAGGTAGAGATCCCTGTGTTTACAATGCTAGTCCCTGGATCAATAGCTAGCATCCATAGTTAAGATGTAATATCAAGAAACAAAGGTCATAGTACAACTTTATAACCAGGAATAAAATATTTCATTACATCTTACATAGCTCATTTGGCTATCTCATTACACTGCAGCAGAAATAACTATATAGCATGGAGTCCTTCATCTTCAAAGTGCCATAGTCAATCATGTTGGTTGTAGACTTGTAATCCTATTCAACACACTTCACTAACATCAAACAAACCTGCAACATAATAAGTTATAGCCACAAGGGTCAATACATTTGAATTGTATTGGCAAGTGATACTATGGTACTATAGTGGAGTATATCTTCTATATGCATTTGGCTAAGTGGAGCTTAGGCTTTCTTTGCTCAAAATAGATTTTCCTTATCATTTGAAAACACTAAGTTTTTTTGTTTGTCAAAATCACCCAAGGCATCTACCAATAGAAATTGGTGATCCTTTAAACCTTGTTCAACCACAAGTTTTTAACTTAGAAATTGGGATGAGGAGATTCTTGATAGCTTCCATGTCTTGATGCTCAAATTTTCCATTGCCGGGGACACGGCTAAGTACTTAGATTTTACTCTCTCGAGAGGTGGTGCACTTTCCCCACAAGACTCGACATGCATCAAGACAAGATCTTTCAGAAGCCTTCCCTTAGACCATAATGGAAGCATTCCCAAACCTATCATCCCTACCACCGACTGTCCATCTAGCTAACTTATTGCAACCTATATGATCCAGGCAGAGCCCATAATGCCATGTGGCTGCACTTGAAGATTCTCAACATTTTACATCTCAAATATCTTTGTTCCTGGGTGGCATTCCACAAGTGAGATACACTAGGGTAAGCCATGAATATGGGCCCTGTGTAACCACTCAACACAAACTATTCTTTCCATTCCACCCAGGTGATTCATTCACATAGTTGTTTTATTAAACAAAACACAAGTCATAGACTTAGAAATGTCTCATAGCATGAATATAATCCACCCTTGTTTTCTACTAGCTAAGCTAAGCTAAGCATGATAGTAGTAGGAATCTTAACTTAGGGAAAATTCTACTAAGGCATCATCTACTAGGATTTCCCAAGGCATAGCATACTTAGTAAAAATTCCATGCAAGTCCTACTTAGAAATATCATTAATGCATAGGGAAAATAATGGGACAAAAGTATGAAGCACCACTTACCTTTCTAGTAGAGAATATATGTTCACTCCTTGATCTTGAAATGGTCACACTCTTCAAAGTTCACTACAATTCAATCAAGCAAGCAAATATTCAAACTAGCATTCAAACATTTCATCACATAAAATATAGATAACAAAACAATGCATGCAAGCATGCAAAAGATTGTTTTATTTGGAAAGGTGGTTTCTAATAGGCTATAAACATTTTAAAACACCTATTGGTCATTTATAAAAGTGGCAAAACCATTTTAAATCAAGTTAGTGAAAATGGCCACTTTAAATCATTTTTGTTTTGCTAGAAATGATTTAAATCAAAGTAATAATTTCTAGTGTTTGACAAATATATTTTTAAACACCAATGTTAGTGTTTTAAGGTCAAGTGTTTAATATTAAACCATTTTCAAAAGGTTTCACCTAAAAACCATTTTTAAATCAAAGCAATATTTTATTTTGTTGGAAATGCCTTTAAACAAAGTAATAATTTTATAGGGTTCACCAAATATATTTGTAAATCCCAAAACTTGGTGTTTAGGGCCAGAGAGTTTAAATGAAATAATTTTCCAAAGGTTGTACTCAAAAAGCATTTTTAAAACATATTCAACATTTTATTTAAGAGGCTTGATCCCATAGGCCCCCTGGCTCTCTAAAGTTGCAAAGTTTGTAAGGGTAGAATTGTCCCCGCGCGTTTTCAGAGGAGGGCGCGCGAGGGCGCGCGAGGGTAGCCCCCGAAGCCCAAGTCCAGGCCCGTATTCCCACGTATTCGCATACATACTATTGCCTGCCACGATGTCAACCATTGCCACGTCGCCATGCCATTAGATTTGACCATTCCTTGCCACGTTGTCAACCATTGCCACATAGCCACAACATTATTAGGTCTCTCGGTTTGATCACAAAACCTAACGCGCCGCCATTTCCACAGACACCGCTCTAACCCTAAATTTTTGATCATCCTGCCTAGCTCCGGCGGTGACGTGCGCCGGCGAAGGATCCAGATTGGCGATGTGAATCCGATGGCCAGCCTTCGAATCCTCCAACCACACGAGCCTTCCCGGCTCTGGCCGTCGACCGAGATCTAATCCTCCACCTGCGAATCTGCTCGGCTCCGGTGGCGATGTGTCCGTCCACGCCGACGATAACCGTTCCAATCCTACATCTCCAGATCAAAGGCCAGCCAGATCTTCTCATCCTCAGGCTGCATCAACCAGTCCCGTGTCCCATCTCGCCACCGGCGCCCGGAAGATGTGAGTAGCTGCCTCTCTAACCCACACTCTTTCCATAGTGGCTTAGGGTTCATCTTTGCATTTACGAGTCCTACACCTTTAGCATAGCGGCTTAGGGTTCATCTTTGCATAGCGGCTTAGGGTTCATCTTTGCATCTAAGAGTCCTCCACATATACATCACTGATTAGATTAGCGTTTCTGGTTTTCTTTGCTTGAACAGATGGATGACTCTATGCCAACTGGGAGTGACAATGAGAGCATCCCTACGCACAACGGTGATTCAAGTTCGGATGATGAAGATATGTTTTTCTCTGATGATGAGCTTACTGAGAACAACCTCTTTGAAGAAAACGAATCCGAGGATGATAAGGTCAAGTGAAGTTTTTTTTAATTTGCACACCTAGAGCATGCAAATTTATACACATACTTTTTAAATTGTGCAGATGGACATCGATTGTGTAAACAAGGATCTCCATCAGAAAGAATCTATCTCGGAAAGAATTAGTGATGTATGTCTAGTGCTACATTATTTTTATAAGAATTGAATAGCCATGTTATATGACTTTGTGCTACAATGCTGCGGGTTGTACTATTCTCTCATAGTGACCATGATTATTTTGGGGATTCGGACTTAGAAAACTGTGATGAAGAGACGGTGGAAGAATCACAAGAACTTGAAGGATCAAAATCTAAATTTTAAAATAATGTTTTGGTGTGACTCTCAGTCACGTCGGGACTATGAGGATTTTGGTGATGTTCTGGTGTTCGACAATACGTACAAAATGAATCGGTATGGAATGCCGTTCATTTCTTTCATGGGGTTGAACCATCACCGCAGAACTACTGTTTTCGCATGCGCAATCGTCTCTGACGAGAAAACAGAAACATATGTATGGCTCCTTCAAACATTTTTGAAAGCTATGTGTCAAAAGAAGCCAAAATGGGTTATCACTGATGCAGAAGGTTCAATGATGAAAGCCATTGGCATTGTCTTCAAGGATGTGTGGCACCGTGTATGTACGTGGCATGTTGAAAAGAATATGAAAAAACACCTCAATCATGATTCTCTGAATGAATTCAGGTCAATGATATACTACAACACCTCAGAAGAGGTCTTTGAGCAGAGATGGAGCGCCTATATTAAGAAATGGCAGACGAAGGGAACCAAAGAGTGGCTGAGTAGAATGTACAAGAAGAAGAGATGGTGGGCCGCCACGTATCTAGCCAATGGCTTTTTTCTCGGAATGAAAAGCAATCAGAGAAGCGAGAGTTTGAACTCGTGCCTACACCTTCATCTTGACTCTAAAATGACACTAGTGGATTTGATCGTTCACTACGAGAATGCCATTAACCGTATCCGTCAGGAAGATGCACGACAGGACTGCGAGGACTCACAGACATTACCTTTGCCGGTTACTAAATACAAAGATATTGAGTCTGCTGCAGCGAAAGTATTCACTGCAGCAAACTTCTATATCTTGCAATCGGAGCTGAAAAGAGTTGATGGACTCAAGATTGCTGAATGTGCGCAAGGTGATTCCAGTGATAATAAGTACTTTCTGATATGGGCAAATAAACCTACTAGGCAGTTTGACGTGACCTACACGCCTAACAGTGAGGAAACTATAAAGTTCTCCTGCGGAAGAATGGCTAGGAAGGGGCTACCTTGCAAGCACATCCTCTACATGTTGGATTACCTGTAACTATAAAAAATACCAACTTGTTGTGTCCTTCGGTGCTTCTCAAAGAACGCAAGATTTGGATTGTCTGCGAAGAGCGAGAGCGATATGTTCGGATACGGATGGTCAAGTGCAACCGAGAGGACAATTTTTTCTGACTTGAATGTACGATCTCAAGAAGTTCTCACAGTGTTATGCCATGATGAACAGTCTCGTCATAAATACAATGAATTCATCGATCGACTAATGCAAAGGACAAAGGGGCTCAACAATATTCAAATAAGCTACTTCGATGCAGATGCACAGAGCAGCAAGGAAAAAGCACCTCAAGTTGGAGATCCACTAAAAGTTAAATCCAAAGGCGCGCCTAAGAAAAACAAACGAGTTGGAGATGACGGTGCTAATCCACCCATGAGTAAAAATGGTAGACCACTATCATACGATGAACAAAATAAGAAGAAGAAGAAGAAGAAGAAGAAGAAGAAGGGGAACCACCTGTGTAGCGCATGCAATACTGCTGGTCATAACAGACGAAACACTAAATTATGCAAACTACATCCGCAGTAAGTCATTCCTAGAGTACAACTAAAAAGCATTATCAAAACTTTCTTTGACATTGTCAATAGCTAATCACGCCTTACTGTTATGCATGCAGGTATGTGGAGGTAGCAGAAAACTAGACGTTGCCCTTAATTCATAAAATTTGTTCATACCAAAGACAGAGTGCACCACACACACAACACAGAGAACTTTGAGCAGGCCAGGACAACCCTGTGAGCACGGCGTTCACGGTGGACTGCTACGTGCACTCGACTCGACTCCCCTACGTACCGCTACACCTGAGGTGGCAGGCCAGGACAACCCTGTGAGCACGGCGTTCACGGTGGACTGCTACGTGCACTCGACTCGACTCCCCTACGTACCGCTACACCTGAGGTGGCAGGCCAGGACTCGCCAGCATCAGCTCTCCATCGACACCAGCTCGCGCAGAGCACACGTCGCCGGCAGCGTCATCCTCGCGCACCGAGCTAGCCTCTCCGACACCCGAAGCTGAAGCCGCACCGCCATCACATCTGCCTTGCCGCGAGGCGCACCCGATGACCAAAAGTGTGCACCATGGACGGCATCGTGCAGCCGAACACCCGCCTCGCCTCGTCGCCAAAAGGGATATGTGAAGCAGCAGGGCATGGACGTCGCGGACGCCTTTGGGCCTGTTGCACGGCTGGAGTCCGTGCGGCTCCTGCTGGCGCTCGCCGCGCACCGCGGGTGGGTCTGCTGGCCAGGGGCGCTAGGCAATGCGCCTGCACAAGCCACTCTACGGACTCCATTAGGCACCTATAGGCTAGAGCCTGGAACGCGAAGTTGGACGCCACACTCGACTTGCTCGGCTTCAGTTTAGGTCTTAGTCTGACAGACTTTCAGTTTGTCAGGTTAGCACTTCGCCGTTTTAGTTAATTGGTTGATTTAGTCACAGTTCTAGCTCTGGTTCTGTTGTTACAAACTGGAGCGAGTCGCGCGGATGACGATCCGTTCGTGGGATGGCACGAACACAAGGATCATGGCCATGTTTTCCCACTGTAAGAAAGAATAAAAGGAGAAAAACTTAGCCAGAAATATGGAATATGCATCATGCCATGTGTCTAGAGCCCAATGCAATGTTTGGATATATGAGGCACAAGTGTGCATCATGCCATGGGCATACCACTTTTATACTTAGAATCAATGTCATGATTTGGCATAGTAGTTGTATAGTTTGATGTAACAACTAGGTGGGATCACGTTGACCAAGTGTTGAGTCATACAACCACAAAGATGATGAAGGTGTTCATAGACAAATCCCATAGGTCAAGTGGGTGCGTATCCGGAATTTGTGTTTCTCGCCGTGAACACATGTTTTGGTTTTGCATCTGGGTCTATCCAAAAACTTTCTTTATATTGATGATCCTTCGGTGGATTCGTGTGCGCCATACACATCCTTTGCGTTGTACGTACTAAAATTTCTCCAAAGACAGGGGAAACACTCCCATCGTATGATGTTGATACTTTGTAAATTTAATTAAAGATCGTGTTGTGCATATCAAATTTGGAAAAATCATAAATATGGTAAGACATTAAACAGTACAATAAAAAATTTAAAAATACGTAAAGACGCATAAAAAATAGGAAAAACAAGGCATTAAAATGTAATAAACCTATAGGCCCAATTAACTACCCACAACGAGGCCCAACGCTAGCAGTTAATCACGGAGGGCGTATCGGCACGTCGATCGTCCCACAACCCACGACTCAACCTAGGTAGGCCGCCAATCACCGCTGCCTCCATTACGATCCGCCCTCGCCGTCCCACATTGCCGACTCCCTTCTCCACCCCCTATCGTGTGTCCTCTAGGGATCGACTCCGCCTCTCACCACGTCATCCTCGCAGGACTCCCTTTCGCCGTCTCTCATTGGTGCCACCCTTCGCCGACTCTACTCATCTGTCGTCCAGGTACTGATTCCATGTCTCATCGATTGTTTGTCGTACATACAAGATGCTCACATAGGTTTTTGGGGAACTCGTGTAGATTTAGATAGCGAAACATTAACACATTCTCTAAATGATTCGTGCAGCATGGACGATTTAGATGGGGAGATATTTTGTGGTGTCGTGGAGAACGATGCACGCAATGATATGACTCCTACCGCGGGTAATAGTAAGTATGGTTCCCCATTATTTGAACGACGGAAACAACCGAAACATAAATCAAAAAATACGAAAGTTATAATGTTTTATAGATTTCATTACTCCCTTCGATCCATATTAATTGACTTTGATTTGTCAAAATTTGGATGAACCTATATACTAAATAGTGTCTAGATTCATTCAAATTTAGACAAATTTGAGTCAATTATAATATTGGTCGGAGGGAGTACTTATTTTTATTGAGAAAACAAAATGGTTAAGTGTGATAACTTGTGTGTTTTCATAAATGTTATGCAGTGATATTATTTGAATATCATGATATTGGAGAATGTTACACTATGTTAACACCAGATGAAATAGAAGCTTCTGTCAAATATGTTTCAACTTTGGCGAAGATCCCCAAAGAAGCTGTAAAAAGGGCGTACAAAAACTCAGATGAGGCCATCTTGTCTTCGAAAGATCTTAACGACGTTCTTATAAAAGAATGGCTTAGTACTGCTGTAAGTAATTCACTAACCTATTGTTGTTATTTTACAACAAAGAAGTATGAACATGCAATCATTGTACGATTATTATTTTCAGATACTTGATGCCTACATTCTAGAGCTGGCTCCCCGTCTTGACTATGATCGGCACATATGTGGACCATTGAGGTCAAGCTATCTTATCAAAGAAGCCATTAAATTGTACATAACGAAAAAAAACTTGAAAACTTTTGACGTAGAAGAAGTGTCAAGACCAGGAGCTGTAGGAAGGGTTTTGAATGAATATTTTGCGCATGACAAGGTAAAGAGTGTTTTTTATAAAGTTGATGTTGTTGTTAACTATTTGGAATCCTATATAGTACATGCTAGTGATCTTATTTTGTAGGCATATTTCCCTCGGAATATACGCGGAGAACATTATGTGACAGTTGTAATGCATAACGTCAAGCAGGAGTTCCAAGTCCTTGATCCTAAGTACAGTTTAACCTATTCGCATGCAGTTGTGGATGACTTGGTATTATCTACTTTTCTCATCAAATACCTGTTATCTTTTGGCGTTTCAGTAACTCTAAATCTTTTGCAGAAAGGACAAATTGCACTATACATATATTGGACAAACAAAACTACACGCAAACAATTTCCTGACGTCGAGACTTGGCCTATTAAAAAATATGAAATTGGAAAGCAAGATGATGGGTAAGTACTTGTGAATCATATCACTTTCTTACTACTGATGTCGTAAATGAATTTTGTTTCATCGTACGGCAGCAACTCATACGGATTATGGGTTTTGTAATGTCTAGAGCACTGGGACGGAGATCGTATGACTAAGAACATTGATCAGGTCTGTACACTATTCCTTTGTATAGTCGCAAAAATCAATATGATTATAATTCAATTTATAAACTCTTCTATATGGTACTGCAGACAACAATTGAAGAATCAAGAGGACCTACCGTTGCAACGATTCTTATGTCTAGAAGAAACAAGCTAGAGGCTGTGAAAAAGAAAGTCAGATCAGTGATTAATAACAGTGTACCTTGAGAATTTACTAGCCCCTCTACGGACTCCGTCGGGCACCTAGAGGCTGAGCCTGGAACGCGAAGTTGTACGCCACGCTCGACGCGCTCGGCTTCAGTTTAGGTGTTAGTCTGTCAGAGTTTCAGTTTTGTCAGGTTAGCACTTAGCCGTTTTAGCTGGTTGATTTAGCCACGTTTTCCCACTGTAAGAAAGAATAAAAGGAGAGACAGTTAGCCAGAAATATGGAATATGCATCATGCCATGGGCATAGCACTTTTATACTTAGAATCAATGTCATGATTTGCCATAGTAGTTGTGCATAGTGCGCCGACACCAGCGTCGGCGAGCGGAGAGTGGGCGCAAGCTCCGAGTACTGCGCACGGACCGCGTCGGCGAGTTCACGTGTCGGCCACGTTCGCTGTGCACAGTGCACCGACACCGGCGTCAAGCGCCACCTCACGACACCATAATCACCCTAGTAGAACGGGGTGATCGCGCGGCGCAACCAGACGGTCGTAGCGGCGGCCAGAAGCATGCTGAAGTAGAAGGGCATGCCAAATTATTTCTGGGGCGAGACCGTGCTGACAGCGGTCTACGTGCTGAACCTGAACCGGGCGTTCAGACGCAGTGTCACCGGCATGACGCCATATGAGGCTTGGTATCTGCGGAGCTTCGGCTACGTCGCGCACGTACGTGAAGAGCGCGCGTCCTCACCTGAAGAAGCTAGACGACCGGAGCATGCCAATGGTCTTCATCGGCTATGAGAGCGGCACCAAGGGATACCGTGTCTATGATCCCGTCTTTATCGAGGACGCGAGCTTGGACTGGAGCACACATGAGGACAACCCTGTGAGCACGGCGTTCACGGTGGACTGCTACATGCACTCGACTCGACTCCATTGCGTACCGCTACACCTGAGGTGGCAGGCCAGGACTCGCCGACATCAGCTCTCTATCGACACCAGCTCCCGTAGAGCACACATCGCCGGCAGCGTCATCCTCGCGCGCCGAGCTAGCCTCTCCGACATCCGAAGCTAAAGCCACGCCACCATCACATCTGCGTCGCCGCGAGGCGCACCCGATGACCAAAAGCGCGCACCATGAAAGACATCGTGCAGCCAAACACCCGCCTCGCCTCGTCGCCAAAAGGGATATGTGAAGCAGCAGGGCGTCAACGTCGTGGACGCCTTTGGGCCTGTTGCACGGCTGGAGTCCGTGCGGCTCCTGCTGGCGCTCGCCACGCACCGCGGGTGGGTCTGCTGGCCAGGGGCGCTAGGCGATGCGCCTGCACAAGCCACTCTACGGACTCCGTCAGGCACCTACAGGCTAGAGCCTAGAACGCGAAGTTGGACGCCACGCTCGACGTGCTCGGCTTCAGTTTAGGTGTTAGTCTGACATACTTTAAGTTTCGTCAGGTTAGCACTTCGCCATTTTAGTTAATTGGTTGATTTAGTCACTTAGTAGTCCTACACTTACTTAGTGCATCCACATCCATAATACTTACATCCACTCAGTAGTTCCTCAGAGCAGAGCAGTTCCTCAGAGCAGTTCGTCCCCTCCGATTGAGAGCAGTTCCTCAGAGGGACCATGGACATGTCAGCTTCACCACAGGGTGGAATGACTTCACATTTGCTGCTGCTGTTGGATGGGCGTCTCTACTTCTGATGAAAGTAGAGCATATGCACGAGCACCTTGGTCTCAACTTTGTTTAGGATGTTGTTTCTACTGTAATGTGTTACTGAATGTAAGTCGAACATGTTGATCATCATATATGTTTAGGATATGTGTATCTTGAATGTTGAATGTATTGCATCTTGGATCATCTTACTGTGATGTACTCACAAGTTTACCAGAATATTCAAAAATGCTGCAATATGTTATAGAAGGAAGTCAAGCGACAACACAGAAGAAGAAGAGGAAACTTGATGACATAGTTCAAGATATGGTTGCATGAGTCATCACTTGATAGCATGATCCTACGAGTTGATAGATCATATTTTGCGTACTGAATAGATCAAACAAAACATGGAAAATTAACTAAAAATACGAAATATATTACAAACTTCGAAACAACCCTAAACTACTCGGAATGCCAGTCGAAATCCGACGAGCCGAGAGTCGCCGACGACACCGGAGTGGATGTCCACTCGAAGGAGGAGGAGGAGGAGGAGGAGAGGACGATCATCGACGGGCCGGCACCATTTTTCTTCTCCTTCGCCTTCTTCGCGGCCTTCTCCTCCCTCTCCTTCTTCCTCGCCGCCGACTTCGCCCTCCGCTCCTTGCGATCCGCCTTCTTCGTCGCCTTCGCCGCCGCCTTCTTCTCGTAAAATGACTCCATCATGGCGACGTCCTCCGGGAACTGTCGCGCCCACTCGAGGCGGAAGCGCTCGTCGAGCTCCGCCTTAACGAGCCGCTGCTCGAGCTCGCGCTGGCGCTGTTGCTGCTCGCGCGTGACGGCTGGAGGCGGCGACGCGAGTGATTCCGCCTATTCCCGCGTCCACACGTCGTGGAAGTTCATCGTCCGGCGGGAGCGGCCGAGGCGCCAGGCGACCGCGTCATAGGCGCGCGCCGCCTCGTGCACTGTCTCGAATGTGCCGAGCCCGATGCGCTCGGCGCCGCTGTGGATCTCGGCGTAGAACGTGCCGCTCGGGCGCATGCGGACGCCTCGATAGCCGGAGGTCGAGCAGCGGCGGGGCGGCATCTCGTCGGGAGGCGGAGCGAGGCGGGGGCGGCGAAACTTTTAGACAGTTTGGTGCGGCATGTTTGGGTCCGGCAGTCGACGCGGCAAGTTTGGCACGTAGGATGGCGCAAAAACGCGGGAGCGGCAAAAAGTTTTCGCGCGTCCACTGGATGTTCGCGCGGGTTCCCGCGTGCGCCAAATCGGCGGTTGTTGTGTGCACGCGGTCGTTTCGTTTTCAGACGCCTAGGCCTTCTTCAATAAATAATCGGCGGTCTGTCTCTGGAACCGCTACATCTGCCATTCGACGGGACCGAGACCACACGAACACCATCATCCATGGATGGCAACAAGATGCAGGATTCGCCGTGGGCTGATCTCCCTGAGGGAGTCATGCAGAAGATAGGTGACATCTTCCTGTCGACGGACGACTTCAACTACTATGCCGCCTTCCGGGCAGTCTGCAGCTCCTGGCGCGGCTTCATGGAGGAGCGTTTTATACCAGCCAACTGGATTGTTCTAGAGCACCAGTTGTCGCCGGAGTATGGGGTAGACGACGCCGCTTCCTTGAGAAGAAGATTAGTCGGGTTATTCGCAGATGCTTTCTTGATATTCATCTGTATATGTGCGATCCTTTTTTTGCGTTCACCTCTTATACGATATGTTTTTCAAGTTTTGTTTCTCCATCTACTTTTTTAACCTTTATTGAATCTCTGTCTGTTTACCTTAACTGAATCTCTGCTTCTCATCTCTATCTGTGTACCTCTCTGTGTCTCTGGAAGGTACTTTTATGTCGGTAGCACAACCGGCAGCCTCCTTGTGCTTGGACAGAGGGTGCAGTCGTACAAGACATGGTTGTACAACCCCTTCTCGGGAGCTATCAAGCGCCTGAGGGTGGAGATACCGACTGAGCAGGTGGCTTCTGTCGCTGTGACGATGTTCCCGTCGTTGATGCTCTTTACATCAAACCTTTGGAACAACGTCATTCAGTGGGCGGATGAGAGCACGGAGGAAGGCAGTCGCCCTATATTTGGTGAAGGGTGGTACACGCCGAATGACTTCGCCAAACTCCAGAGCATGACTTCTTACGCCGGTGATGTTTTTGTCGCAGACAGATACGGGTCTGTCTTCTCGACTATGGCTGATGCTGCCCATGGAGATGTCTAGATGCAGCGCTCTGCACGGACCCTGAAGATGCATGCCACCGTCGAAGGCCCTGTTCCGGGCTGCCGGTACCCGAAGAATCGTTTTTACCTCGTCGATACTGATGGGGAGCTGTTGTTCATTGTGAGTGGACCTGTCTAGGGCGGCAGGCCCGTTGTTTACCGGGTTGATACACAGAACTGTGTCCTTCAGCCGGTCAGAGGCATCGGCAGCTGTTCTCTCTTCGTTGCTAACAATCGGTGCATCTGCGTCGACAGTGCCAGGGTACCCACGGTGCAGGCCGGGAACATCTACTATCCGGACCTATCCCAGATTAGATCTTACAACTTTGAGGCTCTTGCGTGGGAAGAGGAGCCAAGGGTTGACCATGGGTATGGAGTAGGAGGATTATGGATGAATGACCTTCCTTTTGAACTCGATCGATTGCTGGCAGAGTATTGTAGAATCATCGAGCATTCTGAACTACAGATGGTGCCGCCTAATGGCGGATATGGTACCACCCACTACGATTACTACGACGGCTACCCGTCAGATTAGATTGATGGATCATGTTGGTCTGGTCTTGTATTCTCTATCGTCTGTGAATTATATGCAAGTGTAAGGTGTATGGTGTGCCTGTAATACAATGGATGGTCTATGTGTCAAAAAGATCATGTGTTGTACCTATTTCAATTTCGCTGTTTTCTATGTACATGTAGTAATTCTTACATACTCGCTTTATAAAAATCCATGCCAACAGTGCGTGCGATCTTGACCTATCTTAGTTGTCTAGTAAATTCTTGATCATCTTGTTGCTATATATATGATCCTATGATCTTGATAGATCTAACTACAATTTTGTTATGCCAAACCAAGACACACAAGCAAGGTTTTTCATGTAAAACATATTGGAAAAGATGTTTAGCAAACAAACAACAATCTTCTATATATGAGATGGTATGTAATTAAATTCGTCCAAACTTATTCAAAATGCCAAATATTATTGTAGTACAGAAGGGAATGAAAAAATAGCGATACATCGGGAAGGCGCACCCCCCTCACCTCGACGCGGTGCACGTCTGACACCACCCGCAGGACTATGTCATCATGACGCGTGCACCGTTCTATCAGCGCCGAAGTGAATTGTCAATCGACTTAATGGAGCATCTAATCGGTCGCATCGTTGCAGTTCTCTGCCTGCCACGTGTGAACAAAACTTCTTTGAGAAGGCAGGTCGCACAGTAGGGAAGAGTACAGTGGGGTAATAAGACTGGTCTGCCTAGCCTTTTTTACTATCTACCTCCACTAGTCCAAAAGGAAGACAACTGACAACAGTAAGTGTCATCGTTGATTTGTTAAGAGAAGAAAGTGGCACTAATGAATGTAGGGTATATAAGCAAGTATAATCGTTTCTCACTCAGCGATGTGGGACTAAATTCCAACCCGTGTCAGTTCTTACACTACGGTTTTCCGTTGGGCCGGAAAGAGCCCATTACTTTGTGATGACCGGGATTAAGATAGGCCGCCCCAAACTACTTCACGCCCAGACGCAGTCGTGACGCGGGCGTGGGAGTAGGAGTTGGGCTGGCTTGTTGCCTGCACGCCAAGTCTTATTTTTTTCTTTGATCCTATATTCCTCTTTATTTTCTATTTAGATATTTGAACAAAATAGATATTTTACAATTTTGAATTTTATAAAATAAATTACATATTCTTGACATGCACCGTTGGTATAGCATGTGCAAAAATTTAGGAATCATTTGATGAACATCGAAAAATTGAGAAATTTACGAACAGCCCTTCTAGTCTCACCTAGGCCTCTTTTCCTAGCAATGTGTTTTTTTCGACTTTCGTGAAACAACCTGGATTTTTTTACACATGCTAACATACACAAACTAAGACACATGTACAAGGTTTCACACAAATTTGAATGTTTTTGAATTTTTGGTGGCCCGGTCAAATTTAGGCCAAAAATCAAGGTGTCTAGTAAGGATGCCTAGGGGTTAGGCCTTTGTGATGTGATACATGCTCCATGCTGAAACATGGCATCCTCTACCTAGAAGAAATTTTAAATGTGTCCAAGCTTTCACACACTTTTGATTTTTTTTTAATTTTAGGTGGCCCGGTCAAATTTTGAATTTTCGCATGGGCTTGAGACCTCTCTCTGGGGTGGCTAGAAACACCTTCACCAACTTGTGGTTGTGTGACTCACCTCTCTGGGCCCATGACAAGATTGCATGGGATCCACACCTCTTCGAGTAGGTTAGAAACACCATCATCAACTTAGTGGTTGTGTGAGTCACTACACCTGACCAACATGATCCCACTCACTTGATAGATCTAGTTGTAAGAGTGCTATGCCAAGACATGAGACACACTTGTGGAAAATCTAGGGCTATGCCACCATTGCATGGGATCTAGACCTCTCTGGGTTGGATAGAAACACGTTCACCAACTTGTTGTTGTATGAGTCATCGCTTGGACAACATTGTCCCACCCTCTTGATAGATCTAACTATAATTTTGCTATGCCAAGCCATGACACACACAACTGTGGTAGATGTGGGCCCATGCCAACATTGCATGGGATCTACACCTCTCCGAGTTAGCTAGAAACACCGTCATCAACTTAGTGGCTGTGTAAGTCACTACACCTGACCAACATGATCCCACTCACTTGATAGATCAAGATGTAAGAGTGCTATGCCAAGACATGAGACACACTTGTGGCAAATGTGGGGCTATGACACCGTTGCATGGGATCTAGACCTCTCTAGGCTGGATAGAAACACGTTCACCAACTTGTTGTTGTATGAGTCATCGCTTGGACAACATTGTCCCACCCTCTTGATAGATCTAACTATAATTTTGCTATGCCAAGCCATGACACACACAACTGTGGTAGATGTGGGCCCATGCCAACATTGCATGGGACCTACACCTCTCCGAGTTGGCTAGAAACACCATCATCAACTTAGTGGCTGTGTGAGTCACTACACCTGACCAACATGATCCCACTCACTTGATAGATCTAGATGTAAGAGTGCTATGCCAAGACATGAGACACACTTGTGGCAAATGTGGGGCCATGCCAACATTGCATGGGATCTAGACCTCTCTGGGATGGATAGAAACACGTTCACCAACTTGTTGTTGTATGAGTCATCACTTGGACAACATGATCCTTCCCTCTTGATAGATCTAACTATACTTTTGCTATGCCAAGCCATGACACACAAAACTGTGGTAGATGTTGGGCCACCATGCCAACATTGCATGGGATCTAGGCCTCTCTGGGTTGGCTAAAAACACCATCATCAACTTAGTAGTTGTGTGAGTCACTACACCTGACCAACATGATCCCACCCACTTGATAGATCTAGCTATATATAAGAGTGCTATGCCAAGACATGAGACACACTTGTGACAAATGTGGGGCCATGCCAACATTGCATGGGATCTAGACCTCTCTAGGCTGGATAGAAACACGTTCACCAACTTGTTGTTGTATGAGTCATCGCTTGGACAACATTGTCCCACCCTCTTGATAGACCTAACTATAGTTTTGCTATGCCAAGCCATGACACACACAACTGTGGTAGATGTGGGCCCATGCCAACATTGCATGGGATCTACACCTCTCCGAGTTGGCTAGAAACACCATCATCAACTTAGTGGCTGTGTGAGTCACTACACCTGACCAACATGATCCCACTCACTTGATAGATCTAGATGTCAGAGTGCTATGCCAAGACATGAGACACACTTGTGGCAAATGTGGGGCCATGCCAACATTGCATGGGATCTAGACCTCTCTGGGATGGATAGAAACACGTTCACCAACTTGTTGTTGTATGAGTCATCACTTGGACAACATGATCCTTCCCTCTTGATAGATCTAACTATACTTTTGCTATGCCAAGCCATGACACACACAACTGTGGTAGATGTTGGGCCACCATGCCATCATTGCATGGGATCTAGACCTCTCTGGGTTGGCTAAAAACACCATCATCAACTTAGTAGTTGTGTGAGTCACTACACCTGACCAACATGATCCCAGCCACTTGATAGATCTAGCTATATATAAGAGTGCTATGCCAAGACATGAGACACACTTGTGGCAAATGTGGGGCCATGCCAACATTGCATGGGATCTAGACCTCTCTGGGCTGGATAGAAACACGTTCACCAACTTGTTGTTGTATGAGTCATCGCTTGGACAACATTGTCCCACCCTCTTGATAGATCTAACTATAATTTTGCTATGCCAAGCCATGACACACACAACTGTGGTAGATGTGGGCCCATGCCAACATTGCATGGGATCTACACCTCTCCGAGTTGGCTAGAAACACCATCATCAACTTAGTGGCTGTGTGAGTCACTACACCTGACCAACATGATCCCACTCACTTGATAGATCTAGATGTAAGAGTGCTATGCCAAGACATGATACACACTTTTGGCAAATGTGGGGCCATGCCAACATTGCATGGGATCTAGACCTCTCTGGGATGGATAGAAACACGTTCACCAACTTGTTGTTGTATGAGTCATCACTTGGACAACATGATCCTTCCCTCTTGATAGATCTAACTATACTTTTGCTATGCCAAGCCATGACACACACAACTGTGGTAGATGTTGGGCCACCATGCCAACATTGCATGGGATTTAGACCTCTCTGGGTTGGCTAAAAACACCATCATCAACTTAGTAGTTGTGCGAGTCACTACACCTGACCAACATGATCCCACCCACTTGATAGATCTAGCTATATATAAGAGTGTTATGCCAAGCCATGACACAAATTTGTGGCTAATTTGGGGCCATGCCAACATTGCATGGGGTCTAGACCTCTATGGGCTGGATAGAAATTAAACACCTTCACCAACTTGTTGTATGATTCATCACACCTGACCAACATGACCCTACCTACTTGATAGATCTAACTATACTTTTGCTAACATTGCATGGGATCTATACCTCTCTAGGTTGGCTAGAAACACCATCATCAACAAGGCTATGTGAATCACTACACCTGGCCAACATGATCCCACCCACCTGATAGATCTAGCTGTAAGAGTGTTATGCCAAGCCATGACACACTTGTTGGCCATGCTAGATGTGGGGACATGCTAACATTGCATCAGGCTCTAGATCCCACACACTTGTAGTAGATGTCGGGCCATGCTAACATTGCATGGGGTCTAGACCTCTCTGGGCTGGCTAGAAACACCATCATCAACTTAGTGGTTGTTTGAGTCACTACACTTGACCAACATGATCCCTCCCACTTGATAGATCTAGCTATAAGAGTGCTATGTCAAGCCACGACAAACTTGATGATGGTGTTTCTAATCAACTCATATGGGTCTAGAGCCTAATGCAATGGTGGGATAACATGATCCCACCCACTTGATAGATTATCACTGCTATGCCAAGAGATGATGAATTTTAAATTGTTTCTAAAAATTAGTTGAATTTTGAATATAAAACAAAAACTACTACGGAGATGTTCAGCAAACAAACAACAAGCTTGTAAAGGGAATGGAAAATAATGCTAGTACACATTTCGAGCTCAACGTCCTGCATACGACTAGAAGACCATTGTTGGACCAGGATGCAGGCCCATGTGTAGTCCAAAAGGAAGACAACTGATGGCAGTACGTGTCATCGTTGATTTATTGAGAGAAGCTCGTGCCACGTATTAATGCAGGGTATATAAGCAGGTCTAATCGTTTCTCGCTCGGCTATGAGGCGGCTTGCATGCCTAATATATGAGGTTTCAAAAAAAACTTCAACCCACGTCAGTCCTTCCCGCTACGGTTTTCCGTTGGGCCCGAAAGAGCCCATTATTTTTTGATGCCCGGGATTAAGATGGGCCGCCCCAAACTACTTCACGCCCGGACGCAGCCGTGACGCGGGCACGGGAGAGGGAGTTGGGATGGCTTGTTGCCTGCACGCCAAGTCTTACTTTTTCTTCGATCCTATATTCCTTTTTATTTTCTATTTAAATATTTGAACAAAATAGCTATTTTACAATTTTGAATTTTATAAAATAAATTACATATTCTTGACAGGCACCGTTGGTATAGCATGTGCAAAAATTTTGGGATCATTTGATGAACATCGAAAAATTGAGAAATTTACGAACAGCCCTTCTGGTCTCACCTAGGCCTCTTTTCCTAGCAATGTGTTTTTTCGACTTTCGTGAAATAACCTGGATTTTTTACACATGCTAACATACACAAACTAAGACGCATGTACAATGTTTCACACATATTTGAATGTTTTTGAATTTTTGGTGGCCCAGTCAAATTTAGCCCAAAAATCAAGGTGTCTAGTAAGGATGCCTAGGGGTTAGGCCTTTGTCATGTGATACATGCTCCATGCTGAAACATGGAATCCTCTACCTAGAAGCAATTTAAAACGTGTCCAAGCTTTCACACAATTTTGATTTTTTTTTTGAATTTTAGGTGGCCCGGTCAAATTTTGAATTTTCGCATGGGCTTGAGACCTCTCTCTGGGGTGGCTAGAAACACCTTCAGCAACTTGTGGTTGTGTGACTCAGCAGTTGGCCAACATGATCCCACCCACTTGATTATTTTGGCCAGGTGACGAGTCACACAACCACAAGTGGATTAGGGAGATTCTAGCCAACCTAAAGAGGTCTAGATCCCATGCAATGTTGGCATCGGCCCACATTTTCAGGGCACAAGTTTCTTGGTGGAGTACGTATTAGAGCATTTGCCCTCCATGCATGGCACAAGTTTCTTCTTGGTGGCCAACATGATCCTACTTACTTGCTAGCTCTAGCTATAATTTTGAGTCTGCCAAGCCATGACACACACTAGCCTGTGGAAAATGTGGGGCCATGCCAACATTGCATGGGGTCTAGACCTCTCTGGGCTGGCTAGAACCACCGTCATCAACTTAGTGGTTGTGTGAGTCACTACACCTGGCCAACATGATCCCACACTTGATAGATCTAGCTATAAGAGTGCTATGCCAAGGCATGACACACACTAGCTTGTGGAAAATGTGGGGCCATATGCCAACATTGCATGCATGCATGGGACACCTCTCTGGGCTGGATAGAAACACCTTCACCAACTTGTTGTTGTATGTGTCATAACACCTGGCCAACATGATCCTACCTACTTGCTAGATCTAGCTATAATTTTGAGTTTGTCAAGCCATGACACACACACTAGCTTGTGGCAAATTAATGTGGTGAATTTTTATGATGTGAAACTAGGTCGATGTTGTAACATGGCATACAACCACAAGTTGGTTAAAGTGTTTCTAGCCAGCTAAGAGAGGTCTATATCTCATGCAATGTTGGCATGGGTCCACATCTGCCACAAGTGTGTGTCATGGCTTGGCATAGCACTCATATGCTTAGATGTATCAACTGGGTGGGATCATGTTAGAGCTTGGTGGGACAAGGTGCAATCAATAACATTTTTTGTTAGAGCTTAGTGGGATCTTGCATAGCACACTTCAGTTTGTATCCGTTTTAGCTTCATGCAAGTTTTATGGTTCTCCTGTACTCCATCTGTTTCAAAATATAAGATGTTTTAGATTTGTGAAGCAAATGTATCTAGACTTGTTTTAGTTTGTAGATTCACTCCAAACTTGAATGAACCTACACACTAAAATAAGTATAGATATATTTCCTTCACAAAGCTAAAACATCTTATATTTTGAAACGGAGGGAGTAGATGTTAATAGTGCCAACCGAATTGTGCCCTCAGTACGAATTTTTGGGTCCTTTATACTTCCTTCGTTTCACAATATAAACCTTTTTAGCAAGGTTTTTTAGTTTGCTAAAAAGCCTTACATTTTGGAACGGAGGTAGTAATACCATTTTTGTAGACGAGTGCGGGGTTCAGCAGCAGTATATACGTCAGCAGCAGGTGCTGCAGAAGATCCTGGCGCTGAAGATTGTACAGGTGCAGAATATTCCTGGGCACGAGGGCTCAACAACGTGCCGATTGGATCTCCTGGCGAGGCGTCACTCCCGAAGCCGTCAGAAGAACCACGGGGAAGAGTTGGGCGGGAGATCCACGCGTACACGCGTTGGTGGGGACCGCGGGGAAGACGTGTCGGGCTCCCCATGGCCGCCATAGTTACGCGTAGAACGCGAGCAAAGGAGGGCCCAGACCTTGGGGACATGGCGTGAGGGGACTGGCGCAGATCGATACGCCCAGGTGACGACGAGTCAGAGTCTCGGGGGCGGATCCGAGGCAGATTTTGCCCCCGTATCATGCTCAGAGTACGTGTTTTCTTGGCTTGTAGCGGTGTTTCCTTCAGCCTCATTATCTGACGTGTTGTCATCAGTATTTTCGGCAGAATTTTGCATGACTAGTTCGGTACAGCTTGTGGGCAGGGTGTCAGCTGTGGCTTGCATAGGATCAACGACAGGAACAATCGGCACATATATATTGGTCATTAGTATGCACACCCATAGTTGTTTCTACCGAGGAGGGATTGTCTGAAGGAAGCAAAAGAATTTCATCATGGAGACGACGACCCGCAATTTTGATGAAGTGTAGCAAAGGGAAAAACATTTTCATTAAAAACTACATCCCTTGACTCGTAGACACGTCCAGAAGTACTATCAAGGCATTTTACTCCTTTGTGACGAGGACTATACCAAAGAAATACACACCGTTTTGAGCGAGAGGAGAAACGCTGGTGAAGATGTTTCTAGCCAGCATAGAGAGGTCTAGATCCCATGCAATATTGGCATCGACCCACATCTGCCACGAGTGTGTGTTATGGCTTACTCAGAAGTATCAACTGGGTTTGATCATTTTGGCCAGGTGATGAGTCACACAACCACAAGTTGATGCGGGAGATTCTAGCCAACCTAAAGAGGTCTAGATCACAAAGCTAAAAACTCTTATATTTTGAAACTGTATAATGTAATTCTCATTCATTTATATGTCTGGTCCGTTACTATTTTGGCGAGCGTTGTATTTTAAGCATACGCACTAAAACTAGGCCTATGAACATTGCTCATCAAATCCACAAATTGGCGAACATAAACAACCCAAACTTTACATTAATTACAATCATAAATTAAGCAAAACGACAAAATTAAACCACAGTCATGAAACATTCTTCTAACAAAAACACAGCGCCATGCGCGAACTGTTTAGCAATCAAACAACCCAGCTTTGCGTAAATTTTTTAATGGTATACCAACATTCGCCAGAGAATCGGTAGTACGAATTTTTGTTTCTTGAGTTTTCAAGAATCTACCAGCATCTCCGCGATCTCAATAACTCTGCTTTTTATATTATAGAGTTTGTTTGTCTTCGACAGAATAATTTCTGCAACAGTACGTCTCCTAGAATCATTTATCCTTTCCTATAACAAAATATTAGCAGGGTTAATAAGGTCACATGCTAGTATATATAAATATGCAAATGCCAAATAGAAATTTTGAATACCTGCGAGACTACATCTGTAAATTTATCTCCGTCAAAGTTCTCCATACAGCGTAGCACGAACAATCCACACGAGTTTCTGATCACAACGAATCTAAATTTGAATACCAGTACTAACACATCAAAAGAAATGGCATTAGTTCAACCAGAAACTCACGAATCATTTTGCCGTGGTGTTTCGCAGCTTACGATCTCCCAATTGGAAACATCATGAAACTTATAATCCGTATATTTGTTAGCCACTTCTATGTCTTTCGAAATTTGCTCTCTCTATAAAACAGAGAGGTTTAGTGTAATGCTTGGAGTAACCATATCGTCGCTAAATGTATAGAGAGAAAACATACCAGAGCTTCGACAATTTTCTGGACCCTTTTAAATTTAAACAGCGAGTCGAGCACTTGAAATTTCTTCTTTGGACTATTCTAGACGACACAGCACCAGTGGCAATCGTTTATATTCAACGCGAAATATGCCTACCAAAAAGAGACAAGTGTTATCACATTACATAATATGGTTTATACTCTGCATTTTCTTGTACAAACAGTACTTACTTTATCAGCATGAAAGTATTCTTCCATGCATTTTGCAGAGCATCCTGATATATCATAGACCTTTTCTGATTTTTTGTCCATGGCTTTTTTCTTATGCTAGGATCTAGTTTTTCTTCTTGGTGGAGTACGTATTAGACTGTTTGCCCTCCATGTAGGGCACAAGTTTCGGTCATCCCCCAGTCGAAGAGACAATTCTTCCATGTAAGCACCTATAACCTACGAAAATATTTAATAACGTGTGACAAACGATCCTTCTTGTTTGCATAAAATAACAAAACTGTGATACTTGGACTTATATTGCTACGCAGCCATAATTTATCAAGGATCACACTAATGTGGTTGGCAGTGACCTCAGTGTCGTCCTTGTTATTATAGACACTTTTATTGCAAAAATCATTATTATTTTTTGCTATTTCAACGTAAAACACTGCAGCGTCTATTTGTTGCGGTGTAAAACCGTCCAGTACTTCTATGTCTTCAAAAAGAACTGCATACATTGAAACAAATGTTTAATACGTGCATGTAACTGTTTTAATTTAATACATACACAACCATGCAATTCAATGATGTTGCACTACCTTTTCTAACATCGTTTTTTGGTTTTTTACCCTTTTTGTCCCCGACCTGAGCTTGCGCTTCTCGACAACGGCTTCTGTCTTCTCACCATTAATAGCTTTCTGGCAAATGGTATGTAGGCTATTAAACGAGTAAAATGATCCATTCGATAGAGTGTCTCCTACCTCACCCGTTTTTCCTCCCTGCCCCTTTTTCAATGTAGTTGTGAATGCTTCTAATGGAATCGGCTCTGGGTCTGGTCGCGTCGATGAAGGACCCCTACCATCAATTAGTATTGGTGACGCTTGCGTACTGCCGAGTTTTGATGGTGCGGTGTGTCAAGCATCAGTAGCATTCCTTTCCTTCTTGTCTGTCGGTAACATGAATATGTCACCTTCAACCTCTTTCCCCTTACTATTTGAATCCTTCTTTAAATTAGAGTCATGTGCAATGTCAAAGGAGTTACTTTCTGGGGTGTCTGGACGGTCCATAAAATCTTTTGGCGTATATTTGGTGTTAGTAGAGGAGATTCCTTCACCATTATCTACCTCCTTCTCTACCTCCTTATCTACCTCCTCCTCTTTATTGTCATTATCAGACATTTTTTCTTTAGAAGGTTTGTACGTGACTCCTGCCGAGTTCATCATAACAAGAAGTTTCTGCAAGATTGAAAATAAATGAATCATCATGTCATGTTTAAAAAAAGCATTTGTTTAACTCAGAGCAGATGACACATAGGGTGTATCACCTTAGCACAAGCTTCTGTGAAGACCTCCATCTTTCTATCAAAGGTTTCTTCAATTGTTCTATCAATATGCTCTGTTAGTTTGTTTTGTCATCTGTTCCAACATGACTTCTCTCATTCCTTTAGTCCTGCTGGATGTAGAACCTCCTTCCTTCTTCCTGTAGGGCCCTCTACTACGTTTCTTACCAGATGCAATTTTGGGTGTATGGAGAACCTCTTCTCGATGCTTTTGAGTTATGTCATCGTCAATCTTCAAGACATGTGTATATAAACCAATTAGTATTGACAACCTAGAACCGTTAGCAGAACAAAAAATAAGCCACAATATCACTTGTATTTATGTACCTTCCCCAAAGCACGGCCCTTTAATTCTAAGGCGTCTCTCGCCGAAGCCGCATCTCCCGTCCAATTCCTGATCAATGGCCTTCTGGACGTATACTCGACGCCATCTGGGAGTATCTTCTCATAGTACAGATACTTCAAATATCACAACAAAATTAGATTAAAACAAAGAAAAATATATTGTAGATAATTATATACTCCCTCCGATTCAAATTATTTAACTCAGATTTGTCTAGATTTGGATGTATCTAGACATGTTTTAGTGCTAGGTATATCCGAATCTAGACAAAACCAAGTCAATTAGTTTGAATCGGAGGAAGTATGTAAGTTGAGAATGGAATTTACCTGTAACAAGATGGTGCTGCATGTCGGCCATTGCTTCGCTTCATATGCGTTGCCTACTTGTTTTAGACTAGCAATGAGGTATGTCCGTACATACTTATTGAAATTCAGCTTTTTAATGCGACCCACATCTTCTACCAGTGCATAGTATTGTTTTGGGACGATCTTCTGGTTCTGTGGGGCAAGGACTGTCCCAATCAGAACCAGAACCACCTTGCGGATAAAGTCGTCATCCGCAACTTTATCCTTGATGACGTCGGCGATTAGGTCATCAATTACAAGATTATCTGTCTTTTTGCTTACAAAGCTATCAGGTATACGGTTCTTTGCGTCATCAGTTTCCTCATAAAGAATGTCCGATATATCCAATCCATGATTTTTTAAATCATAGATGCACTCAACGTCCACTCCCGTAAGGGATATTTCACCATTATTCTTGCGTACATTAAATTTTTCTGTCTTTGGATCAAATTTTTGTGTCATAAATTTGATCACCAGACATCTTGACTTCACTGGGGGAATCTCAAGCATGAACTGCAAGTCGGTTTCTCCAATTTTGGCATGTTGTGCCGGTGTCATACTTTTCACGAAATGACACCACTTCTCAACAGCACAACACATTTCTCCGATTTCGTCCATTCTGTTGAAAAATAACTATATTTATTTAGGTGTTTTGTTGGCATCCGAAGAAATAATACTATTCATAACATACATAGACTATAAGATGGATAACACTAAGAGTACGTTATACTACACCATGTCAGCTAAATCGATCTCTGGACGCGCCTAACTACCGATAAATCGAGAGCGGGATTTTTAAAATGTTTACACATATATAAAATTACAAATAAAGAGTTTACACACATAGCTTTTTTGTAGTGCATGTGTTTATAGACCTTTTATTGCAAACATATATGAACAATATTACACATAACCAGCTAAATTGAATAACAACATGAGAATCAAACGTCTTGTTTCTTTTATCAAAAGGGACTTCTATACATCATTCGTTTTTAAACACCAAACCAGCTAAATTGCATCTCAACACCGCATGTAGGCCTGAGATGCGATGTCTAACACACAGAACCAATTAACACAAGAAAATTACACAGAATTAATAGGCAACATTATGCCAAACGATTTCCCGCCATCAAACAGAGCCCAACAACTGGAATTCCTAGCGAAGATCCACTAACAATTCTTAGATATAATGGCGACTACCCTTGGACGGAAAATCTAACGACTAAAAAAATAGATCCATATGGATTGAGCTCTAATCGAAGTTCTGCTGAACTTAGAACTAGTAATATTGTATGATAAATCCATAGTGCGTACAAAAATACCTGCAACGGTAGTGCGTGTGCTGCGATTATTCAGCTCCTCAAAAAGAAACAGTGTGTTCTCGATGTAGCTCTCACGTAGGGCAGGAAGAAAAGAACTCAAATCTCGTCGTTGGCGGCGATGGGCGGAGTCGAGGCGATCGAACAAGAAAATCCCTCTGATAAGATGTGCCTCTTTGTGCGCACGTACAACGTGGGATGTGTGCGTGGTGGGTGGGTGGGGCCTGTGGGGTTTAGGGTTCAGGTCCATGAATTAAAATAACGTCTGAGTATGATGCATGGGCTTTGGCCAGCACGTATGCCGGTCGGCCTGTCTCGGGCCAATTGTGTCCGGTCAAATGTGTCCAACGTTTAACACAATTTTGATGTTTCTTTTGAATTTTAGGTGGCCCGGTCAAATTTTGAATTTTTGCATGGGCTTTAGACCTCTCTGGGGTGGCTAGAAACACCTTCACCAACTTGTGGTTGTGTGACCAACATGATCCTACCTACTTGTTATATCTAGCTATAATTTTGCTATGCCAAGCCATGACACACACAACTGTGGTAGATGTGGGCCCATGCCAACATTGCATGGGATCTAAACCTCTCTGAGTCGACTAGAAACACCATCATCAACTTAGTGGTTGTGCGAGTCACTACACCTGACCAACATGATCCCACCCGCTTGATAGATCTAGCTATAAGAGTGCTATGCCAAGTCGTGACACACACTCGTGGTAGATGTGGGGCCATGCTAACATTGCATGTGGTCTAGACCTCTCTGGGCAGGCTTGAAACACCATCATCAACTTAGTGGTTGTGTGAGTCACTACTCCTGACCAACATGATCCCACCCACTTGATAGATCTAGCTATAAGAGTGTTATGCCAAGCCATGACACAAACTTGTGGAAGATGTGGGGCCATGCCAACATTGCATGGGGTCTAGACCTCCATGGGCTGGATAGGAACACCTTCACCAACTTGTTGTTGTATGAGTCATCCCACCTGACCAACATGATCCTACCTACCTGATAGATCTAACTATACTTTTGCTATGCCAAGCCATGACACACACAACTGTGGTAGATGTGGGCCCATGCCAACATTGCATGGGATCTATACCTCTGTAGGTTGGCTAGAAACACCATCATCAACTTAGTGGTTGTGTGAGTCACTACACCTGGCCAACATGATCCCACCCACTTGAAAGATCTAGCTGTAAAAGTGTTATGCCAAGCCATGACACACTTGTGGTAGATGTGGGGCCATGCTAACATTGCATGGGGTCTAGACCTCTCTGGGCTGGCTAGAAACACCATCATCAACTTAGTGGTTGTTTGAGACACTACACTTGACCACATGATCCCTCCCACTTGATAGATCTAGCTATAATAGTGCTATGTCAAGCCACGACAAACTTGATGATGGTGTTTCTAGTCAACTCATATGGGTCTAGAGCCTAATGCAATGCTGGGATAACATGATCCCACCCATTTGATAGATCTAAGTATAACAGTACTATGCCAAGAGATAATGAATTTTGAATTGTTTCTAAAAATCAGTTGAATTTTGAATCTACAGCAAGAGATGTGGGCCCATGCCAACATTGCATGGGATCTATACCTCTCTAGGTTGGCTAGAAACACCATCATCAACTTAGTGGTTGTGTGTCACTACACCTGACCAACATGATCCCACCCACTTGATAGATCTAGATGTAAGAGTGCTATGCCAAGACATGAGACGCACTTGTGGCAAATATGGGGCCATGCCAACATTGCATGGGATCGAGACCTCTCTGGGTTGGATAGAAACACCTTCACCAACTTGTTGTTGTATGAGTCATCACTTGGACAACATGATACTACCCTCTTGATAGATCTAACTATACTTTCTCTATGCCAAGCCATGACACACACAACTGTGGTAGATGTGGGGCCATGCCAACATTGCATGGGATCTAGACCTCTATGGGTACAATGCTAGCATCATTAGGCTAGATACAATGCAAGACATGATGAGCCACTTTGTGGTAGATGTGGGCCCATGCCAACATTGCATTGGCTATAGACCTATATGGGTACAATGCTAGCATCATTAGGCTAGATACATTGCTAGCATCATTAGGCACATGGTGATACACCCTTGTGCCAAATTTGAGTCCATTTATCTAGCATCAATACATCAAAACATGGCTTATGAATTTGTAATTTAAACAATATGAATATTTCACTATTCTTAGTTATGATTTGGGGGGGGGGTAATATATGCATCATTCAGGTCTAACACTAGTACTTTTTAATGTAATAGTAAGTCATAAAAATGAGATATCTTCGGCTAATCCTAGTTTTTTAAAAACGATAAATTTTACAACATGGGATATCTTCGGCTAATATTTGGTGCTTAAAAAATGGGTGTCATATGAAAAGGGAAAAGCTGAACTATCTGGGATAGATGGGAAATATAAAAAATCTTCAGTTAATCCACCATGAATCTAAGTTTTTGTGTTTCACGGTTAAATTTGTTTCTCTTCGGGATTGAGTTTGTTTCCCTTAAGATATACCAGGAAGGATGTTTTTTCTGGATTGATGAGTAATTTTTATAGATCGATTTTCAGCGTACGTATAATTTTTTGGGTTTGGTAGTAATCAGCGTAGTGGCCGGTCAGAACTAGCTTCATACATGGCTTCAGTTCAGAGCATAGCATAGTTATTTTGCAAATCCCCCTTGTGTTTTTCTAGCATGGCTAAAGTTGGTCCTGGGGGGTACAAAAGGAATTTCGATAGGTATAGATGAACGGCTGCATCCTTTGGAACCCTAACCTAAGGTGCCCCTAACCATCCGCTCTTCCAAGATTCAAATTGATTCTTATATCCTTCCACTAAAACTCACATACATCACGCCGTTATGAACGAGAGGGATGAGGGTGTGCTTTCGCCTAAGGTTCCAAGGTCTGGCTGGGTTGTCGCCATGGAAGATTCTCTGGGATTTAGAGAGTTCAACACTTCAGGCGATGGATTTCGAAAAGAAGCTTCTGGTAATGTTGATTGCTTTTATCCGACTACATATGTAAAATTTTGTATGCTTTCCTATTGTGGGTATAGTACGGGTCTGTTCAGTGTATATCTAAAGAGGCCTTCAGAGTGTATCTGTTTCTTAGGGTATTTAAGAACCGTGCTATTGTTTGGGATATGCTGAAGGATTTTACTTTAATTGTTTCTTATACAAAGGAGCAATTGAAAAATAAAATACTTTCTGTTCTTTAGAAGTGACTGCTTTTAGGAAGGGAAGCTTCAATAACAGCTTCCTTCGCAAATTGGGGGGTGGGGGTGGGGGATGGTGGAATTTAGTAGTGTGTTGTAGTTTGTAGGGATTTTATTTCTGTTCTGTTGTTTGATTTGGTATTCTGTAGATGATGGAAGATTGTTGGCATGCTTCTATTCCTTGGTATAAAAAATTCATGGCATTGTATCAAACATATGACATATGGATTCTTGTTTGGCAGATGGAGTTGGATCCAGCATATCTGTCGAATTGAAAACTTCTGTGGATTCAGTGATGAGCAACTCAGATTTGGTTTCAAAAATTATTACAAAGTCTGAAATTGCAACTTCTATGGCATTGATCCGTCGCAGCATTTTCAATAATGCCTGGTTGTCAGCTAGTAGGTCTCTAATTGTGCAACGCTGGTTTAGTTCGACAAAAACACCAGCACATCTAGGTTTTTTGGTGCAGTTCAGGAAACCAGGAACAAGAACAGGTGTATTTAGGTTAATTTATGCACGGGGAAATCAGACAGAGGTTTCATCTAATGCTTTACGCCCATTATTAAACAGTGAACTGTGGGAAGGTGCGGATATTTTGAGTTCAGCAGATGGTGTTGTCCTTGGTCTTAAAGCTGGAAGCATGTGTGGGGATTCGGATGTTTACTACACGTTTTGCCCCTCTGCAAGAAAAAATAGTTTTAGTTCTTTGGAGATGGAGCATATAGTGCAAATTCTAAGAAATGGGGGTCAGCACACTGATAACACATTTGGGCAGTTTGGGTTGATACTTGGAAGGGGGTGGTTAGGGTTGCCTTTCTTCAAGAAAGATGCAGCTATGCTCTTTAATTCTGACTACAACGGGGTAAGATTTAACAGTACTGATCCGGTGTTTGTTCACGTGTGTATTCATAAAGATGGGGGGTGGTCAAGAACAGTAAGTTCGCCAATACAATCACCTGTGGTTCCTGTCTTTCACCGTAATCCGTATGGTGTTTTATCTGGAGGCAAGCTCTACATGATGTATGTAGTCGGGTATATAGTTTGTTTGGACATTTTAACATCACAGACTTGCATAATAGAATTGTCATATGAAATGGGATTCAATGTTAACTCTTGGAATGATTACACGGTAGCTCCTAAATGTGGAGGAGGGGTGGTGTTCATTAAGTTTTCCAATGGAGATCTTGAAAGATGGGTTCTGCATCATGAGGGCAACCACACTATGTGGTCTTTGGAGTCTAAGGTTGATTTGATTCAAAAAAAATTGGATCTAGGGTATCGGATGACTGCTGGGAAGAAGTTTTCAATAATGAGGGTAAGTCAGGGTTCGCAAATTATTACTACAAAATTCAGATGAGGAAGGCATCAAGCAATGGACGATTTGTATTGTTATCAACTAGGTTTGATCCTGGATTGTTTGAAGTCGACATGGATATGAAAACTGTGACTGAAATTCAGATGTCAAGCAATGAAAGTCAGGTAGGTAGGGTCTACTCATTGTCGGAGGAATGGCCTCCAAAAGTTTATTTCAAGGGTGGCTTTTAGTATTTTTATTGCGTTATGCCATGTTATTTGTATGCAACATTGTAGTCAATGTACAAGATATTTTGTAATGGCTGCGGTTAAATATCCGTGTTTGAAGTGTGGCTTATGCGGTTAAAAGTACAACTGCTCTTATGTGGTCCCAATGTGATGTAAAACCGCACAAGCATGCAACTAGAAGGTTTCAAATTGTAGTTTTGGTACTTGCTTCACAAATGAAAGCCTGTTTTTGAGTTTGTTGGTTAAATTTTTGAAAATTTCAAACCAAAATGGCTAGATACAATGGTAGCATCGGGGGATAGATACTAATTTCTAAGCTAGATTGCCGTGGGCGGGTTGGCTGAATCGGGGGCATCGAGATGGAGAGGCAAGAGAGCACTTCCAATAGGTCAATCTCACTATTTTTTCATTTGATTTGATCGCATTTGGATAATCACCAATTCCTCTAGCTCACTCGGCCCGCCTCTACTAAAACAAAACATCGGTGATTATGAGCGGCGGAGAAAATTCCAATTCAAGTTCTTCCCATCTAAAGCGAAACTAGGTGATGGTAGTGTACGTAACATCGAGAGAGGTACATCCGTGGGTTGGGAGGTTGAGTTTGCAGATATTGATCCCCAGCAACTGCAGGAAATGGAAGAATTGGCCGTGAAGAATTTGGTGGATAAAATCGGGCAAAGTGTTCCTTGGGGTCCACAGCAGGAAGTTGCATTGTTACGGTTTGAAAATTGGAAGGGAGAATATTTGAGAATTGAGGATGGAGAAGATTTAGTAGATGAAATTGATCAACAAGATGGCTGGACAAACAAAGAGGTTACTTTTCATGCTGAGCTCATCGATCTGGAAGAAGATTCCAAGGTTGGATATGTGGCTTCAAATTTTGCTTCGCGAATGTCAGATGATGATTGGGACTCATAGAGGCAGATGGTGCCCATACAAACTGAAGTGACAGTCTTATCAGACAGAAATGATGTTGATGCAGGACAGGGTGTTGACGCAGGGGCTAGTATGTATGTTGATTGTAATTCAGTGGAGTTAGCTGAAACTACTGATTTAGTCATAGCACCAATGACTGACACAGAAATGGCCAAAATATTTTGCATTCCAGTAGATGACAGAGATAAGGAAAAGACTGATGAAACTAATTTGGCTGATGATGATGGTGGTAATAGAACATTTTATGAAGATGTATATAGAGAGCTGATGGAGAATGCTGCAGATGATGTAAATGATGCACATTATGATGAGCTGGTTACTGTCTATGACAAGGAAAACCCTGTTATTGCAGTAGGGAAACTGTTTCCAAGCATGGGTGAGTTTAGGATATGTTTCAAAACTTATGCAATCAAGAAGCAGTTTGATGCCAAGACTCAGTGGACTGATAAAAAGAAGTTCTATGCTAGATGTAGAGGTTTTGATGGGGGCGCCAATCCTTGCAAATGGTACATTTCTGCTAGACGCCAACCAGATGGAAGCACCATTAGAGTTAATCAAATCCCTTTTGAACACACTTGCATTCCTAGTTCATAGAGAGTATCAACAATGACATCACAAATTTGGGTTGCTGAAAAGATCACTCCAATTTTAGCCAAGACACCAAACACTACTACAAAGAGGCTAAAAAAAGACTTGGAAAAGGACTACCCAATTAAGGTGAATTATAGCACTGTGTGGAAGGCAAAACAAAGGGCAATGAAAGAATTGTATGGTGATTGGGCAAATACTTTTAGGATGTTGTATAACTTCAAAGCAGAGGTTGAGAAAAGGTCACCTAGCAGTGTTGTGGAGATAGATACTGAGGTCAGTGATGATGGCAAGGTGTTCTTCTCTAAGTTTTTTATGGCTTTAAAGCCTTGCATTGATGGCTTCAAAGCAGGGTGTCATCCATATTTAAGCATAGACTCTTCATTTTTAACTGGAAAGTGGAATGGTCAGCTAGCATCATGCAATGCTCTGGATGGACATAACTGGATGTTCGCCATTGCCATTGGGTTGTTTCAATCAGAGACTGAGGCCTCATGGACATGGTTTATGATGCAGTTGAAAAGATTCTTAGGGCCAGTCTCACCTTTGGCAATTCATACAGATGCATGCAAAGGCCTAGAAAATGCAGTAAAGACTGTGTTTCCCCATTCTAAGCAAAGAGAGTGCTTTGGACATATGTGGATGAATTTGATCAAAAAGTTCAGAGGAGAAGAATTTGGGCCCGTGCCAACATTGCATTGGCTATAGACCTCTCTGGGTTGGCTAGAAACACCAGCATCAACTTGTGGTTGTGTGACTCAGCAGTTGGCCAACATGATCCTACTTGTGGCAAATGTTGGCCCATGCAAACATTGCATAGGATCTAGACATCTCTGGGTTGGCTAGAAACACCATCATCAACTTAGTGGTTGTGTGAGTCACTACACCTGACCAACATGATCCCACCCACTTCATAGATCTAGCTATAAGAGTGCTATGCTAGGCCATGACACACACTAGCTTGTGGAAGATGTGGGTCCATTCCAACATTGCATGGTATCTAGACCTATTTGGGATGGCTAGAAACACCATCATCAACTTAGTGGCTGTGTGAGTCACTACACCTGGCCAACATGATCTTACCTACTTGCTAGATCTAGCTATAATTTTTCTATGCCAAGCCATGACACACACTAGCTTGTGGCAAATGTGGGGCCATGCCAACAGTGCATGGGGTCTAGACCTATCTGGGCTGGCTAGAACCACCATCATCAACTTAGTGGTTGTGTGAGTCACTACACCTAGCAACATGATCCCACCCACTTGGTAGATCTAGCTATAAAAGTGTTATGCCAAGGCATGACACACACTAGCTTGTGGAAAATGTGGGGCCATGCCAACATTGCATGCATGGGACACCTCTCTGGGCTGGATAGAAACACCTTCACCAACTAGTTGTTGTATATGTCATCACACCTGGCCAATATGATCCTACCTACTTTCTAGATCTAGCTATAAATTTGAGTTTGCCAAGCCATGACACACACTAGCTTGTGGCAAATGTGGGCCCATGCAAATATTGCATGGGATCTAGACCTCTCTGGGTTGGCTAGAAACACCATCATCAACTTAGTGGCTGTGTGAGTCACTACACCTGACCAACATGATTCCACCCACTTCATAGATCTAGCTATAAGAGTGCTATGCTAGGCCATGACACACACTAGCTTGTGGAAGATGTGGGTCCATTCCAACATTGCATGGTATCTAGACCTATTTGGGTTGGCTAGAAACACCATCATCAACTTAGTGGCTGTGTGAGTCACTACACCTGGCCAACATGATCCTACCTACTTGCTAGATCTAGCTATAATTTTTCTATGCCAAGCCATGACACACACACACACACTAGCTTGTGGAAAATGTGGGGCCATGCCAACAGTGCATGGGGTCTAGACCTATCTGGGCTGGCTAGAACCACCATCATCAACTTAGTGGTTGTGTGAGTCACTACACCTAGCAACATGATCCCACCCACTTGATAGATCTATCTATAAAAGTGTTATGCCAAGGCATGACACACACTAGCTTGTGGAAAATGTGGGGTCATGCCAACATTGCATGCATGGGACACCTCTCTGGGCTGGATAGAAACACCTTCACGAACTTGTTGTTGTATATGTATCACACCTGGCTAACATGATCCTACCTACTTGCTAGATCTAGCTATAAATTTGAGTTTGCCAAGCCATGACACACACTAGCTTGTGGCAAATGTGGGCCCATGCAAACATTGCATGGGATCTAGACCTCTCTGGGTTGGATAGAAACACTATCATCAACTTAGTGGCTGTGTGAGTCACTACACCTGACCAACATGATCCCACCCACTTCATAGATCTAGCTATAAGAGTGCTATGCCAGGACATGACACACACTAGCTTGTGGAAGATGTGGGTCCATTCCAACATTGCATGGTATCTAGACCTATTTGGGTTGGCTAGAAACACCATCATCAACTTAGTGGCTGTGTGAGTCACTACACCTGGCCAACATGATCCTACCTACTTGCTAGATCTAGCTATAAATTTGAGTTTGCCAAGCCATGACACACACTAGCTTGTGGCAAATGTGGGCCCATGCAAACATTGCATGGGATCTAGACCTCTCTGGGTTGGCTAGAAACACCATCATCAACTTAGTGTCTTTGTGAGTCACTCCACCTGACCAACATGATCCCACCCACTTCATAGATCTAGCTATAAGAGTGATATGCTAGGCCATGACACAGACTAGCTTGTGGAAGATGTGGGTCCATTCCAACATTGCATGGTATCTAGACCTATTTGGGTTGGCTAGAAACACCATCATCAACTTAGTGGCTGTGTGAGTCACTACACCTGGCCAACATGATCCTACCTACTTGCTAGATCTAGCTATAATTTTTCTATGCCAAGCCATGACACACACGCACACACACTAGCTTGTGGAAAATGTGGGGCCATGCCAACAGTGCATGGGGTCTAAACCTATCTGGGCTGGCTAGAACCACCATCATCAACTTAGTGGTTGTGTGAGTCACTACACCTAGCAACATGATCCCACCCACTTGATATATCTATCTATAAAAGTGTTATGCCAAGGCATGACACACACTAGCTTGTGGAAAATGTGGGGTCATGCCAACATTGCATGCATGGGACACCTCTCTGGGCTGGATAGAAACACCTTCACGAACTTGTTGTTGTATATGTCATCACACCTGGCCAACATGATCCTACCTACTTGCTAGATCTAGCTATAAATTTGAGTTTGCCAAGCCACGACACACACTAGCTTGTGGCAAATGTGGGCCCATGCAAACATTGCATGGGATCTAGACCTCTCTGGGTTGGATAGAAACACTATCATCAACTTAGTGGCTGTGTGAGTCACTACACCTGACCAACATGATCCCACCCACTTCATAGATCTAGCTATAAGAGTGCTATGCCAGGCCATGACACACACTAGCTTGTGGAAGATGTGGGTCCATTCCAACATTGCATGGTATCTAGACCTATTTGGGTTGGCTAGAAACACCATCATCAACTTAGTGGCTGTGTGAGTCACTACACCTGGCCAACATGATCCTACCTACTTGCTAGATCTAGCTATAATTTTTCTATGCCAAGCCATGACACACACACTAGCTTTTGGCAAATGTGGGGCCATGCCAACAGTGCATGGGGTCTAGACCTATCTGGGCTGGCTAGAACCACCATCATCAACTTAGTGGTTGTGTGAGTCACTACACCTAGCAACATGATCCCACCCACTTGATAGATCTACCTATAAAAGTGTTATGCCAAGGCATGACACACACTACCTTGTGGAAAATGTGGGTCCATGCCAACATTGCATGCATGGGACACCTCTCTGGGCTAGATAGAAACACCTTCACCAACTAGTTGTTGTATATGTCATCACACCTGGCCAACATGATCCTACCTACTTGCTAGATCTAGCTATAAATTTGAGTTTGCCAATCCATGACACACACTAGCTTGTGGCTAATGTGGGCCCATGCAAACATTGCATGGGATCTAGACCTCTCTGGGTTGGCTAGAAATACCATCATCAACTTAGTGTCTGTGTGAGTCACTACACCTGACCAACATGATCCCACCCACTTCATAGATCTAGCTATAAGAGTGCTATGCCAGGCCATGACACACACTAGCTTGTGGAAGATGTGGGTCCAGTCCAACATTGCATGGTATCTAGACCTATTTGGGTTGGCTAGAAACACCATCATCAACTTAGTGGCTGTGTGAGTCACTACACCTGGCCAACATGATCCTACCTACTTTCTAGATCTAGATATAATTTTTCTATGCCAAGCCATGACACACACTAGCTTGTGGCAAATGTGGGGCCATGCCAATAGTGCATGGGGTCTAGACCTATCTGGGCTAGCTAGAACCACCATAATCAACTTAGTGGTTGTGTGAGTCACTACACCTAGCAACATGATCCCACCCACTTGATAGATTTAGCTATAAAAGTGTTATGCCAAGGCATGACACACACTAGCTTGTGGAAAATGTGGGGCCATTCCAACATTGCATGCATGGGGTCTAGACACCTCTCTAGAAACACCTTCACGAACTTGTTGTTGTATGTGTCATCACACCTGGCCAACATGATCCTACCTACTTGCTATATGCAATGATATAGTTACATCTAACAACTAGTTGGGATCACACGTTGACCAATCGTTGACTCATTCAACCAGAAGGTGATCAAGGTGTTTCTAACTAACTCAGATATATATAGGTATATAATTTCACCCTAGACTAGGAAGTTTTAGCAGCACAAAGTACTTGTCTCTGTTTGTTCTCTCACAATCACACTCGCTCTGAATTTGCTAGTGAAGCCTTTCTCTGCAATGAGGAGCGTGTGCCTTGGCGAAGCCTGCACTTGTTGTCGATCTGGACAATGCCAACATATTATGCAATATAGACCTATTTGAGCTGTGTGGAAACACCTTCATCAACTTTGATCTACTCCCTCCATCCCATATTATGTTGCACATAATTTTGCGTGCAAGTCAAACTTTGCAAAGTTTGACCAAGAATATACAAAATAATATAAATATGTGTGATATAAAATGTATATATTATGAAAATCTAATTCAAGACAATTCTAATAATATTATTTTGGTACCGTATTAGTTTATAGTTGTATAAAACTATCTGGTCAAACATTATACAGTTTGACTTTGATAAAATCTTATATTGCAACCTAAATTGGGACCAACAGTAATAGGTGGGATCATGTTGACCAAGTGTTCACACATACAAGCACAAGTTGATGAAAGTGAACACTTGGTCTAGAGTCCATGCAATGTTGGTAGTATGAGGTGGACGTCACGTGCGCCGGTGACCAAGTGTTCACACATACAAGCACAAGTTGATGAAAGTGAACACTTGGTCTAGAGTCCATGCAATGTTGGTAGTATGAGGTGGACGTCACGTGCGCCAGTGACGTCAGCGGAAACGAATCGACGGGACGTATAAGAGCCCTCTCGGCCGCTCCGCGTCGCCAGATCCCCACCATTTTCCCCCTCCTCCCTTTTGTCTCACCTGATACTGAAAGAGTGAGGAGTGAGAAACCCTACCTCACGTCGTCGTCTCCTCCGCTTCCGGTCTAGGTGTCGTCCTCCTCCGCGCGATTTCGACTCCGGCGATGGCGGGAGTGGGCTCCGGAGCCGATGCGGGCGGTTCTTCTAGGGTGGGTATGGGAGCCGTGACCCGCCCAGATGCAGTCGACGAGGTCGAGCGCCATGGCGGTGGTGGTACGGCCGCTTTAGCCTATGCAGCTCTGGAAGAGGAGGAGATGCTGGATGCGGAGGTCGGCGAGGCGGAGCGGCTAGATCTGAACGTCGTGGTCGGCACCGGGGAGGATCTGTCGCCGGTGCAGCCTCAGGAGGTTGCTGCGATGCAGGTAAGAGGTTTTTTTCAGCTAACTTCCGTTTTCTCTCTTTTGATTGTTTGGATGGAATCTCGGTTCTGTAGATTTAGCTATATCAGTATTAGGGATTGACATCTGTTAGAGATTCTTTGGATGGAAGCTTGGTTCTGTAGATTCCTGGTGTAGATTTTTTTGGGGATTTATATATTTCAACGGAAGTTATTTGTTGCAGCATATATCTAGATCTAGGAAATAGTTCAGTGCATCAGATTATTCGGGATGATTAACTATGAAATTACACAATGTTGTGTGCATATTTTTGTTGTAGTTTTTTCCTAAACTTGTATGATCATATATTAGACTAGTTCTATTAAATGAATGCTTAGCTGCGAGGGATGTCCCTAAGATATGATATTCAGTGTAGTTTAAGTAGTTAGTATAGTGCAATACCAGTTTATCATTTTTCCTTGATTTTTGCACGGTGATCAAATGGTAAATGGCTGCATGCTCTAAACTGTATTACCATACTGAGTAGACCTTGGCGGCTGTTTTTGGACACTTAAACTGGAGAGTTGCCCTGAAAGTTCAGTCAGATCATCTTCATGATCTGTTATTGAACTACCTGGTGGTTTGTGTTGTTTATACCTCTACTCTATGACAATTAATAGAATAATCTTAGTCTTTTAGGTTACCTTGTTTCTGTGGCTGCAATACTTGTAGACTTATGTCAGCTGCCTCTTCAATTTTGCAAGTTTTAAACATTGGTTCCTGACTATAACATGTATGGGCATCAGATTTAGTTGATGTAGGCAATGCTATATCCTGAAAAGGTCTGTAGAGTTTTAAATGTTCTAATCCTTAAACATGTTGCAGCAGTTAAATGTTTCTTTATTAAATGATGTCTCCTGTTTTGGAATATTTCTTTCATGGATCATGTAGTAGTGATTTTTCCATGGTGTGATGTTGGGATTGTTGATGTGTTGTTGCCATGTTTAAGTAATAGAAGATTGGGTCATATATTTGATAGAAGAAAGTTTGCATTTGTTGTATTTTATTTTTATGTAACATAAGTGCATAATCCTTCTTATTTATTGTCATCTAGCATAAATATATTTGATATATTAGTTAATCATATTGAATGATGTTGCCCTTTGTGAAATCTTTCTTTTATGGATCAACTAGTAGTGATGTTGTCATAGTGAGATGGTCGAATTGCAGCAGTTATGTTGGCAAGTTGTAGTAATAGGAAAATTTGATTATATGTATGAGAGAACAAAGGTTGCATAATTATGGTGCAATTATATACATGTAATAGAATTGCATAATCCTTGTAATTTAATGGCATGCAGCATAAATAGCATTGATGTACTACTTAACCACCGTTAGTTTAATTACCAGTGTTAAGTCGAGGTTGAGGCAAGAACCGGGGTGCAGCGTGCCTTCATACGATACAATCAAAGAGGATAGCTAATCTAATCGCAGGTTAGGTACGTGATGCCGTGATGGACTCCAAATTTGAACGTATGTGTATGTCCAGCAAAGTAGAGCGTTCAATCTAGCCCAATAGAAAACTCAAAATTGCTTTTTTATCCTTTTAAAGATCTATTATAGCCTATATATGCAGCACATATCTGGGGAGGGCCCCCCCAAAATTTTGGGCCCGGGGCGGCTGCCCCTCCGGTCCCCCCCAAGGGCCGGCCCAGACCTGTCAGCGCGGTTAGCCGACGTCCTTATACATTACAAGAAAAGAAAATCGCCAGTTCCTCGACCGCATAGTGGCAGTTCCTGCCGTCTCCTCGCCTCCTTGTTCCGGCGTAGTGCTTCCCTCTTCGACTCCTCCTATACTTGTTCTTCTCCTTGTTCTTCTCCTTGTCATCTCCTGGTCTTCTTTATTCCTCGATAGGAAGGCATGGCGAGCAGCCGACTGAAGGTGAACTGGTCTGATCTCCCGGCCGACGGACCACTTGCCAAGATCGGCGAATCCTTCCTGGAGGACGAGGAGTACGTCGATGCCTACCCTGCTTGTCGGAGAGTCTACGGCGATTGGTGCCGCGCGTTAAAAGAACCCGAGTTCCATCTCAACAACTGGATCCTGGTATATCACACACTTCCAGACGTCGGCGACTTCACGTTCCTCAACCTCGCCACAGGTCGTTGCTTCATGACGAATCTAATGGAACTTCAGCGCAGGTTCACAATTCATCCGATCAACATTCATTTGTTATTATGATACAAAGTTATTCTTAAACATGCATGTTTAATTGTGTACTCCCTCCGTCCACAAATAAGTGTACTTCTAGCCTTGTCCTAAGTAAAATTTTACTACGTTTGACTAACTTTTTAGAACAATGTACTAACATTTATGACACTAAATTGATATATTTAGATTTATTTTTAAATCTGATTTTATAATATCTCAATTTAATGTAATATATGTTCCTATATTTCTCTATAAAGTTGGTCAAATTTGGTTATGTTTGACTTAGGCAAAAGCTAGATGTACACTTATTTGCGGACGGAAGGAGTAGGTTCTTAAACATGCATGTTCTTGAACATCCTTAAGCAAAGTTTAATTGTATAGGTTCACTCATTTAGGATATATATATCTAGTACATTTTGAAATATCTAGAAGCTCTGTCTTATATTAGCGAACAAAGAGAGTATTTTCCATTGTACATATATCTTAGGGCTAACTGTTCTCTTCATCAAAAGGTTCTACTTCATCGGTGTTTATCGTGGCGTCGTCGTTATTGCTCAGAGGGAAGAGCCGCACAAGATTCGCCTTCTGAACCCACTCACCCGTAAGTTCAACACTGAGTTTCAGACGCAGATACCATCAAATCTTGTGGCATCTGTAGCCGTCATGAAGTCCCCCATGATGGTGTTTGTTTCCACACATTATGATAATTCTATTGCTTGGGACGATGAGGCCACCCCGACAGGGGATTTCAATGGAGTATTTGGAGAAGGAATTTATCCATCGTCCGACGTGCGATGCATTACCCCATTCCGTGGTGAAGTGTATGCAGTACAGGATGGTGGAGACATCGTGTCGACCAACATCCAGGTGGAGCAGCGCGTGAGCACAGTCAAGATGGCCAGAATAATTTCAGGTCCAGTCTTTGAAGAGATACGCGGAGTCTACAAGTTCTACCTTGTGGAGTCTGAAGGTGATCTGCTTCTTGTGTTGGGTGGAGTTTTCGCCGAAGGTCAACAGGTGCTTTACCGGGTGGACACGGAGAAACGCTGTCTCGAGGCTGTAGGTGACATTGGTAGCCGTGCCTTCTTTGTTCATTTTAACCGGTCGATCTCCGTCGACACTAGAGTGCACCCTAGTACAGTCCTAGCCGGTTGCATCTACTACGCGGACCTTTCTTATATCAGAGCGTACAATCATGATCTTAAGGCCTGGGATGGGGTACCAAGACTTGCAGATGGCTTTGGTCAACATGATCTGGAACGTTCACCGAGGCCTTACCGTCTCGACAAGATACTGGCAGCACATTGCAGACGGAGGGAGTTCAATGAATTTCTCCTGCAGGACACGGGAGCAGACGCCGATGAAATATATAGGGCTGAATAGCCTAGGTTATTTGCTTAATCGCTAGCGTGTTCAGATCTTTTCGAAGTAATAAATTGCAATGTATTTATTTTTAGTACTTTCAGAATTTAGTGTGGTAGCTTTTAGAATTCTGTGTGGCGTCTTTCATAATTATGTGTAATTATTATCTTTCATCTTTACTCATAGAACTCAAGTTGTGATTACTGATTCAGAGTCTCACCTGTCGTGGTTTTTGCCTTAGTTTGAAAGAAGAACCAGAAATTAAAAAAAATTCAAGAAATAGTGGAACTAAGTTGATGATGGTGTTTCTAGCCATGATGCTCGTAAATTTGACCCAGCCATGATGCTTGTGACAGTTCTAACTTATAAATTACAGTACTATTCTATCATCACATAAGCACTAAGTTGATGAAGGACTTTCTAGCCAACCTATAGAGATCTATAGGCTTGGCTAAGGACTTTGAATTCATCAACTTAGTGATTACTAAGTTGGCTAGAAACACTTTGTGGCAATTGTGGACACATGACAACATTGCATGGTCTGCATGTTGATTTCACAGATGATTAATAAGGAGCTTGAGGCCAGCCGAGCTACCACGGAACCAAAACACAAAGATGTCACCAGCTCTCATATCAAACTTGTTCACAACCTCCATCCACTTTGATGTTATCATGGCACCTCCATATTTCAGTTTTCCTCTAGTGTTTGACTTGACCATCACCATTTTAACTTTTGCAACTTCCATATTGTTACAAAATACTTGAATGTTTGCTGGTAGTTCAATATATGGAACAATATGCTCCATGGTGAAGCTCCCCGAAAAGTACTGCATATAGATTACACCAATATATACATACAAATGTCAGTACCTAATAGTAGTAATGTAACATTTTGAAAAATTGTTACTAGTTCAAAAGTTTTACCATTTTTGCTTTTCCTTTCAAGGTGTTTGATTTATTTATGGTGCATACATAAAATGGTCTTTTTGGGAGGTTCTTATCAACTCCATACTTTAGTACATTAATTTCGGCATCATCCATCGCCACACGGTTGCCATAATGGCAGAAACATTCAAATTATTTCTCGAAATTTATTCCAGGACCTGCATGTAACAAATACATACGTAAGCAGCAATATTATAACTGCATTGATTTTTTTAATTTTACATTACATACCTCTTATATGCAGAGGTTTATGCAACTTAAGAGCGGCACGAGCATGACGAGTGCGAGCATACTCCTCCACCTAACCAGAAAGTGGCATGTACACAAACTTTTTAGAATAAAGTAATCTATATTCTACCACCTCTTATTTTAGATACTTAAAAACGGTTTGCATGTTTTTAAACACGCGTGATATTCCAAAGCACCGAGTAATGTCCATTAGATAATACTCCCTCCATTTTAAAATATAAGATGTTTTAGTTTTGTAAAGCAAATGTATGTAGACTTCTTTTAGTATGTAGGTTCACTCAAGTTTGAAGTGAATCTACACACTAAATTAAATCTAGATACATTTTGTTCACAAAACTAAAACATCTTATATTTTGAAACAGAGGAAGTACAATTTTCTTAATAGTACATATAGATCTGACACGACATGCTTTCAGTGCTAACATATAATAGAGTGTTATTGTACTAGTTTATATGTAGATCCGATCTACACAATTATGATCGTAATGCATTTTTAAAATTTGATCGTATTTCCTCTAGATCTGACGAAATTTCTGTACATCACTCGTTCTAGATTTTTATATAGGAGTTGGCGAAAACATACCTGATCCTTGAATCTCTGATCCATGAACCTGTGTCGTCGCAGGCGTTGAATACTGGAGGCGATCCTCGATGGAATTTTTGAGGTTGTTGTCGTGTGGAGGCGCTCGTGTGAGGAGGGATAGGAGGCGAGTCGTGGGCGGAGCCGACCGTGGAGTGACTAAATAGTAAATACCTAACGCGTCTACGCCGTCATACCCGCGCGCGTTTGCTGGGCGCGGTTGGGCCGGCCCAAATAAGAAAGCAGCCGCTGCAGCGATAACACGGGCACAGGAACAGGAGCTGGGCTGGGCTAAGTCTGCGTATTTTAGAATGTGTAAAAAAATTGAGGTTATTTCGTGAAGGAAAGAGGGTCAGGTGAGACAAAACAGGCTTTTTGTAGATTTGTCATTTTTTGAGTTCAGGTGACACAAAACAGGCTTGTTTGTAAATCAACAACTATATGAAAAAGGAAAGAAGAGCAAAAGAAGGCTATAATAGGGCAACGCAACCAGCCAGCCCAATTTGGCAACAAATCAAAGAACCCTCCCTCTCCCTCTCCCCCTCCCTCCTTTCTTCCTTTGTCTACCTCTGCCAGGCTCACCTCATTCATTCCTTTTTGCCCAATTTGGTAGCAAATCTATACCAGCATCTATTTCTCAATTCATTAACTATTTCCCTTGAACCTTTCTGAAATAGGAAATCCCGCCACACACCAGCATGTACAGAAACAAATGTAGATGGTAGGCATCTAGAATGTAGAAACATAACAAGCAACTAATTAAGCAAGGTTCAACACAAACTAATTAAGCATCTAAAATGCAGAAACATAACAAGCAACTAATTAAGCAAGGTTTAATACAAACTTGATAAGGCAGAGGTTCAACACAAACGCTGCTAAGCAGCCAACATAAACACAATTCAAACAAAAGCATGCTGCTTAAACCAGCACCAGCAGCACACACAAACAGACACATCATTACATCACTGCCTCCTCGCCGCCTCTTCCCGGTCCCGCTCCTCCTTGTCCCGCTTCCTCTGCTTCCTGCTGCCCATACCCTGAACCTTCGGTGGCTTGGGCTTGGGAGCAGGCACACGACCGGCCTCGATAGCTCGGTTCAGTTTGTTCCTGAGGAAGATGCCATAGGCCATGTGATTTGCCATGAAGCCGTGGCATTGGCAGTTTCCCCAACTTTGACACGGCCAGATCCACATCCTTCAGCATGTTGCAGGATGCTTTGGAAGTCCATCTTTATGCTCCTTTTGAAGAAGGGGCAGCTGTTCATACCATCAGTCCAAGGTTCAGTCCAGAACCGGTCGAACCCACCCACTTTAAGCTTTTTGAGAGTGGCCCTGGTCTTCCTTTGACACGAGTCGACATTGCTGTCAACATCATCAGTATCCTGCTAAAATATACAAAATACACATGTGAAGCAAATATGTAGAAACTGCAACTAAAATTGAATGCTTAACAAAGGAAGCATAACAGTCTCCAGCTAGCAATAACAGAAAGTAATCAAGGGATCAAGCAGATAAACCACTTCCGTCGGTCAGTAAGCTAGCATTAATCCATAGAAATGAAAACAACAATCCATATATCCAAAAATATTAATCGATTCTGTCCATAATCGAACCCTAGCTAGCAATAATCCACAGATCCACAAATATTAATCGATTCTATCCATAATCGAAGCCTAGCTAGCAATAATCCACAGATCCATTAATTACACATCAATCGTAATAGATAACAAACAAATCTAACGCTAAGTGAAAACCCTAGGCCCCAATCTTAACAGATAACAAACGAATCTGACGCTAACCGAAAACCCTAGGCCCCAAGCAGATAATCCATTAATTGGAACTTACCTCCTCCTCGTCGTCGATGATGTTCTCGTCAAAGGCCGGCGGCGGCAGCATGATGAGCTCGACCTCCTCGTCGTCATCCTGCGGCTGCTTCCCAAGATTGTACGCACAAGTACTGATAGCGGCGGGAGCCAATGAGGGACCGATCGGTCGGCCTTCAGCAATGGCCTCCGCTTCATCTTTCGCATCCGCTACGGCTTTGATTAAAGCCCTTGCGGCATTTTGTGCCTACTCCACGGCTCTCGCCGCCTCCTCCGCGGCTAACGCCAGCATCGCGGCCTTCTCCTTCGCTGCGGCGACAGCGTCGGATGGGTGCTCCATCGCCGGAATGGGAAGTGCAGCGGAAGCGGAAGGGGAGAGGGTTTTTTCCTGGTCGGCGGAGAGAGGAGTGGGGAAGGGTAGTGGGTAGGGGCCTAGGGGGAGTTGGGAAGAGGTGGCGTGATGGAGTGAATGAGGGGAGGCGGAGAGAGACAGAGGGATGGGCTGTATATATGGTGAGACGCCGACGTTTCGTGCTCCCGCAGTTCACACGTGTACGGTTCAGCAGCATACGCATGCACACCTGCTCGCACAGTGCACCGCGGATATACGGTAGTACGGTACTACACAGTTCACACGCGCACGGTGCGCCTCGGACATGCCTATTATGGTACATGCACGATTCTCACGCGCCCAGTGGCCCCATTCGCCAACAATCTCTCTCTCTTCTGTGTCAAAAAAAATCTCTCTCTCTCTCTCTCTCTCTTTTTACGAAACTCACTCTCTCTCTGCGGACCCCCGCCAGTGGCCCACCCACTCTTTTCCGATCGTGGCTACCTCCTTTTGCAACTATTTGAAGTTGAATTTGGAATACCTAATTTAAATTTTAATGCACGGTTGAGTGTGTGTAATATCTAAGTTTAAGTTTTTCTTACAATAAAAATGACACTTGTCCAACATGGCAGCGACAGTATATAGAAACAATAGGAAAGCAGATAGTTTTCGGACTGCGCAAAAGGTGTCTCCCGTTGCAACTCATTGTTAGTTCAGTTTACAGTTGCAAAATAGAAACACATAGTTTAATTCAGTAGAGCAGCACCGAGGAAAGTCTGCTACATTACAGTCGTAGCCTGGCGAGGAGCTGCTGGTTTTCGTCCTCAATCTCTTCAAGTTGTAGGCGACGTACGAGCATGTCCCGCCTGATCTTGACCTACTCACTAAGCGAAGCCTTGAGCTCCCGAAGCAGGTTCATGTTCTCGACACGGAGATTGACATTATCATCTTTTAGCCTGGCATTATCCTTCGAGAGCCCCTCGTTGATGGATGTATTCAGTCGGTTCGAGCCTTGGATCTTCTTATGCAGTTTCTTCCAGGCAGCGTTGTCCCTTTTTAGCTCTTCGTGCTCCTTAGTAAGGGTATTCACAGCTAATTTGAGTTGTTCTAATTCCAACTCTTGTGTTTGCATTTTCTCCCTGTGGCTGCTTATTCGTGCATTAAGCCAAGAATCCACATTATTCATGAGTTTTGGCTTCTTTTCCTGGGACAAATAATACGTGGTTTCAGTCCTATCACGGAACGGGAACAACAATAACGTGGCATTATAGCACACGAGCTTTATGCAAAAATGGGTGGTGTGGAAAAGATCCAGTCGCAAAAACCCCAAATCCTAGTCGCAAAAACCCCAGTGTATATTATTTACCTCGCTGTTCCGGGGATCTGGGGGGGACATGTCTGCCGGTGAACCGACGGCTCTAAAGAAAGAGATGGAGGTGATGATTAAGGAGAAGAAGAATGTTGGATACCACTATTAAGGAGAAGAAGTACATGACCTACCCGGAGGATCCCTCGCCTGCGGGCATGAGCATATGTTGTGACTCTTCAGTGCGTAAAGCGGCGCGGCGAGCTCTCTCTTTTCTCTCCTCGCACATTGTCGCCACGGCACGCTTCCGAGAGGGATCCATGGCTGCGTAGAGGGAGGGAGCAGGAGCGTGATGAGAAGGAGGAAGAAGAAAGGGAGGAGGGCGCTAGTGACTAGTGGAGGTAGATAGTCAAAAATGCTAGGCAAACCAGTCTTATTACCCCACCGTACTCTCCCATACTGTGCGACCTGCCTTCTCAAAGAAGTTTTGTTCACACGTGGCAGGCAGAGAACTGCAACGATGCGACCGATTGGATGCTCCATTAAGTCGATTGACAATTCACTTCGGCATTGATAGAACGGTGCACGCGTCCCTACACGCGTCATGATGACACAATCCTGCGGGTGGTGTCAGACGTGCACCGCGTCGGAGGTGAGAGGGGTGCGTCTTCCCGATGTATCGCTATTTTTTCATTCCCTTCTGTATCGCGAGCCCCCGCTCTTATCCGCGCGTGCAACACAAACGGCCCACCGGCGGGAACAGAAATGCGGCCCAGCAAACCATGTAGGGGTGTTTTTTTTGGCTGTTATCACGTCAGACAGCTGAGTTGGACAACGGAAATCCACGTCGCGTCGCAGAATACGATCGTACTAATCCACTTCGAGCCTGTATGGGCTTTGGCGGGCTCTACGCACGCGATCTAACCTTTCTATATGCCAATCCTACCCCCAGGCGCGAAGGGGTATCCGCCCATCTCAACCATCGATCGCGCCTGAACTTTTTTTCATTTCCTTCAGGGGAATCAGAAGTCTTTATTTAACTAGAAAGGCTTTTATTCAAAGATTTATTTCCTAATATCAAAAAATATACTTTTAAATCTAGTAGTTGGTTTTTATGGTCAGTAGTTTCAAAACAATCCATTTACAAAAGATTTTACCCTAAAATCATTTTTAGAATAACTTTTATAATCAAAATAGGCCTACACATGTTTCTGCAAAAACAACCCATTTTACAGAGGCAAATCACTAAACAAAGGGCATAGTTGGAAAGTATTCTTTTTCCTGATTCCAATGATATAAAGTTTGCAAAATTTGGACGTGTAGATGAAAAGTTATGAATTTTTCAAATCTAACATCTAATAGACATGTTTTCTGTTTTTTTTAAACAAAACTCGTGCCACGCGTCTGTTTCCTATTCGTCTGTACCAGTTCGGTGGGATCACGCAGCTATAGCCGTTAGATATGTTTAAATCGCATGGCACAGAAACGATCATACCCTTTAGATTTAAGATTCTATTGCGTCCCTTGGATCTAAATCCAACGGTTCCCAGCACTAAACCAAAGATGGGCGGCGCTGGCGCGACGACAAGTGGCGGAGGCGCCCTGTCTATGGCAGTTTCGATGAAGCAGGAAGCAAGGGAGAGGGAGGAGATGCTCACCAGGGTCGCCGTGGGGTGCTAATGCTCAACGTGCTCGTAGGGAGGCAGGGGTGCACGGGTTCGTCGTCTATTGCTCACCGGAGTAGCTTCTGTCGACGGTGCGCTCGGGCTGTCATTGTTGGCGATGTTACGGACCACGCTAAGACAAACAGAGGGTTGCGTCAGATGCGTACGATGTCGGGGATCACACATGTATCAACGAGAGGAAGAGGGGAAGCCGGGGCTTACGGGGAAAGGTCGCCGGAGTGAACGCGGTCGTCGGTGGCGATTTGGCGTTGAAGTTGTCAATGCTCTGGGGCACGCGCGAGCAAGAGGAGACTACCGGCAGATGCGCACGAGGATGGGGATCAAGCTCGTGTGGTCGAGGGGGCAAAGGGGTGGCTGGGCTCGCATGAATTGGTGCTGCAGCTCGTTGGTGTCTGCGGCTGGGCGAGCTAAAATTGAGGCAGCCTGGGGCTCTCTCGCAGCGGAGTTTGAGGGGAAAGAGAGAGGGGGTAGAGGGGATTATGTACGCGTGATTGCTGGGTAGAATTAGTGGGTCAATAACATGAATTAACGAGGAGGATTCAACGGTAGTAACAGCAGGGGGAAGAACAGGTCGTGGGGTGGGTGAGGAAGACGATGACCTAGCGGTGGGGCAGCGTCGTCAGCGAGAGAGAGAGTTACGCGGTGGGGTCTGGTTGTCAGCGTATGCGCAGGTTTACTCGTGAGTAAGAAAAAACGATTCGGGGGGAAAAGAAGAGGTGGGCTGCGCTGTTGGGCTTTAGTTGGGCCAGGTTCTGGGCTGGGGTTTCTGGGTTGTTCCTTTTTATTTTTTCTTCTTCTGTTTTCTTTTTCTTTTTCCATTTCTTTTATTCTGTTTTGAATTTATTCAATTGATTCAAATACTTGTTTGAATTCAAATTTTTCCAAACTTTTAGTAAGTTTCCATACTGTTTAAACATGTATTTTAAAGATCATTTTTGGAATAATTCTTTTATTCATTTATAGTTTATTATTTATTTAAAACAGGCACTTGCCTTTATTCAAATAAGATTTTAATTATATTTTCAAACTCTTATTTGAATTCTAATTTTCACCAAAACTTCTTCAGTAGGTTTTATTTATTCATTAGTGCAAATATTTCATTTTGAATTATTTAAAATATTTTAATATGATTTATTAATCATTTAAATTGGGCAATTGTCTTTATTCAAATAAAATCAAATATGGTTTTAATCCCATATAAATTTTATTCAAATAATTATTTTAAGTTAATTAGATAACTTTTAATCCACTTTGATAAATTCCCATTTATTATTTTCTCATGATTTAATTAATCATTAACCTAAGGGATTTTGTCTTTATTAAATATAATTTGAATATGGTTATTGCCATATAGTTTTATTTGAATATTATTTATCCCTTTATTTTAATTGGATTATCTTTATTCCATTTGCTTATGGATTTAACTTAAGGTTTAAATTGTCTTCTAAATAATTTTATTGGGATTTATTATTTAGGCAATTTGTCTTTATTTCAATAAAATTGGATATTGTTTAATCCTTTTGATTTTATTTACATAATCTTTTACCCTTATTTATTATTCAATAATCCTTCATTTTATTTGTTTAGGGATTTGGCCAAGATTTAATTTGTCTTTTAAATATTCCTTATTTCTTTCTTTCTTTATCTTATAAAATCCATATCTTTTTATTTATAGATCCAAAATTGGTGATTCCAATTTGTGGAATTTTATTTAATATTTGTTTATCTTTTTAAATCCTTTTAGGATTAATTTGCTCACAATTTGGTATAGATTTTAGATAGGAGCTTTATTAGCTTTGAAATTTATTTTCCTTTTATCTTAATAAATTCATATGTTTTTATCCATGGCTCCAAATTAAGTGAAACCAATTCTATGGTTTTATAATATTTTTTGTTTATCATTTTTGATCATTTATAATTGTTTGTTGCTCAATTTTTATATGGATCAAATCCATAGTCTTAGAGAAATCTTGGAAATGATTTTCTTCCATTAGGGTTTTTGGGTTTTGGTTTAACTTTTCCAAGTGTTTAAATTTCAAGGTACATTCATTGATGAATGCATTTCACTTGATTGAAATTTCTTGGATTCCATTTTATTCAAACTTGTTCAAGATGGGTTTTGATGTTTCCATTTGGAATCAAAAAGTTTCTTTTCACCCTAAATTTCATCAAAAAAAATTCACATTTCAAAATTTGGAAAATTTTGGGATGTGACAATACGGATGGAATTTTTATTCACGTCGTATAGTTGGTCGTTAAAGGTACTGTATACATCAAAAAAATTATTTCTTCAAGAAATACTTTTTAGACTGAAACTTAGCTAAACACCATGTTTTGACAGAAAAATGACAGACTAAATTTTCGACCAACATTAGCATGTATAAAACAAGAATTTCAGTACCACTGGATCTCTCCTTCTCACTGGAGTTTTCTAGCACTCTTTATTCAACATAAAACTTAATCTAAAACTTAAAAACTTTACTCAAACCTTTATTTCACATGGTTTTCCTCCCATGCAGCACTCCTTTATGGTCAATAGCTTAACCTTAATATTGCTCACTTAGGCTAGATGAGTGGAACACCCACTCCAAAATAGTGGGCCTTCAAAGTGATGGCCTCCTTCTCCTCTTGCTTGGCTTTCTTCTTCCTAGGAAATGAATAACAAAAGGATCCCACAAAGGCAATTGGAGCTTTACATTCCCTTCATGCAAACTAATCAAAGTCTTAATAGTTTTTAAGAAAGGACGACCCAATATGATAAGTGAAGGGAATATGCCCGAGAGGCAATAATAAAGTGGTTATTATCGTATTCCTTGTTTTTGATAAATGTTTTTTTGCATGCTATAATTGTATTAATACAGAAACGTTAATACATGTGTGTTTAATAAACAAAAAGGAAGTTCCTAGTTATGCCTCTCTTATAAACTAGCTCATTGATTAACAAGATGATCAAAGTTTCCTGATCATGGACATTGGATGTTGTTAATAACGAGGTCACAACATTAGTGTAATGATGTGATGAACATTCATCCGAAGTATAGCATTACGATCAAAGTCATTGAGTTTATATTGCTATATCTTAATCCTTAGACCATGAGATCATGTCAATCACTAACACCGGAAGAGTTTCTTGATAACATCAAACGTCACACCGTAACAGGGTGATTATAAAGATGGATTCAGAACTAATAAAATGTTATGTTGAGGCCCATGGATCGAGAGTGGAATTTGTTCATCCCGATGACGGATAGATATACTCTGGGCCCTCTCGGTGATATCACATTAGTTAGCTTGCAAGCAAGTGATTTGATCACTAGAATGTTATATCACGGGAACAAGAAAAGAGTGCATGTCAGTAACGAGATCAAACTAGGTATGGAGATACCGATGATCGAATCTCGGACATGTAATATATCGTGAAACAAAGGGATTAAGATACTAGCGTAAAAGGTTCCAACGATCACAAGAAAGTCATCGTTGAATGTGTGGGAGTCATTATGGGTCTCCAGATCCCGCTTCTGATTATTGATCCGAGAGGGGTCTCGATCATGTCCGCATTATTCACGAACCGTAGGGTGACACACTTAAGAGACACCGACATCCATTTGGAGCAAAAGTTTCATGCCGAAAAGAATAACAAGCGCAGGAATTTATTTCACTAGATACCGAAACGGGTTTTCGGGTGAAATTGCAGAAAGTGTTTCTGCATGTGAAATGAAATACTAGCAAGGGGTTATATGTGAATGTTTGTCATTAAAGTAATTGACAAAATTCTGAATAAATAAAAGGAGTTTTATTTAATGAGAGCTTGCATTAAATTTGGTGGAAATTTAATGGGAATTTAAGTGGGTTTTTGAGTGGAGGGAATTGAAAGGCATTTGAGTGAGTGGAGTGTCCACCCACATGAATGTGGAAGAGGTGGGGGTAGCCCCATGGCTGGGCGCATGGCCTTTTGGGTGCCCCCCTCTCCCTATAAAAGGAGCCCCCCTTCCTCTCTCTCACTCACACCTCCTCTTGAAGGATCTCTCTCCCCCTCTAGAATTTATCCCCCATGGTCTCGGACTAGCGAGATACATGTTCCCGGTGGCTATTCGGCAAGAAAGGGTTGTGCTTCCTCTGCATCGCTGGAGCAAGGAGGCGGAGGTTGCTCCGTGCCTCGAACGTGTGTGCGAGCACGGATGCGCTGCTGATTTGCGGCGCTAGGACATCCTCTCGATCTTGAGATCGGCAAGAGATCGTCTACATCAACCACGAGTTGAACTCGTTAAGATTTGTCGGTCTTCAAGGGTATGTTCTCTACGGATATACATCCGTCTGTTGTTTGTATCTAATAGATAGATCTTGGTACATAGTTCACTTCGTAGGAAATTTTTTGTTTTCTATGTTGCGAACCCTACAATAGGAGCAGTAGCATCTTCAGGCATGTCAACAATAACAAAATCAATAAGAGCAGGACAACCTTTAATTTATACTAAGGTATTATCTTTAATTCCTATTGCTTGTTTGTTGGTAGAATCTGCTAGATGCAATTTTAACTCGGTGATTTCAAAAGAGCCAAGATTTAAATTATTAAAAAGACTCTTTGGAATTGTTGAAACGCTTGCACCTAAATCACAAAGTGCAGCTATTTCATTAGTCCCAATTTTAATTTTAATAGTAGGCTCAAATATATCATCAAGCTTAACAGGTAATTTTTCAGCAATTTTTTATATTCTTCCTCAACCTCACGTACATTTATTACTACCTAATTAACAAAGTGTTGATACATGGCTTCCTCACTTCCTTCACTTGCCAGAATCTTGATATTGATCCTTTTTACAAGATCTTCAACTGTGTAATTTGGTAAAGAAGCATTGCTATAGTCAAGTTCTTCAGGCTCCTCCCTTTCGATTCTTATCATCTTGAGGTCTTCTACTGGATTGGTATCATATTTACCTGCAAATTTAGCTAGAATGAGATTTTGACTTTCAGTTATCTTACCTAGCTATGCCTCAACAATCCTTGTTCTTTCCCGGAGGACCTGCAAATCATTCCTCAAACTTACAACTTGGTTAGACAATTTACCAAGCATAGCATCATGGTTCTCCGTTATTTTAACTAGGATATTATTTTGCTCATTTTGTGATTCTATAAAAGATATAAGAGTTTCTTGGAGACTACCACTACTTGATGCCATACTATTATTAGAGTTACCTGCAGGACTAGAATAGTGTTTCTGAAAATTTGGATTATAATTCTTCTTCCAAGCAACGTTATAATCATTACGAGCTATGAAGTCTATTTCTTCAATATTTGATTCGGGAGTAGATCTTACCTCGGTTTCCTTACCTTTAAAGGCTAATATGAGCTCATCCAACTTAGCATTGAGTTCTTCATTTTCTTGAGGTGTGACGGAGTTCACCTTCTTCGTGTTTGATCTTTCCACATGCCATTGGGCATGGTTGTCTTGCATACTGTTTAGCAGCTGCTTTGCTTCATTAATTTGTTTACCCATAAATGTTCTTCCAGCTGTAGTATCAAGCATAGACTTAGACACAAGGTTAAGAGCATTATAAAATAAATGGATAATTAACCAATCTTCCATCCCATGGCTAGGACAGTTTCTCATGCATTCTTTCATTCTCTCCCATGCAAGCACTAGTGGCTCACGCTCTTCCTATCTAAAACCAGTAATTTTAGATCTTAGTTGCATAGTCTTTGCAGGTGGAAAGAATTTAGTCATAAATAGAGAAGTACATTCCACCCATGATGCAATAGTATTTCTAGGCAAAGATAGCAACCATTCTTTTGCTCTTCCTCTAAGAGAGAAAGGAAATAAGCATAACTTGACCGCATTACGGTCAACATATTTAATGCGCATCGTATCACATATTTTAGTGAAAGTATTTAAGTGCATACCTGCATCTTCAACAGCAGAGCCTCCAAATTGATTCTGTTGAACCAAACTTAAATAGTGGGGCTTAATTTCATAACCTTCAGCAGTAATTGCTGGCTGAGTAATAGGAGTATGCAAATAATCATCGTTGGGAGTTGCAAACTCCCCAAGCTCCTTTTCATCCATATTTCCTATGTTTTTGGATTTTCTTAAATAAAAACTTATAATAGTAAAACCAAGAACTAAAAGACTAACTATTTTTTTGGTTTTTCAAATAAAGACTAAAAGAAAACTAATAAAATTAAAAACAAGAATTAAAACTAGCAAGGTTCCTACTAACCTCACCAGGGTAGCTGTTGCTTCCCCGGCAATGGCGCTAGAAAAAGGGTTGATACCTTCGATCCGGATTACGGATGTAGTATAGTTCTTTTTCCCTAGTAGACCTAGGTTTATCGAATCCTCGGGAAGCAGAAAGCAAAGTGAAGTTACTTCAATGGACCTTTGGGAGTTTTAGATTTCCTTTTGTGTTTTCATCGGACCAAGAGTTTGCGATCTTTTTGTTGTTGTTGACGATGGAGAGAGAGGGCCTAGGGCTTTCGGTTTCACCAATAGTTGTGCAAAACATCTTATGGGAAGAAAAGATAATAATAAAGCATGCATGTAATTGTTAGAGCAAGATAATTATATGTGGGAAGTGCATCCATAATTGCTATTGCGTCCGCAACCGCTTATAGCAATAACCTACTAGTCTCATCCATAGAAGAAAGAGAACTAATGATATGCATAGTGATGTCACTGTTAATCCCAAGCAAATCCCTCACATATAGCCGTACTAGCCCTTCTGTCACTGGGGTTCCCAACCTGCAGACCAGTCATAACTCACACTCCCTATATCTGGATCAATCCTTGGGGTCTTGGGTACCTGACAAGTCCTTACATTGAGGCAAGAGAGGGTACAATAATCATCATGTCATACAAACTAATACATGATCCCATCTATGATAAATAACATGCACAAAAAGCTACATGGCTAGGACGAAGCCCTTAGCCCAAGGAGAATTACTCACACATAGAGATGAGATCAACAATCATAAACATTGTAATGGAAATCATGAGATTGATAATAATAGTCTTACAATGTCGCCAATCAGAGATGAGATGTACTATTACAAGTGGTGCAATATGGCTATGGTGGTGGAGAAGGGTTTGGAGATTTAGATCTAGATGTATTCCTCCGGCGTGGTGGCTTCTAGTGCCAGGGAGCGTTGAGGTCAAAAAGAAGAAGTAGAGGAGAGAGGGTTTTCTTGTTGCTTGAGGCATATTTATATAGGGGTCCCTTCACAAAAGTTGTTCTGTTTGACCTGGCGATGTCGGTGCCAAATATACGGCCCGAACTAAACAGACAGAATAAAATTCCCGCAGTATAATTGGTCGTTAAAGCTTCTCCATCCACTTCACGACTCCAGGTTTCTTTGGTATGTTGGAAATCTTGTATCTTTGACTTTAATGTAGTGATTCCCATCATCAAACGACACTATCTTCGCTGGGAAAAATTGGAAGAAAGGATTGCATACCCCTTTGATCATTAGGCATTAGTGGCAGGATTTAGAGAGATATTCCATCAAATATATGAATAATATCTAGTTTAAATGCGGACGTGGATGGCTATATTTCACATCCATCACACATCCACTCATGCCATTGCTTGCTTCAAGTCAAGAATTCGGCCAACATTGTTTGTTTCAAGTGCAAGGAAGAAGAGCATCATGTCAAGTCTTGCCCATTGAAGAATAAGCCTCTTGGCAAGAAGCAACAAGGGAAGCGAACTCAAGCTATACCTCTTGTTAGAGATGGACCTCCTCCCAAGAAGACTCAAGGTTTTCCTCAAGTTGTTGCTTCAACCAAAAATAAAGATGGAAAGAGAAGAACTTGCTACATTTTCCACGAGAAAGGGCATATTTATTCCTCATGCACCATTGGTATCTCCTCATCCAACCCTATCATGATTGATGATGCTTATTCTCTTCATAAGGTGAGGTTGGCAATGTGTTTTCCAAATTTGTTGAGGCCCAATGTGGTGTGAAGAAAAGAACCATTTGGGTTGCCAAGCCTATTGTACTAACCTCTTTGGACCCAACTTTGTTGGGGACCAACAAGACGAAACTTGATCAATATGTGTTTTTTGAGAGCATTGGAGTCTTGGCTACATCATGAAGAATTGAGGGATCTTCATCCTTTATATTTGTTAAGCCAAGTCATGTTGATTATATTGCCTCTATCATTTTCCTAATATTCCTCCTTGCGGTAACATATGCTTAGCTCATTACATTGAAAGTTGCTCGCCCGCTTGTGTATGTGTTGGTTTTGTATCTTCCATGTTCTTGTATATGTTGTGCTTTCCTCTTAATTATCTTGAGTTATCAAGTATATTTCTGCATGATTAGGTGGCACACCATGTATGTGTGTTTATTGTGTTGGAGCCTTTCTTGATTTTATTTGGTATCTTATCTGGCTCTTATGAGAGACTAATGGACTATCCCATTTTGGGGGAGTGCTATGCTTGGGCATTCCACAATCCCAAAAATGTGTGTACATGAGGAAACCACCTAGTATTGATATTGCAATATTATTTAGTCTCTATGTGGTATGATTCTCATGAGAAATTTAAGTTCCATAATGTCCATTAATTATCTATATTTGGATCCTTTTTCCTCGTGTTGAGATTTATGGTTGTATCACATATGGGGGAGTCACACGCTTAGTGCATATTACAATCCTAGAGAATGTGAAAATTCGAGGTTGTGTCACTTAGAATTGATATTAAGAATTAGCTAGCTTCTATGTGACACATTATCTCATACAAGATCCAATTTGTTTGAATGTTTTTATTGCTCATCTTTTGGATCTTGTGTGTGAGAGTGTTTCTTGGTATGTGTTTCCTCATATTTGGATCTCTATATCCTCATGGAAATCATTATCTTAAAATTACTTGAATCATTATTGATTGTTTGACTATTGGAAGCTACCAAGAATCTATTTCGAAGCATCAAGCTTAATTCTTATACTTTGTTAATGATTCTTAGTGTGAATATGATCTTGGATATCCGTGTGAACTACCTCAGGAAGATTACTCCCAAGACTTCTTGTCCTTGGACAATTAGTACTAGATTTATGGTAGAATTTATTGATCATATTCACTTTGGTGTTTACTTAATTTTGTACTATCTATTGCCAAGAAAATGTTTTGTGTTGTCTCCCAAGCTTTCCTTGCCTCTTATGGATCTTCTTATTTTATTGGTATCCTCTTGTGTTTTATTTAATGTAGGTAGTAGTGATGATCTTATTTATGTGTATTGTGCATTCAAAATCAAAATTCTAAATAATGTACTACTTATGGGTGAGCTCTCCTATATTATCTAGAACACTCATTTTTACGCTTCTTTGTTTGATCCATATCGTGTTTTATGTTCTTGGAAGTTCGATCTTTTTGTTTTGGTATTTTGTGCCATCATGAAAAGTGTGGAGAGTTTGGTTTATTTTTTGAAACCTTGCTCTTTTTGGGAGTTGGTTTTGTCTCATTCCATGTTTCTCGTTTTGACCTTTTTAGAATGAGATAAATCTTTGAGCATTTGCGTTTTTATCTATCTTTTGCTCTTTGGCTTTAGCCTAGTGAATTTGTTAAACTTGTGATCTTTCATGTGTTGAATTGGTTCTTTGATACAATTTGGACACCGTTTGTCGTGTCACACTCTTGCGTGTGCCATCTCGGTTTACTTGGTGTTTTTTGTTCAAATTGTATCTCTTTTTTTGGTCCTTGAAAGACTTGTGCATGCATATATACTACATGTTTATATTATGACATGCTTTCTTTCTTTGTTCCAATATATAGAGGAAACTCCACCAAATCCCATCGGCTAAGTTGTTCATGAAATTCAATTTCATATCAATATGCACATATTTATGTGGAGTCTCTCCTATGTATTGTAGTTTCTTTAACTACTTTGGACCCAATATGTTTGGGGACCATTTTTTACTTAATGTGTTTTAGGTACTTTGGAGATATATTGGATGCTTGTCTCTCAATTTTGAAGAAGTGGTGTGTCCATGAAAATTGGAGGCAAACTATAGGAATGTCGACGAATTCATATCTCTACTACATCCTATCAATGATATCTCGGTAACAAGTATCTTTTTCTCATGCTCATATATCTTGCTTTCAACTGTTTGTCAGTTGCCTTCTAGCATGAATTCTTGTATTTGTATTTGTTGTGCTTCTAGCTTTGGTGTTAAGAGAACTCCCTACTGCAAATGTGTGTAAGTTGAGATGAGTGCATATAATTGGGACTGTATAAAATCATACATATGATTCACCAATCCCAAATATGTCAATATAGCAATTTTATTGCCTATCTTTTCCTCAAATTCTCTCATGTGCACTAGTGAGATTTTGCTAGTTGGTTTTTCCTCTGTGATACTTGTTGCTTTTCTCCATATATTCCAACTATCTCCTTTTCCCTTGGTGATAGTTGTAATGTATTGGTGTGTTGGTGTTTGAGCTCACTAATAAACAATAATATAAAATTGTGCCTTTGTCCATGCTTTCAAGCAAAAATCTTATTGGTATATGTTATGAATTCATTTTGCCTTTCATATGCTCTCTTGTGTATCTTGTTTGTGTGTGCATGTTTCTTTGTTGGCATATGTCTTTTTGATGTTTTTCACTTACAAACATATACACATATGATAAGATAATTTTCATTGAGATTTTATTTCTTTGAGACCACCTTTCTAATTATTTTGATGCTTCAGTGGCTTCCAAATTTATTTTCCAATGAGTGCTTGTCTCTTGTGTTTTCATCTTCGGGCACTCATATTTGTTCTCTCATGCCTTATATTTTTAAATAAATTTGGATGAGTGAGGATTCCATGATTATGCACTTTGTTCCCAAATACAATTATCATAATTGGTGCATAATCTTTGGGTAGCTCCTCTAATTCATTTAACAATACTCATTTGCCTTCTTGCTCACCTTGTGTGTCTTAAATATTTATGGGGGAGTGAGGATTCCATATTGTATTCAATACAACTATTCTATTGTGTGCACAAATCTTGGAGAGATTCTCTATTTTCATTTAAACACTCATTTGCTCGTATCATCATATCTTGTTGTTTCCTTTTGGTCTCATTTGTTGTTTTCAATTGGTTTGTCGGACCTTGTGATTGCTTGCATCATTTGTTGATGCTTTTTTCATTTTTTTTCTTTGGAAATCTTCGGGTACTCACTATAGTTCTACTTCTTCCCAAGTATTCATCATTGGATATGTCCGAATGCACACCTTTGGATGAATTATCACTATATTAGCCTTCTAGAACTTGTCATCCATTTCGTCAATCGATGCCAATGGGGGAGAAGTTTTAGAGGGTTTAAGGGAAGTTGGTTTATGCTTTGAGTTTGTTTTTAAGCATTTTCATTTCATGCTCTTGCATCTTTGTTGTTGCTTAGCATGTGGTATATATAGAGGAAACTCCACCAATGATAATGATTGGCAATATATGCAATGAAATCCAAGTTCATCACACATGCATAGTATTGTCGGGGAGTTTGCTCTATATATGGTGGTGGTACCAATAACATATACTTGGGTAGTATTTGATATTGGCATTACCATTTTATTCGTTAAAATTCCTTATATAAACCCTCTCAAAGGGATTTTCGTCAATTACCAAAATGGGGAGATTGAAAAGCATGTGGGCCCCCATGTGTGGTTTTGATAATTAATGAAAATCTTTATAGACTAATGTTTGCATTAAGTTGCACTTGTAGGAATTGTCCATTGTCATCGCTTGGAGCATGTGTTGGCTTCAAGGGTGAAGAACAAGAAGCAATGTCAAGGGCTTTGGGCCTATTGGAATCAACAACAACAACAACAACAACAACAACAACAACAAGAATAAAGAAAAGAAGATCAAGAGTGTGTTGAAGAAGAAGATAGAGTTCCTCATGTGTATCTTCAAGACATCATCCTAATGGAGTTAGAAGAAATGAATTTCAAGGTCAAGATGTTACATCTCTAGGATATATCATGCTTGAAGCTTTCCATCCTTGGTGATTATGGATTGATGAAGACAAGTTCAAAGACGTGGTTTCCCCATGGTGTATGGGGGAGAAATTCGCAAGTCCTCATCAAGAAAGCGCAATCAAGAGAAATCAAGAAATAAGTTCCATCTTGAAAAGGACAAGATCATCTACATCAAGCTCAAGTGGAATGCTCAAGGCAAAGGTATGATCTTGATAGGTTTTACCTTTTCCGGTCTCATGTTGTTAGTTGGGAGACCAGTTTATAGGATAGATAACCGTACTATCAAGAGCGGCTCTCGAGTGAGTAACTTGATCATATATTTCAGAGAGAGCTTAAACCTTTGCATCCTTGGCATCATATTTGTTAGTTCTTATCCATGAGAGGATTTAGAGTTTGTGTTGTTCTCCATGACAAGCTCAAGTTCATAAAAAACAAATTTCATATGTATTCTCTTTTGCATTTTCGATGTTGGAGGTATTATCAATTTGTCTTTTATAGATAGAATAAACCTTTCATCATTTCGTTCGATCCCACCTTGATAGACTATGATGGTTCCCTGCATAATCTTCTAGAGATTATTGTCCTCTTCGAAACGATCCCAAGATCATCAAATCAGAGTCCAGATGCAAAAGTTATGGCCATTTTGGTGTTGATATTTCTGTTAGTTTTCAGGGGGCGGAGACTCTGGTTCCGGGGGAGCGGAATCTCTGGCCGGGGCAGAATTTCCGACCCAAAAAGTCTCCGAATAGACTCCAAGAGCTTGCAGCTCTATTTCCCCTCGATCGGGATGTTCTAGGTTCGGAGACTCCGGGGTTTGGACCCCGGAGACTCCGGTTTAAATGCCCAGCAACAGCTATATTTCGTGGGGAGCCTATAAAAGGCCCCTTCTTCCCCAAGGGGCTGGTTGCTTCTTCCCATTCTCTCTCCTCCATTGTTGACCTTGAAGAGCTTGCCCTTTCTCTCTAATCCTCCCATGATTCTTGCATATTCTTGAGGGAAAAGAGAGAGGAGATCTAGATCCACATTTCCACCTATCCATCTCTCCTCTAAGTGAGGGGAACCCATTGGATCTAGATCTTGGAGTAATTTGGTGTTTCTCCTCTTTGTTCTTCCTCTCTTATTCTCCCATAAGCTTTTGTAGCTTTGTTGGAATTTGAGAGAGAAGGATTTGAGCACTTGTGTTCTTTCCATTTCATTAGGTGCATGAGTTTGAGTTCTTCTTAGAGGATTTGGTTGGTGAAAATTAAGAAGCTTGTCCCTCTTGGGTTCTTGAAACCCTCGGCGGTGTGTGGCCTTTGTGGTGTGTTCTTGGAGCCTTCAATTAAGTTGTGGAGCTATCCTCAAGCTAGTGGCCTTGGTGGAGCCTCCAATTAAGATGTGGAGATTCCCCCAATCTTGTACGGGTTTGGTGACCGCCCTCAAGTGTCCCATAGTGGATCGGGTGCTTGTCGTGCGGCGGGTGCTCGGGAGAATAGGGTGAGGCCTTTTGTGGCATTGGTGGTCTTAGTACCTCCCATCGTTCCAACAAGACGTACTCCCTTGTAGGGAGGAACTCGGTAAAATATCATCGTTCCCGCGTGCCTCGGTTAGCTCTATACCCAAGCTCTTTAATTATGCACTTTATATTGTCATAACCTTTGTGCTTAAAGTAATCTATCTTGCTATCACTTTGTTTCTTGTATTTATTAGTATAAGTTATTGGTGCATATAGGTGATCCTTAGTTTATATAGGCTTTGTGTTAACAAAAGAAAACACTAGTTTTATTCCTCCATTGTTATGCCCATCTCGTAAAAGTTTTTAACCGCCTATTCACCCCCTCTAGGAAGCATTTGTGATCTTTCACTTGACATGGTGATGTCATTGACCGAGCCTCGGACAATACAAGAATCATAGAGACAAAAGGAATAAGACATAGTGTTTACGGTACAATGACAAGTTTCGTGGAATGCACAGGTGGTCATCATGGGCATCAAGGTCGTTCTGTTGATCATTGGTCAGAGAGGAGTCTTGACCATGTATGAAGTGTTCTCGAACTTTTGGGTAGCACGCTTAAGGGCTTCATGAAGCTTAGAGATCGTTAATGGTTTATTCGGAATTACTGAAGCAATGAGAAGAGATAAACCAGAAATGTTCTAGAGAAATCCGAAGGTGTTCGGAGTAAGAATAGAGGAAAAGGGATCGAAAGAAGTTTCAGATAAATGATTATTTAAATATATATTTATTATATGTTAATTACGAATTAATATATTCTAAATGGATATTTAAATTAAGATTTATAAAGTAACTTTCTCATTAGGCTAAAATCCCGAAGGAAATTGACCTAGGAGAAATCTACAGGAAAAAGAAAAAGGGAACAACCCACGTGGGCGACAAATAGTAGCCGCCGCACGGGGCGGGCTGCGGCTGCCGCCGCCGCTGCCGAGCTGGCCGCGGGCGAGCTAGACCGGCCCACTCGGGACCGCTTGCTGCCGCGTGGCGCCTGGCGGGATGCGCGGTGGGCGCCCCACCCGGGCTCCTCCCTGGCTGCTACGCGGGGAGGGCATGTGCGCGGGGCCAAGTGGGCGCGTGGCGGCCCACCCTCCTGACCGCAGCCGCCGCTTTCCTTTGCTACCATGGGTTGGGATGGCGGGAGATGGTGGCCCACCCGACCACCGCTTCTGGCCTACCCGGGTGCATCTCCTTTTTTCCTAGTTTTCCTATTAGTTTTAGTCCCACATGGGGCACCTAAGGTGGAAGGATCCCCTCCCTTCGCCTATATAAATAGGTGCCCATAGGAGGATTAAAATACACCAGAAAATACAGAAAAGGCTGGTGTAGCATATCTCTTCTCTTTCTCTTGCGACTGTGGCCCCCTTGTCAGGGCTATGCGAACGAGGAGTTCTTCATCGTGGAGCTCTGTCGCGCTGCGGGATTCAGAGCCAGGAGATCTACTTCCATAATCTCGGCGGGATCGGGGAGAAGCTAGAGTCTTTGTTGTCAAGCATCGTACGTGTGTGACTTCCTCTGTCGGCGCCATACTTTCGGCGCTAGGAGTTGTCGGGGATGATAGACTTCATGACCTCGAGGTCAGCGTCGGAGCGACTTCTTCAACCACGTTCCTCGCGGTATGTTAACGGCACTTGGTCTTCAAAGGTATGAATACTATATCCCCTCCCGTTACTACATTACTAGAGGATAGATCCTGGCATTTGGGTTTCGTTCATAGGAAAAAAATTCTTCCGTCGAACCCCAACACTCGCTGCATGAATGCAACAATAGGGTCATGATAGTGCTAAAAGAGTTTTAACTCACACAAATACTTATTAATTAATATTATAATCCAAGTGAATCTGACATGAGATAACTAAATAGATTGACAAGAACTCATGTTGCCTATCTATAGGTTCTCAACACAGTTGTACTGAGCTCATTTTCAGCTATCAAAATCAAGAACTCGTCCTTAATCTCTTGAAACCCTAAATCCTAGACCTAGGACTAGATCAAGAGAGGGGTTGAGATATAAGACGTACCTGAGAGAAGGCTAGGCTTCCACCAGAGAAGGAAGTCTGCGGGAGGTACTGGGCTTCGTCTATGGTGCTCAAGGCGACTTCAATGGAGCCGAGAGCGAGGGAGACATCCAGAACGGAGGAAGGCGTCAACGTCCTAGGGAAGAAGTAGGCGTCTAAGTCGGCGGCAGGGACGAACGTCTACTCGCGGCATGGACGAGCGGCGGCGGCAGCGGAGGCGATGGGGACGTGCGTGGTGTCCTTGCCGCGTCTCCAGAGCGAGCCGTCATCTCATGATAAAAACGCGAGAATGGCCGTGTCTCCTCTCCCCTCCAGCCCGATGAGTTTTCTAGAAAATGCTTGGGCTCAGCCCATCCGATTCCAGCCTGCCAAATGACCCTTCGCATGTTTGCAGGTGTCTCGAGTTGGGCCGGGAATTTACACAGAAGAACCGGTCCAAACACTGCTGCTGAACAAGGCCAAAAGGTGGTGTTTGTACCAAAACTATAAACATCTTCATTTAAAGTAGAACGTATATTCTTTGTCGATTAACTATTTTCTAAGGTTAAGTATAGTCCTTTGTCTTCAGTACCAATTTTTTTGCTTCCTCAAGTGTCTACCATGGTACACGCGACCAAATTCCATTCGATCCAGCAAACTCTAGGCATGATACGACTATAAGAGTTCATTGGTGGCTCCTTCTGGAACACGCCTCTCCAAACCGGATCAAAGAGGGACGACAACAAGTAGATCTTTGTCATTGCGCAGGAGGAACCCTAGGACCGGCACCTTTTATCCATGCTGATCCGGCAGTCCTAACACCACCGACCGGCTCCCGACGAAAGGAACGAGCAGATCATACTCTAGAGAGCCTACTTCCTGCTAGTTTATGTTGATGTGGAAAGATTACAGTGACGGCGAGCTCAACAGCGAGGCCGCAAGTCGCGTCTATGGGGTGTATGATAGCGAATATCTTTAGAGAGTATCATAGGGAGGCTCATATAGTGTTGTCTCGTTAGGGTTTACATGGATAATACCGAGTTGGTTAAGGATTCAGTAGGTTGAACTAGTACGATGGGCTTAGCTATGCTTCCACGTCTTTAGCATCCAGTCGCCATGCTCCTGCATCGCAGGAATTCTAGTCACTATACCAGCCAGCCCACTCGTCATGGGCTTGGGCTAGTCGTATCCACCTTCTGGGTATTACCCTGATTGGCATATCCCCATCAGTAGTCCCTAACTATGTCAGGGATCTGGTGGCTTCAAGCTTGGCAGTCATAGTGGATGAGTGTGGGTTGAAGTCCAGTCAAATCGGTGGCAAACTCTCTTAATGAAGAAGTCATCATAGATAGTGGTGGTGGGCCTCCAGTCGAATCGCAGCAAACATTGTGATGGATGAGTGAGGAAACTCAGTCGCGCACTAGGCGAGCCGACTTGCTTTCTAGTCGTCAAAGTGAGGTGACTGAATGCCATGGCGAGTGGCCAATTTGGAAGAATATCGACCATCGGTCTTGGTCAAACTAGCGGTTGGGTAAATCCCAATGGTAACTTGCAGAACTACCACGAGGTAACGGCTAATTCCCATGAACTATTTTTTATGACTCTTGGGGTTCATATCACCGCGTTGCGGGAGATGTGTGATATGTCTTGCTCCCTAGACTCCATTTTCTATACGCGACCAACAAACTTGAGCCTTGTGGTCATTGCTATGTATTGGAACATCTGGTTATCTTACAACATGAAGGTCTCTGATGATATGTCTACTGTGGTGCAAGTTGTGACATGACAAGGCATCGAAATGATCAAACTACTAGAAAATGTGGCGCGGCGACACGCCGCACCTAGGGGTGGGCGTTCGGTCATGACCGACAATTCGGTCTTTGTATTTCGGTCTATTTTAAATTCGGTCCTTGAAAAAATAAAGACCAAATTATACTTGATAGTTTTACTACCCGAAAAATTCGGATACCTACTAATTCGGATTCGGGTTCGGTCATGACAGAATAACATGGTCAATATTGTCAACACAAAAGATAGACATTATTTATTAAAAATATGACAATATTTCAACTATATTTTAAATATTTTAATACATATGTTATCATTTAGTGGAAGAAATAAACGTGCAACAATCCTAATAAAATGTAGCAACTCTACGATAGCACTTTGATGACCATTCAACAATGCTATAATTCATGCACATCACACAAATTTGAAGTTTTAGATAGTCTCATGTAAAATTCGGTCAGTTTAGTCTATTCGGTTACTTAGGAACTAAAGACCAAATAGACCAAACTAAATTCGGTCTATAAAATTTACTACCTAATTTTCTTGTTGGTCTTTTCGGTTTTGGTCTATTCGGGTTCGGTCTCGGTCTTTTCTGTTTTGGTTTTCGGTTATCGGTTTTTATGCCCACCCCTAGCCGCACCTGTTAGTCAGTTGTTTCGTTTCGTGTTACGTAAATGTCTCGATTTCTTGGCTTGTTGATAGTAGCACGCAACTTGAAGTCACATCGTTAATTATAAACAGTATAGATCAATTTGTCTACCAAACATGATAAGTAAACAGAAGAGATCAATATATGTGGTCACACAAAGAAATTGAACATAATAATAGTTTGATTAGTACAAACGATTTTCGTGAAATAACTAAGTGGGAGTATCCGTCATATTTATACAGGGATACTTATTAACTTCTAAACATTAGAGTGTAGCGGGGATGTTTATACTTAGAAGTGATATAAGTTGACGATTTCACAAAGTTGCAACAGTAGGCGTTCGCACTTTTTGTTTTTGTGGTTCAAGTACTCTTCTACTTCTTACTCTCAGCCCAACCTGTCCTGTTTGCTGCAAGGAGAAGAGTTGAATCAGTGTTAGGCTATCACACAGAACTGTAGACTCTTCTTTTTAACAGTTCAGGTACTCTTCTACTCCTTCCTCTAGGCCAAATCTGACCCTGTTTGCTGCAAGGAGAAGAATTCAGAATCAGCGTTAGGCTATCAGCCTATCAGACAGAAATTTTTCTTATTTGATTTATGTATGTCTTAAGAGTTTGACATGGAAACATGCAGCATCTCACTTCGGCAGAAAATGTGCTTCACTATAGGCAGAGAATGGAGAATGAGATGCGACTTTTACTGTGATTATATTGATAAATTAAAGATTGTAGAAAAAAGGATATAGTTTCTTTACAAAATATGATGTGAAATAGATGAATGTAAAATGCATATGTATCTAATGGCACAACCAAGTGTTTGAGTATATCTGAAACTGTAAAATGTAATAGCTGGGCATTGCCAATGCCAGTTGCTTTGTTTGATGTAGAGTATATACATCAGGGCAATGGGAGATTCTCAGAAACTCACATCTACCCCCTTACAAACAAAGAGTAACATGTTGTATGCTTCGGTGATATTAACATAATTTACATTAGCAGTTAACCAGCTCCATGTAGTTCCATGTGACTCCTCTTCACTACAGGCAGAGAATGGAGAATGAGCTGTGAATTTTACTATAATTATATTGATAAATGAAAGATTGTAGAAAAAAGTATAGAGTTTAACAATTTCTTTACAAAATATGATGTGAAATAGATGAATGTAAAATGCATATGTATCTGATGGCACAACCAAGTGTCTGAGTATATCTGAAACTGTGAAATGTAATAGCTGGGCATTGCCAATGCCAGTTGCTTTGTTTGATGTAGAGTATATACATCAGGGCAAGGGAGATTCTCAGAAACTCACATCTACCCCCTTACAAACAAAGAGTAACATGTTGTATGCTTTGATGATATTAACATAATTTACATTAGCAGTTAACCAGCTCCATGTAGTTCCATGTGACTCCTCTTCACTACAGGCAGAGAATGGAGAATGAGCTGTGACTTTTACTGTAATTATATTGATAGATGAAAGATTGTAGAAAAAAGGATAGAGTTTAACAATTTCTTTACAAAATATGATGTGAAATAGATGAATGTAAAATGCATATGTATCTGATGGGACAACCAAGTGTCTGAGTATATCTGAAACTATAAAATGTAATAGCTGGGCATTGGCAATGCCAGTTGCTTTGTTTGATGTAGAGTATATACGTCAGGGCACGGGAGATTCTCAGAAACTCATATCTACCCCCTTACAAACAAAGAGTAACATGTTGTATGCTTCGGTGATATTAACATAATTTACATTAGCAGTTAACCAGCTCCATGTAGTTCCATGTGACTCCTCTTCACTACAGGCAGAGAATGGAGAATGAGCTGTGACTTTTACTGTAAGTATATTGATAAATGAAAGATTGTAGAAAAAAGGATAGAGTTTAACAATTTCTTTACAAAATATGATGTGAAATAGATGAATATAAAATGCATATGTATCTGATGGCACAACCAAGTGTCTGAATATATCTGAAACTGTGAAATGTAATAGCTGGGCATTGCCAATGCCAGTTGCTTTATTTGATGTAGAGTATATACATCAGGGCAAGGGAGATTCTCAGAAACTCACATCTACCCCCTTACAAACAAAGAGTAACATGTTGTATGCTTCGGTGATATTAACATAATTTACATGAGCAGTTAACCAGTTCCATGTAGTTCCATGTGACTCCTCTTCACTACAGACAGAGAATGGAGAATGAGCTGTGACTTTTACTGTAATTATATTGATAAATGAAAGATTGTAGAAAAAAGGATAGAGTTTAACAATTTCTTTACAAAATATGATGTGAAATAGATGAATGTAAAATGCATATGTATCTGATGGCACAACCAAGTGTCTGAGTATATCTGAAACTGTAAAATGTAATAGCTGGACATTGCCAATGCCAGTTGCTTTGTTTGATGTAGAGTATATACATCAGGGCAAGGGAGATTCTCAGAAACTCACATCTACGCCCTTACAAACAAAGAGTAACATGTTGTATGCTTCGGTGATATTAACATAATTTACATTAGCAGTTAACCAGCTCCATGTAGTTCCATGTGACTCCTCTTCACTACAGGCAGAGAATGGAGAATGAGCTGTGACTTTTATTGTAATTATATTGATAAATGAAAGATTGTATAAAAAAGGATAGAGTTTAACAATTTCTTTACAAAATATGATGTGAAATAGATGAATGTAAAATGCATATGTATCTGATGGCACAACCAAGTGTCTGAGTATATCTGAAACTTTCAAATGTAATAGCTGGGCATTGCCAATGCCAGTTGCTTTGTTTGATGTAGAGTATATACATCAGAGCAAGGGAGATTCTCAGAAACTCACATCTACCCCCATACAAACAAAGAGTAACATGTTGTATGCTTCGGTGATATTAACATAATTTACATTAGCAGTTAACCAGATCCATGTAGTTCCATGTGACTCCTCTTCACTACAGGCAGAGAATGGAGAATGAGCTGTGACTTTTACTGTAATTATATTGATAGATGAAAGATTGTATAAAAAAGGATAGAGTTTAACAATTTCTTTACAAAATATGATGTGAAATAGATGAATGTGAAATGCATATGTATCTGATGGCACAACCAAGTGTCTGAGTATATCTGAAATTGTAAAATGTAATAGCTGGGCATTGCCAATGCCAGTTGCTTTGTCTGATGTAGAGTATATACATCAGGGCACGGGAGATTCTCAGAAACTCACATATACCCCCTTACAAACAAAGAGTAACATGTTGTATGCTTCGGTGATATTAACATAATTTACATTAGCAGTTAACCAGCTCCATGTAGTTCCATGTGACTCCTCTTCACTACAGGCAGAGAATGGAGAATGAGTTGTGACTTTTACTGTAATTATATTGATAAATGAAAGATTGTAGAAAAAAGGATAGAGTTTAACAATTTCTTTACAAAATATGATGTGAAATAGATGAATGTAAAATGCATATGTATCTGATGGCACAACCAAGTGTCTGAGTATATCTGAAACTTTGGAATGTAATAGCTGGGCATTGCCAATGCCAGTTGCTTTGTTTGATGTAGAGTATATACATCAGGGCAAGGGAGATTCTCAGAAACTCACATCTACCCCCTTACAAACAAATAGTAACATGTTGTATGCTTTGGTGATATTAACATAATTTACATTAGCAGTTAACCAGCTCCATGTAGTTCCATGTGACTCCTCTTCACTTCAGGCAGAGAATGGAGAATAAGCTGTGACTTTTAGTGTAATTATATTGATAAATGAAAGATTGTAGAAAAAAGGATAGAGTTTAACAATTTCTTTACAAAATATGATGTGAAATAGATGAATGTAAAATGCATATGTATTTGATGGCACAACCAAGTGTCTGAGTATATCTAAAACTATGAAATTTAATAGCTGGGCATTGCCAATGCCAGTTGCTTTGTTTGATGTAGAGTATATACATCAGGGCAAGGGATATTCTCAGAAACTCACATCTACCCCCATACAAACAAAGAGTAACATGTAGTATGCTTCGGTGATATTAACATAATTTACATTAGCAGTTAACCAGCTCCATGTAGTTCCATGTGACTCCTCTTAACTACAGGCAGAGAATGGAGAATGAGCTGTGAATTTTACTGTAATTATATTGATAGATGAAAGATAGTAGAAAAAAGGATAGAGTTTAACAATTTCTTTACAAAATATGATGTGAAATAGATGAATGTAAAATGCATATGTATCTGATGGCACAACCAAGTGTCTGAGTATATCTGAAACTGTAAAATGTAATAGCTGGGCATTGCCAATGCCAGTTGCTTTGTTTGATGTAGAGTATATACATCAGGGCACGGGAGATTCTAAGAAACTCACATCTACCCCCTTACAAACAAAGAGTAACATGTTGTATGCTTCGGTGATATTAACATAATTTACATTAGCAGTTAACCAGCTCCATGTAGTTCTATGTGACTCCTCTTCACTACAGGCAGAGAATGGAGAATGCGCTGTGACTTTTACTGTAATTATATTGATAAATGAAAGATTGTAGAAAAAAGGATAGAGTTTAACAATTTCTTTACAAAATATGATGTGAAATAGATGAATGTAAAATGCATATGTCTCTGATGGCACAACCAAGTGTCTGAGTATATCTGAAACTTTGAAATGTAATAGCTGGGCATTGCCAATGCCAGTTGCTTTGTTTGATGTAGAGTATATACATCAGGGCAAGGGAGATTCTCAGAAACTCACATCTACCCCCTTACAAACAAAGAGTAACATGTTGTATGCTTTGGTGATATTAACATAATTTACATTAGCAGTTAACCAGCTCCATGTAGTTCCATGTGACTCCTCTTCACTACAGGCAGAGAATGGAGAATGCGTTGTGACTTTTACTGTAATTATATTGATAAATGAAAGATTGTAGAAAAAAGGATAGAGTTTAACAATTTCTTTACAAAATATGATGTGAAATAGATGAATGTAAAATGCATATGTCTCTGATGGCACAACCAAGTGTCTGAGTATATCTGAAACTTTGAAATGTAATAGCTGGGCATTGCCAATGCCAGTTGCTTTGTTTGATGTAGAGTATATACATCAGGGCAAGGGAGATTCTAAGAAACTCACATCTACCCCCTTACAAACAAAGAGTAACATGTTGTATGCTTTGGTGATATTAACATAATTTACATTAGCAGTTAACCAGCTCCATGTAGTTCCATGTGACTCCTCTTCACTACAGGCAGAGAATGGAGAATGAGCTGTGACTTTTATTGTAATTATATGATAGAGTTTAACAATTTCTTTACAAAATATGATGTGAAATAGATGAATGTAAAATGCATATGTATCTGATGGCACAACCAAGTGTCTGAGTATATCTGAAACTATGAAATGTAATAGCTGGGCATTGCCAATGCCAGTTGCTTTGTTTGATGTAGAGTATATACATCGGGGCAAGGGAGATTCTCAGAAACTCACATCTACCCCCATACAAACAAAGAGTAACATGTTGTATGCTTCGGTGATATTAACATAATTTACATTAGCAGTTAACCAGCTCCATGTAGTTCCATGTGACTCCTCTTCACTACTGGCAGAGAATGCAGAATGAGCTGTGACTTTTACTGTAATTATATTGATAGATGAAAGATTGTAGAAAAAAGGATAGAGTTTAACAATTTCTTTACAAAATATGATGTGAAATAGATGAATGTAAAATGCATATGTATCTGATGGCACAACCAAGTGTCTGAGTATATCTGAAACTGTAAAATGTAATAGCTGGGCATTGCCAATGCCAGTTGCTTTGTTTGATGTAGAGTATATACATCAGGGCACGGGAGATTCTCAGAAACTCACATATACCCCCTTACAAACAAAGAGTAACATGTTGTATGCTTCGGTGATATTAACATAATTTACATTAGCAGTTAACCAACTCCATGTAGTTCCTCGTGACTCCTCTTCACTACAGGCAGAGAATGGAGAATGAGCTGTGACTTTTACTGTAATTATATTGATAGATGAAAGATTGTAGAAAAAAGGATAGAGTTTAACAATTTCTTTACAAAATATGATGTGAAATAGATGAATGTAAAATGCATATGTATCTGATGGGACAACCAAGTGTCTGAGTATATCTGAAACTATAAAATGTAATAGCTGGGCATTGCCAATGCCAGTTGCTTTGTTTGATGTAGAGTATATACGTCAGGGCACGGGAGATTCTCAGAAACTCATATCTACCCCCTTACAAACAAAGAGTAACATGTTGTATGCTTCGGTGATATTAACATAATTTACATTAGCAGTTAACCAGCTCCATATAGTTCCATGTGACTCCTCTTCACTACAGGCAGAGAATGGAGAATGCGCTGTGACTTTTACTGTAATTATATTGATAAATGAAAGATTGTAGAAAAAAGGATAGAGTTTAACAATTTTTTTACAAAATATGATGTGAAATAGATGAATATAAAATGCATATGTATCTGATGGCACAACCAAGTGTCTGAGTATATCTAAAACTGTGAAATGTAATAGCTGGGCATTGCAAATGCCAGTTGCTTTGTTTGATGTAGAGTATATACATCAGGGCAAGGGAGATTCTCAGAAACTCACATCTACCCCCTTACAAACAAATAGTAACATGTTGTATGCTTTGGTGATATTAACATAATTTACATTAGCAGTTAACCAGCTCCATGTAGTTCCATGTGACTCCTCTTCACTTCAGGCAGAGAATGGAGAATAAGTTGTGACTTTTAGTGTAATTATATTGATAAATGAAAGATTGTAGAAAAAAGGATAGAGTTTAACAATTTCTTTACAAAATATGATGTGAAATAGATGAATGTAAAATGCATATGTATCTGATGGCACAACCAAGTGTCTGAGTATATCTAAAACTATGAAATGTAATAGCTGGGCATTGCCAATGCCAGTTGCTTTGTTTGATGTAGAGTATATACATCAGGGCAAGGGAGATTCTCAGAAACTCACATCTACCCCCATACAAACAAAGAGTAACATGGTGTATGCTTCGGTGATATTAACATAATTTACATTAGCAGTTAACCAGCTTCATGTAGTTCCATGTGACTCCTCTTAACTACAGGCAGAGAATGGAGAATGAGCTGTGACTTTTACTGTAATTATATTGATAGATGAAAGATTGTAGAAAAAAGGATAGAGTTTAACAATTTCTTTACAAAATATGATGTGAAATAGATGAATGTAAAATGCATATGTATCTGATGGCACAACCAAGTGTCTGAGTATATCTGAAACTGTAAAATGTAATAGCTGGGCATTGCCAATGCCAGTTGCTTTGTTTGATGTAGAGTATATACATCAGGGCACGGGAGATTCTCAGAAACTCACATCTACCCCCTTACAAACAAAGAGTAACATGTTGTATGCTTCGGTGATATTAACATAATTTACATTAGCAGTTAACCAGCTCCATGTAGTTCTATGTGACTCCTCTTCACTACAGGCAGAGAATGGAGAATGCGCTGGGACTTTTACTGTAATTATATTGATAAATGAAAGATTGTAGAAAAAAGGATAGAGTTTAACAATTTCTTTACAAAATATGATGTGAAATAGATGAATGTAAAATGCATATGTCTCTGATGGCACAACCAAGTGTCTGAGTATATCTGAAACTTTCAAATGTAATAGCTGGGCATTGCCAATGCCAGTTGCTTTGTTTGATGTAGAGTATATACATCAGGGCAAGGGAGATTCTCAGAAACTCACATCTACCCCCTTACAAACAAAGAGTAACATGTTGTATGCTTTGGTGATATTAACATAATTTACATTAGCAGTTAACCAGCTCCATGTAGTTCCATGTGACTCCTCTTCACTACAGGCAGAGAATGGAGAATGCGTTGTGACTTTTACTGTAATTATATTGATAAATGAAAGATTGTAGAAAAAAGGATAGAGTTTAACAATTTCTTTACAAAATATGATGTGAAATAGATGAATGTAAAATGCATATGTCTCTGATGGCACAACCAAGTGTCTGAGTATATCTGAAACTTTGAAATGTAATAGCTGGGCATTGCCAATGCCAGTTGCTTTGTTTGATGTAGAGTATATACATCAGGGCAAGGGAGATTCTCAGAAACTCACATCTACCCCCTTACAAACAAAGAGTAACATGTTGTATGCTTTGGTGATATTAACATAATTTACATTAGCAGTTAACCAGCTCCATGTAGTTCCATGTGACTCCTCTTCACTACAGGCAGAGAATGGAGAATGCGCTGTGACTTTTATTGTAATTATATTGATAGATGAAAGATTGTAGAAAAAAGGATAGAGTTTAACAATTTCTTGACAAAATATGATGTGAAATAGATGAATGTAAAATGCATATGTATCTGATGGCACAACCAAGTGTCTGAGTATATCTGAAACTATGAAATGTAATAGCTGGGCATTGCCAATGCCAGTTGCTTTGTTTGATGTAGAGTATATACATCAGGGCAAGGGAGATTCTCAGAAACTCACATCTACCCCCATACAAACAAAGAGTAACATGTTGTATGCTTCGGTGATATTAACATAATTTACATTAGCAGTTAACCAGCTACATGTAGTTCCATGTGACTCCTCTTCACTACTGGCAGAGAATGGAGAATGAGCTATGACTTTTACTGTAATTATATTGATAGATGAAAGATTGTAGAAAAAAGGATAGAGTTTAACAATTTCTTTACAAAACATGATGTGAAATAGATGAATGTAAAATGCATATGTAACCGATGGCACAACCAAGTGTCTGAGTATATCTGAAACTGTAAAATGTAATAGCTGGGCATTGCCAATGCCAGTTGCTTTGTTTGATGTAGAGTATATACATCAGGGCACGGGAGATTCTCAGAAACTCACATCTACCGCCTTACAAACAAAGAGTAACATGTTGTATGCTTCGGTGATATTAACATAATTTACATTAGCAGTTAACCAACTCCATGTAGTTCCTCGTGACTCCTCTTCACTACAGGCAGAGAATGGAGAATGAGCTGTGACTTTTACTGTAATTATATTGATAGATGAAAGATTGTAGAAAAAAGGATAGAGTTTAACAATTTCTTTACAAAATATGATGTGAAATAGATGAATGTAAAATGCATATGTATCTGATGGGACAACCAAGTGTCTGAGTATATCTGAAACTATAAAATGTAATAGCTGGGCATTACCAATGCCAGTTGCTTTGTTTGATGTAGAGTATATACGTCAGGGCACGGGAGATTCTCAGAAACTCACATCTACCCCCTTACAAACAAAGAGTAACATGTTGTATGCTTCGGTGATATTAACATAATTTACATTAGCAGTTAACCAGCTCCATGTAGTTCCATGTGACTCCTCTTCACTACAGGACTTTTACTGTAATTATATTGATAAATGAAAGATTGTAGAAAAAAGGATTGAGTTTAACAATTTCTTTACAAAATATGATGTGAAATAGATGAATATAAAATGCATATGTATCTGATGGCACAACCAAGTGTCTGAGTATATCTAAAACTGTGAAATGTAATAGCTGGGCATTGCAAATGCCAGTTGCTTTGTTTGTGTAGAGTATATACATCAGGGCAAGGGAGATTCTCAGAAACTCACATCTACCCCCTTACAAACAAAGGGTAACATGTTGTATGCTTCGGTGATATTAACATAATTTATATTAGCAGTTAACGCGTTAACTTCATGTGACTCCTCTTCACTACAGGCAGAGAATGGAGAATGAGCTGTGACTTTTACTGTAATTATATTGATAAATGAAAGATTGTAGAAAAAAGGATAGAGTTTAACAATTTTTTTACAAAATATGATGTGAAATAGATGAATGTAAAATGCATATGTATCTGATGGCACAACCAAGTGTCTGAGTATATCTGAAACTGTGAAATGTAATAGCTGGGCATTGCCAATGCCAGTTGCTTTGTTTAATGTAGAGTATATACATCAGGGCAAGGGAGATTCTCAGAAACTCACATCTACCTCCTTACAACGGTGATATTAACATAATTTACATTAGCAGTTAACCAGCTCCATGTAGTTCTATGTGACTCCTCTTCACTACAGGCAGAGAATGGAGAATGAGCTGTGACTTTTACTGTAATTATATTGATAAATGAAAGATTGTAGAAAAAAGGATAGAGTTTAACAATTTCTTTACAAAATATGATGTGAAATAGATGAATGTAAAATGCATATGTATCTGATGGCACAACAAATTGTCTGAGTATATCTGAAACTGTAAAATGTAATAGCTGGGCATTGCCAATGCCAGTTGCTTTGTTTGATGTAGAGTATCTACCCCTTACAATGAAAGAGTAATATGTTGTATGTTCGGTGATATTAACATAATTTACATGAGCAGTTAACCAGCTCCATGTAGTTCCATGTGACATCTCTATTCCAGAAGCATGAGAATTTGACATGCACGCAGTGAAGGGAAACATACATGATTATTGGTTCGACAAAACTCTTGAAAGGAATAATCTGAGATCAAACCTGAGAAAAGAGAATACAACTATCACATGCCTGCTTAATTAGAGCGTTAATTTGAGATCAAATATGAGAAAATATAATACAACTATCACATGCATGCTTAATTAGAACGTAGCTAATAAGCACAGATGCACTATAGATCATTTAGAAAAATTAATAGAGAGAAGCAATGTATACCGTAGTCCGCAGTCCAGGGTACATTACACGGCATCAAATTTGTTAGCTGCATACAATCAAACACCCTTCATGCTTCCTTCATGATGCACAGCTCGGCACACAGCCTGGCCTGACAAAACCAGTGCTGATGCAGGCCCCCGCGGAAACCCCGACTTTGAGAGCCCCTGCATGTACCTACCACACCGGGGATCACGTTGAGTCAGAGAAGGAAGAGAAAGGAGATGAAAAGGCAGAGCTGCAACAGTCGGCTACTTCCTTTCTCCCTGCATGTTGCTGGCCGCTGACGAACGGCCAGATGGTGCGGCTGCTTCTTGCAATCGAACCGAGGACACTCCGCCCGCCGATGCACTTGGAGACCCGCAGATGCCATCAGGTCTTGAAGGAACCGGCGGGAAGATGCTCCTGCTGCCATGAAGACGACCCCAATTCGATCACAAAACACATGAATATTCAGAAGCAAATCAGAAAAGGAGAAGATTAGTCGGTCATCAAGACTAACCTATGCCTGATCCCCGCCTCCATCCAGATACGCCTCCTTATCCCAGCGTCCCGGCAACAGCGGCAGTGCTCGGGCCGGAATCTCACGGAAGGGAGCACCGACGCGACTTCCATGCATTGCCGTCCATCAGGACAGCGTCCACGTCAACCCATTGCCTTGGAGAAGAAAGGAGGGCGCCGAGCTCCTTGTTCGCACCGGCGGCTGCCTCGAGGAGAAAGGGAGGGCGAGGGGAAGACGGCGGAGAAGAGACTCGGGAATCTGGAAAGGTCGCAAAAAGAGGAGATCATCAGCGATGGATTAGTGGACCAAAGAAGACGCGAATTATCTGGAATCCAACAATAGCGGCGCGAGACTGCGTCGTAGGAACCGGGAGCCAGCGGGAAAAAAGAACAAAAAGGAGGTGTGGACACGTACGGAAGGGGAAAACGGCAACGTGGCAGCGCACGCAAGACCACCGAATAAGCCGTGCACTGTAGAAGTGCCAAATTCGTGTATCTACAGTGCACGAATTGATGTGGACGTAGGGTAGCGATGTTGAAGTGCTTCACTTTATATAGGTAGTGATGGCTCACATAACTCATCATAACGAGAACCTATCTGTCCAGCAGTGGCTTCAGAATATGCCACTCTGATATGTCTTTTGCCTTTAATCCACTGATGTATCTACTTCTATTCTTTCTTGGTAGAAACTTCGTAGGTGTCATTATGAAGTATACATTGCCTTTTGGTATAATATAATTTATGCAGATTAAGTTCTGAATCTCCACTTCTATAATTTTTTCAAGCGTTAACCAAACAACTAAAGGCGGAAGCTTTTATAGCACCGGCTAGACAGAATTAAGATAGCCTTGACATGTTGCAGATCTGTAGACCTGAGATGGAAAAAGGTATAACGGATTCCTAGGAGGTTGCTGGAATTACTCAAAGGATCTTAACATGACGATCTATTTCTTTCCTCGCTTGGCAGTCCTTTCACGTGTTGCATGAAAAGTCTCTTCATTTCTTCATGTTCCAAGATGAACACCAAATAAATATTCAAATTTCTAGAATGTAAACATCATTTGGACAAGTGTGCAAGTCCATGTATGAATATGTCTAAATTTCACCACATGGTTTCTACACTGGTTGTTGAAATTTAAACTAGCATAAAATCTAAACATTTTTATGTTCTAAATTTCCTTTTCTTCCAATATATATTATTTACGATTTAACTTGCATTGCCAACACGTGCATGCACGTACATAATTACTAGTGTTTATTAGGATTGTTATGCTTTTTATCCATGTAAACCAAACACATAACTTTACAAAAGTCTTGTGTTTTTAAATTCTATATTTTGAATATGCATTTCTATCATATTTCTATATTGAGTAAATGGCACCGTGGGTCACTAAACTTGTTCTGCATGTGCACTTAAGCCACACATCTTAAAAACAGAACTAACCGGTCACACAACTTGCAATCATGTGCACTCGTGGTCACAAACCGTTCTGCTAACTGGTTTCTGACAAAAACCGGTCACGCGCCCAACATGTGAGGGTAAGAGTAGATAGACTTTTGCAAAAAAGAGATCTCTATATATTTTATTGTCAATATGATTTACAATACATGTATACGAAAACTCATACGAAAATATTTTGTATTCTATCCTCAGTAAAAAAATGAAGGTTTCAGATCTGAACGTAAACAGTGTAATTTACGAATATTTATATAACTATATGAACTATATGAATAGTGTAATTTACGAATATTTACGAAAATTCTAAAAGGGGCTCGAGTGAGCCCGTCCTCTAAAGTGAATTTACGAATATTTATATAACTATATGAACTTTTTGTAGAAAACCATAGATAGCGCAAATACATGTGTGTGTGTGTGTGTTGTGTTTATAAAGAAAATAAATAGGCTCGATTCTTGTAATTAGTGTTAAAAAGATAAATAGAATGATCTATTTGTACGTGCAGGGTTGCAAAAAGATCAAAAGAAAAAGTCTTTTCACTAATATATTCATCAGTTATATACTTATTCTCCTAGAGTTCAACAGTTTGAAACTCACGTGGTCCAATTATTTTGAATACTTCTTTCATTGCTGACAAATGGCCCCCATATATAAAACAGTACGAAATCGTATTTGTAAACAAAAAATAGAGGTGAACTACGTGATGATTGAATCGTTATGTAACAAGATAGAAATATAGGATGGTTTTTGCAAAAGTATGTCTATTTTTACACTCATAGGTTGGACATGTCATCGGTTTTTGTCAAAAACTGGTTAGCAGGCAGGTTTGTGACCGGTTTTTGTCAGAAACCAGCTAGCAGAACGGTTTGTGACCACTAGTACACATGATTGCAAGTTATGTAACCGGTTAGTTCTATTTTTAAGATGTGTGACTTAAGTGCACATGCAAGACAAGTTCAGTGACCCACATCGCCATTTACTCTTCTATATTTTCCCTATTTCTGTGTTTTCGAAAATTTGTAAACCAAACATTCCCATAAATCTCGCAGGAAAACACAGCAAAGAAGAGCCAAGCAAATACTATATATGCATCGTCTCTTAATTTATTCCATGGTCGGTACGTTTAATTAATTAATTAACAGAATCGAAGATTTTGCTAGAGAGAGATACGGCGGTGCGACACAAAGAAGAAACTAGGAGAAGCATTTGCACCCCATGGTTCGAGACAGCTTAACAATGATACTATGGCGTGGTTCCGATGATGAGTGAAATGGAGGATCAGCTGACGATCCTGGCGGCGTCCGACTTGGTGAGGCCCCAACTGTGCAGGACCGCCCCCGTGACGTCGTAGAAGACGAGGTTTGCCTCCGCCTCGGTGAGCTGCATGGACAGGAACCCTTGGCCGTCGTAGAGGAACTCCATCCTGTCGGTGGTCGCCTTGAATTTGCCCGCCCATGCCTTGGACCCGCCGCCGCTGGTCACGAACTCAACGGGGCTGCACCCATACATACATACAAGAAAGAAAGAAGATATTGTTTCTACTGTTTGTTTGTTTGTTTGATGAAACAGAGAAGATACAAACATATCGGCACTGTTCCTGATTCCTGTAGTGTATGCATGATCTAATAATCACCTGTCTATGCTGCTGATACGCTGGAGACAGTGGTCGTGGCCGTTCAGGTACATGTGGACCCCATGGGCCTGCGGAAAGAGATGAGAGATAAAATTAATGTTGGTCATGGTGAGCCAATAATTATCAGGAGCGCTAGCAAGATTAAGCATTAGTCACTATGTTGATGCATGCTGCTGCTAATGGACAAGAGCTCGATAAGTTTGGTTTACCTTGAGGACAGGGAGGAGGTGTTCACGGAGCTCGGTGGTATTGCCGTGCTCGCATCCGCTGCTGATGGGGTGGTGGCCGACGACGATCTTCCACGTGGCCTTGGACTCCGTCAGGGCGTCCTCCAGGTCCTTGAGGAGGTTGGCGATATAGGTGTCCCGAGGAGCCACGTTCCTCCAGTCGAACTTGCTCTCGTTCCAGTACTTGAGCACGAAGGGGGACGTGTCCACCAGGAAGAACTCCACGATCTCTGTTTTTTTTGTTCACCAAAATACAAGGATGTCTGTTTCTTTGTTCAATTAAGACGCATACATACTAGCACACTATATGTACCTGATTCGACGATGAAGGACTTATTAACGGAGATCCACCGGCTGTCGACCTCGCGAATGGCGGGGCTTTGCTGTGCCAGAGCGTCGCCCGTGTAGTCATGGTTGCCAAGCACTGCAGCATGTCACACACGATACATTTTCAAACATACTACGATATGTCGTAGATCTTTTCTATACACACACCGTACGGTAATTGGTTTGTGGTAGCATGCATTATTACCGATGTACCATGGCTTCTGGAGGCTCTCGGCGGTGTAGATCTCCGTGAAGGACGCCTTGAAGAAGGCCGTGTCGTTGTCGCCGGAGAGGCCGTCGTTGTAGAAGTTGTCGCCGGTGGAGATGATGAAATCGGCGTTCAGCTTCTCCCCGATTACTCCCATCTGTACGTTACGTAACGTAGTGAACAATCTCGGCTAATCAATCGAATTCTTAGCTAGGGTGAAACAACCCCTTTTTACTTAATCACGCGTCATTAATCAAGAAACTATTAGTAGTAATAAAGCAAAAAAAAACTTTGTCCTATACGTACTATATCTGTTCATAAAATGATGGACCACGTTTTAGACATCATCAACAGTGTACAATACGCGGCCAACGAAGTCCCGCTTCACAAGGAGGAGTATAGTGCGACTGTACCCTACTAGCAAACACTAGAGAGATAATAAATGATGCCTGCCTTGCCCCAATCTACTTTCGGGCTTTCGGCTACTAGTAGTTAGTCACGTTGAGGTCGAGCACCAAAAGTGTGTGCATTAATGAGACTAACTCAAAACCATGCGTTTTGGATTTGTCTGAAGTCAAAATTTATAAATTTTGACAAAATATATTTAGAAAATATCAACAAATGGTAGTACTTCTTCTATCTCAAATTAGGAAGCATATAATTTTCTGTCAAAGTCAACAAATTTAAAATTTAATCAACTATATAGAGAGAATTACCAACATCGACAATATCTAATGCACACCATATAAAAATATATTTCATAATAGTTCTAACAATACTATGATTAGGGATTATAAATATCAACACATTTTTCTATGTAGTTGGTCAAATTTTAAAAAGTATGACTTTGACCAAAAACTATATGCATCCTGTTTTGGAATAGAGGGAGTAGGTTACTAATGCCATCATGCCAAAGCTTCATATGTAGACGTAGTAAAACTCGTACAAAGCAAACACATCGACTTTCTATCTGGCGCTTGTGATAGAACCCCTTGCCAAGATGCGGGCCCGACCGGTGAAAATAAGAACACCAAGCTAAAATGAGTTTTATTTTTCTTTGGAAAAGAGACAGCCATATCCTCTGCATCCATTTGATAGACATTCATATTTACCGCAAAGTCTCTCAAAATAAATGGATGGAATATATAAAGCTCAACCGGCACAACAGAAGACACTTTGCAAAACCAACAGACCACGTACGTACGGACTTGAGGCTTTTCCACTAGACCTAGCTAGCTCACCTATGATGCGACATGTTTCTGTACAAAGTAAAGCACACAAAGATGAAGTACCCCGTTCGTTAACAGGCCAGGATCAGATGAATAATACAAGTGCTAGCTTCGTTGTTCATTCTTGGATGGGGCCGGGTATAATAATGCCTTTTTGTAAGTAGTAGTAGCAATATTAATGCACGAAGAAGAAGGTTTAACGTATATATACCTGCTCGGCCACTAGAGTCTGGTTATACTGTCCACCCCTCCCCCAGTCACCGACGGCGAGCACGGTGAGCGAGCCGTCTTCCTTGGGCGCGTGCTGCACCCGCTGCAGCTCGGCCGAAGCCAACGACAGCAGCAGCAGCAGCGGGCTAACGAGGAGCGCGACCGACGACATGCCCGAGTTGCAACGCTCAAGGTGCATGATGGAATGGAGGAGAAGGTAGTAGCTGCTAGGAGTAGGAGGCGATGGCTAATTGATGGGTGAGTCCAGAGGAGCACCGGGGCACGGGTATTTGTAGTAGCGCCCGCTGAGGCGATCGATTGGCGCCACCCCCCAACAATTTCAAGGAAGGTACAGCCCCGTGCCCGGGGCCGTTGGTTAGAGGGAGATTGGTTACGGCCTAGCTGATGATCGATTGATTGCGGATAAGATGTTTGCGTGCGTGCTACGTAGTACTCGCGGGGCATTCAACGGCGCCGCCGCGTACAGATTTGTAAAGTGCAAATGTGCAATGGCGCGAGACTGATGGACTGATGGACTAGATATGGATGGTTAAACCCCCACGGGACATCTGCCCTCTACGTACCTTGTGCTTAATTATGGATGCTAGCTTTCTGGAACAGCTTACGTAAGTTGTTCCTTTCGTCAAGGAAGATCACATATACTCCGTACACACACAGCAGAAGCAGCAGTAGTACAATGTTGTGATAATTACGTAGCAACGCGCGAGGCCACAATTTTCTCATCATCTACTGAAGGTTTTTTAGACGGTAGGGTCGAGCGGAGTCCGACTTTAAATTAATAAAGCATCAACCGGTAGACAAAGTAGCGAAACAAAAAGAAAGGCTCAAGGGTTTACAACCCAACTGCAAAAGTAACACACATAGAAGCACCCCCAAGTGCTATGAGGATACACATGGATACATGGGCTTCCGTGCGAGCAGCTACTCCGACGACTAAGCCGTCATCCTAGCATGGAAACTACATCGACGGCTAAGCCGTCGGCATAGTATGCGGTTAAGCCGTCCTCATATGACCAAATGGTCACCTCTACGTATTGTCGTCGGCATAGGGGCTGCCAGTTTTTTTAGTATTCGTTTGTAGCGCGTTTCCAGTAAAAATTACAAAAAATTTCACAGCAAAAATCACACAGAATATAAGGAACACATAGTCATCATTACCATCGTCCAAATAAGACCATCAAGTGCATACACATGTAGTATCATCATCATACATAGCCTGAGAGCCCGACATCTAGCTCGAGACCGATAGCCCAACATCTAGCTCTAGCCTCAAAAGCCTGAGATCTCCCGTCTCGAGAACAGGCAACCGACATCACGCGGCAGTATAACCACCAACGAAAGCACCATCAGAAGCACCAGCAGAATGACGGCCAAAATGAAGCGGTGTGATCTCGCTTGACGAATCCAGCATGACAGAAGCATGACCATAGGGTTGGTTCCCAAAACATCCCATTGCCTACATGTTTGAGCAAGAGTTAGCAACTTGCGAGACACATTGTCCTAGAGAGGAGCAAGTATAAATATCTAAGTGCATAGGAAAGAGGTAACAAGTGAATTGGCAAAGAACTTGTCGGGGTCCCTAAGTAGTATGTGCGAGCGAATTCTTCCGTCGATGGCCACAGTGGCAGCGACCCGGCCTAGAGGGCCCACCCTTGCTATAGTACTTGTCATCCGCAAACCATTTCCAAAACAAAAGGCAACCTGCTAGATAGCAATCTATCTTTTCATAATCCATGTTGAGCGCTCTCATGATTTTCTTGGCTTTGTACATGCTTTTAGGCAGATAATGCCCTTCGGACAATATGTTACCATATGTTTTCAGATGAGCTTCAAAGCATGCTCGGGTATTTTCATAGTGGTGGATAGTACTTGCGAGATGGAATCGAGCTGAGAAATTCTTGCACCCTCATGTAGAGGCCTCTTAGCCGAGGTCATCAAATCAAGGAAGGCCTTTGCGGTTGGCTCCGGTTCACCCGGTTCCTCCGGTTTTGGCGGTTCCTCCCATGGAGGTTCAGAATCTAGCATGTCGGTATCGCGGAGATCATCTAGTAAGTATCTAATACGATTTTCCTCATTGTACAACAATGCATTAGTCTTACCAATAAGGGTATGCAACCTTATATAAATCCCTACACTTGGGCATTAAGGCAGTAGAATAATCCATGAAATCTAGGATTCTTGCCCGTGGGTCTGCATTGACTATAGTGCTCACAATACACCTACTACCAGGATTTGTGTTTAGCACAGTCTGAAGATAATCTCTTATCCTCCAATATTGACTCTCATGGTGTCCATCAATCACCTCTAGTGCTTTGTTCTTTGATCTATAGGCCATGATTTTGGAAAGAGAAACCCCACATTCCTTCTTAACCATGTCAATGAGTGCTCCAATCCTCATATCAGGGCCAGTTCTAATCTGATCATCATAAGTATTTCTCACCCAAACACTATTAATTCTTGAACTATCATTTTTCGTCCCACATGTGTGAGGCAAAACAATCTCTCGAATGCCAAGGGTTGTTTCTCCTTTTATAGTGGATGACATAATTGCAAAGGGACATATTGAAGGAGATATATGCCCTAGAGGCAAATAATAAAGTGTTTTATTTGATGTATCTATTGTATGTTCATAATATGTTTCATGTCGTGCTATAACTGTATTAGTATGAAAAGTTAATAAACAGTGTCTCTAGTTACCTCTAGCGAACTAGCTCATTGGTCATCATGATGATCTATGGTTTTTGAGATCATGGACGTTAGTGCCAATTGACAATAAGGTCATATCATTAGTTGAGTGATTTGATAGACATACACCCAAAATAATATCACAATGAGATCTAGTTACAAGTGTTCGTCATTGATGATAACATAGAAACCTCGTAATCTAATCCTTTGACTGTGAGATAATACATAATCACTGTTATTGAAAGGATCCTTGGTGGTATCAAGCATCAAGCTATGAAAGGGTGATCAAAAAGGTGTCGTTGGGTTTCCTGAAGGGACGAGTTTAGGAGTATGTATCAAGACCATGATTTGCCAATCCAAGTAGCGGATAAATACACGTGGCCAACTCGGTGATGTTGCATTAACGAAGATTGCAAGTGTATGACTAGATGCAACGACACGGGAATGAGTAAACGAGTTCATCGGTAATGAGATCGAACTAGGTATGGAGATATCGAAGATCAAATCTCGAATGAACTAGGTATCGAGTGGAAAAGGGAGTGGGATACGACATTGAAGGTTCAAGCGATGAGATTCGTGAAACGCACGAGGGTCATCATGGGCATCCAGGTCCTGCTGTTGATCATTGATACGAGAGGGGTCTCGGTCATGTGCGGAGTTTTTCCAAACCGAAGGGTGGCACACTTAAGGGTGGGGACGCATAGGGATTGATTCGGCACCGCAAGATAAATGAGAGAGGGAGAAACCAGAAAAGTTCCATGTAATACCCGATGATGATCGGAGGGGTCCGAAAGGTGTTCCGGAGTGAAAGATATAATAATATATGTGTTTTATATTAATTATTGGAATTAATATTAAAGCATATTATTTTATTTTATTTTTGGAGGTAGCCCGTCCCAAATGGGCCTCACCCGGAGGGGAGGCCCAAAGGGGCAAGGTGCCAAAGTAGGGGAGGGTCATGCGGCCAAACCCTAGGGGGAACCCCCTGAGTAGGGCCCACCTAGGTTCGGCGGCGGCTGTGGGGAGCCCCCACACCACGCCCTACGGTTTGCCCCTCCCCCTCCTACTATAAATAAAGGGGCACCCCTCCCCTCTAGACATGACATTCTCTTCTCTCTCTCATTTTTCTTAGAATTTTTCTCCATAATATTGGGGAGACCATCAAGGGATTTGTGTTCTCCAATTCCGCACCACTGTCTACAGAATCCGGTCTCCTTCTTTCTTCTTCCGCTGCTTGGCTGAATCGATGTCTAGGAGACGTCGCCTACACCAAATATGTGTAGAACTTTGGAGGCCACGGTTTTTTTCTTTCGAAAAGGGGTGTTGTGCCTAGGCCTCTGCATCGACAGATGCACACAGCTTTTTATTGCGTAAATTATCAAAGATTTTAATAGTCAGAGCTTATAATTCATGGAGCACATAATGTGGACACAAAGATTATCCAAAGAAATAAAATAAGAATGCGTCTAAGCATCTTGTAATATATTAGGATGCCACCAACCTGCCTGGTTGAATATAGCCCGCACAACCGCCTCCAAACGACTGCATCTAGCACACATAGGCCCCCTTTGCGTCTCCAGAAGAAGGAAAGCCCAGTATTGGGTCGAATGGGACACCATATGTATGACCTGCAGAAAACGATTATTTGTGCTTTCGTTAAAGATAATATCATTGTGATAGTTCCATATATCCCAAACAAGAGCACAAATGCCAATTCTAATTCTTTCTTTCGAAGCTCTATCCACCCCATTTAACCAATTCCCGAATATATTTGTTAAAGTGTAATGCTGAAAGTAAAATGAACTACCCTCCAAATCAATCTAGCCATGTGAAAGTTAAAGAACATATGCTCAATTGACTCCGGTGAGTCATAGAAAGCACACTTATTACAACCATTCCAATTTCTTTTAGCGAGGTTATCCTTAGTAAGAATGTCTTTTTTATAAAGGAACCACATAAAAATCTTAATTTTTAGTGGCACTTTGATCTTCCAAATATACTTTCATAGAAAAATCGTATGACCATTCATATTTTGTGTACACATATTTGAGACCATAAACGCCCCTGAAGCATCAAGCTTCCAAACGAAAACATCCGAGACTTCATTTAAATGCACACTCATAAGACGGTGTACTAGGTGTAGCCATCTGACCCACTTATCCCTAGCCAGAGACCTCCTAAACTCGATATTTAGAGGAGCCCCAGTTAGGAAGTACGCCACTAAGACGTTTCTTCGGCGAATAATATGATATAAAGAGGGATACTGAGTAGCAAGGGATGTTTCCCCTAACCAAGTGTCCTACCAAAAGCGGGTCTTCTTACCATCTCCAATCTTGAAATTGTTAGAATATGAGTCGGATACGTTTTGTTTTAGAGTTATGCTTGTAATCCAAGTAAGGGTGGTCGCCGACCCCCTCATATATACCCCTTGTAATCTCCAAACAATCCATCAATTATGTGGCAAATATTATTCTACATGGTATCAGACTAAAACCGATCCATGGCATGTCGCAGCCCACCCCACCACCGCCGCCACTGCCCGGCTATTTTGAGTGGTGCGCCCAACTCGCCGCCTCCAAGCTCGCCGCAGCCATGGCGCAATCCTCCACCTCTACCAAAACCCTAGTCTCCTCTACCCCACCTACCATCTAATATGCCGATACAATTCAAGATGTTAGTCCCTTTATTCCTGTTACTTTAGATCTTCCCAAGCACAACTATTACCATTGGCGCCACCTCTTCGAAGTTCATATAGGTCCCTGCAATCTCCTCGGCCATGTCGATGCCAACTCCGTCCCCAAGCCCTCGGATCCTCGCTGGGTAAAGGACGACCTCGCCATCATCCAATGGATCTACCAACGGGTGTCCACCGAGATCTTCAACCTCGTCTTTCGTGACGCCTCTGATGTTGGTGTTGTATCAACGTGAAAGCGCTTCGTCGGGAAACCCCAAGAGCAAGGTATGATGCAGCACAACAGCAAGTTTTCCCTTAGTAAGAAACCGAGGTTATCAAACCAGTAGGAGGAAGGAAACGTCTCAAAGGTGTTGCAAGCAACTTGGAAACCTACACAACACAAACTCAAGACTTTGCCCCAACGAACAGTGAGGTTGTCAATCTCACCGGTTGCTGTAACAAAGAATTAACTGTATGGTGTGGAAGGTGATGGTGGTTTGCAGAAAGTAAACAGTAACAGTGGAGGATGTATCAATGGTAAAGATTGGACTAGGGTCCATAGTTCACTAGAGGTGTTCTCCTTAGATAAACAAACATGGCATGCAGGGTAAACAAATTACAGTAGGGCAATTGACAGGACTGAGCAAGGCATAACAATGCAATACTAGACATCAAGATCCTATGAGATTCGATTGGGCAATACAACAAGATACATAGACCTCCATCCAACTGCATCTATGACTAGAAGTCCACCTTTGGGTTATCATCTGAACCCCCTCCAGTAATAAGTTGCAAGCAACAGACAACTGCTTTAAGCAAAGTGTGTAAGGTAAACAATCCACTTGTTCCATGAATAAGAGACCGTTGTTTTCTCCCTAGTAGCAACAGCACATCTACAACCTTAGAGATTTCTGTCACTTCCCTTAGATTAAATAGAGGCATGAACCCACTATCGAGCATAAATACCCCCTCTTAGATTCACTAACAACTACTTAGCCAAGATAGCTAGTAACAACGGAGAGCATGCAAGATCATAAACAACACAGACATGATAGAATCAATAAGACAAAACCATTAATCAATCTGACATAGTAATCTCAGTATCCATCGGATCCCCATAAACACAACATGCATGATTACAAATAGATGAGATCTTGATCATGAACGGAGCTCACAAGATCTATACATGAAAGCACAAAGGAGGAGATACAACCATCTAGCTACTACATGGACCCGTAGTCCAAGGTGTAACTACTCACGCTACATACCGAAGGCTGGCATGATGAAGAAGAAGGCCTCCAGGATGATCTCCCCTCCGGTAGGGTGCCGGGAAGAGCTTCAGATCCCCCCGAGCTAGGGACGATGGTGGCGGCGGCTACAGACGGTTTCGTGGAATATTGATCGGGTACTTAGGGTTTAGGCATCAGGGGATTCTTATAGGCGAAGATGCGAGGCAAGAGGGCGGCCAGGGGGCCCACACCCTGCCCAGGCGCGACCTAGGGTGGGCCCGCACCTGGGGGTGCGGCCTCCCTTTGGCTCCCCTCCGTCTCTCCTCTGGACTCCGTGTTCTCCTCGGTGAAATATTGACTTTGGCTTTTGTCCCGTCCAATTCCGAGAATATTTCCTTACTAGCTTTTCTGGAATCAAAAACAGCAGAAAACAGGCAACCGACATTGTGACAACTTGTTAATAGGTTAGTACCAGAAAATATATAAAAACACCTCAAAGTGTGGACAAAGCAAAACAAAGTAGATACTGAACAAGAATGGAACATCAAAAATTATAGATATGTTTCCAACGTATCAAGCATCCCCAAGCTTAACTCCTGCTCGTCCTCGAATAGGTAAGTGATAAAAAGAATAATTTTTGAGGTGACATGCACCATCAAAACCAAGATCAAACCATTTGCAAGCAATGAAAGCTGGGATCAAAGAACTCTAAACATGAGCATGAAAGATGGAGTTCTAACAGTAAGACAAAGTAACTATGCATGCAACATGAAAGGCTACAAACAAAGATCATGAATAACATGCATTGAAAAACGTTTGTTTGTTTCACATACAGAAAACATAGCATAGTGGGATTCTGCTTGTCCCTCATAGAGTAGCAAATAGATGCATAATACACCTTCAAAGTTTATAAGAGTGACTAGATACAAATAGCACAAGAACAAGTAATATCAACAATATGCATCAATCAATAAGTTTTGGGACAATGCACATAGAACTAAGAATGGCAACCATGCTTTCTTAACTGGTGCCTAAAGGTAGAAGGTGGAGACTCAATATAATGGTGGAAGAAAAGCCCTTCATAAAGGGAAGCAGGGATTTCAAGTTTCAAAAAGAGCTTCCAAAAATTATGGTACTTGTTAGCTTTCAGCCCTCATTGCCCCTATCATAAGCATCTTGAAGTGATTAAGGTTAAAGTGAACAAACTATGGAGTATATGCTTGACAAAGTATAAGCTGGCAATCTCATGTCCCATGAATATGAGGTCAACTCCTCATGCTACTCAACTTTAGTCACCTGTAAGTTATTGTCATAGTAAGTACATGCGTATCATAGAGAACCGCCAACTTGCACATGGTACAAGAGCTATCCCATAACCAAAATGACAAGGCAAGCAGATAATGAGCATCTTAGTGATCTTTTTATTTGCTATTTGCATATGTTTTTATTAAGGATGCTTCACAGATTGCTCATTATGGTGATGCTGCTAGTTTCCACCATGATTAGGCATAGCTTAGGCTAGCTGCCTAGGCGTTTCTCTAACACAAAATACATAACTCCATGGACTTACAAGCTCCCCTTTTATTTCACACCGACGACATCCATAGACAAAAGAGCATGATATCAACTATGTACAATGTACAAGTGCAATGTTGAAAGCGTTCCCCATGACAACATGGTTCTGCTAATTCCAACGTATAAGTGCAAGCATATACAACATAGATGACACAATGGTTCAAGTTTATTAGGGGAAAGAAATATAAAGTGTGCCATCAAGTTCGTGAGAGCTTTAATCACTAAGTTTTCACATAACAAAATACTTTTTAATTGGAATATAGATGAAAACAAGAATATACTTGGAATGGTGTAACACACCATGCATAGGAATTTAGAGTGGACACTTTAGAATAACTTGGTTTCTTGGGAGTTGGAAGCATGAGTAGATCTTACTTATACAAGTGGAGGCTAGCAAAAGACTGGGAGCAACCAACTAAGAGAGCAATAATGTCCATAATCATGTAGAGCGATAAAACATTACTAATCAAAGCATAGAGTGGTACTACAAGTCAAAGACTAAATAATCATAGAGGCTATGGTGACTTATTCATAGTCATAACATGGTGTGATCATGTGCCAAGTCAATCCAAAGAAAACATCGAAGGAGAATACCACAACACTATGCTTTTGTATGCTAAAACAACACATCATTCCTTCAAGGCACACTAAGCAATCCCAATTGTTTGGAACAATTCATGCTATAACAATAATCACTAATCATAAGGTCAAAACAACACCTAGCATGTCATGCTAAAGTCTAAGTCACAATCAAAGCAAGCTCTTCTTACACTATTCAAGCAAGAACTTTCTACTCCTTTCCAACACCAATCAACTTATTTGAAACAACATAGCGAGAACGGGGGTCCAAACTACTTTATTCAAGCAAACTAAAAAAATAAGCAAAGCAAACGAAAACTAAGATGCTCCAAGAACAACACAATAGTGTATGAAACAATAAAAACGAAGTGTCTAGAAAACCTGAGCTTTTTATTGATGAAGAAGGGGATGCCTTGGCCATCCTCAAGTTTTGATGCTTGTACCTCTTGGATATTTCTTGGGGTGACACCGGGGTGGCATCCCCAATCTTGAGATTTTATCCATTCTTCATCTCATTACATCATTCTCTCTCTACACCTGAAATTTTTCCTTCATATAAAACTTCACACAATCTTCATTAGCAACATTAGTGTATTCAAAAGATAATAGACCCTTGGGTTTATCTTTAGAACAGCAAAACTTTCACTAAAAACACATGCTACTGTATCAATTCCCTCAAAAATCTCAATTTCCCAAAAAGAACCCAAAAAGGAATCAATAAGAAGCAAATGCAAATAATGGCAGAAATCTGTCAAAGCAGACCAGCAGGTACAAACCGATTTTTTAGAAGAGCTTCTGTTGCTCAAATCAAAAAATGTTGAACTAACGAAAGTTATCTAACATACTGGTGGATTTATTCGTAAATTTTCATCTCAATACGACTTACAGAGACTCCGTACGAATATTTATGGTGGAGCACAAAAATCTGTTTCAGGACAGCAACTCCCCAAATCTTACTTCCCTCTCATTAGAGGTCATTCTTGGCACAAAAAAAGCAAACAAAAAGGATAAGGAGAGGTCATTACTGAAGTAATTGTTGGAAATATGAGAAATTTACCAAGTGATTTACGTGAAATAAATAATAGGTAAAACATGACTAGAACGATCGAAAATAAACTAGCCAAGTAATCTGTTAGAAAGTGTGCAGAGAGTTGCAGATAGATAGAAATAATCTGAACAAGATGAAGAAAGAAAACATAAAGTAGTGCGCCGGAGTTGGAGTTGTCACCCATGTCGTCTAGGAAGAGGTTCTCGATGGCAGGGAGGAAGTCATCGTTGGGGAAGATGTCGTCGGCATCGGTGAAGGAATCCGTGATGAAGCCAGTAGTCGCGCAGATAGCGCTCCCCAAAAACCTTATCGCCCCTCTCCCGTATAGGACTCGAAGAGGCGGGGTTCCGGAGGCCTACTGTCCTGGCTCGCGGTGCATGCCGCAAGACTGGATGGGGAAGTGGCAGATCAGTGCTCTGGAACTTGGAGGCGATGGTTCTGATGGATGCCTGAGGAAAGGAGCGACCTTCCGCTCTTATAGGCACGGGTAGACAGGCGAACAGGCAACGTCGGAAGAGGAAACGAACATGCAGCGACCGAAGCCAAACAACCTCCACTAAGTTCGAATTAAACCTCCACCGAGTTGTATTTAAAACCCATTAGCAGACTGTTTAAATTCTGCACACCCGTTCATATACCAGTCATGTGTGGCAAAAAAGAACTCGGCTCGACGAGATTCCCGCGACCCGCGGCGCGCACGCGCATCGTGACGAGGAGAGGCGTGGCGTGGCGTGGCGAGGCGGGTGGCGGAGGAGGAGCGCGTGTGTGGAACTCTCTCCTTGTCCTTCTCATCCTTTTTACCAAGTGGTAGGAGAGTCTCCCTTATAAGCTGGTCCAAACCTCCTTCAACTAGCAATGTGGGACTAAACACTTGTCCCACCTCTTGCCAAGCATGAATGGGACACATGGGCCTCTAGGATTTTCAGGAACTATTGGAATGGAAAAATGGGCCTGGGCTATTTTGGGCCAAAATTCGAACAATCCCCCACCAGATCCCAGAGGCACATGTAATTTGCCTTTGGTTCCAAAACACTGTTTATATACCGGTACTGTAGTGGAGACTGTTAAGTTGAACTTCCACCTAGATTTCTATGCTACACTAGGGTGCGACTTATACAGTGGACTATGCCTTGAACTGCAAGTTTGCTGCAACCTAGCTTCACATGAAGCCTTGACCGATACTGGGCTACCGTGGGACTTCCCCGTGAGTGGAGCTTATGCGTCATACTCCATAGCCTTTCATGAGTTTATTAGAGAGCACCCAACTCTCATAGACTGCGACGTTTGACAGTCAGACTCATATAGGCGTGTTGTTCAAAAGATGTTCTGCAGGACAACATCTCTGCTTAAGATTAAGCCATTTAGAACACATTAAGATAAAAATCAACCTGCCGTGCAGAATAGGAAAGTATTGCATCTTCACGGAGTAGTGTTCATTAAAGTAGGGATACTTTCCTCTTAGTCTACCAACAGCTTATCTCCCAATTCCAATTCACGGTATCTCCGATCACATAGATTGGTTTGCCACTGTGGAAAACTCATAGTGTGGGTCTCATACCCATCTCCTTCGATGCATTTTCAATCACATTGCGTGATAGTCCCTTTGTGAAGGGATCTGCCAGGTTCTTAGATGTTTGGATATAATCCAATGGAATAACTCTGGAGTTTATCATTTCCCTGACAAATTTTAGTCTCCTCTTCACATGTCTTGAGGACTTCATATTATCCTTAGAACTATTCACCTTAATAATCACAGTTTGACTATCACAGTTTATTGGAATTGCTGGTATAGGTTTTTCAACCACAGGTAAGTCCATCAAGAGTTCACGAAGCCACTCTACTTCAACAGTGGTCATGTCTAGTTCTGTGAGTTCTGCTTCCATTGTTGACCTCGTTAAGATGGTCTGCTTTCAAGACTTCCAAGAAACAGCGCCACCACCAAGTGTAAACACGTACCCACTCGTGGCCTTTATCTCATCAGCATCAGATATCCAAATTGAATCACTATAACCCTCTAGTACCCTCGAATACCCGGTATAGTGAATGCCACATCTTGCAGTGCCTTTTAGATAGCGCATGACTATTTCAAGAGCTTGCCAATGATCATCTCCAGGATTTGAAACAAATTGACCGAGTTTGCTAACAGCAAACACGATGTCGGGCCTTGTAGCGCTAGCCAAGTACATAAGCGAGCCAATTATTTGAGAGTATGTCAATTGATCTCTAACGGTGCCTCGATTCTTTCGAAGTAGCACACTAGGATCATACAGTGTTGGAGAAGACTTGTAGCCGCTATACCCAAAGCGACTCAAAATCTTGTCCACATAGTGAGACCGGAGCAGTGTGATCCCACTATCATCATCTCTCAACAGTTTGATGTGCAAGATAGCATCAGCTACGCCTAGATCCTTCATCTCAAAAGACTGAGATAAGAAATACTTGACCTCCTCCATTACAGTAATGTTGGTCCCAAAGATCAGCATGTCATCAACATACAAACATAGAATAACTCCTTCGCCCCCACCATGGCGATAGTATACACACTTGTCAGCTTCGTTTACAACAAAGCCTACATCGGTTAAGGTTTTATCAAACTTTTCGTGCCACTGCTTAGGTGCTTGTTTAAGACCATATAAAGACTTCAACAACTTGCACACTTTTATTTCTTGACCATTTACTACAAAACCATCTGGCTGATCCATATAAATTTCCTCATCCAAATCTCCATTTAGGAAAGAAGTCTTAACGTCCATTTGATGAACGAGAAGACCGTGTGAGGCAGCTAGAGAAAGTAGTACTCGAATGGTGGTCAACCTTGCTACAAGTGAGTAAGTGTCAAAGAAGTCTTCACGTTCCTTTTGGGTATAACCCTTGGCCACAAGCCTTGCCTTGTACTTATAAATAGTACCATCAGGCCTTAGTTTCTTCCTAAACACCCATTTACATCCTACAGGTTTGCACCCATAAGGACGATCAATGATCTCCCATGTTTCATTAGCTAAAATGGAGTCCATCTCACACGGATGGCTTCCTTCCAGTAGTCAGCATCAGAAGATGCATAGGCTTCTGAAATAGAAGTGGGAGTATCATCCACGAGGTATACAACGAAATCATCACCAAAAGACTTTGCAGTCCTCTGTCCCTTGCTCCTTTTAGGAATTTCGTTATCCTCCTCCTCGGGATTTTCTAGGTGTTCGACTGGAATGATTGGTTCAGAAATTGTATCTAATTCCTGATTTGATGAGTTAGGCATATCCTTCATGAGAAAGATATCCTCAAAGAAAGTTGCATCATTCGACTCCATGATTTTACCAACATGCATGTCTAGCACTCCGGATTTTACTACCAAGAATCGATAGCCAATTCTACGAAAAGCATATCCCAGAAATACACACTCCATAGTTTTTGGTCCAAGCTTGCGCTTCTTGGGGACTGGCACATGAACTTTTGCCAAACAACCCCAAGTTCGTAGATAAGAGAGATTTAACCTTTTCTTCTCCCATTCTTCAAATGGAGCAATTTCTTTGTTCTTTGTGGGAACTCGGTTTAGGACATGAAATGCGGTCAGTAATGCCTCCCGCCACCATTCCTCAAAGAGACCCGATGTGTCTAACATGGCGTTAACCAAATCTGTTAGAGTGTGGTTCTTTCTTTCGGCTACCCCGTTTGACTGGGGTGAGTAGGGAGGCTTCCTCTCATGGATTATACCATGTTCCGCACAAAAGGAGTCAAACTCATTGGAAAAATACTCTCCATCACGATCAGACCTAAGCCTCTTAATCTTTCGATCAAGTTAGTATTCTGCTTCAGCTTTATAGACTTTGAAGAAACTCAAAGCCTCATCTTTTGTTTTCAGAAGATACACATGACAGTATCTCGTAGAGTCATCGATCAACGTCATAAAATATTTCTTTCCACCTTTTGTCAACACACCATTCATCCCACAAAGATCAGAATGTATGAGTTCTAGTGGTGCCAAATTTCTCACCTCTGCAGTTGTATGTGACTTGCAAGGTTGTTTTGCTTGCACACAGGCTAGGCACTTAGATCCTTTGACAGTAGTGAAATTTGGGATCAAATTCATTTTAGATAACCACGTCATGCAACCAAAATTAACATGACAAAGACGTGAATGCCAAACATTTGATATAAGATCAGATGAAACATGATTCACAACTTTATTACAAACATCTGATAATGATAGGCGGAACAGACCTCCGCACTCATATCCTTTACCTATAAAAGTACCAAACTTAGATAGTACAAACTTATTGGACTCGAAAACAATCTTGTAGCCAATGCGACATAGAAGAGATCCGCTAACAAGATTCATATTTATTGAGGGAACATGATGCATGTTCTTCAGGCATACGGTCTTTCCAGAAGTGACCTTTAGATCGACCATACCAACACCATGAACAGAAGCATGCGAGCCATTCCCCATTAGCATGGACTGAGTCCCTTTGACATGATATGAAGAAAACATGGAAATATCAGAACAAACATGTACATTAGCGCCCGTGTCAATCGACCAATCAGGAGAATGACACAATGAAAGAACAGTAGGTAATATACCATACCCAACATCCTTCATCTCAACGTCGCCCATGACATTATTAGGGGTCTTGCCGCTCTTCCCATGCTAGCGCCTGTCATAGCGGTTGGGGCAGCTAGGATCCCAGTGATCAGGATCACCGCACACATGACCGGAACCTTTCTTCTTATCAGTCTTCTTCTTGAAATTGGTAGAATGTGAGGGCTTGTTCTTCCCATCGAACTTGCCCTTTCCATCAAACTTGCTCTTGTTCTTGAACTTGTGGGACTGGAAGTTCTTTTTCTGTACCAAGTTGGCACTTGAACCTCCCTGAACAACTCGAGCACGTGTGTCTTTTGCTCTCGCATTCTCTTCCACATCAAGAGTCCTAATGAGATCCGATACGGAAAACTCCTGTCTCTTGTGCTTCAGAGAAGTAGAAAAGTTCCTCCATGAATGGGGAAGCTTGGCAATAATGCCCCCGACAACGAATTTGTCCGGTAACACACAGGAGAAGTACTCAAGCTCTTTGGCCAGTGCCTGTATCTCATGAGCCTGCTCAACGACGGAGCAATCATCAAACATCTTGAAGTCATAGAATTGCTCCATGATAAAAAGTTCACTACCAGCGTCCGAGACCCCAAACTTGGCCTCGAGAGCAGCTCACATGTCCTTGCCATTATCAAATGACATATAGGGTTCAAGAATGTTCTCCCCAAGCACAGACAACAGTGCAGCCCTGAACATCTTGTCAGATTTCTAGAAAACTTGCTCCTGGACAGGAGTAAGCTCTCCCTCAGGCTTGCCAAGAGTGGCGTCATAGCAGTTCATGTTCTCAAACCAGAGAATTGCTCTCACGTTCCATCTCTTATAGTGCGTACCCTAAAAAACAGGTGGCTTCACAGATGCCACAAAACCACTTGGAGTAAATTGCCTATAATAAGGTTTTTAGATTGTTGGAAATATGATCAATTTACCAAGTGATTTATGCGAAATAAATAGCAGGTAAAACATGACTAGAACGATCGAAAATAAACTAGCCAAGTAATCTGACAGATAGTGTGCAGATAGATAGAAATAATCTGAACAAGATGAAGAAAGAAAACATACAGAAGTGCGCCAGAGCTGGAGTTGTCACCCATGTCGTCGAAGAAGAGGTTCTCGATGACAGGGAAGAAGTCGTCGTTGGGGAAGATGTCGTCGACGTCGGTGAAGGAATCCGTGATGAAGCTAGTAGTCGTGCAGATAGCGGTCCCCAAAAACATTATCTCCCTTCTCCCATACATGACTCGAAGAGGCGTGGTTCTGGAGGCCTACTATCCCGGCTCGCGGTGCACGCCACAAGACGGGATGGGGAAGAACTGGTGGCAGATTAGTGCTCTGGAACTTGGAGGCGATAGTTCTGCTGGATGCCTGAGGAAAGGAGTGACCTTCTGCTCTTATATGCACGGGTAGACATGCGAACAGGCGACGTCGGAAGAGGAAACAAACAGGCAGCGACCGAAGCCAAACAGCCACCACTAAGTTCGAATTAAACCTCCACTAAGTCGTATTTAAAACCCATTAGTAGACTGTTCAAATTCTACACACCCTGTTCATATACCAGTCATGCGTGGCAAAAAAGAACTCGGCTCGGAGAGATTCCTGCAACCCGCAACCCGCGGCGCGCGCGTCTCGTGAAGAGGCGAGGCGTGGCTTGGCGAGGCGGGTGACGGAGGAGCGCGCGTGTGAAACTCTCTCCTTCTCCTTCTCATCCTTTTTACCAAGTGGTAGGAGAGCCTCCCTTATAAGCTGGTCCAAACCTCCTTCAACTAGCAATATGGGACTAAACATTTCTCCCACCTCTTGCCAAGCATTAATGGGCCACATGGGCCTCTAGGATTTTCAGGAATTATTGGAATGGAAAAATGGGCTAGGCTATTTTGGGCCAAAATTCCAACAGTAATAAATTCTAAGACTCAAGAAAACTCTTGGTTTATCTCCCAACAAGTACTTTTCTTTAATGCCTTTAAGTTAGGCTTGATAGCTTGAGAAGATGCTCACATAAGAAATATGAATTGAAGTAAAAGAGAGCATCAAGAAGCAAATTCAAAACACATTTAAGTCTAACCCACTTCCTATGTATAGGAATCTTGTATGCAAATAAATTTACAAAGAACAAAGTGACAGGCATAGGAAGATGAAACCAGAGTAACTTCAAAACTTTTAGCACATAGAGAGGTGTTTCAGTACCATGAAAACTTCTACGACTATATTTTCCTCTCTCATAATAATTTTCAGTAGCCTCATGAATAAACTCAACAATATATCTATCACATAAAGAATGTTTTTCATGATCTACAAACACATAATTTCTATCAAGCTCAAAAATAGTGGGATTAAAACCTTCATAGGTTTTACCCAAAGTAGATATTTCAAAAGGACCACAGGAACATAAAATTCATCCTCCTTTGGTAAGAATGGGGGACAATCAAATAATGTAAGGGATAAAGAGTTACTCTCATTAGAAGGTAGGCATGGGTAGATAATCCATTCTTCCTCCTTTTGTTCATCACTCTCCTCCTCTTTTTCACTAATGAGCTTTCAGTTTCAACAATTTCTTCTTCCATAGGCTCCTGCAAGGCATTAGTCTCTTCCATTTCTGGAAAGCATCTATTAAAATATTCAAGAATATAGCCATTTTCTTCATTGTAATTATCAAAGCAAAATTTAAGTATCTCATAAACCTCATATTCATAAGGTGCATCATCAGTATTTTCAAGCAAACTGGCAAGTTCAAATGCACCCTTGAAGGCAATAAATTCTTCAATTTGTTCCACATCATAAAACATAATTTCCTTTAACATAAGAGGATATGGTAACATTATCATTATACTCACATTGAAAAGGGAGGTGTTTATACCTCCTACAGCAACAAGATTTATCAAAGCAATAAGTAACATTATAAGTAGAGCACACATCTCTAGCAATAGTATTCAATTTATCAATTTTTTCCCATAAGTGTTTCCCTTTTTGTGACAAACGGTGTTCCTTATAATAATACTTTTCTTCTTCTTCTGTGAACCCATCTTGCCAATAAGAACTAGTTTCAAAGAAACCATCCATTGATAGAAAACATTACAAAGCAAGGCAATAACATACCAGCAACTAGAGCAGGAACTAATTTTTTTGTGTTTTTTGATAAGAGAAAGCAAACCAAACTAAACTAATTTTTTTGGAGTTTTTGATAAAAAGAGGGAAACAAAACCAAACAAAAGAAACTAAGCAAAACAAAAACAAAGTAAAGAGAAAGGTTGTGAAGGAATCCCCTTGTGAAGACATCCTTAGCCTCCCCGGCAACGGCGCCAGAAAAAGCTTGATGTTAGCGCTGTATCAACGTGAAAGCGCTTCGTCGGGAAACCCCAAGAGCAAGGTATGATGCAGCACAATAGCAAGTTTTCCCTTAGTAAGAAACAGAGGTTATCGAACCAGTAGGAGGAAGGAAACGTCTCAAAGGTGTTGCAAGCAACTTGGAAACCTGCACAACACAAACTCAAGACTTTGCCCCAACGAACAGTGATGTTGTCAATCTCACCGGTTGCTGTAACAAAGGATTAACTGTATGGTGTGGAAGGTGATGGTGGTTTGCAGAAAGTAAACAGTAATAGTGGAGGATGTATCAATGGTAAAGATTGGACTAGGATCCATAGTTCACTAGAGGTGTTCTCCTTAGATAAACAAACATGGCATGCAGGGTAAACAAATTACAGCAGGGCAATTGACAGGACTGAGCAAGGCATAACAATGCCCTACTAGACATCAAGATCCTATGAGATTCGATTGGGCAATACAACAAGATACATAGACCTCCATCCAACTGCATCTATTACTAGAAGTCCACCTTTGGGTTATCATCTGAACCCCCTCCAGTAATAAGTTGCAAGCAACAGACAACTGCTTTAAGCAAAGTGTGTAAGGTAAACAATCCACTTGTTCCATGAATAAGAGACCGTTGTCTTCTCCCTAGTAGCAACAACACATCTACAACCTTAGAGATTTCTGTCACTTCCCTTAGATTAAATAGAGGCATGAACCCACTATCGAGCATAAATACCCCCTCTTAGATTCACTAACAACTACTTGGCCAAGATAGCTAGTAACAACGGAGAGCATGCAAGATCACAAACAACACAGACATGATAGAATCAATAAGACAAAACCATTAATCAATCTGACATAGTAATCTCAATATCCATCGGATCTCCACAAACACAACATGCATGATTACAAATAGATGAGACTTGATCATGACCGGAGCTCACAAGATCTATACATGAAAGCAAAAAGGAGGAGATGCAACCATCTAGCTACTACATGGACCCGTAGTCCAAGGTGTAACTACTCACGCTTCATACCGGAGGCTGGCATGATGAAGAAGAAGGCCTCCGGGATGATCTCCCCTCCGGCAGGGTGCCAGGAAGAGCTTTAGATCGCCCTGATCTAGGGACGATGGTGGTGGTGGCTACAGACGTTTTCGTGGAATATTGATTGGGTACTTAGGGTTTAGGCATCGGGGGCTTCTTATAGGCGAAGAGGCGAGGCATGAGGGCGGCCAGGGGGCCCACACCCTGCCTAGGCGCAGACTAGGGTGGGCCCGCGCCTGGGGGGTGCAGCCGCCCTGTGGCTCCCCTCCATCTCTCCTCTAGAATCCGTGTTCTCCTCGGTGAAATATTAACTTTGGCTTTTGTCCTGTCCAATTCCAAGAATATTTCTTTACTAGATTTTCTGGAACCAATAACAGGAGAAAACATGCAACTAGCACTTTGGCAACTTGTTAATAGTTTAGTACCAGAAAACATATAAAAACACGTCAAAGTGTGGACAAAGAAAAGAAAAGTAGATACTAAACAAGCATGGAACATCAAAAATTATAGATACGTTTCCGACATATCAGCCTCCAACGCCGCCACGCTCTGGGCGGCCCTCCGTCAACTACTTCAAGACAACATCAACGCTCATGTCAACACCCTCCACACCGAGCTCTGCAACACCGTCCAAGGCGACTCCCAAGTGGGGATTTATTGTTAGCGGCTCAAGGCTCTCGCCGACGAGTTCCACAGACTCGGCGACCCCATCGACAACTGCCAACTCATCAATGTTCTTATCGTCGGGCTCGGTGAACGTTTTGAGAAGCAAGCCTCCTTCATCCCCATGATGCGTCTGCGACCCTCCTTCGCCGAGGTTCACTCCATGCTTCAATGGGAAGATCGCGCCATCACCAACAAGGAGGCTCGCCCCCAAGTCTTCGCGTCCGTCCAACGTCTGCCCGCTATAGCTCCACCGCTGCTGCCTCCTCCACCATCGATGCAACCACCCCTAGGATGGCTCCCCAGCCCCTACTACCAAGGCACAAGGCCGGTCTATTGACCTCCGTGGCTATCAGCATTATCGGCTCCGGCTCCCTCTGATGATGGTGTTGGAGCGACCATAGAGAGATTCCAACGCCTCTGCATGGCGGAAAACACTGAGAGAGAAAGAGCTCTCCATCAGACAGATTTCTGCCGGGGATATTCCTTCCCGAAGAGGGGAGATCATCGCCATCAACACCATCATCAAGCTAGACTTCATCGAGATCATCATCATCATCCACACAATCATCTCCACCATCACTATCATCACCACTCCATCCTGCTGTAACAATTGTGTTGAATCTTGCATAGTTCTTAGGGGAAACTTTCCCGGTGTTGATTACTATTGTAGTTGATGCTTGCGAGTGGAACCATTGAATTATTGTTTATGTTCATATTGTTATCCATCATCATATCATCTCTGATCTTGATCCATATGATGTCTCGTGAGTAGTTCGTTTAGTTCTTGAGGACATGGGAGAAGTCATGTTGTTAGTATTGGAATTGTGTTGATGTATTATTCAATGGTTTAATATTTAAGTTGTGGTACTATTCTTCTAGTGGTGTCATGTGAACGTCGACTATATGATACTTCACCATTTATGGGCCTAAGGGAATGCATTGTGTATTTTGATACTAATTGTGGGGTTGCCGGAGTGACAGAAACCTGAACCCCCATTAGGAAACCATTGCACAAGGGAATGTAGGATCTCAGAGTTAAAGGCTATGGTTAGGTTTTTATCTTAATTGCTTTCTTGTAGTTGCGGATGCTTGCAAGGGGTTTAATCACAAGTATATATTAGTACAAGTAAGGTCGGTACATTAGCATAGGTTCACCCACACAACACTTATAAAACCAAAGAAGATTAATCAGCTATATGAAACGAAAGCACTTCACAGTATTCCCATGTGTCTGCGAGAACGTTTGGTCCTCATTAGTATTTCCACTGGCTTGTCCTTTCCTAAGAAAGGATTGCGCCACTTGCTGCAATTATTTTCTGTGTTTATTTACTTGCACTTTATTTCCTTGCTTGATCAGAAAACTCCTAAAAATTCATTTGCTATGTATTTACAGAGATTTCCTGCTCCATACCACTAGTCAACACCTTCTGCTCCTTGTTGGGATCGACACTCCTATTTATTGAAAGTACTATGATACACTACCTATACTTGTGGGTAATCAAGACTATTTTCTGGCGCCGTTGCCGAGGAATGAAGCGCTATTGAAGAGTGGAACTAGTAAATGAAACTTCTACTGTGAGTACTGATTTTTATTTTTGTTTGTTACTTTGTTTCCAGTATGGATAACCCACTTAGTTTTCTGTTTGGGAAAACTACTACCACTGATATGGTAGTAGATGAATCACCACCTATTGAGATATATCCTTTAAAGATACCTACAAGTATCATTGATCATGTTATGGATTATTATTATTTTGGGGATGGAACTGTCCATCCTGGTGATCACTTGCTTTTTATCCATGAATTATGCGGGTTGTTTAAGTGTGCTGGTATCACAAATGAACAGGTGAAGAAGAAGTTACTCTCTATAGCATTGAAAGGAAGAGCTGAAGAGTGGTATAAGCTACCAAAGAATGGACAATCCATGGAATGGGAGGAAATAGTGCCTCTCTTTTATTCTAAATTCTACCCTCCCAGTGAGATTCATAAGGATAGGAATCAAATATATAACTTTTGGCCTCATGATGGAGAAAGTACAGCTCAAGATTGGGGGAGATTGAAGTTACTAATGCTTAAATGTCCTATTCATGAACTCCCTAACAATATTATTATTAAGAACTTTTATGCAAGGCTTTCTCTTCATGATAAAGATTTATTAGATGCTTCTTGTGCTGGATCATTCACACATATGAAGGAAGAAGCTAAATGGGATCTCCTGGACCATATTCAAGAGAACACTGAAGCAAGGGAGAATGACAAAGGAAGAAAGTTAGGTATAAACTATGATTATGAATGCATTAAATCTTTTATGGGAACTGATGACTTCCGTGATATTAGTATTGAGTATGGTCTTGATTTCAAGTTCTTGCAAATTGTTTTAAGGCCTTTGCCTCTTATATTAAAATTCCCAAAAAGTAATGGGACAAGTACCATGCACCTTATAAAGATATTGTTACCCATGTTCCTGCTAGCATTGAAGTTTGTACTGTTGATCCTACTTTGCCTGAACCTTATGTTGAGAAAATCCCTTTTCCTACTAAGGTAAAGGAACATTCTATCATAGCTAATGTGGTTAGCAAAAGTGCAAAGAAAAATGTGGAACCTGATGAGCAAATAAACATTGAATATGTAGTAGCCCTTGTAAAAGATCTTGTCACTAAACATATAGAGGATGAGCACATTGTCTTCTATGAAGACGCTTCTAATATTTTATCTCATCCTAGAAAATCTAGAAAAACTAGTGTCACTGTGCTTTCTGTGAGAATTAGTGATCATTGCTATTATGGTTTATGTGATATTGGTGCTAGCTCTAGTGCTATTCCTTATGAGCTTTATAGAGAAATTATGCATGAAATTGGTCCTTGTGAACTTGAGGACATTGATGTGGTTATTCACCTTGCTAATAGAGAGAAATTCTGTCCAATTGGCATTGTAAGAGATGTGGAGGTTCTTTGTGGTAAGGTTAAATATCCTGCTGATTTTCTAGTACTTGGTTCAGAAGCTAGTAAAAAATGTCCTATTATCTTTGGTAGACCCTTCTTGAATACTTGTGGGGATATTATAGATTGTAAGAAGGATAAAGTTTTGAGTAAGTTTGATGGAGAACCATATGAGTTTAATTTTTCCAAATTTGCTAATACTCCTTATGAAAACGAATTGCCTAATGAGGATTTCAGGGTTGAACAACTTTATTCTATTTCTCTTGCTCCTAACAATGCCTTGCAGCAGTTTATGGAAGATCATGAAAGCGAGGTCTTCATGAAGGAAATAAATGAGATTGACGAGGTTTTCCTTCGTCAACCTGAGTTACTTAAGCATAACTTACCTATGGAAGATTTGGGTACCACATTACCACCTAAAGGGGATCCTGTTTACAAATTAAAACCTCTACCTGATGATCTTAAATATGCTTATCCAGATGATAAGAAAATATATCCTGTTATTATTAGTTCTAAACTTGCATGGAAGTAAGAGGAAAGATTATTGGAAATATTGAAGAAACACCGAGGATCTATGGGGTATACTCTTGATGATTTAAAAAGGATTTCTTATACTATATGTCAGCATGCTATTAATATAGAACCTGATGCAAAACCAGTTGTTGAACATCAACGCCGTTTAAATCCTAAGATGAAGGATGTGGTAAGAAATGAGGTATTAAAACTTCTTGATGCTGGTATTATTTACCCTATTGCTGATAGTCAATGGGTTGTCTCTATTCATTGAGTCCCAAAGAAAGGGGGAATCACTGTTGTGCCTAATGAAAATAATGAGCTTATACCCCAAAGAGTAGTGGTTGGTTATAGGATGTGCATTGATTTCAGAAAGGTTAATAAAGTTACTAAGAAATATCATTATCATCTGCCTTTTATTGATCAAATGCTAGAAAGATTGTCTAAAAAGACTCACTTTTGTTTTCTTGATGGTTATTCTGGGTTCTCTCAAATTGCTGTGAGAGCACAAGACCAAGAGAAAACCACCTTCACTTGTCCCTATGGAACTTATGCTTATAGGCGTATGCCTTTTGGTTTATGTAATGCTCCTGCTACCTTTCAGAGATGTATGTCTGCTATCTTTCATGGTTTTTGTGAAGAAATTGTGGAAGTTTTATTGGACGATTTCTTCGTCTATGGAACTTCTTTTGATAATTTTTTGCACAACCTTGATAAAGTTTTGCAGAGATGCGAAGAAACTAATCTTGTTCTTAATTGGGAGAAATGCCACTTCATGATCAATGAAGGGATTGTTCTTGGACACAAAATTTCTGAAAGAGGTATTGAAATAGACAGAGCCAAAATTGAATCAATTGAGAAGATGCCTTCACCTAAAGATATAAAAGGTATTCGTAGTATCCTTGGTCATGCTGGTTTTTATAGGAGGTTTACTAAAGATTTCTCCAAAATTTCAAAGCCCCTTACTAATCTTCTTCAAAAAGATGTACCTTTTGTTTTTGATGATGATTGTAAGGAAGCTTTTGAAAATTTGAAGAAAGCTTTGACTACTTCTCCTATTGTTCAACCACCTGATTGGAATTTACCCTTTGAAATTATGTGTGATGCCAGTGATTTTGCTGTGGGTGCTGTTCTTGGGCAACAAATAGATAAGAAGTTGAATGTTATTCATTATGCTAGCAAGATTATAGATGCTGCTCAAAAGAATTATGATACTACTGAAAAGGAGTTCTTAGCTGTAAACTTTGCTTGTGATAAGTTTAGACCTTATATTGTTGATTCAAAGGTTACTATTGATACTGATGCTGCTGCTATTAAGTACCTTATGACAAAGAAAGTTGCTAAGCCTAGGCTTATTAGATGGGTGCTGCTTTTACAAGAGTTTGATCTGCATATTGTAGATAGGAAAGGTGCTGGAAATCCCGCTGCTGATAATTTATCTTGTTTGGAAAATATTTCTTTTGATCCTATGCCTATTAATGATAGTTTTTCAAATGAACAGTTGGCTGCAATAAGGGTAAGCCAGCATGAGAGTCCTTGGTATGCTGATTATGCTAACTTTATTGTTTCTAAGTATTTTCCTCCAACCTTTACAGCTCAACAAAGAAGAAAATTATTTTATGATCTAAGGCATTACTTTTGGGATGACCCACATTTATATAAAGGAGTAGATGGTATTATGCGGAGATGTGTCCCAGAATATGAACAACAAGAGATATTGAGAAAATGTCATGGCAGTGCTTATGGAGGAAATCATGCCGGGGATAGGACTGCACAAAAAAGTTTTACAATCTGATTTTTTACTGGCCTACTCTTTTGAAGGATGCAAGGAAGTATATTTTATCATGTGATGAATGTCAAAGAGTTGGTAACATTTCTAGACGCAATGAAATGCCTATGAATTATTCTCTTGTTATTAAACCTTTTGATTATTGGGGATTTGACTTTATGGGTTCTTTTCCTCCTTCAAAAGGGTATACTCATATTCTTGTTGCTGTTGATTATGTTTCAAAGTGGGTAGAAGCCATACCTACAAACAATGCTGATGGTAAGACATCTTTAAAAAAATGCTTAAATATGTCATTTTTCCTACGTTTGGTGTGCCTAGATATCTCATGACTGATGGAGGTTCTCATTTTATTCATGGTGGTTTTATAAAGACTCTTGCTAAGTATGATGTTAACCATAGAATTGCTTCAGCTTATTGTCCACACTCGGATTTTTAATCCCAGATGCCTGTTATGCCATACATCGCAATCCCAGGATTACCATTTTTGCGAGACATAATAGATTGGTACCATAGTTCATCATCCATTACAAACCATAATAAAGGTCTTACAAATAAAAGATCTCATGATCCAGTCTTAGTACAATCAAAGCAGCGGAATAACGTAATAACAGTAGCGTGGGCGAGGCTCCATGTTCATGGTCACAGGCAATGCTGACGATGGGAGATGATCCTAGTTATCGTAACCTTTCTGCGGTCCATCATACCAATAGTCCTCTTCATAGTATGGCCACGGGAATAGCCAGGGACAAAGCCATGAGTACTCTTTAAGTACTCGCAAACTATCACTAACAAGTAAGTGATTTGAATAGGAATAATAAGCTCGAGGTTGTTTGTAAAAAGCCAGGTTTACCTCTAGATGAGTTCAGAAGTAAAGAAAACTAGTTTAATGTCTTATAACACCTAAGTGGGAACTTAAGTTTTATATCACAACCCCGTTGTGGTCAATTCAAGTCATGATTCATTTCACATGTCATTTTGAAAACATCTGACGATGAAATAGTATGGCCACTCCAACTGTCCATAACCGCGGACGCGGCTATTCGAATAGTTTGACACTCTGCAGAGGTGGTACACTTTCACCACAACATTCGATACATCCGTCAGGAACAATCCTGAATTCACCATACTCAGTATGCAGATAATCAATCCTAACCTTTCAATTACACACCCTAGTATAGGCACCTCTCCTATGAGTTTGGCCTCCCAACCATGACCATCTGTCATCTTGGGAACTGCATAGGTGGTCAATCTTCATGAGGTAGCCTCAGCTCAAACCTCGGCCGCAACGGAACCCATACTAAGATATATAAACTTCCATTCAATACCTACCAAATTTCGGGTATTGTGGTTGTACGATAAAATTGGAATGGTATCACATCCAGACACAACCATCAGTTTTATAAACGGCTAAGGCTCATGCCTCAACATTTTCATCATCAAATCATCTAGTGTTCACTAACACATGTCAAAACATTTCATTAGAATGACTCATCATTCTAAGGTTTTCATAACCATTTTAACCAAGTATTCCCATCTAAAGTGATCAAGTTTTATGCTTAGTACTAGCCACTAAAGTTGGGGGTAAACACTAGTGAGGGGTGATAATCAAACATGACTTATCTAAATATAATCTCATGGCTCAGGATGACATCAAGATCTACCTAACTTAGGCCAAGTTTTATGCTTTTTATGCTACCTTTAAATCTTTCCCAAAACTTCACAAGCACTTTCTAAAATTAAACAAAGAATTTTGATAAAGAAATAAAATAATCAAGCTTGCAAGTAAAACTGGAAATTGGTATCATCAAGTGGTATAACCAAGACATGCTTAATGCATTGCATAGGTTATCTAGTTTTTCATAGTTGCAAGTGTTAGCTTGCTAGGATGGCTTGCATTAGATAGCTTGCTAAGTTAACTTGTATTGTGAATCTTGCATAGGTAACATGCAAGTGGCAGCTTGCCTTGTGCAGTGCAGTGGTTGAAGTTCTCTTCTGCTTCCTCTTCGTAGTAGTCTCCTTCCTCTTCGTATCCTTGGTTGGTACTAGCGTCTATAAATAAATATGAAGTACACAATCACCAAACAATACTTAACTACTTCTATTTAGCACACAAGATTTACACTAGATGATCTAGCATCATCACAATCATCACAAGAATTAAGGCAATAGTTTTATTTATTTCATTTTAGAAAAATAATTTCTACTCATTGAAAAACTACTTAAGATTTAATATTTTCCAATTAAAACATGGGATCATGTTGACACATGTCATCACCACATATTTCAATACTTGGGAATATGATTTAAAGTGGTATCACAATTTAGGCTATGTTCGGAACACAGGAAAGGAAAACTAAGGAAGCTGAAACCGTGTAGGAATAGGAAAGCATTGTTGGTGCAAAACTGCAGGGTTTAGAACCGGAGGAATTGTCCATGTATCGGCGTTTGGAGGAGAACCGGAAAACACAGGAAACTAAACGCATGAACAGCAACATGCGGATTTTTTAATTCAGCTGTCCACCGGTGGAGCCGTTGTAGATCGTTGATTAGCATTATTATTATACTTAGCTACAAGCATATGTCTGCTACTTTTCAGTACTAGAGTACGTATTTTAACCGTCTGATAACGCTGCCATAGCTGCTCGCCTCGGGCATCCACGAAAAACTGAGCTCCAATTGGATTTTTCAATTCCCGTGAAAAGGGGGTATTTGGCAAAATGCCTCTAAAGCTAGTATCTTACTAGCTTTAGAGGCATTTTGCCAAATACCCATAAGATACTATCTTTAGAGACATTTTTATTGAAGTGTCCTTAAAGATACTAGCTTTAGAGGCATTTTGCCAAATGCCTCTAAAGATACTATCTTTAAAGGCATTTTCTTTAAAGTGCCCCTAAAGATACTAGCTTTAGAGCATTTTGCCAAGTGCCCCTAAAGATATTGGCGTATTTGGCCAAATACCTCTAAAGATACTATCTTTAGAGCCATTTTGCCAAGTGCCCCTAAAGATACTATCTTTTGAGGCATCTGTGCCCTAAACATTTTATCCGGGCCGACTCATTTTTCGGAATCTGTTCAACCTTATTTCACAAAAAATTATGAACGAAAATTTTACAAGTACATATGGACATTTTATGTTCACATAAGTTATCAATAAAAATGATTATTATTTTATGTGGTTTGTGTAAAAAGACGAGAAAATATTCGTGAATAGTCATGTTGAAGCATCCGTTTTTTCTTTCTACAGAGAACACAAAAAGTTTCTTTATTTCCAAAAAATTATGAACAAATATATATGGGCAGCTCTGGTGGGCACCCCAAGTGAGACACAAAACGAGCTAGCACGATCTCGGTCGTGCTCCTCCACCGACTGCACCGTTCACACATCCACCGACAACGGTGGTACTAGTTGACATGTTCAATTGAAACACCGTTGGATACATACCCACCGCAATTGGACAAACGGAGGACATTTGGTCCGTTCGTTTCCCACTCCCGCGAGATAAAAAAAAGTCATCCAGCAGCCCATCCATCGCAATTCTTGAGCGAATTAAAGATATGAACATGTGCTAGAGAGGTGTAGCACCCAACCAAAGCATGATGGGGTGTGGACGCACGAGCGAGAGGAGGGTGAAATGCTCCTTAATGCCGCAGCGTCCCGGAGTACCGTTTCGCTTGGTTCGCTCTATGGGCTACGGCCCATTAGTAAGTCAGCAATTGAACGAGCACGGCAGCATGAAAATAGAACGTAGGATCGTATAGCTGTAATTTTTTGTCTTATTCATATCATTGTTCCTCCCATTTTCATAATTTTTACCATGGATGTCAAATTTTTCCCGTGTGTATAACTATTTGTTCCTCTTATTCGAATAAATTAGTTTCACAATTTTTTGCTCCTAGATGTCCCGTGATGCTCTTTTTTTTTTGCTGCTTCAGGTTACGATCAATAATATTTATGTTTTATTTTATACATTTTTTCCGCCTGAAAGCATCTTTTTTTGTTCCAAATATTGTATTTCGTTGCTGGATATTTTTGCATACAAGGCATTTTTTGTCTCATGTTTTGTTCGCTTTTGAATGGTTATTTGCTCATGTTTTTCTAGCCCGAGTCACACCTGGATAACTAATTGACCTCGATAACTAATTGACCTAACACAAAGAGCAAAGTCCGCAAGTAGCTAAGCAGCAGAACAAGTGCACCTAGGTCGCAAGACGACCATACTACGGTATCTAGGTTAGCAAAACGACACATAGCTAGCTGACAAGCAACTAACACAGCCGCAGCTAGCTAGAAGAGAAACACACACCCGCAGACTGGATTTTATGCGTGCACTCATGGTACAACCTGCAAAGTCTACGTACAACGCGCTTCATACCTTTTTATATAGTCCTACCTCGACAAATGAACAAGAAAACCACCGGCTTAAATACCTACTTCCGCACATATCAGACGTGCAATTTGCGGACTTCCGCGACTGCCAAAGAAAGCAGCACTCCTGAAGCTAACAATGGGCCTGCATCTTCTCTAGCCCAACCGATTGATGCTTTAATCGAAACGCAAGCTAGCTATCGCGCGAGCGACATAGAGGAGCACCCGGAGTAACACAACCACGCTAGCGCTCTGTGTGTTTGGGCCGTCGACTCAGAAAAAATACAATTATAGCCGGGCCGGCCCACCTGAGAAAAGGCCGAAACAAAATTCTTACTTTAAAAACAATTGTGTTTCTATTTCTCTAAATGGCTTTTGGGGCATTTTTCTTAGTGTCACTAAAGAGGTTTAGGGACATTTCTCTTAGTGCCACTAAATTAATTTAGAGGCATTTCTCTTAGTGCCACTAAAAGTTTTAGGGACATTTCTCTTAGTGTCACTAAAGGTTTTAGGGGCATTTCACTTAAAGTGCCCCTAAAACTTTTAGGGACATGAGCATTAGTGTCACATTTCAAAGTGCCTCTAAAACCCTTTAGGAGCAGTTTGATCACATATAAGGGCACTTTAAAGTGCCCCAAAATAACTACCGTGTTGTAGTGCTTTCAGTTTCCTACATTCCGAACACATCCAAAGGAAAAATTTCCGTAGGAAACTCAACCTTCAAAATACCTGTGATTTTCCTCCATACCGAACAGGGCCTTAATAGGGTTTAACCTTTTTATTTTAGTTAAATAAAATGACTAGAAATGCCTATGGGACATTCTTTTATTACTTGTCCATTATTACTGCAAGTAAACCTATATTTTTTATATATTCAGAAAGGTCTTATCAAATGTGATTTTTGAGAGTTGGAATCAACTCAAAAGCATTTATGGTTGAATTTTGAAAAATGTTTGAATGCAAAAAAGTCTCTGTCTTGTTATTTTTACTATAGGTGATCGATAATTCCAAATGGTTTGAATCCAACGGGCTTGGATTAACAATTTCTAGATCTTTCCAACAAAATTGGTTTCATGCAATTTGGTTTAGTGAAACTCCCTGTATTAAATTTTGAATCTACTGCCAGAACTAGGTTGGAAACTAAATAGATAAATATAAATTCAAACTAACTGGGTCGCGAGGGGATTCTAACTGGGACGGCCCACTGCGCACAGCACACACGCGGGCTGGTTAAGTGGTTGTCCCCACATGTCAGTGGGACAGGGGGGTGCGAAGGGGTACAGGCTAACTACGACCGTAGGATTAGATCGAGGATCAACGGCTCACGGCCATCGCCCTCATCGAACAGAACACGATGGGCTCGGAAGCTAGAACGGCCAGTGGGGGTCTATGGCGGCTCACCGGGGCTCATGCGATGGTCGATGATGGAGGCGAACGATGAAGTCGACGACGACGGTTCTCCTGGTACTGGCGGCTCCTCCTGGGGTGGCTCCAATCAATGACACCCTTCTCCTCCAACAGTGGTAGGCTCCGGCAAAATTCTGGCGATGATGCGCTCGCCTTTCTTCAGAAAGAAGTGGGAACGATCAGTGAGAGGTGGGAAGTGAGATGGTGTGAAGAAAACGAACGTGGAAGGCCTCTATTTATACTGCGACGAGGGAACCGAAGGGTGCGGGTAGGGCTCGTCGGGGTCGGCGTTATAGCGAGCTATAGGCACGGCTGGGGCTAGGGGACGGTGCGCGGTATCTTGGCGATGCTCAACAGCTTGATGGCGCGACAAGGGGTGGTGCGGTTTGGTCGGAACACACCGGTGCTCTGAGCGGCACCGACGGTGGTTTTGATGACGCACAGTGTCTACGGGTCGCGCGACGGCGAACAGGAATGTCTAGGAGGTTCCTGGGACGGTGGTGCTCGCAGGCACGGGCGGCGAAGGCGAACCGTGATCTGTGTGAGCGTGTCGAGTGCGACGAGTTGGCGCGCTCTGGACATGGCAGAGACAAAATGGGCGTGCGTGTTCTCTATGGTCCACGGCTTGGCAAGGGTCGAGGGCTGGACAGAGGGTGGCGGTGGATGGTGGCGTGCTTCCTGGATACAGTGGCTAGGCGCGACGCTTGCTCCTGCTAGCTAGCCATGGTCGGCTGGCCGGGGTTGGATCGGGCATGCACGGCATGGCGCATTGGGTAAGGGCTAGGTTGGTTCAATGCATTTGTTTTCACTGGGGGAGACATGGGTGATCAATGGGGAACAATGTTTGGCAAAATTACTGCTCAAAATAGTGAAGTTTGGCCAAATTTGTTTTCTGTCTCCATGTCTTTGATGAAATGGCCAAAAGAAATTCATATTTGAATTTTTGGATGAAACTTGGTGGGTGCAATGGTCACATAATAGGTAGTCTCTGGTTGCTTGGATAGGTCAAGGTGCACTGGTTTGGTTGGGTTTTGAGAAATGGTGATCTTGTCATATGAACTAGATTTAAATTTGAATTGTCCTTGGCATAGATTTATAAATTGTTTTTGTGGGTTTGCAAGGTAGTCTTGGGTTCACTTTTACTTGGCCTAGCACGGGGTGAAAAGAAATGGATTTGTTTCTGTTTGAAATCTTGGACTAGAAACACTCAAAGTGGTCTAGTGAGCAAGATTGGCAAAAATGACCATTGGCTCATATTGTTTGTTTTTGAATTTCTATGGATTTGATTCTGCTTGGAAATGATTTAGATGATGTTGTTTTCATCTTTAAACCAATCCCTGGCATTCATAACAATCACACAAGTCCATACAAGCATTCATGCATTCATCACATACACACATGCATTCATATGGATTTTTAATTAACAAAAGTTTTTGTTAACCCTAAATTTGGGTGATTGGAATTTAATAACCTTGATTAATATTTTTGTGATGTTACACTTATGACCTCCAAACCAGTGGGCAAGTAGAACTTTCAAATAGAGAAATTAAATCTATCTTGCAAAAGACTATTAATAGATCTAGGAAAAATTGGGCTAAAAAGTTGAATGACGCTTTATGGGCTTATAGAACTGCTTATAAAAATCCTATGGGAATGTCTCCTTACAAAATGTTTTATAGGAAATCTTGTCACTTGCCTCTAGAATTAGAACACAAAGCTTATTGGGCAGTGAAATAGATAAATAGATATTTTAAACTTGCTGGTGAGAAAAGATTGCTTGACTTGAGTAACTTAGATGAGTGGAGAAGTGAAGCTTATGAAAATGCATGACTATTTAAGGAAAAAGTAAAAATATGGCATGATAGGAGAATTCTAAAAAGGGAGTTCCATGGTGGTGAGAATGTTCTTTTGTATAGGTCTCGTCTCGTCTCAAGATGGGAATGATCTTTCGTTATTGAGGAGGTGTATCGTTCAGGGGCTATTAAAATATCTTCCTTGAAGGACAACACTACATAGGTGGTGAATGGTCAAAGGCGCAAACATTATATTTCTGGAGATTCTTATAATGAAGATGTTGATATTATTCAAATGGTGACTCCGGAGGAATTTATCAGAAACCAAACTCCAGAATCTGCAGAGTCCGTCTTTAAGTAGGTAAAAGTGCTGCAAACAGAAGGTTCGCGAAAAACCTATTTATTTATATTTTTGATGTTTTTATTACATGTAAGGTTACAAGATGAAACAGAGGAGGAAACGGAGCCCAAGTGGGCCACACCCACCAATGGCGCAGGCCCAGCTGGTCGCGCCCCCAGGGGGTGTGAGCCCCCTAGAGTCCGTCTCCGCTTCGTTTCCACATAGTATCTTCCTTATGTCGTAAAACTGTTGGAATTATGCCCTAGAGGCAATAATAAAGATGTTATTATTATAATTCTTATTCATGATAAAGTTTATATTCCATGCTAGAATTGTATTAAGCGGAAACTTTGATACTTGTGTGGTTTATGAACAACACCGTGTCCCTAGTACGTCTCTATGGACTAGCTCATTGATTAATGATGGTTAAGGTTTCATAACCATAGACATGAGTTATCGATTAATAATGAGATCATGTCATTAGGAGAATGATATGATGGACAGACCCAAATTAAGCAGAGCAATTAGATCGTGTCATCGTGTTCATCTCTGCAAAGCTTTTCCTATGTCAAGTATTGTATTCCTTATACCATGAGATAATACAACTCCCTGGTATCGGAAGAAAGCTTTAAGGTCATCAAACGTCATCCTATGTGAGGGTGATCATAAAGGTGTCTCTCAGATGATCGGAAAGTACTTGTTGGGTTGTATGTATCGAGATGGAATTTGTCCCTCCCGAGTCAGAGAGATATAGTTCGGGCCCACTCGGTAATCGATATCAACACCGCTTGCAAGCACGTGGTTATGGAGTTAATCACAAAGTGATATCGGATTACGGAACGAGTAAAGTACTTGCTATGGACGAGATTGAACTAGGTATGCCGATACCAACGATCGAATCTCGGGCAAGTAAAATATCGCGTGACGAAGGGAATACATATATGGGATTAATTGAATCCTAGCATCGTGGTTCATCCGATATGATCATCGATGAATATGTGGGAGTCAATATGGGTTTCCAGATCCCGCTGTTGATTATTGATAGAAGATCATGTCTGCATATTCTCGAACCCGTAGGGTCACACACTTAACGTGCATCGACGCTAGGATAGAATGGATAATTGGTTTATGAGTTTTTGTTCGGAGTCTCGGATGAGATCCAGGACATCACGAGAGGTTCTAGAATGGTCCGGAGAATGATATTCATATAAAGGAAAGCAGTTTTTGGATTTCGGAATCGCTTCGGAGTTTAACGGTATTGTACCAGAAGGTTCTAGAAGGTTCCGGAGTGGGACCAACATGGGCCCACTTGTCGGAGGCCTGCGTGGTCCTAAGGGGAAGTTCCCTGGCCACTTTGGGGTAGGGGCACAAGGCCCCCAAGGCCCAGCCGGCCAGCCCTAGGGGAAACCCTAGGGGAGCCTTCTAGAAGGAGGCGGGAAGACTTGCCCCCCACTCCACCCTTGGGGCCGCCGCCCTAGGGCTTGGAGGAGGGGCCAAAGGGGGACGGCCAGCCCCTATATAAGGAGGGAATGGGCGTAGCCTCCCCTCACCACTCCTCCAACCCTAGACGCCAATTGCTGCCCTTCCTCTCTCTCTCTCTCTCTCTCTCTCTCTCCCGACTGCGCGTAGGCGAAGCCCTACCGCAGAAACTCTCCACCATAAGCACCACACCGTCGTGCTGCAGATCCAATCTATCTCTCCACCATAATTGCTTGACCAAGGAAGGGGGAGACGTCGCTGCACCGTACGTTTGCATCTCTCGGAGGTGCCGCCACTTGCGGCGTAGGATCGGATCAGATCGCGAGGAGGACATGGCGAGTACGACTACATCAACCACGTTCTGTTGAACGTTTCCACTGTGCGATTTCTTCAAGGGTATGAAGATCTCATCTATCTTTCTCGTTGATTGCATCTCCTAGATTAGATCTTGGCTTTCTTGGTCGCATCCATAGAATTTTTTTGATTTACTATGCTGCGAAACCCTTCAGTGGTATCAGAGCTAGATCTATGTGTAGATGTGTTTCACGAGTAGAATGCAACATGCTTGTTGTGGACGTTGATGTTTTCTGTTGCAAACCTCTAGTTGTGTATTTATTATGGCGCGGCATAGTGAGATCGAAGCAGTCCAGGCCAACTTTACGCGACCTCGTTCGCGAGACCGGCTCCGTACTTGATGTGTGGCTTGTTCCACACATGTGGCTGGTGGATGCTAGTTTATCTCACTATAGTAGTCATGGGATTTACAACGGATGTTAGCAACCATAATATCACCGTTGTAGCTTTCCGTAGGTAAGAATCGTTCTTAGCTTGTTACTCCCATAAGCCACGTAAAACATGCAACAACAAAGTAGAGGTGTCTAACTTGTTTTTGCAGGGAGTGTTTTGTGATATGGTATGTCCCAAGACATGATATGTATGCAATGATCATGTTTTGTTATATTTCACGACTTGCATGTCGATGAGTTCACAACCGACAGGAGCCGTATGGTTGTCTTTATAATTGTGTATGACCTGCGTGTCAACTTCTTATACGCCATGTAATAGCTTTACTTTATCGCTAAGTAGTTCGCAATAGTTGTAGTTTCTATTCATGGTGGAGGCAACCATGGTGGAGTGATGGAGATCATGCTGGCACGCACAGGATGGAGATCATTGCGCGTAGATTGGCTATACCATGTTACATAAAATTATATGCATGTGATGTTTATCCTTTTATGTATCTTATTATGCTTAGATCGCGACGGTAGCATTATAAGATGATTCCTCACTTAAAGATCAAGATAAAATTGTGTTCTCCCCATGTATGCATCGTTGTGAAAGTTGTCGTGTTCAAGCACCTCGTGATGATCGTGTGCTATAAACTCTATGTTCACATACAACGGGTGCAAGCCAGTTTTGCACACGCGGAAATATTTGGGTTTGACTTGACGAGCCTAGCATGTACAGACATGGCCTCGTAACACACGAACCGAAAGGTTAAACATGAGTCATATGAATGATATGATCGACACTTTGTTGTCCACCATTGAAACCACATCTCTTCTCATGAAGATCGGATTAGGTGTGGTGAATTTGGATCGTGTTCACTAAACAACTTGAGGGATGTTGAATTTAGTGGGAGTTCATCTAGTAATTTGATTAAGTTGAACTAGTTATCATAAACATAGTCTAAATTGTATTTGCAAATTTTGTAGATCAAATGGCTAAGTCCAACTTCAACTTCAACGTTTTTGCTGAGAAAGAAAAGCTTAAGAACAATGGATCTAACTTCACCAACTGGTTCCGCAATCTGAGAATCATTCTCGCTGGCGGACAAAAGGACTACGTACTTTAGAAAGCGCTAGGTGACGCCCCTGCTACTGATGCGCCGGCTGATGAAAAAGTTGTTTATCAGTCACGCAAAGATGATTATGGAGTGATTAAGAGTACCATGTTGTTTGCTATGGAACCAGAACTTGAAAATCGTTTTGAGGAGTTCGCCGGGCCCTTTGAGATACTTGAGGAACTGAAAACCATGTTTCGGACTCAGGCCCGTTCTGAGAGATATGAGATCTCTGAGAAGTTCTTTAACTGCAAGATGGAGGCAGGGAGTTCCGTTAGTGAGCACGCCATTAAGATGTCGGGCTACACTCAACGTCTTGAGCAACTGGACTGCAAGATTCCAGAAGAGCTCAAGATTGACAGAGTTCTGCAATCACTCCCTCCTAGCTACAAAGGTTTTGTAGTTACTCACAATCAAATTGGTTCCATTGATACGATCATTGAGATCTTCGCTAAGCTGAAAGCTGTGGAGGTGGGTATCAAGAAAGATATTCATGTGTTGATGGTCAACAAGACCCCTAGCTTTAAGAAAGCTAAGAGTGCAAAGAAATCCTTTAAGAAAGGCAGCGGCAAGCGCGTTGCCCCTACTGAGAAGAAGCTCAAGTCTGGACCTAAGCCGGACACTGAGTGCTTCTATTGCAAGGACAAGGGTCACTGGAAGCGCAACTGTCTGAAGTACTTAGTAGACAAGAAGGCTGGCACCATTAAAGGTATATTTGATATACATGTTATTGATGTTTACCTTACTAGCGCTTGTTGTAGTGCCTGGGTATATGATACAGGTTCAGTTGCTAATATTTGTAACACGAAACAGGAGCTACGAAATAGATGACGGCTAGCAAGGGATGAGGTGACGATGCGCGTTGGCAATGGATCAAAAGTTGACGTGATGGCCGTCGGCACGCTCTCCTTAGTTTTACCTCCGAGATTAGTTTTAAACCTTAATAAGTGTTATTATGTGCCTGCGTTGAGCATGAACATTATATCTGGATCGTGTTTATCGCAAGACGGTTATTCATTTAAATCGGAGAATAATGGTTGTTCTATTATATGAATAACATCTTTTATGGTCATGCACCTGTTGTGAATGGTTTATTTCTTCTGAATCTCGAAAGCAATGAAACGCACATCCATAACATTGAGGCTAAGAGATGCAAAGTAGATAGTGATAATCCAACTTATTTGTGGCACTGTCGTCTAGGTCATATTAGTGTAAAACGCATGAAGAAACTCCATTCTGATGGACTTTTGGAGTCTCTTTATTTTGAATCATTTGACACGTGCGAGCCGTGCCTCATGGGCAAGATGATCAAAACCCCGTTCTCCGGAATAATGGAGCGAGCAACGGACTTATTGGAAATCGTACATACCGATGTATGCGGACCAATGAGTGTTTCGACGCGAGGTGGATATCGCTATTTTCTCACTTTTACTGATGACTTAAGTAGATATGGGTATATCTATTTAATGAAACATAAATCTGAAACGTTTGAAAAGTTCAAAGAATTTCAGAACGAAGTGGAAAACCATCGTAACAGGAAAATTAAATTTCTACGAACCGATCGTGGAGGTGAATATTTGAGTTATGATTTTCTCACGCATCTTAAAGCAAGCGGAATCGTTTCGCAACTCACGCCATCTGGATCACCACAGCGCAATGGTGTGTCTGAACGCTGGAATCAAACTCTATTAGATATGGTGCGATCAATGATGTCTCTTACATATTTGCCATTATCATTTTGGGGTTATGCATTAGAAACCTCTGCATTCACTTTAAATAGGGCACCATCTAAATCCGTTGAGACGACACCATATGAACTATGGTTTGGTGCTAAACCTAAGTTGTCGTTTCTTAAAGTTTGGGGATGCGAAGCTTACGTCAAGAAGTTGATGCCGGACAAGCTTGAACCCAAAGCGGAGAAATGCGTCTTCATAGGATACCCTAAGGAAACGATTGGGTATACCTTCTACCACATATCCGAAGGCAAAGTGTTTGTTGCAAAGAATGGATCCTTTCTTGAGAAGGAGTTTCTCTCGAAAGAAGTGAGTGGGAGGAAGGTTGAGCTAGACGAGGTTATTGAACCTTCTCTCGAATTGGAGAGTAGCGCAGCACCTGAAATTGTTCTAGTGCCGTATGCACCAACAAGAGAGGAAGCTAATGACGAGGATCATGAAACTTCGAACGATGCTACTACTGAACTTCGCAGGTCGACAAGGTCACGTGCCACTCCTGGATGGTACGGCAACCCTGTCTCAACCGTCTTGTTGTTAGACAACAGTGAACCTGTGAATTATGAGGAAGCAATGATGAGCCCAGACTCTGAGAAATGGCTAGAGGCCATGAAATCCGAATTGGGATCCATGAGCGAAAACCAAGTATGGACTTTGGTGGACCCTCCTAGCGACTGTAACGCCGTTGAGTGCAAATGGATTTTCAAGAAGAAAACGGACGCGGATGGTAATGTTACTGTCTATAAAGCCCGGCTTGTCGCAAAAGGGTTTCGGCAAGTTCAAGGTGTTGACTACGATGAGACTTTCTCTCCCGTAGCGATGTTTAAGTCCATTCGGATTTTATTAGCAATTGCTGCATTTCATGATTATAAAATATGGCAGATGGATGTCAAGACTGCGTTCCTCAATGGCAACATTGATGAAGAGTTGTATATGATGCAGCCCGAAGGTTTTGTCGATCCTAAGGATGCTAATAAGGTGTGCAAACTTCAGCGTTCCATTTATGGACTGAAGCAAGCATCTCGGAGTTGGAACCTTCGTTTTGATCAAGTGATCAAGAGTTTTGGATTTGTTCCAAATTGCTATGAAGATTGTATCTACAAGAAAGTGAGTGGGAGCTCGGTGACATTTTTAGTACTATATGTGGATGACATATTGATTATTGAAAATGACATTGGTATGCTTAACGATGTGAAGAGTTATTTGAATAAATGTTTTTCAATGAAAGACCTAGGAGAAGCTGCTTATATATTAGGCATCAAAATCTATAGAGATTGACAAAGACGCCTAATAGCTTTAAGCCAAAGTAAATACCTAGACAAAGTTCTGAAAAGGTTCAGAATGGATAAAGCAAAGAAAGGTTCATTGCCCATGTTGTTAGGTAATATATTGAGCAAGGATTAGTGTCCAGCTACGGTAAACGATAGAGATACTATGAGAAAAGTGCCATATGCCTCGGCCATAGGTTCTATCATGTATGCCATGATATGTACTAGACCGGATGTGTCCCATGCTCTTAGTTTGACGAGCAGATACCAAAGTGATCCAGGAGTGGAACACTGGACAGCCGTAAATAACATCCTAAAGTATTTAAATAGGACTAAAGAAATGTTCTTGGTCTATGGAGGTGATGAGCAGCTCGTCGTATAAGGTTACGTCGACGCTAGTTTCGACATCGACCCGGATGATTCTAAATCTCAGACAGGATACGTTTATATTTTGAATGGTGGAGCTGTGAGATGGAGAAGCTACAAGCAAAGCGTGATCGTGGGATCTACAACAGAAGCAGAATACATGGCTGCTTCAGAAGCGTCAAGTGAAGGAGTTTGGATCAGGAACTTCATCACTGAGCTTGGTGTGGTTCCAAGTTCCTTGGACCCATTGGAGATATTGTGCGACAACACTGCAGCCATAGCACTGGCTAAGGAACCAAGATATCATCCAAAGACCAAGCACATCAACCACCATTTTCATATAATTCGAGATTATATAGCAAATGGAGATCTGAAGATTAGCAAAGTACATACGGATCTGAATGTCGCAGATCAGTTGACTAAACTTCTTCCACGAGCAAAACATGATCAACACCTTAATAACATGGGTGTTAGATTGTTGCCAGATGTAAACTAGATTATTGACTCTAGTGCAAGTGGGAGACTGTTGGAATTATGCCTTAGAGGCAATAATAAAGATGTTATTATTATAATTCTTGTTCATGATAAAGTTTATATTCCATGCTAGAATTGTGTGGTTTATGAACAACACCGTGTCCCTAGTATGCCTCTATGACCTAGCTCATTAATTAATGATGGTTAAGGTTTCCTAACCATAGACATGAGTTGTCGATTAATAATGGGATCATGTCATTAGGAGAATGATATGATGGACAAACCCAAATTAAGCAGAGCAATTAGATCGTTTCATCGTGTTCATCTTTGCGAAGCTTTTCCTATGTCAAGTATTGTATTCCTTAGACCATGAGATAATACAACTCCCTGGTATCGGAAGAAAGCTTTGAGGTCATCAAACGTCATCCTATGTGAGGGTGATCATAAAGGTGTCTCTCAGGTGATCGGAAAGTACTTGTTGGGTTGTATGTATCGAGATGGAATTTGTCCCTCCCGAGTCGGAGAGATATACTTCGGTCCCACTCGGTAATCGATATCAACACTGCTTGCAAGCACGTGGTTATGGAGTTAATCACAAAGTGATATCGGATTACGGAATGAGTAAAGTACTTGCTGTGAACGAGATTGAACTAGGTATGCCGATACCAACGATCGAATCTCGGGCAAGTAAAATATCGCGTGACGAAGGGAATACATATATGGGATTAATTGAATCCTGGCATCGTGGTTCATCCGATATGATCATCGATGAATATGTGGGAGTCAATATGGGTTTCTAGATCCCGCTGTTGATTATTGATAGAAGATCATGTCTGCATATTCTCGAACCCGTAGGGTCACACACTTAACGTGCATCGACGCTAGGATAGAATGGATAATTGGTTTATGAGTTTTTGTTCGGAGTCTCGGATGAGATCCAGGACATCATGAGAGGTTCCGAAATCGTCTGGAGAATAAGATTCATATAAAGGAAAGAAGTTTTTGGATTTCAGAATCGTTTCGGAGTTTATCGGTATTGTACCGGAAGGTTCTAGAAGGTTCCGGAGTGGGACCAACGTGGGACCACTTGTCAGAGGCCTGTGTGGGCCTAAGGGGAAGTGCCCTGGCCACTTTGGGCCAGGGGCACAAGGCCCCCATGGCCCAGCCGGCCAGCCCTAGGAGAAACCCTAGGGGAGCCTTCTAGAAGGAGGGGGGAAGACTTGCCCCCACTCCACCCTTGGGGCCGCCGCCCTAGGGCTTGGAGGAGGGGCCAAAGGGGGCCGGCCATCCCCCTATATAAGGAGGGCAGGGGCGCAGCCTCCCCCCACCACTCCTCCAACCCTAGCCGCCAACTGCTGCCCTTCCTCTCTCTCTCTCTCTCTCTCTCTCTCTCTCTCTCTCTCTCTCTCTCTCTCTCTCTCTCTCTCTCTCTCTCTCTCTCTCTCTCTCTCTCTCTCTCTCTCTCCGACTGCGTGTAGGCGAAGCCCTGCCGCAGAAGCTCTCCACCATAAGCACCACGCCGTCGTGCTGCAGATCCAATCTATCTCTCCACCATACTTGCTGGACCAAGGAAGGGGGAGATGTTGCTGCACCATACGTGTGCATCTCTCAGAGGCGCCGCCACTTGCGGTGTAGGATCGGATCAGATCGCGAGGAGGAGACGGCGAGTACGACTACATCAACCACGTTCTGTTGAACGTTTCTGCTGTGCGATTTCTTCAAGGGTATGAAGATCTCATCTATCTCTCTCGTAGATTGCATCTCCTAGATTAGATCTTGGATTTCTTGGTCGCATCCGTAGAAATTTTTGATTTACTATGCTGCGAAACCCTTCAAAAACTTCGTGATATATAACCCCCCGGATCCCCGAGGTTCGTATACCGTGTTCTCGTCGTGTTTTTGTTTCAATCTATTTCTGTCAGGCAAATTCTCAGTTTTGGATCCACAATGTCTTCCTCTAGATCACCCATGGAGGATTCCTCCACGGATGTCATCAACCTGTACATGTATGAGTTAAAGGTTCCCCCCAAGGAGTTGTTACTCAAGGATGGGATGGTACAGATAAAAGAAGTATAAGGCCCTAAAGGAGAAGGCATCCTGGAAGATAGGATGGAAGCACTAGAGCAGGAAGTTTTTAGGTACAAGAAGATGGCGGAACGCGAAGTGGACATCATCCATAAGATGAGTTCAGAACTCATCGCCAAGCACAACGAGTAGGTTGCTGAGCTTTGAGCTTTAGTGTGGTTACTCCACTGGATCTTGAGAAACTTGATGCTCCGGGTCCTGGTGGTTCTGAAAGCTTCCTCCAAAATACGGATGGGTACTTCAGGATATGTCAGGTCATCGTTGATCTCTATGGTTTGGATCAATATTCTTGAAAACTTCGGTCTTCTCCGAGACTTCTAGGCATTTGCGAAGTAACGATATATGGAACACATTATGCACGGCTGACATCTCCTCTGGCAGGTCAAGTTGATACGATACTTCTCCTCGATGATTCAAAATCTTGAAGTGTCCGATATATCTGGGGGCTTAGTTTCCTTTGAGCTGGAAACGTTGCATTCCTTTCAAAGGTGACACTTTGAGATACACAAAATCTCCAATATTGAAGGCTAGGTATCGACGTCTCTTGTCGGCATAACTCTTCTGTCTGGATTGGGCGGTCTTGAGGTGCTCACGGATCTTGTGAACTTTCTCTTCTGCTTCTTGTAGGATGTCGGGTCTGAAAATCCGACTCTCTCCTACTTCTCACCAATTCAAAGGGGTACGACACTTCCTTCCACACATGAATTCAAATGGGGCCATTTGCAAACTGGCTTGGTAACTGTTGTTGTATGAAAATTCTGTGAAAGGCAGACAGTCTTCCCATTTAGATGCATATTCTAACACATAGGCTCTCAACATATCTTCAAGTATTTGATTTACTCGCTCAGTTTGTCCATCAGTCTGAGGGTGATAAGTTGTGCTGAAATCTAGTCTTGTTCCTAGTCCTTCTTGGACTTTCTTCCAAAATCTCGAGGTAAACTGAGTTCCTCGATCTGACACAATTTTCTTGGGGACTCCATGCAAACTGACGATTCTATCAATGTACAACTCTGCTAGCTTCGAAATTTGGTAAGTGGTCTTGACATGTAAGAAATGGGCGACTTTGGACAGTCTATCCACTATGACCCAAATAGAGTTATTTCCCCTACTAGAGGTAGGCAAACCAGTGATAAAATCCATTCCAACTGAATCCCATTTCCATTCCGGAATCTGCAATGGTTGCAAAAATCCTGCAGGTCTCTGATGTCCCGCCTTGACTCTCTGACAAATATCACACTTGGCTATGTAGCTTCCAATTTCTCTCTTCATCTGATGCACCAAAATTGCTCCTTCAAATGCTGATACATCTTTGTTCCTCCGGGGTGGATAGAATAAAGAGTATCATGGGCCTCTTTCAAAATAGCTTGCTTTAACTCTGAATCTGCTGGCACACAAATACGTCCTTTGTACCACAAAACTCCTTCTTCATCTTTGGTGAATCCGGGTACCTTCCCTGTACTAATACGACGTTTTATTCCATCGATACTAGCATTTCCTTTCTACGCCTCCTTGATCTGACTGATCAAAGTGGGTTGAAGTTCTATGCTAGCCAAAAATACTTCACTTACTAGCTCCATTCTGAAATCTTCCAACTCCTTGTGCAAACTTGGTTGCTCCTTTAGAATCATGGAGTTCAAGTGACACAACAATCTACTAAGGGCATCTGCTACCACATTGGCTTTACCGGGGTGATAGTGGATGTCAAGATCATAGTCCTTGGTTAGCTCTATCCATCTCCTTTTCCTCATATTCAGCTCCTTCTGAGTGAAAATATACTTCAGGCTCTTGTGGTCCGAATAGATTTCACAACGGTTACCCATAAGGTAATGCCGCCATGTCTTCAAGGCTAAAACTACGACTGCTAGTTCAAGGTCATGGGTAGGATAATTCTGCTCATGTTGCTTCAGTTGTTGGGATAGATATGATATGACCTTGACCTCTTGCATTAGCACACATCCGAGACCGATCTTGGATGCGTCACAATACACATCAAAAGGCTTCGTGATATCCGGCATGATCAAGATTGGGGCTGAGATCAATCTCTTCTTAAGCTCTTGAAAACTTGCTTCACATTTGTCCCCCCATTCAAACTTCTTATCTTTCTTCAACAATTGGGTCATGGGTCTCGCGATGCTCAAAAATCCTTCTACGAACTTGCGGTAATATCCTGCTAATCCGAGAAATGCACGAACTTGGGTTTGAGTGGTTGGGGCTTGCCATTCTTCAACATCCTTAACCTTTGCAGTTTCAACGGAAATTCCTCCAGCCGACACAATATGTCCGACGAATCCTACTTCCTGTAACCAGAATTCACATTTTCTAAACTTGACATATCACTGATGCTCCCTAAGGGTTCCAAGGATGGTACTTAGGTGTATCTCATGTTCTTCTTCTGATTTGGATTAGATCAGAATGTCATTGATGAAAACAATGACAAACTTATCCAAGAAGTCCATAAAAATCTTATTCATGAGGTTCATAAAATAAGAGGGGGCATTGGTTAATCCAAAAGACATGACAGTGTACTCATACAATCCATATCTGGTGGTAAAGGAAGTATTTGGAATATCCTCTGCGTGAATATTGAGTTGATGATAACCAGTTCTAAGATCAATCTTAGAAAACACTTTGGCACCGGTCAACTGGTCAAACAGGTCTTCTATCTTCGGCAGTGGGTACTTGTTCTTGATGGTGACATCATTCAGCTTCCGATAGTCTGTACACAAACGGTTACCTCCATCTTTCTTATCCACAAACAAGACAGGTGATCTCCATGGCGACGCACTTGGTTGAATCAGTCCTATATCCAGCATAGCATCTAGTTGCTTCTTCAGCTCCACTAATTCAGACAAGTTCATACTATAGGGTCTCTGGGCTATGGGCCCGGTTCCAGGGATTAGTTCAATGATAAACTCGATATCCCGATCTGGGGGCATACCGGGCAAAACATCTGGGAATACGTCGGGGTATTCATAGACTACTCTGACTTGGTCAATGGTTGGTTGGGCTAGACTCTTGTTGCACTTGAATTGACGGGGCAAGGTTTCAGATACATGCTCTACTGATATTCCGGCTGTACTGGTCATGGTTATGGCTTTCTTGGCACAGTTGATTAATCCTTTATGTTTCAACATCCAATCCATTCCTAGTACTACTTCCAAACCTTTGGTTCCGAGTACTATTAGAATAGCATAAAAATCTATGCCATGGATTCTGATAGGTACGGCCTTGCAAATTTGTCTAGCTTTGGTGGTTGAACCAGGTATTCGAACTATCATAACATGCTTCAATTTTGTTGGTTGAATCTTACTAGTGCATGCAAATTCTTGGTAACAAACGAGTGCGATGCTCTAGAATCAAACAACACTCTTGCAAGTGCTGAGTTAACAGAAAACATACCCAGCACGACATCTGGCGCTTCTTGGGCTTCTTTAGCATTCATGAGAAACATACGGTAGTTGCGGTTGAGCGAATTTCATGGGGCAAATTTTCTTCCACGTTGAACACGACGCTGCTGTTGAACTGGGGTATTCACATTGGGGGATGCTGCAAGCTTCTTGGGGCACTCATTGGAATCGTGACCCTTGGTTCTTCATTTATAACAAGTCACCTGAGACTTGTCCTTTCCTGCAACATGCATAGCATTGCTTCCAGTCCTTGGGGCAGTATTGATGTTGTTGGCAACATTGTTGTTGTTGAACTTGGGCGGTGCACGATTGAAATTGTTGGGGGTTGCGGGGTTGTTGTTGTGGTTTCCTCCGGGCCTTGGGTTTCCTCCTCCACGGTTGGGATAGGTTGGACGGTTCATCGGGGGTCTATTGTTTCTTGGGGCAAATACCGCAGACAGGTTGGGGCGATACTTTGGGGTATGGTGGGTTCCTGGTTGATGCATCATTCGACGCTTGCGGTTCTCATGGCTTGATTGATCTTGCCTTCCATCTGGATTGCAGAATCCACTAGGGCTTCCAGGTCAGCAACAAAATATTGACTAACATTGTCTGCATCTCATCATGCAGACCGTTCAGGAATCTCTCCTTCTTCTTGGCTTTAGTGCTAATGTCATCAGGGGCATACCTAGAAAGATATAGGAATCTGTCACGCTACTCTACCAGAGTCATTCTTCCCTGCTTCAGCTCCTTGAATTCATCTCTCATCCGCAGAATCAAACCTGGTGGCACATGGGTTCGGCTGAACTTGAGTTTGAATTCATCCCAAGCCATCATCTGTCCTCCGTTCATGGTACGAATGCTATTCCACCAAGCTCTTGCATCTCCTTCCACATAATGGGTGGCAAACAGTACTTTCTCATTGGCCTCCACTCATGCGACTTCTAAGTTGTTCTCCATGGTCTGCAGCCAGTCATCGGCATCTAATTGCTCTTCAGACCTACTAAAGATGGGTGGATTGGTGTTCTGAAAGTTCTTGAGCTTGGATCCATGGTTGTCCTGGTTTCCACGGCCTTGATTGTTGTTGGCCATCTGAGCTATGTGTTGGAGGGTGGCTAAGTTGGCTTGACGTTCGACTCTTTCAGCTTCGCGGTCCGAAACCAACATTTGCAGCATTGGGTCTGGGGATGAACTGCTTCCTCCACGAGGCATCCAAAGATTGATATAGATCATGAGACAAGAGGGAAATTTCTAAGGTTCAGGGGTTTGTTTTTGAAAAGTTTTTGAAGTTTGACTCAGATTTTTCTAGCAACTTGCTTTTCATTCATTCATAGCACACAATATAAACACACACCACAACAAGGAAACATATGGATTTAAGAACCATTCTGTGAAACTACGATACAATGGGACCGGATACAACTTCACTAACGCTAGTGCTCAGGTGCTACTACTCCTCGAAATCGATGTCTTCATCATCATCAATGAAGGCGAAGTCATCCTCATCGGTGAAGAAGTCCATGGATTGAACCTCCAAGAAGTCATCATCATCACCGAGATAGGAATAGGGGTCTCCACGGATATCTTCCCCTGCATTCTCCCTCTCCTCAAGCTTCATGTCCCTCTCGTGGATCGTCTACTCCAAGTCTGTTACCTTGTGAAGAAGGTGGGCAATAATGCGATCCTTCTTGTCAAGCTGATGGCGACGAGACTAGCGATCCTTCACCAGCATGGCAATGGTCTGGTCCTTCTTGACTGCGATGGCGTAGTTGTGGTTGGTGTAGGAGCGGGCATTGTCCAACTCTTTCTGCCGGTCATACATCATGAAGCTGAGGTGGTCCACTTGATGCTTCAACTCCGGGTGATATGGTGCCTCCAGTGGCTGTCCCATAACATCACGACTTGGGTAGAACTCAAAGCGGGTGCCCTTGATCTGATTGATACTCTCCCACACAAACGGGAAAGAGCTTCTTGCATGGCCCTAGCAAGTCCATCTAGCCAGTTGTTCTCTCTTAAGGTGAACTGGACTCCCTCTGAGGTGGGGGCTTCAATCTTCCCTCGGAGGCTGGCAACAATCAGCCATTGCAATTCTCCTCCTTCCTGATCGTTGAGCTGAGCTTCGAAGAACTCGGGGTGCGGACGCTCCAGAAGTTTCGAGTGTTGGTCCAAATCACGCTCAAATATGAGATCTCCTCCATTTTCCAACTGATAGAACTTGCTATATGTCACGTCCATCTATAAGAATATACGATGAGTAAGTTAGTAGAGTGATCAAGTGTGTCAAATTTTATGTAAGTTTTCAAGAATTTTTTTTGAGGAACATGGATTTTCATGAAGGAATATAAATGGTAATAATGAGAATAGGTTTTCATAAATACTCACTTTTTTTTGAAATTAAGGTTTTGATTCAAGCGTCCATTCTAACTAGGGTCTCCTATGGTCAGGATGGCTCTGATACCAACTTGTCAACACTCGGATTTTTAATCCCAGATGCCTGTTATGCCATACATCGCAATCCTAGGATTACCATTTTTGCGAGACATGACAGATTGGTACCATAGTTCATCATCCATTACAAACCATAATAAAGGTCTTACAAATGAAGGATCTCATAATCCAGTCTTAGTACAATCAAAACAGCGGGATAATGTAATACTGGTAGCGTGGGCGAGGCTCCATCTTCATGGTCACAGGCAATGCTGACGATGGGAGATGATCCTAGTTGTCATAACCTTCCTGCGGTCCATCATCCTGATAGTCCTCTTCACAGTCTGGCCACGGGAATAGCCAGGGACAAAGCCATGAGTACTCTTTAAGTACTCGCAAACTATCACTAACAAGTAAGTGGTTTGAATAGGAATACTAAGCTCGAGGTTGTTTGCAAAAAGGCAGGTTTACCTCTAGCTAAGTTCATAAGTAAAGAAAACTAGTTTAATGTCTTATAACACCTAAGTGTGAACTTAAGTTTCATATCACAACCCTGTTGTGGTTAATTCAAGTCATGATTCATTTCACAAGTCATTTTGAAAACATCTGACGATGAAACAGTATGTCCACTCCAACTGTCCATAACCACGAACGCGGCTATTCGAATAGTTTGACACTCTGTAGAGGTGGTACACTTTCACCACAACATTCGATACATTATTCAGGAACAATCCTGAATTCACCATACTCAGTATGCGGATAATCAATCCTAACCTTTCAATTACACACCCTAGTATAGGCACCTCTCCTATGAGTTTGGCCTCCCAACCATGACCATTTGTCATCTTGGGAACTGCACAGGTGGTCAATCTTCACGAGGTATCCTCAGCTCAAACCTCGGCCGGAAGGGATATATAAACTTCCAGCAAGCCCTACCAAATTTCGGGTATTGTGGTTGTACGGTAAAATTGGAATGGTATCGCATCCAGACACAACCATCAGCTTTATAAAGGGCTAAGGCTCATGTCTCAACATTTTCATCATCAAATCATCTGGTGTTCACTAACACAAGTCAAAACATTTCATTAGAATGACTCATCATTCTAAGGTTTTCATAACCATTTTGACCAGGTATTCCCATCTAAAGTGATCAAGTTTTATGCTTATCACTAGCCACTAAAGTTGGGGGTAAACACTAGTGAGGGGTGATAATCAAACATGACTTATCTAAATATAATCTCATGCCTCAGGATGACACTAAGATTGCAAGTAAAACTAGGAATTGGTATCATCAAGTAGTATAACCAAGGCATGCTTAATGCATTGCATAGGTTATCTAGTTTTTCACAGTTGCAAGTGTTAGATTTCTAGGATGGCTTGCATTAGATATCTTGCTAACTTATATTGTGAAGCTTGCATAGGTAACATGCAAGTGGTAGCTTGCCTTGTGCAGTGCAGTGGTTGAAGTTCTCCTCTGCTTCCTCTTCATAGTAGTCTCCTTCCTCTTCGTATCCTTGGTCGTACTAACATCTATAAATAAATTCAAAGTACACAATCACCAAACAAAACTTAACTACTTCTATTTAGCACACAAGGTTCACACTAGATGATCTAGCATCATCATAAGAATTAAGGCAATAGTTTTATTTATTTCATTTTAGAAAAGTAATTTCTACTCATTGAAAAACTACTTAAGATTTAATATTCTCCAATTAAAACATGGGATAATGTTGACACATGTCATCACCACATATTTCAATACTTGGGAATGTGATTTAAAGTGGTGTCACAATTTAATAGGGTTCAACTTTTTTATTTTAATTAAATAAAGTGACTAGAAATGCTTATGGGGCATTCTTTTATTACTTGTCCATTATTAATGCAAGTAAAACTAGATTTTTATATATATTCAGAAAAGTCTTATCAAATGTGATTTTTAAAAGTTGGAATCAACTCAAAAGCATTTATGGTTGAATTTTGAAAAATGTTTGAATGCAGAAAAGTCTCTGCCTTGTTATTTTCACTATAGGTGATCCATATTTCCAAATGGTTTGAATTCAACGGGCTTGGATTAAGAATTTCCATATCTTTCCAACAAAATTGGTTTCATGCAATTTGGTTCAGTGAAACTCTCTGAATTGAATTTTGAATCTACTGCCAGAACTAGGTTTGAAACTAAATAGATAAATCTAAATTCAAACTAACTGGGTCGCGCGGGAATTCTAACTGGTCCGGCCCTCTGTGCACGGCGCGCGCGGGCTGGTTAAGTGGTTGTCCCCACACGTCAGTGGGACAGGGGGTGCAAAGGGGTACGGGCTAACTACGACCATAGGATTAGATCGAGGATCAACAGCTCACAACTATCGTCCTTTTGAACAGAGTACAACGGGCTCAAACCCTAGCGCGGCTAGTGGGGGTCTGTGGCCGCTCACCGGGGCTCAGGCGATGGTCGGCGAAGGGGGCGAACGACGAAGTCGACGACGGCGGTTCTCCTGGTACTGGCGGCTCCTCCTGTGGTGGCTCCAATCAACGACGCCCTTCTCCTCCAGCAGCGGCAGGCTCCGGCAAAATTCTGGCGATGTGTAACATCACAGCCTTTAGTACCTAACGAAGGGTAGATTTAGGAATATGAATTTTTGCATGCATTCATCTATGAAAATGTGGGTAAAAGTTTTGCCAAATAAAAACCTAAGTGATCAATGTTTCTTTCATACTTTGAAATTAGGTTTAGTCTTAAAGGATGATTGTTATAAACTTTTAGATGACCTTAAGGAGTTATGTGTTTTCAAATGGATTTGAAATATTAGACTTGAGTGTTTGAATTATAATTCAAATGAATTTGATATAAATTTTGAATCTTAATTCAATTAAGAGATAAATATTACAACTTGAATTCTATCCAAAGATAAACAATAATGAATATAAAGTCTATTTCTTATCATCAATACATATAATCAAGTTATAAAATTATAACTTATTTGAATCATCCACATAACTTACAAAAGTAAATTTACAAAGAATAGGAATATTCTTTATTAATAATAATATAATCTTTATTACAATTGAATAAAATAAAGATTACATGAATAATAAAAGAAAATTACAAACGAATGAGAAAAATTACATTGGAATATTTACTAACTATCCTATATCTAAATCTAAACTAAATCTTCATATTTATCTTTGTACCTGCAAAACAAAGACTAAATACAAACAAAAGAAGATTAGTGTTAGTATTATTTCTCTCAGACATGTCAGTGAAATGCACTTGACAAATTCATCATTGAGAAATGTTATAAAAGGGGCAAGTTTCACCAATATGAAAGATTCCATCTTTCATAAATTCAAAGCCAGAAGTCAGATGACAGCCAAGAGGGACAAATTCACCAGCCAGGTGAAAGTAATCTGGTAAGAGTAAGTTCAAAAGTTCTGAACATATCCACAAGTGCATAGCAAGCACACAGGCAGGACACACACCAGCATGCATGTGGTGTGTTGTCAAGCTCACAGAGCAACTCAATCTCACAAAACCACAAGCACAGCCGTGGAGGAGCACACTAGTGCATCTCTCCACTTCACACCACACAAGAACATCAAGTGTAGAAAGCAGCTAAACTAAGCACCAAAGCCAGCATTCAAACCACCCCAGATCAACCAAACATCACCAGGATGGTGACATAAGGAGGGGGAAGAATCAGGTGGACAGCAAGGCCAAGCCCAGGAGCTAGGAGGAGCAGTCTAGCTCAAGAGCAAGCACAGGAATCCAGCAGATCAAGATCAAGATCATCACCAACTTATTCCACACACAACAAGATTCTGTGGTGAGTTTCATAAAACCTTCACATGATCTAATCATCTTATTCAGAGAGAAGCATGTGTTCTTTTATAAAACAAACCCTCAGAAAGCACCCAAGTGGGGTGAATCCATCATAGGGATTTCTGAAACTCTAAAGGCAAACAACAAAGTACCAAGATCCAACCAGAGCTCAGAGCAACATCCTTGCTCTGGTTGTCAAACTATATTTTACCATTCAATCATGCATATACCTATGATCTATTTCTAGGCACATCCCTAAGGGAAGGGTAGCACCTTAGGAACAAATCCTTAGGATCCATAACATGATCAAGCTCACTATCATTTTTCCATGCTTTGATTCAGTAAATAATAGATGGTACCACTACCAGGACTATCTAGATGAACCAATGAGATAAGATTTAAATCCCTAAGCCTTAGACCAACATCATTGGTCTTAGGGAATTCAAATAAGAGTATCTATATTTATCTTTCAAAGCCAAGATTGTCTTAAGCATAAACTAACCAAATCCATGGTTTAAATCAGACTTGTGTGACATACATGATGGTGTAACAAGAAAAATCCAATATGAATCAGGAAAGATAGTAAATCATCATAGATTCAGACAATCAACTAACTAATCATTTTCCTATAAAACATGAATCATAACTAGGATATTCCTATGATACACTTCACTGTTTGAGATCATAATGATCTCAAACCACATGTTAATTCCCAAGCTAACAGCACTAAGACAGTAGCTGTATCTTATCATAATCATGACCATGAATCAAATAAACAGTGGAAAGCTATCAAGTCATTGGCTTTACCAAGCATGCTTCCCAAGTAGCAATATTATCTGAATCAGATGCAATCTAAGCATCAAATCATCTAGTAAGCCACCAGGAACATCATCTATCATTTTTAAGCAACAAGCCTCAGGCCAATAAACATTTAGCATGTGTACAGACCATCCAAACATGGATCAATTCATCCAGTACATGAACAATCACATAGCAGGAACCCTAAATAGATGATCATCTTAATCTGAATCAGACAGTAGCAAGAGAGGACACAGCCAACATCTAGCATTGAATCAACAAGTACATAAAGCACTAGGGGGAAGGAATCAAACTCACCGTAGGTCCTCGCTGAAGAAATTGAAGAGGAAGCAGATTTGCCGACGAACCCGCGGCGGCATAGGGAGGACCCAGGGGGCGCTGAAACCTGCACCAGCCACGTCAGCGGCCACATCAGCACACGAATTCACCACACCACCACAGGCGAGACCACGACAGCGGCAGTAGCACTTGAACACATGCCAAACCCCAAACCCCAAACCCCAAACCCTAGGGTTCAGAGAGGCATTGACCCATTGTAGGAGAGCCCCAGGCTCAAATCCAATTGGATGGAACGAACGAGCATCGTCGACAACCCCCAATTGCACCATGGAGGTGACCAGAACGGCCGACGGCGGCAGGAATCGACGGTGGCGGCATCGCCGGCCACGAGGTCGGGGTCAGAGGAAGAGAGGATAAGATCGAGGGAGAGAGAGAGGTAGTGAGGAGTGGGACGAGCTGGGCCAGACCCTTCGGGGTGGCTCTTTTGTCTAGAATTAATGGGCCACTAGGGCCCAGTAAGAATAATCAGCCCTGAAACAATTCCAGGCCTGTTTCAATAAAAAGAAAAGACCAAAATACCCTTGGACTTAATAAAAATCTAGAAAATAAAATAAAAGTCCAAAAGTTATAAATAAAATATTTTTGGATTACAAAAATCTAAACTACTCAAATAAATTAAAATATAAATTTTTAGACATTTAAATTTTATTAGGAATTTTGTAAATTATATATTCCTTATTGAATTTTACAAAATTATTGAAGGATGATAAAATTAATTAAAATTCACTTTCATTATGTATTAATATTGTAGTATTTTATAAAAATACTAAATAAATATTTAATCACCATTTTTAATGTATAATTAATAATTCCTAAAAGAATTATTAAATCAATAAAAGTCAAATAAAATAAAATAAATTAACTCAATATATGTTATAAATATTAAAAAGTAATATTTATAAATCCTTTATTACTAAAAAGGAACTTTTTGGGGTAAATGCATTACATTACTTGCATAATCATCTTTGCTTCTTTAAATATTGTCCTTACCGGGCAATAATGATGTTTTTGTAGAACTAGAAGCACAAGGTCCAGTGTAAGCATCAGACTTCACTACCTTGCCATCACAAGGCATGTTCATCACTTGCTCATGTCCTTTGAAGAGTCTTTATCAAAGTATTTGCAAATTGTGTGTTATCATATATGCTATAAGAGAAAGAAAATATTATTTTCACAAATAAAGAAATCATAGATATCATCCTAAGTGGTGATATAATGGAGCAATAGAACTTAGTGTTCTAATTGCAATGATTATAATCAGGTAGGGACTTAATAACCCCTGACATCAGTGATTCTAGCGCCGTATATTACACGTTAGCCATGAGATTTGGAATGGGACAGAGAAGTCAGCTGTATCTTCTTCCTCTCGCATGAAGCCGGATGTGCAGGTCGTGGCTGTTATCCTCGTAGCGTGCATATTAATTGGTAATTCGTAGAGGATATGCAGCATATGGGTGGGAACCCTCATCGTCCCACGATAGTTCTGGCATCTAACGGTTTGTACAAACCATTGCCGTAATTCATTATGTGGGCATGGTTTACACCAAGGAGGCATGTGGGGTGGCGTAGGGGGCAGTGATTGGCTTGGACCAACTACTGGGCCCCACATCATGGAATTGTGGACGGGAAAGTACGCCCGGTTGTGCAACAAGGAGTTGATCTCTCATGGGTAAAGTAACGCACCTCTGCAGAGTGTAAGAACTGTAACTTGTTACTCCCTGTTCCAAGAAGGAGCTACGAACGCGGAAGGAAAGGAACTCCATGAAAGTTCTGGTCAACCTGTGAAGGCTGATTGTCATAGTTTTTCAGAATAAAATCAATCTTTGAAGAAAGATTTACAAAAACTGCATAGTGCCAAGGATTTATAATCCGAGGTGGTAGTTAGAGCATCAAACTTCCCACCTTGCATATAATGAACTTGTTGGGTAACGCTGTTACTCATTCTTTCCTTTGATCCCTTGCTTAGACTCTGAGGATCCCGAAGACGTGCCAATGTATGCAGCCGAATGTCAAGAAGATGTGTTCTACGAGGAACCTGATCTGTCCGGAGGAGTTGACGGAGTGGATTACGAGATCCGCTACGGTGTCGATGAGAACGAGTCAAATTAAGTACCTAGTTAGTAGTAACTAACGGAGCCGAGCAGCATGAACTCTGTAGAATAAGCTACTGAGCTCAACTCCTAGTCGGAGATGCTACTTTTAAATTTTCGCTAAACGCTTTATATTTTGGTTTGTAAGTTGGATCTTTTGGAAGTCTTGAACTTCCGGTATTGTAATAATAATAATGTGTGTACATTTGTAGTATGTACCCACAATGTTTTTGTTGTACCACTCTGAGGGATGTGATATTTACGGAACGGTGTTCTGTGGATGTCATGTCAACGACTATAGTGTACTACACATGCAGTGGTATGCTGGGTCACCGCGGTTGGTAATAGAGCAAATTGCTTTGACCTTAGGTTGGAAACCCAGTAAAGGGTATTACCTGTAGGAAAAATTTAGCAACAATAAAGAATTCACTAAAACTGATATAATGGGTATTCAAATGAGAATATTCCGTTATATATTTTAGTGCGATAATTCTTTGTTATGATTGAATATGTCATTGCATACTAATCAAGGTTATTTTTCTGATATACAGAGATATGGCACCAAAGTTTCCAAAACAGACTTTGGTAAGGAAAGAGGAGACTCTTGATGATTATCAAGGATCATTCATAGACCAACTTCGTCAACTTTTAAAGCTCTTTAGTTGTCCCACTAGAAGTCCAGTAAACACTATCACTTACCTCGATGGTCGAATGTTATCCAAGTATCGTGTGAGTATCCAACTTCCAGAGAAGCTTGGATTATATCACGATCTACCTATAGGAGAAGGTAGGAGTCATTTAGCAGCCTATCATGTTGCTGTTATGGAGGCGATAGCTAATAGCTGGGAGCAGAAAACCAAGGAGCTAGAAGGTAGCACATTCTCTGTGATACCTCATGATTCTATAGACTCGGAGCCTATACCGGATCATCTTAATTTGGTTAATAAGCATCCTAAGTTAGCTTCCAAGTTTATGGATAGATACCGGACACTCTTGCGTCTTTTTATAAGACTCATCAAGTGATTGTTGAAGACAAAAATGACATGTTAGAGGATCTAACTGATCCAGAACGGAGGAAGCAGTTATCATTCCAGTTACATAAAGAAGCAAGTAATAGTGCAACACCTATCTTTAAGGATATACCTATAGATCCAGAATCTTTTATACCATATCCTTATTCACCAAGACCCGAACCTACACATGATCCTACTATGGATATGCGGTATGCAGTACCACAGGGCTCAGAGGATGGTTCTGATTCAGAACTTCCTATTGAGAATTCAGATGGTTGGATAATGGGATCATATAATGGATCTCATGAACACCAGATGTCCACAGATGGTTCCGACAGGAATGTTGGACAATCTAGTTGGATGGGTGCAAGGATGAACCCTAATAATAGTAGTAGAAATACCATGTCAATAGATAACCAGGATGAAGAAGAAGATCCTGAGGATAGAGTGTTTGAATCATCAACATCTTCTCAAAACCCAGGGAATATACATTATCCAGTGTTTAACTATCTTGCCTACGAGAGCACCTGGGGAGCAGCAGGATCTGTGTATCCTGTTGACAATTCAAGAAATGAAGCTCAGGAGATGTAGGCTGGAGATAATGTTGAATATGTTTCTGAAGACTTTTCAGCTGAGCTGGAGGGAGTCAATGCGCTCAGGTTGAGTACTGACTCAAGTCCTGACACTTCAGATACAGAGTATGTTCCATCTGGAAGGCCATATGTTCCACAAACTGTGCGACGAACAACACATCATCATGGTTGGACATCAGGCATGTATGATGAACGTGGTTACTATTAGAAGGAGACAATTAGTCAATATTATCAAGTACTTTGTTTTGTACCCAAGTAATAAGGTAGTTTTGTAATGATACCTATATGGTATATGTTGTAATGACTTTGTATCATTATGATAGTATGTAAAATATGTGAAATGCATATTTGGATTTTCTTTGGATCTTCATTGTGTGACTAGTTCTGTGCATAAAGTCGAGCTCAGAACACATGTGCATGCTGTAATTATGAGTATTCACTTTATGCTGCAGGACTAGAGGGTCATGGATACGGGTGTAGGAATGGAAACTGAGGAGCAGCGGATGGAGCGAGAGGCCAAGGAAAAGGCCGATGCATATACAGCAAACGAAGAAGCATTACCACCACCACCAATGAGGCCGTTAATGGAGCAGAACTTTATGCAATGCATGCGAATGATGCAAGAGACTCAGAACAAGTTCATGGAAGAGTTGTTGGGGCGAGCAAATCAGAGGGCACCTGAAGGTGGAGGAGTGAGTGTATCTGATTTCCAGAATGCAAGACCGTTACCTTTTGCATCAGCTCCTGAACCAATGGATGCAGAAGACTGCCTAGCAGATACAGAAAGGAAGCTGAAAACTGTGGGTTGCAATGATGAGGAAAAATTGAGGTATGCAACTCATCTGCTGACTGGACCTGCAGCATCATGGTGGGAAAATCAGTTAGCCATGCAACAACCAGGAAGGGAGTTTAACTGGGAGGAGTTCAAGCAGAGATTCCGTGAATATCATGTTCCGGAAAGTGTCATGGAGTTGAAGCGGAGAGAATTTGAGGAACTTCAGCAAGGATATACTAGTGTCATGAAGTACATCCGGGAGTTTATCCAACTGTCTCGTTGTGCTGAGGAGGATGTTAACATTGAAGAGAAGAGGAAGAAGCATTTCTTGCGTGGATTAAATCCGTTTGTGAAGATGCAGCTAAGGTTAGCCAATAAGCAAACTTATCAGCAGTTGTTGGATGTAGCCATTACTTTTGAAGATGACTACAAGAATGTCCAAGAGGATCGGAGGAAGAGAGCCAAGAAGGAAACTAAGAGAATTCAGGCAAGTAAACCTAAGTCCAACCTGGATTTCAAACCTCGGAATAGGAATTATGGCAACAACAACAATAACAATAACAATAACAAGGGAAGTGGTGGAAATCAATCCAATCCGAGAAGGAATGTTATCTGTAACAATTGTGGAATTCCAGGGCATTTCTAGAGGGAATGCAAAAAGCCTATAGTGATCTGTTATGGTTGTGGTCAGAAGGGGCATATCAAGCCAGATTCTCCGAGCAAACCACCAGGAGGATGGCATACCAAGGGAGGAGGTCAAGCCAGTGGAGGTAATGGACATCCCAATAAAGGAGGAAATAATGGCAAGAACAACAATGGCAAGAGAAACCGACCTACCAGAAAACTGAACTGTGCAACCCTCGAGGAGGTGGATAATTCGGAGCATGCAGTGATAGGTATGCTCAATTTCCTTACCAATCCCGGCAAAGTTCTATTTGATACTAGTGCAACTACTTCATTCATTTCTGAAGAATTTTGTGATAAGTTCGGGATTAGAAGGGAAACGTTAGAAATTCCTATGACCATAGTTATGGCAAGAGGGAATGTGATTATACGCCACATAAAACAAGATCAGGTTATCTCGATCTGTGGTTGTACATATTTCGCAGACCTTTATGTGATTCCTTTCAAGGGAATTGCAGTAGTGCTGGGGATGGATTGGATGATGGAACACGGAGCTCAGATAAATTGTGAGGAGAAAACTGTCTCAATCAAAACTCCAAGTGGATCAAGGATAGTTTACCAAGTAGATAAACACAGTCATATCATGGTGGATCTGGAGTTGAATTCAATGAAAGAAGTTAAATTAGAAGAGATTCCTATAGTTAATGAATTCCAAGATGTTTTTCCAACAGAGTTACCGGGAATGCCACCAGACCGGGAGATAGAGTTCACCATTGACCTAATACTTGGTACAGCACCAATAGCTCAAGCACCATATAAAATGGGACCCAAAGAGTTGAAAGAACTCAAAGAGCAAATTGATGAGTTAGCGAGAAAAGGATTTATACAGGAAAGTGTATCTCCATGGGGAACACCAGTAATCTTTGTGGATAAGAGAGATGGTGGAAGACGGATGTGTGGTGATTATAGAAATCTGAACAATGTGACTATCAAGAATAAGTATCCTTTACCAAGAATTCAAGATTTGTTTGATCAAGTGAAAGGATCTGGAGTATTTTCAAAGATCGATTTAAGATCTGGATACCATCAAATAAAAATCAAGCCAGAAGATGTTCCAAAAACAGCATTTGTCTCAAGATATGGACACCATGAGTATCTGGTAGTACCATTTGGTTTGACCAATGCACCGGCAATATTCATGAATCTGATGAACAAGATCTTCATGCCATATTTAGACAAGTTTGTCATCGTCTTTATTGATGATATTCTGATATATTCCAAGTATAAGTAAGAGCATGCTGACCATTTGAGAATAGCATTGCAGACTTTAAGAGAACACAAACTCTATGCTAAGTTCAGTAAATGTGAATTTTGGCTAGATGAGGTAGAATTCCTCGGTCATGTGATCAGTAAGGATGGGATTGCTGTGAATCCATCTAAAGTTCAGTCGGTACTAGAGTGGACTGCACCGACCAATGTGAAGCAATTCGAGGTTTCTTAGGAATGGCTGGTTATTATCAGAGATTCATTGAAGCTTTCTCCAAAATAGCCGGACCAATGACCAAATTATTAAGGAAGAATACACCATTCAAGTGGGATGAGAAATGTGAAGCAAGTTTCCAAGAGCTGAAGACTAGATTAACCACAACTCCAATCTTAGCAGTTCCTGAAACAGGGAAGGACTTCATCATATACTGTGATGCATCTAAAGAAGGTTTGGGTTGTGTATTAATGCAATATTGGAAAGTGATTGCTTATGGTTCAAGACAATTGAAACCACATGAAGTCAACTATCCAACTCATGATTTAGAGTTAGCAGCAGTAGTATTTGCACTGAAAGGATGGAGGCATTTTCTTTATGGAGCCACATGTGATTTATACACTGACCATAAAAGTCTCAAATATTTCTTCACTCAAAAGGAATTGAATATGAGACAAAAGCGTTGGTTGGAACTAATCAAGGATTATTATTAAACAATCAATTACACCCCAGGAAAAGCAAATGTTGTAGCAGATGCTTTAAGCAGAAAAAGTGCAGATATACAGCAAAGCAATAGGGAGTTACCAAAAGAGTTACAAATGGACTTGGAAAGATTAGAACTTCAATTCATCAGAACAGAGGTTTTTGGAGGATTAGCTACTATGCAGGTAGTTGCAGAGCATGACAGTGATCTTAAGCAAGAAATTTTTAGACATCAAGAAGAAGATCCTTTTATTGCTGAGGAAATTTGGAGGATATCTCAAGGGCAAAAATCAGTTTTTCGCCTTGGGGATTATGGGTCTTTGTGGTTCCAAGACCGTCTATGTGTTCCAGATGTGACTGAGATCAGAAATGTCATACTCAAAGAAGCACATGATACACCATATTCTATACATCCGGGGAGTACTAAGATTTATATGGATTTAAGGAACTATTCTGGTGGAATAACATGAAAAGAGATATTGCTAAATATGTATCAGAATGCCATACTTGTCAAAGGGTGAAGGCTGAACATCAAAGTCCACCAGGACCATTACAACCTTTAGAAATTCCTGAATGGAAATGGGAGGAAATAGGTATGGACTTCATTACAGGATTGCCTATGACACCAAAAAGGAAGGATATGATATGGGTAATTGTGGACAGACTTACAAAGAGTGCACATTTCATTCCGGTGAACCAAAAGGATAATGATGAGAAGTTAGTTGAAGTATATGTCAAAGAGATAGTAAGCATGGAGTACCCAAAAAGATCGTAACTGCTAGGGGATCAGTGTTTACTTCAGCATTTTGGAAGCAATTGCATGAAGCTCTTGGTTCAAAGTTAGATTTCAGCACGACATATCATCTAGAGACAAGAGGTAAACTGAAAGAACAAATCAAATACTAGAAGACATGTTGAGAGCTTGTGCACTAGATTTTGGAGGAACATGGCAAGATCACCTACCATTGGCAGAATTTTCTTATAATAATAGCTATCAGAGTAGTCTGAAGGCAGCTCCATATGAGTTTCTATATGGAAGGAAGTGTAGATCACCAATATGTTGGTATGAACCTGGAAGCAGCAAAGAATTTGCGCCAGATTATATCAAGGAAAGACAAGACATCATTGATAAGATCAGGGATAGACTAAAAATACCCCAGAGCAGGCAGATAAGTTATGCGGATCAAAGTCGAAGATCATGGCATCCAGAAGTGGGAGATATGGTGTATTTGAAAGTAAGTCCAATGAAAGGAGTAAAAAGATTCGGAGTCAAAGGGAAATTGAGTCCAAGATATATCGGACCATTCAGGATACAGAGTCAAAACAGAACTATAGCTTATGCTTTAGAGTTACCATCAAGATTGGTTCAAGTGCATAATGTTTTCCATGTGTCACAACTTTGCAAATGTTTGAAAGTTCCAGATGATGCAATCACACATCAAGAGATAGAACTAAAAGCATACCTGACTTATATTTAAAAGCCCCGTAAGATTCTGGAAGAAAACTGGAGAAGATTACGGAATAGAGCAATCAAATATTGCAAGGTACAGTGGTAACATCACCCTGAAAGGGAAGCCACATGGGAGAAAGAAGAGGATTTAAGAAAAGCTTATCTAGAACTATTCAGGTACATCTCCACAAGCTTCGGGACAAAGATTAATTTAAGGGGGGAAGTCTGCAACATCCCAGCATTTAGGACCTAACGAAGGGTAGATTTAGGAATATGAATTGTTGCATGCATTCATTTATGAAAATGTGGGTAAAATTTTCGCCAAATAAAAACCTAAGTGATCAATGTTTCTTTCAAACTTTGAAATTAGGTTTAGTCTTAAAGGATGATTGTTATAAACTTTGAGATGACCTTAAGGAGTTATGTGTTTTCAAATGGATTTGAAATATTAGACTTGAGTGTTTGAATTGTAATTCAAATGAATTAGATATAAATTTTGAATCTTAATTCAATTAAGAGATAAATATTACAACTTGAATTCTATCCAAAGATAAACAATAATGAATATAAAGTCTATTTCTTATCATCAAAACATATAATCAAGTTATAAAATTATAACTTATTTGAATCATCCACATAACTTACAAAAGTAAATTTACAAAGAATAGGAATATTCTTTATTAATAACAATATAATCTTTATTACAATTGAATAAAATAAAGATTACATGAATAATAAAAGAAAATTACAAAAGAATGAGAAAAATTACATTGGAATATTTACTAACTATCCTATATCTAAATCTAAACTAAATCTTCATCTTTATCTTTGTACCTGCAAAACAAAGACTAAATACAAACAAAAGAAGATTAGTGTTAGTATTATTTCTCTCAGACATGTCAGTGAAATGCACTTGACAAATTCATCATTGAGAAATGTTATAAAAGGGGCAAGTTTCACCAATATGAAAGATTCCATCTTTCATAAATTCAAAGGCAGAAGTCAGATGACAACCAAGAGGGACAAATTCACCAGCCAGGTGAAAGTAATCTGGTAAGAGTAAGTTCAAAAATTCTGAACATATCCACAAGTGCGTAGGAAGCACATAGGCAGGACACACATCAGCATGCATGTGGTGTGTTGTAAAGCTCACAGAGCAACTCAATCTCACAAAACCACAAGCACATCCGTGGAGGAGCACACTAGTGCATCTCTCCACTGCACACCACACAAGAACATCAAGTGTAGAAAGCAGCTAAACCAAACACCAAAGCTAGCAACCAAACCACCCCAGATCAACCAAACATCACCAGGATGGTGACATAAGGAGGGGGAAGAATCAGGTGGACAGCAAGGCCAAGCCCAGGAGCTAGGAGGAGCAGTCTAGCTCAAGAGCAAGCACATGAATCCAGCAGATGAAGATCAAGATCATCACCAACTTATTCCACACACAGCAAGATTCTGTGGTGAGTTTCATAAAACCTTCACATGATCTAATCATATTATTCAAAGAGAAGCATGTGTTGTTTTATAAAACAAACCCTTAGAAAGCACCCAAGTGGGGTGAATCCATCATAGGGATTTCTGAAACTCTAAAGGCAAACAACAAAGTACCAAGATCCAACCAGATCTCAGAGCAACATCCTTGCTCTGGTTTTCAAACTATATTTTACCATTCAATCATGCATATACCTATGATCTATTTCTAGGCACATCCCTAAGGGAAGGGTAGCACCTTAGGAACAAATCCTTAGGATCCATAACATGATCAAGCTCACTATCATTTTTCCAAGCTTTGATTCAATAAAGAATAGATGGTACCACTACCAGGACTATCTAGATGAACCAATTAGATAAGATTTAAATCCCTAAGCCTTAGACTAACATCATTGGTCTTAGGGAATTCAAATAATAGCATCTATATTTATCTTTCAAAGCCAAGATTGTCTTAAGCATAAACTAACCAAATCCATGGTTTAGAATCAGACTTATGTGACATACAAGATGGTGTCACAAGAACAATCCAATATGAATCAGGAAAGACAGTAAATCATCATAGATTCAGACAATCAACTAACTAATCATTTTCCTGTAAAATAGGAATCATAACTAGGATATTACTATGATACACTTCACTGTTTGAGATCATAACAATCTCAAACCACATGTTAATTCCCAAGCTAACAGCACTAAGACAGTAGCTGTATCTTATCATAATCATGACCATGAATCAAATAAACAGTGGAAAGCTATCAAGTCATTGGCTTTACCAAGCATGCTTCCCAAACAGCAATATCATCTGAATCAGATGCAATCTAAGCATCAAATCATGTAGTAAGCCACCAGGAACATCATCTATCATTTTTAAGCAACAAGCCTCAGGCCAATAAACATTTAGCATGTGTACAGACTATCCAAACATGAATCAATTCATCCAGTACATGAACAAGCACATAGCAGGAACCCTAAATGGATGATCATCTTAATCTGAATCAGACAGTAGCAAGAGAGGACACAACCAACATCTAGCATCGAATCAGCAAGCACAGAAAGCACCAGGGGGGAGGAATCAAACTCACCGTAGGTCCTCGCTGAATAAATTGAAGAGGAAGCAGATTGGACGACGAACCCGCGGCGGCACAGGGAGCACCCATGGGGCGCTGCAACCTGCACCAGCCACGACGGCGGCAACAGCAGCACACGAATTCACCATACCACCACAGGCGAGACCACGACGACGGCAGTAGCACTTGAACACATGCCAAACCCCAAACCCTAGGGTTCAAAGAGGCATCGACCCATTGCAGGAGAGCCCTAGTGTAACTACCTCGGTGAATTACGCTCTTAGTTACAAGCCTGGATGATCGGAAATGGTTAAAATAGTACGGTGGGGCCAAATGCCACTCACAGGTAGACCTTTCAGCCGTCCTAACCATTTCCAAACATCGGGACAAGAACGAGCGACGTAATCGGCAGGCGAAGGGATCAACTACATACACAAATGAGTATGTATGCAAGCCACCATACAACAGTCCTCAGAGCCATTCCATCTAAAATAAAAGAAATATTGCAACGCCATACGACAAGATCCAAATATCCTAGATAGATATAATAGTTTAGGATATCTCCTCATACATCAAACATCAGAGTATCAGGCGGAAGCGGAAAACAAGATCCGGGTACGGATAAGAAGCAAATCGGCATAAGATGCCCCATAAATAAACACATCCCGCCCACAGATCTCACGGATTCCCGTTCCCGGAATCTCTACACCGAGTGGTCGTTGCCAACCTCGTCCGTCTCCTCCACCCAGTATCCATCTTGCGAGTTTACTTGTTCATCTGAATCAAACAATTTATCGTGTGAGACCCTAGGGGTACTCAGCAAGTCTTTATGCCTCTAAAGGGGACACAACCTGGGGTGACGCAATTGCAGCAAAAAAATAATACCTAACAATTCTAGGGATACTCGCTAACCATCCGCCTAACCACAGATAGACGGATGTCCGTGAATTAATAACAACAGTTATAACAGTAATATTAACAGATCCATCCTCCTCCTCGCTTACCAACGAGGAAGCGGACGAACAGCCCCCATCCGTTGGCAGTTTTATTATCCATTCCATGAGTGTTGCACTATTTACTAGGCAGGTACTTAGTCGAATTAAAAGCGGTACTTTAGTTATACTTGTCTATGATCGAGAAACTGTGCTCCAAGTCGTCCATAACCGCGGACACGGCTTTCAGAAAGATTTACCCTGCAGGGGTGCACAAATAGCAACACACACTCGATCAACCTCGGAAAAACCAAATCAAAACCCAACGAGGCATTCACGACAAAGCGATCACAGGATTCAGAAATATTTCAGGGGGCCACCCCACTAAGCTACCCGCAACGAAGTTGGCCGGCTCCGAAACGGACCCAGGGTTTGTGTGGACGGTGGTAAACGACTGGGAACCCGAAAATGTGACTGGGCTTGTCGATACAGCGAAAACGTGTCACAGTCCTAAACAGTACAGGTGCTCCATGCACAATCTTAAATAAAGCAGTAAAGCATGGCATAAGTACAGGATAGTAATAAAGCCCCAAACTACTTTGTGGCCCCAAGAAATAAGAATGAATCAAGCTCTGGCTCAGGGGGGTTCATAAGCCTCCCGGATGTGGATAGCGCGAATATTCAAGGAACAGGAATCAAGTACTCGGGGTCCTACGGGACACAAGTGAGCATGAAGAACCAAATAGCAGATATTGCCCACCGGTGCCACTGTCATTAGTTATCCCATTGCTACTCAGGTTAAGTTGTTTAGGTACCTCGTTATCCATCAGACACTCACATACCCTACACATGCTTTTCTACGACCCGCATGGCTCAAACAACTCCTGTAGTAATGGCTCATGGGATGGAGGAACAAGCTTCGGTGGGGTTTAAAAGTAAAGGCTATGCAGTACTTGGGATTCAGTTTAATGCAATCGCGACTCAATGATGCAAGAATAAGATAGAGGCAATAGGTACTATATGTATGCAAGCATGTGGTAGTGCTTGCCTGGCAGCTCAGTTGAAGCGAGGGACGGATCTGGGTAGTGCTCCTGGGTTTCTTGATATATCCCCTGCTCAGCGTCTATTCGAAGAAGAACCAAACAAACAAGGGCCAACATAAATAGAGTGCACACGCATATGAATTAAAATGCGACAAGCAAACACTCATGCCATGATGAATGATGCACAATTTGCATGGCAATACTGTAGCATGGCATGGGTGAGGTGTGGAATACAAGAATAAAGCCTTTTATTGAGTTTTAGTCACATTCTAACCTAAAATAAGTTGCTGTAAACTTTATATTTATATGATGCATGCTGCAATTCAGAACATGGAATGCATAGATAGAACGGGCTCGTCGCGCTGATCGATTTAGACATATTATTTGTCAAATTCGGAGTTATAAAACAAAAGTTATTAATTAATTAAGAAAAATGGCATTTTATTGTAATTTTAATCAACTCGGAATTTAAAATGTTCAAACATTATTTTGAAGGGCATAAATGAAATCCTCACATTTTTATGATTTCAAAACATATATTACATGTTTAATTTGGAATTATATCTTAAAAGATATTTGAAAACAGATTTGAATTTGAATTTAAAACAAATTTGAAAAGTTTAAATTAAAACAGAAAAACAGAAAACCTTTTGCTACTCAGCCTGTTACAGACCCAGTCGCTGATGGGTGGGCCAGCTGCTGACTGGGACAACACGCGAACAGAAAAGGTTTTTCTCACTGCGGCTTACCTAGACCATGAGGCTGACAGGTGGGGCCGGCGGCCTCGCGGGTCCACGGCGCGCGCAGCCAGCCAGCGGGCGACACGTCGCGGATCCGGGGAGTGCGGGTTGAGGCGGTGGAACTTGGGGGGGGGGGGGGTTCTGCAAAAACACAGGGGGGCTGACCAGTGGACCCGGAGGGATCGCGGGTTTAGGGAATTAAAAAGGGGGGGCTAAGTGTAAAGTGGCAACAGGCCCTGTACTGTTGTTCTTCTCTGAACCGATCGACAGATCGGTGACCGACCGACACGGAGCGCGACACAGGGGATTCGAAGCCGCGACGCGGGGCGCACGCGCTAAGGGGAGGAACCAGCGCGGTAGGCTAACAGATGGTGACAGAGGGGCGGCGGGCGGCTGGATAAGGTTCTACGCGACGCGGGAGCGAGCCAACGCAGTGGCCGACGGCGCGCGCAGAGCGTTCGACGAAACTAACGGCGGAGCTAGACGGCGACATCGAGAGTGAGGATGTCAGCGAGGAATAGGGGCTCACCAAGGAGAGGGTGGTGGTGTCAGATCAGCTTGGGGAGCAGCAGGGCGTCGACGAGGCAGGCGAACGGCGGGCTAGGGTTTCGTCAGGGCGTCTCGGTACTGTGGTGGAAATGGAGCTCCTCCTCCTTGCTGGCGGGTACGGGGCGACGCATGGGATCCCTCTCGGCCTACTTGATCGCCTCCACGCCGCGCACGCCGGCTGGAACGAGAAGTCTGTGGTGGTGCTGGCGGGTACGGCGGCCGGAGTTGGAGATGGAGGGGGAAGGGGCAAGGCCTTGGGGTGGATCTGGCGAGGCAGAGACGTGGGGAGGGAGGAAAAAAGGAGGGAGAGGGAGGAGGCCAGCTGTGGCAGGGGGGGTAGATAAAGGTGGCTTCGGCCCTTTTTCTTCTTCTCCTCTCACGTGCTCGGGCTGGCTCGGTTTGAGCATTGTAGGGGCAGGTAGGGTGGAGCTAATAGCCGGCCAGGGAGCATCCAAGGAGGGGTAGGCTCGGGTGGTCCATCCCCGGCTGTGAGAGAGAAAGAGAGAGGAGATGGGAGGCTCGGGTGAGCTAGGTTAGAAGGGTTTAGTAGCTCGGTTAGGGTTGGGGCTAGGGTTGGGGTAGGAAGGTAGCTAGGTGGGGCCTGCATGGCATAGAGGAAGGGAGAGAGGCCGAGAGAGAGGGTCGGGTAGCTAGGGTTAGCTAGAGAGGGGTGGCTCGGGTTAGCTAGGTGGAGGGCTTGGTTAGGGTTTAGGTTTAGAGAGGAGGTTAAGGATAGAGAGCCTAGGGGAGTGGTGGTGAGGTTGTTTAGGGTTTTACATCCACACATGAGCAAGCAAGGAGGGGATGGTAAGGAGAGGTAGAGTAGGGTGTGATTGAGGTATAGGGTTTAACATGCCCAAAACTAGATCAAGCTATAAAAGGTGTTGAGATGGAGATGGTGAGGTGATGAAAGAAAAAGGTGTGATCAACAAGAGATCCAAGAACACATAGGATGATAACACAAGACAGGACCCACTTTAAAACAAAGGCAAAACTGTAACACCCTCAGAATCGGCCCTATGCAAGTTTTAGCGAATCCCGCCAAACCCGCATAGAAACGATTCGAAGGTGCCCACCAGGCACTTTCGTGCGGGTGGAAAACGAAGTAATATCATTACACAATAGTCCATGATGGAACCCACAAAACAGATATATATACAACACGACTCCATGAGTCAAGAATACAAATATACAGTACAAAGATCCAATCACCTTGAAAACGATAGAGCGTCCGACTACGGACAAGATGCAAATGGGGCTAAGAGCCCTGAAGAATAACCAATGGCGTCCATAACCCTGCCCAGGCCAAGCCGGAAGGGTAACCCTGCTAACGACGTCGATCTCAAAACCTGCTTAAACAAAAGGGGTGCCGACAAAGGGCAAAGGAAAAAGAGAGAGCGGTCAGTACTGAGGCCAGTACACGGCGAGACTAGAATTCGGTGGTCCTCGCCTACATAGGTATGGTGGACTGAAGCGGCAGCGCAGCATGCACTAACAACCTATAGAGACTCAATATAACTGGCGGCTATCAGAGGGGGATAAGAAAGACCTATTCGGAACCACCCTAATACTATCACCAAGCATACCCATCCTGGTATTTCCCCCTCGATACCAAATGAGGAAGTCAACCGAGGAACTCACACAGTTGGCAGTTTTATTTATTCCGTTATAGTTGCGGTAATTACTAGTCAAATATAGATAGCATGAGTTATCCTGATATAATAAGCAGTGGGCAGATTTAGTTAACCATTCCGTTGTAGTTGCAACACTTACTAGTCAGATGCAATTAACATGAGATATCCCGAAACCCAGCAGTTGTTGGTACTTTTATTTAGACATTCCGTCGCAGTGGAGCTGTTTACTAGTCATATCGGATACAAGTCAAATTATAATAGTAAACTTTAGTTATAGTTGTCTATGATCGAGAACTGTGCTCCAAGTCGTCCATAACCGCGGACACGGCTTTTCGAAAAGATTTAACCCTGCAGGGGTGCACCAAAGTATCCACACGCACTTCGACCCTTTTTGCCAGATCAGTTAACATACACCCATCGGTATGTCAGCGGGGCCTAAGTCATGACGTTTCCCAGACCCAAAGCAAGTACATGGGGGCCACCCCACTAAGCTACCCGCAACGAAGTCGGCCGGTCTCCGAGAGGGACTCAGGGTTTGCGTCAATGGCTGTAAACGACTGGGAACCCGAAAGTGTGACTGGGCTTGTCGATACCGCGAAAACACTCCGCAATCCTAAACAGTACAGGTGCAGTACCTCGCACAATTTTAAATTAAGCAGTAAAGCATGGCATAAGTACAGAATAGTAATAAAGCCCCAAACTACTTTGTGGCCCCCAGTACAATACTTTGAAATCAGGTACTAATCGATGGGGGTGCCCACACACCCCACCTGTGGTTAGCGCGCTCGATCTCGGAACAAGTGTCAAGAACTCGGGGTCCTACGGGACACCAGTGAGCGGTTAAAAACCAAATATTGTCTATTACCCACCGGTGCCTCTGCATTTACCTACTTTCAATTTTAGTTATTAAACAATAATTAAAGCCAAGATCATCTCCAACTTTAAACATGCGGCAAAAACTCCAACAACTGTGGTACTGGACGACACGCAACAGCACTTGAGCAGGCGACTACGACGCGCGAGTCCAACTATCTACCAAACAACAGGTAATAGGATGTGTCCAAGGCAATATGAGGCTGCAAGGGATATCACGGATACGAAAACTAGAGCATCGCAACACAGATAGCAATAGATCAATAGGAGGGAATAAATACTATAAAAGTAAGATAGGTAGAAAGGGGGAGATGCTCGCCTGAAAACATTGCCGAAGGTTCATCCGAAGATCGGGGCGAAGCTCACATCAACTCATCGGCCTAATCCGTGAAGAAGCAAAGCACTAGCAGAAACACCGGATGCACTATTTATTACTACGGTAGAAAATCGGGCATGATGCATGTATGATGTATGACATGGCAAAGGTGTGATGCAATTAGGCAATATTAAGCGGAACCGGGGTCCCGACATTTAATTAAACGGTTCAAGTTATTTATCTACCCCGCAAATTAAATGTTGGATTAGCAAGACAAAACAGGGCTTCGGTTCGCTATGCCAATTTAAATGGAGTCCGGGATAAGACAAAGTTATCCCGCATATAGACTCCATATTTAATTATAAGGTGAATCGTCGAAACACCCCCAAAATGCATGCGAGATGAACAATTTAATATGCAACAATTGATAAATATCATATTATAAAAATAGGGTCTTAGAAAAGGATCACACATTGGATCGACGATCTTGGGTTCGATGTGGATTGGGTTCGGTCTCGCCGGGATCGGTCTTGGGGGTCTCGGCCATCGCGTGGATTGGGGCCTCCGGATCGGCTCGGGTCCGGGAACTGTTCGTGGCGACTTCCGGCTCCGGGTGGAAGAGCTCGGTGTTCCACGGTCTTCGGTTTGAGGTTGTCCTTGCGTTCGACACACATAGCTCAGGGATCTTCAATAGCACTCAGCACTCGCATGCCACCCGTTCCTAGACAAACTTTGTCTTCAACTTGAGCAGCACATTCCACACTTCTGCACGGTTGCCTCAGGCACGCACTGTACACAGGCTCCTAGATGCACCAATTAGGCCACACCTATGACACGCGCGCGCAGGAGGACAGGGCTCACACACACGTCTGGTGGTGGGGCACCATGCGACAGAAGAGCTTGGCGGCCCGGGGAGAGGGCCTCGGGGATGTGCCGAGGGCGACGGCGGTCGGGAAGGAGAGGATGGGCGGCGACCGGAGTTGGTAGGGGCGCGGTGAAGGGCAATGGCAGCCAGCGACAGAAGGGGGGATAGAGCATCTGGGAGGGCGGAGGCGCGCGATAGGGTGGGGCCGCACCAGAGGCGAGGCCAAGGACGACGGCGGAGCGGCAGGGCGCACGGCCAGAGAGGGGCGTGACAACGCCGTCCTTGGGGCGGAGGAAGGGCGGCGAGCGAGGCCGTCGGGGAGAAAGGGGAGCTTGCAGGGGGCGTCCATGGGGACCCTGGCGACGGAGAGAGGCAGGAACGGCGAGATACTGGCGGAGGAGGTTGGGGCGAGGAGGACGGGGCGACGCGGAGGCGGCCTCACGCGGGTGTAGGAGGAGGGTGGCGGGGCCGGCGAACAGGGGCGACGTCGACGAGTACTACCCGAGCGGCGGTGGCCCACTGGTCGGTGGCGGCAGAGCGCGCAGGGAGGGAGGGGTGGTCCCGAGCGGTGGTGGTCGAGGCGAGCCCTAGGGCGGCGGGGGGGGAGGAGCCCTGGGGCTGCGGCCGGAATAGGGTGGCGGTGGCGGAGGCGGGATGCAAGGGAGATGGGGTCGCGGGGGGAGGAGAGAGGTGGGCGACGCGGAGGGGGAAGAGAGGGAGGAGGGGTCGGTCTCGGGGGAGGGAATCCCGGGGTGGGGCCCAGCGGCAGGAGGTGAGGCAGGGGGTGGGCGGCTGCGCGTTGTGGGGTGTGCGTGTGAGTGCATGTGAGGAGCAGCCCAGGTGGTGGGCCAGGTGAGGAGGTGGCAGGCGGTTTGGTTGGTGTGTGTGGTGAGGGGGTGGGTGGATGAGGTGGCAGACGACGATTGGTGGGGATTTGGGGTAGGCTGATGTGGCGAGCTGTGGTTGGCCGGGGTGATGTGGAGGGGCTGGGTAGAAGACTAGGGTAGGGTTTTTGGTAGAAAAGATTTGGATTAGGTTTAGTTTAGGTGGACCAGATTGTAGGTAGTCTGGTCCGATTGGGCCTCTGGCCTGACCGGTCGGACTGCCTCTCCGGACAAAACATTTTATTGTTTTATTTATTTTAAAACAAGACTATTTTGCAATTATTTTATAGGTAAATAAAATATCCGATACGAACAGGGTTTTGCATTTGAAATAAAGAGGGATATTTGTAGAAAGCAAAACTAGGCTTTTAGCAAAATACTTTTAGACAAGCAGATGCATGCTGAGGTCATGATGATGCACATAAAAAAAATAACAGCGATTTTCTAGTAGTGGTTTTTGCGGGGCGCCACAATTCGACACCACTAACAATGGATCTCTCCCTCGAGATCCGCCTCATGGTACCGGAAGGAAGGTCGGCGATCTGCGTCTTCTCGCTTCGGGTAGAACCTCGCGACACCTCTAACAAGAGGTCGTTGTCCGAGATCGTCGAGAGAACACTCCGGGAACAAAAGGCGAAGGCAGAGGTGTCAACAAATAAAGCCACCTCTAACTTCGATAGAAAGAGAGAACCGATGCATTCTCATCCACTTCAATGTACAAAAGCGAATAGAAGGGGTAGTCGGCATGGGGGCCAATCCATCACGCACCCAAACTATTACTCCGCACAATCAGTAGAAAGCGTGCAACCATTCTCAGAATCAGACGGAAGATCATGACATTCGAGGTTCGGAACAAAGGAGTGAGGCAGGCTCTGCATCGGACCTGGCGTAGAGGATGTCGTCGTGTCGGAAAACACCGGAAGGCACGAGAAGGAACAAAGAGAAGTCCACCAGACGAAGGATTCCTCGGATAGCATGAAGACCAGATGTAGCAACACCGTTACCAAAGGAAGAAGCGAAACCCTGAAGGTACGATGGAACCCAACCATGAGAAATTCTGGACTCGAAGAGAGAGAAGAGAGCGGATTCAAAACACGCAGAGGTGAGAGGAGAATAGCAGAGGGGTAAGGAGTAAAAGTAGACCTAATCAGATCTATCCAACCGGTTTTTGCAAAATAGTTTTGACACTCTACTGCGGCCGTTAGCTAGGTTATCCTACAGGCTGGACTTGTGGGGTATCGCAACTGCTGGGCTCTGATACCACTCTGTAACACCCTCAGAATCGGCCCTATGCAAGTTTTAGCGAATCCCGCCAAACCCGCATAGAAACGATTCGAAGGTGCCCACCAGGCACTTTCGTGCGGGTGGAAAACGAAGTAATATCATTACACAATAGTCCACGATGGAACCCACAAAACAGATATATATACAACACGATTCCATGAGTCAAGAATACAAATATACAGTACAAAGATCCAATCACCTTGAAAACGATAGAGCGTCCGACTACGGACAAGATGCAAATGGGGCTAAGAGCCCTGAAGAATAACCAATGGCGTCCATAACCCTGCCCAGGCCAAGCCGGAAGGGTAACCCTGCTAACGACGTCGATCTCAAAACCTGCTTAAACAAAAGGGGTGCCGACAAAGGGCAAAGGAAAAAGAGAGAGCGGTCAGTACTGAGGCCAGTACACGGCGAGACTAGAATTTGGCGGTCCTCGCCTACATAGGTATGGTGGACTGAAGCGGCAGCGCAGCATGCACTAACAACCTATAGAGACTCAATATAACTGGCGGCTATCAGAGGGGGATAAGAAAGACCTATTCGGAACCACCCTAATACTATCACCAAGCATACCCATCCTGGTATTTCCCCCTCGATACCAAACGAGGAAGTCAACCGAGGAACTCACACAGTTGGCAGTTTTATTTATTCCGTTATAGTTGCGGTAATTACTAGTCAAATATAGATAGCATGAGTCATCCTGATATAATAAGCAGTGGGCAGATTTAGTTAACCATTCCGTTGTAGTTGCAACACTTACTAGTCAGATGCAATTAACATGAGATATCCCGAAACCCAGCAGTTGTTGGTACTTTTATTTAGACATTCCGTTGCAGTGGAGCTGTTTACTAGTCATATCGGATACAAGTCAAATTATAACAGTAAACTTTAGTTATAGTTGTCTATGATCGAGAACTGTGCTCCAAGTCGTCCATAACCGCGGACACGGCTTTTCGAAAAGATTTAACCCTGCAGGGGTGCACCAAAGTATCCACACGCACTTCGACCCTTTTTGCCAGATCAGTTAACATACACCCATCGGTATGTCGGCGGGGCCTAAGTCATGACGTTTCCCAGACCCAAAGCAAGTACATGGGGGCCACCCCACTAAGCTACCCACAACGAAGTCGGCCGGTCTCCGAGAGGGACTCAGGGTTTGCGTCAATGGCTGTAAACGACTGGGAACCCGAAAGTGTGACTGGGCTTGTCGATACCGCGAAAACACTCCACAATCCTAAACAGTACAGGTGCAGTACCTCGCACAATTTTAAATTAAGCAGTAAAGCATGGCATAAGTACAGAATAGTAATAAAGCCCCAAACTACTTTGTGGCCCCCAGTACAATACTTTGAAATCAGGTACTAATCGATGGGGGTGCCCACACACCCCACCTGTGGTTAGCGCGCTCGTTCTCGGAACAGGTGTCAAGAACTCGGGGTCCTACGGGACACCAGTGAGCGGTTAAAAACCAAATATTGTCTATTACCCACCGGTGCCTCTGCATTTACCTACTTTCAATTTTAGTTATTAAACAATAATTAAAGCCAAGATCATCTCCAACTTTAAACATGCGGCAAAAACTCCAACAACTGTGGTACTGGACGACACGCAACAGCACTTGAGCAGGCGACTACGACGCGCGAGTCCAACTATCTACCAAACAACAGGTAATAGGATGTGTCCAAGGCAATATGAGGCTGCAAGGGATATCACGGATACGAAAACTAGAGCATCGCAACACAGATAGCAATAGATCAATAGGAGGGAATAAATACTATAAAAGTAAGATAGGTAGAAAGGGGGAGATGCTCGCCTGAAAACATTGCCGAAGGTTCATCCGAAGATCGGGGTGAAGCTCACATCAACTCATCGGCCTAATCCGTGAAGAAGCAAAGCACTAGCAGAAACACCGGATGCACTATTTATTACTACGGTAGAAAATCGGGCATGATGCATGTATGATGTATGACATGGCAAAGGTGCGATGCAATTAGGTAATATTAAGCGGAACCGGGGTCCCGACATTTAATTAAACGGTTCAAGTTATTTATCTACCCCGCAAATTAAATGTTGGATTAGCAAGACAAAACAGGGCTTCGGTTCGCTATGCCAATTTAAATGGAGTCCGGGATAAGACAAAGTTATCCCGCATATAGACTCCATATTTAATTATAAGGTGAATCGTCGAAACACCCCCAAAATGCATGCGAGATGAACAATTTAATATGCAACAATTGATAAATATCATATTATAAAAAATAGGATCTTAGAAAAGGATCACACATTGGATCGACGATCTTGGGTTCGATGTGGATTGGGTTCGGTCTCGCCGGGATCGGTCTTGGGGGTCTCGGCCATCGCGTGGATTGGGGCCTCCGGATCGGCTCGGGTCCGGGAACTGTTCGTGGCGACTTCCGGCTCCGGGTGGAAGAGCTCAGTGTTCCACGGTCTTCGGTTTGAGGTTGTCCTTGCGTTCGACACACATAGCTCAGGGATCTTCAATAGCACTCAGCACTCGCATGCCACCCGTTCCTAGACAAACTTTGTCTTCAACTTGAGCAGCACATTCCACACTTCTGCACGGTTGCCTCAGGCACGCACTGTACACGGGCTCCTAGATGCACCAATTAGGCCACACCTATGACACGCGCGCGCAGGAGGACAGGGCTCACACACACGTCTGGTGGTGGGGCACCATGCGACAGAAGAGCTTGGCGGCCCGGGGAGAGGGCCTCGGGGATGTGCCGAGGGCGACGGCGGTCGGGAAGGAGAGGACGGGCGGCGACCGGAGTTGGTAGGGGCGCGGTGAAGGGCGATGGCAGCCAGCGACAGAAGGGGGGACGGAGCATCTGGGAGGGCGGAGGCGCGCGATAGGGTGGGGCCGCACCAGAGGCGAGGCCAAGGACGACGGCGGAGCGGCAGGGCGCACGGCCAGAGAGGGGCGTGACAACGCCGTCCTTGGGGCGGAGGAAGGGCGGCGAGCGAGGCCGTCGGGGAGAAAGGGGAGCTTGCAGGGGGCGTCCATGGGGACCCTGGCGACGGAGAGAGGCAGGAATGGCGAGATACTGGCGGAGGAGGTTGGGGCGAGGAGGACGGGGCGACGCGGAGGCGGCCTCGCGCGGGTGTAGGAGGAGGGTGGCGGGGCCGGCGAACAGGGGCGACGTCGACGAGTACTACCCGAGCGGCGGCGGCCCACTGGTCAGTGGCGGCAGAGCGCGCAGGGAGGGGAGGGGTGGTCCCGAGCGGTGGTGGTCGAGGCGAGCCCTAGGGCGGCGGCGGGGAGGAGCCCTGGGGCTGCGGCCGGAACAGGGTGGCGGTGGCGGAGGTGGGATGCAAGGGAGATGGGGTCGCGGGGGGAGGGGAGAGGTGGGCGACGCGGAGGGGGAAGAGAGGGAGGAGGGGTCAGTCTCGGGGGAGGGAATCCCGGGGTGGGGCCCAGCGGCAGGAGGTGAGGCAGGGGGTGGGCGGCTGCGCGTTGTGGGGTGTGCGTGTGAGTGCGTGTGAGGAGCAGCCCAGGTGGTGGGCCAGGTGAGGAGGTGGCAGGCGGTTTGGTTGGTGTGTGTGGTGAGGGGGTGGGTGGATGAGGTGGCAGACGACGATTGGTGGGGATTTGGGGTAGGCTGATGTGGCGAGCTGTGGTTGGCCGGGGTGATGTGGAGGGGCTGGGTAGAAGACTAGGGTAGGGTTTTTGGTAGAAAAGATTTGGATTAGGTTTAGTTTAGGTGGACCGGATTGTAGGTAGTCTGGTCCGATTGGGCCTCTGGCCTGACCGGTCGGACTGCCTCTCCGGACAAAACATTTTATTGTTTTATTTATTTTAAAACAAGACTATTTTGCAATTATTTTATAGGTAAATAAAATATCCGATACGAACATGGTTTTGCATTTGAAATAAAGAGGGATATTTGTAGAAAGCAAAACTAGGCTTTTAGCAAAATACTTTTAGACAAGCAGATGCATGCTGAGGTCATGATGATGCACCTAAAAAAAAACAGCGATTTTCTAGTAGTGGTTTTTGCGGGGCGCCACAAAAACTCAAAGGAGAAGAGATGGAGGAGCTTTGCATGGCCCATGCATGGGCTTTTAATGCCATGTGTTATTATGTGAAAACAATAATAATATAACATGGCATGATTCCATGCATTCCCAAAAGGTGGAATAAAGACCAAGCAAAAGAAGTTAGAATTAGATCCACCCCACCCACATGAGCTAGAATAACATGAAAGAAAAAGAAATACAAGCTCATGGGTAATTAGGGTGGTGGAATATAAGGTGGTGACAAAGAAAGGTGGTGGAGTGGAATAAAAGATATGCCCCCAACTCAACTTGGGCATTAAACAATATATCAATAACCAAATACAATATCAAGAGGCAAATACAATTAATAATGCATATGAGAGAAGAACCAAAACAAAAAGGGTTTTATATGATGCTCAAATGCAAGGTGGCATGATGACATGAGCATGATATAATTATGATGCAACAATTATATATATGAAGTAGCCATTATCTTACTAGACCAAGTAGCATTACAATTGTTAGACAATTGGGATGCTACAACTCTCCCCCACTAAACAAGAATCTCTCCCCGAGATTCTAGGAAGAAGAAGAAGACTCAAAGAGGGTAGGATACTTGGCACGGAGCTCATCTTCACGTTCCCAAGTGGCTTCATCAACAGAATGGTGCGACCACTGCACCTTGCAGAACTTGATGGACTTGTTGCGAGTCCTTCTTTCTGCGACTTCAAGGATTTTTGTGGGGTGTTCTTGATAAGACAGGTCTTCATGGAGATTGATAAGCTCATGGTCCACGGTCCTGCCGGGATCCTTGAAGCACTTCTTGAGTTGAGAGATGTGGAAAACATCATGGACCTTGAGTTTTTCCGGGAGCTCAAGAGCATAAGCAACTTCTCCTCTTCTTCCACGTATTTTGAATGGACCGATGTATCTAGGAGCCAGCTTTCCTTTGATACCAAAGCGGTGCGTGCCTCTCATGGGAGTGACACGAAGGTAAACAAGATCACCAGGGACATACTCCATGTCCGTGTGCTTTCTGTCATAATTGCTCTTCTGGCGACTTTGAGCAATCTTCAGATTTTCAAGAATGATGTGGACCTTCTCCTCCGCTTGAGTTACAATGTCGGGGCCAAAGAATATTCTTTCTCCTGCACCCGACCAACCAATCGGAGTTCTGCATTTGCGACCATAGAGAGCCTCAAATGGTGCCATCTTTAGACTTTTCTGGAAGCTATTGTTGTAAGAGAATTCAGCATAAGGAAGGCATTCTTCCCACTTCATGCCGAAAGAGATGACGCAAGCACGGAGCATATCTTCCAGAATCTGATTGATCCTTTCAACTTGTCCTTGCGACTGAGGGTGGTAAGCTGTGCTGAAGTTCAATTTTGTTCCCAAAGCATTTTGGAAACTTCCCCAGAACTTGGAAGTGAAGATGCTTCCACGGTCTGAACTGATCTCAAGAGGAACCCCATACAGAGAGACAATTCTGTTGATATAGAGCTCAGCCAACTGAATTGCAGAAATAGTTTCCTTGACGGGAAAGAAGTGAGCCACTTTAGAAAGCCTGTCAATGACAACAAAGATTGCATTGTTGCCCTTCTGCGACCTTGGAAAACCAGTGATGAAGTCCATCTCTACTTTCTCCCATTTCCATTCTGGGGGTTTCAATGGCTGTAGAAGACCGGAAGGTTTCTGATGGACAGCTTTAACTCTACGGTAGACATCACACTCCGAGACATACTTGGCACAATATCGTTTCAATCCCGGCCACCAATATTGTGTTTTCACGTCCATGTACATCTTTGTGCTGCCAGGGTGGATAGAAAGAACAGAATCATGCGCCTCCTTGAGAACTTGCTCTCTCAAACCCGGGTAGTTCGGAACAAACATCTGGTGTTCAAAGAAAAGCGTGCCTTGGTCATCGACGTGGAAGGACTCATACTTCAGAAGCTGAATGCTGGAGATGATCTTTTTGGTGTACGGATCACCAAGTTGAAAGGAGCGAACCTTTTCTTCCAAGAGAGGGGTTGCCAGAAGGTTCAGAAGATACCCTTGATCCACAATTTCAAGGTTGAGCTGACGGAATTCCTCACACAAGAGCGGCTGTTGTTCTTCCAACATGAGGTTGCTGACATAAGCTTTGCGGCTGAGAGCATCGGCCATGACATTAGCTTTGCCCGGAGTGTAGTTGATGGTCAAATCGAAATCATTGATTGCTTCAATCCACCTCCTCTGACGAAGGTTGAGATCAGGCTGTGTGAAGATATACTTCAGACTCTTGTGATCAGAAAAGATTTCACAACGGTTGCCCAGCAAGTAATGCCTCCATACTTTCAAAGCAAAGACAACTGCTGCGAGTTCGAGGTCATGTGTAGGATAGTTGATCTCATGCGTCTTCAACTGTCGAGAGGCATAAGCAACAACTTGTTTTTCTTGCATAAGGACCGCACCCAATCCTTGCAAAGATGCGTCACAGAATATCTGGAAAGGCTTGGATGTATCTGGAGGAACCAAGACTGGTGTGGAAGTGAGCTTCTCTTTGAGTGTTTCAAAGCTTGCTTGACATGCAGGAGTCCAAAGGTATTTCTTGTCTTTCTTGAGGAGATCGGTAAGAGGCTTCGCTATCTTCGAAAAGTTTTGAACGAAGCGACGGCAATAACTAGCCAAACCAAGGAAGCTCCAGACTTCTTTGACATTTACAGGAGGAAGCCAGTCAACAATTGTCTTTACAGTTTCCGGGTTGACGGCAATGCCCTTGGCAGAGATGACGTGACCAAGATAGGTGACTTGAGGCAGCCAAAACTCACATTTGGAGAACTTTGCATACAGGCGGTTCTCACGAAGCTTGTTTAGGACACACCGAAGGTGTTCTTCATGTTCTTCCTTTGACTTAGAATAGACTAGGATGTCATCCAGATAGACCACAACGAACTTATCAAGATACTCCATGAAAACCGAGTTCATAAGCCTCGAGAAGGTGGCAGGTGCGTTGGTGAGACCGAAAGACATGACCGTGTACTCATACAGGCCATAGCGGGTGGTGAAAGCTGTTTTAGGAACATCTTCCTTGCGAATCTTGATTTGATGATAACCACTTCTCAAGTCAAGCTTAGAGAATACCACAGCTCCAGCTAGCTGATCGAAGAGATCATTAATCCGCGGAAGGGGATATTTATTCTTGATGGTTTTAGCATTGAGAGCCCGATAGTCAACACAAAGTCTATCAGTCTTGTCTCGCTTCTTCACAAAGATGGTTGGGCTACCCCAAGAAGAAGTACTGTGTTGAATGAAACCCAACTTCTCTTGTTCATCAAGCTGACGTTTGAGTTCCGCCAACTCAGCAGGACCCATTTTATAAGGCCGCTTGGAGATAGGAGCCGTTCCAGGTTCAAACTCAATTACAAACTCAACCTCACGATCCGGAGGCATACCTGGCAACTCTTCAGGAAAGACATCTGGGAACTCACGGACCACCGGAACACTCTGAATAGCTTCCATAGCATCAGCATTCAGAGCCTCCAAAGAGAAAAGCTGAATAGCAGGAGTCAGACTTGGAGAATAGACTATATGGCATTCGGGAATTTTCAGAGAAACCGAGCGTTCAGCACAATCAATCACAGCTGCATTTGCTGTCAACTAATCCATGCCCAAGATAACATCAATGTCAGAATTGCCCAGAATGATTAAGGACGCCGAGAACGAAGAGCCACCAATCTCAATTTGATTGCCATGGCTGATATGAGCAGCCCTCATGTTTGAGCCAGGAGATTGTACCACCAGACGATGCAATAAGGGAACCATATCCAGATCATGCTCATGAGCAAACTTATGAGAAACAAAAGAATGCGAAGCACCAGAATCAAACAAAACTCGTGCAGGGACTGAGTTAACGGGAAGCATACCCATCACAACTCCAGGTGCATGCTCAGCTTGAGCGGCGTTGACACAGTTGGCACGAGCTACAGTTGACCCGGGCTTGGTGTTGATGTTGAGAGCCCGAGGTGGTGGTGCACGAACCATAGGAGAGCTTGCCGCAGGTCTTGGAGGTGGTGGAGGAAGAGCTTTTTTGTTCATTGGACAGCTCCAGTGTTGATGCCCAGTGTTTCCACAAGTGTAACAAGCACCAGGTGGACGTGGAGCAACGTAGCCAGGGACTCCGCCAGGCGCTCCAGGGTAGTTGTGGTTGTAGCCCCTGGGAGCAGCAGTGAGGAAGTTTGGTGGCCTTGCCGCGTAGCTTGAAGGTCTTGGTGGAGCCGGGAGCGACGGTGGGGTGTTAGGAACCCAGACACGACGCTTAGAAGGAGTTGACATAGCTAAAGAGCTTGTTGCATCGCGGTTGTGTTTCTTTGACTCCTCAAACACTTGCCTACTTGCTTCTTCCTGCAGAGCTGTATGCTGAAGTTCCAGAAAAGACGTCGGCCTTGCATGTGTGATTGCATATTTAATCGATGCATTGAGCCCTTGCCGGAACCTCTTTTGCTTCTTCTTGTCATCAGAGATCTCATCGCCACCATAACGAGAAAGGTTCATGAAGTTTCTGATGTAGGTATTGACATTGTCATTGCCCTGCTTGAGGTTGAGAAACACTTCCTTCATCCTCTCCATGACAATTTCTGACAGATACTGCTCTTTGAAAGCTCCAGTGAACTGTTCCCAAGTAGGCTGAAAACCAGTGCAGTTTGCCTTTAGGTAATTCTCCCACCACAGAGCTGCATCTCCCTTCAGAAGGTGAGTGGCACATTTTACCCATTCTTGCTCAGGAACATCAGCAGTCACCAGTAACCTTGACATCTCACGCAACCAATCATCAGCATCAAGTGGTTGATCGGACACATCAAATTGGCGTGGGTTGAACTTCAGGAAGCTTTTGATGTCTCCTCGCTTGGGAGGTGGAGGTAGCGGAACAAACTCATTCCTCTTGACACTTTCTTCAAAACGCTGCTGGTTCTGCTGCATTGCTGCCAAGGCATTGGCGATGCTTGACAACGCGGCCCCCAGTTCAGGTTGTATGTCCTCCTCAGAACGGCGTGGTGGTGCCATCCTGTGATTGATATAAAACACAAGTCAGTACCATAATGGAGAATAATAATAATCCAAAATAGTACCAAGATGGAATTAACCAAGATTAAAGGATACAATTTACTAAGATGATATTAAAATATCAACAAAGTTCAAAGCACCTAGAAGATATAAAGCATATCGCACACGACTGAAAAGGAGTGTGGAAGCACAGATGTATCAAAGAAATTTTTTCCGCATTTTCGGCATTAAAATACCAATAGATGCGCAAAAAACACTTAACGAATCAAGATTAGTGACTCTACCAATTCAATGTACAAGAGCGAATGATAAAAGTAGTGGTATGGTCGCGACTCCATCCCGCACTCAAATCATTACTCTGCACATGAATAAGTAGAAGACGTATCCCAACACCTTCTTCTCAAGATGAACCTAAAGATTAGTAACTACGGAAACGAACACCCCAAACAAGATAACGTCGGATAACAAAGAGTAAGACAGATCGCGGCGGTATACAACGAATCAGATAGATCGCGTCGGTTTGCAAAAGCCTGTCGGTATGGAATGTACCAACAGTTGATAACCAAAAGGCAGATAAAGATAACATGTTGGATGCAACAGATAGACAAGGAATTCGCACACACGCACACACACACACACAACCTATGGTACTACAGAACCCAGAACACGTGAATCCTAGTTTGAATTTTAAGAAGAGGATTGAAAACGTTACACTTCCTTACCAGAAAAGGGTGGGTGGGTGGGTAAGAAGAAAAGTGGAAGCAGTCCTACTCTCACGTTTTTGTTTTTCCCTAGTATACATAGCTACCAAAAATATTTGCTAGACTTACAACGACCATTTGGCTGAGACCCTGAAGGGCGGGATGGCTCTGATACCAATTGTAACTACCTCGGTGAATTACGCTCTTAGTTACAAGCCTGGATGATCGGAAATGGTTAAAATAGTACGGTGGGGCCAAATGCCACTCACAGGTAGACCTTTCGGCCGTCCTAACCATTTCCAAACATCGGGACAAGAACGAGCGGCGTAATCGACAGGCGAAGGGATCAACTACATACACAAATGAGTATGTATGCAAGCCACCATACAACAGTCCTCAGAGCCATTCCATCTAAAAGAAAAGAAATATTGCAACGCCATACGGCAAGATCCAAATATCCTAGATAAATATAATAGTTTAGGATATCTCCTCATACATCAAACATCAGAGTATCAGGCGGAAGCGGAAAACAAGATCCGAGTACGGATAAGAAGCAAATCGGCATAAGATGCCCCATAAATAAACACATCCCGCCCACAGATCTCACGGATTCCCGTTCCCGGAATCTCTACACCGAGTGGTCGTTGCCAACTTCGTCCGTCTCCTCCACCCAGTATCCATCTTGCGAGTTTACCTGTTCATCTGAATCAAACAATTTATCGTGTGAGACCCTAGGGGTACTCAGCAAGTCTTTATGCCTCTAAAGGGGACACAACCTGGGGTGACGCAATTGCAGCAAAAAAATAATACCTAACAATTCTAGGGATACTCGCTAACCATCCGCCTAACCACAGATAGACGGATGTCCGTGAATTAATAACAACAGTTATAACAGTAATATTAACAGATCCATCCTCCTCCTCGCTTACAAACGAGGAAGCGGACAAACAGCCCCCATCCGTTGGCAGTTTTATTATCCATTCCATGAGTGTTGCACTATTTACTAGGCAGGTACTTAGTCGAATTAAAAGCGGTACTTTAGTTATACTTGTCTATGATCGAGAAACTGTGCTCCAAGTCGTCCATAACCGCGGACACGGCTTTCAGAAAGATTTACCCTGCAGGGGTGCACAAATAGCAACACACACTCGATCAACCTCGGAAAAACCAAATCAAAACCCAACGAGGCATTCACGACAAAGCGATCACAGGATTCAGAAATATTTCAGGGGGCCACCCCACTAAGCTACCCGCAACGAAGTTGGCCGGCTCCGAAACGGACCCAGGGTTTGTGTGGACGGCGGTAAACGACTGGGAACCCGAAAATGTACAAGTGCTCCACGCACAATCTTAAATAAAACAGTAAAGCATGGCATAAGTACAGGATAGTAATAAAGCCCCAAACTACTTTGTGGCCCCAAGAAATAAGAATGAATCAAGCTCTGGCTCAGGGGGGTTCATAAGCCTCCTGGATGTGGATTGCGCGAATATTCAAGGAACAGGAATCAAGTACTCGGGGTCCTACGGGACACAAGTGAGCATGAAGAACCAAATAGCAGATATTGCCAACCGGTGCCACTGTCATTAGTTATCCCATTGCTACTCAGGTTAAGTTGTTTAGGTACCTCGTTATCCATCAGACACTCACATACCCTACACATGCTGTTCTACGACCCGCATGGCTCAAACAAATCCTGTAGTAATGGCTCATGGGATGGAGGAACAAGCTTCGGTGGGGTTTAAAAGTAAAGGCTATGCAGTACTTGGGATTCAGTTTAATGCAATCGCGACTCAATGATGCAAGAATAAGATAGAGGCAATAGGTACTATATGTATGCAAGCATGTGGTAGTGCTTGCCTGGCAGCTCAGTTGAAGCGAGGGACGGATCTGGGTAGTGCTCCTGGGTTTCTTGATATATCCCCTGCTCAGCGTCTATTCGAAGAAGAACCAAACAAACAAGGCCCAACATAAATAGAGTGCACAAGCATATGAATTAAAATGCGACAAGAAAACACTCATGCCATGATGAATGATGCACAATTTGCATGGCAATACTGTAGCATGGCATTTGTGAGGTGTGGAATACAAGAATAAAGCCTTTTATTGAGTTTTAGTCACATTCTAACCTAAAATAAGTTGCTGTAAACTTTATATTTATATGATGCATGCTGCAATTCAGAACATGGAAAGCATAGATAGAACGGGCTCGTCGCGCTGATCGATTTAGACATATTATTTGTCAAATTCGGAGTTATAAAACAAAAGTTATTAATTAATTAAGAAAAAGGGCATTTTATTGTAATTTTAATCAACTCGAAATTTAAAGTGTTCAAACATTATTTTGAAGGGCATAAATGAAATCCTCACATTTTTCTGATTTCAAAACATATATTACATGTTTAATTTGGAATTATATCTTAAAAGATATTTGAAAACAGATTTGAATTTGAATTTAAAACAAATTTGAAAAGTTTAAATTAAAACAGAAAAACAGAAAACCTTTTGCTACTCAGCCTGTTACAGACCCAGTCGCTGATGGGTGGGCCAGCTGCTGACTGGGACAACACGCGCACAGAAAAGGTTTTTCTCACCGCGGCTTACCTAGACCATGAGGCTGACAGGTGGGGCCGGCGGCCTCGCGCGTCCACGGCGCGCGCAGCCAGCCAGCGGGCGACACGTCGCGGATCCGGGGAGTGCGAGTTGAGGCGGTGGAACTTGGGGGGGGGGGGGGGTTCTGCAAAAACACAGGGGGGCTGACCAGTGGACCCGGAGGGATCGCGGGTTTAGGGAATTAAAAAGGGGGGGCTAAGTGTAAAGTGGCAACAGGCCCTGTACTATTGTTCTTCTCTGAACCGATCGACAGATCGGTGACCGACCGACGCGGAGCGCGACACGGGGGATTCGAAGCCGCGACGCGGGGCGCACGCGCTAAGGGGAGGAACCAGCGCGGTAGGCTAACGGATGGTGACAGAGGGGCGGCGGGCGGCTGGATAAGGTTCTACGCGACGCGGGAGCGAGCCAACGCAGTGGCCGACGGCGCGCGCAGAGCGTTCGACGAAACTAACGGCGGAGCTAGACGGCGACAGCGAGAGTGAGGATGTCAGCGAGGAGTAGGGGCTCACCGAGGAGAGGGTGGTGGTGTCAGATCAGCTTGGGGAGCAGCAGGGCGTCGACGAGGCAGGCGAACGGCAGGCTAGGGTTTCGTCGGGGCATCTCGGTACTGTGGCGGAAGTGGAGCTCCTCCTCCTCGCTGGCGGGTACGGGGCGATGCAGGGGATCCCTCTCGACCTACTTGATCACCTCCACGTCGCGCACGCCAGCTGGAACGAGAAGTCTGTGGTGGTGCTGGCGGGTACGACGGCCGGAGTTGGAGATGGAGGGGGAAGGGGCAAGGCCTTGGGGTGGATCTGGCGAGGCGGAGACGTGGGGAGGGAGGAAAAAAGGAGGGAGAGGGAGGAGGCCAGCTGTGGCAGGGGGGTAGATAAAGGTGGCTTCGGCCCTTTTTCTTCTTCTCCTCTCACGTGCTCGGGCTGGCTCGGTTTGAGCAGGGTAGGGGCAGGTAGGGTGGAGCTAATAGCCGGCCAGGGAGCGTCCAAGGAGGGGTAGGCTCGGGTGGGCCATCCCCGGCTGTGAGAGAGAAAGAGAGAGGAGATGGGAGGCTCGGGTGAGCTAGGTTAGAAGGGTTTAGTAGCTCGGTTAGGGTTGGGGCTAGGGTTGGGGTAGGAAGGTAGCTAGGTGGGGCCTGCATGGCATAGAGGAAGGGAGAGAGGCCGAGAGAGAGGGTCGGGTAGCTAGGGTTAGCTAGAGAGGGGTGGCTCGGGTTAGCTAGGTTGAGGGCTTGGTTAGGGTTTAGGTTTAGAGAGGAGGTTAAGGATAGAGAGCCTAGGGGAGTGGTGGTGAGGTTGTTTAGGGTTTTACATCCTCACATGAGCAAGCAAGGAGGGGATGGTAAGGAGAGGTAGAGTAGGGTGTGATTGAGGTATAGGGTTTAACATGCCCAAAACTAGATCAAGCTAGAAAAGGTGTTGAGATGGAGATGGTGAGGTGATGAAAGAAAAAGGTGTGATCAACAAGAGATCCAAGAACACATAGGATGATAACACAAGACATGACCCACTTTAAAACAAAGGCAAAACTCAAAGGAGAAGAGATGGTGGAGCTTTGCATGGCCCATGCATGGGCTTTTAATGCCATGTGTTATTATGTGAAAACAATAATAATATAACATGGCATGATTCCATGCATTCCCAAAAGGTGGAATAAAGACCAAGCAAAAGAAGTTAGAATTAGATCCACCCCACCCACATGAGCTAGAATAACATGAAAGAAAAATAAATACAAGCTCATGGGTAATTAGGGTGGTGGAATATAAGGTGGTGACAAAGAAAGGTGGTGGAGTGGAATAAAAGATATGCCCCCAACTCAACTTGGGCATTAAACAATATATCAATAACCAAATACAATATCAAGAGGCAAATACAATTAATAATGCATATGAGAGAAGAACCAAAACAAAAAGGGTTTTATATGATGCTCAAATGCAAGGTGGCATGATGACATGAGCATGATATAATTATGATGCAACCATTATATATATGAAGTAGCCATTATCTTACTAGACCAAGTAGCATTACAATTGTTAGACAATTGGGATGCTACACCTAGGCTCAAATCCAATTGGATGGAACGAACGAGCATCGTCTACAACCCCCAATTGCACCACGGTGGCGACCAGAACGGCCGACGGTGGCGGGAATCGATGGTGGCGGCATCGCCGACCACGAGGTCGGGGTCAGAGGAAGAGATGATAAGATCGAGGGAGAGAGAGAGAGGCAGTGAGGAGTGGGCCGAGTTGGGCCAGACCCTTCGGGGTGGCTCTTTTGTCTAGAATTAATGGGCCACTAGGGCCCAGTAAGAATAATCAGCCTAGAAAAAATTCCAGGCCTGTTTCAATAAAAAGAAAAGACCAAAATACCCTTGGACTTAATAAAATTCTAGAAAATAAAATAAAAGTCCAAAAATTATAAATAAAATATTTTTGGATTCACAAAAATCCAAACTACTTAAATAAATTAAAATATAAATTTTCAGACATTTAAATTTTATTAGGAATTTTGTAAATTATATATTCCTTATTGAATTTTACAAAATTATTGAAGGATGATAAAATTTATTAAAATTCACTTTCATTATGTATTAATATTGTAGTATTTTATAAAAATACTAAATAAATATTTAATCACCATTTTTAATGTATAATTAATAAATCCTTAAAGAATTATTAAATCAATAAAAATCAAATAAAAGTCAAATAAAATAAAATAACTCAATATATGTTATAAATATTAAAAAGTAATATTTATAAATCCTTTATTACTAAAAAGGAACTTTTTGGGGTAAATGCATTACATTACTTACATAATCATCTTTGCTTCTTTAAATATTGTCCTTACCGGGCAATAATGATGTTTTTGTAGAACTAGAATCTCAAGGTCGAGTGTAAGCATTAGACTTCACTACCTTGCCATCACAAGGCAAGTTCATCACTTGCTCATGTCCTTTGAAGAGTCTTTATCAAAATATTTGCAAATTGTGTGTTATCATATATGCTATAAGAGAAAGAAAATATTATTTTCACAAATAAAGAAATCATAGATATCATCCTAGGTGGTGATATAATGGAGCAATAGAACTTAGTGTTCTAATTGCAATGATTATAATCAGGTAGGGACTTAATAACCCCTAACATCAATGATTCTAGCGCCGTATATTACGCGTTAGCCATGAGATTTGGAATGGGACAGAGAAGTCAGCTGTATCTTCTTCCTCTCGCATGAAGCCGGATGTGCAGGTCGTGTCTATTATCCTTGTAGCGTGCATATTAATTGGTACTTCGTAGAGGATATGCAGCATATGGGTGGGAACCCTTATCGTCCCACGATAGTTCTGGCATCTAACGGTTTGTACAAACCATTGCCATAATTAATTATGTGGGCATGGTGTACACCAAGGAGGCATGCGGGGTCATGAAGGGGCAGTGATTGGCTTGGACCAACTACTGGGCCCCACATCATGGAATTGTGGACGGGAAAGTACGCCCGGTTGTACAACAAGGAGTTGATCTCTCATGGGTAAAGTAACGCACCTCTGCAGAGTGTAAGAACTATACCTTGTTACTCCCTGTTTCGGGAAGGAGCTACGAACGCGGCAGTAAAGGAACTCCATGAAAGTTCTGGTCAACCTGTGAAGGCTGATTATCATAGTTTTTCAGAATAAAATCAATCTTTGAAGAAAGATTTACAAAAACTGCATAGTGGCAAGGATTTATAATCCGAGGTGGTAGTTAGAGCATCAAACTTCCCACCTTGCATATAATGAACTTGTTGGGTAACGCTGTTACTCATTCTTTCCTTTGATCCCTTGCTTAGACTCTGAGGATCCCGAAGATGTGCCAATGTATGCAGCCGAATGTCAAGAAGATGTGTTCTACGAGGAACCTGATATGTCCAGAGGAGTTGAAGGAGTGGATTACGAGATCCGCTACGGTGTCGATGAGAACGAGTCAAATTAAGTACCGAGTTAGTAGTAACTAACGGAGCCGAGCAGCATGAACTCTATAGAATAAGATGCTGAGCTCAACTCCTAGTCGGAGTTGCTACTTTTAAATTTCCGCTGAACACTTTATATTTTGGTTTGTAAGTTGGATCTTTTGGAAGTCTTGAACTTCCGGTATTGTAATAATAATAATGTGTGTACATTTGTAATATGGACCCGCAATGTTTCTATTGTACCACTCTGAGGGACGTGATATTTATGGAACGGTGTTCTGTGGATGTCATGTTAATGACTATAGTGTACTACACATGCAGTGGTATGCTGGGTCACCGCACGATGATGCGCTCGTCTTGCTCCAGGAAGAAGTGGGAATGATCAGTGAGATGTGGGGAGTGAGATGTTGTGAAGAAAACGAATGGGGAATGCCTCTATTTATACTACAACAAGGGAACGGAAGGGTGCGGGCAGAGCTCGTCGGGGTCGGTGTTATAGCGAGCTACGGGCATGGCTGGGGCTAGGGGACGGTGCGCGGTCTCCTAGCGATGCTCAAAGGCTCCATGGCGTGGCAAGGGGCGGTGCGGTTCGATCGGAACGCGCGGGTGCTCTGAGCGACATCGACGGTGGTTTTGATGACACAGTGGCTACGGGTCGCGCGGCGGCGAACAAGGATGTTTGGGAGGTTCTTGGGACGGTGGTGATCGTAGGCACGGGCGACAAAGGCGAGGCGTGGTCTGTGCGAGTGTGTCGAGTGCGGCGAGCTGGCGCGCTCTGGACATAGCAGATACAAAATGGGTGTGCGTGTTTTCGGTGGTCCACGGCTTGGCAAGGGTCGAGAGCTAGAGAGATGGTGGTGGTGTACGGTGGCGTACTTCCTGGACACGGTGGCTAGGCGCGGCGCTTGCTCCTGCTAGCTAGCCATGGTCGGCTGGCCAGGGTTGGCTCGGGCATGCACAACATGGCGCATTGGGTAGGGGCTAGGTTGGTTTAATGCATTGGTTGGAACTGGGGGATACAGAGGTGATCAATGGGGAACAATGTTTGGCAAAATTACTCCTCAAAACAGTGAAGTTTGGCCAAATTTGTTTTCTGTCTCCAGGTCTTTGATGAAATGGCCAAAGGAAATTCATATTTGAATTTTTGGATGAAACTTGGTGGGTGGAATGGTCACATAATAGGTAGTCTCTGGTTTCTTGGATAGGTCAAGGTGCACTGGTTTGGTTGGGTTTTGAGAAATGGTGATCTTGTCATATGAACTAGATTCAAATTTGAATTGTCCTTAGCATAGATTTGTAAATTATTTCTATGGGTTTGCAAGGTGGGCTTGTGTTCACTTTTACTTGGCCTAGCAAGGTGTGAAAATAAATGGATTTGTTTCTGTTTGAAATCTTGGACTAGAAACACTCAAAGTGGTCTAGTGAGCAAGATTGGCAAAAATGACCATCAGCTCATATTGTTTGTTTTTAAATTTCTATGGATTTGATTCTGGTTGGAAATGATTTAGATGATGTTGTTTTCATCTTTAAACCAATCCTTGGCATTCATAACAATCACACGAGTCCATACAAGCATTCATGCATTCATCACATACACACATGCAATCATATGGATTTTTAATTAACAAAAGTTTTTGTTAACCCTAAATTTGGGTGATTGGAATTTAATAACCTTGATTAATATTTTTGGGATGTTACACTTATGACCCCCAAACCAGTGGGAAAGTAGAACTTTCAAATAGAGAAATTAAATCTATCTTGCAAAAGACTGTTAATAGATCTAGGAAAAATTGGGCTAAAAAGTTGAATGACGCTTTATGGGCTTATAGAACTGCTTATAAAAATCCTATGGGAATGTCTCCTTACAAAATGGTTTATAGGAAATCTTGTCACTTGCCTCTAGAATTAGAACACAATGCTTATTGGGAAAAGATTGCTTGACTTGAGTACCTTATATGAGTGGAGAAGTGAAGCTTATGAAAATGCAAGACTATTTAAGGAAAAAGTAAAAAGATGGCATGATAGGAAAATTCTCAAAAGGGAGTTCCGTGTTTGTGAGAATGTTCTTTTGTATAGGTCTCGTGTCAGATTTTTTGTAGGGAAACTACTCTCAAAATGGGAAGGATCTTTCGTTATTGAGGAGGTGTATCGTTCAGGGGCTATTAAAATATCTTTCTTGAAGGACAACACTACACAGGTGGTGAATGGTCAAAGGCTCAAACATTATATTTCTGGAGATTCTTATAATGATGATGTTGATATTATTCAAATGGTGACTCTGGAAGAATTTATCAGAAACCAAACTCCAAAATCTGCAGAGTTCGTCTTTAAGTAGGTAAAATTGCTACAAACAGAAGGTTCGCGAAAAACCTTTTTATTTATATTTTTTATGTTTTTATTACATATGGAAGGTTACGAGACGAAACAGAGGAGGAAACGCAGCCCAGGTGGTCCACACCCACCAGTGGCGCGGGCCCCAGCTAGCCGCGCCACCAGGGGGTATGAGCCCCCTAGAGTCTGTCTCCGCCTTGTTTTCGCACAGTACCTTCCTTATGTCGTAAAACTTTGTAATATAATCCCCTGGATCCCCCGATGATCGTCTACCGTGTTCTTGTCGTGTTTTTGTTTCGATCTGTTTCTATCAGGCAGATTCTCAGTTTTGGATCCACAATGTCTTCCTCTAGATCACCCATGGAGGATTCCTCCGCGGATGTCATCGATCCGTACATGTATGAGTTGAAGGTTCACCCCAAGGAGTTGTTACTCAAGGATGATATGGTACAGATAAAAGAAGTACACGGCCCTAAAGGAGAAGGCAGCCTGGAAGATAGGATGGAAGCACTGGAGCAGGAAGGTTTTAGGTACAAGAAGATGGCGGAACGCGAAGTGGACGTCATCCATAAGATGAGTTCAGAACTCATCGCCAATCTCAACGAGTAGGTTGCTGAGCTTCGAGATGAAATCCTCTCACTCATTCAAACCACCAATCAATTGCACGGACAACTCTACGACATACAAAATCAAAACTGTGAGTATGAGACTAGGATTAAACACATAAGCTCTACTACTAGTTTTAGGATATTTGAGACCAAGACATCCTTTGTGGATGGGGAGCCTTTACCTTGGAATTCTGACGATGACAAGGGAACCCACCACCACCAAGGAGTAATTCATCATTAGGTTTGGCATCCCCTTGGCTTGTTCCAAGCTTGGGGAGTGCCATGGTATCACATAATTATCTTTTATCTTTTTACCTTTTTAGTAGAGTCATATCTTGGATAGAGAAGTTATCATATAGGTTGGTTTGCATTGTGGAAATATCTCTCCTTTAGTTGGTTATCTATGTATCCCTTGGTTTGAGTGCCTTTGTGTAATATTAATGACAAGTTTCATCTTTTACTTTTTACACTTGTTATTTTAGTTTGCAATCTCTATTATATGATTGATCTTGTTCATCAGTATTGGTATCACTTTGGGAGCATCAAAGTAGATCTAAATTGATTTTGGAAAATCGAGCTCTGTTCAGTAGCAACACTTTTTGAGGTTTAAAAGGAAAAAATAAAAGCACTTACAGGTATTTTATATTGTTTTCTTTCTTCCTTGATTGGCTCATAATCTTAGTATTCTTTATTTAAGATCTTTTGTGTCTTCAAGGAATATTTCATGTTTGGCTCTATCACATGTAGGTTTGCTTGTTTCCTTCAACTCTTTTACTTGCCACCCAACCTTGCTAGCCAAAAACATGTGCTGAGAGGGAATACTTCTCATGCATCCAATCCTTTAAACCAAAACCTATGCCATTTGTGTCCACCATATCTACCTATTAGTGTTATTGATATTCCAAGTAAATTCTCAAGCTTCATCTATCTTTCAAATTAAAAATTAATTTGTTGTGTGAAAACTAGTTAGTAAAGCTCTCACGAACTTGATGGCACACCTTATTTTCTTACCCCTAATAAAGTTGAACCATTGTGTCATCGAAGTTGTATATGCTTGCACCTATACGTTGGAATTAGCAGAACCGTGATGTCACGGGAAACACTTTCAACATTGCACTTGTACACTGTACACAGTTGATATCATGCTTTTTTGTTTGCGGATGTCGTCGGTGTGAAATAAAAGGGGAGATTGTAAGTCCATGGAGTTATGTATATGTGTTAGAGAAACGCCTGGGCCGCTAGCCTAAGCCATGCCTAATCATGGTGGAAATTTGTAGCATAACCATAGTGAGCAATCTGTGAAGCATCCTTAATAAAAACCTATGCAAATAGCAAATAAAAAGATCACTGAGATGCTCACTGTATACTTGCTTTGTCATTTTGATATGGGATAGCTCCTATATCATGTGCAAGGGGTACCCCATTGGTGGTTCTCTATGATACGCATGTACTTACTATGACAAGAACTTACCGGTAACTAAAGTTGAGTAGCATGAGGAGCGGCCCTCATACTCAAGGGACATGAGATTGCCAACTTATGTTTCATCAAGCATATACTCCATCCTTGTTCAGTTTAACCTTAATCACCTCAAGATACTTATGGTAGGGGAAATGAGTTCTCAAAGATAGTAAGTACCATAATCTTTTGAAATCTCTTTATGAACTTGAAATCCCTGATTCCCTCTATGAAGGGCATGTCTTCTACTTCTAGGTTGAGTCAGTAAACCTATTCCTCTCTTTCTCCAGCAAGCATTTGAGTTGTTGTGTTTCAAGCATTCATATGATGATTTATTCAATCATGTTCTTTATATTCCTTGTTTGCACAAGACTCTTATCTAAATGAGTATTAATTTGAAATCCATCATTGTGAAAAGCCTTTTATGTTTGAGCAAAGAGTACTCCTGTTTTAAACTTCTTTACAAAAGCTTTGTATGAAAACTGTTTACCAACTGTTCTCTGACCAAGAACAAAGTTTGCCAATCCCAATTATGATTTATCTTTATGCATCTTTATTGTGACTCCCATACTTGTTGCAACCTAAGTTATATAATGGTGAGTTGATTTCTTCTATGAGTTGTGTATTGGTAAGTGTGATGCTTCTTGTCCGTATTCTTTTTATCGACACTTCACTCCATAAACCTGTGGACATGTTTACTGAGCTCAGTTTTCGCTTGGGGACAAGCGAGGTCTAAGCTTGGGGGAGTTGATAAGTCCAATTTGCATCACCATTCTATATCATAATTTGCCTCTATTCATTGATATATTTCATATTAAGAGGTGTTACTTATGTCTTTTCATCTGTTTTTGCATGTTGGATGATTCTTGGAGGATGAACTGCCGGAGTCGGGATTCTGATGGAAAAAAGCGGTGTTTTGATGGAATTTCGCGAAGATCAGAAAAATACCAGAAAAACTACAGAAAATTATATTTTCCCAGAAGACGAAGAATGCCAGAAGGGGAGGCGGAGTTGGGCCACAGGGGGCCCACACCCCCAGGCGCAGGCCACCCTGGGCCGCGCCTACAAGGGGTGTGGCCACCCTGGCCCACCTCTGGCTATGCCCTCTCGCCTATATCTTCTCCTCGAAACCCTAAAGTCGGGTGGGAGCGACCACAAAAATATTCCGTCGCCTCTGCGGGGCGGAAAACACCGAGAGAGAAAGAGCTCTCCGGCATACAGATTTCTGCCAGGGAAATTCCTTCCCAGAGAGGGGAGATCGTCGCCTTCAACACCATCATCAAGCTAGACTTCATCGGGATCATCATCATCATCATCCACACCATCATCTCCACCAGCACCATCATCACCACTCCATCCCACTATAACAATTGTGTTGAATCTTGCATAGTTCTTAGGGGAAACTTTCCCGGTGTTGATTACTATTGTAGTTGATGCTTGTGAGTGGAACCATTGAATTATTGTTTATGTTCAGATTGTTATCCATCATCATATCAACTCTAATATTGATCCATATGTTGTCTCATGAGTAGTTCGTTTAGTTCTTGAGGACATGGGAGAAGTCATGTTGCTAGTAGTGGAATTGTGTTGAGGTATTATTCAATGGTTTAATATTTAAGTTGTGGTGCTATTCTTCTAGTGGTGTCATGTGAATGTCGACTACATGATACTTCACCATTTATGGGAGTAGGGGAATGCATTGTGTATTTGGCTACGAATTGTGGGGTTGCCGGAGTGACAGAAACCCGAACCCCCGTTAGGAAACCATTGCACAAGGGAGTGTAGGATCTCAGAATTTAAGGATGTGGTTAGGTTTTTATCTTAATTGCTTTCTTGTAGTTGCAGATGCTTGCAAGGGGTTTAATCATAAGTATGTATTAGTCCAAGTAAGGTCGGTACATTAGCACAGGTTCACCCACACAACACTTATAAAACCAAAGAAGATTAATCAGCTATATGAACGAAAGCACTTGGCAGTATTCCCATGTGTCCTCGAGAAAGTTTGGTCCTCAATAGTATTTCCACCAGCTTGTACTTTGCTAAGAAAGGATTGGGACACTTGCTGCAATTATTTTCTGTCTTTATTTACTTGCACTTTATTTCCTTGATTTATTAGAAAACCCCTAAAAATCCGTTTGCTAAGTATTTACAGAGATTTCCCGCTCCATACCACTAGTCATAAAATTCTTCTCCTCGTTGGGATCGACACTCCTATTTATCGAAAGTACTACAATACACCCCATATACTTGTGGGTCATCACCAGCTTCCGCCGCCACCGCTCGCCCCAGCACCGCCATCTGCACCAACCTCGTTCCCTTCAACAACGCCAAGCTAGGACCAAGACGCTTTTCTCCAAGCCATGAACAACTTCGCTGCTCAAGGAAACTCGGGTATGTATTGGATTTTCGATTCTGGTGCATCTAGTCACACGTCTAATTCACGTAATATGCTGTCATCGTTCACTTCTTCACCTTTTTCCTCTATTACTCTTGGGGATGGTTATCTAATTCCTATCCATTGTGTTGGCCAAACCCATCTTCCATCTACCACAAAACCACTCCTCCTTCGAGATGTCCTGGTTGCCCTACCCTAATCAAAAACTTAATTTAAGTCCGCCAATTTACAAGTGATAATCTTGTCTCCGTCGAGTTAGACTGTTTTGGCTTGTCTGTGAAGGATTACATGACCAAGTCGGAGATCACACGCTTCAATAGTTCCGAAGACCTATACTCTATCAATGACGCACCCACCAACGCTCAGCCCTCCTCCATGGATGCTTCGGTGGATCTATGGCATCAATGACTCGGACATCCTCAAGATGCCACACTATCCAACCTTCTTAGTGAATTTTCAATTTCATGTAATAAAGATTATCATGATATTTCGGTTTGTGAGTCATGTCAATTGGGAAAACACGTTCGTATTCTCTTTAGTACCTCCCAATCTTCTAGTACTTTTCCCTTTGAAATAATACATTGTGATTTATGGACTTCTCCAGATGAAAGTTTCTCTGGTTTTAAATACTATCTTGTTATTCTTGATGATTTTCCACACACTTTATTTGGAATTTTTCCATGCGCAACAAATCTGATGTCCACACAATATTTCACAATTTCCAATGTTATGTAGCCACTCACTTATTTTTACCTATAAAATTTATTCAATGTGATAATGGTAAATAATTTGATAACAATCAAAACATAAATTTCTTCCTTAGTCATGGCATCCTCCTACGTTTTTCCTGCCTCTATACCTCTCCCCAAAATGGCAAGACCGAACGATTTCTACGAACACTCAATGATATAATTTGCACACTTCTAATTCATTCATCTATGCCTCCAAGATATTGGGCTGAGGCCCTACGCACTGCAACATATCTTCTAAACATCCGAACAACTAAATCGAATCCTCATCACACTCCCTACTTTTCTCTTTTTAAATGTCATCCCGATTACTCAGAGCTTCGTGTTTTTGGTTGTCTTTGCTTCCCTAACATGTATGCCACATCACCAAATAAATTAGTCCCCCAATCTATCTCCGGTGTGTTTCTTGGTTACTCCGATGAACACAGAAATAACCATTATTAAAGAAATCATCTTTAATCCTCATTAAGCCTTTCCAAAAAAGAGGGCGCTAGAAGCTGCTTGTCTTCATCAACATACGTCTACCTGCGCAAGGCGTACGTCGGTCTTCAAGGGTATGAATACCGTCTTCTCCTCCATTACTTATGTATACATATAATAAATCTTGGTTATCGTGTTCGTGTAGTTAGAAGTTTTTTGTTTTCTGCTGCAAACACCAAAACATGTGCCTTCACTCTTACAACAAACAGTGATCCTGTCATGATCATTTCTCAAATATTTGAAGTCTCTTTGATTCAAAATATGAAAGTTTGTTAATGCCCTTCTGAACTAATGGACATCTATAAAACACAGCTTTTCCTGCAACAGCTCATGGGCATTCACATTTGATTCATCATAATATATTCTTTTGGCCAGCTTTTTTTATGTACTCTTCCTTTTTGTTATGGATATTGTATCTTCATCTACAACTCTATCCTCATCACTTGAATCAATTAACTCCTTGCAGTCGTCACTTGCTACATCACTGAATTCCATGCAATTTTCCTCGAATAATCCTTCCATTTCCCTTCTCTTGGCTGCTCTTGACAACTCTGCTTTTTTTCTTGCCACTTTTGCTCCTGCCTTCCAACCTTGGCCTCTCTTACTAAAATACAACCACCTTAGGTGGAGATTGTGTTGGGAAATAGTCCTCAACATCCATATCACCTTCACAGCGAACCAGGAAATCATCATAATGGTCCGAGTCGGTTTCCTCTCCATCAACTTGGTGTTTCACATCAACGAAAGCTGGAACGTGTGCATCTTCCTCTATGTGTGTTATGGAATCCATGTTGCTGCCCATTTGCTTCTATGAAAAATCATATGCAGGCCGGTTGAAACTACTTTGAGTACCCAAAATGTCAAACGGTTCAACCAGCAAATCTATCACATTGCACATCATCTCTCTCCTATTGACAAAAACCTCACCATAATCCTCCAATCTAAACAAATATAAACAATGGTTATTAATATGTCTAGTACAGTTTCAATTTAAGCAAAATGTAATAGCAGCCTGAAACAAATATAATTCGACTTCTCCTCCCACTTTTTTCATGAAATTGCACAATCCTATAACGAAATATGCAGCAACCAATATTATCGTCGTTATGGAAACGGCAGAGCCTAAGAAGGCTAGATAGAGGTGTGGGAGCGAGCAGGGAAGCGAGCGACGACGTCCACATGCAGGATTGGGCACAAGCAAGCGTCAGGGACACAAGAAGTACCCAGGTTCGGAGCCCTCGGGGTGAGGTAAAGCTCCTACTCCTACCGATCTAACTATAGGGATGAACACAAAGGACTACAAGGCTCTCCGTGAGCTGTATCTGGCCTAGCTAGCAGAAAATGAGCGTCCAACCCTTGGTATGTTGCCCCTGCCGCCCCTTATATATGCCGAGGTGGCGTGGGCAACGGCCTAGCCGACTGGCGGGTCCCACAGGCAGGCCCCAACTGGCTAGGTCATCTACAGTGGCTGGCATGGAGGGCGTGTACCCACAGTCAAACCCATGCCACAACGCCATCTACAGTGACGGCCGTGCGGGTAGTTATGCACAGTGCCACCTACTATCACTGTTACAACTGTCATCGGTAAACTCGTCGGTACGGGCCGAGTGTCTGAGTCTTCTTTCTGTCTTGTCCATCGTCATGCGCGTACTGCGCACTGTGCTCTACGTCATCTTGTACCTTGCCTGTCTTGAGTGGCCGGATAGGGTAGCCTAGCCGGCTGATCTATCTGGCTCGGGTGGTATGTTCCATCCGGCTAGTCTTCTGCCTTTGCTCGTCTCATCCAGCTGATGGTTCTGTCGGTTCGGTCTTGGTCTATTTTGCCCTAGCCGGCTAGCTGCCCTTGGTGATGATTCTTATCCGGCTGCCTGGTTTGCCAGTTTGGTCTTCGTCTGGCCTTCCTTCTGATCTGTCTTTGAGTTTTTATGTCCAGCTGTCTAGCCGGCTGCCAGGTTGCTGCTCTTCTATCTTGTCCGTTTAGCCTACCCGGGGGTGATCCCCCCCGACACTAGCCCCAGAGCGTGCGTAGATTTCACCCTTAGGAGAAATGTGCACGGGCTCCAAAAGCTAGTTTGAAATTTTTGCCGGCTGAATTTTGGCGGTTGAACTGCACGACTGTGTCATCGCTGATGTCAGCCACGCCGTAATGATGGTCGTGGGAGGACGTGCGTCAAGTCGTCGCGTCGCCTATCACCTCGGGAACCGCTGTCTACGCCTCGTCTCCCGCGTGTGGGATCTTTTGTGCGTTGTGTGCCGTCACAAAGGATCCGGGCGTCGCTGGGGCTGTGGGGTCGCCACGTGGCGAGCTGGCAGTTTGCCTCCTGGCCCCTTTAAGTAGAGGCCGCGGCGCCTCGCCGCCCCCTACACACCATTTGCCCCCCTCTTCCTTGCCTTCGACGCCGCGCGCCCTCGCTGCTCACTGCCTCCGCCTTGTCATTGCGTCGCCGGTGAGCTAGCGCTGCTCCGCTCCACCAGCGCCGCCAGCCATTTCCTTGCCGGAGCAACGGGTCATCGGCACTCCTCCGCCGCTCCCCTTTCACCTTCCCCTTCTCCTTCTTACTCTCCGCCGCACTCCGCCGACGTTGCCATGGCCGAAAGTCGAGGTGCCTGGTGGGGCTCCTCCGTGACGGAGGCGCAAGTGGAGAAATACCGGTGGCCGAGCCTCCTGCCGACCGCCGGCGATCTCGGGGTCCGCCTCGCCCCGGCTGGCGAAGTATCACCGGCTCCCCAAGCCGGCGAGTGCGTCGTTTTCCTTGCACACCTGGCGCGCGGCCTGGCCTTTCCGGCCAGCGCCTTATTCCTCTAATTTCTCTCCCACTTTGACCTCCGCCTCCACCATCTCGGGCCAAATGCAATCGGCATTCTGGCCCACTTTATCGCCTTCTGCGAATGCTACCTCAGGATCCAACCATATCTCGGGCTTTTCTGCTGGCTCTTCCTGATCCGGCCGCAGGTGCAGTACGCCAACGGGCCGCTCGTGCCCTGCGGCGGTGCCTCCATCTACTCCCGCATGCAAACCGGCTATCCCAAGTTCAAGCTGCACGACATAGTTAAACTGTGGCAGCAAACGTACTTCTATGTACGGAACTTGGGGTCCGAAGACCGGCTGAACCTCCCGGCCTTCCATGACACGGAGTCCAGCCGAGCGCACTAGGAGGAGAAGATATTCGGCGCCAAGGCGGAGTCGGACGAGCTTCTCGAGCGGATGAGGGCGCTGGTCACGGCTGGCCTAACTGGCATCAATGTGACGCTGAGCTGGGCTAGCCGGCTAATGATGCCTTTGTAGCAGCAAGCGCACAATATGTGCAATTTCTCCGAGCGGCCTGACCCCCTATTCCCCAACCTTTACAAATGGGTGTGGATGATCACCAAGGAGAAGATCAAAGCCGACTAGAGATTTGGTCTGGCTCCTTAAACGCGTGAGAATCGCACACCCCGGGTAAGTACACTTCCTCCTTTTCTTGTTCCTCCTTTCATTCTTGCCTTATCCGGCTACATGTCCTTATTCGGTCCTGACTGCCGTATTTTCGTGCAGATTTTCCCTTGCATCATCCGGGAGGAGGGCGACGCGCCCCTTCAGTTGTTCACTGCCGACCTCTCCGAGTCGCGCCCGCGCTGGACCAGCGGTGAGGGTTCGAATGGCGAGGAGGGCTTCTTCCCCAGCCGGGGCGACGAGGCGGTGGAGGACCCGCACGACCCTGCGCCGGAGGAGAGCGACAGCACCGCGCCGCCCGAGCCTACCCGGAAGCGTGTCGGCGAGGGCTCCTCGAGCAGCGCCGCCACGAACAAAGACCCGACTGCGAAGCGTAGCTGGGTGGGGGTTCCTCCGCGCCCTGGCCGGACCACGGGAGGCCGGAAGAGGTCCGCACCCGTGGTGCAGGGGTAAGTTCCTTGCGTTGTTCTTTTTCTTGCTCTTTCTTCTTCTCGTATTTGCCTTTTTTCCTGTCTTACTCTTGCCTTCTTTTCTTTCGCAGCTCCGTCCTTTCCTTCGCTGTGAGCCCGGCTTGCAGCGCGCCCTCTGCCTCGCTGCCTTGCGATCCTCCTCCTCTGCCGGCTACCCCTGCGACGGCCGCTACGCCTCTCGCGACCGAAACCATGCCCCCGCCAGAGCCGGTGGCCGCATCCCATCCGACTCCCGTCGCGCCCGAGCACACGGTGAGCCAGCCGGATGCGACCTCTAGCCCGAGCGAGGGCTCGTCAGCCGGCGCAGGAGGCTCATGCGCCGGCAAGGACACGATGATCGTGGAGGACGTCGACTCCGACGATGAGGCGACGACGCAGTGGCAGGCGTCCATATGCGACACCCGGCTGCTCTAGCCGGACCGCTGGTGCCTCTGCCGGTGGAGGCGGGAGCCTCCCTATAGACCCTTGAGGTGAACCTCGAGGTCGGGCTAGCGGAGTGCAAGCAGCTACGGGGCGACGCTGGCCAGCGCCAACGAGGAAGCCGCGAAGCAGCTGGCGGCGGCGCGAGGGACCGTGCGGAGTAAGCTTCTCCCACCTTTTCTTGCTTGCATTCCTTTTCACTTTGTTTTGCTTCCGGCTATTTTCTTAGTTGCATCCTTTCTCACCTGCTGCAGCCGTCATGGTCTATGCGCAGCGCAAAATTGACCGGCTAAAATGCTCCAACGGGCGCCTCAGCCGGGACAACGCCGCTCTCCGGCTCTAGAAAAAGGAGTGGCACTCTAAGGTCAACCAGCTGGAGGCCATCCTCAAGGAGCGGGATGACGCCCTCGCCAGTCGGGCCACAGCCTACGACCTCCTGGATAAGGAGGCCACCCGGCTGAAGGAGCACTCTGAGTTCCTCGATGGGGAGCTGATGGACATCGGCCTCGTTTGCAAGGGTAAGTTTCCGGCCTTTTCTTTTCTCTTTCGTCTGACTGCTTTTTGCCGGGTTGCTTTTTTGACTTGCCCCCTTCTGATAACAAGGCTTCTACCACAAAGTAGATGCCCTTTCCTATGACCGGGTGCAACAGGTTGCGCTGGGTGAGAAGGCTGCCATCTGCGACTTGGTGGCGCAGCTCGGGGAGGACGCCGCCAACCTGCGCAAAGTCGCGGCCGGCATCCACGACCTCATATATCCGGGAGAGCTCCTGCCGGAGACCATGGGGGCCTTGGCGATCAAGCTAGGCGATGCGCTGAATGCCATCAACCGGCTACGCGACCTGGGCGCATGCGTCGGCTCTGAAATGGCGCTATCCCTTATGCTCTCCTGGTACAAGGATGCCCGTCTCGATAAGCTGGTAGACGGCTTCCGAGCCGGCCCTGATCTTGCCGCCATGCGCCAGGCCTACCCTGAGCTCCGCTCCACCGCCATCACGACCTCCGGCTACGCCGACATCGACGAAGTGCTGACGAAGGGCGAGGGGAGCGCAGGAGGAGACGGTGGCGCGGAGGCGTCTTCCCAGCCGGGCGGGGCCGGCTCGACCGCTCCCCACGGCAAGGGTCCAGCTGCTTGAAGAGGAAGACCCCGGGATGCCGGGTGGAATTGTAGATAACTTTAACTTTTAGTACTTGCACTTTTGAACAATCTGGATATGCGGGGGCTTCGTCCCCCGCCGTTTAAATATCTATCTAACTGGGTTTGCCTTCGTGCACCCATTATCTTTATGCCTTGGTTGACTAGCTTTCCCGGCTGGTCCACTCCAGACGGCGTTATTTTTCTTTTTGTCTCATACTTTTTGCGAACCTTCACTTGCGTTCTGCTACTTCTGGCTTGGCGACGATCTGTCCTTTCACCTTACCTTCCCGACTGCCACTTGTGTAGCCGGATTGGGGGGGCTGCACCACAATCCGACTATGCATGCCTGGTTGTTTCCCTGGACCTTTTTTCTCTATTACTTTCTTTACTTATCTCGTCTTTCTCCCCTCTATATTTCTCTTTCTTTCTTTCCTCTGTCTGCCTTTCCTTTTTCTGCCTAGATCTGCCTGACGCGTCTGACTAGCGGTGCCTGGCCGGGCGGGGCGGGTGGCGCCTCTGCATTCCGTCTGGCTTTGTATTTTCTCTCCGTCCGGCTGACGCACCCTTCAGCCGGACGCAACACGCTTCTAGTGGGGGCGCGCCAGCACACCCACTGGGTGTAGCCCCCAAGATTCAGAGTGGCTACCACAGATAGGTGCTTCGAATCTTCTGTTTTTGATTTCTGGCTCAGTGCGATTTTTGCAAGAAAGAAACATAAAAAAATGATTTCTTATCAGTACGTTGTCATGTTACGTGTTATTTTACTATCCGAACCGAATTTCTCCTTTTTTGAAAACTAGCTCGTGCTTGCCTGAACACTTAGTCACTTTCTCGTGCGCAATGTTGTTTACGCTGCACCTTGCTAGACAGCCGGGTTGCGGACTGGAGCCGGAGCCGAAGGGAGCTGACAATACATCGCGCATGGTACTAGAGGCTTAGTAGACGGAAAACACCAACTAGGGACATGGTCAGGATGTCCGATTTGTCGCATCTTTCACCGTTTTTCGTGTGGGATGCCCTCGGGCTTTTGCTCTTGCTAGCCAGACAGACGGGTTGCGGTCTGTAGCTAAGACGAAGAGTGGGCCTCTGGCATCATCGCACACTACTCAGTCGGTTTACAGAATTAGCAGGGCGGGCCAACCGGCAAGCCCCTAGGATTGGGGGTCGATGGAAGCTGGAAAAAACGCTGCAGGTTTTAATCGGAAAGCAAATAACAACAGGATGTCTGGCAAGGAGCCCCCGAGCGTTAGCCGGGGTTCCATACCTTTCATTCATTCAGGGTTCTGAATACATACACTGATGTTTGCGACTAAGTGTAAAACGGTCGGAGTAGGTCTGCATTCCACGGCCGCTTCGTATCCTCATACGACTTGTCCATCTTGTTCTTGCACGGCTGCTGCGCATCAATGAGGTAGTAGGAGTTGTTGTGCAGCGCTTTGCTGATGATGAAGGGCCCCTCCCATAGAGGGGACATCTTGTGCATGCCCTTCGTGTCTTCTATCAGCCGGAGCACCAGGTTTCCCCCCCGGAATGTCACGGTCCGGATGATATTGGAGTGATACCGGCGCAGCCCTTGCTGGTAGATGGCCGATCTAGACAAGGCCAGCTCGTGGGCCTCCTCGAGGAGGTCCACGCTATCCTCCATTGCCTCCTGGTTCTCCTTCTCCGTGTAAAGGATCTTCCGGGGTGAGTCAAACTCGATGTCCGCTGTGAGGACTGCTTCTGAGCCATAGGTGAGGAAGAACGGGGTGAAGCCGGTTGATCTGTTTGGGATGGTGCAGAGACTCCACAGCACAGCTGGGAGCTCCTCGATCCAGCAACCGAATGATCGCTCTAGTGGCTCGATCAGCAGTGGCTTGATTCCGGCTAGCACTAGGCCATTGGCTCTTTCCACCTGCCTGTTGGACTGCGGGTGGGCGACGGATGCGAGGTCCAGTCGGATCCCCTTGTTGTGGCAGAACCTGTCAAAGGCCCCCTTGGCGAAGTTCGTGTCGTTGTTGGTGATGATGCTATGGAGGTAGCCGGACCAGATAATGATGTCACGGAAGAAGGTGACGACGGTGGCACCGTCCAGCTTGCGGATCGGCTTCGCCTCGGTCCACTTGGTGATCTTGTCCACGACCACCAGCAAGTGGGTCATGCCGGCTCAAGCTCGCTTGAAGGGGCCGACCATGTCCAGTCCCCAAACCACGAAGGGCCACGTAATCGGGATGGTCTTGAGCGCAGAAGTCGGCATGTGCCTTAGCCGGCCGAACCATTAGCACCCGTTGCACGCGCGAACCAGCTGGTCCGCGTCCTCCGTGGCGGTGGGCTAGTAGAATCCATGGCGCATTGCCTTCGACACCAGGGCGTGATGACCGCACTCTCCCTGGTGGATTTCCTTCAGCAGCCGGTAGCCGGTAGCCGGTATCCACGTCGAGGCATCACTGGAAGGCTCCTGCGGCGCTGCGCTTGTACAATTCCTTGTTGATGATGGTGTACGTGTGCGCGCGGCACCGGATTTTCCTTGCCTCCACCTCGTCATCTGGGAGCTTGTCGTTGAGGAGGTAGTTCATAAAGGGCTGGGCCCAGGATGGAACTTCCTGGATGGTGAAGACGCTAACCGGCACGATCTGCGGCTCATCCGGAGGGCGGCTGGGTGGGATGTCCGAGTCGACAGCCCCTGGGCCTTTCGCCTTGCTCAATGACGGCTTGGCTAAGGAGGAGGCAGCCCCCGAGTCTTTCGAGCCGGAGGGCACAATAGCGGGGCCCGGCTCTTTCGAGTCGGCATCCCCCGGGTCTGCTACCCAGATGATGGACTCGGATTCTAGAGAGGGGTGATGCTGGGCTTGTGGAGGTGTTCCAAGGACACTCCGGGCGGGATGGCTGCTCTGGTGGATCCGACTCGCGCGAGCGCGTCGGCTGCCTCGTTGTTGGCATGGGGGATGTGGTGGAATTCACATCCCTCGAAGACAGCACAGAGCAGCTATACGTGGAACCAGTACAGGGCCATGTTGGCGTCCCGGGCGTCCCACTCGCGGGATACTTGCTGCACCACCAGATCCGAATCGCCGAAGCAAAGGATCCGGCAGATACTGATGTCTTTCGCGAGCCGGAGCCCGTGCGCGAGAGCTTCGTACTCGGCGACATTGTTTGACACAGTGAAGTGGATCTATAGCACGTACTCCAATCGATCTCCCTTGGGCGAGGTGAGCATGATGCCGGCTCCCAAGCTCCCGTGCATCTTTGAGCCGTCGAAGTGTAGTCTCCAGTAGTCAGATTCTGGAACCGGCGGCAGGTACTGGCTCTCTTCTCAGTCGACGAAGAAGTCTACCACCTCCTGGGACTTGATGGTGATCCGCGGCTCGTACTAGATGCAGTATGCATCCAGCTCGATGGCCCACTTGGCTACCCGGCCCGTGGCATCCTTGTTGCTGAAGATCTCACCCAACGGCACGGTGGACACCACGATGAGCGGGTGCTCCTGGAAGTAGTGCTTGAGCTTCTTACAAGCCAGGTACACGCCGTAGCACATCTTCTGGTAGTGGGGGTAGTTCTGCTTGGAGAGGGAGAGCACCTCGCTGAGGTAGTAGACGGGTCGCTGGACCGACTGGTCCTTGCCTTCCTCGTGGCATTACACCGATAGGACGACGCTGACGACCCGGTTGGTGGCGGCTATGTAGAGCAACATTGGCTCCTTCGCGGCCGGCGTAGCGAGAACCGGTGCCGTGGATAGCATGCGCTTGAGGTTGTGGAACACAACATCTTCCTGCCTCGTCCTGGTGAACTTGTCCGTCTTCTTCATCAGCTGGTACAGTGGCAGGGCCTTATCCCCAAGCCGGCTGACGAATCGGCTGAGGGAGGCCAAGCAGCCGGTGAACTTCTGGACACCGAGCAAGCTCTTGGGAAGCTGCATCCTCTCGATGGTCGCGATCTTCTCCGGATTAGCCTCGATTCCCCGGCTCAACACGAGGAATCCAAGGAGCTGTCCGGCTGGGACATTGATACGCCCAATTTGCATCACCATTCTATATCATAATTTACCTCTATTCATTGATATTTGTCTTATTATGAGGTATTACTTATGGTTTTTCATCTGTTTATGCATGTTGGATGATTCCTGGAGGATGGACTGCCGGAGTCTGGATTCTGATGGAAAAGAAGGCGTTTCGGTGCAATTTCGCGAAGATCGGAAAAATACCAAAAAATATGGAAACATATTATTTTACCAGAAGACGAAGGAAGCCAGAAGGAGGGGCGGAGATGGGCCTCAGGGGGCCCACACACCCCTAGGCGCGGGCCCACCTGACCCCGTGCCTAGGGCAGGTGTGGCCCACCTGCCCGGCCTCCGATTCCGCCCCTTCGCCTATATCTTCCCTTCAGAACCCTAAGGCTCAGGGAGCGACCATAGATAGATTTCCACCGCCTCTGGGGGGCGGAAAACACCGAGAGAGAAATATCTCTACAGCATACAGATTTATGCCGTGGGAATTCCTTCCCGGAGAGGGGAGACCATCGCCATCAACACCGTCATCAAGCTAGGCTTCATCGGGATCATCATCATCATCCACACCATCATCTCCACCAGCACCATCATCACCACTCCGTCCTGCTATAACAATTATGTTGGATATTGCTTTAGTTCTTAGGGGAAACTTTCCCGGTGTTGATTACTATTGTAGTTGATGCTTGTGAGTGGAACCATTGGATTATTGTTTATATTTAGATTGTTATCCATTATCATATCATCTTTGATCTTGATCCATATGATGTCTTGTGAGTAGTTCGTTTAGTTCTTGAGGACATGGGAGAAGTCATGTTGTTAGTAGTTAATCTGTGATGAGTTATTATTCAATGGTTTAGTATTTAAGTTGTGGTGCTATTCTTCTAGTGGTGTCATGTAAACGTCGACTACATGATACTTCACCTTTTATGGGCCTAGGGGAATGCATTGTGTATTTGGCTACTAATCGCGGGGTTGCCGGAGTGACAGAAATCTGAACCCCCATTAGGACACCTTTGCACAAGGGAGCGCAGGATCTCAGAGTTTAAGGCTGTGGTTAGATTAATATCTTAATTACTTTCCTATAGTTACGGATGTTTATGCGGTGACCCAGCATACCACTGCATGATCTATTACACTATAGTCATTGACATAACACCAATGAAACACCATTCACTTGTATTACATCCCTCAGAGTGGTACAACAGAAACACAGCAGGTCCAAGACATGACTACAGGTTACAACTCAACTCTTTACACAAGATCCAGAGAACACTCTAGGTTAAAGAGAGAGAAAGAAACTTCTTATAAAGAAGAATCATAAATAAATAAATCAAAAACTATCCTACTATTAAGACTAGTATCTTAACTAATGGTCTGGCATTGCTGCTATCGCAATTCACTACAGAAATATGTTCTATGGCTAGAGATTATATTCCTATCTAATCAGTAACTTCGTCTTCACTTGAGTTGGTGTATATGTTAACCTTCTCGACTTCATTGAAGAGCTTTAGCTTTTGATGATGATTCCTGGAGCATAACTTTATGTAAACGTTGTCTTAATGGCTTTAGAATCTAGCAAGGGTTAACAAGATACGTTGAGTACGAGCGTACTTAGCAAGTTCACTAAAAAAGGAGTGTTTGATGCACTATATATGCAGCCACAGACCATAGGTCGAAGGCAATGCAAGTTTTCGTAAACATTTCTTCAAAGGTTGCTTTTATTCTAAAAAGCTATGTCCGTCAGCCTTCACGGGTTTACCAGAACTTTCATGGAGTTCCTTTCCCGCCGTGTTCGCAGCTCCTTCCCAGAACAGGGAGTAACAAGTTACAGTTCTTACACTCTGTAGAGGTGTGTCACTTTACCCATGAGAGACCTTAGGTTTTGTTGCACGGCGGGGAGTATGTCCCGTTCAAACTTCCTTGGTTTGAGGCCCAACCTAAGATCCAAGCCAATCACTGCCTTCTCCATGACCCCACATGTCTCCTTGGTGTACGCCAGCCCACCTATTAAATTACGGCTATTGGCAATACAAACCGTTCAGATGTCGGAACTATCGTGGGACGTTGAGGGCTCCCAACCATATGCTGCATATCCTCTACGAATTACCAATTAATATGCACGCTACGAGTGATAACAGCCACAACCCGCACATCCGGCTCCATGCGAGAGGGAAAAGATACAGCTGACTTCTCCGTCCCATTCCAAATATCATGGTCAACGCGTAATATACGGCGCAAGAATCACTAGCGACATTGGTTGTTAAGTCCTAGATAATATGTTCCTTTACCACCGGAACTTTCATAGTAGGTTATTACCTCATGGTAAATAACCTATAATCACATTATTATTATGAAAATAGTGTTTTCCGACCTTTTTCAAATGCAGGTGATGACAACACTGGATTTTTAAAATACTTTACAGAAAATAATCAAAGGACATGAGCAAGTGTGAACTTGCCTTTTGTGATTGCAAGATTATACACTCACGGTCTTCGAGACAATATAAGATCCAATATCTGAAATCAACATCATTGGTCCGGTAAGGAATAATGTTTAAAGAAGCAAGATTATTTTATGCATAAGTAATGTGATGCACTTTATAAATGCGAATCCCGGGGATAACGTTGTTCTAGGGTTTGGAAACTGGAAATGGTTTCTTTGTAATGTGTTGTCCTTTTAGATAAGTTTCATATTTGTGCTTCTTATTAAGGCCTGTGAGTGTGTGTGAAACAACATGTAATTATAATACCATAAAACAATAAGATACACACATATGGAATTCTACTCAAGATTGCTTACACTATAATTATTTTTCTTCAAATTTTACTTTACAAGTAATGGCATTTATAAAGAACTTAAGTGTTAACAATCCTAAGTATATAGGTAGAGCATAAAGTGATGTGATTATTATAAATTTTCATATGTTGACGGAAGTGGCAAAACGAATAACTTTTGAAGAAAAGATTTATTTATTAAGGTTTAAACAATTCTGATAGTTTTTAGAATATAGTTGATAGAATGTGATTAATGTGGTTTATGTTTGCTTAAATAGTCTCGATTTGAGATGCTTTATAACTTAATTATAACATACCAAAGTTAACTATGAAACACATAATAAGGTCTTTAGCATTATACTTAAAGCTTTGCAAACTAAAGTTAACTTTATATCATAGATGAACTTAGGTTGTAATGCTTATGATATTTGTATTTTGTTCACTTCATAATGTTTCCTTAAAGTTATTTAAGAATGGTTATACTTTTATTTGAACAATGGTTTCCTAACCTTATACATGTATAAAAGGATTTATCTCCTTATAAGGGTATGGTTATGGTTTGTGTATAAGTAAACAATATTATTTACTACTTAGGAATTCACTATAGTGTTTTGATTTGTTTATAAACTTGTGGTTGAGAGATAATTTAATAAAATTGTATTTAAAGTGTGTTAAACCATTTTGACTTCACACTATCAATATTTAAGACTAATACTATTTATTAGACTCAATTGGCTAATTTTTAGAATTATTAGCAAATTTTATTTTCCTTTATATGAATTATTAAATAAGGAAATAGCTTTAAATTCAAGTTATTAAAGTGTTTAAACTTTTATTTACCTAAAAAGTGGAATATTAAAATACTAACATGTAGATATTATTTTTGTGATCATTTTGATATATTACATTTATTTTTGTGATTTATAAATAATAAGATATGATTTTTATAAGATTTATTACTTTATAAATACTTAATAAATAATAAATATTTAATTAAGTGAAATAATAATACATGATTATAGTTTTAAATTATAGTTCTTATTATTCTAAGATTTTTGGTATTTTATTTATATTTTTAACATTTACCATTATTAAAATATGAATTATCAAAGTTTTATTACTTATAAAATCTTTATTGAATAATAATTATTTAAATTGTTAACATAATAATGTTTGATAATAGTTTTAAGTTATAGATTTTATTTTTCTACAGATTTTCATATATTATACACATTTTTCTGAATTACAAAACAAAAGATATTGATTTTATAAGGTTTAATCATTTTGTGAATTTTTTAACTAAATAACTAAATGTGTTTATGTAGAGGTCCCAACCTTTAATAAGGTAGAGATCCCTGTGTTTACAATGCTAGTCCCTGTACCAATAGCTAGCATCCACAGTTAAGATGTAATATCAAGAAACAAAGGTCATAATACAACTTTATAACCAGGAATAAAATAATTCATTACATCTTACATAGCTCATTTGGCTATCACATTACATTGCAGCAGAAAATCTATAAGCATGGGGTCCTTCATCTTCAAGGTGCCACAGGCGAACATGTTGGTTGTAGACTTGTAATCCTAATCAATAAACTTCACTAACACCAAACCAACCTGCAACATTACAAGTTATAGCCACAGGGGTCAATACATTTGAATTGTATTGGCAAGTTTCACTACTAAGTAGAAATAAGTGGATCCTATCAATACATGCATATTTGGCTAAGTGGGGTTTAGGCTCATTTGCAGAAAGCAATGTAGTTTATCCTATCTTTTCAAAATAGTTTTGATCTTTTGTCAAATCTTTCTGAACTCCTTGGAATCCACCAAGTGCTTCAAGTCTCTTGTTGTCACTTTGAAGTTTTACTTTTAGAAATTGGAATGTCGAGATTTCCCATAGCTTCAGGCCTTAGTTGCTCAGTATTGTCCATAACCGGGGACACGGCTAAGTACTTAGATTTTTATCTTCTGCAGAAGTTGTACACTTTACGCACATTACACAATCTCATCTTGTTGCCACGAGTGGCCGCTGGATAAGTACTCACCAAGATGGAGTACTGGCAGATTGAGAATGTGACGAAGTCTTTCCATAGGGTCCTCCCAATACACAATGCTATCTTGACTTCAGGCACCAATGTAGGGTTCCTAGTTCCCTCATTCCAGTTAACCTGAAGAGGCCAATGCATGGGTCTGCCACTATGTAGTTGACTAAGCCAGTGCCCATTTAGCATGTGGTTATACACGGAAGCCACTGTACGAGAAACATGTTCAATCTCTAAGTCCCTGGGTGGTTTTCTTCTAGTGCACAACAAAAAGAGATTGCCATATAAACATGGTTCCTCTTGTTGCCACCTTGTCCAAAACTTTAGTATCCTTGTCCACCCAGGTGGTTCATTGAGTACTTGTTTTATTATATAAAACACAAGTCTTTTCAATACTTCATATAATCTCAACATGTATCCCTTCTCAATATATATAAAGCAGGGCTAAGCATATTACAACTACATTGTTTTCACTAAGGAATATAAGGGTATCCTAATAGGATTTAGCATAGCAAAATATAGAAGTCCTTATCATGCATGTTTCAAAAATCCACTAAGTGCAATGAAAATAATAGGACTTGGATGATAGTGTCACTTTCCTTTTTGGTAGAGAAGGTTGGATCACTTCTTGATCTTGCTAATATCACACTCTTCTAACTTCACTACAAATCAATCAAGCAAACATAGATTCAACTAGCATTCCAACCAATATTCAAACAATTTAACACACATAAAATAATAGAAACAAGGTCATGCATGCAAGCATGCAAAAGATAGTTTTATTTTCAAAGGTGGTTTCTACTAAGCTCTACGCATTGTAAGGTTCAAAGTGGTCATTTCTAAAGTGGCAAAACCATTTGCAAAAGGGTTTTATCTATAAACCATTTTTAAATCAAATCATTATTTCATGTGGTGGAAAATGTTTTTAGCAAAGCAACAATTTTATATTGTTCACAAAATAAGTTGTTAATTCACAAAACTTGGTGTTTAGGGTCAGTAGGTTTGAATCAACACATTTCCAAAGGTTTTTCTAAAAAATCATTTCCATATCAAAACCAATGTTCTTATTTGACTAGAAATGAGCTAATTCAATTATTCAATTCTAAACTTCACAAAATACATTTTTAAATTCATAAGTTGGTTCCTAAGGTCAGTAGGTTCACAACAAACCTTTTTGCAAAGATTTCACATTAAAAATTTATCTAGAACAATTTTTATATTCAAAATAAGCCTACACAAGTTTCTGCAAATTCAACCAATTTTCTAGAAGAAAAACGTTAAACAAAATGCATGGTTGCAAAGTACTTGTTCTACTGATTCCATTGATATAAAATTGCAAAATTTGGACGTGTAGATTTTAAGTTATGATTTTTACAAGTTTGCAACTTAATCAGATTCAAAATTCTGTTTTAAACAGAACCAGTGCCACGCGGCGCAACCTAATTGGCTGGTACCGCTTCGGGTGGATCGGCCTCCGTGGATCGTTGGATCTAACTTAAACGAATGGATTAGATGGGCGCATACCCCTTCGTCTAGTTCTAATCTCAGCCGCAGGATTAACATCTAACGGTGTATATCTAATTGACCATACTCGAGCGGCGCTGACGGCGGCGCTCTGGCGGCAGCGCACTGGCGTGGTCGTCGCCGACGATGTACGATGCGAGAAGGCATGGGAGAGGGCTCACCGTGCTCGCAGGGAGGTGATGAATCTCAAGGTGGCGTTGGTTTGGCAAGTGGCGCTCGGAGCAGCTGGCAATTCCTCGCCGGAGTCGGTGGTGGCGTCGGGCACGCTCAGGCGTCGTCGCTGCCGTCATTTAGGACCGCGCTAAGACAAGGCAGAGGTATGGTTAGGTGCGCACGAGGGTCGCGAGTAAGGGAGCATCATCGGGGGGTGCTGGGGAGGTCGAGACTTACCAGGGGAGGTCACCGAAAAAAGGGGCAGACGCGGCGGTGCTCAGTTGAATGACGAAGCTGAGCTTCCAGAGCGCGCGGGAGTGAGCTGGGGCTATGGGCAGGTGTGCATGGGTCTGGAGAGCGAGCTAGCGTGCTCTGTGAGGAGAGGGGCGGCTGTGGTTCGCCGGAATTAGCCGGAAACACCGTCGGAGACAGAGGTGGTGTGGGGGCAAATTCGAACAGCCCTGGGGCAGAGGGGGAGAGGCGAGTGGGGGAAAATGTAGAGGAGGAGCGGGCGGTTAAATGTGCGTAGTCATGGAGGAATTAGGGCCGCTATCAACGTGTAATCAACGCCGGAGTTATTCAGCTGCAACGGCAGGGGCGACGGGGTCGTGGTGGAGACGATGAACAGGAGGGTGGGGCCTTGCTGTCAGCAAGGGAGAGAGATAGGGAGTGGGGGCCACCTGTCTGTGACTTTGCGGGTGGGTTTGCGCGTAGAAAACGTTTCACTGAGGGGTGAGCTGGTGGGCTGCGTTGCTGGGCTATTTGGGCTAGGTGGGTTGGGCTGTTTGTTTCACTTTTTTTCATTCAGTAATCTTTTTCTTTTTCTATTTGATTTTCCTGTTTTGAATTTCAAACAACAAATCAAACACCCAAATGAATTCAAAACCTTGCTACTTGTATTGATTTCAGTTCTGTTAATCAACATAATTCAACGTCCAAAACGAAATAATATTTTTATTCTTTTTAGGATCGATTTATTAATTAATTAAAATAGTCCTTAGTTATTAAATCAAATAGGATTTGATTTATTTTAAAACTCTATTTGAAATCTAAAATAGTACCAAAATCATTTTAGTAGGTTTTATTTGAAAATATAAAGTACTTGGAAAACTCAAAAATAAAATAACAAGTTTTAGTGTTTATTTAAAATGGGAAAAGCCTTTACTCTTTTAAGCAAAACAAAATATTTTATTTCAAAAGCTTGGCCAAGGTTTGATTTGGATCTATAAAAATAGTCCTTATTTATACTTCTACATTTTCATTTGAAACCCAAATCTTTTTGAAAGATCCAAAAATAGTAATTTTACTTATTTAAAATTTTCTTTATTAATTGTTTATCTTTTCAAATCCCTTTAGGATTTGTTTGATCAAAAATAGGTTTGAAGGTTTCCAATTGGAATCAAGAGTTTCTTCTCACCCTGAAAATCAACAAAGTTTTATTTTATTCATTTATTTTTCACATAACAAGATTTGGAAAATCTTGGGATGTGACAGTTTATTAGGTAATGCTGATGTCAGCATGAAGTGAGGGGTTTTTCTCACCAGAGCTAATCCTACCCCAGTCACTGACTGGTGGGATCTTTGCCATGTTATATCTAAGGTTTTTTATTTATTACAGAAATTAATAACACAATTTATGAAATGATAAAATGATATATGACATCAGCGTGATGTCATGCTGACATCATCCAAGGATTATCCTCAGATCATGGTTTGATCCTCGGATTGGGAGCATGCAAGCACGCGGGGTTGGTCCCGCCCGATTCAACGAGATGTGGGTAGTCTAATAGTGGCGGCGCAACTGGTTTTTCGTCGCCGGAGCACCAACTCCGACAAGCTCTGATGGTGGCATGCTCTGATCTTCGTGGGAAATACAGTAGAGAGGGCTAAGAGTGAATCAAAGAAGATAGCGAGATGCGCAAGCTCACCAGGAACACGAAGAAGGTGATAGGGAGGCGAATCGTGACCGGAGTTGATGGCGAGAGCGGTGGCCAGACTTCGGGAAGATGAGATCGTGGAGCTTGATTAAGAGGATGCGCGGTCGATTCCTTCCATGAACTGAACCAGGACAGCTCGGCGGTGCCAACGGTGAGCTCGATAGGGCAAGAGAGGCTTCAGAGCGATGGCGACGAGCTTCTCTGGCGAACTAGGGTTTCGGTGCGAGGGGAATTTTGAGAGAGAGAAGAAGATGTGGCGTGTGGGGATTCTCCACGGCAGCAGGAATACATCTGATATGCCCTCAAGAGCGGCGACATGAATCTATACGGAGGCGGACGTCATGGCGCGATGGCGGAGGGCGGTGATGCCGACAGGCAGCTGCTTGTGACGTTGCGAGGAAGACGACGATGGACATTTCGCAGAGAACCCCCTGGAAAAAAGTCAAACTCAACCCGCAGTCCTTATCGGTGTCCCACCTGTCAGTCCCTGTTGTGACGAGCTGGGTTCATTGTTGGGCCAAAACTGGGCTACTGCGGGGTGCCCATGGGTGGTAGATAAGCAAGCGAGGAAATGGGCTACGGCCAGAAGCTATTTTTTGTTTGTCTTTCTTTTCTGTTTTCTGTTTTGTTTCTAGATTTGTATTTTTAATATTTTATTTGAACCTTTCTTATGGAATTTATTTTCTAGATAATTGCAGAATATAAAAATGTACTTCAAATTCTGGTATGAATTTAGTATTTTTATAGCATACTTTATTTATTATTTTCTAACTTTATAATTGTAGAGATATTCTTTTATTAAATAGAATAAGTAGAATTTAGGGTTTTTAGGATTTGTTTAAGATCATAAAAATTAACTATAACATTATTTTTACTTTCATTTGGAGTAATGAATTTTTAAAATGTTTAGTGATAGTCATAGGTTTATTTTTATGCATTTAATCACATAGCAAAGTATAGGGTGGTTTATAATTATTGTATCCCCACTTATTCCATGCTCATATGGAATGAGTGGTTATAGAAATGGATCAAAGACTTTGCCTAATGAATATAGATAGAATACTTATGAGATGTTGACGAAAAAACTCATTAATAAGTTTAGGGTTCTGAATTGTAATTGCTTACCCTAGGGTTTAGGGTTCTCACTATACTTATATTCTTTTGTTAATGTGAATAAAGATTAATGGCTAAACACATTGTCTTTATGTTTGTGATCTTTAATGATATCACCCTTTAAAATAGAAAGTTATTATCTAAAATGTCTTATGAAAAGGATTTAATAAAGATAACTCCTAATCACGTATGATTATGATATTTGGAAATGACAAGGACATGCCTAAAGGATTTACTATATGAAAATATTCCTATAAACCATTGAGGAAGATGTTGATAAATCAGCAGATAAAATGGTTATTAAGTTGATTATAGAATGAGGGTTTAGTGTTCATCAAGAGTTCCTATCTTCCATAATTCACAATCCTAGACTTCTGTTTAAGGAATTCCTTTCCTAGATATTCTACTTCTTCCTATCCATCATCATGTGTTAATCATGATGAGCTTTACTTCACAAAAATATTCTTATCCACCTTTTATTCTTCTCCTTCCATTTATAAATCTAATGAGCTTGACACTAAAGCTTTTCATAATCTTCTCATATCCATTCTTGGTTATATCCACTACTCTACTGTTGATAACCTCCAATCTAACAAGTAGTTACTTTTAACTCCATTCATACTCTTCCTTAATCATCCTTCACTAATATCATTTCAATATATGTATACATCAAATCCTACTTCACTTCAAGTGATTAGTATTTCCAAAGAGAAAAATACTACTTCTTTAATCCAATGTTGCTCTAACATCATCTTAATCATACTGTCTTGTCTCTACTTGACTCTAGTATCTAATACTACAACCTCGCATTATATTAATATGGCTTGTCATGGCTAACCTAGGATAACATATCTATACTAGGTTTCAATCATGTTTTATCCACCAATGTCACTTATACATGATATAAGCATTCAATCTTGGTGAGTAAGGCAGGATCATTATAATCCTTTGATCCTTTATGGTTTAGGTTTCTAGTAGGCTAATCAAGGACTCTATTAATACAACCTTGCAGTTGTATTGTGATTATCTGCTCAGTACCTCTAACTAAATAGAAGATATTACTTATTGACTATATCTACTTTATCCAATAGGATTATTCCTTGGTAACTATCTTCAATATTCATCCTTGTAATCCTCTTTGTTACCACATATATCTTTATTTCAAATAACTCTTCTATCCATTCAGGAGTGAGTTAACTCCATCAATTATCATATTGATTTAATTCTCTTCCAACACTCCCATCATATAGATGATATTTAAATCTAGCATTACCACCTATCTCTTCTTACTTCTTTCTCTAAAGGTTTTAGAGTGGATGCTATGATAAGGACAAGAGTTGATAGATCAAGAATTGATAGTCTAAGAATTTTTGAATCAATAGTTGATTACTCAACATTGATGAACAACAGATATTGAGATAGGATTCCATAAGGATTGATATGGAAAGAAAGATATATGGTGAATGATCTTGACTTGGTTTCTTTCCTACTCAATCTCACTAAAGAATTAAGGTTAGGTATTACCATGCTACTCATGGTATAAGTAGATGAGATTAAGATAGATCATGATTTAGTTGTTCCATTCCTATTACTTAAGTTATGTTTATAACTTGGTATTCATGAGTGTGTAATGAATACTGGGTTATGTCTACTTAAGGATCAATTATAAATCATTAAATAATGTATTAGGGTTTAACTTTTATTACATTTGATCTACCCTTAGATCAAATCTCCTTTACCCAAAATAAGTTTTTAGTAAATGTCATATTGAAACTTATCGCATTCAACTTGAAGATCTACTTCATTTCCATCAAATTGAGAGAAGCTTCAATCACTTTGACAAGTTTTGTTTAAAAGCGCGAAAATTATTCGGATTTTCTATGCATGAATGCAATGCACACATCTGTGTTCAGCTTATTTCTAAGCTCTAATGCTGGGATGTTACAGTTTGGAGGGGGTTTAATCACAAGTATGTATTGGTCCAAGGAAGGGCGGTATGTTAGCACAGGTTCACCCACACAACACTTACGAATACCAGAGAAGAGTACTCAGCTATTTGAAGCGAAAGCACTTGACAGAATTCCCATGTGTCCTCGAGAATGTTTGGTCCTTATAAGTATTTCCACCGGCTTGTCCTTTGCTAATAAAGTATTGGGCCACTTGCTCCGTTTGTTCGTTACTTCTGTTACTTGCTCCTCGTTTTTTTCCTTGTCAGAAAACCACTAAAAATCCGTTTGCTAAGTATTCACAGGGATTTCCTGCTCCATACCACTATTCATCACCTTCTGCTCCTCGTTGAGATCGACACTCCTATTTATCAAAAGTACTACGATACACCCCCTATACTTGTGGGTCATCAAGTCTATTTTTGGCGCCGTTGCCGGGGACTGAAGCACTATTGAAGAGTGGAGCTGGTAAGGGAAACTTTCACTATGAGTATTGCTTTTGTTACTGCTTGTTACTTTGTTTCCAATATGGATAACCCACTTGGTTTTCTGTTTGGGAAAACTACTACCACTGATAGGGTAGTAGATGAACCATCTCCTGTTGAGATAGATCCTTTTAAGATACCTACAAGTATTGTTAATCGTGTTATGGATAATTATTATTATGGGGATGGAACTATCCATCCTGGTGATCACTTGCTTTTTATCCATGAATTATGCGGGTTGTTTAAGTGTGCATGTATCACAACTGAACAGGTGAAGAAGAAGTTACTCTCCATATCCTTGAAAGGGAGAGCTGATGAATGGTATAAGCTGCTGAAGAATGGACAATCCATGGAATGGGAGGAGATGTCATCTCTCTTTTACTCTAAATTTTATCCTCCTAGTGAGATTCATAAGGATAGAAATCTTATATATAACTTTTGGCCTCTTGATGGAGAGAGTACAACTCAAGCTTGGGGGAGATTAAAGTTACTAATGCTTAAAGGTCCTATTCATGAACTCCCTAACAATATTATTCCCAATAACTTTTATGCTAGGCTTTCTCTTCATGATAAATATTTACTAGATGGTTCTTGTGCTAGATCATTCACATGTATGAAGGAAGAAGCTAAATGGGATCTACTAGACCATATTCAAGAGAACACTGAAGCTTGGGAGAATGACAAAGGAAGAAAGTCAGGTATAAACTATGATTATGAATGCATTAAATCTTTTGTGGGAACTGATGACTTCCGTGATATTAGCAATGAGTTTGGTGATTCCCAAAGTATTGCCAACTGTTTTAAGGCCTTTGCCTCTTACATAGAAATTCCCAAGAAAAAGTGGAATAAGTACCATGCTCCTTATAAAGATGTTGTTAGCCATGTTCCAGTTAGAAGTACTCAAGTTTGTACTACTAATCATATTGTTCTTGAACCTCATGTTGAGAAAATGCCTTTCCCAGCTAAGGTAAAGGAGTATTCTATGATTATTAGTGCAAATAACAAGGGTACAATGAAAACTATGGAGCCTGGTAAGCATTTGAGTGATGAACCGGTGGTAGCTATTGTGAAAGACACTGTCACTAGAAATATAGAGGATGAGCACATTGTCTTCTGTGAAGACGCTTCTAATATTAACTCTCATCCTAGTAATGCTATAAAATCTAGTGTTCCTATGCTTTCTGTTAAAATTGGTGATCATTGCTACTCTGGTTTATGTGATATTGGTGCTAGTTCTAGTGCTATTTGTTATGAGCTCTACAGGGAAATTATGCATGAGATTGGTCCTTGTGAGCTTGAGGACATTGATGTGGTTATTCACCTTTCTAATAAGGAGACCATTTGCCCCATTGGCATTATAAGATATGTGGAGGTTCTCTGTGGTAAGATTAAGTGATTTTCTAGTGCTTAATTCAGCAGCTTGCAAAACTTGTCCCATAATTTTTGGTAGACCTTTCTTGAACACTTGTGGAGCTATTATTGATTGTAAGAAGGAAATAGTTTGAACTAAGTTTGATGGAGATTCTTATGAGTTTAACTTTACCAAATTTTCTAAAGCTCCTCGTGAAAATAGCTTGCCTAATAAAGATTTCAGGATGGAACAACTTGCTTCTATTGATCCAGTCTATGACCTTGGACCTATTTTTGGTGACTATAAGTATGCTTATTCTGATGATAAAGTTGTTTCTAGTGATAGTTATATTGTAAACTTTATTCAAAGTGCTACTGAAAGTTATTATGAGAGAGGGAAACATGGTTTTATGCATCTCAATGATGTTAAGTTTCCCTGTTTTATGTTGAAAGCTTTAAAGTTGCATCTGTTTTGTCTTCCTATGCTTGTGGCTTTTTGTTTCAACAATTCATTTTCTCATGATACCCCCATGCATAGGAAGTGGGTTAGACTCAAGTGTGTTGGTTATTTGCTTCTTGATGCTCTCTTTCATTTCAGATATATATATATCATATGTGAGCATCTTTGAAAGTCTCAAGCCTAACTTAAAGGCATTAAAGAAAAGTACTTGTTGGGAGATAACCCAAGAGTTTTGTCGAGTCTTGTAAGTTATTACCTTTGTAATAACCGCTCCTTATCCTTTTTGTTTTGGTTTTTGTGTCAAGTTAAACTACTTTTGTGAAGTTGAGGAATTGTGAAAAGTGGCTGTCCTACGACAGGTTTTTGTGTTGCATTGTAAAAATTCGTGAGGAAGCTCAGTACTTCGGATGGAGCTGCATTTTTCTGTGCTTGTTCTCCAAGTTCTGACCCAACTTTCATCGGTTCTTCACTTTTTGATTTGAGCAACAGAAGGTCTTCGAAAAAATCAATCTTTACCTGCTGGTCTGTTTTGACAGATTTCTGCCATCATTTGCATTTGCCTCTTACAAAATCTTTTGTTTTGATGGGTTTCAGTAGAAGTGTTTACCAAAGGTTTATTGTTTTTGCTTACAATAATGTTGTCATTGAGCTTGTGCAAGGGTTTTGTAAGAAGGAAATTCTCAGGAGAAAGAGAGGAGGAATCTGCAGAGTTTGTCTTTGAATAGGTAAAAGTGGTGAAAACAGAAGGTTCATGAAACCCTGATCTTTTTATATTTTTGATGTTTTTAATACATAAGGGAAGTTACGAAATGAAACTGAATAGGAAACGGAGCCCGGGGTGGACAAACCCACCCTAGGCGCGGCCCAGCCTGGCCGCGCCTAAGGAGGGTGTCCCCCCCTCGAACTCCGTCTCTGCCTCGTTTCCGTGTCAAAACCTTCATTATGCATTGAAACTTTGTAATATATAATCCCTAGAATCCCCCGTGGTTCGTGCATCATGTTCTCGTCGTGTTTTCGTTTCAATCTGTTTCTGTCAGGAAATCTTCTCAAGTTTAGAGCACCATGTCCTCCGCCAACGACAAAGGCAAGGATCCTAAGAAAGAATAACCTCAAGTCCCCAAGGAAGAGGAGATTCCGGTAGGTTATGAAGGAGACATGGAGGAGGACAAGCAACCGGACACCCGTGCTACCGTCGCAAGCATTGGTTTGGTGGCACAACCTACCCAGCTTAGAAGGACAACACGGATGTCTACAGGAGGGAGAACTCCGTGTCATATCCTTGCTTCGCGCACACTTCCTCCTAGTACCCCTTGTTCTAACCGTGCAGGGAAGAAACACTCTAATTTGGAAGAATGGAGAAAGAATAACAAGGACTGGGATCCTCGGTCCAAGTTGATCATGGACTGCATTGAGCATAATTCGGAGTTAATTCATACTCTAACCTTCGATATGGAGGATTTGAAGAAACTTATTGAAGAGCTTATCCAGAAAACACCACCACCGAAGGAGTAATTCGTCATCAGGTTTGGCATCCCCTTGGCTTGTTCCAAGCTTGGGGGAGTGCCGCGGTATCACCACCATTATCTTTATCTTTTACCTTTTTAGTGGATTCATATCTGTGGTACAGAGGTTATCTTATAGTTTGGTCTGCATGTGGAAGTATCTCTCCTTTAGTTGATTATCTATGTATCCCTTGGTGTGAGTGCCTTTATTGAATATTAATGAGAAGTCTCATCTTTTACTTTCTGCACTTCTTATTTTAATTTGTAATCTCTATTATATGATGGATCTTGTTGATCAGTATTGGCACCACTCTGGGATCATAAAGTGGATCTAAATTGGTTTTGGCAAACCGAGTTCTGGTCAGTGGCATTAGTTTGAAAGAAAAAGAAAGAAAGAAAAAGCTTACATGTATTTGGTATCATTTGTTTTCTTTCTTTTTGGCTCATAAGCTTAGTATTCTTTATTTAAGATTCCTTTGTGTCTTCAAGGAAGATTGCATGTTTGGCTTTATTACTTGTATGTTTGCTTGTTTCTTTCAACTCTCTTGCTTGCAACCCAGCCTTGCTATCCAAAAAACTGTTTTGAGAAGGCATACTTCTCATGTTTCCAAAATCCTTTGAACTCAAAACTTTTGCCACTTGTGTCCACCATATCTACCTAGTAGCTTTCACTATTCCTAGGAAATTCTCAAGCTTCATCTACCTTTCGAATTAAAAAGTATTTTGTTATATGAAAACTAGTTAGTAAAGCTCTCACGAACTTGATGGCACACCTTATTTCCTTGCCCCTAATAGACTTGAACCATTGTGAACATGGAAGTTGTATATGCTTGCATCTATACGTTGGAATTAGCAGAACCATGCTGTCACGAGGAACGTTTTCAACATTGCACTTGTACTTTGTACACAGTTGATATCGTGCTCTTTTGTCTATGGATGTCAACGGTGTGAAATAAAGAGGAAACTTGTAAGTCCATGGAATTTGTATCTTGTGTTAGAGAAACGCCTGGGCCGCTAGCCTAATCCATGCTTAATCATGGTGGAAACTTGCAGCATCACCATAGTGATTCATCTATGAAGCATCCTCAATAAAAATCTATGCACATAGTAAATAAAAAGATCGCTAAGATGCTCATTGTGTGTTTGCCTTGTCATTTTGGTTATGGGAAAGCTCCGGTACCATGTGCAAGGGGTACCCCGTTGGCGGTTCTCAATGATATGCAAATACTTACAATGACAAGAACTTACCTCGACCCAAAGTTGAGTATGCATGAGGAGTGACCCTCATATTCAAGGGACATGAGATTGCCAACTTATATTTCGTCGAGCATATACTCCATCTTTGTTCACTTTAACCTTAATCATCTCAAGATGCTTATGATAGGGGCAATGAGGGCTCAAAGCTAGTAAGTACCATAATCTTTTGGAAGCTCTGTATGACTTGTAATCCCTATTACCCTCTAATAAGGGACCTTTATCCTAGTTACCAGTTGAGTTAGTAAACCTACCTCCTCTCTATCTCCAGCAAGCTTTTGTGTTATTGTGTTTCAAGCATTCATATGGTGATTTATTGAATCGTGTTCTTTATCTTCCTTGTTTGCACAAAACTCTTATCTATTGAGTATTACTTTGAAATCCTTCACTTGTGAAAAACCTTTTTGAGCAAAGGGTGTTCCTGTTTTGAAACTTCTACAAAAAGCTTCTTGTGAAACTGTTTACCAGGTGTTCTCTGACCAAGAACAAGTTTGCCAATTCCAATTATGATTTATCTTTATGCATCTCTATTGTGACTGCTGTACTTGGTTGCAAGCTAAGTTATATAATGGTGAGTTGCTTTCTTCTATGAGTTGTGCAATGGTTAGTGTGATGCTTCTTGTTCGTATTCTTTTATCGACACTTCACTCCATAAACCTATGGACATGTTTACTGAGCTCAGTATTCGCTTGGGGAAAAGCAAAGTCTAAGCTTGGGGGAGTTGATACGCCCAATTTGTATCACTATTATATATCATAATTTACCTCTATTCATTGATATTTGTCTTATTATCAGGTATTACTTATGGCTTTTCATCTGTTTATGCATGTTGGATGATTCCTGGAGGATGGACTGCCGGAGTCTGGATTCTGATGGAAAAGAAGGCGTTTCGGTGCAATTTCGCGAAGATCAGAAAAATACCAGAAAAATATGGAAACATATTATTTTACCAGAAGACGAAGGAAGCCAGAAGGAGGGACAGAGATGGTCCTCAGGGGGCCCACGCCCCCCTAGGCGCAGGCCCACCTGACCCCGTGCCTAGGGCAGGTGTGGCCCACCTGCCCAGCCTCCGACTCCGCCCCTTCGCCTATATCTTCCCTTCGAAACCCTAAGGCTCGGGGAGCGACCACAGATAGATTTCCGCCGCCTCTAGGGGCGGAAAACACCGAGAGAGAAAGATCTCTTCGGCTGACAGATTTCTGTTGGGGGAATTCCTTCCCGGAGAGGGGAGACCGTCGCCATCAACATCGTCATCAAGCTAGGCTTCATCGGGATCATCATCATCATCCACACCATCATCTCCACCAGCACCATCATCACCACTCCGTCCCGCTATAACAATTGTGTTGGATATTGCTTTAGTTCTTAGGGGAAACTTTCCCGGTGTTGATTACTATTGTAGTTGATTCTTGTGAGTGGAACCATTGGATTATTGTTTATGTTCAGATTGTTATCCATTATCATATCATATTTGATCTTGGTCCATATGATGTCTTGTGAGTAGTTCATTTAGTTCTTGAGGACATGGGAGAAGTCATGTTGTTAGTAGTGAATCTGTGATGAGTTATTATTCAGTGGTTTAGTATTTAAGTTGTGGTGGTATTCTTCTAGTGGTGTCATGTGAACATCGACTACATGATACTTCACCATTTATGGGCCTAGGGGAATGCATTGTGTATATCGATACTAATCGCGGGGTTGCCGGAGTGGCAGAAACCTGAACCTCCGTTAGGACACCTTTGCACAAGGGAGCGCAGGATCTCAGAGTTTAAGGATGTGGTTAGATTTATATATTAATTACTTTCCTGTAGTTACGGATGTTTGCAGGGGGTTTAATCACAAGTATGTATTAGTCCTAGGAAGGGCGGTATGTTAGCACGGGTTCACCCATACAACACTTACAAACACCAAAGAAGAGTACTCAGCTATTTGAAGCGAAAGCACTTGACAGAATTCCCATGTGTCCTCGAGAACGTTTGGTCCTTATAAGTATTTCCACCGGCTTGTCCTTTTCTAAGAAGGGATTGGGGCACTTGCTCCGTTTGTTCGTTACTTCTGTTACTTGCTCCTTGTTTTGTTGCCTTGTCAAAAAACCACTAAAAATCCGTTTGCTAAGTATTCACAGGGATTTCCTGCTCCATACCACTGTTTAGCACCTTCTGCTCCTCGTTGGGATCGACACTCATATTTATCAAAAGTGCTACGATACACCCCCTATACTTGTGGGTCATCACACGCCGAACACGCACTTCTTCGGGTTGAGCTTCATCTGATACCGACAAAGGTTGGCGAACGTCTCGCTGAGATCTTCCAGCAGGGTCTGCTTCTCCTTTGTCTTGATGCGGTGACCCAGCATACCACTACATGTGTAGTACACTATAGTCGTTGACATGACATCCACAGAACACCGTTCCATAAATATCACATCCCTCAGAGTGGTACAACAGAAACATTGTGGGTCCATATTACAAATGTACACACATTATTTTTATTACAATACCGGAAGTTCAAGACTTCCAGAAGATGCAACTTACAAACAAAAATATAAAGCGTTCAGCGGAAATTTAAAAGTAGCAACTCCGACTAGGAGTTGAGCTCGGCATCTTATTCTATAGAATTGATGCTGCTCGGCTCCATTAGTTACTACTAACTAAGTACTTAATTTGACTCATTCTCATCGACACCGTAGAGGATCTCGTAATCCACTCCTTCAACTCCTCCGGACAGATTAGGTTCCACGTAGAACACATCTTCTTGACATTCGGCTGCATACATTGGCACGTCTTCGGGATCCTCAGAGTCTAAGCAAGGGATCAAAGGAAAGAATAAGTAACAGCGTTACCCAACAAGTTCATTATATGCAAGGTGGGAAGTTTGATGCTCTAACTACCACCTCGGATTATAAATCCTTGGCACTACGCAGTTTTTGTAAATCTTTCTTCAAAGATTGATTTTATTACGAAAAACTATGACAATCATCCTTCACAGGTTGACCAGAACTTTCATGCAGTTCCTTTCCTACCGCGTCCGTAGCTCCTTCCCGGAACAGGGAGTAACAAGTTACAGTTCTTACACTCTGCAGAGGTGCGTTACTTTACCCATGAGAGATCAACTCCTTGTTGCACAATCGGGCGTACTTTCCCATCCACAATTCCATGATGTGGGGCCTAGTAGTTGGTCCAAGCCAATCACTGCCCCCTTCGCGACCCCGCATGCCTCCTTTGTGTACACCATACCCACATAATGAATTACGGCAATGGTTTGTACAAACCGTTAGATGCCAGAACTATCATGGGACGATGAGGGTTCCCACCCATATGCTGCATATCCTCTACGAATTACCAATTAATATGCACGCTATGAGGATAACAACCACGACCTGCACATCCGGCTTCATGCGAGAGGAAGAAGATACAGCTGACTTCTCTGTCCCATTCCAAATCTCATGGCTAACGCGTAATATACGGCGCTAGAATCACTGCTGTCAGGGGTTATTAAGTCCCTACCTGATTATAATCATTGCAACTAGAACACTAAGTTCTATTGCTCCATTATATCACCACTTAGGATGATATCTATGATTTCTTTATTTGTGAAAATAATATTTTCTTTCTCTTATAGCATATATGATAACACACAATTTGCAAATACTTTGATAAAGACTCTTCAAAGGAGATGAGTAAGTGATGAACTTGCCTTGTGATGGCAAGGCAGTGAAGTCTGATGCTTGCACTGGACCTTGAGCTTCTAGTTCTACAAAAACATCATTATTGCCCGGTAAGGACAATATTTAAAGAAGCAAAGATGATTATGCAAGAAATGTAATGCATTTACACCCAAAAGTTCCTTTTTAGTAATAAAGGATTTATAAATATTACATTTTAATATTTATAACATATATTGAGTTATTTTATTTTATTTCCCTTTTATTTGACTTTTATTGATTTAATAATACTTTTAGGAATTATTAATTATACACTGAAAATGGTGATTAAATATTTATATAGTATTTTTTTCTAAAATACTACAATACTAATACATAATGAAAGTGAATTTTAATTAATTTTATCATCCTTCAATAATTTTGTAAAATTCAATAAGGAATATATAATTTACAAAATTCTAAATAAAATTTAAATGTCTAAAAATTTATATTTAATTTATTTGAGTAGTTTCGATTTTTGTGAATCCAAAAATATTTTATTTATAATTTTTGGACTTATATTTTATTTTCTAGAATTTTATTAATTCCAAGGGTATTTTGGTCTTTTATTTTTATTGAAACTGGCCTGGAATTGTTTCTGGGCTGATTATTCTTACTATGCCCTAGTGGCCCATTAATTCTAGACAAAAGAGCCACCCCAAAGGGTCTGGCCCAGCTCAGCCCACTCCTCACTACCTCTCTCTCTTCCTCGATCTTATCCTCTCCTCCTCTGACCCCGACCTCGTGGTCGGCGATGCCGCCACCGTCGATTCCCGCCGCCGTTGGGGGTTGTTGACAATGCTCGTTCGTTCCATCCAATTGGATTTGAGCCTAGGGCTCTCCTGCAATGGGTCGATGCCTCTCTGAACCCTAGGGTTTGGGGTTTGGCATGTGTTCAAGTGCTACTACCGCCGTCATGGTCTCGCATGTGGTGGCGTGGTGAATTCGTGTGCTGCTGTGGCCGCCGCCGTGGCTGGTGCAGGTTGTAGCGCCCCCTGGGTGCTCCCTGTGCCACCGCAGGTTCGTCGGCCAATCTGCTTCCTCTTCAATTTCTTCAGCAAGGACCTACGGTGAGTTTGATTCCTTCCCCCTGGTGCTTTCTGTGCTTGCTGATTTGATGCTAGATGTTGGATGTGTCCTCTCTTGCTACTGTCTGATTCAGATTAAGATGATCATCCATTTAGGGTTCCTGCTATGTGCTTGTTCATAACTGGATGAATTGATTCATGTTTGGATGGTCTGTACACATGCTAAATATTTATTGTCCTGAGGCTTGTTGCTTAAAAATGATAGATGATGTTCCTGGTGGCTTACTAGATGATTTGATGCTTAGATTGTATCTGATTCAGATGATATTGCTGCTTGGGAAGCATGCTTGGTAAAGCCAATGACTTGATAGCTTTCCACTGTTTATTTGATGCATGGTCATGATTATGATAAGATACAGCTACTGTCTTAGTGATGTTAGCTTGGGAATTAACATGTGGTTTGAGATCATTATGATCTCAAACAGTGAAGTGTATCATAGGAATATCCTAGTTATGATTCCTGTTTTAAAGGAAAATGATTAGTTAGTTGATTGTCTAAATCTATGATGATTTACTGTCTTTACTGATTCATATTGGATTGTTCTTGTGACACCATCATGTATGGAACACAAGTCTGATTCTAAACCCTGGATTTGGTTAGTTTATGCTTAAGACAATCTTGGCTTTGAAAGATAAATATAGATGCTCTTATTTGAATTCCCTAAGACCAATGATGTTGGTCTGAGGCTTAGGGATTTAAATCTTATCTAATTGGTTCATCTAGATATTCCTGGTAGTGGTACCATCTATTCTTTATTGAATCAAAGCTTGGAAAAATGTTAGTGAGCTTGATCATGTTATGGATCCTCAGGATTTGTTCCTAAGGTGCTACCCTTCCCTTAGGGATGTGCCTAGAAATAGATCATAGGTATATGCATGATTGAATGGTAAAATATAGTTTGACAACCAGAGCAAGGATGTTGCTCTGAGCTCTAGTTGGATCTTGGTACTTTGTTGTTTGCCTTTAGAGTTTTAGAAATCCCTATGATGGATTCACCCCACTTGGGTGCTTTCTGAGGGTTTGTTTTATAAAACAACACATGCTTCTCTCTAAATAAGATGATTAGATCATGTGAAGGTTTTATGAAACTCACCACAGAATCTTGCTGTGTGTGGAATAAGTTGGTGATGATCTTGATCTTGATCTGCTGGATTCCTGTGCTTGCTCTTGAGCTAGACTGCTCCTCCTAGCTCCTGGGCTTGGCCTTGCTGTCCACCTGATTCTTCCCCCTCCTTATGTCACCATCCTGGTGATGTTTGGTTGATCTGGGGTGGTTTGGTTGCTGGCTTTGGTCCTTGGTTTAGCTGCTTTCTACACTTGATGTTCTTGTGTGGTGTGCAGTGGAGAGATGCACTAGTGTGCTCCTCCACGGCTGTGCTTGTGGTTTTGTGAGATTGAGTTGCTCTGTGAGCTCGACAACACACCACATGCATGCTGGTGTGTGTCCTGCCTGTGTTCTTGCTATGCACTTGTGGATATGTTCAGAATTTTTGAACGTACTCTTACCAGATTACTTTCACCTGGCTGGTGAATTTTTCCCTCTTGGCTGTCATCTGACTTCTGGCTTTGTATTTATGAAAGATGGAATCTTTCATATTGGTGAAACTTGCCCCTTTTATAACATTTCTCAATGATGAATTTGTCAAGTGCATTTCGCTGACATGTCTGAGAGAAATAATACTAACACTAATCTTCTTTTGTTTGTATTTAGTCTTTGTTTTGCAGGTACAAAGATAAAGATGAAGATTTAGTTTAGATTTAGATATAGGATAGTTAGTAAATATTCCAATGTAATTTTTCTCATTCTTTTGTAATTTTCTTTTATTATTCATGTAATCTTTATTTTATTCAATTGTAATAAAGATTATATTATTATTAATAAAGAATATTCCTATTATTTGTAAATTTACTTTTGTAAGTTATGTGGATGATTCAAATAAGTTATAATTTTATAACTTGATTATATGTACTGATGATAAGAATTAGACTTCATATTCATTATTGTTTATCTTTGGATAGAATTCAAGTTGTACTATTTATCTCTTAATTGAATTAAGATTCAAAATTTATATCTAATTCATTTGAATTATAACTCAAACACTCAAGTCTAATATTTCAAATCCATTTGAAAACACATAACTCCTTAAGGTCATCTCAAAGTTTATAACAATCATCCTTTAAGACTAAACCTAATTTCAAAGTATGAAAGAAACATTGATCACTTAGGTTTTTATTTGGCGAAAATTTTACCCACATTTTCATAGATGAATGCATGCAACAATTCATATTCCTAAATCTACCTTTCGTTAGGTCCTAAATGTTGGGATGTTACAGACTTCCCCCATTAAATTAAACTTCATCCCGAAGTTTGTGGAGATGTACCTGAATAGTTCTGGATAAGCTTTTCTTAAATCCTCTTCTTTCTCCCATGTGGCTTCCCTTTCAGGGTGATGTTCCCACTGTACCTTGCAATATTTGATTGCTCTATTCCTTAATCTTTTCCAGTTTTCTTCCAGAATCTTATAGGGCTTTTCAACATAAGTCAGGTCTGCTTGTAGTTCTGTCTCTTGATGTGTGATTGCATCATCTAGAACTTTCAAACATTTGCAAAGTTGTGACACATGGAAAACATTATGCACTTGAGCCAATCTTGATGGTAACTCTAAAGCATAAGCTATAGTTCTGTTTTGACTCATTATCCTGAATGGTCCGATATATCTTGGACTCAATTTCCCTTTGACTCCGAATCTTTTTACTCCTTTCATTGGACTTACTTTCAAATAGACCATATCTCCCACTTATGGATGCCATGATCTTCGACTTTGATCCGCATAACTTTTCTGCCTGCTCTGGGCTATTTTCAGTCTATCCCTGATCTTATCAATGATGTCTTGTCTTTCCTTGATATAACCTGGCACAATTTCTTTGCTGCTTCCAGTTCATACCAACATATTGGTGATCTACACTTCCTTCCATACAGAACCTCATATGGATCTGCCTTCAGACTACTCTGATAGCTATTATTATAAGAAAATTCTGCCAATGGTAGGTGATCTTCCCATTCCTCCAAAATCTAGTGCACAAGCTCTCAACATGTCTTCTAGTATTTGATTTGTTCATTCAGTTTGACCTCCTGTCTCCGGATGATATGCCGTGCTGAAATCTAACTTTGAACCAAGTGCTTCATGCAATTGCTTCCAAAATGCTGAAGTAAACACTGATCCCCTTTCATTTACGATATTTTTGGGCACTCCATGCTTACTTACTATCTCTTTGACATATACTTCAACTAACTTCTCAGCATTATCCTTTTGGTTCACCGGAATGAAATGTGCACTCTTTGTAAGTCTGTCCACAATTACCCATATCATATCCTTCCTTTTTGGTGTCATAGGCAATCCTGTAATGAAGTCCATACCTATTTCCTCCCATTTCCATTCAGGAATTTCTAAAGGTTGTAATGGTCCTACTGGACTTTGATGTTCATCCTTCACCCTTTGACAAGTATGGCATTCCGATACATATTTAGCAATATCTCTTTTCATGTTATTCCACCAGAATAGTTCCTTTAAATCCATATACATCTTCGTACTCCCTGGATATATATAGAATATGGTGTATCATGTGCTTCTTTGAGTATGACATTTCTGATCTCAGTCACATCTGGAACACATAGACGGTCTTGGAACCATAAAGACCCATAATCCCCAAGGCGAAAAACTGATTTTTGCCCTTGAGATATCCTCCGAATTTCCTCAGCAATAAAAGGATCTTCTTCTTGATGTCTAAAAATTTCTTGCTTAAGATCACTGTCATGCTCTGCAACTACCTGCATAGTAGCTAATCCTCCAAAAACCTCTGTTCTGATGAATTGAAGTTCTAATATTTCCAAGTACATTTGTAACTCTTTTGGTAACTCCCTATTGCTTTGCTGAATATCTACACTTTTTCTGCTTAAAGCATCTGCTACAACATTTGCTTTTCCTGGGGTGTAATTGATTGTTAAATAATAATCCTTGATTAGTTCCAACCAACGCTTCTGTATCATATTCAATTCCTTTTGAGTGAAGAAATATTTGAGACTTTTATGGTCAGCGTATAACTCACATCTGGCTCCATAAAGAAAATGCCTCCATCCTTTCAGTGCAAAGACTACTCCCGCTAACTCTAAATCATGAGTTGGATAGTTGACTTCATGCGGTTTCAATTGTCTTGAACCATAAGCAATCACTTTTCGATCTTGCATTAATACACAACCCAAACCTTCTTTAGATGCATCACAGTATACGGTGAAGTCCTTCCCTGTTTCAGGAACTGCTAAGATTGGAGCTGTGGTTAATCTAGTCTTCAGCTCTTGGAAACTTGCTTCACATTTCTCATCCCACTTGAATGGTGTATTCTTCCTTAATAATTTGGTCATTGGTCCGGCTATTTTGGAGAAACCTTCAATGAATCTCCGATAATAACCAGCCATTCCTAAGAAACCTCGAATTTTCTTCACATTGGTCGGTGCAGTCCACTCTAGTACCGACTGAACTTTAGATGGATTCACAGCAATCCCATCCTTACTGATCACATGACCGAGGAATTCTACCTCATCTAGCCAAAATTCACATTTACTGAACTTAGCATAGAGTTTGTGTTCTCTTAAAGTCTGAAATGCTATTCTCAAATGGTTAGCATGCTCTTCCTTATCCTTGGAATATATCAGAATATCATCAATAAAGACGATGATAAACTTGTCCAAATATGGCATGAAGATCTTGTTCATCAGATTCATGAATATTGTCGGTGCATTGGTCAAACCAAATGGTACTACCAGATACTCATGGTGTCCATATCTTGAGACAAATGCTGTTTTTTGGAACATCTTCCGGCTTGATTTTTATTTGATGGTATCCAGATCTTAAATCGATCTTTGAAAATACTCCAGCTCCTTTCACTTGATCAAACAAATCTTGAATTCTTGGTAAAGGATACTTATTCTTGATAGTCACGTTGTTCAGATTTCTATAATCACAACACATCCGTCTTCCACCATATCTCTTATCCACAAAGATTACTGGTGTTCCCCATGGAGATACACTTTCCTGTATAAATCCTTTTCTCGCTAACTCATCAGTTGGCTCTTTGAGTTCTTTCAACTCTTTGGGTCCCATTTTATATGGTGCTTGAGCTATTGGTGTTGTACCAGGTATTAGGTCAATGGTGAACTCTATCTCCCGGTCTGGTGGCATTCCCGATAACTCTGTTGGAAAAACATCTTGGAATTCATTAACTATAGGAATCTCTTCTAATTTAACTTCTTTCATTGAATTCAACTGCAGATCCACCATAATATGACTGTGTTAATCTGCTTGGTAAACTATCCTTACTCCACTTGGAGTTTTGATTGAGACAGTTTTCTCCTCACAATTTATCTGAGCTCCGTGTTCCATCATCCAATCCATCCCCAGCACTACTGCAATTCCCTTCAAAGGAATCACATAAAGGTCTGCGAAATATGTACAACCACAGATCGAGATAACCTTATCTTGTTTTATGTGGCGTACAATCACATTCCCTCCTGTCATACCTACGGTCATAGGACTTTCTAACATTGCCCTTCTAATCCTGAACTTATCACAAAATTCTTCAGAAATGAATGAAGTAGTTGCACCAGTATCAAATAGAACTTTGTCGGGATTGGTAAGGATATTGAGCGTACCTATCACTGCATGCTCTGAATTATCCACCTCCTCGAGGGTTGCACAGTTCAGTTTTCCGGTAGGTCGGTTTCTCTTGCCATTGTTGTTCTTGCCATTATTTCCTCCTTTATTGGGCTGTCCATTACCTCCACTAGCTTGCCCTCTCCCTTGGTAGGCCATCCCCCTGGTGGTTTGCTCGGACAATCTGGCTTGATATGCCCCTTCTGACCACAACCGTAACAGATCACTACAGGCTTTTTGCATTCCCTCTAGAAATGCCCTGGAATTCCACAATTATTACAGATAACATTCCTTCTCGGATTGGATTGATTTCCACCACTGCCCTTGTTATTGTTGTTATTGTTATTGTTATTGTTGTTGTTTCCATAATTCCTATTCCGAGGTTTGAACTCCATGTTGGACTTAGGTTTACTTGCCTGAATTCTCTTAGTTTCATTCTTGGCTCTCTTCCTCCGATCCTCTTGGAAATTCTTGTAGTCATCTTCAAAAGTAATGGCTGCATCCAACAACTGCTGATAAGTTTGCTTATTGGCTAACCTTAGCTGCATCTTCACAAACGGATTTAATCCATGCAAGAAACCTTCTTCCTCTTCTCTTTAGGGTTAACATCCTCCTCGGCATAACGAGACAGTTGGCTAAACTCCCAGATGTACTTCATGACACTAGTATATCCTTGCTGAAGATCCTCAAATTCTCTCCGCTTCAACTCCATGACACTTTCCGGAACATGATATTCATGGAATCTCTGCTTGAACTCCTCCTAGGTAAACTCCCTTCCTGGTTGTTGCATGGCTAACTGATTTTCCCACCATGATGCTGCAGGTCCAGTCAGCAGATGAGTTGCATACCTTAATTTTTCTTCATCATTGCAACCCACAGTTTTCAGCTTCCTTTCTGTATCTGCTAGCCAGTCTTCTGCATCCATTGGTGAAAGAACATGTGGGCCCCATGTGTGGTTTGGTAATTCATGACAATCTTTATGGACTAATGTGTGTATTAAGTTATACTTGTAGGATTTGTCCATTGGCATCAAGAGCATGTGGTGGCTTCAAGGTCGATGAAATGAGAAGAATAGGCATTGCGCAAGCTCAAAATGCACCATCTATAGAAGATCTCATGTTTGATGCTTGCCATTCTCGGTGATCATGGATCGATGATGAGGAATTAAGAAAGGCGTTCCATCTTGAGAAGGGCAAGATCGTCTACATCAAGCTCAAGTGGAATGCTCAAGGCAAAGGTATAATCTTGATAGGTTTTCCCTTTTGCCGGTCTCATATTGTTAGTAGGAGACCGGGTTAAGGATAGATGACCGTACTATCAAGAGTGGCTCTCAAATGAGTAACTCGGTCACATCGTTCGGAAAGAGCTCAAACCTTTGCATATCTGCATCATCATATTTGGTTGTTATTTGGTCTTATCCATGTGAGGATATAGAGCTTGTGGTAATCTCCATAACAATCTCTTGTTCATCAAAATCAGATCTTCCGTTTGTATCTTGTTGCGATTTTGATCTTGGCGGCTTTTCGGTTTCTTACCAAGTGAGGTATCTCACATTATTATACATGATACATTCTCACTTGTTGATAACCAATATTTTCACATTTCATAGGGAAGCTCATGTCGTCTTTTTCCAACGCAATAGGAATCGGGTCTATCGGAGTTACCAATCAAAAGTTATAGAGGTTTGAATTTTCCTAGGTACCAAAATGCGGTAGTACCGCATTTTAGTACCTAGCGCGGCAGTAGGTTTTGGCAAGTTGCCAAATGCCGCTGCCCTCCTAGGTACCAAAATGCGGTAGTACTGCATTTTAGTACCTAGGACGGCAGAAGGTTTTTGACAAGTTTCCAAAAGCCACTGCTGGGCTAGGTACCAAAAAGCGGTAGTACCGCATTTTAGTACCTAGCGCGACAGAAGGTTTTTTACTTCATCATTTGGATCTATCCTCCCTTGCTGGACTATGATGTTTCTTTGCATGATCTTGTAGAGGTTGTTGTCCTCTTCGAAACGAGCTCAAGATCATCGAAATGGGAGTCCGGATGCAAAAGTTATGGCTATTTTCGTTCTGTGATGACCGGTAGTACCGGACCAGGATCCGGTAGTACCGCATTTTGGTACCGGGGAGCGCAGACAAAAATACGCTTGGAGCCCCAGGAACCCCAGGAAATGTCCGGTAGTGCCGGGAAAGTCCGGTAGTACCGGGAAAAAGTCCGGTAGTACCGGGAATCGCGTTTTTGGGCTGCAACGGTTGGATTTTGGAGGGACCTATATAAGGGGCCTTCTTCCCCAATGGTTCCTCAACCATTCTTGCAAGTTTTCCCCTCCATTGTTGACCTTCTTGAGCTTTCTTTCTCTCAATCCCTCCGATGATTCTTGCATATTCTTGAGGGATTTGAAAGAGGAGATCTAGATCTACAATCCCACCAATCAATCTCTCCTCTAAGTGAGGGGAACATATTGGGATCTAGATCTTGGAGTCTTTTGTGGATTTCCTCCATTGTTCTTCCTCTCTTATTCCCCCATAAGATTTTGTAGCTTTGGTGGAATTTGGGAGAGAAGGATTTGAACACCTTTGTGGTGTTCTTTCCATTTGCATTTGGTGCATCGGTTTGTGTTCTCCTTGGAGGATTTGGTTTGAGTTACTCATTGGAGCTTGTCCCTCTTGGGTTCTTGGAACCCTAGACGGTTTTGTGGCCTTGGTGGCATTGTGGCCTTGGCGGCATTTGTTGAGTCCTTTTGTGGCGTTTGTTGGGAGCCTCCAATTAAGTTGTGGAGAAGTGGCCCAACCTTGTGAGAGGTTCCGGTTGCCACCGACAAGTGCACCGATAGTGGAAGCGTGAATCGATCCCACTGGGGTGAGATTCACCGGAGAATAAGGGAAGCCTTTTGTGGCGTTGGTGGTTTGATACCACCCCCTCTCCAAACGAGACGTACTCCATGTTGGGAGGAACTCGGTAAAATATCGTCGTCCCCGCGTGCCTCGGTTATCTCTATACCCGAGATTTTACTTATGCACTTTACATTGTGATAGCCTCCGTGCTTGAAGTAATCTATATCTTGCTATCACTTTGTTGCTTGTATTGCTTAGCATAAGTTGTTGGTGCACATAGGTGAACCCTAGTTGTTCTAGGTTGTGCTTGACAAAGTAAAACGCTAGTTTTATTCCGCCTTTGTTGAGCCACTCTAGGAAAAGTTTTAATCGCCTATTCACCCCCCTCTAGGCGACATCTGTATCCTTTCAATTGGTATCAGAGCCCGGTCTCTCATTTTAGGCTTCACCGCCTTGATAGAAAAAATGTCGACTAGGGGATTAGTGCACAAGGACACGCTCACATTCGATGGCACAAATTATGATGTTTGGAAAATTCGTATGCTTAATTTATTTTAGGAAATTCACCCAATTATCGAGGGATATCTATATGTGGGTTTCTCTTCTCATATGGATACCCAAAACGAATCTTTAGAGGATAAGTTGAACTCTCATATAGATGCTCTAGCTACTAAAATTCTTTTGCATGTTGTGAGCAATGTAGTTCTTTCTTCTATCATGCCTTATTCAAGCGCTCGTGAGATATGGACCAAGCTTCAAGATAAATATAGCAAGTCCAACATTTTTGAGGATGATTTTGTTGCTTCCACTTCCGGTCGAGATGAGTTCTCATCCTCTACCACTTCACCAACATGTGATTCTTCACAAGGTAATGATATGGTGAGTGGTGACAGAAATGGCAATTTGGATAGTGTGCTTACTATTTGTAATCCTTCATCTCTATCTAGTTGCAATGATCTATCTTTGGAACCTAACACTTCTAGCACTACAAACTTCTTACATGCTTGTGTTAATAGTCCTTGCATATTATGTAGAAATGACTTGAATAAATCTCATGATGATATGCTTGTGTTGTCTTATTGCCATGATAAAAATGCTTCTATTTCCTCTAATGCTTGTGTTGCTAACCATGTAGAGGAAACCGAAAATTCTATGGACCAAGACAAGGTCTTGAATAGAGCTACAAGTGCAATCTCATCATCACCTTCCTCCGGTTCTCACATATGCCTTATGGCTAAGGGAACAAAGGTAACCTCTCTGGATCCCATTGTATCTCATGATGATGATGATGAGGGTGAAAATGATAATGATGATTATAGAGGTAAGTATGATATTACCTCTATTAAGAAAATGGGAGAGGTTGTCTATGGCGCTCTCTTCAAAAATAAAATTGCTTCCTCCAACTTTCTTGAAATATTGAATTATGCTATAGAAGGCAATGATCTTATTGAGGAGCAAGAAAAATTAATTGATGAACAATTTGCGCGTGAGCGTAAGTATGCTAATGAAATTTCTCAACTACATCTACTCCAAATGTTATATTGCCATGTGCTAGTCCTTGTAATTCATCCCCTCACAACCGTGCTATATGTCGTGATGAATTACATTCCATGCCTTGTTGCTCTAACAATGTAGCATCTACTTCCTCTAGTACTTTTGTTGAAACTAACCATGTAGAGGAAATCAAAGAGCTCAAGGCTCAAGTCACTTCTTTGAAGAATGACTTGAAAAAGGGTCATCAAGGGAAGGGCGCGCTCAACAAAATCTTGTGTGTGCAAAAATCCCCCAATGACAAGAGTGGGCTTGGATTCAACTCCAATGTCAAGAACAAGTCCACTATCAAGTTGAAGCACAAGGACAACAAGAAGAATGGCCAAGATCAAGTCAAGAATCTGGCCAACATTGTTTGCTTCAAATGCAAGGAAGAAGGGCACCATGTTATATCTTGCCCATTGAAGAAAAAGCCTCTTAGTGTGAAGCATCAAGGGAAGCGGCCTCAAGTTCCACCTCAAGCCATTAATGGGCCTCTTCCTAAGATCACTACTCGAGCCCTTCCTCGAGTTGTGGCTTCACCTAAGAAGAAAGATAGCAAGAGTAGAACTTGCTACATATGTCGTGAGAAGGGGCACATTTTTTCCGCATGCACTATTGGTAACTCCTCATCACATCCTATCTTGATTGATGATTCTTATTCTCTTTGTAAGGATAAGATTGACAATGTGTTTGCCAAATTTGTTGGTGCTCAATGTGGTGTCAAGAAAAGAACCATTTGGGTTGCCAAACCTATTGTGACTAATCTCTTAGGACCCAACTTGGTTGGGGACCAACAACCCAAAACTTGATCAATAGGTGTGTTTTGGAGGGCATTGGAGACTTGGCTACATTATGAAGAATTGAGGGATCTTCATCAATTATTATTTTCAAGCCAAGCCATTTGGATTATCATGATTATATTATATTCCTAATGTTCCTCCTTGCGGTAACATATGCTAAACTCTTTACATTGAAAGTTACTCGCCCCCTTGTGCATGTATTGCTTTTGTATCTTCCATGATTTTGTACATGTTGTGCTTTCCACTTAATTATCTTGAGGTATCAAGCATATTTGTGTATGATTAGGTGGCACATCATGTATGTGTGTTTCTTGTATTAGAGCCTTAATTGATTATATTTGATATCTTATTTGGCTCTTGTGAGAGATTAATGGACTATCCCATTTTGGGGGAGTGTTATGATTGGGCATTCCACAATCCTAAAATTGTGTATACATGAGGAATACCACCTAGTATTTATTTTGGATTATTGTATAGTCTCTATGTGGTACAATTCTCATGGGAAATTTAATTTTTATAACGTCCATTAATTATCTCTACTTGTAACCTTTTTCCTCGTGTTGGTTTTATGGTAGTATCACATTATGGGGCAGTCATATGAGTGCATATTACAATCCTAGATAATGTGAATATTCAATGCTGTGTCACTTAGAATTGATATTGATAATTATCTAGCTCCTATGTGACACATTTTCTCATACAAGTTCTAATTTGCTTGAATGCCTTCATTGCTCATATTTTGGATCTTGTATATGAGAGTGTTTCTTGGTATGTGTTTCCTCATATTTAGATATAGATATATATATATATATATATATATATATCCTCATGGAAACCATTTGCTTCAAGTTACTCTAATCACTAGTGATTGTGTGACTATTGGAAGCTACCAAGAATCTTGTTTGAAGTATCATTCTTAATTCTTATATTTTGCTATATGCTTCTTGTTGTGACTATGATCTTGGATATCCATGCAAGATACCTTGGGAAAATTATTCCCAATATTTCTTGTCCTTGGACAATGAGTACTAAATTATGGTAGAATTTATTGATCATATTCACTTTGGCCTTTGCTTAATATTATCCCATCTTTGGACAAGTAAATGTATTGTGTGCTCCCATGTATTCCTTGCTACTTTTGGATCCTTTTATTTTTATTGGTATCCTCTTGTGTTTTATTTAATGTAGGTAGTAGTGATGATCTCATTTGTGTGCATTTTTCATTCAAAAGCAAAAATTCTATATAATGTACTACTTATGGGTGAGCTCTCCTATATTATCTAGAACAATCCTTTTATGCTTCTTTGTTTGATCCATATCGAGTTTTGTGTGCTTGGATGCTCAATCTTTTCGTTTTGGTATTTTGTGCCATCATGAAAAGTTTGGGGAGTTTGGTTTCTTGTTGGAACCTTGATATTTTTGGGAGTTGTTTTTGCCTCATTCCTTGTTTCGTGTTTTGTCCAATTTTAGAATGAGATAAATCCTTGAGCATTTTTATTTCTATCTATCTTTGCTCTTTTGGTTTTAGCCTAGTTCATTTGTTGAACGTGTGATCTTTCATGTGTTGAATTTGTTCTTTGATACAACTTGGGCATTGTTTGACATGTCACACTCTTGTGTGTGCAATCTCGATTTATTTGGTGTTTTTGTTCAAATTGTATCTCCTTTTTGGTTCTTGAAAGCTTTATGCATGCATATTTACTATATGTTTATATTATGGCATGCTTGCTTTCTATGATCCAATATATAGGGGAAACTCCACCAAATCCCATTGACTAAGTTGTGCATGAAATTCAATTTCATATCAATATGCACATATTTATGTGGAGTCCCCCTATGTATTGTAGTTGCACTAACTACTTTGGACCCAATTAGTTTGGGGACCATTTTGTACTTAAATGTGTTTTAGGTACATTGGAGATAGATTGGATGGTTGTCTCTCAATTTTGAAGAAATGATGCATACATGAAAATTGGAGGCAAGCTATAGGATGTTCAACGAATTCATATCCTCTACATCCTACCAAATATATCTCGGTAACAAGTATCTCTTTCTCATGCTCATATATCTTGATTCCAACCGTTTGTCGATTTCCTTCTAGCATGATTTTTTGTTATTGTATTTATTGTTGTATCTATATCCATGGTATTAAGAGAACTCTCTATTGTATATGTGTATAAGTTGAGATGAGTGCATATAATTGGGACTATACAAAATCATGCATGTGATCCATCAATCCCAAATATGTCAATCTAGCAATTTTATTGCCTATCTTTTCCTCAACCTCTCTCATGTGCAATAGTGAGATTATGCTAGTTGTTTATTCCTTGTGTTATTTGTTGCCTTTCTCCATATATTCCAACTTTCTCCTTTTCCCTTGGTGATAGTTGTCATATATGTAGTGTGTTGGTATTTGAAGTTCATTAATGTACAATAAGATATATTTGAGCTTTGGCCATGCTTTGAAGCAAAAATCTTATTGATATATGTTATGACTTCATTTTTTGCCTTTTATGTGATTTATTGTATGTATTCTTTATGTGTGCATATTTCTTTGTTGGCATATGTCTTTGTGATGTTCTCCACTTAGAGACATATACACATATGAGAAGATTATTTTAGGGTATTTTTAATCCTTGGAGACCACCTTTTTATTCCTTTTGATTTTTTGGTGGCTTCCAAATTTAATTTCCTATGAGTGCTTGTTCCTCTTGTTTGCATATTTGGGCACTCATATTTATTCTGTCATGCCTTGTATTGTTAAATGAACTTGGATGAGTGAGGATTCCATGATTATGCACCTTGTTCCCAAATACAATTATCATAATTGGTGCATTATCTTTGGGGAGCTCATCTAATTCATTTAATAATGCTCATTTGTCTTCCCTCTCATTTATTGTTCCTTAAATGTGTATGGTGGAGTGAGGATTCCATATTTGTGCATTTTTGTATTTAATTACAACGATTCTAAAGTGTGCACAAATCTTGGGGAGCTTCTCTATTTTATTTAAGCATTTATTTGACCTTTCATTTGTTTTGTTTTAAATGCTTATGGGGGAGCGAGGAGTCCATATTTATGCATTATGCATTCCAATGCATTTATTATTGGGGAGCTTCTCTATTTGTTATTTAAAACACTCTTTTGCTCATATCATAATATCTTGTTCTTTCCTTTTGGACTCATTTGTTGTTTTCAATTGGTTTGTCGGACCTTGTAATTTCTTGCATCATTTGCTGATGCCTCTTCTTTTTTTTGGCACTCTTTGGGTCCTCGATATAGTCCTACTTCCTCCCAAGTATTCATCATTGGATATGTGCGAATGCACACCTTTGGAGGATTTATCACTATATTGGCCTTCTAGAACTTGTCACACATTTCGGCAATCGATGCCAATGGGGGAGAAATTTTAGAGGGCTTAAGGGAAATGGTTTATGCTTTGAGTTTGTTCTTAAGCATTTGCCTTTCATGCTCTTGCATCTTTGTTGTTGCTTAACATCTGGTATATATAGAGGAAACTCCACCAATGATAATGATTGGCAATATATGCAATGAAATTCAAGTTCATCACACATGCATAGTATTGTGGGGGAGTTTGCTCTATATATGGTGGTGGTACCAATATCACATACTTATGTAGTACTTGATATTGGTGTTACCATTTTACTCATTAATATTACTTATATAAACCATCTTAAAGGGATTGTCATCAATTACCAAAATGGGGGAGATTGAAAGAACATGTGGGCCCCATGTGTGGTTTTGGTAATTCATGACAATCTTTATGGACTAATATGTGTATTAAGTTATACTTGTAGGATTTGTCCATTTCCATCACTTGGAGCATGTGGTGTCTTCAAGGTCGATGAAATGAGAAGAAGATGCATTGCGCAAGCTCAAAATGCACCATCTATAGAAGATCTCATGTTTGATGCTTGCCATTCTCGGTGATCATGGATCGATGATGAGGAATTAAGAAAGGCGTTCCATCTTGAGAAGGGCAAGATCGTCTACATCAAGCTCAAGTGGAATGCTCAAGGCAAAGGTATAATCTTGATAGGTTTTCCCTTTTGTCGGTCTCATATTGTTAGTAGGAGACCGGGTTTAGGATAGATAACCGTACTATCAAGAGGGGCTCTCGAATGAGTAACTCGGTCACATCGTTCGAAGAGAGCTCAAATCTTTGCATATTTGCATCATCATATTTGGTTGTTATTTGGTCTTATCCATGTGAGGATATAGAGCTTGTGGTAATCTCCATAACAAGATCTTGTTCATCAAAATCGGATCTTCCGTTTGTATCTTATTGCGATTTTGATCTTGGCGGCTTTTCGGTTTCTCACCAAGTGAGGTATCTCACATTATTATACATGATCCATTCTCACTTGGTGATAAACAATATTTTCACATTTCATAGGGTAGCTCATGTCGTCCTTTTTCCAACGCAATTGGAATCGGGTCGATCGGAGTTACCAATCAAAAGTTATAGAGGTTTGAATTTTCCTAGGTACCAAAATGCGGTAGTACCGTATTTTAGTACCTAGCGCGGCAGTAGGTTTTGGCAAGTTGCCAAATGCCACTGCCCTCCTAGGTACCAAAATGCGGTAGTACCGCATTTTAGTACCTAGCACGGCAGAAGGTTTTTGACAAGTTTCCAAAAGCCACTGCTGGACTAGGTACCAAAAAGCGGTAGTACCGCATTTTAGTACCTAGCGCGACAGAAGGTTTTTTACTTCATAATTTGGATCTATCCTCCCTTGCTGGACTATGATGTTTCTTTGCAAGATCTTGTATAGGTTGTTGTCCTCTTCGAAACGAGCCCAAGATCATCGAAATCGGAGTCCGGATGCAAAAGTTATGGCTATTTTCGTTCTGTGATGACCGGTAGTACCGGACCAGGATCCGGTAGTACCGCATTTTGGTACCGGGGAGCGCAGACAAAAATACGCTTGGAGCCCCAGGAACCCCAGGAAATGTCCGGTAGTGCCGGGAAAGTCCGGTAGTACCGGGAAAAAGTCCGGTAGTACCGGGAATCGCGTTTTTGGGCTGCAACGGTTGGATTTTGGAGGGACCTATATAAGGGGCCTTCTTCCCCAATGGTTCCTCAACCATTCTTGCAAGTTTTCCCCTCCATTGTTGACCTTCTTGAGCTTGCTTTCTCTCAATCCCTTCGATGATTCTTGCATATTCTTGAGGGATTTGAAAGAGGAGATCTAGATCTACAATCCCACCAATCAATCTCTCCTCTAAGTGAGGGGAACATATTGGGATCTAGATCTTGGAGTCTTTTGTGGATTTCCTCCATTGTTCTTCCTCTCTTATTCCCCCATAAGATTTTGTAGCTTTGGTGGAATTTGGGAGAGAAGGATTTGAACACCTTTGTGGTGTTCTTTCCATTTGCATTTGGTGCATCGGTTTGTGTTCTCCTTGGAGGATTTGGTTTGAGTTACTCATTGGAGCTTGTCCCTCTTGGGTTCTTGGAACCCTAGACGGTTTTGTGGCCTTGGTGGCATTGTGGCCTTGGCGGCATTTGTTGAGTCCTTTTTTGGCGTTTGTTGGGAGCCTCCAATTAAGTTGTGGAGAAGTGGCCCAACATTGTGAGAGGTTCCGGTTGCCACCGACAAGTGCACCGATAGTGGAAGCGTGAATCGATCCCACTGGGGTGAGATTCACCGGAGAATAAGGGAAGCCTTTTGTGGCGTTGGTGGTTTGATACCACCCCCTCTCCAAACGAGACGTACTCCATGTTGGGAGGAACTCGGTAAAATATCATCGTCCCCGCGTGCCTCGGTTATCTCTATACCCGAGATTTTACTTATGCACTTTACATTGTGATAGCCTCCGTGCTTGAAGTAATCTATATCTTGCTATCACTTTGTTGCTTGTATTGCTTAGCATAAGTTGTTGGTGCACATAGGTGAACCCTAGTTGTTCTAGGTTGTGCTTGACAAAGTAAAACGCTAGTTTTATTCCGCCTTTGTTGAGCCACTCTAGGAAAAGTTTTAATCGCCTATTCACCCCCCTCTAGGCGACATCCGTATCCTTTCAATTGGTTCAGGAGCTGATGCAAAAGGTAATGGTCTTGCATTATGGAAATCAGATAGACTCACTCCTCCACCTTCAGGTGCCCTCTAATTTGCTCGCCCCAGCAACTCTTCCATGAACTTGTTCTGGGTCTCTTGCATCATTTGCATGCATTGCATAAAGTTCTGCTCCATTAACGGCCTCATTGGTGGTGGTGATAATGCTTCTTGGTTTGATGTATATGCATCGGACTTTTCCTTGGCCTCTCGCTCCATCCGCTGCTGCTCAGTTTCCATTCCTACACCTGTATCCATGACCCTCTAGTCCTACAACATAAAGCGAATACTTATAATTACATCATGCACATGTATTCTGAGCTCGACTTTACGCACAGAACTAGTCACACAATGAAGATCCAAAGAAAATCCAAATATGCATTTCACATATTTTACATATTATCATAATGATACAAAGTCACTGCAACATATACCATATAGGTATCATTACAAAACTACCTTATTACTTGGGTACAATACACAGTACTTGATACTATTGACTAATTGTCTCCTTCTAATAGTAACCACATTCATCGTACATGCCTGATGTCCAACCATGACGACGTGTTGTTCGTCGCACAGTTTGTGGAACATATGGCCTTCCAGAAGGAACATACTCTGTATCTGAAGTGTCAAGACTTGAGTCAGTACTCAACCTGAGCGCATTGACTCCCTCAAACTCAGCTGAAAAGTCTTCAGAAACATATTCAACATTATCTCCAGCCTGCATCTCCTGAGCTTCATTTCTTGAGTTGTCAACAGGATACACAGATCCTGCTGCTCCCCAGGTGCTCTCGTAGGCAAGATAGTTAAACACTAGATAATGTATATTCCCTGGGTTTTGAGAAGATGTTGATGATTCAAACTCTCTCCTCAGGATCTTCTTCTTCATCCTGGTTATCTGTTGACATGGTATTTCTACTACTATTATTAGGGTTCATCCTTGCACCCATCCAACAAGATTGTCCAACATTCCTGTCGGAACCATCTGTGGACATCTGGTGTTCATGAGATCCATTATATGATCCCATTCTCCAACCATCTGAATTCTCAATAGGAAGTTCTGAATCAGAACCATCCTCTGATCCCTGTGGTACTACATACCGCATATCCATAGTAGGATCATGTGTAGGTTCAGGTCTTGGTGAATAAGGATATGGTATAAAAGATTCTGGTATCAATAGGTATATCCTTAAAGATAGGTGTTGCACTATTACTTGCTTCTTTCTCTAACTGGAATGATAACTGCTTCCTATGTTCCGGATCAGTTAGATCCTCTAACATGTCATTTTTGTCTTCAACAATCACTTGATGAGTCCTATAAAAAGACGCAACGAGTGTCCGGTATCTATCCATAAACTTGGAAGCTAACTTAGGATGCTTCTTAACCAAATTAAGATGATCCGGTATAGGCTCCGAGTCTATAGAATCATGAGGTATCACAGAGAATGTGCTACCTTCTAGCTCCTTGGTTTTCTGCTCCTAGCTATTAGCTATCGCCTCCACAACAGCAACATGATAGGCTGCTAAATGACTCGTACCTTCTCCTATAGGTGGATCGTGATATAATCCAAGCTTCGCTGGAAGTTGGATACTAACACGATACTTGGATAACATTCGACCATCAAGGTAAGTGATAGTGTTTACTGGAATTCTAGTGGGACAACTAAAGAGCTTTAAAAGTTGATGAAGTTGGTCTATAAATGATCCTTGATAATCATCAAGAGTCTCCTCTTTCCTTACCAAAGTATGTTTTGGAAACTTTGGTGCCATATCTCTGTATATCGGAAAAATAACCTTGATTAGTATCCAATGACATATTGCATCATAACAAAGAATTATCGCACTAAAATATATAACGGAATATTCTCATTTGAATACCCATTATATCACTTTTAGAGAATTCTTTATCATTGCTAAATTTTTCCTACAGGTAATACCCTTTACTAGGTTTCCAACCTAAGGTCAAAGCAATTTGCTCTGATACCAACTGCGGTGACCCAGCATACCACTGCATGTGTAGTACACTATAGTCATTGACATGACATACACAGAACACCGTTCCGTAAATATCATATCCCTTTGAGTGGTACAACAGAAACATTGTGGGTCCATATTACAAATGTACACACATTATTATTATTACAATACCGGAAGTTCAAGACTTCCAAAAGATCCAACTTACAAACCAAAATATAAAGCGTTCAGCGGAAATTTAAAAGTAGCAACTCTGACTAGGAGTTGAGCTCGGCAGCTTATTCTATAGAGTTCATGTTGCTCGGCTCTGTTAGTTACTACTAATTAGGTACTTAATTTGACTCGTTCTCTTCGACACCGTAGCGGATCTCGTAATCCACTCCTTCAACTCCTCCAGACAAATCAGGTTCCTCGTAGAACACATCTTCTTGACATTCGGCTGCATACATTGGCACGTCTTTGGGATCCTCAGAGTCTAAGCAAGGGATCAAAGGAAAGAATGAGTAACAACGTTACCCAACAAGTTCATTATATGCAAGGAGGGAAGTTTGATGCTCTAACTACCACCTCGGATTATAAATCCTTGGCACTATGCAGTTTTTGTAAATCTTTCTTCAAAAATTGATTTTATACTGAAAAACTATGACAATCAGCCTTCACAGGTTGACCAGAACTTTCATGCAGTTCCTTTACTGCCGCGTTCGTAGCTCCTTCCCGGAACAGGGAGTAACAAGTTACAGTTCTTACACTCTGCAGAGGTGCGTTACTTTACCCATGAGAGATCAACTCCTTGTTGCACAACCGGGCGTACTTTCCCGTCCACAATTCCATGATGTGGGGCCCAGTAGTTGGTCCAAGCCAATCACTGCCCCTTCGCGACCCCGTATGCCTCCTTTGTGTACACCATACCCACATAATGAATTACGGCAATGGTTTGTACAAACCGTTAGATGCCAGAACTATTGTGGGACGATGAGGGTTCCCACCCATATGCTGCATTTCCTCTACGAATTACCAATTAATATGCACGCTACAAGGATAACAACCACGACCTGCACATCCGGCTTCATGCGAGAGGAAGAAGATACAGCTGACTTCTCTGTCCCATTCCAAATCTCATGGCTAACGCGTAATATACGGCGCTAGAATAACTGATGCCAGTGGTTATTAAGTCCCTACCTGATTATAATCATTGCAATTAGAACACTAAGTTCTATTGCTCCATTATATCAGCACTTAGGATGATATCTATGATTTCTTTATTTGTGAAAATAATATTTTCTTTCTCTTATAACATATATGATAACACACAATTTGCAAATACTTTGATAAAGACTCTTCAAAGGACATGAGCAAGTGATGAACTTGCCTTGTGATGGCAAGGTAGTGAAGTCTGATGCTTGCACTGGACCTTGAGCTTCTAGTTCTACAAAAACATCATTATTTCCTAGTAAGGACAATATTTAAAGAAGCAAAGATGATTATGCAAGTAATGTAATGCATTTACCCCAAAAAGTTCCTTTTTAGTAATAAAGGATTCATAAATATTACTTTTTAATATTTATAACATATATTGAGTTATTTTATTTTATTTCCCTTTTATTTGACTTTTATTCATTTAATAATTCTTTTAGGAATTATTAATTATACATTAAAAATGGTGATTAAATATTTATTTAGTATTTTTTCTAAAATACTAAAATATTAATACATAATGAAAGTGAATTTTAATTAATTTTATCATCCTTCAATAATTTTGTAAAATTCAATAAGGAATATATAATTTACAAAATTCCTAATAAAATTTAAATGTCTAAAAATTTATATTTTAATTTATTTGAGTAGTTTGGATTTTTGTGAATCCAAAAATATTTTATTTATAATTTTTGGACTTATATTTTATTTTCTAGAATTTTATTAAGTCCAAGGGTATTTTGGTCTTTTCTTTTTATTGAAACAGGCCTGGAATTGTTTCTAGGCTGATTATTCTTACTAGGCCCTAGTGGTCCATTAATTCTAGACAAAAGAGCCACCCCGAAGGGTCTGGCCTAGCTCGGCCCACTCCTTACTGCCTCTTTCTCTCCCTCGATATTATCCTCTCCTCCTCTGACCCCGACCTCGTCGGCCGTTCTGGTCGCCGTCGTGGTGCAATTGGGGGTTGTCGACAACGCTCGTTCGTTCCATCCAATTGGATTCGATCCTGGGGCTCTCCTGCAATGGGTCGATGCCTCTCGGAACCCTAGGGTTTGGGGTTTGGCATGTGTTCAAGTGCTACTGCCGCCGTCGTGGTCTCGCCTGTGGTGGTGTGGTGAATTCGTGTGTTGTTGTGCCCGCCGCCGTGGCTGGTGCAAGTTGCATCGCCCCCTGGGTGATCCTTGTGCCACCGCGGGTTCGTCAGCCAATCTTCTTCCTCTACAATTTCTTTAGCGAGGACCTACGGTGAGTTTGATTCCTTCCCCCTAGTGCTTTCCGTGCTTGCTGATTCGATGCTAGATGTTGGCTGTGTCCTCTCTTGCTACTGTCTGATTTAGATTAAGATGATCATCCATTTAGGGTTCCTACTATGTGCTTGTTCATGTAGTGGATGAATTGATTCATGTTTGGATGGTCTGTACACATGCTAAATGTTTATTGGCCTGAGGCTTGTTGCTTAAAAATGATAGATGATGTTCCTAGTGGCTTACTAGATGATTTGATGCTTAGATTGCATCTGATTTAGATGATATTGCTGTTTGGGAAGCATGCTTGGTAAAGCCAATGACTTGATAGCTTTCCACTGTTTATTTGATTCATGGTCATGATTATGATAAGATACAGCTACTGTCTTAGTGATGTTAGATTGGGAATTAACATGTGGTTTGAGATCATTATGATCTCAAACAGTGAAGTGTATCATAGGAATATCCTAGTTATGATTCCTGTTTTACAGGAAAATGATTAGCTAGTTGATTGTCTGAATCTATGATGATTTACTGTCTTTCCTGATTCATATTGGATTGTTCTTGTGACACCATCATGTATGGCACACAAGTCTGATTCTAAACCATGGATTTGGTTAGTTTATGCTTAATACAATCTTGGCTTTGAAAGATAAATATAGATGCTCTTATTTGAATTCCCTAAGATCAATGATGTTGGTTTGAGGCTTAGGGATTTAAATCTTATCTAATTGGTTCATCTAGATAGTCCTGGTAGTGGTACCAGCTATTCTTTATTGAATCAAAGCTTGGAAAAATGATAGTGAGCTTGATCATGTTATGGATCCTAAGGATTTGTTCCTAAGGTGCTACCCTTCCCTTAGGGATGTGCCTAGAAATAGATCATAGGTATATGCATGATTGAATGGTAAAATATAGTTTGACAACCAGAGCAAGGATGTTGCTCTGAGCTTTGGTTGGATCTTGGTACTTTGTTGTTTGCCTTTAGAGTTTCAGAAATCCCTATGATGGATTCACCCCACTTGGGTGCTTTATGAGGGTTTGTTTTATAAAACAACACATGCTTTTCTCTGAATAAGATGATTAGATCATGTGAAGGTTTTATGAAACTCACCACAGAATCTTGCTATGTGTGGAATAAGTTGGTGATGATCTTGATCTTGATCTGCTGGATTCCTGTGCTTGCTCTTGAGCTAGACTGCTCCTCCTAGCTCCTGGGCTTGGCCTTGCTGTCCACATGATTCTTCCCCCTCCTTATGTCACCATCTTGGTGATGTTTGGTTGATCTGGGGTGGTTTGGTTGCTGGCTTTGGTGCTTGGTTTAGCTGCTTTCTACACTTGTTGTTCTTGTGTGGTGTGTAGTGGAGAGATACACTAGTGTGCTCCTCCACGGCTGTGCTTGTGGTTTTGTGAGATTGAGTTGCTCTGTGAGCTTGACAACACACCACATGCATGCTGGTGTGTGTCCTGCCTATGTGCTTGCTATGCACTTGTGGATATGTTCAGAATTTTTGAACTTACTCTTACCAGATTACTTTCACCTGGCTGGTGAATTTGTCCCTCTTGGCTGTCATCTGACTTCTGGCTTTGAATTTATGAAAGATGGAATCTTTCATATTGGTGAAACTTGCCCCTTTTATAACATTTCTCAATGATGAATTTGTCAAGTGCATTTCACTGACATGTCTGAGAGAAATAATACTAACACTAATCTTCTTTTGTTTGTATTTAGTCTTTGTTTTGCAGGTACAAAGATAAAGATGAAGATTTAGTTTAGATTTAGATATAGGATAGTTAGTAAATATTCCAATGTAATTTTTCTCATTCTTTTGTAATTTTCTTTTATTATTCATATAATCTTTATTTTATTCAATTGTAATAAAGATTATATTATTATTAATAAAGAATATTCCTATTCTTTGTAAATTTACTTTTGTAAGTTATGTGGATGATTCAAATAAGTTATAATTTTATAACTTGATTATATGTACTGATGATAAGAAATATACTTTATATTCATTATTGTTTATCTTTGGATAGAATTCAAGTTGTAATATTTATCTCTTAATTGAATTAAGATTCAAAATTTATGTCTAATTCATTTGAATTATAATTCAAACACTCAAGTCTAATATTTCAAATCCATTTGAAAACACATAACTCCTTAAGGTCATCTCAAAGTTTATAACAATCATCCTTTAAGACTAAACCTAATTTCAAAGTATGAAAGAAACATTGATCACTTAGGTTTTTATTTGGCGAAAATTTTACCCACATTTTCATAGATGAATGCATGCAACAATTCATATTCCTAAATCAACCCTTCGTTAGGTCCTAAATGCTGGGATGTTACACTTGATGATGACGTCGTCCATATAAACGTGCACATTCCTTCGATCTGCGGGTGCAAGCATTTCTGCATGCAACGCTGATAGGTAGAACCTGCATTCTTCAGGCAGAATGGCATGATTACATAGAAGTAAGCCCCACAGGGGGTGATGAAGGACGTTTTTAATTGATCAGCAAGATTCAGCCAGATCTGATTATATCCATAATAACAATCAAGGAAGGAAAGCAGATCGCAGCCGGCCGTAGAGTCAATCACTTGATCAATACGGGGCAGAGCGAAGGGGTCTTTCGGGCAGGCCTTGTTCAAACTCGTGTAGTCGATACACATACGTGAGGTCTTGTTCTTCTTCAACACCAGGACTAGGTTGGCCAGCCAGTCCGGGTGGTACACTTCCATGATGAAGCCGGCAACAAGTAGCGGGGCGATCTCGTCACCGATGACCTTCCTCTTGTCCTCCGCGAAGCGATAGAGGGGCTGCTTGACCGGCTTGGCGTTAGGACGCACGTGAAGCGAGTGCTCAGCGAACTCCCTCGGCACACCCGGCATGTCTTTGGGAGACTGTAACATCCCAAAAATACTAAACTTGGATCATCAAACTCTAATCTTCAAAATTAGGGTTAACAAAAACTTTTCTAAATAAAAATATGAAAGCATGCATGTGTGTATGCATTCCAATTTGGATTATTTTGAATTTCCTTGTTTATGTGTTTCTTTGCTTGTAAAAGGATTCTTAGGTGAAATAAACATCATCTAAACAAGCCCCACACTTTTCCCAAAGACAAATAAATCAAAATAAACAAAATGAGTGAATGGTCACTTTTGCCAAATTAACTCCCATGCCTACTTTGGCTGTCTCTAACTTTTAGAACTTAACAGAAACTGGTTTGGATCTTTGCACCCCTTGATAGTACTCATAACAAAGTATCAAGGCCCACTTTGTGATCATCCAGAAACATTCAAATGCATAGTTTAAAGGACAGTTTAAAATTGAATCTATATCATATGGGAAGATCCTACTTTTTCAAATACCACTAAAACAAGCTCAACTTTCAAAACCCAAGCATCTACAGACTCACCAGCACCTACCTAGCATACCCACCAATTTTTTTTTCAAAATTAAAAACTTGAATTCATGCGGCCATTTCATCAAACACCTTGCAGATGCAAATCAAATAAAATCCAAACACTATTTGGAGCAGTGATTTGAGTCTAACTTGTTCCCTCTCTGGTTGCAACTAGGCTTTAGTAGATCATCTAGCTCATTTGTAAACGTCTAGCACCACTGTAAGCTTGGCAATGTCATCAATGGTGAACAGTCGAAGCCACCCATGCCACCCCAGTGTAGACAGCAAGCTAGGAGAGGAACTAGCCGTGCCAAACTTGTCTCGGAGATCACCCATGCCTCACCGCCCCCTCTCGACCAGCCCTGCCTCAAAGACATCGACCATAGCACCCAGGAACGTCGCGCCCGTGCCTCTGTCAACCATGTCGAGCGTGTGCCAGAGCGCCACCCTTGACACACGCCCACAGATCGCGCGCCGCCCTCGCCGCGTGCATACGCAATCACCACCGTCCTAGGAGACCGCACGACATCCCTGTTCGCCGCCCCATGCCTCACAGCCACCGCTCGCCGTCGATGACGCCGCCTCTGCCGCGCAGAGCATCACATGTTCTAGACCGTTTGCCACCGCCCCTACACGCGCATTAAATCCTTAGAGCATCACCAGGAGACCACCGAACGATCGCCACCTCCGGCCATGCCTCTAGCAGCCCGTAGCCATGTCGCCACCGTCGCCTGCCCATTCCGTTCGGTCTTGTCGTCGAGACTATAAATAGAGGTCTCCCCCGCTCAAACTCTTCACACCATCTCACTCCCCTCTCCCCACTGATCCTTCCACCCCGTTCCTGGAGCAAGGCGAGCAGCGCATCGCCGGAATTTGACCGGAGCAGGCCGCCTCTAGAGAAGAAGGGCGCCGTCGATTTCGTCCACCCCAGGAGAAGCTGCCAGTACTAGGAGGTTCGCCGTCGTCGAATTCGTCGTTCGCCCGCCTCGCCGACCCTCGCCTGAGCCCCGGGGAGCTCCCGACGACCCCCACCTGCCGCGTTAGGTTTCTGTCTCGCTGGCGCCGCCCGACGTGGACGATGAGTAGCAGCCGTTCGATTAGACTTAGATCGTGTGGCCGATATTGCCCCGTACCGCTTCGTGATTAAAGAGCCACTGACTGGTGGAACCCCCTGTCAGTTGAGCCCCGCTCCACGGAGTGACACTGGGCCGGCCCATTAACAGTTCCCATGCAGCCCACTCGTTTGAACTTGGATTTTTCCATTTTCGTTCAAACACAGTTCTGTACCTAGTTTCAAAAATCAACCCAGCTCGATTCAGTGAACCAAATTGAAAGAACCAATTTTGTTGGAAAGATATTGAAATGCTTAATCCAAGCCCGTTGGATTCAAATCATTTGAAACTATAGATCAACCTTGGTAAAAATAACAAGGCAGAACCTTTTCTGCATTCAAACATTTTTCAAGTTTAAACCATAAAATCTTTTGAGCTGATTCCAACTCTCAAAAAACACATTTGATCATACGTTTCATAATATATAAAAACATTTGGGTTTACTTACAGAAATAATGTTCAAGTATTAAAAGAATGCCACATAGGCATTTCTAGCCACTTTATTTAAGTAAAATAAAAGGTTAAACCTTATTAAATTGTGACACCACTTTAAATCAAATTCCCATATACTGAAATGTGTGGTGATGACATGTGTCAACATGATCCCATGTTTGGTTTGGAGAATATTAAATCTTAAGTAGTTTTTCAATGAGTAGAAATTACTTTTCTTAAAATAAAAGAAATTAAACCAAGCTTTAATCTTGTAATGTTAGTGATTATGCTAGATCATCTATAGGACCCTTTTGTGTGATGATTGAAAGTAGTTAAGTATTGTTTGGTGATTGTGTACCTCGTATTTATTCATAGACGCTAGTACCGACCAAGGATACGAGGAAGAAGGAGGATACTACGAAGAAGAAGCCGAGGAGAACTTCAACCACTTGTCTGCACAAGGCAAGCCAATATTGCAAGCTATTAACTTAGCAAGCTTATACTGATATTGATGCAAGCCTAATACTACTAGTTGAATGTGCAAGCTAACACTTGCAAGATACTCTACTTTAGCAAGCCTTACTAATCAAGTTGACCTATGCAAGCAAACACTTGCTTGTTACCATGCCAACTATATGCCCTAAGCATATATGATCATAACCACTTGATAAACCAATCCTAGTTTTACTTGCAAGCTTTATACTTTATTTCTTTATCAAAGCTATTAATTAGAGTTTACTTGAGTAAATTGTAGATACTAGAAAGATAATTGAAGGTTGCATAAAGAGCATAAAACTTGGCCTAAGCTAGATAATCTTTATGTCACCCCAAGGCATGAGATTTTATTTAGTTGAAACTCCACTTGTTTACTACCCCTCATTAGTACTTACCCCCACTTGTAGATGCTAGTGCTAAGCATAAAACCTGATCAACTTAGATGGGAATACTTGGTGAAAATGGTTATGAAAACCTTGGAATGATGGATCATTCTATTGAGATGTTTTGACATGTGTTTCCAAACACTAGAGGATTTTGATGATGAAAATGTTGAGGCATGAGCCTTAGCCCTTTATAAAACTGATGGTTGTCTGGATGTGATACCGTTCCAATTTTACCATACAACCATAATACCCGAGAATTGGGTAGGGCTTGACTGGAAACTTATATACCTTAGTATTGGTTCCCTCACGGCCAAGGTTTGAGCTGAGGCTACCTTATGAAGATTGTCCACCTGTGGAGTATCCAAGATGACAGTTGGTCATGGTTGGGAGGCCAAACTCACAGGAGAGGTGCTTATACTAGGGTGTGTAATTGAAAGGTTAGGATTGATTATCCGCATACTAAGTATGGTGAATTTAGGATTTGTTCCTGACGGATGTATCGAATATTGTGGTGAAAGTGTACAATCTCTACAGAGTGTCAAACTATTCGAATAGCCGCGTCCGCAGTTATGGACAGTTGGAGTGGCCATACTATTCCCCCGTCAGATGTTTTCAAAATGACTTGTGAAATGACTTGAGACTTTGACTTGACCACAACAGAGTTGTGACATGAGATACAAGTTCCCACTTAGGTGTTATAAAACTTCAACTAGCATTCGTTGCTTCTAAACTTAGTAGATGTAAATCTGGCTTTTGCAAAACAACCCTAGAGCTTAGTGTCCTACTACCAAAAACCCCTTTAATTGTTAGTATTAGTTTGCGAGTACTTAAAGAGTACTCATGGCTTTGTCCCTGGCTATTCTCGTGGCCAGACTATGAAGAGGAGTACCTGGAGGATGGACCCCAGGAAGGTTACGACAACTAGGATCATCTCCCATCGTCAGCATTGCCTTTGAACCCGAAGATGGAGCTTCGCCTATGCTACCGTTATTATTACGTATTTCCACTGCTTGAATTGTATTAAGAACTGGATCATGAGATCTTTATTTGTGTAAGACCTTATGTATGGTTTGTAATGGATGATGTACTGTGGTATCCAATTCTGTTATGTCTCGCAAAAATGGTAATCCTAGGATTGCGATGTATGGCATAACAGGCATCTGGGATTAAAAATCCGGGTGTTGACAAGTTGGTATCAGAGCCATCCTGACCATAGGAGACCCTAGTTAGACTGGACGTTTGGAATCAAAAACTTAGTTTCAAAACCAAAGAAAGCAAATATTTACAAAAACTTATTCCCATTCTTATCCCCTTGATTCTTTCATGAAAATTCATGTTCATCAAAAACTCTTGCAAAATACATAAAAATTGACACACTTGATCACTCTACTAACTTACTCATCTTATATTCTTTTAGATTGACGTGAAGTACAGCAAGTTTTACCAATTGGGGAATGGAGGCAACCTTATCTTTGTGAGGGATTTGGAATAGCTTTCGGAACTTCTGGAGCGTCCGCACCCCGAGTTCTTCGGAGCTCAGCTCAATGATCAAGGAGGAGAAGATCTATAGTGGCTAATTGTTGCAAGTCTCCGAGGAAAGATTGAACCTCTCACTGCTGAGGGAATTCAGTTTACCTTAAGAGAGAACAACTGGCTCGATGGACTTGCCAGGGCCATGTAGGAAGCTCTTTCCCGTCTGTGTGGGCAGAGTATCAACCAGATCAAGGGTACCCGCTTTGAATTTTGCCCAAGGCGTGATGCTAATGGACAACCACTGGGAGCCCCATACCACCACGAGCTGAAGACCCAATTGGACCACCTTAGCTTCATGATGTACGATCGTCAGTAGGAGTTGGATAATTGCCATGACTACTCCAACCACAAGTCTGCCATTATCAAGACGGAGGATCAGACCATCGCCATGTTAGCAAAAGATCGCAAGTCTCGCCGCCGTCAGCTCGACAAGAAGGAGCGCATCATTGCCCGTCTTCACCACCGTATCTCGTATTTGTAGGAGACCATCCACGAGAGAGACATGCAATTGGAAGAAAGGGAGAATGCCGGAGAGGATCTTCGTGGAGACCCCTACTCCTATCTCAGCGATGATGATGATTTTCTGGAGGATCCGGCTATGGATTTCTTCACCGATGAGGAGGATTTCACCTTCATCAATGACGAGGACGATGATGAGGAAGACAACTACACTGACTCCGAGGAGTAGTAGCACTTGATAACTAGCGTAGTGAGTAGTATTCGATCCCACTGTATTGTAGTTTCCAGAATGGTTCCTAAAACCATCTGTTTACCTTGTTGTGGTGTGTGTTTGTATCGGGTGCTATGAATGATTGAATGAAAAGCAAGTTGCTAAGAAAATCTAAGTCAAACTTTAAAAACTTTTCAAAGTCCCAAAACCTTAGAAATTTCCCTCTTTTCTCATAATCTATCTCAATCTTCAGATGCCACGCGGAGGAAGTGGTTCATCCTCGGACCCGATGTTGCAGATCCTGCAAATGTTGGTTTCTGACCACGAAGCTGAAAGAACCGAACGTCAAGCCAACCTAGCCACCCTTCAACAGATAGCTCAGCTAGCCCACAACAATCAAGGCCACGGAAACCAGGACAACCATGGATCTAAGCTCAAGAATTTCCAGAACACCAACCCACCTGTTTTCACTAAGTCGGAAGAGCCCTTAGACGCCGATGATTGGCTGCAAACCATGGAAAATAACCTATAAGTCGCTGAAGTGGAAGCTAACGAGAAAGTTTTGTTCGCCACCCACTATCTAGCCAGAGATGACAGAGCATGGTGGAACAGTGTTCGTGCCATGACCGGAGGACAGATGATGACCTGGGAGGAATTCAAAGTCAAGTTCAGCAGAACCCATGTGCCACCAGGTTTGATCAAGAGAATGAGAGACGAATTCAGAGAACTGAAGCAAGGAAGGATGACCGTAGTGGAATACCGTGACAAATTCTTGTCATTAGCTAGGTATGCCCCGGATGAGATCGACACCGAAGCCAAGAAGAAGGAAAGATTCCTGAATGGTCTGCACGATGAGATGCAGACTATGTTAGTCAATATCCCCTTTGCTGATATTCAAGCCCTGGTCGACTCTGCCATCCAGATGGAAGGAAAGATCAAGTAAGCCAATGAGAACCTCAAGCGTCGCATGATGCATCAGCCAGAAACCCATCAGACCCCAAAGTACCGCCCTAACCCATCTCTAGGATTTGCCCCGCGAACCAACAGACCCTCGATGAACCGTCCGACCTATCCCAACCGTGGAAACCCGAGGCCTGGAGGAAATCACAACAACCCCGGCAACTCTAACAATATCAACCGTGCACCACCCAAGTTCAACACAACAATGCTGCCGCCAACACCAACACTGCCCCGAGGACGGGAAGCAATGTTGTGCCTGTTGCAACAAAGGACAAGTCGCAAGTGACTTGTTATGACTGTGGAAATAAGGGTCACTACTCCAACGAGTGCCCCAAAAAGAAGAATGCCGCAGCCCCCAATGCAAATGCCCCAGCTCAGCAGCAGCGTCGTGTTCAACCAGGAAGAAGGTTTGCCCCAGGGAACTCGCTCAACCGCAACGGCCGTCTTTTTCTCATGCATGCTGAAGAAGCTCAGGAAGCACCAGACGTCGTGGTGGGTATGTTTTCTGTCAATTCAGTACTTGCAAGAGTGTTGTTTGATTCTGGTGCATCGCATTCATTTGTCACCGAAGAATTTGCCTTCACTAGTAAGATTCAACCAACAAAACTAAAGCATGTTATGATCGTTCAAATTCCCGGTTCAACCACCAAGGCTAGGAAAATTTGCAAAGTCGTCCCTATCTGAATCCATGGCATAGATTTTTATGCTAATCTGATAGTACTCGGAACTAAAGGTTTGGAAGTAGTACTAGGAATGGATTGGATGTCCAAACATAAAGGATTGATTGACTGTGCCAAGAAAGCCATCACCATGACCAGTACAGCCGAAATATCAGTCGAGCATATATCTGAAACCTTACCTCATCAATTCAAGTGCAACAAGAGTATAGCCCAACCTACCATTGACCAAGTCCGGATAGTCTGTGAATACCCCGATGTATTTCCAGATGTTTTGCCCGGTATGCCCCCAGATCGGGATATCGAGTTTATCATCGAACTAATCCCCAGAACAGGACCCATAGCCTAGAGACCATATAGTATGAACCTGTCTGAACTAGCAGAACTGAAGAAGCAACTGGATTCCATGTTGGAAATTGGATTGATTCAACCAAGTGTGTCACCATGGAGATCACCTGTTTTGTTTGTGGACAAGAAAGATGGGGGTAACCGTTTGTGTACGGATTATCGGAAGTTGAATGATGTCACCATAAAAAACAAGTACCCCTTGCCCAAGATAGAAGATTTGTTTGATCAGTTGACCGGTGCCAAAGTGTTTTCTAAGATTGATCTTAGGACTGGCTATCATCAACTCAAAATTCGGGCAGAGGATATTCCCAAGACTGACTTTACCACCAGATATGGATTATACTTGTATACCCTCATGTCTTTTGGATTAACCAATGCCCCGCTTATTTCATGAATCTCATGAATAAGATTATTATGGACTTCCTAGATAAGTTTGTCGTTGTTTTCATTGATGACATTCTGATTTATTCCAAATTGGAAGAAGAACATGAGCTACACCTAAGGACCATTCTTGGAACCCTTAGAGAGCATCAGCTGTATGCCAAGTTTAGCAAATGTAAATTCTGGTTACAGGAGGTAGGATTCCTCGGTCACATTGTATCAGCCGGAGGAATGGCCATTGATCCTGCAAAAGTGAAAGATGTCGAAGATTGGCAAGACCCAACCACTCAAACCCAAGTTCGTGCATTTCTCGGATTGGCGGGATATTACCGCAAGTTCGTAGAAGGATTCTCGAGTATCGCCAGAACCATGACCCAATTGCTGAAGAAGGACAAGAAGTTTGAATGGACAGACAAATGTGAAGCGATCTTTCAAGAACTCAAGAGGACATTGATTTCAGCCCTAATCTTAATCATGCCGGATATCACAAAGCCCTTCGACGTGTATTGTGACGCATCCAAGATCGGTCTCGGATGTGTGCTAATGCAAGAAGGCAAAGTTATATCTTATCTATCTCGACAACTGAAACAACATGAGAAAAATTACCCAACCCATGACCTCGAACTCGCAGCCATAGTTTTAGCCCTGAAGACATGGAGGCATTACCTGATGGGAAACCGTTGTGAGATTTATTCGTATAACAAGATCCTGAAGCATATATTCACTTAGAAGGAGTTGAATATGAGGCAGAGAAGATGGATTGAGTTAATCAAGGATTACGATCTGGACATTCACTATCACCCTGGTAAAGCCAACGTGGTAGCAGATGCCCTTAGCAGATTGTCGTGTCGCTTGAACTCCATGATTTTGAAGGAGCAACCAAGTTTGCACAAAGAGATGGAAGATTTTCGAATGGAATTAGTGAGTGAAGGATTTTTGGCTAGCATAGAACTTCAACCCACTTTGATCAGTCAGATCAAAGAGGCGCAGAAAGGAAATGCTAGTATTGACGGAATCAAGCGTCGTATCGGTACAGGCAAATTACCCGGATTCACCGAAGAAGAAGGAGTTCTGTGGTACAAAGGACGCCTTTGTGTACCAGCAAATTCTGAGTTGAAAGAAGTTATTCTCAAGGAAGATCATGATACTCTTTATTCTATCCACCCCGGAGGAACTAAGATGTATCAAGATTTGAAAGAGCAATTTTGGTGGCATAAGATGAAGAGAGAAATCGGAAGCTATATCGCCAAGTGTGATATATGTCAGCGAGTCAAGGCTGGACATCAAAGACCCACTGGATTGTTACAACCCTTGCAGATTCCGGAATGGAAATGGGATTCCGTTGGAATGGACTTTATCACCGGATTGCCTACTTCTAGTAGGGGAAATGACTCTATCTGGGTCATAGTGGACAGATTGTCCAAAGTCGCCCATTTCTTACCCGTCAAGACCACATATCAGAGTTCGAAGCTAGTGGAGTTATACATCGCTAGAATCGTCAGTTTGCATGGAGTCCCCAAGAACATCGTATCGGATCGAGGAACTCAGTTTACCTCAAGATTCATGAAGAAAGTCCAAGAAAGTTTAGGAACCCGACTAGATTTCAGTACCGTGTATCACCCCCAGACCGATGGACAAACGGACCGAGTAAATCAAATACTCGAAGATATGCTGAGAGCATGTGTGTTAGAATATGGATCTAAGTGGGAAGACTGTCTGCCGTTTGCAGAATTTTCGTACAACAATAGTTATCAAGCTAGTTTGCAAATGGCTCCATTTGAATTCATGTACGGAAGGAAGTGCCGCACCCCTTTGAATTGGTCGGAAGTAGGAGAGAGTCAGATTTTCGGACTCGATATCCTACGAGAAGCAGAAGAGAAGGTTCACAAGATTCGTGAGCACCTCAAGACAGCCCAGTCCAGACAGAAGAGTTACGCCGACAAGAGATGTCGAGACCTCGCCTTCAACATAGGAGATTTTGTATATCTAAAAGTGTCGCCATTGAAGGGAATGCAGCGTTTCCAACTCAAGGGAAAGTTAGCCCCCAAATATAACGGCCCCTTCAAAATTCCGAACCGTCGAGGAGAAGTGTCGTATCAATTGGAACTACCCGAAGAGATGTCAGCCGTGCACAATGTGTTCCATATCTCATTACTTCGCAAGTGCCTCGAAGTTCCGGAGAAGATGGAAGTGTTCAAGAATATCGATCACCGGACCATAGAGATCAACAATGACCTGACCTATCCCGAAGTACCCATCCGTATTTTGGAATAAGCTTTCCGAACCACCAGAACCCGAAGCATCAAGTTTCTCAAAATTCAGTGGAGCAACCACACAAAAGAGGAAGCTACCTGGGAGCAAGAAGATCACATCAGGACGGAGTTTCCCGATCTCTTCAAATCCTAGGTAATCTTTTCGTCCTTTTTCAAATCTCGGGACGAGATTTTGTTTAAGGGGGGAAGGTTTGTAACATCCCAAAAATACTAAACTTGGATCATCAAACTCTAATCTTCAAAATTAGGGTTAACAAAAACTTTTCTAAATAAAAATATGAAAGCATGCATGTGTGTATGCATTCCAATTTGGATTATTTTGAATTGCTTTGTTTATGTGTTTCTTTGCTTGTAAAAGGATTCTTAGGTGAAATAAACATCATCTAAACAAGCCCCACACTTTTCCCAAAGACAAATAAATCAAAATAAACAAAATGAGTGAATGGTCACTTTTGCCAAATTAACTCCCATGCCTACTTTGGCTGTCTCTAACTTTTAGAACTTAACAGAAACTGGTTTGGATCTTTGCACCCCTTGATAGTACTCATAACAAAGTATCAAGGCCCACTTTGTGATCATCCAGAAACATTCAAATGCATAGTTTAAAGGACAGTTTAAAATTGAATCTATATCATATGGGAAGATCCTACTTTTTCAAATACCACTAAAACAAGCTCAACTTTCAAAACCCAAGCATCTACAGACTCACCAGCACCTACCTAGCACACCCACCAAAAAACTTTTCAAAATTCAAAACTTTAATTCATGCGGCCATTTCATCAAACACCTTGCAGATGCAAATCAAATAAAATCCAAACACTATTTGGAGCAGTGATTTGAGCCTAACTTGTTCCCTCTCTGGTTGCAACTAGGATTTAGTAGATCATCTAGCTCATTTGTAAACGTCTAGCACCACTTTAAGATTGGCAATGTCATCAAGGGTGAACAGCCGAAGCCACCCATGCCACCCCACTGTAGACAGCAAGCTAGGAGAAGATCAAGCCGTGCCAACCTTGTCTGGGAGATCACCCATGCCTCACCGCCCCCTCTCGACCAGCCCTGCCTCGAAGACATCAACCAGAGCACCCAGGAACGCTGCGCCCGTGCCTCTGTCAACCATGCCGAGCGTGCGCCAGAGCGCCACCCTCGACACACGCCCACAGATCGCTGCATGCATACACAATCACCACCGTCCCACGAGACCGCCAGACATCCCCGTTCGCCGCCCCATGCCTCACAGCCACCGCTCGCCGTCGAAGACGCCGCCTCTGCCGCGCAGAGCATCACATGTTCCATACCGTTTGCCACCGCCCCTACACGCGCATTAAAGCCTTAGAGCATCGCCAGGAGACCACCGAACAATCGCCACCGCCGGCCATGCCTTTAGTAGCCCGTAGCCATGTCGCCACCGTCGCCTGCCCATTCCGTTCGGTCTCGTTGTCGAGAATATAAATAGAGGCCTCCCCAGCTCAAACTCTTCACACCATCTCACTCCCTCTCCTCACTGATCGTTCCACCCTGTTCCCGGAGCAAGGCGAGCAGCGCATCGCCGGAATTTGGCCGGAGCAGGCCGCCTCTGGAGAAGAAGGGCGCCGTCGATTTCGTCCACCCCAGGAGAAGCTGCCGGTACCAGGAGGTTCGCCGTCGTCGACTTCATCGTTCGCCCGCCTCGCCGACCCTCGCCTGAGCCCCGGTGAGCCCCCGGCGACCCCCACCTGCCGCGTTACGTGTGTGTCTCACCGGCGCCGCCCGACGTGGATGATGAGTAGCAGCCGTTCGATTGGACTTCGATCGTGTGGCCGATATTGCCCCGTACCGCTTCGCGTTTAAAGAGCCACTGACTGGTGGAACCCCCCAGTCAGTTGAGCCCCGCGCCGTGGAGTGACACTGGGCCAGCCCATTAACAGTTCCCGCGCAGCCCACTCGTTTGAATTTGGATTTTTCCATTTTCATTCAAACACAGTTCTGTACCTACTTTCAAAAATCAACCCAGCTCGATTCAGTGAACCAAATTGAATGAAACCAATTTTGTTAGAAAGATATTGAAATGCTTAATCCAAGCCCGTTGGATTCGAATCATTTGAAAATATAGATCAACCTTGGTAAAAATAATAAGGCAGAACCTTTTCTGCATTCAAACATTTTTCAAATTTAAACCATAAAAGCTTTTGAGCTGATTCCAACTCTCAAACATCACATTTGATCATACCTTTCAGAATATATAAAAACATTTGGGTTTACTTATAGAAATAATGTTCAAGTAATAAAAGAATGCCACATAGGCATTTCTAGCCACTTTATTTAAGTAAAATAAAAGGTCAAACCTTATTAAATTGTGACACCACTTTAAATCAAATTCCCATATACTGAAATGTATGGTGATGAAATGTGTCAACATGATCCCATTTTTGGTTTGGAGAATATTAAATCTTAAGTAGTTTTTCAATGAGTAGAAATTACTTTTCTAAAAATAAAAGAAATTAAACCAAGCTTTAATCTTGTAATGTTAGTGATGATGCTAGATCATCTATAGGACCCTTTTGTGTGATGATTGAAAGTATTTAAGTATTGTTTGGTGATTGTGTACCTCGTATTTATTCATAGACGCTAGTATCGAACAAGGATACGAGGAAGAAGGAGGATACTACGAAGAAGAAGCAGATGAGAACTTCAACCACTGCTCTACACAAGGCAAGCCAATACTTGCAAGCTATTAACTTAGCAAGCTTATACTAATATTGATGCAAGCCTAATACTACTAGTTGAATGTGCAAGCTAACACTTGCAAGATACTCTACTTTAGCAAGCCTTACTAATCAAGTTGACCTATGCAAGCAAACACTTGCTTGTTACCATGCCAACTATATGCCCTAAGCATATATGATCATAACCACTTGATAAACCAATCCTAGTTTTACTTGCAAGCTTTATACTTTATTTCTTTATCAAAGCTATTACTTAGAGTTTACTTGAGTAAATTGTAGATACTAGAAAGATAATTGAAGGTTGCATAAAGAGCATAAAACTTGGCATAAGCTAGATAATCTTTATGTCACCCCAAGGCATGAGATTGTATTTAGTTGAAACTCCACTTGTTTACTACCCCTCATTAGTACATACCCCCACTTGTAGATGCTAGTGCTAAGCATAAAACCTGATCAACTTAGATGGGAATACTTGGTGAAAATGGTTATGAAAACCTTGGAATGATGGATCATTCTATTGAGATGTTTTGACATGTGTTTCCGAACACTAGAGGATTTTGATGATGAAAATGTTGAGCCATGAGCCTTAGCCCTTTATAAAACTGATGGTTGTCTGGATGCGATACCATTCCAATTTTACCGTACAACCATAATACCTGAGAATTGGGTAGGGCTTGACTGGAAACTTATATACCTTAGTATTGGTTCCCTCATGGCCAAGGTTTGAGCTGAGGCTACCTTGTGAAGATTGTCCACCTGTGCATTACCCAAGATGAGAGTTGGTCATGGTTGGAGGCCAAACTCACAAGAGAGGTGCTTATACTAGGGTGTGTAATTGAAAGGTTAGGGTTGATTATCCGCATATTGAGTATGGTGAATTCAGGATTTGTTCCTGACGGATGTATCGGATATTGTGGTGAAAGTGTACAATATTTGCAGAGTGTCAAACTATTCGAATAGCCGCGTCCGTGGTTATGGACAGTTGGATCGGCCATATTGTTCCCCCGTCAGATGTTTTCAAAATGACTTGTGAAATGACTTGAGACTTTGACTTGACCACAACAAAGTTGTGACCTGAGATACAAGTTCCCACTTAGGTGTTATAAAACTTCAACTAGCATTCGTTGCTTCTAAACTTAGTAGATGTAAATCTGGCTTTTGCAAAACAACCCTAGAGCTTAGTGTCCTACTACCAAAAACCCCTTTAATTGTTAGTATTAGTTTGCGAGTACTTAAAGAGTACTCATGGCTTTGTCCCTGGCTATTCCCATGGCCAGACTATGAAGAGGAGTACCTGGAGGATGGACCCCAGGAAGATTACGACAACTAGGATCATCTCCCATCGTCAGCATTGCCTGTGAACCCGAAGATGGAGCTTCGCCTACACTACCGTTATTATTACGTATTTCTGCTGCTTGAATTGTATTAAGAACTGGATCATGAGATCCTTATTTGTGTAAGACCTTATGTATGGTTTGTAATGGATGATGTACTGTGGTATCCAATTCTGTTATGTCTTGCAAAAATGGTAATCCTGGGATTGCGATGTATGGCATAACAGGCATAACGCCATGTCCCCATCCGGCTTCATGCCAGCCGACACCTCCTGCTGCAGCGTGGCAACATGGCGCATCATCTCGCGCTTCTCCTCGACGATGAGCAGGGCCTCAGCTATCTTGGCGCCTTCCTTCGCGCAGACCAGGAATCGTTTGTAGCATCCGACCACAGTGATCACACCATTCAGCCCCGACAACTTCATTTTGAGGTATGCATAGTGGGGGACTTCCATGAACTTTGCTAGGGCAGGGCGCCCAAGAAGGACATGGTAGGTGCTGGCGAGGTTGACCACCTCAAACCAGATTGGCTCGCGCTAGAAGTTGTCCTCCAAACTGAATATGACATCCAGCCGGATTTTTCCTAGCGGGACGCACGGTGGCCTAGGCGCGACACCATGGAACATAGTGGCCGAGGGCTGCAGGTCGCACTCCCAGATGCCTAGCTTCTCCATGGAGGACCGGTAGAGCAGGTTGAGGCTGCTCCCACCGTCCACCAGCACACACGAGAACTGACAAGTGCGCATGTCGGAGATAACGAGGGGGTCCAGCACCATCGCGTAGCCCCCAGGATTCGGGAGCATATCCGGCTGGTCCGCCTGGCTCCAAGTGATGGGAGTCTCTGACCAGTTGAGGCACAGGGGAACCGGGGGAACGACGACATTCACCTCCGTCCTGCGCTGCTTCAGGCCGCGATTGTCAATCGGCTCGGCCTCGAAGATGTGGTAGTTCTTGTGCTGCTGGGGGTAGCCTCTGTTGCCTCGGTTGTTGCCGACTGCCCTATCCGGTGGTGGGGGACCGCCAGGAGGTGGTGGGGGAGATGGGGTAAGCCAGCCTACTCCTTGATCTGCCGAGTCCATTTGCACTACCGAGTGGTGTGCGTAGCCGGCTTGGCGCCGATGTGGTACTTGCACGGCCCGTCGAACATCTGCTCGAAGGTGAAGGCATTCCTATGCCTCTTGTCATTGTGGGCCGGCGCGCATTGCACCACATTGAATTGCCGCTGGTGGTAACGCAGGCTCTACTGCTCAACCGGACGCTTGCCCTCGAAGCGGCTGTCGCTGCCGTTCCACCTGGACGAGCCGGCTCGGTGGGAACCGGCCATCCTTCCGTGTTTACTCGGATGGGCTTCTTCATTGTCGCGTCCACAGTGGCGTACTGGTCAGCGACGGTCATTAGCTCCGCCATGGTCTTGGGATCGTCGCAGAGCAGCCGGTGGCGCAGCATCGTGCCTTCGCGGCACCCCTCGATGAAGAAACCGATCGCCTGGTTCTCCACCAGCCCTTCGCAGGAGTTGCGCAGCTCGGTCCAATGGGCGAGGTACACGCGATCTAACTCACGGTCTCCCTGGACAAATATAGAAAGATCGTGGGGCCTACATGGGCGCTTGTACGTGCCGTTGAAGTTCTGGATGAAGACTTTCTCGAAGTCTGGCTAGGTGTTGATGCTGTTGGGCACGAGGCCGTTGAGCCAAGTCCATGTCGAGCCGGTCAGCATGAGGTGGATGTAGCAAACCGCCACGCGCTTGTTGCCGTGGGCGATTCCGACTGCGGTGACGTAGTCGGTCAGCCAGTCCTCCGGCTTCATGCTGCTGTCGTACTTGGGGGTGTCCCGCTGCAGGGAGAACTTGTCGGGAAGGGCTTCTTCCGGATGCACGGCCCGAAGCACACGGGGCCGGTTGCATCCTCCTCCTCGGTAAGGTGAGCTTCCATCAGGAGGTCGATGCGGTTGCGCGCATCCGGCTCAACCGGATTGGGCGCTCCCACCCGGCCAGCGAGGCGGGATGGTGGAGGGGGTGGAGGGGGGTTCTGGCTAGCCGGCGGCGGGTGGCTCGTGGCACCTTGCTCGCCGCGAGGTTGGCTACTGTCGGACTGGCGATTCTTGGAGCGCGGGAGTTGCTGACCAGGAGACGCAGAGCATTTAGTCTGGCGAGGTCCTCCCTGGCTGTTACCAGCCGGGAGGTTCCCGCGGGAACCGGCTCCTGCCTCAAACGTGATCCGAGCGGCCTCGGCCTTCTCGTCGGCCACGCGCAGCAGGTGCTGCACCTACTGGAACTAGCGTAACATTTCCTCCCCCTCCAGGTGAGGTAGGTCTTCCGCGACGGCTCGTGCCGCCTGGACATTCTTGACCGCGGTGTCGTACACGGGCGGTGAGAAGTACGTGCAGGATGCCGGCTCGACATCTTGCTCGAATAGGGCGCCTAGTTCTCCCCGTTGGTGCTGCACGGAGCCCAACCGGCTAGGATCTTCGTTAACCAGGGTGAGGCCGTGGGCGCGGTATTACTCGCAGATGCTGCTCTCCATCCGGTACTTGGCGGAAGCCAGTCCTTGAGCCTGCTGAAGCAGACGCTCTCGCGCCGCCTCGATCTTGCCCATGGCCTCCTCCGGGTTTTCCCCGGGGTCCACCGGCTCGAGGAGCTCCTTGATGACCTCATCCACCACGCCTTTCTCGCGTAGCGGAGTTGACGGGCCGCCTAGGTCGTTGTCGTGCTCGAGAGGAGGACGGCGGCTATGACTGGAGCCGGCCATCATCACCTCCACGGTGCGGGGCGCGACGAGCGCGCTGCCGGCTGAGTGCAACGGCTCGGCGAAGGAGACGATTTCCCGGGGGAAACTATCCGACATGGTGGCAACATAGACGGGTAGGTCGCTGAACAGCAGGACGGAGCCACCAGCCAGAAAATTGGCACCGGCGAAGCAGCGCACGTTGTCGATAACGCAGTCGAACTTGCCCAGCGTGAGCATGAGGCTCGAAGCCACGCGCTCGCCGGATGAAGTGCGGGGTCTCGTGCGGAACGTCACTCCGGTCGCCGCCATCTCGGCCCCACGGTGGGCGCAAACTGTCGTCGTTATGGAAACAGCAGAGCCTAAGAAGGCTAGATAGAGGTGTGGAAGCGAGCAGGGAAGCGAGCGACGGTGTCCACATGCAGGATTGGGCACAAGCAAGCGTCGGGGACACAAGAAATACCTAGGTTCGGAGCCCTCGGGGTGAGGTAAAGCTCCTACTCCTGCCGATCTAACTATAGGGATGAACACAAAGGACTACAAGGCTCCTTGAGCTATATCTGGCCTAGCTAGCAGCAAATGAGGGTCCAACCCTTGCTATGTTGCCCCTGCCGCCCCTTATATAGGACGAGGCGGCGTGGGCAACGGCCTGGCCGACTGGTGGGTCCCACAGGCAGGCCCCAGCCGGCTAGGTCATCTACAGTGGCTGACATGGAGGGCGTGTCCCACAGTCAAGCCCATGCCGCCACGCCATCTACAGTGACCGCCGTGCGGGTAGTTATGCACAGTGCCACATACTATCACTGTTACAACCGTCATCGGTAAAGTCGTTGGTATGGGCCGAGTGTTTGAGTCTCCTTTCTATCTTGTCCATCGTCCTGCGCGTACTGCGCACTGTGCTCTACGTCATCTTGTACCTTGCATGTCTTGAGTGGCCGGCTAGGGTAGCCTAGCCGGCTGATCTGTTTGGGCCGGGTGGTTGATTCCATCCGGCTAGTCTTCTGCCTTTGCTCGTCTCATCCGGCGCATGGTTCTGCCGGTTTGGTCTTGGTCTATTTTGCCCTAGCCGGCTGGCATGATCCAGCCGGCTAGTTTCCCTTGGGGATGATTCTTATCCGGCTGCCTGGTTCGCCAGTTTGGTCTCCGTCTGGCCTTCCTTCTGATTTGTCTTTGTGTTTTTACGTCTGGCTGCCTGGCTGGTAGGTTGCTGCTCTTATATCTTGTCCGGTTAGCCTACCCGAGGGTGATCCCCCGACAAATATAAAACCACAACATTTACAAGGAGCTGCATTTATACGTCGATCAAAAAAAAATTGTTCTGCCCCAAAAACTAGCCTTCTTCATCTTCTTATTGTAACTCTCTTCAAATACCTCACCAAAAGAAGAAATTGAAGAATTTTTTTAGCATTGCTCACGAATCTTACCCACTGAACAATATGGGGTCGTCGGAATCCATGGCCTGCATCCTCCATACTGGAGCGCTGCTGCCCCCACCATCATCGCACAAACACTTGAAGGCCGCCTCAGCTCCATACCCTAGCATGCTGCTGGCTCCAGGATCACCCATCCCCGCCGCCAACTTCGTCCCCACTGCCGGCCCGCATCCTCTCCACTCGCGGTCATTGCTCTCTGGGTTGGCGGGTGCCATGGCATCAGTCGCCGCCTCTGGATTGGGCGTATCGGGAGAGAGCAACCAGAATGAGACAGACTAGTTGAATATGACCTGTTCGCTCGATAGAAGGAGGGAAAATTGGATCCATACCATTAAAAGATTAGATCTTTAAAAAATCCCACCAGAAGTTTTGGACTTAGAAAACTACCATCCAAATCTAGCCCCGTTACTACTTTCTACCACCACCGTCAGCTGCACGTTAACTGAAACAAACTGGTCAAGTTACATACAGGAAAAAGACTATATCCATCCCAGCCCACAACACTAGTAGCCCACACGTACGAAGACCACCAGGAAACTCACACTGCCCAGGACGAACGGAGAGACCAGGCGACGCACATCCACCAGCGGCGTACCTCCCCACCGGCGTACCTTCCCGGCGGTGCGCCTCCCCGGTGGCGGCGGCTCCTCCGAGCGCTCCTCCATGGTAGGCACCCTCTCCATCCCTTTTCCCTCTCTTTTCTTCTCCTTCCCATGCTCTTCTTAATAGTCTAAACCATAGCTTTTGGGGATTCTGTAGTTGCGAGAGATCGTGAAACTGAGCGGGATGGATGCTGTTGAAGTCCCAGAAGTGTAATAACTTCTGAATCTCTCTATATTCTTCCAATATGTACCTATTTTGATTGTTTTTGTGTGTGATATATGGGTTGTGAAGGGAGTAAGTTCAGTGTCGCTAGAGTATCGCTCGAGTGTAACTAAGGTAGTTACTGTCTCCTTGTGTTTCTGGTTTGCAGGCTTGATCCAAAATTTGCTTGTAAAATAGAGATCATTATCAATTCATATTTCAGTGTTATAGATGGAAAAAAGGTGTACAATAAGGGAAGAACTGTAAGATGGGTTGTTGATTTAGAGGAGTATGCATTCGTTGGTCTGGAGAAGGATATTTCTCTGTACTTCACATGGGCCAGGAACCAAAAGGCAAAATTTTGTGTTGTTGATTCAAGGTTGAATGTGATATGCAGGTTAGCTACTGATAGTCAACTTCTTGACTTGTTAAGGGGATTTCAAGTTGTTAAATTGTTCATGGTAGTTGGTGCACGTGAGGAGGGGCATGTGGGGTCTGTGGCAGTGAATGATGTTGGGGAGGGTACAAATGCTGCATCAAACATGGCTAATGAGGGCACAAGTACTGCATCGGATGTGGCTGGTGAGGACGCAAATGTTGCAGCAAACCTGGTTGAGGAGGATATCAATGCTGTGGGATTTATATGGACAGAAGTACCAGAATATGGAGAAACAACTGCAGGGCTAGCAAATAGCAATGGCTAAAGATGAAGAGAAGGAACACTTCATGACTTTTGGGTGTGATCCTCATGTAGATGAGCCAGCTGGAACAAATGAAGAGTGGAGGGAAAAAATTCTTCTGCAAACATGGTGTTCGGCAAGGTGATCCTTTGTCACCCTTATTATTTGTGGAAGGTGCTGACCTACTTCAGGACATTGTAAAAAATCTCAGCTTCTAAGGTAAACTTGTGGCTCCGGTTCTTTTTGAGGGGCAAAACTATGCAATCGTACAATACGCTGACGACACGCTGCTATTCATGGAAGCCAGCTTTGAGCATTTGGGAACACTAAGAACCACCCTGATTGACTTTCAGAAGGCCACTGGTTTGAAAGTTAACTTTCAGAAATCTTGTCTTGTCCCAATCAATATTGACACCTACTATACTACTTGCTTGGCAGAATTTTTTGGTTTCTCTATGGGAAAATGCCTTTCACTTACGTGGGCTTACCGTTAGTGACAACCAAACCAACTATCATGGACTTGGCCCCTCTTGCGGATAGTATTGAAAGGAGACTGAATGCCTGCTCTAGATTTTTAAATTATGGTGGGAAGCTGACCTTTATCAATTCGGTGCTATCTTCATTACAAACGTTCTACATGTGTATGCTTAAACTGAACAATACCATGGTAAAGACGGTCAACCGAGCTAGACAACATTGTCTTTGGGACAAAAAAGACCATGAAAACATAATTCTCTCGCAGCTTGGGAACTTGTCTGCAAACCTAAGGACAAAGGTGGCCTTGGTGTGATTAAGATTGAGATTCAGAACGACGCACTCTTGATGAAACATCTGATCAATTTCTTTAACCATAGAGACACCCCTTGGGTCAACATGGTTTGGCAAGCCTATTATCATAATTCTGTCCCACATGCAACAAACCGGTCAGTTCTTTCTGGTGGAAAGATGTTTGCAAGCTTCTCATGACTTTTCACAGTATTGCTTCACCCACCCCAGGTGAATGGAATTCAATTCTTTTCTATAAAGATGCTTGCCATGGCGATTTATTGGCTACATGTTTTCCAAGAATTTTTTCCTTCGCTCTTGATTTTGATATCTCGGTTAAGGAAATGCTACCTATCTCTAGCTCAGAACAAATGGCTGATCGGTTGGCGACTCCAATTTCTCCCCAAGGTGATGATGAGCTAACCCAGCTCTTAGAATTAATTCAGCCCCTGATCATGGACACGCAAGCCAGGCTAGAAAGGGACAATTGGCCTTGCTTCGTGAATGATGGATCTTACACTTCAAGGGGATTCTATCGCTTTATTTTTTCTAGGCTCAATGTTTCCCCTGTCTTCAGGAAACCATGGAAAAGGAAATGCTTAAACAAGCAAAAGATTTTTGTTTGGTTACTGCTTGTTGACAGGCTAAACACACGAGATATGATGGATAGGCGGAACTGGCATGTGGCTTCTGGATTATAGTGTGCGGTTTGTAACAACCGGGAACGTGAGACTAGAAAGCATCTCTTTTTTAACTGCCATTTCACCCGCAATGTTTGGAGAAATCTGAAGATCACTTGGAATGGGGATCCTTAGGTTACATCTATGTTCGAGCAAGCTAAGAAGACATTCCAGGGACCAAGGTTGATGGATATTGCTGTCTGCGCCCTATGGGGGATTTGGAAATGCAGGAATGGCTTGATTTTTAAAAATAAACAAGTCTCATTTGCGTCCTGAAAGGCTGTTTTCAAATATGATCTCTAATTAATCGTGCATAGAGTGAAGCCCTTACACAAAACAACTCTATCTTCCTGGTTGGAAGCATTCTAGTACACCTCGTCAGTTGTACATATGTAAAATAGCTTAGCTGTAGCCTTTTCTTCATGTTCAGTTTTAGCTATGCTTTGTATATTTTTGGATCTAAGGCTTTTTTCCTCCTTTATAAATAAAAAATATATACCGTAGGGGACTCCCCAACGGTTTCACTGTCAAAAAAAAGGAAGAGTGGAGGTACTTCAAAAAGGTTGATAATGCAGTCCATGATGCACGACCAATAGAAAATAGTGGAATAAAGGTGCGGAAAAGAAAGAGGACAAGGACAACTCAAGAGTTTGATTCTGAATGTGTTCCTGATGATGAGGCTAGTATGATAGGTGATTATTTTGCGCCTCACACAACACATGATCCAGAGAATCCAATCATTAAAGAAAAATACTCATTTGGAGACAAGAGTTTATCCAGACTATGAGAACATATGCCTACAAACATGCCTTGCCAATCATATTTATTTGTAGCACATATGTCAAAGACTGCTCTAACTTTGTAAATCATATTTATTTGTAGGTGCTAAAAATATCTTCATTGGATGATCACACATGTTCTGGTTCAGCCACACTAAAGGGACATCAAGCTTCCACGTCTTGGATATCTCGAAGAGCATAAGATATCATTAAAGAGGATCCACTCTTAGTGCAAAGAAGTTACATAAAAGATTGGAAAAACAATACCACATTGAGATGTCATATTTTAATGTGTGGGCTGGGAAGAAATCTGCAATGAATGAGTTTCATGGTACTTGGGAGGAGAGCTTCGCAATGTTATGGAGATTCAAAGAAGCTCTAGAAGAGACTTGTCCAGGAAGCATTATTGAGATCGATTGCAAGAAGATCAATGTACAAATGCATTTTTCATGGATGTTTGTGTGCATTAGAGCATGTGTTGATGGATTTTTGGCTGGGTGCAGATCATATCTAGGTGTTGATTCCACTCACCTAACCGGTAAGTACAATGGACAATTATATGTAGCAACTGCTATTGATAGACACAACTGGATGTATCCAGTTGCATATGGTATGTTTGGGAAGGAAAACAATGCCAATTGGGCATGGTTCATGAGAAACCTAAAGAAAGCAGTTGGCACTCCACCTGGGTTGACGATCCACACTGATGCTTGTAAGGGATTAACATATGGTGTCAAGAAAGCCCTTCAAGCAGATGCAGAGTACCGTGAGTGTTTTAGACACCTAATGGCTAATTTTAGAAAGAAGTTTAAAGGTGAGGTACTAAAGTACATGTGGCCATGTGCATGGGCGTGTACAACTCGCAAACATGATGCATTGATGGAAAAAATTGTAGCTAATTGTCCTAAAGCAATTCCATTTTTAGTTTGCATCACAACCTTATATGGAGCAGATCTAAATTCTCCAAAGAGTGCAAAGTTGATTATGTTAACAACAGCATATCAGAATGCTTCAACAATTGGATCAAGGATTACAAAGACCTTCTAGTTGATTTTCTGATGGACAAAATTAGGGAGATGATGCAGGAAAAGATGTACACGAGGAAAGAGATAGCCAAACAAATTGATGTTAAATCAGCTTTGTAATGAAACTAGTCTAGATCTATCAGTAGCACTTTACCTTGCCTGTCTAGATCGATAACTGAGAGAGGGAGAGAAGGATCGGAGAGGATGGGAACTACCTGCTCCCTGACTCGAGAGACACGAGCCAGAGGGGATGCCGGAACTGGTGCCGGAGCTGGAGCCGCCGTTGTTAGCCATGTGGAAAAGGGGAATGCGAGTGTGTGGCGGCGGTGGTGCTTCCCGTCGGCGCAGCGCTTAGCCTAGATCGATAGGGCTTGTAGGTGGGGCGGCTAGGGCACGGCTAACCTCGTGAGGCGTGCTGCCAGCCCCCACCTCCTTTATATATCGCTGGCGATAGGGGCCCACCAACCAGATAGGGTTGGGCGCCCCCGATCAGGGCGCGGATAGGGGCGTGACGGGCCGTTGGGCCCTGCCACGTTGAGATCAATCTAACATTCTCCCACTTGATCTCGACTTTACTTTTAACTTTGTACTTTACTCATTTCATCACAGATCGATACATAGGGCATGTTTCATCATCTCAGCTCAATTGCCAATAGAATCAGACAGCCACTATATACATTTCTATTTTGAAACAAATCTTGTTACTTTTGGGCCTCTGTAGTCCAGGAATCATAGACTTTCCATTAAACCCATGCCGGCTATGTGTTCCTTGAACACATTGGGTCGTAAGCCTTTCGTTAGCGGATCCGCAAGCATATCCTTTGTCCTTATATGCTCGAGTCTTATAGTTTGATCCCGGACTTTGTCGTTCACAACATAATACTTTATATCTATAGACTTTGTAGCATTACTCGACTTGTTGTTGTGAGCATAGAATAGTGCGGGCTCGTTGTCACAGTACATCTTTAGTGGCCTGCTGATGCAGTCAACCACTTTCAAGTCGGGTGGAAATTTCTTTAACCATAACGTCTGTCCCATGGCCTCATAACATGCTATAAATTCTACATACATCGTAGATGATGCAACTATCGACTGTTTGGCCCTTCTCCATGAAATAGCACCTCCTACGAGAGTAAAGACATATCATGTCGTGGACTTTCTGTCGTCTTTATCTCCCGCAAAATTCGCATCTGAATACCCTGTTATCTCTAGGGAATCGGATCTTTTGTATGTTAGCATGAGTCCTTTTGTGCCTTGCACATAACGCAAAGCTTTATTTACCATCTTCCAGTGCTCTATGCCTGGATTCTCTTGATATCTACCGAGTACCCCGGTGATAAAAGCTAAGTCAGGGAGAGTGCACACTTGTGCATACTATAAGCTTCCAACAGCCGAAGCATATGGAACTGACTTCATTTGATCAATCTCATATTGGTTCTTTGGACATTGGGATTTCCCAAAACTGTCGCCCTTGACTATGGGAGCAGGTGTTGCATTGCTCGCATGCATATTGTATTTCTTTAGAATCTTTTCACAATACGCTTTCTGCGACAGTCCTAACACTCCATTCTTTCTATCTCGGTGAATTTCTATGCCCAAAACATAAGAAGCTTCACCAAGGTCTTTCATGTCAAAATTTGATGACAAGAACTTCTTTGTCTCTAGTAGTAGAATAACATCACTGCTAGCAAGCAATATGTCATCCACATACAGAATTAGGAAAATATATTTCCCACTTTTGAACTTTGCATAAATGCAGTTGTCCTCAACATTCTCTTTGAATCCAAATATTTTAATTGTATCATTGAACTTTAAATACCACTGCCTAGAGGCTTGCTTTAACCCATAAATGGATTTCTTTAGGTGGCATCCCATATGTTCCTTCCCCTCCATGAAAAAACCCTTGGGTTGTTTCATGTAAACATTTTCTTCTAAATCTCCATTTAGAAATTTCGTCTTAACATCCATTTGATGTAACTCTAAATCAAAATGTGCAACTAGTGCCATGATGATTCTGAAGGAGTCCTTACATGAGACCAGAGAAAAAGTCTCATTGTAATATACGTCTTGTCTTTGCGTAAAGCCTTTTGCCACAAGTCTAGCTTTGTACTTTTCTACATTCCCATTGGAGTCATACTTTGTTTTGTAGACCCATTTGCATCCTACTGTTTTGGCTTCTTTAGGAATTTCCTCTAAGTCCCAAACATTGTTGGAACTCATTGATTTCATTTCATCTTCCATTGCCTCCACCCACTTGGCTGAGTGAGGGCTACTCATGGCTTCTTCATATGAGGTAGGATCGCCCTCCATATGAACTATGTTGTAGACTTTGTAGATTTCTTTGGAAATGGCTGGTCTTCGTTCTCTTTTAGACCTTCTGAGTTCATTAGACTCTTGCTCATTTCTTGCCTCGGGTTCAGGAACATTTACAGTATGTGGTTGTTCTGGCTCCCTTTCGTGCTCAACAGTGGGTTCAGGTGGCTCCTGATGGACAGGTTCCGAACTTTCTCCCATTGTTGTCACGTGTGGAGTCACAACAGGTGCTGGCACCACAACCTCAGGGGTTGTAGATGGTGGCACAACAGGTAGCGAGAAAAATGGCTCCTGAGTCATCGGATTAGGTGCATGCACCCTCTTCTCCTCAAGATCAATTTCCAGAGATACCGTGCTCCCCCTCATCAATTCGTCCTCCAAGAATACTACATGTCTCGTTTCTACAAACTTTGTGTATCTATCAGGACAGTAGAAACGATAGTCTTTTGATTTATCTGGATAGCCAATGAAGTGGCAAGATACTGTTTTGGGGTCTAACTTTGCAATGTTTGGATTGAAAACTTTTGCCTCAGCTGGGCTCCCCCAGACCCTCAAGTGGTGCAGTGAGGGGACACTGCCTGTCCACAATTCATACGGTGTTTTGGGCACCGACTTGCTTGGTACTCTGTTGAGAATGTGAATGGCGGTTTTAAGCGCCTCCATCCACAATCCCAATGGGAGGGTGGAATAGCTCATCATGCTGCGCACCATATCCATGAGGGTACGGTTACGCCTTTCAGCTACTCCGTTTTGCTGAGGTTCGCCCGGCATAGAATACTGGGCGACTATTCCATTTTCCTGTAGGAACCTTGCAAAAGGTCCTGGTACTTTACCATATGGAGTATGTCGCCATAGTACTCCCCCCCCCCCACGGTCAGACCGGACTATCTTAATTCTTTTATCATGCTGATTTTCTACTTCAGCTTTGAAAATTTTAAATTTATCCAATGCTTCAGATCTTTCTTTAATTAGATAAATATAACCATACCGGGAGTGATCATCCATGAATGTTATGAATGAATCATATCCATCCACACTTTTCACCGAAAACGGTCCACAAATATCAGTGTGGATTATTTCTAGTGTAGATATACTTCGGTTTGCACCCTTTTTAATTTGTTTTACATACTTTCCTTTGATGCAATCTATGCATTGCTCGATGTCTGAGAACTCTAACGGAGGAAGAATGTCACTTTTAACGAGGATTTCTATTCTTCCCCTCGAAATATGGCCTAATATGCAGTGCCATAACTTTGATGAGTCGAGAGTTTGCTTTCTTTTCTTTTGTTCTTTGTTCGACAAGGGAACTTGTCCATTCACATCACACACAGAAAATACTTTCTCATGCAAAGATAATAAATAAAGCTTGTCAGGTAGTGTAGCAACACCCACACAAGTATCTTTCAACCAAATGGCACATTTTCCATGTCCAAAATAGCACTCATACAAGTCTTTGTTCAAGCACGACACACTTATTAAATTTCTATGAATGGAAGAAACAAATAAAACATCCTTAAGCAAAAGAGAAGAGCCATCAGCCAGCTCCAGATGAATGTCGCCATTAGCCTCCACTTCTGCTTCAATCCCATTCGCCACTTCAATGAGTCTTTCTCTTTTTGACAAAATCCTTGTCGAATGGAACCCCTGTAATGAGTTGGCAACATGAACAGTTGCACCAGAGTCAATCCACCAAGTAGATTTAGAAAACTTTTCATACAGAGATTCATTAACAAAAGAGACTATATCTTTACCGTTTTTGGCCATTATGGACTTTAGCCATATTGGGCAATCCTTTTTGTAGTGGCCAACCTTCTTACAATGGTGGCACTGGTCTTTGTCCCCAGGGGTAGACTGATGGTACTGTTGCTGGTGCTGTAGGGGGACCTTGCCATGTGGCTTGGAAGGTGAGCCACCATGGTTACTGTTGGTGAAGTTCCTCTTCCTATTGTCCTTCACGTAGTTCAAGGAACCACCGTGAATGGACTTTAGCCTTTCTTCCTCTTGAGAACACATCCCTATGGTCTTTTCAATGTCCCACTTTTCAGGGGACATGTTATAGTTGATGACGAAGTTCTCGAACTATTGGGAAAGAGAGGCCATGACAAGATGCACCAGAAGAGCAGGCTTGAGCTCGAGGTCCTCATCCATGGGCTTCAACTTAGCCGCCATGTTGGACATCCTCAAGATGTGCTCTCTAATGCCATGTGGCCCTCCCGTATACTTTTCTGTCACCAGCTGTTTTAGCAGCTGGGTTGCATACATCTTTGAAGGGCCAGTAAACTGGCTCTTTATCTTTGCAAGGTACTCACCAACAGAGGCACACTCTTCAATTGAGCCCACTATTGCGTTCTCAATTGTGTTCTTTACAAAAGCCAAGCTATTTCTTGTTTGCATTGATCCACTTTTGATTGTCTATTGAGTAGGTCAGCTCCAAAGGAGCATGGTCTCTCTTTCTCTTTTTAAATGCAGCACTTTCCTCAGCATCACCCCTTACTGGATCCTCGGGCTTGACTGGTTGTTTAGTGTCAACCACCCAGTCCACCTCGGCGCAGACAAAGGCCAGATCAACCTTTTTCCTCCATTCGGAGTAGTTATCCCCTCTGAGCAGTGGGATGTCCTTCATGCAGCTCATGAGGTTGAGACCTCCTGAAAACCACAAAAGATGTGAGATAACCAAAACAACTGCATACATTAATCCAACGTTGGTATAAATTAAGCATGCAATTGTTTGTGCCATTTAAAGTTATATCACCGTTGGGTAAAAATAAAATAAAATGCACCTTTAATACATAATGAAAGGGATCATGATCATGTTTATTAATAACGTTGGTTAATTAATAACATGGAGCATAATCAACTTTAAATTACTTTATCACATCTTTTATAACAAAAATCAACACACTTTTATTGCATTCTAGAAATTTTAAAACAACTATTTGCAGCGGAAACATTATTACAACATTCATAAACTTTTAAAACTTTACAGAAAAATTCTGCCTCTCATGCATTCTCTAGACAAATATTCATTGAAATAATATGACTAGAGAAACTGTACAAAATTCTATCAAAAAACTGATAAAATACATCAAACATAGCTTCTAAAAAATAAAAACAGAAAACTGTACAGCTATGCCCTACTGGGTCTTTTCTGTGAGCAGCGGGCAGCGGCCCAAAAACGGCCTGGCTCCTCCAGCGCCTAGCTGCCGCCTGCTTGAGCCCAACAGCCCGCAGAGGCTATCTGCCGCCCACGCGCAGCAGAGAGCGCTCGCGGGCTCGCTCGCTAGCGGCCCAGCTGCAGCCCGCCAGTGCCGCCTGGCCCGCCACCGCCCGCAGCCACCCGCGCCGCGTGATCACAGCCATCCAACGCGTGCCGCCCTAGATCGTGCGGCTGAGCGCGTGTTTCGCCGCAACAAAACGGCCACCCCGCGCCCCCTCTGAAACCCTAAGCCCCATTTGCCCCCACCCACCCCGTGAGCCACCCGCCGCCGCTCTTCTCTCTGACGGCGCTGTGGGGAATGGCGAGGCGGCTGCACCGCTCGGCAGCGTTGCCGGCAGCCAGCCCCTCCCTCCCACGCCCCCTCCTGCCCACAGCAGCGGTGGCGCCTAGCCCCGCGCTCGGTGAGCAGCGGCGGCCGGCGGCGAGCTTTCTCTCTGGCGGTGTTGGGGAGGCGAGGCGGCCGTCCGTCCGGCGACTGCGCCGGTGACGGTCCCCTCCCTCTCCTGCGCCACCACCCTTCCCCTTTCCAGTTTGTCCTGAGCGACGAGCGACTGCCCCCCCCCTTCTGCCCCCCATGGCGGCGGTGCGTCCACCCGAGGGTGGGCTCACGCCCGTCAAGCGGCGCAGTGGTGGGGCCTCTTTGACGGCACACGGCGGCGGCCGGTGTTGGATTGGGTTTTTCCCTTCCCCCTTTTTTTTGGTGTGTGAGGATTTTCTTTTGCCCTTTCTGCGAGATCTAGGCTTTACAGGGGTATTGATTCGGGATCTGGGGATGGATCTAGGGTTAGCAGTGCATCTTTGCTTGGGATCTGGGGAGGGATTTTGCATGCGGGATCTAGGGTTCCTTTTGGGTTTCTTTTCTTTCTTTCTCTTTGCCCCCGAGGGGTGTGTTCTTCATCTAGATGCCTCGCAGTGATGCTCATCTATATCGAGAGGAACGGCGCGGCCCTAGGCTGGCGCACTTTAGATCTAGGTTTATTATTTCCTTTTGCACCGAAAGATCTAGCAACTATTGCTCTGATACCAATGTTAAAACAGCTTTGTAATGAAACTAGTCTACATCTATCAGTAGCACTTTACCTTGCCTGTCTAGATCGATAACTGTGAGAGGGAGAGAAGGATCGGAGAGGATGGGAACTACCTGCTCCCTGACTCGAGAGACACGAGCCAGAGGGGATGCCGGAACTGGTGCCGGAGCTGGAGCCGCTGTCGTTAGCCATGGGAAAAAGGAGAATGCGAGTGTGTGGCGGCGGTGGTGCTTCCCGTCGGCGCAGCGCTTAGCCTAGATCGGTAGGGATTGTAGGTGGGGCGGCTAGGGCACGGCTAACCTCGTGAGGCGTGCTACCGGCCCCCACCTCCTTTATATATAGCTGGCGATAGGGGCCCACCAACCAGATAGGGTTGGGCGCCCCCGATCAGGGCGCGGATAGGGACGTGACGGGCCGTTGGGCCCTGCCATGTTGAGATCAATCTAACAATTGAAGGCCTCATCCTCCCAAGTGTGTTACATGAGTTGAACATGAAGAGTCGAGCGCTGCACTATGATATCCAGAAAAGTAGCCCCATGTCAGCTGAAATATCAGGAACAACAAAATAAGGGAAGACATGGAGGTATGCGGTTGACCTTGAGAAAAGAGAATGTGGTTGTGGACACTGGGAGCTGTCCGGAAAACCATGCCCTCATGCTTTATACTTGCTTGGCAAAGTTAGACAACCAAACATTGAGGACTTTGAGCATGACTACTATTCGGTAGAGAGATTCAAGATGTCTTATCAATTTGAGATTGCTCCAATGAATGGCAGGTCTGAATGGCCTAAGGTTGATGTTGGTTTTGAAATTATTCCTCCACCTCTACAAAGAGCTGCTGGCACGCCAAGGAAACAAAGAATCAAGGCTAGTGGAGAGCCGGGAAAAAGAGGACCATATCAATGCAAAAGGTGCTATCAGTTTGGACATATAGAGAAGGGTTGTACGGCTACTCAAGTTGAACTAGAACAAGAGCTTCCACCACCTCGTCCAAAGAAAGGAAAAAAGACAAGGTAATGTTGTATTTTCGGTTCTCACATGTGCTGCAATGTTTTCTCTTCGTTCTTATATGTGCTGTAACTTTTTCCCTTTCCTATCCCATGTTGTGCCTCATAGGACAACCAAATCTGAAGTTTTTGAAGCCTCTCCAATGCCCCATTCAAGCTCAAGCGTAACAGCTAGAAGCATGGCGTCACTTTGTACAACTAGCCCAGGTGTAAGAAGTAGAAATATGGCTGCAAAATCACCTGGAGGAATCAACCGTAGGCTCATCATTGAGTAGATGATTAGATAGTACTTTCTGTGAGCTACGGTCTTTTGTTGTTAGTTTGTTGAGTAGATCATTGAGGATGGAACCGTCATGCCATGGACAATGTGCGAACAATTAGCTATTACTTTTGCTGAACTTTGTGTCCAAGATGTGTTATATATCTAGCTATGGGGCTGCTAATTTGGCGCTGTCGTGTATCTCAATGTGGTGCTGAAAGTTGTGTTCATATGTCTTGTTATATCTGGCTGTAGTGCTGCTCAATTTTGGTGCTGAAATGTTGCTGGAAGTTGGGACGGAATATAGGCGTTATGCTGCTCAAATTGAAGATGAATAGCTGCTGAAATGGTGATGTTATATATCTTCAAATGTTATTTTGAGAAAGGAAACACCAGGTTGACGGTGATCGTAGAAAGCAACAACGGAACAGCCTTTGAGTGGTATTTTTCTAGGTCCAAAACTTCCGGTGGTATCTATTATCTATCTATTATATATTAAAAGCAATATAAGAGATTGTTTCGAGACACCATGTTAATCCACATCACCCAAATTATATTAACGGTTGGATCTAAAATTTAAGGTCAGGATTTAAGCGTACGAAAAGTTACGTAAAACTATGGTTGTACAAACAAAGTCAACATGTCATGTGCTAGGAGTTAATGAACGTGAAAATGGCAGAATATGGAACCACCGTGTCCAAACAGATTTGGCCACCTAAAAAAAAAAAAGATTCAATGAGAGATTGGAGTCCCTGTCATACACGCCAATAGCAGTACTGCTTACACGCCAATAGCAGTACCTAGCAGTACGTGTTTTTTTTCCAAACTGATGAGCGTCTTTTTCACTCCCAACGTGTCTTTGAATTAGACAACAAGAGAATGAGTCCGTGGCAAACACATATTTGGAACCAAAATTATGTACTCTCTTCTTTCAAATTATAAGATGTGTTAGCCTTTTTCCTAAACATATGTGTATAGATATCTTTTAGTATGTAGGTTTAGATTAAAATGAGTGAAGCTACAATCTAGAAGACTGTCTTCATACATAAGTTTTAGCAAAAGTCTAAAACATCTTATATTTTTGAAATGGTGAGAGTACATGTTTAATCGGATAACATATCTACACATACATGTGTTCCATCAACTCACAAGGTGTTCTCAGAAAAATAAATAAAGAAGGTAGCTCCCCACTAGCACACAAGAACGGCTATGATAAAATGTAGTATGTACTATTTGTAAGTATATAGTATTAGTTATGCATACCAAATGCAAAAATAGATAAAAGTAACTGTATTGCAAATTATAGGAACCAAATATAAATGATATCAAACACTTCAATATTTTTTGCATAATATTCCGAGTCTGTACAACTTGATGTTACAATAGATACGAACTAAATTTCCACATTTGTGCAAAAACATTTTTTGTGTGAGACAAGTAGTTACAATTGACGATATTGTTGGACAAGTAAAAGGATAGACGATTAACGCGTCTGACTAGCATTAGTTGTTTGTCCATATAGGACTCTATATAACAAATTCACAATGTTCTATATATTTAAAATAGTGACTCAACATGACCTTTCCATAAAACTAACATACTTACAACATTATGTTTGTCGCCTTAAGCTTAGCTTAGGACCCACAAACTTGGTGAAGCGCATGAAGGTGGCTACGTCATTGTTCAAAATTTTACACGGAGGAAGGTCGCTATGTCATTTTTTCAAACTAGGACCCACATTAATGTAACATAATAAAAAGTTAAAAAAATTACTACCACCCAAGTTCTCTCTACTTGATAATACGAGAGTTCAAACTCAAATTTACTCATTTGTACGAAAAGTACATACAATCATACATGAGAAATAAAATGAAATAATAATTTTCTGTAGGTCAGGTTAATTGTTCAAGTAAAAACAAGGACTCCGTATAAAAAATTACCAAGTCCTATATGTTTAAAATAGAGATACTCAACATGACTTCGCCATAAAACTAGCACACATGATCTATTATTACTATGGAAATAATCTTAGCTTAGCACTCGCAAACTAGGGAAGGGCATGAAGGTGGCTATATCGTTATTCCAAGTTAGAGGTGGGGATAACTCAACTTTTATTATTAGAAAACATAGAAAAAATATCACCACTATTTGATCAAAATACAAATATTGCATCTGAGAAACCAAAGCATACGGCTATCAATTCCACAAACCCTATTTCTCTAAGTACAATACAAACAAGAGATTTCATAAATTAATGTAAGAGAATAAGAAGGAAGTAGATTGCCATAATGTTAAATAGATAGTTTACAATATAAAGGAGATACACTAAGTATTCTCGAAAACAAAATAAAACAAAACATCTGACTGTCAATATGGTGAAACCTTTCTTTATTAGCATACCACATTTGATTGGTATTCACAACCGTACCTAACCAAACACTACATGTAGGTCAATGATAACCAAAAAGAACACTTGATATTTCATTTGGACTTTATCTTAAAAAAATTATGACATATTATCATAGTTGTACCTCAAATGAACATTTCATAGTAGGTAGATCTCACAAAAGAACCAAAATCCATCACAATCGATAGATTTTGATTTTTTATAAAAAATATAATCAGCGGTCCAAATTTGATCCACTCTAGGAAAACATGAATTAACCAATGCAGCCTATATCAAAATCTTATGATGTGTAGACGATATGTGGCACACCTATACAAGCATTGGAGGAGGAGCATGAAAGTAGCTTCGCTCTACAATGCCAAGTGAAAGCTACTAAAGAGTGTTGACCCAGTAAGACATAAGCTGGCAGCGTGATGGGTTGGGAAAATATTACATGCCTTAACAAACACAATAATACTAACTACGATGCTCGAGCTCATACCACTGAATCCGGTGCATTGAATTATACACAAATGTATTCGAAAAGGCATGTATAAGCTAGGATAGTGTGATATAAATAGTCGATATTTTCTAACTTTGGTTCAGAATACAAGATACTTTATACATATTATTGTCAACCTTTATAACTTTATTACATATAAATTCATTAATAAATGAGAATAACCATGATCTTCCACTTTAGAAAATATCTTTCATATGTAATCATACAACACAATGTGTACTACGTACTAACAAATCTAACAATGGTATAAAATCTCAAAGTGAAGTAAGACAGAACGAGACTACACAAATTTTTATAGTTGCATTTATCCTTTTGAGCATAGTATTTGATGAACTAGAGAGGTAAATCTTGGTTATAGTGATCTACCATATTTTATTACAGTACACATATAGTTGTTCCTTGCAGGGATAATGGATCATAGTTGATTCGTTCTCTTAACTTTGCCTAAACAACCCTTCATATTATTTGACTGAACCCTTATTATCAGTTGCATTAAAATATACAATTTTTTGAAAACTTAAAAATATACACATTTTCTTAAGTGTACCTATAATAAGTAAAAATTTGAGTTCCAACTTAGAATACTGATATATAGAAAATAGAGGTTATCTTGTCATGTGATCTTTAGTTCTAGCTAGGTTATAAGCTAATATCATGTAAAAAAGGGACACATATAGCCAATAGTCTTATCTTAGAAATACCAAGAGCAACGTAGACATGCGGACACCACTACCACATGCACACGGCACCAACTTAAGATGGGAGTTGTGGAACTTGAAGATTAACGAATCACTATAAATGCCTCACTATTGACTAGGATGTTTTTTTTTTGAATTGTATTTACGTGAATGTTGCCTATGCCCAAACCGTATTCCTGTTGGTTTGGGAGCATAACTCCTAGCCCAACCACATACATGTTCTCATGGTCCGTGGTGTGCACGTGGTATTTTAGAAATTGTTCAATAAGTTTATAGGTCACATTTTAAATAGTTACCACATGATGTTTTATTCGGCATAACATTATTTACAGTGACTATGCTTTATATATTAGTTTATTCATTATTCATGAAATCATAAATTTATTTTAAAATGGTTTTAAGGGATTAAAGATGCTTCCCTCGCATTTGCGAGGGCCATTATGCTAGTTTTTCTAAAGATCTGATCTTTTAGTGGTATGGATCCAATTTTTCCATAGAAGGAAGAGGGCCATGTTGGACTGCTTGATAGTGGGATAATGTTCATCAATGGGCTATTAGTGTGGTTTATGTGTTCTATGCAAAACATTACCACAAAAATTGGTGTTTTGTGAAAAAAACCATTAGGGTTGTGGTTATGTGATAAATTAGCGCCAACATGTTGTGTTAAGTGAAAAAATCTCTAAGGTTTTGCTTGCGTGATGTCTTCCCGACGAAGACACCAACTGAAAGCAAGGCCGTTATGTAAATAAAACCGGCCCACACAGCAGTAAAACAGCGGCAATGCTCTCAGTATGCTTGCACGTCGTAACCAGGCTTAAGCTTATAAATAATTTAAAAATATGATGTCACGACATGGAACCAAGGACATCTCGAAATCTTGAGGCGCCCATCCAATGTACTCATATACACTAGTGACCTGTTTCTTCAATTTCTTTGTGCTTCAGTTTCCTCTCATCACAGGGCAACCTGAAGGCGATAATGCCGCAGCAGCAGTAGCAGGCACGCTCAAGAAGCTGGCGAGGAAGCTGCCGCGCTCGTAGAAGTACTCTGCCTTCTCCACCTTCATCTCTTCATCAACCTGTCCATACCACATTGTTGCAGCGAACCATATCAGTGTCTACTCTGTCAGTGCAAGTTCTCAACTCTGAAAAAAAGTTTCTCCAAGCTTCCAAACTTACATGGAAGATGAAGACGCCAAAGAACTCTATGCGCTGGCCGTGAGGAGGGTGGCCCTTGAACGGCCCCTCCATGTACCCCCAGTGCCAGAACTTGAAGGCGATCCTCGGCGGTCTGCTGTACACGTCGAGGACCTCGATTGCGAAACCCCGGGGAAACCGGTGAGGAACGTCGACATGCCGAACTCGACGGTTTCCTTGTCCAGGTCATAGATGCGGTGCTCTGGCGGCAGGGTGGTCGCCAGGAACGCGTTGTAGCCGCCTATGGCTGAGATCTCCTTCCATGTAAGATGCTTCATACCTGTCATTCATGTACGCCGATCTTATTGTTGAAGTGTATAAGTGGATTGCACTAGCCCTTTCCATCAGTTCGGACTTTTGGTTGTGTTGGTTAGTGCATGAAGCTTGATATGGTATCCGAGCTTCTATAGAAGAAACAACGATGAATCAGCAGGACGGTGCAAAACCATGAGCACGAAGAGCTGTAGCAAGACGGACATGCCAGGCACGAGGAGTTTGCTTCAAACCATATAGTGCTTTGGTAAGATGACAGATATAATCAGGACGGTCAGGATCAGAAAACCCAGGCGGTTGTCGCATATAAACTTTCTCATCCAATACACCATGAAGGAAGGCATTCTGCACATCAAGATGACGAAGAGACCAATCTCGAGTGACGGTAATAGATAGAAGAAGCCTGATGGTAGTAGGCTTGACCACTGGACTGAAGGTGTCTACATAGTCAAGACCATAACGTTACCGAAATCCTCTAGCAACAAGACACGCTTTGTAGCGCTCAATAGACCCATCAGAACGCTTCTTCACTTTGAACACCTATTTAGAATCAATCACATTAACTCGCGGTGGTGGAGAAACAAGAGTCCACGTCTCATTGCGAATAATATAAGAGCGTGATACTCCTGTTCCATAGCCTCTCTCCAATGAGGAATACTCATAGAAGCCTGGTACATGCGGGGCTCAGAGGATGGATCCGCAATGGCAGCAGCCATACACACAGCATGTCAGGCCACTGTGCCGTCAGTGCGCTCCTTGGGGCGATGAATGCCACTGCGACTGCGCGTATGGGGGCGCAGTACAGGAGCCGTAGAGGTTGAAGGTGCAGCCGACGAGGGGCTGGGTGACGGTGACAAAGAGGGCCCAGTCGGCGAAGGGCTGGGCGATGGTGACAGCAGTGGCCCATTCATCGAGGGACTGGGCGACACGCTGCAAGGCGACGTGTTGGGCTTCGGGAAGACCGGCGACGCGCTGGGCATCGAGGAAGCCGAGCCGTAGCCCGCCAAAGGAGTCACAGGGGATGGGCTGCTCGGCGAGGGAGACAGCCCAGGCGAAGACGACATAGGCGAGGAAGGCGTGGAAGGCCGAAGACTCAGCAAGGCCAGGCCAGCGTCAGGGGGCGAGGCCGGCCCAGCAGCAGGGGCGAGGCTGGGCGCGACGTCACAGGAACATCGGCCGAGCATACATGGGCATGATGTCCAAGGCCATGCAGGAGCACTGGCGGATCGACGTGCACGTCGGATGATGCCGGCGATGGAGGTGCCGGTGTCTCCAAAATTTCCAAACGATCCCCACGTCCAGTGCCTGCACCATGGTTAGGAAATAATATAGGAGAGTATGCAACATCATCATACTCTGACGAAGAGACCAACCTCGAGTGACGACAATAGATAGAAGAAGCCTGACGGTATTAGGCTTGACCACTGGACCGAAGAGGTCTCAAGTTCAAGACTCTGCTCACGCAATTTACAAAAAAATATTATGCGGCCTGCACCAAAACCACGCTAAGGACTAAAATAGCTTAGACGTGAGGGGGAGTGTTAAAAATATAATACATGCCTAGTTCTTTTCATCAGTTCAGACTTTTGGTTCAGATGGCTAGTGCATCAATTTAATATGGTATCAGAGCCTAAGGTATCGAGTTCGATTCCTATCTTTCGCAATTTATCCTAAAATTGTTATTGACCCCTTTGTGTCCATGTACACTAGTAGAAAAACGACCTTTCATTTTTTGCAGCTCCAGCCTCTAGTCCCGGCCATCTCTGAAACCGGGACTAGTGTTAGCACTAGTCCCGGTCTGTGAATTCTTCAACGGCTACATGGCCCCATATCACTAGTCTCGGTCCATGGGAAACCTCTAGTCTCGGCTGGTATCACAGGCCGGGACTAGAGCTCCTGTGGGACCCATGGCTATATTTAGTCTGGGTTCTTGTTACAAGCAGGGACTAGAGGTCAACCTCTAGTCTTAGTTCATTTTACCACCCGAGACAACTTATTACCACTATATATGTCTGTTCGACCCAGCCCAAAAGCATGGCCATTTTCTCCAAGTAACAGCTCAAGTTCATCCTCATTTTGGTGGCAACTTTCAATCCAAGATTTGGTGGCATCATCTATCAATCGAAGCTTCTAAAATGGTTAGCAACTTCAATCATTCACCTCTTATTGTTATAGTTTAGCTCAATGCTCTAGAACTAGCTAGATTGAGGAATTTCATGCTTAGAAGTGTAGAGGGAATTTTAGATGTGTAGTTTTAAGCATCGTTTGATTATACAAAAAGCTACTGAAAGTTGAGATGTGCATTTGAAGAGTTTCGGATCTCAAAATTGAATAATGTTTTCACTGCTAGAGCAATAATTAAATAGTCAACATTTTTATGTTAACAGTTTTGTCCAATTCAAAAATTAGTGCATGTAAAATTTTAACATGATAGAAATCTTAATTCAAAAATTAGTGCATGTAAAAGTAATTGTAGTAAAAATGATCTAAACTTTTTATATGATAGAAAATTTTAATTATACTGCAGACGAGCCGAGAATGGATGTATGACGCTCCCCGAATATCTGACGCGTTCATTAAAGACGTGCATTCTTTCCTCGAGTTGTCTGAGGCAAACAAGCGGAATGGTTTTATGTGTTGTCCGTGTCATGTCTTTCGGAATGAGAAGGATTAATCTTCATCCAAAACCATTCACATCCACCTGATTCAATCAGGTTTCATGTCCGGCTATATTTTTTGGACAAAGCATGAAGAAAGTGGGGTTATGATGGAAGACAGCGAAGAAGAAGAGAACGATGATAATTATCCAATGTTTTCTGAATACGGTGGCACTGCACTAGAAGACAATGAACAAGAAGAAGGTGAAGAACGCGCATTAGATGTGACTGCTAATGATCTTCGTCAGGCCATTCTTGATGCACGGAGCGAATGGAAAAATGAAAACGAGAAGAAGAAGTTGCAGCGCATGTTAGAGGATCACAAAAAATTGTTATACCCAAATTGCAAAGATGGCAGCACAAAGCTCGGTACCACACTAGATATTAGTTAGTATATAGTATATATATATAGTATATTTTATCCGAAATAGTGTATTTTTTTCTAAAGAGTGTAGTTTTCGGTCAAATCCATACCTACTTTAGGATATGTCCAGGCATCCTCATAGCCAACTCGGCCAGAGCGAGGGAGTACTACGCTCTAGCGGTGTTGTATGAGACTGGGCTCTGCCAGGCTGGCACTGGGAGGTGCTACTGTCAGGGACGCGTAGCTTGGTGAGCAATCCGGGTATCGTCGTCGACCCGGATCTTCTTTGCTGGAGGTCACGTGGCCCAGGCAGAGTGCAGAGGGAGCCGGCCCCCGAGGAGTTGGTACGACGTCGCGTCAGGGAGGAGGATGAGCACATCTGCCGCTATATGGTGATGTTGGACGCCAGGCTGGCCCCCCCATACCTGGCAGGTTATTCAGGGATCTCACCCTAGTTATAGTCTGGTGATGGTTCCGACTATTTGGTTGGTCACATCCCGCGGCTCAGGAGCTGGTAGTCGACGTTGAGTTTGAGCGATGTTATCAGACAAGATGTTGTTTTTTATATGATATTACTATTTTGTCGTTATTCGAGATGTATTATGACTTCTTTGTTATTTTCTGAGATGTTATTTGAGATGTTATATGATATTAATACTTTTGTTGTCATTCGAGATGTTATATAATTTTATTACTCATATATGGACATTATGTCATAGCAGTTATTCTATGGATCACTTCAACAGTAGAGAAGGTGAAGAGCCTTTATTCGATATGATACTGGCTGGTGGAGGACCGCTCCCCTATCAGGATGGAGCGCTCATCGATCAGGGTGGGGAAGAAGACTGTGGATGAGAAGATGGCTCACGGTTTCTAAATGAGTCTGGTGAGGGAATAGAGATAGAACCTCAAGTCGAAGCGCATACTAGTTTTAATTTCGATGATGGCTTGAAAAATGATGGACCAGCCTTGACAAAGTCTGGCGAGGTATATTATTAAGCCTTTTGATCACTAGTAGATAGATGCATTAATTGATTTGTGCATATATATATATATTAACGAATGTTGTTTCTTATTTTATACATCCACATCGACCGCGCCAGTTAAAAATAGTAAACGAGGACCGGCCAAAGGGATGCCTGATGATGCGCATCTCACAATTGTTGAGGTCTCTCCAGTGGGCGTCCCGTTGCTTCCCATAAAGAACACAAACACATTTATTCATCAATGTGGATTTGTTGTTAGGGACAACGTCCCGATCAGCATTATCAACTGGAATAAGCCAGTAAAGGCCGATGAATATTCTATGAGTTATGTCGAGGACAGATACAAAGACATACTATGGGATAAGCTCATTCGCCGTTTCACCCTACCGGTCTTAGAGACTAAGGAGGCCACAGATGAGATGAGGTCCAAAGTTAAGTGTTTCACTCTTAAGAAGATGTCCCAACGGTTCAATAACTATAAGAAAAGATTATACGAAGAATATCTCGAGGAAGGAAAAGTTCCAGCATTCGAGGAGTCACTAGAGAAGCAGCGGACTCACTAGGAAAGATTTTTAGACTATAAGAAATCAGCAATAGCAAAAAAAAGGTCCACAAAGAATAAAGAAAATGCTGCAAAAAAGAAATATCACCATACGATGGGGACAGGTGGCTACAGGACTTCCATTCCTAAGTGGGAGGAAGCCGAGAAAGCCTTGCATGCCCAAGGGCTCACTCCAGCTACAAAGGACTGGCCCATCAGAGTAAGGAATTGGTTACTTGCCCATGGGGCAAAGTATGACATGGAAATAGGCCAGTTAATATTTGATGAAAATTCCAAAGTTGCTACACCCCATGGAGAAATTGTTAAAACAATTGAGGGGGTTAAAAAGGGTGACTTCAAACCCGGCAGAGAGAACGACGAGCTGACAAAGGCCCTCGGGAATCCTAAAAACCAGGATGAACACGAGGCTTTGGACCTTCTGTGTCGTGGAAGACTGGGTTTCCTAAGGACACTGAATCTTATAGAAGCCGAGCGAGGGCAAAGAAGCGGAAGGATATATAGGAGGCATCCCGGTTGCGTAGCGTGGAAAGAAAGAACGAGGAAATATATGCCATGCTAAAGGAGCAACAGAAGCAGCTGGACGAAATGCGCCAGCAAGGGCCAAGTCATCAGCGGCTAGAAGAAAGTGTCGGTGTTCCATCTCAGCGGAGAAGCAGTGTCGCTTCCACGGCGGCCGATCCGATAGATCGTATCCCGTGGACAATATCACTGAGAAGACAAGCGGCAAGCTGCATGTGGGAGTGATGAACTTATCCTTCAAGGCGGCTCTCGGCTATGCTTTATCTTGTGAACTTGAAGCACGCTGGCATTGCAAAGAGATTCTAGATGGCTATGCTCGTGTCGGGGTGGATGATATTCTACCTCAATATGAATCACTATAACTTGACATCCCTGGACCTAAAGATGAGAGCACGCTAGGAGAAGTCAGGGGCTCTATCATTCTATGGCGCAAGAAATACATCGTGTTTCTAGGCGCACCCAAGCCACCACCATCTCCTCCGCGTCAGCCGAGTCTGCCGCCTCCAGCAAGTCCACATGAGGAGTGGGACGACCACCATAGCGCGAGTCCACCGCCGCATCAGCCCACTCCTCCGCCGCCGCGTCATCCCACTCTGCCGCCGCCGTGTCAGACGAAGAAGGCGGTCTCTCAGTCAACTAGTATAAATACTAGTCAGAAGAAAGCCAAAGGTAAAAAAGGTGAAGAAAATTCCGCCGCCTCCTCCCAAGTTACCTTACGAGATGACTGATGAGGAAACCAAAGCGATCAGTGATTCCCAAGTTAAAGTCTTCTTTGCACCCAAAGCTCCCGAGCCAAAACAAATATTTGATCCGAAAGCCAAAAAGTGGGCTAAGGGGTTTCTTGAGCAACCATCACAATATGAGATAAATAAGGCTGATGACTACAAACGCTGTCTGCTGAGAATTGGTAGGAAGAATTCAGGAAATATTACTGCAAGCAGCGGTAATACTCCAGGAAATAGTAAGCAACGGGAAAAGAGAGGTTGCGCAACTCGGAATGCAGACAAACAAATCGATCGCCCCGCTCAAGGTGTTATCCAATACTGATCATCAGAATATTATAGCAATGGAATTTGCCACAGGTGCTAATATTACAGTTGATCAAGCGCTAGGCGGGCATATCCCCATACAAGAGGAATTTGCATGGAGATATGAATACGGGAAGACTCTGGTCAGACCTGATGAAGTCAAATTTCTACCAACTCAAATGCGAAGACTGCATGAGTGGTACGAGAAAGTCTCTACATGCGATGAAGAAGATCAATTGTCAGTGCTTCTTGTGAAAATTACAAGTGATCATTTTAATGGTGAAGACCAGTTGCAAATTTATTTTGAGGAATTCTATATTTTATTCAAACAAGATGCCCTTGCCTTGAGTCTCCTCGCTACCTATTGTTTGTAAGTGGTTCATTTATTTCTATGATAAAGTCTCTAACCCAGCTCTTTTATTGCATGTAATTATCTTTACTATATACTATTATGCAGAATGAAGAGCGATGAATGTGACCAGAAGAAAATCCTTGACACTGGGTTCATCGACCCACACGGGTTTAATCAAGCATTGCTAATGGAATACCCCAAGGACACGGAGCGTAACTTGCTAAGGGTCTTATTGAGGCAACATTACAAACGAAGAATATTGTTTCCCTATAACTACAGGTAAGAGTGTTACTGCCTTGTATTGATCACTTGATTTTGCTAAGTATAATTGATGAGTTACTGACGTATATAAATGTGTGTAGCTATCACTGGATTCTACTAACCATTGAAGTTGACGCTGGAAGAGTTGAAATCAAGGACTCACTAATGAGAGACGAATCAGAGTACGCATTCATTAAAGATGCGCTCCAGAGGTAATTTTAGTCATTATCGCACTATATCGGTCTCTTTCGTTCATATATATATCCTGAGATATCAAGTAACTAATAACTCATTTATTGTTTTTTTGCCGGGCAGGGTTTAGAAAGCTTTCACCAATGCTACAGTTGGTGAATTTAAAGACAAGCTTAGTTTTCATCGGATCGATATAAGTAGTATGATCTAGATCCGCACGTCTCTTCAATTCTAGTTTCAATACCATCATGTCATGCTTGATTATTATTTGATTGAAACCTTTTGTCGTAAAGTGCGAGAGGTAGCCACCAGGTACTAACCTATGTGGATACTTCGTGTGCGAGTACATTCGCTCGAAGGTCAGTGAGCGGGACAGAGATATATTTTTGGAAGTATGTGAGCAATATATTCAAAAAAATGTTGAGTGTCATTCATATATTTGTTATGACTACTGATATTCATACTGACCTCCTTCTTTTATATATAGTTGGAAAGATTGTGGGAAAATCTCGATCCAAGGAAGCGTCTGGTAGCAATTTAAGAGGAATTGGCGGAATTTTTTGTTGACCATGTCATAAATCCAGAAGGAAAATACCATACCTCTAGCTACCCGTGATTTAATGAACTTGTAACCGAATAGACGGGTTGTAATCTCTATTTATGTATATATTTATGTAATGTAGAATTATATCTATATTAGACGGGTTGTGATCTCTTCGTTGCATATCACTTTACGCCAAACGCAACCCTCCTGCCGCGACAGAAAATTGCCCCAAAACTCTGCCGCGGCGGAAACCCCCATCGCCTGTCGCGGCAGAAGTGGGCCCCAAAACTCTGCCGTGACGGAAACCCCCAAAACTCTGCCGCGGCAGAAACCCCCATCGGCTGCCGCGGCAGCCGAATAGGTAAAATGCTGCCGCGGCAGAAAGAAACTAGTCCCGGCCCGTAATACGGACCGGGAATAAAGACCACCCCCCTCGCACTGCTACGCTGCCACGTGCACATCCTTTAGTCCCGGCCCGTAACTGGACCTGGGACCTCTAGTCCCGTTTCCGTAGTCCCGGTTGGCCATCCGGGACTAGAGGCCCTCTAGGACCGGGACTAGTGCCCCGTTCTCCACTAGTGGTATAGGTCTCTTGAGTCATACGTGAGTTTAGCACGTCGTCGCTCTCTTCCGATTGCATATGATGACTTCTCCCCGTCACATGTGAGAGAAGGTGTTAAAGTGTATAAGTAAATTGCACTAGACCTTTTCATCAGTTCGGACTTTTGGTTGCGTTGGTTAGTGCATAAAGCTTGACACTCATGAACCACATTGCTGCGAGCGAGCATCTGTCGACTAAGAAACTCCCAGAACCCGTTCGCTCGCTCGCCCCCTGTGGGCGACGGGCGAACCCTCGCCGCCTCCCACCCACCGCCCCCTCCCTCTCCCTCTCCCCAGCCGCCGCCGCCGGCATAAGTCGCCGGGCTTCTCCCGCGCGGGGCTGGCGGCGGCGGGTCAGCCTCTTCCCGACGAGCGAACGGAGGGCAGGGCCTCCCGACGGCGCCGGTGCTCCTCGGCGGTGGACGGTCCGGCTCGGAGGCGTGAGACCCGCGACCGGGTGGTGGCGATGCGGCGGCGCGGCCGTTGGCTGCGGGGGGGCTGCGGTGGCCGGCTGGTCGCCGGACGGCAGAGCCCTGTCTGCCCAGATCTGGGCCCAAAAGGGCTCCATCTGGGCCTGGACGGGCCATGCCTGGCGCGGCTGCGGCTTCTCCGGTGGATGAGGTAGCAGAGCTTGGGCATGGGTTGGTGGCGGCGGCGGTGCCCCTGCTGCAGTGTTGCGGCGGGACTTCATGGGCCCTCTTGGGCTCGGCCGGGCCGGCGGGCCTGGTGTGTCCTGCTGCTACACCCGGTCGGCTACCGCCTCCCGACGACGGAGGTGGTGGAGGTAGTTCCCTACCGGGTGGCGTTGTACCACTGACCCTCGCCGGTGCTCCTTGCTTATCGTATTTACCGGCCTCGCAACGTGGACCTCGGTGAGATGGCGGGGGTGATTACAAACCCGTGGTGGCGCGCGCTGGTGGACGGCAAGGTTGGTGGACGTTCCGGAGGGCCCGGAGGTGTGGTTTTTTTGGGGGTCGGGAGAAATCCCTGTCTCGGCACCGGCGCGGTGACGCCTGCGGGTGTCACCTTCCTTCCCGAAGGGCGTCGGTGATCCCTCTTCCCCACCCCCCGTTGTGGACCGGGGGAAACCCCAGGATTGGTTCCGGGGAGTCCCCTTGGAAGGATCCGGGCAGCAGCGGCGTCATCGTCGCTTTCCTTCTTGGAGGTGTTGCTTGGTGCACGGCGCTTCGGAGCGATAGTAGCAGGTTGGAATTTTGTCGGAGAGCGCAGCGGTGGAGAATCCCCTTCGTTTTCGTCGAACCGCCGTTCTCGGCATTGTTTTCTCTTTTTTTCCTTTTTGTTTCTCTTGGGCTCAGATTGTGCTGTTTTGCCCCAGCGGTGGTATCCTTGTATCGGTGGTTTGCTATATAAATATAGCGGGGCGCAAGCCTATTTCGAGCATCTGTCGACTTTGTGACCAGGACTCACCGTTGGTGCCGGCGCTGAATATCTGGGAGTGAACGCTCTTCTGGTCCTCGGGGCGCAGCTTATGGATCATCTCCATCTCCCAGGTCTTGAGCAACCGCTGCACCTTCTCTTCCACAGACCCCTCCGGCCATTCCTGTCCCAGTATTTTAACCATGTGAGCAAAGTTTGAGAAATGTTATTATCACTTATATGCTGCATGCACGTACAGCAACATTTCGTGCGGATAGGTATAGTACCTTGGTCCTCTCTTCCTCGAAGAGCTTGTTGACGACGTCGTAGTTGGGAGGGGATCCAAGCCTCCACACCGTGCTCTCTTCTCGCCCTCGCCGCAGAACGACCGGTACCTGTCGCCTCCTGTGTCGGCAGACGCCATTGCTAGTTGCTTGCTTGGTACAAGGTGTTATCTGGATGATGAGAGAGTTGATTAGACGGCTAACTCCCTTCTTATAAGGAAAAGGAAATTGTCTGGGGAGAAGACTTGCAGCTTTGCAAACGTCGGAAGTCGTCGCCTTGAAAAAGAAACAGTAGTATTATGCGCCATCCACTAATGAACTCGTCCCCGCTCTAGCTCTCACGTCGTTGGCAGTAAGTGTTGTACATTCTTAACCAAATGCACAATCATACAAGCACTTGTCTGAGGGCTCAAGGCGTTACATGTTGGCTGTTTGCTTCTGTCGCTAGATCCCCTCTGTGTCACTCACTCGCCAGGCATGTCTCTTTCTGCCGCAGGCTTCGATAATGTTAGCCGGCGCTTGGCAGGGAGCATCCAGCCCTCCCTGGATGCTGCCTGGTTGTTAAACGATGCTCACCTGGGACAGTCCCACCCTGGCACGAATAAGTGTGCCGCCAGCGCACATCAGAGCTGATTTTAACATTTTTTTTTGGAAAAGAGTACAAGGACGCCAATTACACCCAACCTTTGCAACAATGCATGCCCTAGCGGCTCTATGGATGCACACAGCTCAGGAAAAAGAAAGAGAAATTACAAAAAAGAAAAATTCCGCTACAGAGAACTAATCCTTAAAGAAACGACAGTGACACCATCAGAACAATACCAGTAGTCCTCCACTCCAATAACAACGCATTTAAGAAGGAAACAGTGCCCAAGCGCCGTCGTTGTCCGACCAAAGGTCATAGGTTTTCACCCTCAAGAAAGTCCTTACTCACAAAACAATGCCTTTAACAAGGTTATTGTCAGACACAACCAGCTAAGGCCAGATCTTGGATTTTCACCCTGCAAGATAAGACTGAGAACTACCCTGTGTTGTCTTCCCGCACCAACAGTCGCTGCAACGAGTCCCAGATCATGCAGCCAGATCTCCGTCGCCACAAGAATAAAAATCTCCAATGCTACCCTCAAATTTCCGTTTTCCTGACATTCTCTGCATCTGACATCACCATGGCTCTACATGGCACTAGGTGGGAACAAACAACAGAGCTTCGCAACGCTCCCGCTGAAACCAAAAGGCCAGAAAAACAAGGTGCGCGCGACCGAATACCTTCCGATCCAGCAATCTCTAGGCATGATACGCCCATGGGAGTTTGCCGGTGGAGCCTTCTGGAACCCGCCTCTCCAGACCAGATCAAGGAGGGCAGACATCAAGCAGATCTTCGTCTTCGTGTGAAGAAAATGAAAGGACTACCACCTTTATTAGATCCGACACAGCGATCCCCACACCGCCGGCCGGTTCCCAACCGCGCCGCTACTGGCCTAGGCCAGAAGCACCGGATCTAGATGGGAATCGAGATCCACGACCAGCCTCCTCCGCCCGAGAGGACGATCCAAGGACGGCAATGGCCGCCGCCTGGTCCAGATCGCCGTCCGACCACCGCGCCCGAGCATATCCGCTGGTGCCGCCCCAGCAGCCCGTCGAAGTCCTCGTCACCCCCCCTCCCCTAGCGCCTTCGACACAAGGGCCGCCGCCACCGCGGCCACGCCGACGGCAGCGGCGGAAGGGAGATAGGAGATGGAGGGAGAACTTGGGCGGCGGCGGCGGGGGCCCCCCGGCGGCGCCCTGGGGCGCGCCGCGGGAGGGGTATCGTGGGAGGGGAGGGGTCTCTGATTTTAACATGGTCACATCGTTTCTCATAAATATTCAAAAGAAAAACCTTGTTTCTCATAGTCTCCTAAAGGGGTTTTGAACGATTCATGACAGGATAATGAGGCGACTAATCTTTTCTTGCAAAGTTTTTCGGTTTTGGTTCAAAGGTTTTGTCATGATATGTGGATCATGTCAACATTCAGTGGACCAATGCCTTTGGTGACCCATAGAGCAATTCTAACAGATACCAAAAAAACCCGGTCCAAAAAATTCTGGCGAGTATTCATTTTTAGCCCGTTTTCTTACGCGAACAGACATAGAAAAAGAGCCCCGGCCTATAAATTATTTTTGGGCATCCAAAAACCGATAAAATTACAAAAAACCATCACATTAGTTGCTAGGGTTTTAAAAACCATCACTATTCGCCAGGGTTTCAAAAAACACCACTTGAACGCTAACATGCAACAAAAAACACTAATTCAGCTTTAACCACGAAAACTGACAGGGGATATGCTGCTTGTCACGCTGACATGGCAAACCGTGGAGGCATATACACACGTTAGGCATTCTTTTTTTTCCTATTTTTCTCCTTTTCGCTGAAATTTAGCGTTGACTAATCCATGCAACCGTTCCCACGAAAAACTCCACGACCGAACTTAGGCCACTACCACGCCGCCGCGCATCCCTGCTATCGTCGGCGAGCATCCCTTTCCCTGCCGACTCGCCGTCCCCCGGTCCTGCCGACGAGAGGCTCCCTCCCCTGCTACCGCCCGCTCAATTCCTGTATCGGGCTTCTTCCCGGTGACCGGCGCGCCATCCATCTACTCCTCTCGACGGTTGGAGCACCGCCATGTCCTGTATCGGGCACCGCCCCCCCTTCCCTGCCGGGACCCCGCGCGAGAGCGCCATCTGCAGCCACCCCAGCTGTAGGACGCGTGGCCGCTTGCCTCCGCTCCTCCGGCGTGCCCACCGCCGCTCACCTCCGCGCGCTGCCGCGAGCGTACGACCTTCGATCCTTCCTAACAATCGGAGTAGCAAATTCAAGCGCCGCTAGTCCGAGCCTCATGATGTCGTCTGCCGCGGACGACACTTCTCGCCACCAGCTCCGATCGTCGGCATGCACGCCAACGACATGGATCACGTCCATCCGGGAAATACGGGAGGCACGGGAGGACAGCTATGGCTGGAGCACATGGTAAGTGGCTTGCACTCGGTTGCGACGGCGGCAAGCAGAGAGCACGGTGGTGCAGCATGTCTCGCCTTTGGCAATGGCAGTGGCATCGCTTTAGTGCACAAGGTGCATGCCAAAATGTCTAGGAGAAAGAGACTCCGAGTGAAGGTGATGACAGGTGGGCCCTACGTTCGAGGTGGTTGCCTGTTCATGGCCGTTTGTCCTTCACCGTTACCACTTGCCACGTCAACCTGACAAGCGGGTCTCCTCGGTCAGTTTTCTTGTTAATGGATGGTTAAAGCTGAATCAGTGGTTTTTTTTGCATGTTAGCACTAAAGTGGTGGGTTCTCTAAACCCTAGAGAATAGTGATGGTTTTATAAAAATCTATCCGCTAATGTGGTAGTTTTTTATATTTTTCTCAAAAAAAACCAACCCACACCCCTTTTAGTGAGAATGGTTCTTTCTCGGTTAGTTTCTTAAACAGTGCTTTAGTCTAGCTAGTCATAGATAATAGTATGATCTGAAAGATGAAGATATCTTTAAAAAACAAAATCTTTGCTTGGTATCTTCGTCGAGGAGTTATACTTATTAAAGATAATCTTATTAAGCGGAATTGGCATGGAAATTCTATGTGTCTGTTCTGTCATCATAATGAGATAATTAAACACTTGTTTTTCCAATGCAATTTTGCAAGGTCTATATGTTCAGTTACCCAAGAAGCCACTAGTGAAAAACTAACATCCGTTCGCTTGCGCCCAGAGCATTAGTCCCGGTTCCATCATGAACCGGGACTAATTCCTACATTCGTCCCGGTTCGAGCGGGCCGTCCTGTCGCATAGGAGCCATAGGCATCAGTCCCGGTTCGTGAGGGCTCACTAGTTTCGGTTTGTGTTACAAACCAGGACTAAAGTTTTGGCTCCAGATACGTGGCCCGCCACACATCTTTAGTCCCGGTTTGTGTTATAAACCAGGACGTATGGGCCCTCTGCCTATAAATATGATGCCCCAGCCCTCTGCCTTCCCTCTATTTTTTTCTTGATGGAAGGTGTGAGAGGTGTGCTAGTTTATTTTTTTTCCTATGCATGTGAGGTGTTTGATGAAATGTTTGAGTGAATGATCCCGTTCAATTTCTCACAAAACAAATATAGGAAGTGCCCGAGCCACACTTGAGTTTTCTCCTCTTTCTTTCCTCCTCGATCGAGGTTAGCAATCTGATCTTTGCATGTGTCATTGATACAATGCATGTGTCGATATGAATTGGTCATTTCACTATTTATGATGTTCTGTAATAGTTTTTGATAAACTTAATTATATGATGCAGATAAACAGTCAGGAATGGATATACGGTGACCGACGTGAACCCGGGTACATTAAGGGTGTGGATAAATATATCGATGTGGCTACGGCAAACAAAGAGAATTGTTTTATGCATTGTCCATCTGTTCAATGTCGGAACAACAAAGCGTACTCTTCCTTGAAAATCATTCGCGGCCACCTGGTTATGAAAGGTTTCGTGCCTAGCTATAATTGCTGGACCAAGCACGGGGAAAGAGGGGTTATGATGAAAGATAATGAAGAAGAAGAGGATGATGATAATAACTATCATCATATGTTTCCTGAATATGGTGATACTGCAATGGAAGACAATGAAGAGGAAGGAGGTGAAGAACGGGCATCAGATGAGCCCGTTGATGATCCTGGTAGGGTCATTTCTGATGCAAAGCGATACCGTGAAATAGAAAAGGAGAAGTTGAAGTTGGAGGGCATGTTAGAAGATCACAAAAAATTATTGTACCCAAATTGCAAAGATGGCAGCACAAAGCTTGATACCACACTGGAATTGCTACGATGGAAGGCCGAGTGTGGTCTAATTGACTCCGCATTTGAAAAGATGCTGAAAAGAATGAAGCCGAAGCTTCCAAAGCATAACGAATTTCCCGAGAGTACGTATGAAGCAAAGAAGACTCTCTGCCATCTAGGATTAGATGTGTAGAAGATACAGGCATGCATTAATGACTGCATCCTCTACCGCGGTAAGGAGTATGAGAATTTAGATAAATGTTCGGTATGCAATGCATTGCAGTATAAGATCAGACGAGATAACCCTAGTGATGTTGAGGGGGAGCCCCCCCCCCCCCCGGAAGAGGGTTCCTGCTAAGGTTATGTGGTATGCTCCTATAATACCAAGGTTGAAACACATGTTCAGAAACAAAGAGCATCCCAGGTTGTTGCGATGGCACAAATAAGACCGTAAGAAAGACGGGAAGTTGAGACACCTCGCTGATGGGTCGTAGTAGAGAAAAATCGAGAGAGACTTCCCGGATTTTGCAGGTGACGCAAGGAACTTATGGTTTGGTCTAAGTATAGATGGCATGAATCCTTTTGGAGAGCAGAGCTGCAGTCACAACACCTGGCCTATGACTCTATGTATCTACAACCTTCCTCCTTGGTTGTGCATGAAGCGTAAGTTTATTATGATGTCAATGCTCATCCAAGGCCCAAAGCAACCAGGCAATGACATTGATGTGTACCTAAGGCCATTAGTTGAAGAACTCTTACAACTATAGGGCAAACCAGGTGTACATGTATGGGATGAGAACAAACAGGAGCCATTTGACCTACGAGGGTTGCTTTTCGTAACTATCAATGATTGGCCTGCTTTTAGTAACCTTCCAGGACAGACAAACAAGAGATATAAGGAATGCACGCACTTTTTAGATAAGACTAAAGGTACATATTTGCATAAATACAAGAAGGTTGTGTGCCTAGGTAATCGATAATTTCTTCCGACCAATCATCCTGTAAGAAAGAAAGGCAAGCATTTCAAATGTGAGGCAGATCACCGGAAGCAGCCTGAACTCCCTGCTGGTGATGATGTATTTGGTATGGTCAAGGACATAGAAGTAATCTTTGAAAGGGTCCCGGTGGTTAATCTGATCCGAATGACGTCTCTATCGGACATGCACCCATGTGGAAGAAGAAATCTATATTTTGGGAGCCGCCATATTGGAAAGTTCTATGTGTCCACTCTTCAATCGACGTGATGCACGTGATGAAGAATCTTTGCGTGAACCTGCTAGGATTCCTGGGCATGTATGGGAATACAAAAGATACACCAGAAGGGGAGTACCAGCAAGTTATGAAAGACCCCAAAAACATGCATACACAGAACAAGACGGGTAAAGGGCGTCACTTAAGTCGTGCCAGCTATGCTCTTACCAAAGCAGAGAAGGAAATCTTTTTTGAAGTCCTTTACAGTATCAAGGTGCCGTCTGGATTCTCATCTAATATAAAGGGGATAATCAATATGGTAGAGAAAAAATTTCAAAACCTGAAGTCTCATGACTGTCACGTGATTATGACGCAGTTGCTTCCGGTTGCATTGAGGGGGCTTCTACCGGAAAATGTTTGAGTACCCATTGTGAAGCTGTGTGCATTCTTCAATGCAATATCTCAAAAGGTATTCAATCCAGATATTCTGCCAAGGTTACAGAAGGATGTGGTACAATGTCTTGTTAGTTTTGAGTTGGTGTTTCCATCATCCTTCTTCAATATTATGACGCATCTCTTGGTTCACCTAGTGGAAGAGATTGCCATTCTCGTTCCTGTATTTCTACACAATATGTTCCCCTTTGAGAGGTTCATGGGAGTCTTAAAGAAATATGCTCATAACCGTGCTAGGCCAGAAGGAAGCATCTCCAAGGGCTATGGAACAGAGGAGGTCATTGCGTTTTGTGTTGACTTTATTCCTGACCTTAAGAAGATTGGTGTTCCTGACTCGCGGCATGAGGGGAGACTGAGTGGAAAAGGCACACCGGGAAAGAAAGAAATGATATGTAGGGACGGAGAATCTTTCACTAAAGCACACTACATATTGCGAGCTACATGTCAAAGTTGTGAACATAACAATGAAGGTGCGGTCGGCTATGCCTTACCAATTGGATCTGAACCAACTTACCATTGTCGTCTGGTTCCACAAGGCTACGTTGTTGTCGGGGTGGATAAAGTCATGCACGACTTTCACTAGTTGAAGCTTGACTACCCTGCAGGTGAAGGGGATGTGACTGAATTGGGAGAAGCAACAAATGTCACCATTCTATGGCCAAAGGAATATATAGTGCTTCCAAATCAGACGCCAAGGCCATCTTCGCTGCCGCCTCACCCATCTCCGCCAGCATAACCGTCGTCCGCCTCACCCGTCTCCAGCGCAACAGCCGTCTCCATCGCAGCCGTCGCCGCCGCGGCAGCCATCACCGGCGCCTCAGGAAAAAAAAGCGTAAGCATACCACCGCTACTCTGCGGAGTGGTAAGCGATCGCTGACACGTAAATAGAAGCCTATTTCAAAAGTTCCAAAGGTTCCTCCCAAGAGAGCTTATGACTGTACTCAAGAGGAGACTGTGGCGATTGTCGATGCGCAAATGACAGAGTTTTTCACTAAGATGAGACGGACGAAAGAGTCAGAGTTCCCCAGCACCGAAGAAGATAAAACCCGAGTGTTAAAAATGCTAAAGGGCCTTCATCAACCCGAGACAAAGCTATCATCAGACTATGAACGCTCTATTCTCAAGTCACATGCAGCACGTAATCTGTCGAAGAGCACTAGTGCAAGTGGGGAATCTGTTCCCCAGCTCGGAGAATAAAATAACAATCCTGCGCCCCTCTCAAGGTGATTTACCATACCAATGTGGGGTCAAGCAAATATGTGGCCGAAGAGCAGTATGATCCAGAGGTAGTTGCACTATACGGAGAAGCGGCCACTGCTCAAGGTATGAGTATTGCCCACTACTTATCCCAGTTACAGTACTTTCCCGAGACTCAAGTAGCATACAAATACTAGTACGGGAATCCTCTCATCAAACCTGAGGTAAAGAATCTACCAACAAAAATGCGAAGATTGCATAACTGGTACATGAATGCCACAAAGGTCGGGGCTAACTAGATAATGCCATGGGTTACAAAAAAGAATATGACATGGTAATGATTGAATTTGTTGAACTATTTCAGTTATTCAATCAAGATGCCTTGGACAAATGATCATCAGTGCCTATTGTTTGTAAGTACTAATTCTGTAATTAAGTCTCTAGCTATCTCACCTCGTTTATTGCATGTTTATAATCATACTATATTATACAGAATGAAGATTCTCGAATACGGTAGAGGAAAAATCTATGACATTGGGTTCATTGACCCATATTTTGTTCATCAAACTAATCTCAAAATAAGACCTCAGGATACAAAGGATAATATTGTACACGTGTTAAGGTTTCAAGAAACCAAAAGGAAAATACTATTTCCTTACAACTTTGAGTGATTGTTACTGTCTTGTATACCCTTTCTATTTCGCTTAATCGATGTTAAGTGTATAATTGATGAGTTATGCATGTGTATCTTCCACTATATTTTGTTAATCATTCAACTTGACAAAGGGCGGCTACTAGTCATGGACTCGAAACATAAACCCCTTGAGACATGGGCGGACATGCAGATGATGCTCCCTAATGACCCACAAGTATAGGGGGTGTATCGTAGTACTTTCGATAAATAGGAGTGTCGATCCCAACGAGGAGCAGAAGGTGTTGAATAGTGGTGTGGAGCAGGAAATCCCTGTGAATACTTAGCAAATGGATTTTTAGTGGTTTTCTGATAAGGAAACAAAACAAATAGCAACTAACAAAGGTAACTAACAAACGGAGCAAGTGGCCCAATCCTTTCTTAGCAAAGGACAAGCCGGTGGAAATACTTATAAGGACCAAACATTCTCGAGGACACATGGGAATTCTGTCAAGTGCTTTCGCTTCAAATAGCTGAGTACTCTTCTCTGAGTGTTGTGTGGGTGAACCTGTGCTAACATACTGCCCTTCCTAGGACTAATACATACTTGTGATTAAACCCCTTGCAAACATCCGTAACTACAGGAAAGTAATTAATATATAAATCTAACCACAACCTTAAACTCTCAGATCCTACACTCCTTTGTGCAAAGGTGTCCTAACGGGGGTTCAGGTTTCTGTCACTCTGGCAACCCCATTATTAGTATCCAAACACACAATGCATTCCCCTAGGCCCATAAATGGTGAAGTATCATGTAGTCGACGTTCACATGACACCACTAGAAGAATAGCACCACAACTTAAATACTAAAACATTGAATAATAACTCATCATAGATTCACTACTAACAACATGACCTCTCCCATGTCCTCAAGAACTAAACGAACTACTCACAAGACATCATATGTATCAAGATCAAATATGATATGATAATGGATAACAATCTGAACATAAACAATAATCCAATGGTTCCACTCACAAGCATCAACTACAATAGTAATCAACACCGGGAAAGTTTCCCCTAAGAACTAAAGCAATATCCAACACAATTGTTGCAACGGGACAGAGTTGTGGTGATGGTGCTGGTGGAGATGATGGTGTGGATGATGATGATAATCCCGATGAAGCCTAGCTTGATGACGGTGTTGATGCCGACGGTCTCCCCTCTTCGGGAAGGAATTCCCCTGGCAGAAATCTGTCTGCCGGAGAGATCTTTCTCTCTCGGTGTTTTCCGCCCCCCAGAGGCGGTGGAAATCTATCAGTGGTCGCCCCTGAGGCTTAGGGTTCCGAAGGGAAGTTATAGGCGAAGGGGGAGAGTCAGAGGTCGGGAAGTTGGGCCACACCTTCCCTAGGCGCGGCCTCAGGTGGGCCCGCGCCTAGGGGGTGTGGGCCCCCTGCGGCCCCCTTCGTTCCTCCTTCTGGCTTCCTTCGTCCTTAGGTAAAATAATATGTTTCCATATTTTTCTGGTACTTTTCTGATCTTCGCGAAATTGCACCAAAACGCCTTGTTTTCCATCAGAATCTAGACTCCGGCAGTCCATCCTTCAAGAATCATCCAACATGCATAAACAGATGAAAAGCCATAAGTAATACCTCATAATAAGACAAATATCAATGAATAGAGGTAAATTATGATACATAATGGTGATACAAATTGGGCATATCAACTCCCCAAAGCTTAGACTTCGCTTGTTCCCAAGCGAATACTAAGCTCAGTAAACATGTCCACAGGTTTATGGAGTGAAGTGTCGATAAAAGAATACGAACAAGAAGCATCACACTTACCATTGCACAACTCATAGAAGAAAGCAACTCACCATTATATAACTTAGCTTGCAGCCAAGTACAACAGTCACAATTGAGATGCATAAAGATAAATCATAATTGGAATTGGCAAACTTGTTCTTGGTCAGAGAACACATGGTAAACAGTTTCACAAAAGCTTTTTGTAGAAGTTTCAAAAACAGGAACACTCTTTGCTCAAAAATGTTTTTCACAAGTGAAGGCTTTCAAAGTAATACTCAATAGATAAGAGTTTTGTGCAAACAAGGAAGATAAAGAACATGATTGAATAAATTACCATATGAATGCTTGAAAAACAACATCTCAAAAGCTTGCTGGAGATGGAGAGGAAGTAGATTCACTGACTCAAACTGGTAACTAGGAGAAAGGTCCCTTCTTAGAGGGTAGCGGGGATTACAAGTCATAAAGAGCTTTCAAAAGATTATGGTACTTGCTAGCTTTGAGCCCTCATTGCCCCTATCATAAGCATCTTGAGATGATTAAGGTTAAAGTGAACAAAGATGGAGTATATTATTGATGAAATATAAGTTGGCAATCTCATGTCCCTTGAATATGAGGGTCACTCCTCATGCATACTCAACTTTGGGCCCAGGCAAGTTCTTGTCATTATAAGTACTTTCATATCATTGAGAACCGCCAACGGGGTACCCCTTGCACATGGTACAGGAGCTTTCCCATAACCAAAATGACAAGGCAGGCAGACAATGAGCATCTCAGCGATCTTTTAATTTACCATGTGTATAGATTTTTATTGAGGATGCTTCATAGATGACTCACTATGGTGATGCTGCAAGTTTCTACCATGATTAAGCATGGCTTAGACTAGCGGCCCAGGCGTTTCTCTAACACATAATACAAACTCCATGGACTTACAAGTTCCCTCTTTATTTCACACCGTTGACATCCATAGACAAAAGAGCATGATATCAACTGAGTACAATAAGGTACAAGTGAAATGTTGAAAACAATCCCCGTGACAGCACGGTTCTGCTAATTCCAACGTATAGATGCAAGCATATACAACTTCGATGTTCACAATGGTTCAAGTCTATTAGAGGAAAGTAAATAAAGTGTGCCATCAAGTTCATGAGAGCTTTACTAACTAGTTTTCACATAACAAAATGCTTTTTAATTTGAAAGGTAGATGAAGCTTGAAAATTTGCTAGGAATAGCAAAAGCTACCAGGTAGATATGGTGGACACAAGTGGCAAAAGTTTTGGGTTTAAAGGATTTTGGAAACATGAGAAGTATGCCTTCTCAAAACAGTTTTTTGGCTAGCAAGGCTGGGTAGCAAGCAAGAGAGTTGAAAGAAACAAGCAAACATACAATTAATAAAGCCAAACATGCATTCTTCTTGAAGTCACAAAAGAATCTTAAATAAAGAATACTAAGCTTATGAGCCAAGAAGAAAGAAAACAAATGATACCAAATACCTATAAGCTTTTTCTTTCTTTCTTTTTCTTTCAGACTAAAGCCACTGGCTAGAACTTGGTTTGCCAAAACCAATTTAGATCCACTTGATGATCCCAAAGTGGTGCCAATACTGGACAATAAGATCCATCATATAATAGAGATTGCAAACTAAAATAAGAAGTGCAAAAAGTAAAAGATGCGGCTTTTCATTAATATTCCAATAAAGGCAATCACACCAAGGGATACACAGATAATCAACTAAAGGCGAGATACTTCCACATGCAAACCAAACTATAAGATAACCCCTCTACCACAGATATGAATCCACTAAAAAGGTAAAAGATAAAAGATAATGGTGGTGATACCGCGGCACTCCCCCAAGCTTGGAACAAGCCAAGGGGATGCCAAACCTGATGACGAATTATTCCTTTGGTGGTGGTGGTGTTCTCTTGATAAGCTCCTCGATAAGTTTATTCAACTCCTCGAACTCAAAAGTAAGAGTACGGATTAACTCCGAGTTTTGCTCTATGCGGTTCATGATCATGTCAGTTCGAGAATCCCAATTCTTGTTATTCTTTCCCCACTCTTCATCCTTAGCATGATCCTTCTCTGCATTGTTGGAACGACACATATCCTAAACCGAAGACAAACTTTCCTTGGGCACATGCTGATATTGATATTCATGTATAAGTGTATGGAAGGGTCTCTTGTTACGTGGAGGAGATGGTTGTGGATTGTAGAAGAGACATGGAGGTTTCCCTCCTGTAGACATCTGTGTTGTCCTTCTAAGCTGGGTAGGTTGTGCCACCAAACCAATGCTTGCGACGGTAGCGCGAGTGTCTAGTTGCTTGACCTCCTCCATGTCTCCTTCATAACCTACCGGAATCTCCTCCTCCTTTGGAACTTGAGGTTCTTCTTCTTCAGGCTTCTTCCCTTTGTCGTCGGCGGAGGCCATGGTGCTCTAAACTTGAGAAGATTTCCTGACAGAAACAGATCGAAATGAAAAAACGACGAGAACACGATGCACGAACCTCGGGGGATCCGGGGGGTTATATATTACGAAGTTTCAATGCATAAGGAAGGTTTTGACACGGAAACAAGGCGGAGACGGAGTTCGAGGGTGGCAGACCCCCTCCAGGCACGACCAGGCTAGGCCCGTGCCTGGGGTGGGTTTGTCCACCCTGGGCCCTGTTTCCTTTTCAGTTTCGTCTTGTAACTTCCCTTATGTATTAAAAACATCAAAAATATAAAAAGATTAGGGTTTCACGAACCTTCTGTTTTCACCACTTTTACCTATTCAATGATGAACTCTGCAGATTCCTTCTCTCTTTCTCCTGTGAATTCCCTTCATACAAAACTTTTGTACAACCTCAATGACAACATTAGTGTAAAAAAAAACAATAAACCTTTGGTACACACTTCAACTGTAAACCCATCAACACAAAAGCTTCAATAAGAGGCAAATGCAACAGATGGTAGAAATTTGTCAAAATAGACCAGAAGGTAAAGATTGATTTTTTCGAAGACCTTCTGTTGCTCAAATCAAAAAGTGCAGAACTGATGAAAATTGGGTAACAACCTGGAGAACAAGATCAAAAAAATGCATCTCAATCCGAAGTACTGAGCTTTCTCACGAATTTTTACAATACAGCACCAAAAATCTGTCTTAGGACAGCCACTTTTCACAACTCCTCTACTTCACAAAAGTAGTTGAACTTGACACAAAAACCAAAACAAAAATGATAAGGAGCGGTTATTACTAAGGTAATAACTTCCAAGACACGACAAAACTCTTGGGTTATCTCCCAACAAGTACTTTTCTTTAATGCCTTTAAGTTAGGCTTGGAGCTGCCAAAGATGCTCACATAGGATATATATATCTAGAGTGAAAGAGAGCATCAAGAAGCAAATAACCAAAACACTTGAGCCTTACCCACTTCCTATGCATGTGAGTATCATGAGAAAACGAATTGTTGAAACAAAAAGCCACAAGCATAGGGATACAAAACAGATGCAACTTTAAAGCTTTCAACATAAAACGGAGAATCTTAACATCATTGAGATGCATAAAACCATGTTTCCCTCTCTCAAAATAACTTTCCGTAGCAGTTTGAATAAAGTTAACACTATAACTGTCACTGGAAACAACTTTATCATCAGAATAAGCATACTTATAGTCATCAAAAAGAGGTCCAAGGTCATAGACTATATCAATAGAAGCAAGTTGTTCCATCCTGAAATCTTTATTAGGCAAGCTATTTTCACAAGGAACTTTAGAAAATTTGGAAAAGTTAAACTCATAAGAATCTCCATCAAACTTAGTTAAAACTTTTTCCTTCCTACAATCTATGATATCCCCACGAGTGTTCAGAAAGGTTCTACCAAAGATAATAGGATATGTTTTACTAGCTTCTTTACCAAGTACTAGAAAATCTGCAGGATATTTAATCTTACCACAAAGGACCTCCACATCTCTTACAATGCCAATGGGGCAAATGGTTTCCTTGTTAGAAAGGTGAATAACCACATCAATGTCCTCAAGCTCACAAGGACCAATCTCATGCATAATTTCCCTGTAAAGCTCATAAGGAATATCACTAGAACTAGCACCAATATCACATAAACCATAGTAGCAATGATTACCAATTTTAATAGAAAGCACAGGAACACTAGCTTTTCTAACCTTACCAGGATGAGAAATAATATTAGAAGCGTCTTCACATAAGACAATATGCTCATCCTCTATATTTCTAGTGACAGTGTTTTTCACAATAGCTACCACAGGTTCATCACTCAAATGCTTACCAGGCTCCACAGTTTTCATTGTACTTTTTCTATTTGCACTAATAATCATAGAATATTCCTTTACCTTAGCTGGGAAAGGCATTTTCTCAACATGAGGTTCAGGCACAATATGATCAGTAGTACAAAATTGGGTACTTCTAACAGGAGCATGACTAACAACATCTTTATAAGGACCATGGTACTTATTCAACTTCTTCTTGGGAATTTCAATGTAGGAGGCAAAGGCCTTAAAATAGCTAGCAATACTTTGGGAATCAAGACCAAACTCATTGCTAATATCACGGAAGCTATTAGTTCCCATAAAGGATTTAATGAATTCATAATCATAGTTTATACCTGACTCTCTTCCTTTGTCATTCTCCCAAGCTTCAGTGTTCTCTTGAATACGGTCTAGTAAATCCCATTTGGCTTCTTCCTTCATGCGTGTGAATGATCTAGCACAAGAAGCATCTAGTAAATCTTTATCATGAAGAGAAAGCCTAGCATAACAGTTATTCAGAATAATATTGTTAGGGAGTTCATGAATAGGGCATTTAAGAATTAATAACGTCAATCTCCTCCAAGCTTGAGCTGTACTCTCTCCATCAAGAGGCCAAAAGTTATATATAAGATTTCTATCCTTATGGATCTCACTAGGAGGATAAAATTTAGAGTAAAAGAGAGATGGCATCTCCTCCCATTCCATGGATTGTCCATTCTTTAGCAGCTTATACCATTCTTCAGCTCTCCCTTTCAAGGATATGGAGAGTAACTTTTTATTCACCTGTTTAGTTGTGATACCTGCACACTTAAACAACCCGCATAATTCATGGATAAAAACAAATGATCACCAGGATGAACAGTTCCATCCCCAAAATAATACTTATCCATAACACGATTAACAATACTTGTAGGTATCTTAAAAGGATCTATCTCAACAGGAGGTGATTCATCTACTACCCTAGCAGTGGTAGTAGTTTTCCCAAATAGAAAACCAAGTGGGTTATCCATATTGGAAACAAAGTAACAAGCAATAACAAAAGCAATACTCACAGTGAAAGTTTCCCTTACCAGTTCCACTCTTCAATAGCGCTTCACTCCCCGGCAACGGCTCCAGAAAATAGTCTTGATGACCCACAAGTATAGGGGGTGTATCGTAGTACTTTCGATAAATAGGAGTGTCGACCCAACGAGGAGCAGAAGGTGCTGAACAGTGGTGCGGAGCAGGAAATCCCCATGAATACTTAGCAAACAGATTTTTAGTGGTTTTCTGATAAGGCAAAAAAACAAAGAGCAACTAACAAAGGTAACGAACAAACGGAGCAAGTGGCCCAATCCTTTCTTAGCAAAGGACAAGCCGGTGGAAATACTTATAAGGACCAAACGTTCTCGAGGACACATGGGAATTCTGTCAAGTGCTTTCGCTTCAAATAGCTGAGTACTCTTCTCTGGTGTTTGTAAGTGTTGTGTGGGTGAACCTATGCTAACATACTGCCCTTCCTAGGACTAATACATACCTGTGATTAAACCCCCTTCAAATATCCGTAACTACAGGAAAGTAATTAAGATATAAATCTAACCATAGCCTTAAACTCTGAGATCCTACACTCCCTTGTGCAAAGGTGTCCTAACGGGGGTTCAGCTTTCTGTCACTCCGGCAACCCCACGATTAGTAGCCAAATACACAATGCATTCCCCTAGGCCCATAAATGGTGAAGTATCATGTAGTCGACGTTCACATGACACCACTAGAAGAATAGCACCACAACTTAAATACTAAAACATTGAATAATAACTCATCACAGATTCACTACTAACAACATGACCTCTCCCATGTCCTCAAGAACTAAACGAACTACTCACAAGACGTCATATGGATCAAGATCAAATATGATATGATAATGGATAACAATCTGAACATAAACAATAATCCAATGGTTCCACTCACAAGCATCAACTACAATAGTAATCAACACCGGGAAAGTTTCCCCTAAGAACTAAAGCAATATCCAACACAATTGTTACAACGGGACGGAGTGGTGGTGATGGTACTGGTGGAGATGATGGTGTGGATGATGATGATGATGATCCCGATGAAGCCTAGCTTGATGACGGTGTTGATAGCGACGGTCTCCCCTCTCTGGGAAGGAATTCCCCCGGCAGAAATCTGTCTACCGGAGAGATCTTTCTCTCTTGGTGTTTTCTGCCCCCAGAGGCAGCGGAAATCTATCTGTGGTCGCCCCCTGAGGCTTAGGATTCCGAAGGGAAGTTATAGGCGAATGGGGAGAGTCGGAGGCTGGGCAGGTGGGCCACACCTACCGTAGGCGCGGCCTTAGGTGAGCCCGCGCCTAGGGGTGGGCCCCCTGCGCCCCCCCCCCCTCGCTCCTCCTTCTGGCTTCCTTCGTCCTTAGGTAAAATAATATGTTTCCATATTTTTCTGGTATTTTTCTGATCTTCGCGAAATTGCACCGAAACGCCTTCTTTTCCATCAGAATCCAGACTCCGGTTGTTCATCCTTCAAGAATCATCCAACATGCATAAACAGATGAAAAGCCATAAGTAATACCTCATAATAAGACAAATATCAATGAATAGAGGTAAATTAAGATACAGAATGGTGATGCAAATTGGGCGTATCACTCCCGCGGTAATTCTGATCATTACGACACTATATCGGCAACTTTCATGAATTTCATGATATTAAGTAATTAATAACTCCTTTTATTCGTTTTCTTTGCCGGGCAGTGCTTGGAAACGGTTCACCAAGAAGGCTAGGGGTGTTTGAAAAGAGGAGCTTACATTTAAACCACTAGATGTAAGTACCACTAGCTAGATCCGCACATCTCTTTGATTATAGTTTTGATACCGTTAGCATGGTTGATTATTATTTGATTGAACTATGTTTTTGTAAAGTGCCCGACGCAAGGACCAGGGAATAATTTATGTGGATACTATGTTTGCGAGTTCATCCGTCAGACGTGTTGTGAGAAGGGCAGAAATTTAGAGCAACTTAACGTACGTAAAAAAATTCATAGTTTTTATTACCATAAAATTGTATTTAGTTTCATTCATATAGGTTGACTCCTTCTTTAAATCAGATCGAACGGCTTTGGGACGGTCTTCTGCCAAAGGATCGCGTGCAAGCAATTCAGGAGGAATTGACGGGATTCTTGGAATGCAGAGGTCATAAACCCAAAAAAGAGAATACCATGTGGAGTTGGGTGTATAGGCAATAGGGACCGTACAAAGAGCTTATTTTGTATGTATACATGTGCATGAAACCTGCGGTTACCCAGCATACCACTGCATGTGTAGTACACTATAGTCGTTGACATGACATCCACAGAACACCGTTCCGTAAATATCACATCCCTCAGAGTGGTACAACAGAAACATTGCGGGTCCATATTACAAACATTCACACATTATTATTATTACAATACCAGAAGTTCAAGCCTTCAAAAGATTCAACTTACAAACCAAAATATAAAGTGTTTCAGTGGAATTTAAAAGTAGCAACTCCGATTAGGAGTTGAGCTCAGCATCTTATTCTATAGAGTTCATGCTTCTCGGCTCCATTGGTTACTACTAACTAGGAATACTTAGTTGGACTCGTTATCCTCGACACCATAGCGGATTTTATAATCCACTCCTTCAACTCCTCCGGACAGATCGGGTTCCTCGTAGAACACATCTTCTTGGCATTCGGCTGCATACATTGGCACGTCTTCGGGATCCTCAGAGTCTAAGCAAGGGACCAAAGGAAAGAATGAGTAACAGCGTTACCCAACAAGTTCATTATATGCAAGGTGGGAAGTTTGATGCTCTAACTACCACCTCGGATTATAAATCCTTGGCACTATGCAGTTTTTGTAAATCTTTCTTCAAAGATTGATTTTATTCCAAAAAACTATGACAATCAGCCTTCACAGGTTGACCAGAACTTTCAAGGAGTTCCTTTCCTGCCGCATTCGTATCTCCTTCTCGGAACAGGGAGTAACAAGTTACAATTCTTACACTCTGCAGAGGTGCGTTACTTTACCCATGATAGATCAAATCCTTGTTGCACAACCGAGCGTACTTTCTCGTCCACAATTACATGATGTGGGGCCCAGTAGTTGGTCCAAGCCCGACCCCGCATGCCTCCTTGGCGTACACCATGCCCACATAATAAATTACGGCAATGGTTTGTACAAACCGTTAGATGCCAGAACTATCATGGGACGATGAGGGTTCCCACCCATATGCTGCATATCCTCTACAAATTACCAATTAATATGCACGCTACAAGGATAACAGCCACGACATGCACATTCGGCTTCATGCGAGAGGAAGAAGATACAGCTGACTTCTCTGTCCCATTCCAAATATCATGGCTAACGCGTAATATACGGTGCTAGAATCACTGATGGATGATATCATTGTTGCAATTAGAACGCTAAGTTCTATTGCTCCATTATATCACCACTTAGGATGATATCTATAATTTATTTATTTGTGAAAATAATAGTTTCTTTCTTTTATAGCATATATGATAACACACAATTTGCAAATACTTTGATAAAGACTCTTCAAAGGACATGAGGAAGTGATGAACTTGCCTTGTGATTGCAAGGTAGTGAAGTCTGGTGCTTGCACTGGACCTTGAGCTTATAGTTCTAGAAAAACATCATTATTGCCCGGTAAGGACAATATTTAAAGAAGCAAAATTATTATGCAAGTAATGTAATGCATTATTTAATTTTATATGCATTTACCCCAAAAAGTTCCTTTTTAGTAATAAAGGATTTATAAATATTATCTTTTAATATTTATAACATATATTAAATTATTTTATTTTATTTCCCTTTTATTTGACTTTTATTGATTTAATAATTATTTTAGCAATTATTAATTAAACATTAAAAATTGTGATGAAATATTTATTTAGTATTTTTGAAAAATACTAAAATATTAATACATAATGAAAGTGAATTTTAATTAATTTTATCATCTTTCAATAATTTTGTAAAATTCCATAAGTAATATATAATTTACGAAATTCCTAATAAAATTTAAATGTCTAAAATTTTATATTTTAATTTATTTGGGTAGCTTGGATTTTTGTGAATACAAAAATATTTTATTTATAATTTTTGGACTTTTATTTTACTTTCTATAATTTTATTAAGTCTAGGGGTATTTTGGTCTTTTCCTTTTTATTAAAACAGGCCTGAAAATATTTCTGGGCTAGTTATATTTATTGGGACCTAGTAGCCCATGAGTCATGGACAAAAGAACCACCCCGAAGGGTTTGGCCCAACACGGCCCACTCCTCACTGCCTCTCTCTCTCCCTCGAGTTCATCCTCTCCTCCTCTAGCGCCGACCCTGTGGCCGGCGATGTCGCCACTGGCGATTCCCGCCGCCGTAGGCCATTCTGGTCACCGCCGGGGGCTCTCCTGCGATGGATCGATGTCGTCCCGAACCCTAGGGTTTGGTGGTTCGGCATGGATCCAGGTGCTGTCGTGGTCGTCGTGTGTCGAGGTGATGCTTTGCACCTCTAGGCGTGATCATGTCGTTGTCGTGGCGCCGTGTGGGTTGCAGCGCCCCCTCTGGGGTGCTCCCCGTGCCGCCATGGTCGCCGGCCCCTCTGCTTCCTCTTCTAGTCTCCAGCGAGGACCTATGGTGAGTTTGATTCCTCTCCCTGGTGCTCTCTGTGCTTGTTGATTCGATTCTATATGCTGGCAGTGTCCTCTCTGACTACTATCGGATTCAGATTAGGATGATTATCCATTTAGGGTTCCTATCATGTGATTGATCATACACTGGATGAATTGGATCATGTTTGGATGAATTGTAAACATGCTAAGTGGTTATTGGCCTAAGGCTTATTGCTTAAGATGATCTATAATGTTTCTGCTGGACTCCTGTGCTTGCTCTTGAGCTAGCCTACTCCTCCTAGCTCCTGGACTTGGCCTTGTTGTCCACCTGATCCTTCCCCCTCCTTATGTCACCATCCTGGTGATGTTTGGTTGATCTTTGGTGGTCTGGTTTAGCTGTTGTGCTTGGTAAGCTGCTGTCTAGGCTGGCTGTACTTGTGGCAACCAGTGGAGAGATGCACTAGTGCCTCTCCACGGCTATGCTTGTGGTTTTGTGAGATTGGGGTTGTGCTGTGAGGTTGACAACACACCACATGCATGTTGGTGTGTGTCCTGCCTGTGTGCTTGCTGTGCACTTGTGGATATGTTCAGAAGTTTTGACACTTACTATTATCTGGTTACTTTCACCTGGCTGGTGGATATGCCCCTCTTGGCTGTCATTTGACTTCTGGCTTTAAATTTATGAAAGATGAATTCCTTCATATTGGTGAAACTTGCCCCTTTTATATAAATTTCTCAATGATGAATTTGTCTAGTGCAGTTCACTGACATGTCTGAGAGAAAATAATACTAACTCTAACCTTTTATTTCTCTATATATATTATGTTTGTTTTGCAGGTACAGATATAAAGTGAAGATTTAGTTTAGGTGTAGTTATAGAATAGTTAGTAAATAGTCCAATGTAATCTTCTTCACATTTTTGTATTTTTCTTTTTATTACTTTGTAATCTTCATTTTATTCTTCTGTAATAAAGATTACCTTATTATAAACAAAGAATATTCTTATTCTTTTTATATATTTTTTTTGTGAATTGTGTGGATGATTTCAGTAAGTTATAATTTTCTAACTTGATTATATATTGATGATATGAAATAAGTTTCATATTCATTATTGTTTTTCTTTGGATAGTATTTAAGTTGTAATATTCATTTCTTAATTAAATTAAGATTCAAAACTTATCCCTAACTCCTTTGAATTATAAATCAAACACTCAAGTTTAAAATTCCAATTCATTCTAAAACACATAATTCCTTAAAGATCATGTCAAATTATATAGCAATCACCTTTTAAGACTAAACCTAATCTCAAAGTATGAAAGAAACATTGATCACTTAAGGTTTTTATTTGGCGAAAATTTTACCCACATTTTCACAGATGAATGCATGCAACATTTCAAATTCCTAAATCTACCCTACGTTAATTCCTAAATGTTGGGATGTTACAGACTTCCCCCCTGAAATTAAACTTCGTCCCGAAGTTTGTGGAGATGTACCTGAATAGTTCTGGATAGGCTTTTCTTAAATCCTCTTCTTTCTCCCATGTGGCTTACCTTTCAGGGTGATGTTCCCACTGTACCTTGCAATATTTGATTGCTCTGTTCCTTAATCTTTTCCAGTTTTCTTCCAGAATCTTACAGGGTTTTTCTATATAGGTCAGGTCTGCTTGTAGTTCTATCTCTTGGTGTGTGATTGCATCCTCTGGAACTTTCAAACATTTACGAAGTTGTGACACATGGAAAACATTATGCACTTGAGCTAATCTTGATGGTAACTCTAAAGCATAAGCTATAGTTCTGTTTTGACTCAGTATCTTGAATGGTCTGATGTATCTTGGACTCAATTTTCCTTTAACTCCGAACCTTTTCACTCCTTTCATTGGACTTACTTTCAGATAGACCACATCTCCTACTTCTGGATGCCATGATCTTCGACTTTGATCCGCATAACTTTTCTTCCTGCTCTGGGCTATTTTCAGTCTATCCCTGATCTTATTAATGATATCTTGTCTTTCCTTGATATAATCTGGCGCAAATTCTTTTCTACCTTCCGGGTTCATACCAACATATTGGTGATCTACACTTCCTTCCATACAAAACTTGGTATGGAGCTACCTTTAGACTACTCTGATAGCTATTGTTATAAGAAAATTCTGCCAATGGTAGATGATCTTCCCATGTTCCCCCAAAATCTAGTGCACAAGCTCTTAGCATGTCTTCTAGTATTTGATTTGTTCTTTCAGTTTGACCTCCTGTCTCCGGATGATATGTTGTGCTGAAATCTAACTTTGAACCAAGTGCTTCATGCAATTGCTTCCAAAATGCTGAAGTAAACACTGATTCCCTTTCATTTACGATATTTTTGGGCACTCCATGCTTACTTACTATCTCTTTGACATATACTTCAACTAACTTCTCGGCATTATCCTTTTGATTCACTGGAATAAAGTGTGCACTCTTAGTGAGTCTGTCAACAATTACCCATATCATATCCTTCCTTTTTGGTGTCATGGGCAATACTGTGATGAAGTCATACCTATTTCCTCCCACTTCCATTCAGGAACTTCCAAGGGTTGTAATGGTCCTGCTGGACTTTGATGTTCAGCTTTCACCCTTTGACAAGTATGGCATTCAGATACATATTTAGCAATATCTCTTTTCATGTTATTCCACCAGAATAGTTCTTTCAAATCCATATACATATTAGTACTCCCTGGATGTATACAATATGGTGTATCATGTGCTTCTTTGAGTATGACATTTCTAATCTCAGTCACATCTGGAACACAAAGACAGTCTTGAAACCATAAAGACCCATAATCTCCAAGGCGAAAAACTGTTTTTTGCCCTTGTGATATCCTCCGAATTTCCTCAGCAATAAAAGGATCTTTTTCTTGATGTCTAAAAATTTCTTGCTTAAGATCACTGTCCTGCTCTGTAACTACCTGCATAGTAGCTAATCCTCCAAGAACCTCTGTTCTGATAAATTGAAGCTCTAACCTTTCCAAGTCCATTTGTAACTCTTTTGGTAGCTCCCTATTGCTTGGCTGAATATCTGCACTCTTTCTGCTTAAAGCATCTGCTACAACATTTGCTTTCCCTGGGGTGTAGTTGATTGTTAAATCATAATCCTTGATTAGTTCCAACCAACGCTTCTATCTCATATTCAATTCCTTTTGAGTGAAGAAATATTTGAGACTTTTATGGTCAGTGTATAACTCACATCTGGCTCCATAGAGAAAATGAATCCATCCTTTCAGCGCAAAAACTACTGCAGCTAACTCTAAATCATGAGTTGGATAGTTGACTTCATGTGGTTTCAGTTGTCTTGAACCATAAGCAATCACTTTCCGATCTTCCATTAATACACAACCCAAACCTTCTTTAGACGCATCACAGTATACTGTGAATTCCTTCCCTGTTTAAGCAACTACTAAGATTGGATCTGTGGTTAATCTAGTCTTCAACTCTTGAAAACTTGCCTCACATTTCTCATCCCACTTGAATGGTGTATTCTTCCTTAATAATTTGGTCATTGGTCCGGCTATTTTGGAGAAACCTTCAATGAATCTCCGATAATAACCAGCCATTCCTAAGAAACCTCGAATATGCTTCACATTGGTCGGTGTAGTCCACTCTAGTGCTGACTGAACTTTAGATGGATTTACAGCAATTCCATCCTTACCGATCACATGACCGAGGAATTCTACCTCATCAAGCCAAAATTCACATTTACTAAACTTAGCATAAAGCTTATGTTCTCTTAAGGTTTGCAATGCTATTCTCAAATGATCAGCATGCTCTTCCTTATCCTTGGAATATATCAAAATATCATCAATAAAGACTATGACGAAGTTGTACAAATATGGCATGAAGATCTTGTTCATCAGATTCATGAATATTGTCGGTGCATTAGTCAAACCAAATGGTACTACCAGATACTCATGGTGTACATATCTTGAGACAAATGTTGTCTTTGGAACATCTTCCGGCTTGATTTTTATTTGATGTTATCCAGATCTTAAATCGATCTTTGAAAATACTCCAGCTCCTTTCACTTGATCAAACAAGTCTTGAATTCTTGGTAACGGATACTTATTCTTGATAGTAACGTTGTTTAGGTTTCTATAATCACCACACATTCTTCTTCCACCATCTCTCTTATCCACAAAGATTACTGGTGTTCCCCATGGAGATACGCTTTCCTATATAAATCCTTTTCTAGCTACCTCATCAATTTGCTCTTTGAGTTCTTTCAACTCTTTGGGTCCCATCTTATATGGTGCTTGAGCTATTGGTGTTGTGCCAGGAATCAGGTCAATAGTAAACTCTATCTCCCGGTCTGGTGGCATTCCTGGTAGCTCTGCTGGAAAAACATCTTAAAATTCATTTACTACGGTAATCTCCTCCAATTTGACCTCTTTCATTGAGTTCAACTGTAGATCCACCATGATATGACTATGCTTATCTGCTTGGTAAACTATCCTTGCTCCACTTGGAGTTTTGATTGAGACAATTTTCTCCTCACAATTTATCTGAGCTCTGTGTTCCATCATCCAATCCATTCCCAGCACTACTGCAATTCCCTTCAAAGGAATCACATAAAGGTCTGCGAAATATGTACAACCACAGATCGAGATAACCTGATCTTGTTTTATGTGGCGTACAATCACATTCCCTCCTACCGTAACTACGGTCATAGGACTTTCTAATGTTGCCCTTCTAATCCCAAACTTATCACAAAATTCTTCAGAAATGAATGAAGTAGTTGCACCAGTATCAAATAGAACTTTGCCGGGATTGGTAAGGATATTGAGCGTACCTATCACTGCATGCTCCGAATTATCCACCTCCTCGAGGGTTGCACAGTTCAGTTTCCCAGTAGGTCGGTTCCTCTTGCCATTGTGGTTCTTGCCATTATTTCCTCCTTTATTGGGTTGTCCATTTCCTCCACTGGCTTGTCCTCCTCCCTTGGTAGGCCATCCTCAAGGTGGTTTACTCGGACAATCTGGCTTGATATGCCCCTTCTGACCACAACCATAACAGATCACTACAGGCTTTTTGCATTCCCTCTGGAAATGCCCTGGAATTCCACAATTGTTACAAATAACATTCCTTCTCGGATTGGATTGATTTCCACCACTGCCCTTGTTATTGTTATTTTTGTTGTTGCCATAATTCCTATTCCGAGGTTTGAAATCCAGGTTGGGTTTAGGTTTGCTTGCCTGAATTCTCTTGGTTTCCTTCTTGGCTCTCTTCCTCCGATCCTCTTGGACATTCTTGTAGTCATCTTCAAAAGTAATGGCTGCATCTAGCAACTGCTGAGAAGTTTGCTTATTGGCTAACCTTAGCTGCATCTTCACAAATGGATTTAATCCACGCAGGAAACGCTTCTTCCGCTTCTCTTCCGTATTGACATCCTCCTCAGCATAACGAGACAGTTGGCTAAACTATCAGATGTACTTCATGACACTAGTATATCCTTGCTGAAGCTCCTCAAATTCTCTCCGCTTCAACTCCATAACATTTTCTGGAACATGATATTCACAGAATCTCTGCTTGAACTCTTCCCAGGTAAACTCTCTTCCTGGTGGTTGTATGGCTAACTGATTCTCCCACCATGATACTGCAGGTCCAGTCAGAAGATGAGTTGCATACCTCAATTTCTCCTCATCATTGCAACCTACAGATTTTAGCTTCCTTTCAGTATCTGCTAGCCAATCCTCTACATCCATTGGTTCAGGAGCTGATGCAAAAGGTAACGGTCTTGCATTCTGGAAATCAGATAGACTCACTCCTCCACCTTCAGGTGCCCTCTGATTTGCTCGCCCCAACAACTCTTCCATAAACTTGTTCTGGGTCTCTTGCATCATTTGCATACATTGCATAAAGTTCTGCTCCATTAACGGACTCATTGGTGGTGGTGGTAATGCTCCTTGATTTGCTACATCGGCATCGGCCTTCTCCTTGTCCTCTCGCTCCATCCGCTGCTTCTCAGTTTCCATTTCTACACCCGTATCCACGACCCTCTAGTCCTGCAACATAAAGCGAATACTCATAATTACATCATGCACATGTGTTCTGAGCTCGACTTTACGCACAGAACTAGTCACACAATGAAGATCCAAAGAAAATCCAAATATGCATTTCACATATGATACATAATATCATAATGATACAAAGTCATTACAACATATACCATATAGGTATAATCACATAATTACTTTACTCATCTCACTATTTTATTTTTCTTGGAGTACAATTCACGGTACTAGATATCTCTAACTAGTTGCCTCCTTCTAGTAGTAACTACGCTCGTCGTACATGCCTGATGTCCAACCGTGATGACATGTTGTTCGTCGCACAGTTTGTGGAACATATGGCCTTCCAGAAGGAACATATTCAGTATCTGAAGTGTCAGGACTTGAGTCATTACTCAACCTGAGCGCATTGGCTCCCTCCAGCTCAGCTGAAAAGTCTTCAGAAACATATTCAACATTATCACCAGTCTGCATCTCCTAAGATTCATTTCTTGAGTTGTCAACAGGATACGCAGATCCTGCTGCTTCCCAGGTGCTCTCATGGGCAAGATAATTAAACACTAGATAATGTATATTCCCTGGGTTTTGAGAAGATGTTGATGATTCAAACACTCTCTCCTCAGGATCTTCTTCTTCCTGATCATCTATTGACATGGTATTTCTACTACTATTATTAGGGTTCATTCTTGCACCCATCCAACTAGATTGTCCAACATTCCTGTTAGAACTATCTGTGGACATCTGGTGTTCATGAGATCCATTATATGATCTCATTCTCCATCCATCAAAATTCTCAATAGGAAGTTCTGAGTCAGAACCATCCTCTGCGCCCTGTGGTACTGCATACCGCATACCCATAGTAGGATCATGTATAGGTTCAGGTCTTGGTGAATAAGGATATGGTATAAAAGATTCAGGATCTATAGGTATATCCTTAAAGATAGGTGTTGCACTACTACTTGCTTCCTTCTCTAGCTGGAATGCCAACTGCTTCCTCCTTTCCGGATCAATTAGATCCTCTAACATGTCATTTTTGTCTTCAACAATCACTTGACGGGTCTTATAAAAAGACGCAACGAGTGTTCGCTATCTATCCATAAACTTGGAAGCTAACTTAGGATGCTTCTTAACCAAATTAAGATGATCCGGTATAGGCTCCGAGTCTATAGAATCATGAGGTATCACAGAGAATGTGCTACCTTATAGCTCCTTGGTTTTCTGCTCCCGGATATTAGCTATCGCCTCCACAACAGCAACATGATATGCTGCTAAATGACTCCTACCTTCTCCTATAGGTAGATCGTGATATAATCCAAGCTTCTCTGGAAGTTGGATACTCACACGATACTTGGATAACATTCGGCCATCAAGGTAGGTGATCGTGTTCACGGGAATCCTAGTTGGACAACTAAAGAGCTTTAAAAGTTGACGAAGTTGGTCTGTGAATGATCCTTGATAATCATCAAGAGTCTCCTCTTTCCTTACCAAAGTCTGTTTTGGAAACTTTGGTGCCATATCTCTTTATATTAGAAAAATAATTTTGATTAGTATCAAAGAATATATTGCATCATAATAAAGAATTATCGCACTAAAATATATAACAGAATAGTCTCATTTGAATACCCATTACATTACTTTTAGAGAATTCTTTATCATTGCTAACTTTCCTACAGGTAATACCCTTTACTAGATTTCCAACCTAAGGTCAAAGCAATTTTATCTAATACCAACTGCGGTGACCCAGCATACCACTGCATGTGTAGTACACTATAGTCGTTGACATGACATCCACAGAACACCGTTCCGTAAATATCACATCCCTCAGAGTGGTACAACAGAAACATTGCGGGTCCATATTACAAACATTCGCACATTATTATTATTACAATACCAGAAGTTCAAGACTTCAATATATTCAACTTAAAAACCAAAATATAAAGTGTTTCAGCGGAATTTAAAAGTAGCAACTCCGACTAGGAGTTGAGCTCAGCAGCTTATTCTATAGAGTTCATGCTGCTCAGCTCCGTTGGTTACTACTAACTAGGAATACTTAGTTGGACTCGTTATCCTCGACACCATAGCGGATTTCGTAATCCACTCCTTCAACTCCTCTGGACAGATCGGGTTCCTCGTAGAACACATCTTCTTGTCATTCGGCTGCATACATTGGCACGTCTTCAGGATCCTCAGAGTCTAAGCAAGGGATCAAAGGAAAGAATGAGTAACAGCGTTACCCAACAAGTTCATTATATGCAAGGTGGGAAGTTTGATGCTCTAACTACCACCTCGTATTATAAATCCTTGGCACTATGCAGTTTTTGTAAATCTTTCTTCAAAGATTGATTTTATTCCAAAAACTATGACAATCAGCCTTCACAGGTTGACCAGAACTTTCATGGAGTTCCTTTCCTGCCGCGTTCGTAGATCCTTCCCGGAACAGGGAGTAACAAGTTACAATTCTTACACTCTGCAGAGGTGCGTTACTTTACCCATGAGAGATCAACTCCTTGTTGCACAACCTGGCGTACTTTCCCGTCCACAATTCCATGATATGGGGCCCAGTAGTTGGTCCAAGCCAATCACTTCCCCCTTCGCGACCCCGCATGCCTCCTTGGTGTACACAATGCCCACATAATGAATTACGGCAATGGTTTGTACAAACCGTTAGATGCCAGAACTATCGTGGGACGATGAGGGTTTCCACCCATATGCTGCATATCCTCTACGAATTACCAATTAATATGCACGCTACGAGGATAACAGCCACGACCTGCACATTCGGCTTCATGCGAGAGGAAGAAGATACAGCTGACTTCTCTGTCCTATTCCAAATCTCATGGCTAACGCGTAACATACGGCACTAGAATCACTGATGGCAGGGGTTATTAAGTCCCTACTTGATCATCATTGTTGCAATTAGAACGTTAAGTTCTATTGCTCCATTATATCACCACTTAGGATGATATCTATAATTTCTTTATTTGTGAAAATAATAGTTTCTTTCTTTTATAGCATATATGATAACACACAATTTGCAAATACTTTGATAAAGACTCTTCAAAGGACATGAGCAAGTGATGAACTTGCCTTGTGATTGCAAGGTAGTGAAGTCTGATGCTTGCACTCGACCTTGAGCTTCTAGTTCTACAAAAACATAATTATTGCCCGGTAAGGACAATATTTAAAGAAGCAAAATGATTATGCAAGTAATGTAATGCATTATTTAATTTTATATGCATTTACCCCAAAGAGTTCCTTTTTAGTAATAAAGGATTTATAAATATTGTCTTTTAATATTTATAACATATATTGAATTATTTTATTTTATTTCCCTTTTATTTGACTTTTATTGATTTAATAATTCTTTTAGGAATTATTAATTAAACATTCAAAATTGTGATTAAATATTTATTTAGTATTTTTCAAAAATACTAAAATATTAATACATAATGAAAGTGAATTTTAATTAATTTTATCATCTTTCAATAATTTTATGGACAAAAGAACCAGCCCGAAGGGTTTGGCCCAACACGGGCCACTCCTTACTGCCTCTCTCTCCCTCGAGTTCATCCTCTCCTCCTCTGGCCCCGACCCTGTGGCCGGCGATGTCGCCACCAGCGATTCCCGCCGCGGTAGGCCGTTCTGGTCGCTGCCGTGGTGCAATTGGGGGTTGTCGACGAAGCCCGTTCGTTCTATCCAATTGGATTTGAGCCGGGGGCTCTCCTGCGATGGATCGGTGTCGTCCCGAACCCTAGGGTTTGGGGGTTCGGCATGGATCCAGGTTCTGCCGTGGTCGTCGTGTGTCGAGGTGATGCTCTGCACCTCCAGGCGTGATCATGTCGCTGTCGTGGCGTCGTGCGGGTTGCAGCGCCTCCTCTGGGGTGCTCCCCGTGTCGCCATGGTCGTCGGCCCCTCTCCTTCCTCTTCTAGTCTTCAGCGAGGACCTATGGTGAGTTTGATTCCTCTCCCCTGGTGCTCTCTGTGCTTGCTGATTCGATTCTAGATGCTGGCAGTGTCCTCTCTGACTACTGTCGGATTCAGATTAGGATGATTATCCATTTAGGGTTCCTATCATGTGATTGATCATATACTGGATGAATTGGATCATGTTTGGATGAATTGTAAACATGCTAAGTGGTTATTGGCCCGAGGCTTGTTGCTTAAGATGATCTATAATGTTTCTGCTGGACTCATGTGCTTGCTCTTGAGCTAGTCTGCTCCTCCTAGCTCTTGGACTTGGCCTTGCTGTCCACCTGATCCTTTCCCCTCCTTATGTCACCATCCTGGTGATGTTTGGTTGATCTTTGGTGGTTTGGTTTAATTGTTGTGCTTGGTAAGCTGTTGTCTAGGCTGGCTGTTCTTGTGGCAAGCAGTGGAGAGATGCACTAGTGCCTCTCCACGGCTGTGCTTGTGGTTTTGTGAGATTGGGATTGTGTTGTGAGGTTGACAACACACCACATGCATGTTGGTGTGTGTCCTGCCTGTGTGCTTGCTGTGCACTTGTGGATATGTTCAGAAGTTTTGACACTTACTATTATATGGTTACTTTCACCTGGCTGGTGGATTTGCCCCTCTTGGCTGTCATTTGACTTCTGGCTTTAAATTTATGAATGATGAATTCTTTCATATTGGTGAAACTTGCCCCTTTTATATAAATTTCTTAATGATGAATTTGTCTAGTGCACTTCACTGACATGTCTGAGAGAAAATAATACTAACTCTAACCTTCTATTTCTCTATATATATTCTGTTTGTTTTGCAGGTACAGATATAAATTGAAGATTTAGTTTAGGTGTAGTTATAGAATAGTTAGTAAATATTCCAATGTAATATTCTTCACATTTTTGTAATTTTCTTTTTATTACTTTGTAATCTTCATTTTATTCTTCTGTAATAAAGATTACCTTATTATAAATAAATAATATTCTTATTCTTTATATATATATTTTTTGTGAACTGTGTGGATGATTTCAATAAGTTATAATTTTGTAACTTGATTATATATTGATGATATGTGCCAAATTGCTGCCGCGACAGAGAAAGATTTGTCCCTGTTCGTGACACGAACCGGGACGGATGCTCCTCCCCTCTCGCGCGGAGCAGCAGCCACGTGGAGCCCCTTTTTGTCCCAGTTCGTGGCCGAACCGGGACTAAAGGGTGGGGACTCTAGTCCCGATTGCCCTGTTCCGGTTGGGCAACCGGAACTAAAGCGCCCTTACAAACCGGGACGCTTAGAGCTGTTTCCACCAGTGAGCTTCAGACTTGTATCCACCACATAGTATTGTCAACATATTTGGCAATTCGTTACATGATTGTAATTTCGCTATGTAGAAATAATAAAGTTTGTAATGATAAAAATTATTGTTTCTTGCAGGTTATTTATAGGTGTACCAACACCCTACGGTCTTGGCGCATGGCGCTCCTTAATCTCTAGATCAGATGTATGCACCATCAGCCCATGCGTCTTCACGAGGGCGTGGTGCTAGGATATGCTTTCCGTGGACACCATGGGACATGTTTACGCCTCAATTTTCATGGTGTTGGTAGTGGTGGAGAATATCATGGTGACTGCAATTAATGGTCAAAAAGGTTTACATTCATCATGTTGAGTTTGAAACCCCAATTAAGGGCGGATGGGGTCTTGGATGTGAGAATGTCTTTGCTTCGCGGGATCTTGTATGACCATTGGCTTGCGGAGTTCCCGTCCATACTAGGCACATGTTACATGTGAGCCTAGTGTTGGTGACTTGCAGTAGGAATTGACAAGTGACGGAGGCAATATTGGAGGACTGTATTTTTTTGTGGTTCTCTTCAAGGATTTTTAAGGAGAAATATAAGGTATAAATTTTGGTTGTACGTGATAATAACCTTGTTGAAGGCATTATTTGAGGACCCATACTTTTTTTATGGTAAAAATCTAAGATATGTTGATCTGACAACGATGGTGTGTGTGCGTTGTGTCCTTGTTGAAAGCGTCGATTTTGAAGAACCTCTTTTGTAGTCTAGGTGTTGTCTTTGGTGGTGATTTTTGTGTTGCTGTTGCGAGTTGTTGATCACCATGGCGAGCTTTTATGTCTTGAATTTTTCCATTTGATATTTGGCTTTTGTATCCTTAATGTCTTTTGGACATTTTATTGTTGTGAAAGATCGATGTAATTAATATCTTCACATTATTACTATATTTTCTTTATTAAAAAAACTCTGATTTGAAAGTATTTTGTATGATCGGTACTGCCGAGTTAACTCTCCTGGATACTACCTAGCATGCATGGTTTCTTAAACTAGCCGTTAGAGCAAAAACAATAGAGTATCCTGCTGGATGCAAGCAAGTGACACGTCACCTATATCCGCACAAAAATATTGGTACAATATTGGCTATTAGAGCAAGTATAATAAGATCCGGTCAGTAAACTATAGGACTTAAAATAATATATTAGTTGGATGAGGGAGAAGAGGAAAGATAAGAGGAGTGAGCTTTTAGTTAAGAGCCGGCTAGAGCATGTGCTCCTATGCATTATGTGAGAGTAAAGTGGGCCACATTAATAATGTAGTATATTTTTTTTATCTCTGTACATGTTGGCTATTAGATTGACTCTATATGATATGGACATGGCTTATAATCGGCAATTGGCTCTACTATTATCCTTACTCTTGTAAACTTTTGCTAAACATTTAAATATTTAATTACTAGCAATGTCTTGCTCGTACTAACCGGCAGGACTAACCTTATATGTACTTAATGATTATAGCTGACTTTAGCATATGCATTAGGCTGCATGCATGCGGTAGTTCTTTGTTTCTCGTGCCCGGTAAGAGGCGTTATTCTCTTTCTATAATTATGTTATCGCCATGTAGTAGGATTTAGCTTACGTGGATTCCCTTATAACCGGCTGATTAAATGTTATTGTATATGTTCTTAAAACTGGAATCTGTGAGTAGTTTTGCCTAGTAAAATCCCCTCCGGTACCACCTGACCATACATCTTATTTTTCTATCAATCTAATATAGTACTAATATAATGGTGTTTAGTGTTGAAAATATAAATATGTTGTCTATCGTTTTTTATTAGTTCGGACTTTTGAAATAATTGACTAGTGCAACAATTTAATATGGTATTAGAGCCAGGGATATTGAGTTCAAATTCTGGCTAACGCAGTATTAAAAACAAATATATGGACACCTGAATCCACGTCCTAGGCCCGTGAAACAAAAACCACCAGCCTAGACATGAAAGAAAGTGTTGAGAATATAAATATATTGCCTATCGTCTTTTAGTTAGTTTGGATTTTTGGAATAATTGACTAGACAACCGATATGGAGCAAGCCAGGCACACAGGGTATGCTAACGTCCAGAAACATACAAGCCTGGGTCAGAGTTAACAATGTTGGAAAAAATGCAGATGAATACAGTGATAATTTCAACTCCAAGATCCACTAGGTCCATACAGAGATATTGCGAAGCTGTCAGGTCAAAACTTCAAGCCTACTTTAGTTGACTCCAAGCAAAGCAACGAAAAATGTTCGTTACGGCGCAGCCATCCGCGGAATCCGCTGGTGTCCTAGTCATCAGGCCATCCGATATATAAGGACGTCAGTGGAAGCAGCGCATCGCCATGCTTTCTTAATCGAAATTCAGAAGTGAGTTCAGAGTGTGTTCAGACATGGCTACCTCCAGACTCCGCATCGCCTGCGCTCTGCTCCTCGTCGGTAAGCAAACAGATCCATCTCTTGTTTACTGCGAAGCTTTGGAAATATTTTTTTATGGGAGTACCTTATATTTCTGCGTTACTCTGGACTTATGTACTCAGGTGTTGTTCTCCTGGGTCAGAACGAGGAGGGCATGGGGGCAGTGGCCTGCCCTCAGTACTGCCTGGAAGTCGACTACGTGACCTGCCCGTCCTCTGGGTCGGAGAAGCTCCCGGCCAAGTGCAACTGCTGCATGGCTCCCAAAGGCTGCACGCTTCATCTCTCCGATGGGACCAGCCAAACATGCCCTTAAACAAGTTCAGAAAGTGCTGTCACTTCGCCTCTTCATATACTATGGTGGTACTGAACTCTGTACTAGTTAAGGCAACAGTCTGAACCAACCTGCAGGGTTTGGCAATAAAGCATATGGTTACGTTCTAGCCAGCTGATCGAATTTTCTTCTGATTACACATCACTGGCCTGAAAACGCAGTGATTCAAAATACTTTTACAAAACAAGAACTCGAGTAGTCATGAGCTCTCTCAGAATATCTAAACGTAACACCAAAGGCATCCCTGCTCATAAACATGAATTTGGTTGAGCCTCAATCCAATCAACGTTTTATTTTTGAGATTTCCATGTCCAATCAACTGGTTTCACGATCGACTAACCAGAACATATATTTAGGGGAATTAGATCATTTTTGTTTTTAGAGATTTTAGGGGAACCATAAGCGGTGCCGGCCGCAGGACGCAACAGGGGCCGTGGAGTTGGGTACAGAGCCGGTCCTGAGATTTTGAGGGTCCGGGACGAACCCAAATTCGATGTCAGGGTACTTGTAGTACATTTAAAAATATAGATATCAATCAATTTATATATTACAGAAACAGTTTTCTTCTAACCGATACAAACTCATCGAATTATGGTAATATCAATATCACTCTTATGTATCAACTCGAAATCATAACGCTAGCATTGTCGCTAAGCTTTGGGAGATCTCTAGGAACGGTTGAACGGTGCCGCGCATGGTAGGCCACGGCATGCAGTTTTTTTTCATCTCGGAGCTGCTACCGAAAACTAAATTTCTGAATTGTAGCTATCGCCAGATTACCATTGCCGGCACCATCTAAAGAGTACTTGATCGTCTATTTTGCTTTTAGCAACAATTAGTGCAATCAGAATTAGTCCAATCAATAGTATTTTGTAGGGTTGCAAATATAGTGGCGCATAGTCTAGCTAAATATGCTTATAGTTTAAAGGAATGCTTAATGTGGGATGGTGATCTTCCGAGATTCATTTTACAAAAGTTGTAATCAAATATGTGACTCTGTTATGTACTTAATAAAGGTCACTAGGCATTTTTTAAAGAAGGACTATTTTGTAGCGGAAAATAGAACATCGATTGTGTTGCACTGCTGATCGGTTTGTGTCCATGGATTATTCTAGACCCACCCCACTTTCTTTTTTAATGGAACCAAATCCACCTCACTATTTTTTGAGCAAGAGACCAACCTCACTTAATCACCGTAGCTAACCATAAGGGAAAAAGTCCCAATAAATAAAGAAGAAAGCCTAAATTTGAGCCCACTAGAACATTGTAACACTTGCAGGCATTCTCTTTCCTCTGCCTATTATGCCGTACATCGCAATCCCAGATGCCTGTTATGCCATATATCGCAATCCCAGGATTACCATTTTTGCGAGACATAACAGATTTGGATATCACAGTACATCATCCATTACAAACCATACATAAGGTCTTACACAAATAAGGATCTCATGATCTAATTCTTAATACAACTCAAGCAGCGGAATAACGTAATAGTAACGATAGCGTAGGCGAAGCTCCATCTTCAGGGTCACAGGCAATGCTAACGATGGGAGATGATCCTAGTTGTCGTAACCTTCCTGCGGTCCATCATCCTTGTACTCCTCTTTATAGTCTGGCCACGGGAATAGCCAGGGACAAATCCATGAGTACTCTTTAAGTACTCGCAAACTAATACTAACAAGTTAAGGGGGGGTTTTTGTGTAGTAGGATGCTAAGCTCTAGGGTTGTTTTGCAAAAAGCCAGATTTAACTCTACTAAGTTCAAAAGCAAAGAAAGCTAGTTGAAAGTTTTATAACACCTAAGTGGGAATTTGAATTTCATATCACAACTCTGTTGTGGTCAAGTCAAAGTCTCAATTCATTTCATAAGTCATTTTGAAAACATCTGACGGGGGAACAGTATGGCCACTCCAACTGTCCATAACCGCGGACGCGGCTATTCGGATAGTTTGACACTCTGCAGAGATTGTACACTTCCACCACAACATTCGATACATCCGTCAGGAACAATCCTGAATTCACCATACTCAGTATGCGGATAATAAATCCTAACCTTTCAATTACACGCCCTAGTATAGGCACCTCTCCTGTGAGTTTGGCCTCCCAACCATGACCAACTGTCATCCTGGATACTGCACAGGTGGGCAATCTTCACAAGGTAGCCTCAGCTCAGACCTTGGCCGCGAGGGAACCCATACTAAGGTATATAAATTTCCAGTCAAGCCCTACCCAATTTTCGAATATTGTGGTTGTACGGTAAAATTGGAATGGTATCGCATCCAGGCAACCATCAGTTTTATAAAGGGTTAAGGCTCATGCCTCAACATTTTCGTCACCAAAATCATCTGGTGTTCGGAAACACATGTCAAAATATTTCAGTAGAATGACTCATCATTCTAAGGTTTTCATAACCATTTTCACCAAGTATTACCATCTAAAGTTGATCAAGTTTTATGCTTAGCACTAGCATCTACAAGTGGTGGTAACTACTAATGAGGGGTGGTAAACAAGTGGGGATTTCCTAAGTTTAATCTCATGCCTTAGGATGACATCAAGATTATCTAACTTAGGCCAAGTTTTATGATCTTTATGCTATCTTTAGTTATCTTTCTAGATTCTACAAGTCACTTAAGTAAACTCTAAGAGAAGCTTTGGTAAAGAAAATGAAGTATTAAACTTGTAAGTAAAACTAGGATTGGGTATCATCAAATATGTCTAACCAAGCATGCTTAATGCATTGCATAGGTTATCTAACTTTCATAGTTGCAAGTGTTAGCTTGCCTTGTGCAGAGCAGTGGTTCAAGTTCTCCTCGGCTTCCTCCTTGTAGTATCCTCCTTCCTCCTCCTATCCTTGGTCGGTACTAGCGTCTATAAATAAATACGAGGTACACAATCACCAAACAATACTTAACTGAAGGGTTTCGCAGCATAGTAAATCAAAATTTTCTACGGAAGCGAATAGAGGGAAAGCCAAGATCCAATCTAGGAGATGCAAACAACGAGAGAGATTGGATTAGATCTTCATACCCTTGAAGATTCGCACAGCGGAACGTTCGTCGGAACGTGGGTGATGTAGTCGTACTCGCTTCTCCTCCTCGCGATCCGATCCGATCTAGCACCACAAGTGGCGGTGCCTCCGTGAGATGCACACGTGCAGCACCTCGACGTCTCCTCCTTCCTCGGACCAGCAAGTAGGATGGAGAGATAGATTGGATCTACAACACGACGGCGTGGTGTATATGGTGGAGAATTTCTGCAGCAGGGCTTCGCCTACAAACAGTCGGGAGGGAGAGAGGAGGGCAGCAGGGCAACTAGGGTTTGGAGGAAGGTGTAGGTTGGGGGGGAGGGGGCGCACCAGCCCTCTATATATATAGGGGGGGTGCGGCCAGCCCTTGCCCATCCTCCAAGCCTATCTCTAGTTTAAACGATTTAAACTTATCCCTTATCTAGAAACCCTATCTCTAGTTTAAACGAGTTTAAACTTATCTAGGATCGGCTGGGCCCTATGGGGCCTTGTGCCCCGGGCCCAATGCGGCCAGGACACTCCCTCATAGGCCCATTCCCCCTCCCGGAAGGTGGGACCACGTTGGCCCCCTTCCGGAAGGTTCTAGAAGCTTCCGGTACAATACCGATTAATCCGGAACAATTCCGAACTCCAAAAACTGCACTGCCTTATATGAATCTTATTCTCCGGACCATTCCGGAACCTCTCGTGATGTCCCGGATCCCATCCGAGACTCCGAACAAAAATTCATAAACCAATTATCCAATCTATCCTAGCGTCGAGACACGTTAAGTGTGTGACCCTGCGGGTTCGAGAATATGCAGACATGATCTTCTATCAATAATCAACAGCGGGGTCTAGGCACCCATATTGACTCCCACACATTCATCGATGATCATATCGGATGAACCACGATGCCAGGATTCAATCAATCCCATATATATATTCCCTTCGTCTCGCGATATTTTACTTGCCCGAGATTCGATCGTCGGTATCGTCATACCTAGTTCAATCTCGTTCACAGCAAGTACTTTACTCGTTCCGTAATCCGATATCACTTTGTGATTAACTCCTTAACCACATGCTTGCAAGCGGTGTTGATATCGATTACCGAGTGGGCCCGAAGTATATCTCTCCGACTTGGGAGGGACAAATCCCATCTCGATACATACAACCCAACAGATACTTTCCGATCACCTGAGAGACACCTTTATGATCACCCTCTCATAGGATGACGTTTGATGACCTCAAAGCTTTCTTCCGATACCAGGGAGTTGCATTATCTCATGGTCTAAGGAATACAATATTTGACATAGGAAAAGCTTCGCAAAGATGAACACAATGACACGATCTAATTGCTTCGCTTAGTTTGGGTCTGTCCATCATATCATTCTCTCAATGATATGATCTCATTATCAATTGACAACTCATGTCTATGGTTAGGAAACCTTAACCATCAATGATCAATGAGCTAGTCCATAGAGGCGTACTAGGGACACGGTGTTGTTCACAAACCACACAAGTATTAATGTTTCCGCTTAATACAATTCTAGCATGGAATATAAACTTTATCATGAACAAGAATTATAATAATAACATCTTTATTATTGCCTCTAGGGCATAATTCCAACAGTCTCCCACTTGCACTAGAGTCAATAATCTAGTTTACATTTGGCAACAATCTCACACCCATGGCACTGAGGTGCTGATCATGTTTTGCACGCGGAAGAGGTTTAGTCAACGGATCTGCGACATTCAGATCTGTATGTACTTTGCTAATCTTCAGATCTCCATCTGCTATATAATCTCGGATTATATGAAACTTGCGGTTGATATGCTTGGTCTTTGGATGATATCTTGGTTCCTTAGTGAGTGCTATGGCGCCAGTGTTGTCACACAATATCTCCAGTGGGTCCAATGCACTTGGAACCATGCCAAGCTCAGTGATGAAGTTTCTGATCCAAACTCCTTCACTTGACGCTTCTGCAGCAGCCATGTATTCCGCTTCTACTGTAGATCCCGCGACCACGCTTTGCTTGCAGCTTCTCCAGCTCACAGCTCCTCCATTCAAAATATACACGTATCCTGTCTGAGATTTAGCATCATCCTTGTCGGTGTCGAAACTAGCATCGACGTAACCTTTTACGACGAGCTATTCATCACCCCCATAGATTAAGAACATTTCTTTAGTCCTATTTAGGTACCTTAGGATGTTCTTCACGGCTGTCCAGTGTTCCACTCCTGGATCACTTTGATATCTTCTCGTCAAACTAAGAGCATTGGACACATCCGGTCTAGTACACAGCATGGCATACATGATGGAACCTATGGCCGAGGCATAAGGCACTTTGCTCATAGCTTCCCTATCATTTACCGTAGCTGGACACTGAGCCTTGCTCAATATCTTACCTGACAACATAGGCACTGAACCTTTCAATGCCTTATCCATTCTGAACCTTTTCAGAACTTTGTCTAGGTATGTACTCTGGCTTAAAGCTATCAGGCGTCTTTGTCTATCTCTATAGATTTTGATGCCCAATATATAAGCAGCTTCACCTAGGTCTTTCATTGAAAAACACTTGTTCAAATAACTCTTCACATCGTTAAGCATGTCGATGTCATTTCCAATAATCAATATGTCATCCACATATAGTACCAGAAACGTCACCGAGCTCCCACTCACTTTCTTGTAGATGCAAGCTTCGTAGCAATTTGGAACAAATCCAAAGCTCTTGATCACTTGATCAAAACGAAGGTTCCAACTCCGAGACGCTTGCTTCAGTCCATAAATGGAACGCTGAAGTTTGCATACTTTATCAGCATCCTTAGTATCGACAAAACCTTCGGGTTGCATCATATACAACTCTTCATCAATGTTGCCATTGAGGAAAGCAGTCTTGTCATCCATTTGCCATATTTCATAATCATGAAATGCAGCAATTGCTAATAAAATCCGAATGGACTTAAACATCGCTACGGGAGAGAAAGTCTCATCGTAGTCAACACCTTGAACTTGTCGAAAACCTTTCGCAACAAGCCGTGCTTTATAGACGGTAACATTACCATTCGCGTCCGTTTTCTTCTTGAAGATCCATTTGCACTCAACGGCCTTTCGGTCGCTAGGAGGGTCCACCAAAGTCCATACTTGGTTTTCGCTCATGGATCCCAATTCGGATTTCATGGCTTCTAGCCATTTCTCAGAGTCTGGGCTCATCATCGCTTCCTCATAGTTCGTAGGTTCGCTGTCTTCTACTAACAAGACAGTCAAGACAGGGTTGCCGTACCACTCAGGAGGGGCACGCGACCTTGTCGACCTGCGACGTTCAGTAGCAGCATCGTCCGAAGCTTCATGATCCTTGTCATTAGCTTCCTCTATTGTTGGTGCAGGCGGCACTGGAACAATTTCAGGTGCTGCGCTACTCTCCAATTCAAGAGAAGGTTCAATAACCTCGTCTAGCTCTACTTTCCTCCCACTCACTTCTTTCGAGAGAAACTCCTTCTCAAGAAAGGAACCGTTCTTTGTGACAAACACTTTGCCTTCAGTTCTGTGATAGAAGGTATACCCAATAGTTTCCTTAGGGTATCCTATGAAGACGCATTTCTCCGCTTTGGGTTCGAGCTTGTCCGGCATCAACTTCTTGACGTAAGCTTCGCATCCCCAAACTTTAAGAAATGACAACTTAGGTTTAGCACCAAACCACAGTTCATACGGTGCCGTCTCAACGGATTTAGATGGAGCCCTATTTAAAGTGAATGCAGCGGTTTCTAACGCATAACCCCAAAATGATAACGGCAAATCAATAAGAGACATCATCGATCGGACCATATCTAATAGGGTTCGATTCCGGCGTTCAGACACACCATTGCGCTGTGGTGTTCCAGGTGGAGTCAGTTGTGAAACGATTCCACTTGCTTTGAGATGCGTGAGAAAATCATAACTCAAATATTCGCCCCCACGATTGGATCGTAGAAACTTAATCTTTCTGTTACGATGGTTCTCCACTTCATTCTGAAATTCTTTGAACTTTTCAAACATTTCAGATTTATGTTTCATTAAATAGATATACCCATATCTACTTAAGTCATCGGTAAAAGTGAGAAAATAGCGATATCCACCGCGCGTCGAAACACTCATCGGTCCGCATACATCGGTATGTATGATTTCCAACAAGTCCGTTGCTCGCTCCATCATACCGGAGAACGGGGTTTTGATCATCTTGCCCATGAGGCATGGTTCGCATGTGTCAAATGATTCAAAATCAAGAGACTCCAAAAGTCCATCAGAATGGAGTTTCTTCATACGCTTTACACCAATATGACCTAGACGACAGTGCCACAAATAAGTAGTATTATCACTATCTACTTTGCATCTCTTAGCCTCAATGTTATGGATGTGTGTTTCATCCCTTTCGAGATTTAGAAGAAATAAACCACTCACAAGAGGTGCATGACCATAAAAGATGTTACTCATATAAATAGAACAACCATTATTCTCCGATTTAAATGAATAACCGTCTTGCAATAAACACGATCCAGAAATAATGTTCATGCTCAACGCAGACACATAATAACATTTATTAAGGTTTAAAACTAATCCCGAAGGTAAAACTAAGGAGAGCATGCCGACGGCCATCACATCAACTCTTGATCCGTTGCCAACGCGCATCGTCACCTCATCCCTCGCAAGCCGCTGTCTATTCCGCAGCTCCTGTTTCGAATTACAAATATTAGCAACTGAACCGGTATCAAATACCCAGGCACTACAACGAGGCCTAGTAAGGAAAACATCAATAACATTATCAAATATACCTTTGATGGTGCCAGCCTTCTTGTCCGCTAAGTACTTCGGACAGTTGCGCTTCCAGTGACCCTTGTCCTTGCAATAGAAGCACTCAGTGTCCGGCTTGGGACCAGACTTGAGCTTCTTCTCAGCAGGGGCAACGCGCTTGCCGCCGCCTTTCTTGAAGGGCTTCTTTGCACCTTTACCTTTCTTGAAGGAGGGCTTGTTGACCATCAACACATGATTATCCTTCTTGATGTCCACCTCCGCAGCCTTCAGCTTTGCGAAGAGCTCGGTGATCGTATCAGTGGAACCAATCTGATTATGAGTCACTACAAAACTTTTGTAGCTGGGAGGGAGTGATTGCAGAACCCTGTCAATCTTGAGCTCCTCTGGAATCTTGCAGTCCAGTTGCTCAAGGCGTTGAGTGTAGCCCGACATCTTAATGGCGTGCTCACTAACGGAACTCCCTTCCTCCATCTTGCAGTTAAAGAACTTCTCAGAGATCTCATAACTCTTAGAACGGGCCTGAGTCTGAAACATGGTTTTCAGCTCCTCGAGAATCTCAAAGGGCCCGGGATAGTTTTCAAAACGATTTTGAAGTTCCGATTCCATAGCAAACAACATGGTGCTCTTAATCACACCATAATCATCTTTGCGCGACTGATAGACAGCTTTCTCATCAGCCGGCGCAGTTGCAGCAGGGGGGTTACCTAACGCTTTCTCAAGGACATAGTCCTTTTGTCCGCCAGACAGAATGATTCTTAGATTGCGGAACCAGTTGGTGAAGTTAGACCCATTGTTTCTAAGCTTTTCTTTCTCATCAAAAACGTTGAAGTTGAAGTTGGACTTGGCCATGTGATCTACAGTATTTGCAAGTACAATTTAGACTATGTTCATGATAAATAGTTCAACTTAATCAAATTACTAGATGAACTCCCACTAAATTCAACATCCCTCAAGTTGTTTAGTGAACACGATCCAAATTCACCACACCTAATCCGATCTTCACGAGAAGAGATGTGGTTTCAATGGTGGACAACGAAGTGTCGATCATATCATTCATATGACTCATGCTTAACCTTTCGGTTCATGTGTTCCGAGGCCATGTCTGTACATGCTAGGCTCGTCAAGTTAGACCCAAGTATTTCCGCGTGTGCAAAACTGGCTTGCACCCGTTGTATGTGAGCGTAGAGTCTATAGCACCCGATCATCACGTGATGCTTGGACACGACGAACTTTCGCAACGGTGCATACCTGGGGAGAACACAGTTTTTATCTTGATCTTTAAGTGAGGAATCATCTTATAATGCTACCGTCGCGCTCTAAGCATAATAAGATACATAAAAGGATAAACATCACAGGCATATAACTTTATGTGACATGGTATAGCCAATCTTCGCGCAATGATCTCCATCTTGTGCGTTTCGGCATGATCTCCATCACTCCACCATGATTGCCTCCACCACGAATAGCAACTACAACTATTGCTAACTACTTAGCGATAAAGTAAAGCTATTACATGGCGTATAAGAAGTTGACTCGCAGGTCATACACAATTATAAAGACAACCATATGGCTCCTGCCGGTTGTGTACTCATCGACATGCAAGTCGTGAAACATTACAAAACATGATCATCGCATACAATATACACATCACATCTTGGGCCATACCATATCACAGAAAACACTCCCTGCAAAAACAAGTTAGACGCCTCTACTTTGTTGTTGCATGTTTTACGTGGCTTATGGGAGTAGATGCTAAGAACGATTCTTACCTACGGAAAGCCACAACGGTGATATTATGGTTGCCAAACTCCGGTGTTAATCCCATGACAACTATAGTGAGAGAAACTGACATCAACCAGCCGCATGTATGGTACAAGCCACACGTCAAGTGCAGAGCTGGTCTCGCGAACGACGTCGCGTAAGGTTGGCCTGGACCGCTTCAATCTCACTATCCCGCGTCATAAGAAGAACACAAACAAGAGGCTTGCAACAGAAAACATCAACGCCCGCAACAACCATGTTGCGTTCTACTCGTGAATCACATCTACGCATAGATCTAGCTCTGATACCACTGAAGGGTTTCGCAGCATAGTAAATCAAAATTTTCTACGGAAGCGAACAGAGGGAAAGCCAAGATCTAATCTAGGAGATGCAAACAACGAGAGAGATTGGATTAGATCTTCATACCCTTGAAGATTCGCACAGCGGAACGTTCGTCGGAACGTGGGTGATGTAGTCGTACTCGCTTCTCCTCCTCGCGATCCGATCCGATCTAGCACCACAAGTGGCGGTGCCTCCGTGGGATGCACACGTGCAGCACCTCGACGTCTCCTCCTTCCTCGGACCAGCAAGTAGGGTGGAGAGGTAGATTGGATCTACAACACGACGGCGTGGTGTATATGGTGGAGAATTTCTGCAGCAGGGCTTCGCCTACAAACAGTCGGGGGGGAGAGAGGAGGGCAGCAGGGCAACTAGGGTTTGGAGGAAGGTGTAGGTTGGGGGGAAGGGGGCGCACCAGCCCTCTATATATAGAGGGGGGGGGGGTGCGGCCAGCCCTTGCCCATCCTCCAAGCCTATCTCTAGTTTAAACGATTTAAACTTATCCCTTATCTAGAAACCCTATCTCTAGTTTAAACGAGTTTAAACTTATCTAGGATCGGCTGGGCCCTATGGGGCCTTGTGCCCCTGGCCCAATGCAGCCAGGACACTCCCTCATAGGCCCATGCCCCCTCCCGGAAGGTGGGACCACGTTGGCCCCCTTCTGGAAGGTTCTAGAAGCTTCCGGTACAATACCGATTAATCCGGAACAATTCCGAACTCCAAAAACTGCACTGCCTTATATGAATCTTATTCTCCGGACCATTCCGGAACCTCTCGTGATGTACTGGATTCCATCCGAGACTCCGAACAAAAATTCATAAACCAATTATCCAATCTATCCAAGCGTCGAGACACGTTAAGTGTGTGACCCTGCGGGTTCGAGAATATGCAGACATGATCTTCTATCAATAATCAACAGCGGGGTCTAGGCACCCATATTGACTCCCACACATTCATCGATGATCATATCGGATGAACCACGATGCCAGGATTCAATCAATCCCATATATATATTCCCTTCGTCTCGCGATATTTTACTTGCCCGAGATTCGATCGTCGGTATCGTCATACCTAGTTCAATCTCGTTCACAGCAAGTACTTTACTCGTTCCGTAATCCGATATCACTTTGTGATTAACTCCTTAACCACATGCTTGCAAGCGGTGTTGATATCGATTACCGAGTGGGCCCGAAGTATATCTCTCCGACTTGGGAGGGACAAATCCCATCTCGATACATACAACCCAACAGATACTTTCCGATCACCTGAGAGACACCTTTATGATCACCCTCTCATAGGATGACGTTTGATGACCTCAAAGCTTTCTTCCGAGACCAGGGAGTTGCATTATCTCATGGTCTAAGGAATACAATATTTGACATAGGAAAAGCTTCGCAAAGATGAACACAATGACACGATCTAATTGCTTCGCTTAGTTTGGGTCTGTCCATCATATCATTCTCTCAATGATATGATCTCATTATCAATTGACAACTCATGTCTATGGTTAGGAAACCTTAACCATCAATGATCAATGAGCTAGTCCATAGAGGCGTACTAGGGACACGGTGTTGTTCACAAACCACACAATTATTAATGTTTCCGCTTAATACAATTCTAGCATGGAATATAAACTTTATCATGAACAAGAATTATAATAATAACATCTTTATTATTGCCTCTAGGGCATAATTCCAACATTAACTATTTTCAATCATCACACAAAGATGTACTATAGATGATCTAGCATCATCACTAACATTACAAGAATTAAAGCATTTGTCTTATTTATTTTAATTTGAGAAAAGTAATTTCTACTCATTGAAAAACTACTTAAGATTTAATATTCTCCAACTCAAACATGGGATCATGTTGACACATGTCATCACCACATATTTCAGTATATGGGAATGTGATTTAAAGTGGTGTCACAATTTAATAAGGTTTAACCTTTTTATTTTAAATAAATAAAGTGACTAGAAATGCCTATGTGGCATTCTTTTATTACTTGAACATTATTTTGCAAGTAAACCCATATATTTTTATCTATTCTGAAAGGTACGATCAAATGTGATTTTTAAGAGCTGGAATCAACTCAAAAGCTTTTGTGGTTGAATTTTAAAAAATGTTTGAATGCAGAAAAGCTTCTGCCTTGATATTTTTTACCATGGGTGATCTACAAATCCAAATGATTTGAATCCAACAGGCTTGGATTAAGCATTTTAGTACCTTTCTAAAAAAATGGTTTCATGCATTTTGGTTTAGTGAATCAAGATGGTTTGATTTTTGAATCTATGTACAGAACTGTGTTTGAAATTAAATGGAAAATCTAAATTTAAACTGTTGGGTCGCGCGGGAGACGCTAACGGGCCGGCCCAGTGTCACTCCGCAACGCGGGGCTCAGCTGAAAGGGGGGTCCACCAGTTAGTGGCTCATAACGCGCGAAGCGGTACGGGGCGGTGTGGGACATTGGATTAGAGTGGGGATCAACGGCTGTCGATCGTCGTCGAGGACGGACCTGTCGCCGGCGAGCTCTAACTCTAGCGGCTCGGTAGGGGTGCATAGGGGGCGTACTAGGGCTCTAGCGACAACGGCGAGGCGGGCAAACGGACTGGTGGTCGACGGTGAGCTCAGGGACGGTTGAGGCAACTCGGGGGTGGTCGCAATCAGCGGCGCCCTTCTCCTCCAGAGGCGACCTGCTCCGGTACAATTCCGGCGAGCTGCTGCTCCCCGTGCTCCGGCTAGAGGTGTGGGACGATCAGTGAGGTTAGGGGCGTGGAGTGGTGTGCTGCAAACGGCTGGGGGTGCCCTCCTTTTATAGGCTCGACGGCGAGATCGAGAGGGATGGGCAGGCGACAATGGCGACATGGCTACGGGCTGCTAGCGGCATGGCTGAGGGTGGCGCTGCGCGCGGACTCCTAGCGGTGCTCTAGGACTTTAATGTGGGATTAGGGGCGGTGGTAAGCGGTCGGGCGGATTTGGCGCTCTGAGCGGCAGAGGCGGCGGCTTCGACGGCGAGCGGTGGCTGTGAGGCGTTGGACGACGAATGGGGGTGTCTGGCTTGCTCCCTGGGTCGTGGCGTCGCGGTGGGCGCGGGATGCGGTCGAGTGGCGGCTTTTGCACGCGTGCCGGGTGCGGCGCTCTGGCGCGTGCTCAGCATGGCGCGGTGGCACTGGGCACGGGGATTTATTGGTGGTCCACGGCTAGGCCTGGCTCGGGGAGGGGACAGTGGGTGGCGGTGAGGTGTTGGCTATCTCCTAGACATGGCGAGAGAGGGGGAGGCGGTCTGCTGCGGCAGCGACCAAGTTGGCCGGCGAGGTGGGGCTCGGCTTGGCATGGCCATGCTGCTAGGAGGTAGGGGTTGGGGTAGTTATGCCCTGGTTTGATCCAGAGGGGACAATGTGAGAAAATGGGGGTCAAATGGGAGACAAGTTTGGCCAGAACACTATTCAAAATAGTGAATTTGGTTTTGTTTGAATTCTGCCTGCCAAGTGTTTGATGAAATGTCCGCAAGAAAATTCTTTTTGAATTTTGAAAAGATTTTTGGTGGGTGTGCTAGGCATAATCTTGAGACTCTGTGGTTGCTTGGGTTTTGAAAATTGAGCTTGTTTTAGTGGTTTTGAAATAGTGGGATCTTCCCATATGAAATAGATTCAGTTTTAAACTATCATTTAAACTTAGCATTTGAATGTTTTTGGCAGATCACAAAGTGGGTCTTGGTACCTCATTATGTGTACTAGCAAGGGGTGCAAAGATCCACAACTGTTTCTGTTAAGTTTTGAGTACTAGGAATTGTAGGGGTTCGTAGCATGGAAAACAAAAAAATTCTACCGCATACAAACAAACAAGCCAAGATCTATCTACTAGCTGGTAGCAACGAGTCTATAGAATAACTCACCCTCGAAGGTTCCAAAGTTTTTAACGAGAGCAGATTCTCGTGGGTGATGTAGTCGTACTTTTGCCGATCTCAAGATCGTGTAGACGATCCTTCCGGCGCTGTGTTCCGGTAGCGCTTCCGCAGTCGGTCACACGTTCGGTACTCGATGAAGACCTTCCTCTCCCTTGTTTCAGCAGGCAGCGGAGGTTGTAGCACTCTCCTCGCGATTCCGGCAGCACGACGGCATGGTACCGGAAGTAGAGGGGAGATCTCGCAGGGCTTCGCCTTAAGACGGAGTGAGTATGGTGGACTATGAGAGAGGCCTTGGCGATCTAGGGTTTAGAGGCACCAAGGAGAGAGGGCTAGGCCGGTGGCTAGGGCAAGGGGAGGGCCCCAACTTGGCGGCTAGGGCAAAACCCTAGGGCGGTGACGGCGACTTGGTGGTCGGCGGCTAGGGTTAGGGTTTGGTGGAGAGAGGTGTAGGTCTAGAGGGGCACCCCTGCCCCTCCTTTTATAGGTGGGAGGGCGCGGCCAAGGGGAGGGAGTCCTCCCCCAAGTCGGCCTCCTTGGCCGGTGGTGGAGGGAGGGGGACTTCCTCCCCAAGTAGGTTTCCTACTCTCCCTCCACCAAGCAAACTTGTCGTTTGACTTTTCAAATTGGCGTTTGACTTTTCAAACTAGGATTTGATTTATCCGTTTATTTTGCTCAGCGATGATACCTAGTACATGATGCAACCATTCCAAATTGTTATGACACATTCATGTACCCTTCCCCTCCAGAGTGTCGGACCTTCCGGAACCTTCTAGAACATTCCCGATGAAAACACCGGAATCATTCTCCAAATCCAAAACAGGACTTTCCTTATATGAATCTTATTCTCTGGACCATTTAGGGTCTCCTCGTGATATCCCGTATCCCATCCGAGACTCCGAACAACATTCGGTCTCTTACTCATCATTCCATAACTACTCAACAACATCGAATCCTTAAGTGTGACTCCCCACGGTTCGTGAATTATGCGGACATGATCGAGACACTTCTCCGAACTATAACCAATAGAGGAATCTGGAAATTCATATGGCTCCCACATATTTCTACGATTACTTTGCGATCGAATGAACCACTTACATACGATACCAATTTCCCTTTGTCTCACGATAGTTACTTATCCGAGGTTTTGATCGTCGGTATCTCTGCATACCTAGTTCAACCTCGTAACCGATAAGTACTCTTTTCTCGTTCCCGTGATATGTGATCCCTTGTGAGCCAGTCACATGCTTGCAAGCTAATTGGATGACATTCCACCGAGAGGGCCCATAGTATATATATCCGTCATATGGATGGACAAATCCCACTCTTGATCCATGTGTCTCAACCCATACTTTCCGAACACTCAATGCCACATTTATAGCCACCTAGTTACGGTGTGGTGTTTGATGTCATCAAAGCATCCTTCCGGTGATGGTGATAAGCATGATCTCATGGTTGAAGGAATTAGGTTACTATGTATCAGAAAGCTTATAGCAATTGAACTATTAAAATGACTTGATCTTTATGCTACGCTTATCTATAGGAGTATGTCCATCATACCATTCTCCTAATGATATGATCTTGTTGTTAACAACATCTCAATGTTCATGATAGGGAAACCACAATCATTTATTAACCAACAAGCTAGTATTATGAAGAGGCTTTACTAGGGACTCTAATTTAGTTTACAAATCACACAAGTATTAATGTTTCCTTGTTAATACTATTATAGCATGAATGTAAACATTTATCATAAACACAAAGATATAATAATAACCACATTTATTATTGCCTCTAGGGCATATCTCCAACAGTCTCCCACTTGCACTAGAGTCAACTAATCTAGATTACATGGTAATATACCAAAAACCCATGGCAGTTTGGTGTTGGTCATGTTTTGCCCTCGGGAGAGGTTTAGTCAACGGATCCGCCACATTCAGATCTGTGTGTACTTTGCAAATCTTTATGTCACCATCTTGGACATGTTCTCGAATAGCGTGAAAATGTAGCTTGATGTGCTTCAGCTTCTTGTGTGACCTTGGTTCTTGCGCATTGGGTATGGCGCCCATATTATCACAGTAGATAGACATTGGGTCCAGCGCACTTGGAACCACACCGAGCTCTGTAATGAACTCCTTCATCCATATCGCTTCTTGTGAAGCCTCCGAAGCAGCTATGTATTCCGATTCAGTTGAAGATCTTGCCACAACGCTTTGCTTTACACTCCTCCAGCTAACTGCTGCACCATTTAAAATAAATACATATCCAGATTGAGATTTAGAATCGTCCGGATCGGTGTTCCAACTAGCATCGGTGTAACCATTAACAACGAGCTGTTCATCACCTCCATAAGAAAGAACCTTATCCTTAGTTCTTCTCAAGTACTTAAGGATGTTTTTGACCGCTGTCCAATGATCCACTCCTGGATCACTTTGATATCTGCTAGTTAAACTAACATCATATGGAATGTCGGGTCTAGTACATAGCATGGCATACATTAGAGATCCTATGGATGAGGCATAGGGAGTCTCACTCATCCTTTCTCTATCTTCTGCCGTTGCTGGACTTTGAGTTTTACTCAAGGTCGTATTGGGCAACATGGGCAAGAACCCTTTCTTGCTATCTTCCATTCCAAACCTCTTCAGAACTTTGTCCAAATATGTACTTTGTGACAATGATATTAGGCGTCTCGATCTATCTCTATAAATATTTATGCCTAATATGTAAGCTGCTTCGCCAAGATCTTTCATTGAAAAACTATTATTCAAATATTCTTTGACACTGTTAAGAAGGTCTACATCATTCCCAATCAACAATATGTCATCTACATATAGTATTAAAAATGCCACAGAGCTCCTACTCACTTTCTTGTAAATACAAGCTTCTCCATAAGTTTGTATAAAACCAAAACTTTTGATTACCTTATCAAAACGGTGATTCCAACTTCAGGATGCTTGCTTCAACCATATATGGACCGTTGAAGTTTGCATACCTTGTTAGCATCTTTAGGATCGACAAAACATTTGGGTTGCATCATATACAACTCTTCATCAATGTCTCCATTGAGGAACGCTGTTTTGACATCCATCTGCCATATCTCATAATCGTAATATGCAGCGATTGCTAACAAAATCCTCACAGACTTTAGCTTCGCTACTGGTGAGAAAGTCTCATCGTAGTCAACTCCTTGAATTTGTTGAAACCCTTTTGTGACAAGTCGAGCTTTATAGACAATAACATTACCATCAGCATCTGTTTTCTTCTTGAAAATCCATTTGTTCTCGACAGCCTTCCGGCCATCTGGTAAGTCCACCAAAGTCCATACTTGGTTTTCGTACATGGATCCAATCTCGGATTTCATGGCGTCTTGCCATTTATTGGAATCTGGGCTCATCATCGCTTCCTCATATGTCGCAGGGTCATCAGTGTTGTCCACCAACATGACACTCATAACGGGATCATACCAATTAGGAGTGGTACGAGTTCTCGTTGACCTGCGAGGCTCTGTAGCAACTTCAACCGAAGTTTCATGATCATCATCATTAGCTTCCACTCTTATTGGTGCAGGCACCACAGGAACTTCTTCCGGTGCTGCGCTACTCGCAAGTTCGAGAGAAGGTTCAACAACCTCGTCGAGTTCTACTTTCCTTCCAGTCACTTCTTTCGAGAGAAATTCCTTCTCTAGAAAGGATCCATTCTTGGCAACAAAGATTTTGCCTTCGGATCTATGATAGAAGGTATACCCAATATTTTCCTTCGGGTATCCTATGAAGACGCATTTTTCCGCTTTGGGTTCAAGCTTGTCCGGCTGTAACTTCTTTACATAGGCTTCACAACCTCAAACTTTAAGGAACGACAATATAGGTTTCTTCCCAAACCATAATTCATACGGTGTCGTTTCAACGGATTTATATGGTGCCCTATTTAAAGTGAATGCGGCTGTTTCTAATGCATAACCCCAAAATGATAGCGGTAAATCTGTAAGTGACATCATAGAACGAACCATATCTAGGAGAGTTCGATTACGACATTCGGACACACCATTACGCTGTGGTGTTCCCGGCGGTGTCAATTGTGAAAGTATTCCGCATTTCTTCAAATGCTCGCTAAACTCGTAACTTAGATATTCACCTCCATGATCAGAACATAGAAATTTAATCTTCTTGTTACGCTGATTCTCTACCTCACTTTGAAATTCCTTAAACTTCTCGAAAGTTTCGGACTTATGTTTCATGAAATAGATATACCCATATCTACTCAAGTCATCCGTGAAGGTAAGAACATAACGATAACCACCGCGCGATGCTAACTCATTGGACCACACACATCGGTATGTATGATTTCCAATAAGTCCGTAGCTCGCTCCATCATACCAGAAAATGGAGTCTTAGTCATTTTACCCTTCAGACATGCTTCGCATCTTTCAAGTGATTCTAAATCAAGTGATTCAAGAAGTCCATCGGAATGGAGTTTCTTCATAATCTTCACTCCAATATGACCAAGACGACAGTGCCACATATAGGTCGAGTTATCGCTCAATTTCAAACGTTTAGCTTCAATGTTATTAATATGTGTATTTCCACTATCGAGATTCAATAAGAATAGACCATCTATCAAAGGTGCATGTGCATAAAACATATTACTCATATAAATCGAACAACCATTATTCTCGGACTTAAACAAGTAACCGTCTCGCAATAAACAAGATCCCGATATAATGTTCATGCTTAACGCAGGCACCAAATAACAATTATTTAAGTATAAAACTAATCCCGATGGTATATGAAGAGGTAGCGTGCCGACCGCGATCACATCAACCTTTGATCCATTTCCAACGCGCATCGTCACCTCGTTCTTCGCTAGCTTCCGTTTATTCTGCAGTACCTATTTCGAGTTACAAATATGAGCAACCGAACCAGTATCAAATACCCAGGCACTACTACAAGTACTAGTGAGATACACATCAATAACATGTATATCGGATATACCTTTCTTCTTGATGTTTCCGTTCTTCAAATCCGCCAAGTACTTTGGGCAATTCCGCTTCCAGTGACCCTCTCCCTTGCAGTAAAAACACTCAGTATCAGGCTTGGGTCCAACCTTGGTCTTCTTCGCCGGTGCGGCAACTTTCTTACCACCCTTCTTGAAGTTTCCCTTTTGCTTAGACTTGCCTTTATTGAATTTGGTGGTCTTATTGACCATCAACACTTGGTGCTCTTTCTTGATCTCCACTTCTGCAGATTTTAACATGGAGAAGAGTTCTGGCAACTGCTTGTTCATGCTTTGCATATTGTAGTTCATCACAAAGTTCTTGTAACTTGGTGGCTGTGATTGGAGGACACGGTAAATCCCCAAAGCATTAGGAATGACTATACCCAAGCTTTGGAGTTTGTTTGCGTGCCCAGACATCTTAAGCACATGCTCACTGACGGAGCTGCCCTCTTCCATCTTGCAGTTAAAGAATTTTTTAGAAGCCTCATAACTCTCAACTATCGCGTGAGTCTCAAATATCAATTTGAGTTCACGGACAATATCATGTGGGTCTGAGTTCTCAAACCTTTTCTGAAGCTCCGATTCCAAACCATACAAGATAGCACACTGAACTATGGAGTACTGATTCTTCCGAGCGAGGTAAACATTCTTTACTTCATCGGTAGCATCAGCTGCAGGTGGGCCACCCAGCGGTGCATCCAGCACATAGGTCAAATTACCAGCATTGAGGACAATCCTCAAATTGCGTAACTAATCCGCGAAGTTACTTCCATTGTTTTTCAACTTTTCTTTCTCTAGGAACGCATTAAAATTGATGGTAGGGGCCGCCATTGATCTACAACATATTTGCAATAGTTTAGACTAAGTTTATGAAAAATTGAGTTCTAATTAATAGTTAAATTAATCTAGGTGAACTCCCACTCAAAACAATATCCTTCACATTGTTTTAGTGATCACATGAACCAAATCCACCACATCAAAACCGATCATCATGAGAGTTGATGTAGCTTCAATGGCGAACAATCAACATGTTCATCATATCTACTATATGACTCATGCTTTACCTTTCGGTGATCCGTGTTCCGAGACCATGTCTGTACATGCTAGGCTCGTCAAGATCAAACCTTAGCTTCCGCATGAGCAAATCTGGCTTGCTCATGTTGTATACACTTGCAGAATCTAACACACCCGATCATCACGTGGTGCTTCGAAACAACAAGCTTTAGCAACGGCGCTTACTAAGGATGAACACTTTAAAACTTGAAATTTATGTGCATGAGGGATCATCTTATAATGCTACCGTCGTTAACTAAGCAATACAAGATGCATAAAGGATTAATATCACATGCAATTCATAATATGTGATTTGATATGGCCTTTCTTCTTGTGCTTCCAATCTCCATCTTCAAGCATGAACATGATATCCATCATCACCGGCATAGCGTCAAGGTCAATGGCGCCGCTTCATGGTTGTCGTCCACCAGCTCCAACTATTACAACTACTTTATAGACACGCGGGTCTTAACAGAAATTAAAGACAACCATATGGCTCCTGCCGGTTGCCAACTTACAATAAGGAACATTGCATACATCAAATATGATCACAATCATGGCCATATCACATCACAGCACACCCCTGCAAAACAAAGTTAGACGCCTCTAATTTTCTTTGCATATTTTACGTGGTTTGGGGCTTTCAATAAGTGTCGCTCTAACTTACGAACAAGAACCACAACGTTGATGTTTGAACTATCAAGTGCTCGTTTTAAATTGGATCTATACTATAATGGGAGAGATAGACACCCGCAAAGCCACTTATGCAATACAAGTTGCATGTTAAGCGTGGAGCAAGTCTCATGAACAATGTCATGTAAGGTTAGCCCGGACCGCTTCATACCATCATACTGCAAGATGCAAAGTACACAAGATAAAAGCATCACCACCCACAATGACCATTATGTTCTACTCGTGCAACAGATCTACAAATAGACACGGCTCTGATACCACTGTAGGGGTTCGTAGCATGGAAAACAAAAAAATTCTACCGCATACAAATAAACAAGCCAAGATCTATCTACTAGATTGTAGCAACGAGTCGATAGAATAACTCACCCTCGAAGATTCCAAAGTGTTTAACGAGAGAAGATTCTCGTGGGTGATGTAGTCGTACTTTTGCCGATCTCAAGATCGTGTAGACGATCCTTCCGGTGCTGCGTTCTGGCAGCGCTTCCGCAGTCGGTCACACGTTCGATACTCTATGAAGACCTTCCTCTCCCTTGTTCCAGCAGGCACCGGAGGTTGTATCACTCTCCTCGCGATTCCGGCAGCACGACGGCGTGGTACCGAAAGTAGAGGGGAGATCTCGCAGGGCTTCGCCTTAAGCCAGAGCGAGTATGGTGGACTACGAGAGAAGCCTTGGCGATCTAGGGTTTAGAGGCACCAAGGAGAGAGGGCTAGGCCGGTGGCTAGGGCAAGGGGAGGTCCCAACTCGGCAGCTAGGGCAAAACCCTAGGGCGGCGACGGCGACTTGGTGGCCGGCGGCTAGGGTTAGGGTTTAGTGGAGAGAGGTGTAGGTCTAGAGGGGCACCCCTGCCCCTCCTTTTATAGGTGGGAGGGCGAGGCCAAGGGGAGGGAGTCCTCCCCCAAGTCGGCCTCCTTGGACGGCGGTGGAGGGAGGAGGACTTCCTCCCCAAGTAGGTTTCCTACTCTCCCTCCACCAAGCAAACTTGCCGTTTGACTTTTCAAATTGGCGTTTGACTTTTCAAACTAGGATTTGATTTATCCCTTTATTTTGCTCAGCGATGATACCTAGTACATTATGCAACCATTCCAACTTGTTATGACACATTCATGTACCCTTCCCCTCCGGAGTGCCGGACCTTCCGGAACATTCTAGAACATTCCCGATGAAAACACCGGAATCATTCTCCAACTCCGAAACAAGACTTTCCTTATATGAATCTTATTCTCTGGACCATTCTGGATATCCTCGTGATATCCCGGATCCCATACGAGACTCTGAACAACATTCGGTCTCTTACTCATCATTCCATAACTACTCAACAACATCGAATCCTTAAGTGTGTCTCCCTACGGTTCGTGAATTATGCGAACATGATAGAGACACTTCTCCAAACAATAACCAATAGAGGAATCTGGAAATTCATATGGCTCCCACATATTTCTACGATTACTTTGCGATCGAATGAACCACTTACATACGATACCAATTTCCCTTTGTCTCACGATAGTTTACTTATCCGAGGTTTTGGTCGTCGGTATCTCTTCATACCTAGTTCAACCTCATTACCGATAAGTACTCTTTTCTCGTTCCTGTGATATGTGATCCCTTGTGAGCCAGTCACATGCTTGCAAGCTAATTGTATGACATTCCACCGAGAGGGCCCAGAGTATATCTATCCGTCATATGGATGGACAAATCCCACTCTTGATCCATGTGTCTCAACCCATACTTTCCAAACACTCAATGCCACCTTTATAGCCACCCAGTTACGGTGTGGTGTTTGATGTCATCAAAGCATCCTTCCGTTGATGGTGATAAGCATGATCTCATGGTCGAAGGAATTAGGTTACTATGTATCAGAAAGCTTATAGCAATTGAACTATTAAAATGACTTGATCTTTATGCTACGCTTATCTATAGGAGTATGTCAATCATACCATTCTCCTAATGATATGATCTTGTTGTTAACATCTCAATGTTCATGATAGGGAAACCACAATCATTTATTAACCAACAAGCTAGTATTATGAAGAGGCTTTACTAGGGACTCTAATTTAGTTTACAAATCACACAAGTATTAATGTTTCCTTGTTAATACTATTATAGCATAAATGTAAACATTTATCATAAACACAAAGATATAATAATAACTACATTTATTATTGCCTCTAGGGCATATCTCCAACATGAATAGCCAAATTAGGCATGATAGTTAATTTGGCAAAAATGACCATTCACTTCATTTATTTATTTTGAGTTATTTTTCTTTGGGAAAAGTTTGGGAATGATTTAGATATGTTTATTTCACCTAAGAATCATTTTACAAGCAATGAATCACAGAACCATGGCAATTCAAATGAACTCCCAATTTAAATGCACATACACATGAATGCTTTCATATTTTGAGATGGAAAAGTTTTTGTTAACCCTAATTTTGATGATTTGGATCTTGATCAACTTGGATTAAAGTTTTGGGATGTTACAAACCTTCCCTCCTTAAACAAAATCTCCTCCCGAGATTTGAGAAAGAAGAACAAAAATTACCTAGGATTTAAAGAGATCGGGGAACTCCGTCCTAATGTGATCTTCGCGCTCCCAGGTAGCTTCTTCTTCCGTGTGGTTGCTCCACTGAATCTTGAGAAACTTGATGCTTCGGGTTCTGGTAGTTCTAAAAGATTCTTCCAAAAAACGGATGGGTAATTCAGGATAGGTCAGGTCATCATTGATTTCTATGGTCCGGTGATCAATATTCTTGAAAACTTCAGTCTTCTCCGAAACTTCGAGGCATTTACGAAGTAACGAGATATGGAACACATTGTGCACGGCTGACATTTCTTCTGGCAGTTCCAATTGATATGATACTTCTCCTCGACGATTCAGAATCTTGAAGGGTCCGATATATCTGGGGGCTAACTTTCCCTTCATCTGGAAACGTTGCATTCCTTTCAAGGGCGACACTTTAAGATACACAAATTCTCTGATATTGAAAGCGAGGTCTCGGCGTCTTTTATCGGCATAACTCTTCTATCTTGACTGGGCGGTCTTGAGGTGCTCATGAATCTTGTGAACTTTCTCTTCTGCTTCTCGTAGGATGTCGGGTCCGAAAACCTGACTCTCTCCTACTTCCGACCAATTCAAAGGGGTGCGACACTTCCTTCCATACATGAATTCAAATGGGGCCATTTGCAAACTAGCTTGATAACTGTTGTTGTATGAAAATTATACGAACGGTAGACAGTCTTCCCATTTAGATCCATACTCTAACACACATGCTCTCAACATATCTTCGAGTATTTGATTTACTCGCTCCATTTGTCCATCAGTCTGAGGGTGATAAGCTGTGCTAAAATCTAGTCGGGTTCCTAAAACTTCTTGGACTTTCTTCCAAAATCTCGAGGTAAACTGTGTTCCTTGATGTGATACGATGTTCTTGGGGACTCCATGCAAACTGACGATTCTAGCGATGTATAACTCCACTAGCTTCAAACTCTGGTATGTTCTCTTGACTGGTAAGAAATGGGCTACTTTGGACAATCTGTCAACTATGACCCAAATAGAGTCATTTCCCCTACTAGAAGTAGGCAATCCGGTGATAAAGTCCATTCCTACTGAATCCCACTTCCATTCCGGTATCTGTAAGGGTTGTAAAGTCCTGCGGGTCTTTGATGTCCCGCATTGACTCTCTGACATACATCACACTTGGCGATATAGCTTCCGATTTCTCTCTTCATCTTATGCCACCAGAATTGTTCTTTCAAATCCTGATACATCTTCGTTCCTCCGGGGTGGATAGAATAAAGAGTATCATGAGCTTCCTTCAGAATAACTTTTTTCAACTCTGAATCTGTTGGTACACAAAGACGTCATTTGTACCAAAAAACTCCTTCTTCGTCTTTAGTAAATCCGGGTACTTTTCCTGTACCGATACAACGCTTGATTCCGTCGATACTAGCATTTCCTTTCTGCGCCTCTTTGATCTGGCTGATCAACGTGGGTTGAAGTTCTATGCTAGCCAAAAATCATTCACTCACTAATTCCATTCGGAAATCTTCCATCTCCTTGTGCAAACTTGGTTGCTCCTTCAAAATCATGGAGTTCAAGCGGCACGGCAATCTGCTAAGGGCATCTGCTACCACATTGGCTTTACCAGGGTGATAGTGAATGTCCAGGTCGTAATCCTTCATTAGCTCAATCCATCTTCTTCGTCTTATATTCAGATCCTTCTGAGTGAATATATACTTTAGGCTCTTGTGATCCGAATAAATCTCACAACGGTTTCCCATGAGATAATGCCTCCATGTCTTCAGGGCTAGAACTACGGCTGCGAGCTCGAGGTCATGGGTTGGGTAGTTTTGTTCATGTTGTTTCAGTTGTCGAGATAGATAGGATATAACTTTTCCTTCTTGTGTTAGCACACATCCGAGACCAATCTTGGATGCGTCACAATACACGTCAAAGGGCTTCGTGATATCCGGCATGATCAAGATGGGGGCTGAAATCAATCTTCTCTTGAGTTCTTGAAAACTCGCTTCACATTTGTCCATCCATTCAAACTTCTTGTCCTTCTTTAGAAATTGGGTCATGGGTCTGGCGATACTCAAGAATCCTTCTACGAACTTGCGGTAGTATCCCGCTAATCCGAGAAATGCATGAACTTGGGTTTGAGTGGTTGGGGATTGACAATCTTCGACATCTTTCACCCTTGCAGGGTCAACGGCAATTCCTCCGGCTGATACAATGTGGCCGAGGAATCCTACCTCCTGTAACCAGAATTCACATTTTCTAAACTTGGCAAACAACTGATGCTCTCTAAGGGTTCCAAAAATGGTCCTTAGGTGTACCTCATGTTCTTCCTCTGATTTGGAATAAATCAGAATGTCATCAATGAAAACAATGACAAACTTATCCAGGAAGTCCATAAAAATCTTATTCATGAGATTCATGAAATAAGAGGGGGAATTGGTTAATCCAAAAGACATGACAGTATACTCGTATAATCCATATATGGTGGTAAAGGCAGTCTTTGGAATATCCTCTGCGCTAATCTTGAGTTGATGATAGCTAGTTCTAAGATCAATCTTAGAAAACACCTTGGAACCAGTCAATTGGTCAAACAGATCTTCTATCTTTGGCAATGGGTACTTGTTCTTGATAGTGACATCATTCAACTTCCGATAATCTGTACACAAATGGTTACCTCCATCTTTCTTGTCCACGAACAAAACAGGTGATCTCCATGGTGACGCACTTGGTTGAATCAATCCAATTTCTAGCATGGCATCCAGTTGCTTCTTCAGTTCTGCTAGTTCAGACGGGTTCATACTATATGGTCTCTGGGCTATGGGTCCTGTTCCAGGGATTAGTTCAATGATAAACTCGATATCCCGATCTAGGGGCATACCGGGCAAAACATCTGTAAATACATCGGGGTATTCACAGACTATCCGGACTTGGTCAATGGTAGGTTGGGCTATACTCTTGTTGCACTTGAATTGAAGAGGTAAGGTTTCAGATACATGCTCGACTGATACTCCGGCTGTACTGGTCATGGTTATGGCTTTCTTGGCACAGTCAATTAATCCTTTATGTTTGTACATCCAATCCATTCCTAGTACTACTTCCAAACCTTTAGTTCCGAGTACTATTAGATTAGCATAAAAATCCATGCCATGGATTCGGATAGGGACGGCTTTGCAAATTTTCCTAGCTTTGGTGGTTGAACCGGGGATTTGAACAATCATAACATGCTTCAGTTTGGTTGGTTGAATCTTACTAGTGCATGCAAGTTCTTCGGTGACAAATGAGTGTGATGCTCCAGAATCAAACAACACTCTTGCAAGTACTGAGTTAACAGAAAACATACCTAGCACGACGTCTGGCGCTTCCTGGGCTTCTTCAGCATGCATGAGAAAAAGACATTCGTTGCGGTTGAGCGAGTTCCCTAGGGCAAACCTTCTTCCGGGCTGAACAGGACGCTGTTGATGATCTGGGGCATTTGCATTGGGGGCTGCGGCATTCTTCTTGGGGCACTCATTGGAGTAGTGACCCTTGGTTCCACATTCATAACAAGTCACTTGCGACTTGTCCTTCGCTGCAACAGGCACATCATTGCTTCCGGTCCTTGGGGCAGTGTTGGTGTTGGTGGCGGCATTGTTATTGTTGAACTTGGGTGGTGCACGATTGAAATTGCTAGAGTTGCCGGGGTTGTTGTCGTTTCCTCTGGGCCTTGGGTTTCCACGGTTGGGATAGGTCGGACGGTTCATCGGGGGTCTGTTGGTTCTCGGGGCAAATCGTGGAGATGGGTTGGGGCGATACTTTGGGGTCTGGTGGGTTCCTGGTTGATGCATCATGCGACGCTTGTGGTTCTCATCGGCTTGGTTGATCTTTCCTTCCATATGAATGGCAGAGTCGACTAGGGCTTCAATATCAGCAAAGGGGATATTGACCAACACCGTCTGCATCTCATCATGCAGACCATTCAAGAATCTCTCTTTCTTCTTGGCTTCAATGTCGATCTCATCCGGGGCATACCTAGCTAATGACAAGAATTTTTCACGGTATTCCACTATGGTCATCCTTCCTTGCTTCAGTTCTCTGAATTCATCTCTCATCCTCTTGATCGAACCCGGTGGTACATGGGTTCTGCTGAACTTGACCTTGAATTCATCCGAGGTCATCATCTGACCTCCGGTCATTGCACGAATGTTGTTCCACCATGCTCTTGCATCTCCGGCTAGATAGTGGGTGGCGAACATAACTTTCTCGTTAGCTTCCACTCCGGCGACTTCCAGATTGTTCTCCATTGTTTGCAGCCAATCATCTGCATCTAGGGGTTCTTCTGACTTAGTGAAAACAGGTGGATTGGTGTTCTGGAAATTCTTGAGCTTAGATCCATGGTTTTCCTGATTTCCTTGGCCTTGATTGTTGTTGGACATCTGAGCTATGTGTTGAAGGGTGTCTAGGTTGGCTTGACGTTCGTCTCTTTCAGCTTCGCGGTCAGAAACCAACATTTGCAAGATCTGCAACATTGGGTCCGGGGATGAACCGCTTCCTCCGCGAGGCATCTGAAGATTGAGATAGATCATGAGAAAAGAGGGAAATTTCTAAGGTTCCGAGGTTGTTGAAAAGTTTTTGAAAGTTTGACTCAGATTTTTCTAGCAACTTGCTTTTCATTCATTCATAGCACACGATACAAACACACACCAGAACAAAGGAAAACAGATGGTTTTAAGAACCATTCTGGAAACTACGATACAGTGGGACCGAATACAACTCACTAACGCTAGTGCTCAAGTGCTACTACTCCTTGGAGTCGGTGTACTCATCATCCTCATCATCATCATCGTCATCGATGAAGGCGAAATCCTCCTCATCGGTGAAGAAGTCCATGGCCTGATCCTCTAGAAAGTCATCATCATCGCTGAGATAGGAGTAGGGATCTCCACGAAGGTCTTCTCTGGCATTCTCCCTTTCCTCCAACTGCATGTATCTCTCGTGGATGGTCTCCTCCAAATCCGTGATCCGGTGGCGAAGACGGGCAATGATGCGCTCCTTCTTGTCGAGCTGACAGCGATGAGACTTGCGATTCTTCACTAGCATGGTGAGGGTCTGATCCTTCTTCTTGGCGATGGCGTACTTGTGGTTAGAGTAGGCACGGGCGTTGTCCAACTCCTTCTGACGATCGTACATCATGAAGCTGAGGTGGTCCACTTGACTCTTCAGCTCGGGATGATGTGGGGCCTCCAGTGGCTGTCCCATAACATCACGCCTTGGGTAGAACTCAAAGCGGGTACCCTTGATCTGATTGATACTCTGCCCACATAGACGGGCAAGAGCTTCCTGCATTGCCCTGACCAGTCCATCGAGCTAGTTGTTGGAATTATGCCCTATAGGCAATAATAAAGATGTTATTGTTATAATTCTTGTTCGTTATAAAGTTTATATTCCATGCTAGAATTATATTAAGCGGAAACTTTGATACTTGTGTGTTTTATGAACAACACCGTGTCCCTAGTACGCCTCTATGGACTAGCTCATTGATTAATGATGGTTAAGGTTTCCTAACCATAGACATGAGTTGTCGATTAATAATGAGATCATGTCATTAGGAGAATGATATGATGGACATACCCAAATTAAGCAGAGCAATTAGATCGTGTCATCGTGTTCATCTTTGCGAAGCTTTTTCCTATGTCAAATATTGTATTCCTTAGACCATGAGATAATGCAACTCCCTGGTATCGAAAGAAAGCTTTGAGGTCATCAAACGTCATCCTATTTGAGGGTGATCATAAAGGTGTCTCTCAGGTGATCGGAAAGTACTTGTTGGGTTGTATATATCGAGATGGGATTTGTCCCTCCCGAGTCGAAGAGATATACTTCGGGCCCACTCGGTAATCGATATCAACACCGCTTGCAAGCACGTGGTGAAGGAGTTAATCACAAAGTGATATCAGATTACGGAACGAGTAAAGTACTTGCTGTGAACAAGATCGAACAAGGTATGCCGATACCAACGATCGAATCTCGGGCAAGTAAAATATCGCGTGACGAAGGGAATATATATATGGGATTAATTGAATCCTGGCATCGTGGTTCATCTGATATGATCATCGATGAATATGTGGGAGTCAATATGGGTTTCTAGATCCCGCTGTTGATTATTGATAAAAGATCATGTCTGCATATTCTCGAACCCGTAGGGTCACACACTTAACGTGCCTCGACGCTAGGATAGAATGGATAATTGGTTTATGAGTTTTTGTTCGGAGTCTCGGATGAGATCCAGGACATCACGAGAGGTTCCGGAATGGTCCGAAGAATAATATTCATATAAAGGAAAGCAGTTTTTGGATTTCGGAATCGTTTTGGACTATTCGATATTGTACCGGAAGGTTCTAGAAGCTTCCGGAGTGGGACCAACGTGGCCCCACTTGTCGGAGGGCTGCGTGTGCCTAAGAGGGAGTGCCCTGGCCACTTTGGGCCACAGGTCACAAGGCCCCATAGGCCCAGCCGGCCAAACCCTAGGGGAAACCCTAGGGAACCCTTCTAGAAGGAGGGGGAAACTTGCCCCCCACTCCAACCCTTGGGGCCGCCGCCCTAGGGCTTGGAGGAGGGGCCAAGGGGTCCGGCCAGTCCCCTATATAAGGTTGGCAGGTGCGCACCCCTCCTCCCACTTCTTCAACCCTATCCGCCATCCTGCTTCCCTCCATCTCCCTCTCTCTCTCTCCCGACTGCGCGTAGGCGAAGCCCTGCCGCAGAAACTCTCCACCATAGCACCACGCCGTCGTGCTGCAGATCCAATCCATCTCTCCACCCCACTTGCTGGACCAAGGAAGGATGAGACGTCATGGCACCGTACGTGTGCATCTCTCGGAGGCGGCGTCACTTGCGGCGTTGGATCGGATCGGATCGCGAGGAGGAGAAGGCTAGTTCGACTACATCACCCACGTTCTGTTGAACGTTTCCGCTGTGCGATTTCTTCAAGGGTATGAAGATCTCATCTATCTCTCTCGTTTATTGCATCTCCTAGATTAGATCTTGGCTTTCTTGTTCGCATCCGTAGAAATTTTTTGATTTACTATGCCGCGAAGCCCTTCAGTGGTATCAGAGCTAGATCTATGCGTAGACGTGTTTCACGAGTAGAACACAACATGCTTGTTGCGGGCGTTGATGTTTTCTATTGCAAGCCTCTTTTGTGTATTTCTTATGGCGCGGCATAGTGAGATAGAAGCGGTCCAGGCCAACTTTACACGACCTCGTTCGCGAGACCAGCTCCACACTTGACGTGTGGCTTGTTCCACACATGCGGCTGGTGGATGCCAGTTTCTCTCACTATAGTAGTCATGGGATTTACACCGGATGTTAGCAACCATAATATCACCGTTGTGGCTTTCCGTAGGTAAGAATCGTTCTTAGCTTGTTACTCCCATAAGCCACGTAAAACATGCAACAACAAAGTAGAGGCGTCTAACTTGTTTTTGCAGGGAGTGTTTTGTGATATGGTATGGCCCAAGATGTGATGTGTATGTTGTATGCAATGATCATGTTTTGTAATATTTCACGACTTTCATGTCGATGAGTACACAACCGGCAGGAGCCATATGGTTGTCTTTATAATTGTGTATGACTTGTGTGTCAACTTCTTATACGCCATGTAATAGCTTTATTTTATCGCTAAGTAGTTAGCAATAGTTGTAGTTGTTATTCGTGGTGGAGGCAATCATGGTGGAGGCAATCATGGTGGAGTGATGGAGATCATGCTGGTGCGCACAAGATGGAGATCATTGCGCAGAGATTGGCTATACCAAGTCACATAAAATTATATGCATGTGATGTTTATCCTTTTATGTATCTTATTATGCTTAGATCGCGATGGTAGCATTATAAGATGATTCCTCACTTAAAGATCAAGATAAAATTGTGTTCTCCCCATGTATGCACCGTTGCGAAAGTTCGTCGTGTTCAAGCACCTCATGATGATCGGGTGCTATAAACTCTACGTTCACATACAACGGGTGTAAGCCAGTTTTGCACACGCAGAAATACTTGGGTTTGACTTGACGAGCCTAGCATGTACAGACATGGCCTCGGAACACACGAACCGAAAGGTTAAGCATGAGTCATATGAATGATATGATCGACACTTTGTTGTCCACCATTGAAACCACATATCTTCTCGTGAAGATCGGATTAGGTGTGGTGAATTTGGATCGTGTTCACTAAACAACTTGAGGGATGTTGAATTTAGTGGGAGTTCATCTAGTAATTTGATTAAGTTGAACTAGTTATCATGAACATAGTCTAAATTGTATTTGCAAATTTTGTAGATCAAATGGCTAAGTCCAACTTCAACTTCAACGTTATTGCTGAGAAAGAAAAGCTTAAGAACAATGGGTCTAACTTCACCAACTGGTTCCGCAATCTGAGAATAATTCTCGCTGGCGGACAAAAGGACTATGTACTAGAGAAAGCGCTAGGTGACGCCCATGCCATTGATGCGCTGGCTGATGAAAAGTTGTTTATCAGTCGCGCAAAGATGATTATGGAGTGATTAAGAGTACCATGTTTTTTGCTATGGAATCGGACCTTCAAAATCGTTTTGAGGAGTTCGCCGGGCCCTTTGAGATTCTTGAGGAACTGAAAACCATGTTTTAGACTCAGGCCCGTTCTAAGAGATATGAGATCTATGAGAAGTTCTTTAACTGCAAGATGGAGGAAGGGAGTTCTGTTAGTGAGCACGCCATTAAGATGTCGGGCTACACTCAACGTCTTGAGCAACTAGACTGCAAGATTCTAGAAGAGCTCAAGATTGACAGAGTTCTACAATCACTCCCTCCTAGCTACAAAGGTTTTGTAGTTACTCACAATCAAATTGGTTCCACTGATACGATCACTGAGCTCTTCGCTAGGCTGAAAGCTGCGGAGGTGGACATCAAGAAAGATAATCATGTGTTGATGGTCAACAAGACCCCTAGCTTTAAGAAAGGTAAGGGTGCAAAGAAATCCTTCAAGAAAGGCAGCGGCAAGCGCGTTGCCCCTGTAGAGAAGAAGCTCAAGTCTGGACCTAAGCCGGACACTGAGTGCTTCTATTGCAAGGACAAGGGTCACTGGAAGCGCAACTGTCCGAAGTACTTAGCGGACAAGAAGGCTAGCACCATTAAAGGTATATTTGATATACATGTTATTGATGTTTACCTTACTAGCGCTTGTTGTAGTGCCTGGGTATTTGATACTGGTCCAGTTGCTAATATTTGTAACTCGAAACAGGAGCTACGGAATAGACGGCGGCTAGCAAGGGATGAGGTGACGATGCGTGTTGGCAATGGATCAAGAGTTGATGTGATGGACGTCAGCACGCTCTCCTTAGTTTTACCTTCGGGATTAGTTTTAAACCTTAATAAGTGTTATTATGTGCCTGCGTTGAGCATGAACATTATATCTGGATCGTGTTTATTGCAAGACGGTTATTCATTTAAATCGGAGAATAATGGTTGTTCTATTTATATGAATAACATCTTTTATGGTCATGCACCTGCTGTGAATGGTTTATTTCTTCTGAATCTCGAAAGCAATGAAACACACATCCATAACATTGAGGCTAAGAGATGCAAAGTAGATAGTGATAATTCTACTTATTTGTGGCACTGCCGTCTAGGTCATATTGGTGTAAAACGCATGAAGAAACTCCATTCCGATGGACTTTTGGAGTCTCTTGATTTTGAATCATTTGACACGTGCGAGTCGTGCCTCATGGGCAAGATGATCAAAACCCCGTTCTCCGGAATAATGGAGCGAGCAACGGACTTGTTGGAAATCATACATACCGATGTATGCGAACCAATGAGTTTTTCGATGCGCGGTGGATATCGCTATTTTCTCACTTTTACTGATGACTTAAGTAGATATGGGTATATCTATTTAATGACATAAATCTGAAACGTTTGAAAAGTTCAAAGAATTTCGGAACGAAGTGGAAAACCATCGTAACAGGAAAATTAAATTTCTACGATCCGATCGTGGAGGTGAATATTTGAGTTATGATTTTCTCACACATCTTAAAGCAAGCGGAATCGTTTCGCAACTCACGCCACCCGGAACACCATAGCGCAATGGTGTGTCTGAACGCCAGAATCGAACTCTATTAGATATGGTGCGATCAATGATGTCTCTTACAAATTTGCCGTTATCATTTTGGGGTTATGCATTAGAAACCGCTGCATTCACTTTAAATAGGACACCATCTAAATCCGTTGATACGACACCGTATGAACTATGGTTTGGTGCTAAACCTAAGTTGTCGTTTCTTAAAGTTTGGGGATGCGAATCTTACGTCAAGAAGTTTATGTCGGACAAGCTCGAACCCAAAGCGGAGAAATGCGTCTTCATAGGATACCCTAAGGAAACGATTGGGTATACCTTCTACCATAGATCCGAAGGCAAAGTGTTTGTTTCAAAGAACGGATCCTTTCTTGAGAAGGAGTTTCTCTCGAAAGAAGTGAGTGGGAGGAAGGTAGAGCTAGACGAGGTTAATGAACCTTCTCTCGAGTTGGAGAGTAGCGCAGCACCTGAAATTGTTCCAGTGCCGTCTGCACCAACAAGATATGAAGCTAATGATAATGATCATGAAACTAGGAACGATGCTACTACTGAACTTCGCAGGTCGACAAGGTCACGTGCCACTCCTGATTGGTACGGCAACCCTGTCTTAACCATCTTGTTGTTAGACAGCAGTGAACCTGCGAACTATGAGGAAGCAATGATGAGCCCAGACTGTGAGAAATGGCTAGAGGCCATGAAATCCGAATTGGGATCCATGAGCGAAAACCAAGTATGAACTTTGGTGGACCCTCCTAGCGACCGTAAGGCCGTTGAGTGCAAATGGATCTTCAAGAAGAAAATGGACGCGAATGGTAAAGTTACTGTCTATAAAGCTCGGCTTGTCACAAAAGGGTTTTGACAAGTTCAAGGTGTTGACTACGATGAGACTTTCTCTCCCGTAGCGATGTTTAAGTCCATTCGGATTTTATTAGCAATTGCTGCATTTCATGATTATGAAATATGGCAGATGGATGTCAAGACTGCGTTCCTCAATGGCAACATTGATGAAGAGTTGTATATGATGCAACCCAAAGGTTTTGTCGATCCTAAGGATGCTAATAAGGTGTGCAAACTTCAGTGTTCCATTTATGGACTGAAGCAAGCATCTCGGAGTTGGAACCTTCATTTTGATCAAGTGATCAAGAGCTTTGGATTTGTTCCAAATTGCTACGAAGCTTGTATCTACAAGAAAGTGAGTGGGAGCTCAGTGACATTTTTAGTACTATATGTGGATGACATATTGATTATTAGAAATGACATTGATATGCTTAACGATGTGAAGAGTTATTTGAACAAATGTTTTTCAATGAAAGACCTAGAAGAAGCTGCTTATATATTAGGCATCAAAATCTATAGAGATAGACAAAGACGCCTAATAGCTTTAAGCCAAAGTACATACCTAGACAAAGTTCTAAAAAGGTTCAGAATGATAAAGCAAAGAAAGGTTCATTGCCCATGTTGTCAGGTAAGATATTGAGCAAGGCTCAGTGTCCAGCTACGGTAAACGATAGAGAAACTATGAGCAAGGTGCCTTATGCCTCGGCCATAGGTTCTATCATATATGTCATGCTGTGTACTAGACCGGATGTGTCCAATGCTCTTAGTTTTACGAGCAGATACCAAAGTGATCCAGGAGTGGAACACTGGACAGCCGTAAAGAACATCCTAAAGTATTTAAATAGGACTAAAGAAATGTTCTTGGTCTATGGAGGTGATGAGCAGCTCGTCGTAAAAGGTTACGTCGACGCTAGTTTCGACACCGACCCGGATGATTCTAAATCTCAGACAGGATACGTTTATATTTTGAATGGAGGAGCTGTGAGCCGGAGAAGCTACAAGCAAAGCGTGATCGCAGGATCTACAGTGGAATCGGAATACATGGCTGCTTCAGAAGCGTCAAGTGAAGGAGTTTGGATCAGGAACTTCATCACTGAGCTTGGTGTGGTTCCAAGTGCCTTGGACCCACTGGAGATATTGTGGGACAACACTGGCGCCATAGCACTTGCTAAGGAACCAAGATATCATCCAAATACCAAGCACATCAACCTCCGTTTTCATATAATTCGAGATTATATAACAGATGGAGATCTGAAGATTAGCAAAGTACATACGGATCTAAATGTCGCAGATCCGTTGACTAAACCTCTTCCATGAGCAAAACATGATCAGCACCTTAATGCCATGGGTGTTAGATTGTTGCCAGATGTAAACTAGATTATTGACTCTAGTGCAAGTGGGAGACTGTTGGAATTATGCCCTAGAGGCAATAATAAAGATGTTATTGTTATAATTCTTGTTCATGATAAAGTTTATATTCCATGCTAGAATTGTATTAAGCAGAAACTTTGATACTTGTGTGGTTTATGAACAACACCGTGTCCCTAGTACGCCTCTATGGACTAGCTCATTGATTAATGATGGTTAAGGTTTCCTAACCATAGACATGAGTTGTCGATTAATAATGAGATCATGTCGTTAGGAGAATGATATGATGGACATACCCAAATTAAGCAGAGCAATTAGATCGTGTCATCGTGTTCATCTTTGCGAAGCTTTTTCCTATGTCAAATATTGTATTCCTTAGACCATGAGATAATGCAACTCCCTGGTATCAGAAGAAAGCTTTGAGGTCATCAAACGTCATACTATGTGAGGGTGATCATAAAGGTGTCTCTTAGGTGATCGGAAAGTACTTGTTGGGTTGTATGTATCGAGATGGGATTTGTCCCTCCCGAGTCGGAGAGATATACTTCGGGCCCACTCGGTAATCGATATCAACACCACTTGCAAGCACGTGGTTAAGGAGTTAATCACAAAGTGATATCAGATTATGGAACGAGTAAAGTACTTGCTGTGAACGAGATTGAAGTAGGTATGCCGATACCAACGATCGAATCTCGGGCAAGTAAAATATCGCGTGACGAAGGGAATATATATATGGGATTAATTGAATCCTAGCATCGTGGTTCATCCGATATGATCATCGATGAATATGTGGGAGTCAATATGGGTTTACAGATCCCGCTGTTGATTATTGATAAAAGATCATGTCTGCATATTCTCGAACCCGTAGGGTCACACTCTTAACGTGCCTCGACGCTAGGATAGAATGGATAATTGGTTTATGAGTTTTTGTTCGGAGTCTCGGATGAGATCCAGGACATCACGAGAGGTTCCGGAATGGTCCGGAGAATAAGATTCATATAAAGGAAAGCAGTTTTTGGATTTTGGAATCGTTTCGAAGTATTCGGTATTGTACCGGAAGGTTCTAGAAGCTTCTGGAGTGGGACCAACGTGGCCCCACTTGTCGGAGGGCTGTGTGGGCCTAATAGGGAGTGCCCTGGCCGCTTTGGGCCAGGGGCACAAGGCTCCATAGGCCCAGCCGGCCAAACCCTAGGGGAAACCCTAGGGAACCCTTCTAGAAGGAGGGGGAGGGAACTTGCCCCCCACTCCAACCCTTGGGGTGCAGACGCTCCAAAAGTTCCAAAAGCGGGTCCAACTCATGCTCAAAGATGAGGTCTCCTCCATTCCCCAACTGATAAAACGTGTTGTACTTCACGTCCATCTATAAGAATATAGGATGAGTAAGTTAGTAGAGTGATCATGTGTGTCAAATTTTATGTAAGTTTGCAAGAATTTTTTTGAGGAACATGAATTTTCATGAAAGAACCCAAGTTATAAGAATGAGAATCAGTTTTTGTAAATACTCACTTCCTTTGGTTTTGAAAATAAGTTTTTGATTCAAACGTCCATTCTAACTAGGGTCTCCTATGGTTAGGTTGGCTCTGATACCAACTTATCAACACCCGGATTTTTAATCCCAGATGCCTGTTATGCCATACATCGCAATCCCAGGATTACCATTTTTGCGAGACATAACAGATTTGGATATCACAGTACATTATCCATTACAAACCATACATAAGGTTTACACAAATAAGGATCTCATGATACAGTTTTTAATACAACTCGAGCAGCGGAATAACGTAATAGTAACGATAGTGTAGGCGAAGCTCCATCTTCAGGGTCACAGGCAATGCTGATGATGGGAGATGACCCTAGTTGTCATAACCTTCCTGCGGTCCATCATCTTGGTACTCCTCTTCATAGTCTGGCCACGGGAATAGCCAGGGACAAATCCATGAGTACTCTTTAAGTACTCGCAAACTAATACTAACAAGTTAAGGGGGTTTTTGTGTAGTAGGATGCTAAGCTCTAGGGTTGTTTTGCAAAAAGCCAGATTTAACTCTACTAAGTTCAAAAGCAAAGAAAGCTAGTTGAAAGTTTTATAACACCTAAGTGGGAATTTTAATTTCATATCACAACTCCGTTGTGGTCAAGTCAAAGTCTCAATTCATTTCATACGTCATTTTGAAAACATCTGACGGGGGAACAGTATGGCCACTCCAACTATCCATAACCACGGACGCGGCTATTCGAATAGTTTGACACTCTGTAGAGATTGTAAACTTTCACCACAACATTCGATACATCTGTCAGGAACAATCCTGAATTCACCATACTCAGTATGCGGATAATCAATCCTAACCTTTCAATTACACGCCCTAGTATAGGCACCTCTCCTGTGAGTTTGGCCTCCCAACCATGACCAACTGTCATCTTGGGTACTGCACAGGTGGACAATCTTCACAAGGCAGCCTCAGCTCAGACCTTGGCCGCGAGAGAATCCATACTAAGGTATATAAATTTCCAGTCAAGCCCTACCCAATTTTCGGGTATTGTGGTTATGCGGTAAAATTGGAATGGTATCGCATCCAGACAACCATCAGTTTTATAAAGGGTTAAGGCTCATGCCTCAACATTTTCGTCACCAAAATCATCTGGTGTTCGGAAACACATGTCAAAACATTTCAGTAGAATGACTCATCATTCTAAGGTTTTCATAACCATTTTCACCAAGTATTCCCATCTAAAGTTGATCAAGTTTTATGCTTAGCACTAGCATCTACAAGTGGTGGTAAATACTAATGAGGGGTGGTAAACAAGTGGGGATTTGCTAAGTTCAATCTCATGCCTTAGGATGACATCAAGAGTATCTAACTTAGGCCAAGTTTTATGCTCTTTATGCTACCTTTAGTTATCTTTCTAGATTCTACAAGTCACTTAAGTAAACTCTAAGAGAAGCTTTGGTAAAGAAAATGAAGTATTAAACTTGTAAGTAAAACTAGGATTGGGTATCATCAAATGTGTCTAACCAAGCATTCTTAATGCATTTCATAGGTTATCTAACTTTCATAGTTGAAAGTGTTAGCTTGCCTTGTGCAGAGCAGTGGTTGAAGTTCTCCTCAGCTTCCTCCTCGTAGTATCCTCCTTCCTCCTCGTATCCTTGGTCGGTACTAGCATCTATAAATAAATACGAGGTACACAATCACCAAACAATACTTAACTATTTTCAATCATCACACAAAGGTGTACTATAGATGATCTAGCATCATCACTAAATTTACAAGAACTAAAGCATTTGTCTTATTTATTTTAATTTGAGAAAAGTAATTTCTACTCATTGAAAAACTACTTAAGATTTAATATTCTCCAACTCAAACATGGGATCATGTTGACACATGTCATCACCACATATTTCAGTACATGGGAATGTGATTTAAAGTGGTGTCACAATTTAATAAGGTTTAACCTTTTTATTTTAAATAAATAAAGTGACTAGAAATGCCTATGTGGCATTCTTTTATTACTTGAACATTATTTCTGCAAGTAAACCCATATATTTTTATCTATTCTGAAAGGTATGATCAAATGTGATTTTTGAGAGTTGGAATCAACTCAAAAGCTTTTGTGGTCGAATTTTTAAAAATGTTTGAATGCAGAAAAGCTTCTGCCTTGATATTTTTACTATGGGTGATGTACAAATCCAAATGATTTGAATCCAACGGGCTTGGATTAAGCATTTCAGTACCTTTCTAAGAAAATTGATTTCATGTATTTTGGTTCAGTGAATCGAGCTGGTTTGATTTTTTAATCTATGTACAGAACTCTGTTTGAAATTAAATGGAAAATCTAAATTTAAACTGTTGGGTCGCGGGGGAGATGCTAACGGGCCGGCCCAGTGTCACTCCGCAACGCGGGGCTCAGCTGACAGGGGGGTCCACCAGTTAGTGGCTCATAACGCGCGAAGCGGTACGGGGCGGTGTGGGACGTTGGATTAGAGTGAGGATCAACGGCTGTGGATCGTCGTCGATGACGGACCTGTCGCCGGCGAGCTCTAACCCTAGCGGCTCGGTGGGGGTGCATAGGGGGAGTACCAGGGCTCCAGCGACGACGGCGAGGCGGGCAAACGGACTGGTGGTCGACGGCGAGCTCAGGGACGGTCGAGGCAGCTCCGGGGGTGGTCGCAATCAGCGGCGCCCTTCTCCTCCAGAGGCGGCCTGCTCCGGTACAATTTCGGCGAGCTGTTGCTCCCCGTGCTCCGGCTAGAGGTGTGGGACGATCAGTGAGGTGAGGGGCGTGGAGTGGTGTGCTACAAACAGTTGGGGGTACCCTCCTTTTATAGGCTCGACGGCGAGACCGAGAGGGATGGGCAGGCGACGGTGGCGACATGGCTACGGGCTGCTAGCGGCATGGCTAAGGGTGGCGCTCGACGGGCGGACTCCTGGCGGTGCTCTAGGACTTTAATGCAGGCTTAGGGGCGGTGGTAAGCGGCCGGGCAGAGCTGGCGCTCTGAGCGGCAGAGGCGGCGGCTTCGACGGCGAGCGGTGGCTGTGAGGCATTGGACGACTAATGGGGGTGTCTGGCTTGCTCCCTGGGTCGTGGCATCGCAGTGGGCGCGGGATGCGGTCGAGTGGCGGCTTGTGCACGCGTGCCGGGTGCGGCGCTCTGGCGCGTGATCGGCATGGCGCGATGGCACTAGGCGCGGGGATTTCTTGGTGGTCCACGGCTGAGCCTTGCTCGGGAAGGGGACAGTGGGTGGCGGTGAGGTGCTGACTATCTCCTAGACATGGCGGGAGAGGGGAGACGGTCTGCTGCGGCGGCGACCAAGTTGGCCGGCGAGGTGGGGCTCGGCTTGGCATGGCCATGCTGCTAGGAGGTACGGGATGGGGTAGTTATGCCCTGGTTTGATCCAGAGGGGACAATGTGAGCAAATGGGGGTCAAATGGGAGACAAGTTTGGCCAGAACACTATTCAAAATAGTGAATTTGGTTTTGTTTGAATTCTGCCTGCCAAGTGTTTGATGAAATGGCCGCAAGAAAATTCATTTTGAATTTTGAAAAGATTTTTGGTGGGTGTGCTAGGCATAAGCTTGAGACTCTGTGGTTGCTTGGGTTTTTAAAATTGAGCTTGTTTGAGTGGTTTTTGAAATAGTGGGATCTTCCCATATGAAATAGATTCAATTTTAAACTATCATTTGAACTTAGCATTTGAATGTTTTTGGTAGATCACAAAGTGGGCCTTGGTGCCTCATTATGTGTACTAGCAAGTGTTGCAAAGATCCACAATTGTTTCTGTTAAGTTTTGAGTACTAGGAATAGCCAAAGTAGGCATGATAGTTAATTTGGCAAAAATGACCATTCACTTCATTTATTTATTTTGAGTTGTTTTTCTTTGGGAAAAGTTTGGGAATGATTTAGATGATGTTTTTTTCACCTAATAATCATTTTACAAGCAATGAATCACAGAACCATGGCAATGCAAATGAACTCCTAATTTAAATGCACATACACATGAATGCTTTCATATTTTGAGATGGAAAAGTTTTTGTTAACCCTAATTTTGATGATTTGGATCTTGATCAACTTGGATTAAAGTTTTGGGATGTTACAAACCTTCCCTCCTTAAAAAAAATCTCGTCCCGAGATTTGAGAAAGAAGAACAAAAATTACCTAGGATTTAAAGAGATCGGGGAACTCCGTCCTGATGTGATCTTCGCGCTCCCAGGTAGCTTCTTCTTCCGTGTGGTTGCTCCACTGAATATTGAGAAACTTGATGCTTCGGGTTCTGGTAGTTCTAAAAGCTTCTTCCAGAATATGGATGGGTAATTCGGGATAGGTCAGGTCATCATTGATTTCTATGGTCTGGTGATCAATATTCTTGAAAACTTCAGTCTTCTCCGGAACTTCGAGGCATTTACGAAGTAACGAGATATGGAACACATTGTGCACGGCTGACATTTCTTCTGGTAGTTCCCATTAATATGATACTTCTCCTTGATGATTCAGAATCTTGAAGGGTCCAATATATCTGGGGGCTAACTTTCCCTTCAGCTGGAAACGCTGCATTCCTTTCAAGGGCTACACTTTAAGATACACAAATTCTCTGATATTGAAAGCGAGGTCTCGACGTCTTTTATCGGTGTAACTCTTCTGTCTTGACTGGGCGGTCTTGAGGTGCTCACGAATCTTGTGAACTTTCTCTTCTGCTTCTCGTAGGATGTCGGGTCCGAAAACCTGACTCTCTCCTACTTCCGACCAATTCAAAGGGGTGCGACACTTCCTTCCATACATGAATTCAAATGGGGCCATTTGCAAACTAGCTTGATAACTGTTGTTGTATGAAAATTATACGAACGGTAGACAGTCTTCCCATTTAGATCCATACTCTAACACACATGCTCTCAACATATCTTCGAGTATTTGATTTACTCGCTCCGTTTGTCCATCAGTCTGAGGGTGATAAGCTGTGCTGAAATCTAGTCGGGTTCCTAAACCTTCTTGGACTTTCTTCCAAAATCTCGAGGTAAACTGTGTTCCTTGATGTGATACGATGTTCTTGGGGACTCTGTGCAAACTGACGATTCTAGCGATGTATAACTCCACTAGCTTCAAACTCTGGTATGTGCTCTTGACTGGTAAGAAATGGGCTACTTTGGACAATCTGTCAACTATGACCCAAATAGAGTCATTTCCCCTACTAGAAGTAGGAAATCCGGCGATAAAGTCCATTCCTACTGAATCCCACTTCCATTCCGGTATCTGTAAGGGTTGAAACAGTCCTGCGGGTCTTTGATGTCCCGCCTTGACTCTCTGACATACATCACACTTGGCGATATAGCTTTCGATTTCTCTCTTCATCTTATGCCACCAGAATTGTTCTTTCAAATCCTGATACATCTTCGTTCCTCCGGGGTGGATAGAATAAAGAGTATCATGAGCTTCCTTAAGAATAACTTCTTTCAACTCTGAGTCTGCTGGTACACAAAGACATCATTTGCACCACAAAACTCCTTCTTCGTCTTTAGTAAATCCGGGTACTTTTCCTGTACCGATACGACGCTTGATTCCGTCGATACTAGCATTTCCTTTCTGCGCCTCTTTGATCTGGCTGATCAAAGTGGGTTGAAGTTCTATGCTAGCAAAAAATCCTTCACTCACTAATTCCATTCGGAAATCTTCCATCTCCTTGTGCAAACTTGGTTGCTCCTTCAAAATCATGGAGTTCAAGCAGCACGGCAATCTGGTAAGGGCATCTGCTACCACATTGGATTTACCAGGGTGATAGTGAATGTCCAGGTCGTAATCCTTGATTAGCTCAATCCATCTTCTCTATCTCATATTCAGCTCCTTCTGAGTGAATATATACTTTAGGCTCTTGTGATCCGAATAAATCTCACAACGGTTTCCCATGAGATAATGCCTCCATGTCTCCAGGGCTAGAACTATGGCTGCGAGCTCGAGGTCATGGGTTGGTTAGTTTTGTTCATGCTGTTTCAGTTGTCGAGATAGATAGGATATAACTTTTCCTTCTTGCATTAGTACACATCCGAGACCAATCTTTGATGCCCCACAATACACGTTAAAGGGCTTCGTGATATCCGGCATGATCAATATGGGGGCTGAAATCAATCTTCTCTTGAGTTCTTGAAAACTCGCTTCACATTTGTCCGTCCATTCAAACTTCTTGTCCTTCTTCAGCAATTGGGTCATGGGACTGGAGATACTCGAGAATCCTTCTACGAACTTGCGGTAGTATCCCGCTAATCCAAGAAATGCATGAACTTGGGTTTGAGTGGTTGGGGCTTGCCAATCTTCGACATATTTCACGTTTGCAGGGTCAACGGCAATTCCTCCGGCTGACAATGTGGCCGAGGAATCCTACCTCCTATAACCAGAATTCACATTTGCTAAACTTGGCATACAACTGATGCTCTCTAAGGGTTTCAAAAATGGTCCTTAGGTGTAGCTCATGTTCTTCCTCTGATTTGGAATAAATCAGAATGTCATTGATGACAACAACGACAAACTTATCCAGGAAGTCCATAAAAATCTTTTCATGAGATTCATGAAATAAGCGGGGGCACTGGTTAATCCAAAAGACATGACAGTATACTCGTATAATCCATATCTGGTGGTGCAGACAGTCTTTGGAATATCCTCTGCACGAATCTTGAGTTGATGATAGCCAGTTCTAAGATCAATCTTAGAAAACACCTTGGAACCAGTCAATTGGTCAAACAGATCTTCTATCTTTGGCAATGGGTACTTGTTCTTGATAGTGACATCATTCAACTTCCGATAATCTGTACACAAATGGTTACCTCCATCTTTCTTGTCCACGAACAAAACAGGTGATCTCCATGGTGACGCACTTGGTTGAATCAATCCAATTTCTAGCATGGCATCCAGTTGCTTCTTCAGTTCTGCTAGTTCAGACGGGTTCATACTATATGGTCTCTGGGCTATGGGTCCTGTTCCAGGGATTAGTTCAATGATAAACTCGATATCCCGATCTAGGGGCATACCGGGCAAAACATCTGTAAATACATCGGGGTATTCACAGACTATCCGGACTTGGTCAATGGTAGGTTGGGCTATACTCTTGTTGCACTTGAATTGAAGAGGTAAGGTTTCAGATACATGCTCGACTGATACTCCGGCTGTACTGGTCATGGTTATGGCTTTCTTGGCACAGTCAATTAATCCTTTGTGTTTGTACATCCAATCCATTCCTAGTACTACTTCCAAACCTTTAGTTCCGAGTACTATTAGATTAGCATAAAAATCCATGCCATGGATTCGGATAGGGACGGCTTTGCAAATTTGCCTAGCTTTGGTGGTTGAACCGGGGATTTGAACAATCATAACATGCTTCAGTTTGGTTGGTTGAATCTTACTAGTGCATGCAAATTCTTCGGTGACAAATGAGTGAGATGCTCTAGAATCAAACAACACTCTTGCAAGTACTGAGTTAACAGAAAACATACCTAGCACAACGTCTGGCGCTTCCTGGGCTTCTTCAGCATACATGAGAAAAAGACGTCCGTTGCGGTTGAGCGAGTTCCCTGGGGCAAACCTTCTTCCGGGCTAAACACGACGTTGTTGATGAGCTGGGGCATTTGCATTGCGGGATGCGGCATTCTTCTTGGGGCACTCATTGGAGTAGTGACCCTTGGTTCCACATTCATAACAAGTCACTTGCGACTTGTCCTTCGCTGCAACAGGCACAACATTGCTTCCGGTCCTTGGGGCAGTGTTGGTGTTGGTGGCGGCATTGTTATTGTTGAACTTGGGTGGTGCATGGTTGAAATTGCTAGAGTTGCCGGGGTTGTTGTGGTTTCCTCCGGGCCTTGGGTTTCCACGGTTGGGATAGGTCGGACGGTTCATCGGGGGTCTGTTGGTTCTCGGCGCAAATCCTGGAGATGGGTTGGGGCGATACTTTGGGGTCTGGTGTGTTCCTAGTTGATGCATCATGCGACGCTTGCGGTTCTCATCGGCTTGGTTGATCTTTCCTTCCATCTGAATGGCAGAGTCGACTAGGGCTTCAATATCAGCAAAGGGGATATTGACCAACACCGTCTGCATCTCATCTTGCATACCATTCAAGAATCTCTCTTTCTTCTTGGCTTCAGTGTCGATCTCATCCAAGGCATACCTAGATAATGACAAGAATTTGTCACGGTATTCCACTACGGTCATCCTTCCTTACTTCAGTTCTCTGAATTCATCTCTCATCCTCTTGATCAAACCCGGTGGCACATGGGTTCTGCTGAACTTGACCTTCAATTCATCCCAGGTCATCATGTGACCTCCGGTCATTGCACAAACGCTGTTCCACCATGCTCTTGCATCTCCGGCTAGATAGTGGGTGGCGAACAAAACTTTCTCGTTAGCTTCCACTCCGGCGACTTCCAGATTTTTCTCCATTGTTTGCAGCCAATCATCTGCATCTAGTTGTTCCTCTGACTTAGTGAAAACAGGTGGATTGGTGTTCTGGAAATTCTTGAGCTTAGATCCATGGTTTTCCTGATTTCCTTGACCTTGATTGTTGTTGGCCATCTGAGCTATGTGTTGAAGGGTGGCTAGGTTGGCTTGACGTTTGGCTCTTTCAGCTTCGCGGTCAGAAACCAACATTTGCAAGATCTGCAACATTGGGTCCGGGGATGAACCGCTTCCTCCGTGAGGCATCTAAAGATTGAGATAGATCATGAGAAAAGAGGGAAATTTCTAAGGTTCCGAGATTGTTGAAAAGTTTTTTAAAGTTTGACTCAGATTTTTCTAGCAACTTGCTTTTCATTCATTCATAGGACACGATACAAACACACACCACAACAAAGGAAAACAGATGGTTTTAAGAACCATTCTGGAAACTACGATACAGTGGGACCGAATACAACTCACTAACGCTATTGCTCAAGTGCTACTACTCGTTGGAGTCGGTGTACTCATCATCCTCATCATCATCATCATCATCATCGTCATCGATGAAGGCGAAATCCTCCTCATCGATGAAGAAGTCCATGGCTTGATCCTCCAGAAAGTCATCATCATCGCTGAGATAGGAGTAGGGATCTCCACGAAGGTCTTCTCTGGCATTCTCCCTTTCCTCCAACTGCATGTCTCTCTCGTGGATGGTCTACTCCAAATCCGTGATCCGGTGGCAAAGACGGGCAATGATGCGCTCCTTCTTGTCGAGCTGACGGCGGCGAGACTTGCGATCCTTCACTAGCATGGCGAGGGTCTGATCTTTCTACTTGGCGATTGCATACTTGTGGTTGGCGTAGGCACGGGCGTTGTCCAACTCCTTCTGACGATCGTACATCATGAAGCTGAGGTGGTCCACTTGACTCTTTAGCTCGGGATGATGTGGGGCTTCCAGTGGCTGTCCCATAACATCACGCCTTAGGTAGAACTCAAAGCGGGTACCCTTGATCTGATTGATACTCTGCCCACATAGACGGGCAAGAGCTTCCTGCATTGCCCTGGCCAGTACATCGAGCCAGTTGTTTTCTCTTAAGGTGAACTGAATTCCCTTGGCAGTGGGAGGTTCAATCTTTCCTCGGAGACTTGCAACAACCAGCCACTGCAGATCTTCTCCTTCCAGATCATTGAGCTGAGCTCTGAAGAACTCGGGGTGCGGACGCTCCAGAAGTTCCGAAAGCTGGTCCAAGTCACGCTCAAAGATGAGGTCTCCTCCATTCCCCAACTGATAAAACTTGTTGTACTTCACATCCATCTATAAGAATATAGGATGAGTAAGTTAGTAGAGTGATCAAGTGTGTCAAATTTTATGTAAGTTTGCAAGAATATTTTTGAGGAACATGAATTTTCATGAAAGAATCCAAGTGATAAGAATGAGAATCAGTTTTTGTAAATACGCACTTCCTTTGGTTTTGAAACTAAGTTTTTGATTCAAACATCCATTCTAACTAGGTTCTCCTATGGTCAGGATGGCTCTAATAACAACTTATTAACACCCGAGTTTTTAATCCCAGATGCCTGTTATGCCATACATTGCAATCCCAGGATTACCATTTTGTGAGACATAACAGATTGGATATCACAGTACATCATCCATTACAAACCATACATAAGGTCTTACAACAAATAAAGGATCTCATGATCCAGTCTTAATACAATTCAAGCAGCGGAATAACATAATAATAATGATAGCATGGGCGAAGCTCCATCTTAATGGTCACAGGCAATGCTGACGATGGGAGATGATCCTAGTTGTCGTAACCCTCATGTTGTTCGTCCTCCTGATAGTCCTCTTCATAGTCTGGCAACGGGAATAGCCAGGGACAAAGCCATGAGTACTCTTTAAGTACTCGCAAACTAATACTAACAAGTGAAGTGGTTTTGAGTAGGAAGTACTAGCTCTAGGTTGTTTTGCAAAAGCCAGATTTATCTCTATTGAGTTCAGAAGCAAAGAAAGCTAGTTGAAAGTTTTAGAACACCTAAGTGGGAACTTGAATTTCATATCACAACCATGTTGTGGTCAAGTCAAAGTCATGAGTCATTTCACAAGTCATTTTGAAAACATCTGACGACGGAACAGTATGGCCACTCCAACTGTCCATAACCATGGACGCGGCTATTCTAATAGTTTGACACTCTGTAGAGGTGGTACACTTTCACCACAACATTTGGTACATCCGTCAGGAACAATCCTGAATTCACCATACTCAGTATGCGGATAATCAATCCTAACCTTTCAATTACACGCCCTAGTATAGGCACCTCTCATGTGAGTTTGGCCTCCCAACCATGACCAACTGTCATCTTGGGAACTGCACAGGTGGACAACCTTCACAAGGTAGCCTCATATCAAACCTTGGCCGCAAGGGAACCCATACTAAGGTATATAAATTTCCAGTCAAGCCCTACCCAAATTTCGGGTATTGTGGTTATACGGTAAAATTGGAGTGGTATCGCATCAAGACAACCATCGGTTTTATAAAGGGCTAAGGCTCATGCCTTAATATTTTCATCATCAAAATCATCTGGTGTTCAAGAACACATGTCAAAACATTTCGGTAGAATGACTCATCATTCTAAGGTTTTCATAGTTAAATCCACCAAGTATTCCCATCTAAAGTGATCAAGTTTTATGCTTAGCACTAGCATCTACAAGTGGGGGTATACACTAATGAGGGGTGGTAATCTAGTGTGACTTATCTAAATTCAATCTCATGCCTCAAGATGACATCAAGATTTATCTAACTTAGGCCAAGTTTTATGCTCTTTATGCTACCTTTAAATATCTTTCTAGAATCTACAGTTCACTAAGTAACCTTAACTAGAAATCTTTGATAAAGAAATAAAATACTAAGCTTGCAAGTAAAACTATGATTATGTGTCATCAAGGGGTATAACTAAGGCATGCCTAATGCATTACATAGATCATATAGTTTTCACGGTTGCAAGTGTTAGCTTGCCTTGTGCAGAGCAGTGGTTGAAGTTCTCCTCGGCTTCTTCCTCATAGTATTATCCTTCCTCCTCGTATCCTTGGTCGGTACTAGCGTCTATAAATAAATACGAGGTAAACAATAACCAAACAATACTTAACTACTTCTATTTATCACACCAAGGTTTTCACTAGATGATCTAGGATCATCACAAACATCACAGAGATTAAGGCAATAGTTTTATTTTCTTATATTTTAGTAAAGTAATTTCTAATTATTGAAAAACTACTTAAGATTTAATATTCTCCAACTAAAACATGGGATCATGTTGACACATGTCATCACCACATATTTCAGTACATGGGAATGTGATTTAAAGTGGTGTCACAATTTAACAAGGTTTAACCTTTTTATTTTAATTAAATAAAGTGACTAGAAATGCCTATGGGGCATTATTTTATTGCTTGTCCACTATATCTGCAAGTAAACCTAGATATTTTTATATATTCAGAAAGGTCTAGTTAAATGTGATTTTTGAGAGTTGGAATAAACTCAAAAGCTTTTGTGGTTGAATTTTGAAAAATGTTTGAATGCAGAAAAGCTTCCGCCTTTCTAACAATATTGGTTTCATGAAGTTTGGTTCAGTGAATCGACTTGGGTTGATTTTTGAAACTAGGTACAGAACTGAGTTTGAAACTAAAAGAATAAACCTAATTTCAAACTACTAGGTCACGCGGGAATGTAAATGGGTCGGCCCATCGCGCACAGCGCGCGTGGGGGTGAGTTTAAGTGGGTGTCCCCACCAGTCAGCGAGACAGGGGGTGCGAAGCGGTACGGGGTGATCTAGACCGCACGATCAAACTCTAATCAAACGGTTGTGACCTATCGTCTCCGTCGGGCAACACCGGCGAGACAGAACCCTAGCGCCGCTAGTGGGGGTCAACGGGGGCTCACCAAGGCTCACCGGGCTCAGGAAAGGGTCAGCGATGGGGGTGAACGACGAAGTCGACGACGGCGAACTTCCTGGTACCGGCGGCTTCTCCTAGGGCGGCTCCAATCGCTGGCTCCTTTCTTCATCCTCCGCGGCAGACTCCGGCCAAATTCCGGCGACCTGCTGCTCGCCTTGCTCCGGGGATGAGTGGGGGTGGTTCTGAGAGAGAGGGGAGTGTGTTGGTGTGAAGAAATCGAGCGAGGGTGGCCTCTATTTATAGTGCCAAGAGGGGATAGAAGGGCGCGGGTGGAGCTCATCGTGGTCGTCGGTACAGTGGGCTAACGACATGGGCGACGATAGGGGCGGTGTTGTGCTCCCTGGTGAAGCTCAACGGCATAGTTACGCGGCGTGGGGAGATCCGATACAGTCGGAAAGCTGCGGTGTTCTGGGCGGGTCCGACAGGCGTTTTAATGGCGCACCGCGGCTACGGGTCGCGTGGCGGCGAACGGGGTTGTCTAGCGGTATCCTGGGACGATGGTGATCACGCTTGGACGTGGCGAGGGGGCGCGTGGTCTGTGGGCGCGTGTCGACTGCGGCGCTCTAGCGCGCTCTCGGCATGGAGCAGAGGCATATGGCGTGGCATTTCTAGAGTGGTCCAGTGTCTTGCTAATCATTGGCGTTGGACAGGGGGTGGCGGTGGACGGTGGTCAATGTCCCAGACATGGTGTCTAGGCTTGGTGCTGCTCCTAGCTCGTTGTCGATAGTGGGGTGGCAAGGTGAGGCTCGGCCTGGTCACCATTGATGGCAATGGAAAGCTCACAGTGGTGCTAGAGCTTGCTAACTAAGCTAGATGATCTACTAAATGTGTGCTGTGAGCTATAGAGGGAACAAGGTTGGCCAAATCACTGCTCACAATAGTGTTAGTTGTTTGTTTGTTTTCTGTTTGCAAGGTGTTTGATGGAATGGCCGAAAGAGATTTGAATTTGAATTTTTGGTTCAAACTTGGTGGGTGTATTAGTTATATACTAGGTAGTCTCTGGTTAGTTGGAAAGATCAAGGTGAATTGGTTTGGTTGGTTTTGGAGAATTGGTGATCTTCACATATGTTAAAGATTCAATTTTGAATTGTCATCTGAATCAAGTTGCCAAATGTTTATGTAAATTTGAAAGGTGGGCTTGGGTTCACTTTTACTTGGTTTAGCAAGGGGTGAAAAGAAATGGAATTTTTTCTATTTGAAATCTTGGACTAGAAATACTCAAAGTGACCTAGTGAGCAACATTGGCAAAAATGACCGTTTGCTTGTTTTGTTTGTTTTTTATTTTCTCTTGATTTTTTCTGCTTGGGAATGTTTTAGATGATGTTGTTTTCATCTTTAAACCATTCCTTGCCATTTAGAACAATCAGACAAGTCCATTCATGCATTCATACAATCATCACATACACACATGCATTCATATGATTTTAATTAACAAAGTTTTTGTTAACTCTAATTTTGGTGATTTGAATTGATAATCATTGATCAATATTTTTGGGATGTTACAGAAACACTAAAACTCCTACTGAAAATATTGCTACACCTGTTAGTTCACTTGATTCTAGAGAGTATCCTAGTGATGATTTTGATGAATATTATATTGAAATTAGTGATGAATTTATTAAGGAATGTCAAAATACTAGAGGTGCAAGTGTTATTAAGAGTATTCTTGAGAGACGTGTTGTTAGATATAAATTATCTCCTGATGCTAAGTTTGCCACTTCTCCCATAAACATTAAAGATAAGGATTATGATTTCTCTCTTGATTTATCTTATATAACTATTTTTGAGAAAGAACCTTTTTGTGGGACTGAAAATGAAAGTGTTGTGGCACATATGACTGAGCTCTCTACTTTGAGTAGCTTATTTTCGTATGATATTAAGAAATGCACCTACTTTGTTACTAAAATTTTCCCTTTTTCATTAAAAGGTGAAGCTAAAGCTTGATTTAATAATTTATCTCCTGGATCAATTGATAGTCCTATTGGCTTGGTTAATACTTTCTTTCAGAAATATTTCCACGCTAGTGCTCAACATGCTGTTTTGCACAAACTCTTTGATTTTAAGTAGGGAGAAGGAGAGAAATTGCCTGAATCATGGGAAAGGTTTTGTTCTTTAATTAGAGCATAGCCTGGATATCTAGTAGCTAAAAATGAACTTTTTGATATATATTATAATGGACTAACTAATGAATCTAGGACATACCTGGATAGTTGTGCTGGTTGTGTTTTCAGGAAAAGAACTCCCGATGAAGCCGAGGAATTAATGGCTAAAATAAGCAAGAATTATGATGATTGGACTATACCTGAGGTAAATACACCTAAGCCAAGCCCAACACCAACACCAAAGAAGAGGGTAATGATTGAATCAAATGATGAAGTGTTGAAGGAAGCTAAGAAATGTCTTAAGGAGAAGGATTTTAAATCTGAATATGTGAAGAATTTACCTCCTATAGAAAAATTATGTAAGCCAATCTCTCACTCATCCACTATTGAGGTACACTCTCTACAACATTTTGATAATGGTGATATTCCTTACTCTAAACCTCCTGATAAATGCTTAGAAAAATTTGATAATTATGTTGTTAAGCAAGATAATTTTAATATGAGAGTGCATAATCATCTAATGGAAAGTTCTAGAGCTATTAATAAGTTGCATGATATTGTGGAGAGAAACTCCAATGATGTTAAAATGCTTGTTAAACATTTCCAAATGGTTCAAACTCAAATTGATCATCTTACTAAGGTGCAAAAAGATTTTCTAGTTAATGCTTCTAGAGAAAAACATGCTTATGAAGTTAGAACTAGAGGTGGTGCTTCTACTCAGGATCCCTTATATCCTAAGGGACATACTTAAAGGATTGAGCAAGATTCTCAACAAGCTAAAAAATAGTGGTACTCCTGCTAAGAAAATGAAAAAGAAACATAAAACAGTTGTAGAATCTTCTGAACCTGCTAAAGATCCTAATATTATATCTGTCTCTGATGCTAAAACTGAAAGTGGTAATGATAAAAATGATGCTTACGATAAAGAAGAAATTGAAAAAGAACCTGAAAGGCACGCTAAGAATACTAAGTACACTAAGGAATATTTTGCTGCTAATAAACATGGTAGTGAAAGAGAACCTTGGGTGCAAAAACCAATGCATTTTCCTGATAAGAAACACAAGTCAAAGGAATAAGAACACTATAAGAAGTTTTGTGAGTGGATGAAACCTTTGTTTTTGCAAATTCCTTTGACTGATGCTATTAAAATGCCTCCTTATTCAAAGTATATGAAGGATATTGTCTCTAATAAAAGGAAAATTCCTAATGAGGAAATTTCCACTTTGCTTGCTAATTATTCCTTCAATGGTAAGGTTCCAAAGAAACTTGGAGATCCAGGTATTCCAACTATTCCTTTCTCTATTAAAAATAATTATGTTGGAACTTCTTTGTGTGATTTGGGAGCAGGAGTTAGTGTTATGCCTTTTTATCTCTACAAGAGAATTCACCTTGGAAATTGATACCAACTGATATATCTTTGCAAATGGTTAATAAGTCTACTACTATTCCTGTTGGTATATGTGAGGATGTTCCTGTTCAAGTGGCTAATAATTGTTTGATATTAGCTGACTTTGTTGTGCTTGAAATGCCTAAAGATGATAATATGTCTATTATTCTTGGGAGACCCTTTCTTAATACTGCAGGTGTTGTCATTGATTGTAATCAAGAAAAAGTAACTTTTAATGTTAATGACAAGGAGAACACTATTAATTCCCCCAAGAATATTGATAAGAAATATGGCCTAAATTCAATTGAAAATATTGAGGGCATCAAAGCTGGAGAAATATATTGTCCCATGCCACAAGAAGATTATGAAACTATTATGATTGGGACTATTGCTATCAAGGTTGAGGTAACATAATCATTTAGTGAAATGCAAAGTTTTGCTTCATATAAAATTGTTTTGGTAACAAGACCTAATCAACCTTGTTAACAAAGTGATTTGGATGAACAAAACAATGTTTTCACCATGATTATCTTTGTTTACTCTTATTTTCTTTATTCCAATTTTTGCTTTCACCTTGCTCATCTTTGTATTGCTAGTTGTTTGCATATTTGAGTGTCTTAGAACTTCTGAATTTTTGGTTTCGATTTGGTTTTCCAACATTCCAAAATCATTCTTTGCGAGAAAATCATTTGTCAAATTCTGAAAATTGCTCGAAAATAAAGTTTCTCAAAAAATTCCAGAAAATTCCTATTAAATTTTTACGTCAAAAAGGGACAAAGAGGTACCTGGAGTGACCCTGGGGGGCCCACTAGGAAGGCTCACCACCTGGTGGCGTGGCCAGCCCTAGGGCGTGCCCAGCCATGGTGTGGGCCACCCTTGGCCCCCCACTTATCCAGCCACCTACCACTTCACTCTCTCTCCCGAGGAAACACCGAAAAATTTCTCAAACCCATATTCTTGATGTTCTTCACCGTGATTTTCGATCTCCTTACTCAGCCACTCTTTACTGCTGATTTTTGTAGCATTTGTTCTCCGGTATGTGACTCCTCCGCTTATCCAAGTAGATTTTTGATTAGTGGATTATATCTTGAGTATTTTGCTACTATAGGTGAAAGGTTATGTGATCTTGCATGCTTGTTCTATGCTTAGAGAAGTTATTTTGATGCATGTTTAGTCCTCTTGCAAGTCCCTGTAGTAGTTCCCTTCATTTAGTAGCTTTGAAATTATTTTTGGTGATGTTTGTCTAAAAATTTTAGAAAAGAAGATGAATGAACACCAACTCAACCAACATGAATTGAGGGTGCTTGAGGTCATGAAAGTCCACCATGAGGAGGGTGTTTTCCCTTCTATTTATCCATGCCCCGAATTCATGAGAGTTGCAGGAATTCTTCAAGATTTCTAGACTCTAATTTCTAATGCAGGATTGGAGTATTTTGTTGGTGATGAACCCTACCAATATGTGAAACTGACTATGTCTGTGGTGCAGGATTTTCGATTTAGTTGGTCCTTGCCTAACCCCATGGTTCATTACAAAATTTACAATGTAGCTGTCGATCTCCCTTCTGATGATTTTTGTGCAGCTATTAAAGTTCCACAGTGGGGTTTGCGCAAGAAGATTAATGAGCAGCCTAAGACACTTATGGAATTGTATGTAGAGATTTTCCAAGGGAGCAGATTCTCAAAGGAGAGTGGTAAAATTCGAAATATTCATCTCCCATCTATTCGATATTTTGCCTATTTTATTGCCAAGTGTGTTCTTGCTAGAAAGACTGCTAGAAAATTATCTTCTTATGATCTAGCTTTTATATCGGCTGCTTTGAGACAGGATAGGACTTATAAGTTGGGTGCTTTGATATCTTTCCATATTGCTTCTTGATACGTTGAAAACATATCTATAATTTTGTATGTTCCATGCTTGTTTAGTATCTACTTTGCTTTTCTTTGTCTACACTTTGAGGTGTTTTTATATGTTTTTCTGGACTAACGTATTAACAAGATGCCACAGTGACAGTTGCATGTTTTCTTCTGTTTTTGGTTCCAGAAAAGGCAGAAAATCAATATTCTCGAAATTGGAAAGGACAAAAGCCAAAGTCAATATTTTACCGTGGGGAACACGGAGCCAGAATACGAGACGGAGGGGAGCCACCAGGGGGCCACACCCCCTGGCCACGCAGCTAACCCTAGTCCGCGCCTAGGGGTGCGGCCGCCCTGGCTTCCCCCCTGCCTCGCCTCTTCGCCTATATAGACCCCCCGATACCAAAACTCTAAGTACCCGATCAATATTCCATGAAATCATCTATAACCACCGCCACCATCGTCCCTAGATCGGGGGATCTGAAGCTCTTCCCGGCACCCTGCCAGAGGGGAGATCATCCCAGAGGCCTTCTTCTTCATCATGTCAGCCTCCAGTATGAAGTGTGAGTAGTTCCACCTTAGACTACGGTTCCATGTAGTAGCTAGATGGTTGTATCTCCTCCTTTGTGCTACCATGTTTAGATATTGTGAGCTCCGTTCATGATCAAGATCATCTATTTGTAATCATGCATGTTGTGTTTGCGGGGATCCGATGGATATTGATATTACTATGTTAGATTGATTAATGGTTTTGTCTTATTGATTCTATCATGTATGTGTTGTTTGATAACTTGCATGCTCTCCGTTTCTAGTAGCTATCTTGGCCAAGTAGATGCTAGTGACTCCAAGAGGGAGCGTTTATGATCGATAGTGGGTTCATGCCTCTATTTAATCTAAGGGAAGTGACAGAAATCTCTAAGGTTATAGATGTGCTGTTGCTACTAGGGAGAAAACAACGGTCTCTTGTTCATGGAACAAGTGGATTGTTTACCTTACACACTTTGCTGAAAGAAGTTATCTGTTGCTTGCAACTTAATACTAGAGGGGGTTCGGATGATAACCTGAAGGTGGATTACTAGTCATAGATGCAGTTGGATGGCGGTCTATGTATCTTGTTGTATTGCCCAATCGAATCTCATAGGATCATGAATGTCTAGTATTTCATTGTTATGCCTTGCTTAGTCCTATCAATTGCCCTGTTGTAATTTGTTTACCCAGCATGCCATGTTTTTTTATCTTAAGGAGAACACCTCTAGTGAACTATGGACCTCGGTCCAATCTTTACCATTGATACATCTTCCATTGTTACTGTTTACTTTCTGCAAACCACTATTACCTTCCACACCATACAGTTAATCCTTTGTTTTCAGCAAACCGGTGAGATTGACAACCTCACAGTTCGTTGGGGCAAAGTCTTGAGTTTGTGTTGTGTAGGTTTCCAAGTTGCTAGCAACACCTTTGAGTCATTTCCTTCCTCCTACTGGTTCGATAACCTTGGTTTCTTATTAAGGGAAAACTTGATGTTGTGCTCATCACACCTTCCTCTTGGGGTCTCCCAACGAAGCTCTATAATCAACTGAGCCATCATCACTTCTAACCACGAGAAAGGTGGAATTTGTGGAGGCCTCATTGCCTCTCGTTTATTAGCTTTGCATGGTGTAGTGCCTCATCACTTAGACTTACAATTTCCCATATATAGGCTAGATCTTAATTCCATGATACAGCATAAATTTGTTTCTTCTTGGGCTGACTTGAGCGATTTATCTGATGAAATAACCTTTCTCAAGAGTGGATGGAGAGGAGGTAAGTCTGAGCGAATAGTCCTTTTTCCTGCGCATGTTCTGTTTAACCTTGATACCAGGAGAGGATGGTCACTCACGGAGGAGGAGCTCGACACGTACATGGAGGAGCTCTACCAGCAAGTGGAGAATGTTGGAAGGGAGGCGGAGGATAATTTGGTCCAGCCCTCCAACACGGGGGAGTCCTCATACCAGCGGCCTGCTTATGATTGGGGGGCTTCTGCTTCTACTTCACAAGGGCCTGATTACGGCCATTCTTACGATGCCCCGCCGGCTTGGAGTTCCTACTCGCGTTGGGATTGATCTCCACTTAGGCCAAAAGCCTAAGCTTGGGGGGAGGTATACCGACATCACACTCATCTACATATCATATTCTATCGGTACTTTATATATCCATGTTTCACTTTCTTTCTTTTTCATTTTTGTTCTTGTTTGTTTCTACTTTCCAAAACACAAAAAGACCAAAAATATTTTTTTTGTTTCTCTTTGTGTTCTTCTTTAGCTTTTAGCTTTAGTTTGCTTCACCCTTTTTAGCTTCGGTTTGTTATTTGAAAAAACAAAAAAGATTTTTCTTTGTTTGCTTTACCTTTAGCCCTTGCTTTAAAAAATAGAAGACCCAAAAATATTTTTTGTTCTTCTCTGGTTTTGTAAAGTTCGTTGCAGGGTTCAGCAGTCCTCATTGACTCCTTTGGAGTTTGGTTTTCATATTATTATTCAAGCCACATAAGTGAAAGGCAATAATGATGATTTATGACAATTCGAGATGTGGTAAGAGGTTGGTATGAACTCTATTTGTTTTCATTTTTGTACATATACTCATCCATGTAGGCATGCTTAGTATGTTCATGTAAGGTGTATGTTATTTAATAGATGCTTAGTAGTTCTTGATCTCTTATGATTAGTTCCAATTTGCTAATAATTTGTAGCACGTCATATAAATGTTTGCTTGCATTGTTCTATTCATAACATGGTATCACATTATGGTATCCTCCTCTGAATGTTTTATTTGAATCGACTTGGCACATGCTCACGAATGCATATGACTAAACAAAAATTTTAGTTAAGCCTCGATGATTTATTTTGCCTCTTAGTTCTTGTGTCACTTTTATGCCACTGTTAATTTTGTTTTTTCGCAATCATGATTATGACAGTTACTACTCTCTCGATTGTCGCTCCCTTTCTATTGCTAGCCTTCACTTGTACTGAGTATGAGCTCTACTCATGCATCCAACTCCCCAAAACCAAAGTTATCAAAAAGTGTCCACCATATCTACCTATTAGCATCATTCCTATTCCTTGCATACTTATTATGCATTGTTTTCTTCCAAATAAAAATGTTTGTTTGTTATGCGAAAATTAGTTAGTAAATCTCTCACGAACTTGATGGCACATTTTATTTCTTGCACTTAATGAACCTGGACCATTATGACTATCTATGTAGTTATATGCTTGCAAATTATAAGTTGGGGGTTACTAAAACCATGATGTCATGGGGCACGCTTTCAACATTGCACTTATTCTATTTATTTGATATCATGTTCTTTTATTTATGGATTCCATCGGTGTGAAATAAGATGGGAGCTTGTAAGTCCATGGAGTTTGTATATGTGTTAGAGAAACGCATGGGCGGCTAGCCTAAGCCATGCCTAATCATGGTGGAAACTGATACGTCGGAAACGTATCTATAATTTTTGATGCTCCATGCTTGTTTAGTATCTACTTTGATTTGCTTGTCTACACTTTGAGGTGCTTTTTACATGTTTTCTGGTACTAACCTATTAACAAGTTGCCACAGTGCCAGTTGCCTGTTTTCTGCTTTTCTTGGTTTCAGAAAAGTTAGTAAAGAAATATTCTCGGAATTGGATGGGACAAACGTCAAAGTCAATTACTTTTCATGGGGAACAAGAATCCATAAGACGAGACGGAGATGCAAGCCAGGGCGCCCAGACCCCCCCTAGGCATGGGTGGGCCCTGCCCCGCGCCTGGGTAGGGTTTGGGGCCTCTGGCCGCCTCCTCGGCCTCCCCCTTCGCCTATAAGAAGCCCCCGATGCAGAAACCCTAAGTACCCGATCAAATCTCCACGAAACCGTCTGTAGCCGCCGCCACCATCGTCCCTAGATTGTGGGGATCTGAAGTTCTTCTCGACATGCTGCCAGAGGAGAGATCATCCCGGAGGCCTTCTCTCTGGTATGATGTGTGAGTAGTTCCACCTTGGACTATGGGTCCATGTAGCAGCTAGATGTGTGTATCTCCTCCTTTGTGCTTTCATGTATAGATCTTGTGAGCTCCATTCATGATCAAGGTCTAATCTATTTGTAATCATGCATGTTGTGTTTGCGGGGATCCAATGGATATTGAGATTATTATGTTGGTTTGATTAATGGTTTTGTCTTTATGATCCTATCATGTCTATGTTGTTTGTGATCTTGCATGCTCTCCGTTGTTAGTAGCTATCTTGTCCAAGTAGTTGCTAGTGACTCTAAGAGGGAGTATTTATGCTCGATAGTGGGTTCATGCCTCTATTTTCCAAGGGAAGTGACAATAATCTCTTCGGTTGTAGATGTGTTGTTGCTACGAGGGAGAAAACAACGGTCTCTTGTTCATGGAACATGTGGACTGTTTACCTTACAAACTTTGCTTAAAGCAGTTGTCTGTTTCTTGCAACTTAATACTAGAGGGGGTTCAGATGATAACCTGAAGGTGGACTTCTAGTCATAGATGCAGTTGGATGGCGGTCTATGTATCTTGTTGTATTGCCCAATCGAATCTCATAGGATCTTTCTAACTAGTAATTGCATTGTTATGCCTTGCTCAGTTCCTGTCAATTGCCCTGCTGTAATTTGTTTACCCTTCATGCCATGTTGTTTATCTAAGGAGAGAACCTCTAGTGAACTATGGACCCTGGTCCAATCTACCATTGATACATCTTCCATTGTTACTTGTTTACTTGCTGCAAACCATTACCTTCCACACCATACGTTTAATCCTTTCTTACAGCAAACCGGTGAGCTTGACAACCTCACTGATTCGTTGGGGCAAAGTCTTGAGTTTGTGTTGTGCAGGTCTCTGCATTGCTTGCAACACCTGTGTGACGTTTCCTTCCTCCTACTGGTTCGATAACCTCGGTTTCTTACTGAGGGAAACTTGCTGCTGTGCTGCTTCATACCTTTCTCTTGGGGTTTCCAACGAAGCGTCCCACGACAAGTGCTGGGCGCCATCAAGCTATTTTCTGGCACCGTTTCCGGGGAGGCTAAGGACGTCTTCACTAGGGGAGTCCTTCACTTCCTTTCTCTTTACTTTGTTATTAGTTTGCTTTGTTTCTTTTGCTTGGTTTGGTTTGCCTTCTTTATTCAAAAACACAAAAAAATAGTTCCTACTCTAGCTGCCACCTTGCTCTAGCTCACCATGTTGCTCCCCAAGTTTGCCCTGAAAGATCTTGCGATAGGTAGTGGCTCCATAATTGGGAAAGATAATATTGAAGAATTCTTTAATCATGTTAGCAAGCATGAAGATATTGAGGATAAATCTATAGCAGAGCTTGCTCCTAATTATGATATTGCTACAGCTTCTTTAGTTCATATGTTGGAGGCTAGGTTTGTTAGCCTTAACCCCTTCATACAATTCTTGTTCCTAAAACTAAAAGAAGAAAAGAATGCTAAAAAGAGAGAATTCATCCTTGAAACTTTATTAAAAGAATTCCATGCTGTTGCTAGGGAAGCCAAAAAAGGTTTTTGAGCGTTTCAATATGCTAGGCTCAAGTGTAGATGTTGTGGGTACTTCTGATAAGACTAAGCCCAGAGAGGAATTTAAAATACCCATACCTTTTAAGCTTGTTGGAATGCATGAAGCCTTTGAAAAGAATTTTGATTGGATTGCTCCTGAAAATCTATTTGATGAAAGTAGTAGACCAAAGAGAGATTAGAAGGGATCCTCCAAAACCCATTTGGATGAGATACCTTTCATAGTTTAAGACTTTGCAAGTATTTATGTTAATGCTTCCTCATTTGAAAATACTTGATTCTTCTTGCTTCTTGTGCCTAACTTAAAGGCGTTAAAGCAAAGTACTTGTTGGGAGATAACCCAAGAGTTTACTTGAGTCTTGTAAGTTATTACTTCAGTAATGACCTCTCCTTATCCTTTTTGTTTGATTTTTGTGCCAAGAATGACCTCTAATGAGAGGGAAGTAAGATTTGGGGAGTTGCTGTCCCGAAACAGATTTCTGTCCTCCACCAACAAAATTCGTGAGGAGTCTCTGTAACTCGGATTGATCTCAACATTTATGAATAAATCCCCCAGTATGTTAGCTAACTTTCTTTAGTTCAACACTTTTTGATTTGAGCAACAGAAGATGTTCGAAAAAATCGGTTTCTACCTGCTGGTCTGTTTTGACAGATTTCTGCCATTATTTGCATTTGCTTCTTATTGATTCCTTTTTGAGTTCTCTTTAGGTGAATTGAGCTTTTTGAAGGAGTTACTACAGTAGCTTGTGGTTTTAGTGAAAAGCCTTGCCGTTTCAAAGCTTTGCCAGAGGTCTAATATCTTTTGAATAAGCTAATGTTGCTAATGAGGATTGTGTGAAGAAAAAAAATTCAGGTGTAGAGAGAGAATGATGCAATGAGATGAAGAATGGACAAAAACTCAAGCTTGGGTATGCCACCATGGTGTCACCCGCAGAAATATCCAAGAGGTACAAGCGTCAAAGCTTGGGGATGCCCAATGCATCCCCTTCTTCATCAATAAAAAGCTCAGGTCTGTCTAGACACTTCGTTTTTATTGTTTCATGCACAGTTGTGTTGTTCTTGGAGCGTCTTAGTTTTCATTTTCTTTGCCTAGTTTGTTTAGTTTGCTTGAGTAGTTTGGACCCCCATTCTCGCTGTGTTGTTTTGCAAATAAGTTGCTTGGTGTTGGAAAGGAGTAGTAAGTTCTTGCTTGATGTGCAAGAGGAGCTTGCATTGACTGTGACTTAGACTTTAGCTTGACCTGCTAGGTGTTATTTTGACCTTATGCTTAGTGATTATTGCTTTAGCATGTCTTGTTACAAACAATTGGGATTGCTTAGTGTGCCTTGAAGAAATTATGCGTTGTTTTAGCATGCAAAAGCATAGTATCGTGGTATTCTCCTTTGATGTTTTGTTTGGGTTGACTTGACACATGCTCACACCATGTTATGACTATGACAAGTCACCATTAGCCTCTATGATCATTTACTCCTTGACTTGTAGTACCACTCTATGCTTTGATTAGTAATGCTTTGTAGCTCTACATGATTATGGCCATTATTTCTCTCTTAGTTGGTTGCTCCCAGTCTTTTGTGAGCCTCCACTTGTATGAGTAAGTTCTACTCATGCTTCCAACTCCCAAGAAACCAAGTTATTCCAAAGTTTCCACTATAAACTCCTATGCATGATGTGTTACACCAAATATTCTTGTTTTCAGCTATCTTCCAATTAAAAACTATTTTGTTGTGTGAAAATTTAGTGATTAAAGCCCTCACAAACTTGATGGCACACTTTATATTCTTTGCCCCTAATGAACTTGAACCATTGTGTCATCTATGTTGTATATGCTTGCACTTATACATTGCAATTAGCAGAACGTGATGTCACGGGGAACGTTTTCAACATTGCACTTGTACTTTGTACTCAGTTGATATCATGCTCTTTTGTTTATAGATGTCACCGGTGTGAAATAAAGAGGGAACTTGTAAGTCCATGGAGTTTGTATCCTATGTTAGAGAAACGCCTGGGCCGCTATCCTAATCCATGCCTAATCATGGTGGAAACTTGCAACATCACCATAGTGACATCTATGAAGCATTCTTCTTATAAAAAAGAGACACATTGAGAAAAGAGGAAAGAGAGAAAAAAGCACCATATTCCCATGGTACATAAGAAGATTGCTGAGATGCTCATTGTCTACTTGCCTTGTCATTTTGGTTATGGTATAGCTCATGTACCATGTGCAAGGGGTACCCCGTTGGCGGTTCTCAATGATATGCAAATACTTACAATGACAAGAACTTACAGGTGACTAAAGTTAAGTAGCATGAGGTGTGGCCCTCGTATTCAAGGGACTTGAGATTGCCAACCTATACTTCGTCAAGCATATACTGCATCTTTGTTCACTTTAACCTTAATCACTTAAAGATGCTTATGATAGGGGCAATGAGGGCTGAAATCTAACAAGTACCATAATTTTTGGAAGCTCTTTTTGAAACTTGAAATCCCTGCTTCCTTTACAAAAAGGCTTTTCTTCCACCATTATTTGAGTCTCCACCTTCTACCTTTAGGCACCATTAAGAGAGCATAGTTGCCATTTTGTGTGCAGTGTTCCAAAGCTTATTAATTGAAGCATATTGTGATATTACTTGTTCTTGTGCTATTTGTTTCTAGTCACCCTTGTGAACTTTGAAGGTGTCCTATGCATCTATTTGCTACTCTATGAGGGACAAGCTGATTGCCACTATGCTATGTTTTCTGTATGTGAAACAAACAAACGTTTTTCAATGCATGTTATTCATGATCTTTGTTTGTATCTTGTCATGTTGCATGCATAGTTACTATGTCCTATTGTTAGAACTCCGTCTTTCATGCACATGTTTAGAGTTCTTTGATCCCAGATTTCAATACTTGCAAATGGTTGGATCTTTATTGTGAGGGTGCATGTCACCTCAAAAATTATTCTTTTATCACTTACCTACTCGAGGACGAGTAGGAGTTAAGCTTGGGGATGCTTGATACGTCGAAAACGTATCTATAATTTTTTATGCTTCATGCTTGTTTAGTATCTACATTGCTTTGCTTGTCTACACTTTGAGGTGATTTTTTCATGTTTTCTGGTACTAACCTATTAACAAGTTGTCACAGTGCGAGTTGCCTATTTTCAGCTGTTTTTGGTTTCAGAAAAGTTAGTAAAGAAATATTCTTGGAATTGGACGGGAAAAATGTCAAAGTCAATTACTTTCCGTGGGGAACAAGAATCCAGAAGACGAGACGGAGAAGCAAGCCCGGGTGCCCAGACCCCTCCTAGGTGCGGGTGGGCCCTGCCCCGCGCCTGGGTAGGGTTTGGAGCCTCTGGCCGCCTCCTCGGCCTCCCCCTTCGCCTATAAGAAGCCCCCGATGCAGAAACCCTAAGTACCGGATCAAATCTCCACGAAACCGTTTGTAGCCGCCGCCACCATCGTCCCTAGATCGGGGGGTCTAAAGTTCTTCCCGGCACACTGCCGGAGGGGAGATCATACCGGAGGCTTTCTCTCCGGTATGATGCGTGAGTAGTTCCACCTTGGACTATGGGTCCATGTAGTAGCTAGATGTTTGTATCTCCTCCTTTGTGATTTCATGTATAGATCTTGTGAGCTCCATTCATGATCAAGATCTAATCTATTTGTAATCATGCATGTTGTGTTTGCGGGGATCCGATGGATATTGAGATTATTATGTTGGTTTGATTAATGATTTTGTCTTTATGATTCTATCATGTCTGTGTTGTTTGTGATCTTGCATGCTCTCCATTGTTAGTAGCTATCTTGGCCAAGTAGTTGCTAGTGACTCCAAGAGGGAGTATTTATGCTCGATAGTGGGTTCATGTCTCTAGTTTCCAAGGGAAGTGACAATAATATCTTCGGTTGTAGATGTGTTGTTGCTACTAGGGAGAAAACAACGGTCTCTGGTTCATGGAACATGTGGACTGTTTACCTTAGACACTTTGCTTAAAGCAGTTGTCTGTTGCTTGAAAGTTAATACTGGAGGGGGTTCGGATGATAACCTAAAGTTGGACTTGTAGTCATAGATGCAGTTGGATGACGGTCTTGTATCTTGTTGTATTGACCAATTGAATCTCATAGGATCTTTCTGACTAGTAATTGCATTGTTATGCCTTGCTCAGTTCCTGTCAATTACCCTGCTGTAATTTGTTTACCCTTCATGCCATGTTGTTTATCTAAGTAGAGCACCTCTAGTGAACTGTGGACCCCGGTCCAATCTTTACCATTGATACATCTTACACTGTTACTTTTTTACTAGCTGCAAACTATTACCTTCCACACCATACGTTTAATCCTTTGTTACATCAAACCGGTGAGCTTGACAACCTCACTGATTCGTTGGGGCAAAGTATTGAGTTTGTGTTGCGCAGGTTCCACGTTGCTTGCAACACCTGTGTGACATTTCCTTCCTCCTACTGGTTCGATAACCTCGGTTTCTTACTTAGGGAAACTTGCTGCTGTGCTGCTTCATACCTTGCTCTTGGGGTTTCCAATGAAGCGCCCCACAACAAGTGCTAGGCGCCATCAAAAACTTGCAGCAAAACCATAGTGGCATTCTATGAAGCATCCTCAATAAAAACTATGCAAATAGCAAATAAAAAGGTCGCTGAGATGCTCACTATCTGTTGCCTTGTCATTTTGATATGGGATAGCTCCTGTGTCATGGGGCAAGGGGTACCCCGTTGGCGATTCTGTATGATACACATATACTTACAATGACAAGAACTTACCTAGGACCAAAGTTGAGTAGCATGAGGTCTCGGTACTCGTACTCAAGGGGCATGGGATTTTTAACTTATGATCTGTCAAGCATATAACTCATATTTTCCCTCACTTTAACCTTAACCATTTAAAGATGCTTATGATAGGGGCAATGAGAGCTCAAATCTAATGAGTACCATACTTTCAAGCATTTGGAAGCCTTTAAAAAATTTAATCTTTTCTTTCACTTTTATGTCGAGTCACCATCTTTTCTATGAGCACCTTCCCGAGAGCATAGTTGTCATTCTTAGTATAATGTGTTTGTCCCAGAACATGGTTAATTGTGACATAACTTTGACGCTCGTGTCTTTGATATTTTTACTTCTAGTCTTCACTTGAACATCAGAGGTGCCTTAGCATTTATGTTTTTCCCCAAAAAGAAAGGCAAGCGAGATACCACTTTATTATATCTTTTTATGAGCATTATAATCTTGCATATGCTTATGTTTCATGTTGCTTATTATTATTGTGTTCTATCTCTCCATAGCTTGCATGACTATTGGTAGACTTATTTGCATACTCTTTATTATAAATTGCCTAAGTACTTTCTCATATGATGAGAATATTTACATCTTATGAAGCAAATGTGTTCGTGAAAGTTTATTTTATCGCACTCAGTTTTCAACTGAATTGCTTGAGGACAAGCAATAAGCGAAGCTTGGGGGGTTGATACGTCCAAAACGTATCTATTTTCCCAAACACTTTTGCTATTGTTTCCCCTCTAATTTGTGTGATTTGGATATAACTAACATGGACTTACGATGTTTTCAGCAGAATTGCTCTAGTGTCTCATTTTTGTGCAGAAAATCAACTTTCAGGAAAAATCCCAGAAAATATGCCAAAAATTCTATTTTCCCAGAAGACTCACGGAGCCAGAAGATGGAGGGGAGAAAAGGCCCGAGGGGCCCACACCACCCCTAGGCGTGGGCCAGGCCTGGCCGCGCCAGGGCATGGTGTGGCTGCCTCGGACTTCGACTCGACCTCTCCTTTTTCCTACATATACCCTCTAATCTAAAAACACCGAGGGGGTCGACAATTTTCTGAGAAGAGTTCCGTTGCGCAGCCACCACAAGAAATTGCGATTCAGAACCAAAAACTCCGTTCTGACACCCTGCCGGGAAGGGGTATTTGTCAGTGTCATCGTTGCCATTTATCACAACACTTACACCAGACACAAAGGACTATACGAGAGCACACTACTCCTCAGAAAAACCTTTCATACGAAGTGTTTATTGTAGGAAAGACCAATTAACTTTATCATAAGTCTTCTCAAAGTCAATCTTGAACAACACACCATTTAATTTCTTTGAGTGTAGTTCATGTATTATTTCATGCAAGATAACTACACCATCAAGGATGTTTCTACCTTGCATGAAAGCAATCTGAGAAGGGCAAACTATATGATCAGTAACTGAATTTAGTCTAATCGTGGCAACTTTTGTGAAAATTTAAAACTAACGTTAAGAATGCAGATTGGGCGATATTATTGTATTATTTCTTTATTAATAACCTTAGGTAATAAAATTATGTTGCCAAAATTAAGTCTAAAAAGATCTAGCTGACCTACTTGTAAAAACCCAAATAAATGCATCAGGTCTACCTTGATGACTTCCCAAAAAATATTGATAAAATTCCGTTAGAAAGCCATTAGGTCCTGGCGCTTTATTATATTACATTTGGCATATAGCTTTATTGACTTCCTCCTTTGTATAAGGAGCGGTTAAAAAGCTATTTTCTTCAACCGAAACCTGAGGAATATCGTCGGTCTACGACTCATCCAACAAAAAGGAGTTTTCGGGCGATTCCCCAAACAAAGATTTATCATAACTTGTAATATAAGATTTAAGTTGCTCCTGACCCTCCATTGTATCTTCATCCTGTATTAGGGAGTGAATAAGTTTCTTCTTATGCTTGCCATTGGCAACAACATAAAAATATCTTGTATTCGCATCACCTTCAAGGATGAATTTAGCTTTAGAGCGTTGGTACTATTTGAGTTCTTCCTCGCGAAGAAGTCTTGCAATTTATGCATTTGATTGGTTTTTCAGTTCAACCTCGTATGCAGTCAATAACCTAACTTCCACAGAACCTTCTAAATCATTAATAATAGCTGAAAGGCGTATTTTCTCTTTTTTAAGGATACCAGCAGTATGTATAGCCCAACCACAAAGGAATTTATGTAAGGCACGCATTTTGTTATTCCATCGTTGTATAGGTGTTTGACCACTAACCGGTTTATCCCAAATATCCTTTACCAAATCATGGAAACCATGTCGATTGATCCATCCTAATTCAAATTTCAAACTATTTTTGGATTTTCGTGGTGGTGTTCCAACAGATAATAGTAATGTAGCATGATTTGACAAAGCGTCAATACGCTCTAGAGGACGAACAGTTACCATAGAAAATTTATATTCCCATTCGGTATCCATAAATACTATATACAATTTTTCGTATGTAGGCTCTGGAAGACCATTAGCCCAGGTGAACTGTCTTCATAACATAGTAACCTCTCTCAAGTCTAGGCTATCAATGACAACATTAAACATGAAAATCCAATGTTCATCAAAACAGCCCCGACTTTTATCATAAAGGAATCTTAGCAAGTTAAAATCCTCACCTATAAAAATAGGGTATGGATTATCTTTAGTCAGATTAACCAACTCACGCAAAAAGTCGGCTTTATAAATATCCTGAGCAGCCCCATAGACAGCGACAAGAGACCATGTGAAATCATCAGCCCTGCTACGGATATGGAGTTTGATAAAAAAATCTCCCACAAAATTGGCTAATACTTCCATGGTCTCATCTCTGACGCCCAACAGGATCCCCCCAGATCTTCCACAAGGCGAACGTCACACCCACATAAAGTTTACTCCACCAGAAAGGCGATTGAGTTAAGCTTGTGAGAAATCACGTCTACATGTCTCAGAAATACCCAAAAAATTCAGCTTATGATCTCTCACATAATCGACAAAAAACAAATGCTTAACCAAGTCTTGAAGACCTCTGCTATTTGAAAACATGCCATTCATTGAGAAACAATAGGAGATTTGAATACAAGAGACCTCTTCCTAGACTTTGGGCTTTCGATTTACGATCAAAGGCTTTAAGCTCAAACAATGAACCCAACTCAGTCTGATCAAAGCCCACATCTGATACTTCACCAACTAAGTGAGAGAGTAGTTGACCATCCACTGTGGCATGCAACTCCTCCTCTGTTGGCAAAGAATCAGGAAAAATTGAGACCTTAGGAGTAACCGTTAAACTGTCAACCTCCATGTGTCTAAGTACAAAACTAGAACAATTAATTTTCTCTACAGAGTTTCCCATGCTCTTACAAAAAATTGCAATCTTATGTACAATAACAGGTGTGGAGAAAGAAAGAAAAGATTTCGATGTGCCCTTCGTACCCTGAGCATCAAGGTTTATCTCTGCTTTCCTGCGCATTGCCCTTACCATGGAATCCTCATCAGTTGTCGATGCTCTAGAAACATCAAACCCGTGTCGCAGGCTACAGCGCGTCGGGGTCTCCAAAACCCCAACCCTTCCATCCTCCTAGCCAGCAGCACCCGTGCCAGAATCCAGGAAAACACCTAGCCCCGCCTGGGCCAGGTTTCTCCCGGAGGGCCGCTCCTCCTAGGCCGATGAGAGCCCATCCACCTGCATCCCATCCTGGACTGCCATGCTGCGACGGGCAGCCCCTCCTGGGCCACAGCGCTATTGGGCGACCCTGCCAGGGTCACCCCGCCTCCTTGCAGCCCCTCCTGGGCCGGCTCCTATCATGGCAGCCCCGCCTGGGCCTCCGATTGGACCGCCGCCTGTCCTGGCAGGCCCGGTTAGGCCACATTGCTGCCCAATAGCCTCACCTGGACCACCGAGCAACCTGCCGACGATGCCGTCCCTGAGCTGCCCGTAGGGGCAGCGACGGTGAACCCCTCCTGGGCCACCGCATGGCCAGCCGTCCCCGCCCGGTCCAGCCCAAGCGACGTCGCACCACCAGTAGAATTCGACAAATCAGCAACCTGTAAACCAACGAAGAGAATAAACATACCCAGCATATTCGGCCTGCAGCGAATTGGTGAAGTAGACCGTCCAGAAGTTCCGCTCGCTGCCTGAAGCACAACCTGTACCTGAGAGGGCGATACCCAAGGTGAACCCCCAGCCATCCCACGAAGGAGAGAGTCCTGTGGAAGCTCCTCCAACAGTTCGTTTCCACGTGGGGTAGTAGGGGAAGCATTAAATGGAGTCACCGCCTAGAACAAGACTGAGCATGTCGAGTAGTAGCCGTTGAAGCACCCTTCCCTGAAGACTGACCAGTAGACGTCCCAGCCGGTGCAGTATGAGAAGTAGGAGAAGCTGCAGCTTCAGACGTATCCATAGCGTTGTCTCCATTCTTCCCAGAACCATCCTCCTTAGAATCATTATTGTTCTTTCTTGAAAGGAAGGGTGAAAAATCAGGCTCAGGCAATGACTAGCAGCTGTTTTATTTGTAGTCATACAGACTCTTGGCAGCATTCACTTTTGGAGTGTAACATGGCATGGTTAGTATGGACCCTCGAGGATGAAACTATGGTAGATTTTCTAGTGGTGACGAAGGACTCAAATGCTAGGCCACGTCATCAGCAACCGATCATCATGATTTGTATTTTGGAATTTATTGTACACATTCTTCCTAATAATCCAACACATCCTGGATTCCCCCTCCCACAGGTATGGTGAAAATAAACATAGATGTTGCCGTGTCTCATACTGGAAGAAGGGGATGCGTTGGAGCGATTGCTCGGGATCATAATGGTGTATATCTAGGATCATCAGCTCTAATCATTAGAGGTGCTCGCTGCTTCAGATCCTAACCTTCTTGAGAACATAGCCTGTCGTGAAGTCCTAGCGTTGTCGAAGGATCTTCACCTCGAGCAGGTTTTCATTGCATCATGCTGTACATACTGCCTCCGTCTCAAGGCTTAAGACATTTTTTTAAAAAGTCAATCTATGAAAACTTTTTTAGAAAAAACATCAAGAATTATGATATCAGATATCATGTGAATATATGTTTCACGATATATCAAAGAATATGTATTTTATAATATAAATATTAATATATTTTTTACAAACTTGGTCAAACTTTATATAGTTTGATTTTTTTTTTAAAAGTATAGGCCTTAAGCCTTAGAATGGAGGTAGTATCCATGAAGGATCCCGTCGGGGGGATATCACGGTGGTAGAAGAGTGTGAAGTGCACATTTTCAGGGTTGCATCTTTGTCCATCAAGGACAAGCTTCGAATTACATAACCTTGCCAATCATTCTGTTTTAATGTTGGACGCCACATTTGGTTAGGTGTTCCAAATTGCTTATCTATAAACGAGTAAACACTATGTTAATCAATAAAGCCTGGCACGGTTTTGCCAAAAAAATATTCTTACGCATTTTATTCTTTTTTTTTAAGAAATGCGGTAGGAAAAGCCCCTACGGAGAGTTTGTTTTTTGAAATAATAAGATCCCAAAATCTTCGTCCATGAGGACTTGAACCTAAGTGGCTAGACTGTACATCCACTTCTCCCTAACCAAGCTCACTTTTTTTTCTCATTTCTTATCTCTTTTGTTTTTTCATTTTCCTTTTTCTCCATTTGAATAATTTTCAGAACATAATTTTTTCTCATTTCCTCTTTATTTTTATTCCTCGATCCTTTTTCTTATTTCTTTCGTAGTTTATTAAGCATCCTACCACTAAATAATTCCTTAATGTCAAACAATATTTTTTCATGAAACAATAAAATACACACAAGCATATATTTTCCTTTGATATCATTTTTCCAACATAGGAAAATTTACGCAATGGTCTTACAATGTTTCTTAGGATGCTAATAATTTGAATGAATTATCGAATATTTATTATATAGAATTATATTACTATTTATAATGGATGGTGAAACATATTTAAAAATATATCCTCCATTTAGTAAAAATTCTTAGAAGTTGCATGCACACTTCTATGATATCCATCAACATGCCATTTGGCATTTATGAACAAATTACATGGATACGGAACATATTTACTAAAGAACATTATTATATCCATTAATATGAGAAGTTGTTAGAATTTATGTAAACATTTGTATTTGACATTCACAGACATTTTGTAGGGTTTCATAGCATGGAAAACAAAAAAATTCTACCGCATACAAACAAACAAGCCAAGATCTATCTACTAGATTGTAGCAACGAGTCGATGGAATAACTCACCCTCGAAGATTCCAAAGTGTTTAACGAGAGCGGATTCTCGTGGGTGATGTAGTCGTACTCTTCCCGATCTCAATATCGCGTAGACGATCCTTCTGGCGCTGCGTTCCGGCAGCGCTCCCGCAGTCGGTCACACGTTCGGTACTCGACGAAGACCTTCCTCTCCCTTGTTCCAGCAGGCAGCGGAGGTTGTAGCACTCTCCTCGCGATTCCGGCAGCACAACGGCGTGGTACCGGAAGTAGAGAGGAGATCTCGCAGGGCTTCGCCTTAAGCCGGAGCGAGTATGGTGGAGTATGAGAGAGTCCCTCGAAGATCTAGGGTTTAGACACGCCGAGGAGGGGCTAGTGCCGGCGGCTAGGGTTTCACCTAGGCGGCGGCGGCGAGTGCCCTAGGGCCGGCGGCGGCTTGGAGGCGGCGGCATCTTGGTACTAGGGTTTGGAGGAGAGGATCTTGTGTGTCTCTAGGAGGGAGCCCTGCCCCTCCTTATATAGGTGGAGGGGCCGACCGGCCAAGGGGAGGGAGAGGAGTCCCTCCCCAACTCGGCTTGGAGGTGGGCCGCCGGTTGGAGGAGGGAACTCCTCCCCAACTCGGTTTCCCCCTTCCTCCTCTTTTCCTCTTTCCAAATTTAGCCGTTTGACTTTTCAAACTAGCTATTTGACTTTTCAAACTAGGATTTGAATTAATCCTTTATTTGGTACAGCGATGACACTTAGTACATAATGCAATCATACCAACTTGATACAACACATTCATGTACCCTTCCCCTCCAGAGTGCCGGACATTCCGGAACATTCTAGAACATTCCCGATGAAAACACCGGAACCATTCCCCAACTCCGAAACGGGACTTTCCTTATATGAATCTTATTCTCCGGACCATTCCGGATCTCCTCGTGATATCCCGGATCCCATCCGGGACTCCGAACAACATTCGGTATCTTTCTCATCATTCCATAACTACTCAAAACAACGTCGAATCCTTAAGTGTGTCTCCCTACGGTTCGTGAATTATGCAGACATGATCGAGACACTTCTCCGAACAATAACCAATAGAGGAATCTGGAAATTCATATGGTTCCCACATATTTCTACGATTACTTTGCGATCGAATCAACCACTTACATACGATATCAATTTCCCTTTGTCTCACGATAGTTTACTTATCCGAGGTTATGATCGTCGGTATCTCTGCATACCTAGTTCAACCTCGTTACCGATAAGTACTCTTTTCTCGTTCCCGTGATATGTGATCCCTTGTGAGCCAGTCACATGCTTGCAAGCTAATTGGATGACATTTCACCGAGAGGGCCCAGAGTATATCTATCCGTCATATGGATGGACAAATCCCACTCTTGATCCATGTGTTTCAACCAATACTTTCCGAACACTCAATGCCACCTTTATAGCCACCCAGTTACGGTGTGGTGTTTGATGTCATCAAAGCATCCATCCGGTAAAGGTGATATGCATGATCTCATGGTCAAAGGAATTAGATTACTATGTATCAGAAAGCATATAGCAATTGAACTATTAAAATGACTTGATCTTTATGCTACGCTTATCTATAGGAGTATGTCCATCATATCATTCTCCCAACAATATGATCTTGTTGTTAATAACATCTCAATGTTCATGATAGGGAAACCACAATCATCTATTAACCAACAAGCTAGTATTATATAGAGGCTTTACTAGGGACTTCAAATTAAGTTTACAAATCACACAAGTATTAATGTTTCCTTGTTAATACTATTATAGCATGAATGTAAACATTTATCATAAACACAAAGATATAATAATAACTACTTTTATTATTGCCTCTAGGGCATATCTCCAACAGTCTCCCACTTGCACTAGAGTCATCTAATCTAGATTACATGGTAATATACCGAACACCCATGGCAGTTTGGTGCTGGTCATGTTTTGCCCTCGGGAGAGGTTTAGTCAACGGATCCGCCACATTCAGATCTGTGTGTACTTTGCAAATCTTTATATCCCCATCTTGGATATGTTCTCGAATAGCGTGAAAACGTAGCTTGATATGCTTCAGCTTCTTGTGTGACCTTGGTTCTTGCGCATTGGCTATGGCGCCCATGTTATCACAGTAGATAGACATTGGGTCCAGCGCACTAGGAACCACACCTAGCTCTGTAATGAACTCTTTCATCCATATCGCTTCTTGTGAAGCCTCCGAAGCAGCCATGTATTCCGATTCAGTTGAAGATCTCGCCACAACGCTTTGCTTTGCACTCCTCCAGCTAACTGCTGCACCATTCAAAATAAATACGTATCCAGATTGTGATTTAGAATCATCCGGATCGGTGTTCCAACTAGCATCGGTGTAACCATTAACAACGAGTTGTTCATCACCTCCATAAGAAAGAACCATATCCTTAGTTCTTCTCAAGTACTTAAGGATGTTTTTGACCGCTGTCCAATGATCCACTCCTGGATCACTTTGATATCTGCTAGTTAAACTAACAGCATATGCAATGTCGGGTCTAGTACATAGCATGGCATACATTAGAGATCCTATGGCTGAGGCATAGGGAGTCTTACTCATCCTTTCTCTATCTTCTGCCGATGTCGGACTTTGAGTTTTACTCAAGGTCGTATTGGGCAACATGGGCAAGAACCCTTTCTTGCTATCTTCCATTCCAAACCTCTTTAGAACTTTGTCCAAATATGTACTCTGTGACAATGATATTTGGCGTTTCGATCTATCTCTATAAATCTTTATGCCTAATATGTAAGCTGCTTCGCCAAGATCCTTCATTGAAAAACTATTATTCAAATATTCCTTGACACTATTAAGAAGGTCTACACCATTCCCAATCAATAATATGTCATCCACATATAGTATTAAGAATGCTACAGAGCTCCCACTCACTTTCTTGTAAATACAAGCTTCTCCATAAGTTTGTATAAAACCAAAACTTTTGATCACCTTATCAAAATGTTGATTCCAACTTCGGGATGCTTGCTTCAATCCATAGATGGACCGTTGAAGTTTGCATACCTTGTTAGCATCTTTAGGATCAACAAAACCTTTGGGTTGCATCATATACAACTCTTCATCAATGTCTCCATTGAGGAATGCTGTTTTGACATCCATCTGCCATATCTCATAATCGTAATATGCAGCGATTGCTAACATAATCCTCACAGACTTTAGCTTCGCTACTGGTGAGAAATTCTCATCGTAGTCAACTCCTTGAATTTGTCGAAACCCTTTTGCGACAAGTCGAGCTTTATAGAAAGTAACATTACCATCAGCATCTGTTTTCTTCTTGAAGATCCATTTGTTCTCGACAGCCTTCCGGCCATCCGGTAAGTCCACCAAAGTCCATACTTGGTTTTCGTACATGGATCCAATCTCGGATTTCATGGATTCTTGCCATTTATTGGAATCTGGGCTCATCATCGCTTCCTCATATGTCTCAGGGTCATCGGTGTTGTCCACCAACATGACACTCATAACGGGATCATACCAATCTGGAGTGGTACGAGTTCTCGTTGACCTGCGAGGCTCTGTAGCAACTTCAACCGAAGTTTCATGATCATCATCATTAGCTTCCTCTCTTATTGGTGCAGGCACCACAGAAACTTCTTCCGGTGCTGCGCTACTCGCAATTTCGAGAGAAGGTTCGATAACCTCGTCGAGTTCTACTTTCCTTCCAGTCACTTCTTTCGAGAGAAATTCCTTCTCTAGAAAGGATCCATTCCTGGCAACGAAGATTTTGCCTTCGAATCTATGATAGAAGGTATACCCAATAGTTTCCTTCGGGTATCCTATGAAGACGCATTTTTCCGCTTTGGGTTCACGCTTGTCCGGCTGTAACTTCTTTACATAGGCTTCGCACCCCCAAACTTTAAGGAACGACAATCTAGGTTTCTTCCCAAACCATAATTCATACGGTGTCGTTTCAACGGATTTAGACGGTGCCCTATTTAAAGTGAATGCGGCTGTTTCTAATGCATAACCCCAAAATGATAGCGGTAAATCTGTAAGTGACATCATAGAACGAACCATATCTAAGAGAGTTCGATTACGACGTTCGGACACACCATTACGTTGTGGTGTTCCCGGCGGTGTCAATTGTGAAAGTATTCCGTATTTCTTCAAATGCTCGCCAAACTCGTAACTTAGATATTCACCTCCACGATCAGAACGTAGAAATTTAATCTTCTTGTTACGTTGATTCTCTACCTCAATTTGAAATTCCTTAAACTTCTCGAAAGTTTCGGACTTATGTTTCATGAAATAGATATACCCATATCTACTCAAGTCATCCGTGAAGGTAAGAACATAACGATAACCACCGTGCGATGCTACACTCATTGGACCACACACATCGGTATGTATGATTTCCAATAAGTCCGTAGCTCGCTCCATCATACCAGAAAATGGAGTCTTAGTCATTTTACCCATCAGACATGCTTCGCATCTATCAAGTGATTCGAAATCAAGTGATTCAAGAAGTCCATCGGAATGGAGTTTCTTCATACGCTTCACTCCAATGTGACCAAGACGACAGTGCCACATATAGGTCGAGTTATCGCTCGATTTCAAACGTTTAGCCTCAATGTTATTAATATGTGTATTTCCACTATCGAGATTCAATAAGAATAGACCATCTATCAAAGGTGCATGTGCATAAAACATATTACTCATATAAATCGAACAACCATTATTCTCGGATTTAAACAAGTAACCGTCTCGCAATAAACAAGATCCCGATATAATGTTCATGCTTAACGCAGGCACCAAATAACAATTATTTAAGTATAAAACTAATCCCGATGGTAGATGAAGGGGTAGCGTGCCGACCGCGATCACATCAACCTTTGATCCGTTTCCAACGCGCATCGTCACCTCGTTCCTCGCTAGCTTCCGTTTATTCTGCAGCACCTGTTTCGAGTTACAAATATGAGCAACCGAACCAGTATCAAATACCCAGGCACTACTACGAGTACTAGTGAGATACACATCAATAACATGTATATCAGATATACCTTTCTTCTTGATGTTGCCGTTCTTCAAATCCGCCAAGTACTTTGGGCAATTCCGCTTCCAGTGACCTTCTCCCTTGGAGTAAAAGCACTTAGTATCAGGCTTAGGTCCAGCCTTGGTCTTCTTCGTCGGCGTAGTAACTTTCTTACCACCCTTCTTGAAGTGTCCCTTCTGCTTAGACTTGCCTTTCTTGAATTTGGTGGTCTTATTGACCAACAACACTTGGTGCTCTTTCTTGATCTCCACTTCTGCAGACTTCAACATGGCAAAGAGTTCTGGCAACGTCTTGTTCATGTTTTGCATGTTGTAGTTCATCACAAAGTTCTTGTAACTTGGTGGTAGTGATTGGAGGACACGGTAAATCCCCAAAGCATTAGGAATCACAATACCCAAGCTTTGAAGTTTGTTTGCGTGCCCAGACATCTTAAGCACATGCTCGCTGACGGAGCTGCCCTCTTCCATCTTGCAGTTAAAGAACTTTTCAGAAGCCTCATAGCTTTCAATTGCCGCATGAGTCTCAAAGATCAATTTGAGATCCTCGACAATATCATATGGGTCTGAATTCTCAAACCTTTTCTGAAGCTCCGATTCTAAACCATACAAGATAGCACACTGAACTGTGGAGTACTGAGTCTTCCGAGTGAGGTAAACATTCTTTACTTCATCGGAAGTAGTAGCTGCAGGTGGGTCACCCAGCGGTGCATCCAGCACATAGGTCAAATTACCAGCTGTGAGGACAATCCTCAAATTGCGGAACCAATCCGCGAAGTTGCTTCCATTGTTTTTCAACTTTTCTTTCTCTAGGAACGCATTAAAATTGATGGTAGGGGCTGCCATTGATCTACAACATATTTGCAATAGTTTTAGACTAAGTTTATGACAAATTGAGTCCAAATTAATAATAAAATTAATCTAGGTGAACTCCCACTCAAAACAATATCCCTCACATTGTTTTAGTGATCACACGAACCAAATCCACCACATCAACACCGATCATCACGAGAGTTGATATAGTTTCAATGGCGAACAATCGACATGTTCATCATATCTACTATATGATTCATGCTTTATCTTTCGGTGATCCGTGTTCCGAGACCATGTCTGTACATGCTAGGCTCGTCAAGATCAAACCTTAGTTTCCGCATGAGCAAATCTGGCTTGCTCACGTTGTATACACTTGTGGAATCTAACACACCCGATCATCACGTGGTGCTTCGAAACAACAAGCTTTAGCAACGGTGCTAACTAAGGGTGAACACTTTATGACTTGAAATTCATGTGCATGAGGGATCATCTTATAATGCTACCGTTGTCTACTAAGCAATACAAGATGCATAAAGGATTAACATCACGTGCAATTCATAATATGTGATATGATATGGCCTTTCTTCTATGTGCTTCCGATCTCCATCTTCTAGCACGAACATGATCTCCATCATCACCGGCATTGCATCAAGGTCAATGACGCTTCTCCATGGTTGTCGTCCACCGGCTTCAACTATTACAACTACTTTGAATAGACACGCGGGTCTTAACATAAATTAAAGACAACCATATGGCTCCTGCCGGTTGCCAACTTACAATAAGGAACATTGCATACATCAAATATAATCACAATCATGGCCATATCACATCACAGCACACCCCTGCAAAACAAAGTTAGACGCCTCTACTTTCTTTGCATGTTTTATGTGGTTTGGGGCTTTCAGTAAGTGTCGTTCTAACTTACGAACAAGAACCACAACATTGATACTAGTATTGTTAATCACCCGTTGTAAATTGGATCTTAACTATGCTAGGAGAAACAGGCACCCGCAAAGCCACTTATGCAATACAAGTTGCATGTCAAGCGTGGAGCAAGTCTCATGAACGATGTCATGTAAGGTTAGCCCGGGCCGCTTCATCCCAACATACCGCAAGATGCAAAGTACACAAGAAGCAATCGACAATAAAAGCATCAACGCCCACAATGACCATTGTGTTCTACTCGTGCAACAGATCTACATATAGACACGGCTCTGATACCACTGTAGGGTTTCGTAGCATGGAAAACAAAAAATTTCTACCGCATACAAACAAACAAGCCAAGATCTATCTACTAGATTGTAGCAACGAGTCGATGGAATAACTCACCCTCGAAGATTCCAAAGTGTTTAACGAGAGCAGATTCTCGTGGGTGATGTAGTCGTACTCTTCCCGATCTCAAGATCGCGTAGACGATCCTTCCGGCGCTGCGTTCCGGCAGCGCTCCCGCAGTCGGTCACACGTTCGGTACTCGACGAAGACCTTCCTCTCCCTTGTTCCAGCAGGCAACGGAGGTTGTAGCACTCTCCTCGTGATTCCGGCAGCACAACGGCGTGGTACCGGAAGTAGAGGGGAGATCTCGCAGGGCTTCGCCTTAAGCCGGAGCGAGTATGGTGGAGTATGAGAGAGTCCCTCGACGATCTAGGGTTTAGACATGCCGAGGATGGGCTAGTGCCGGCGGCTAGGGTTTCACCTCGGCGGCGGCGGCGAGTGCCCTAGGGCCGGCGGCGGCTTGGAGGCGGCGGCGGCTTGGTACTAGGGTTTGGATGAGAGGATCTTGTGTGTCTCTAGGAGGGAGCCCTGCCCTCCTTATATAGGTGGAGGGGCCGGCCGGCCAAGGGGAGGGAGAGGAGTCCCTCCCCAACTCGGCTTGGAGGTGGGCCGCCGGTAGGAGGAGGGAACTCCTCCCCAACTCGGTTTCCCCCTTCCTCATCTTTTCCTCTTTCCAAATTTAGCCGTTTGACTTTTCAAACTAGCTATTTGACTTTTCAAACTAGGATTTGAATTAATCCTTTATTTGGTATAGCGATGACACTTAGTACATGATGCAATCATACCAACTTGATACAACACATTCATGTACCCTTCCCCTCCGGAGTGCCGGACAATCCGTAACATTCTAGAACATTCCCGATGAAAACACCGGAACCATTCCCCAACTCCGAAACGGGACTTTCCTTATATGAATCTTATTCTCCGGACCATTCCGGATCTCCTCGTGATATCCCGGATCCCATACGGGACTCCGAACAACATTCGGTCTCTTTCTCATCATTCCATAACTACTCAAAACAACGTCGAATCCTTAAGTGTGTCTCCCTACGGTTCGTGAATTATGCAGACATGATCGAGACACTTCTCCGAACAATAACCAATAGAGGAATCTGGAAATTCATATGGTTCCCACATATTTCTACGATTACTTTGCGATCGAATGAACCACTTACATACGATATCAATTTCCCTTTGTCTCACGATAGTTTACTTATCCGAGGTTATGATCGTCGGTATCTCTGCATACCTAGTTCAACCTCGTTACCGATAAGTACTCTTTTCTTGTTCCCGTGATATGTGATCCCTTGTGAGCCAGTCACATGCTTGCAAGCTAATTGGATGACATTTCACCGAGAGGGCCCAGAGTATATCTATCCGTCATATGGATGGACAAATCCCACTCTTGATCCATGTGTTTCAACCAATACTTTCCGAACACTCAATGCCACCTTTATAGCCACCCAGTTACTATGTGGTGTTTGATGTCATCAAAGCATCCATCCGGTAAAGGTGATATGCATGATCTCATGGTCGAAGGAATTAGATTACTATGTATCAGAAAGCATATAGCAATTGAACTATTAAAATGACTTGATCTTTATGCTACGCTTATCTATAGGAGTATGTCCATCATATCATTCTCCCAACAATATGATCTTGTTGTTAATAACATCTCAATGTTCATGATAGGGAAACCACAATCATCTATTAACCAACAAGCTAGTATTATATAGAGGCTTTACTAGGGACTTCAAATTAAGTTTACAAATCACACAAGTATTAATGTTTCCTTGTTAATACTATTATAGCATGAATGTAAACATTTATCATAAACACAAAGATATAATAATAACTACTTTTATTATTGTCTCTAGGGCATATCTCCAACACATTTTGTATGCAATCGTATGCCTGCACATTTCATTGACATCCATGAACATGTTATTTGACATTCATGAACATACTACATGGATGTGGTCTAGAGTTATTTTGTAACATTATTTCATCCACGGATATTCTAATCTTTGGAGATATTTTTTGAAGCTATGTGCATTTTTTTTACATGCATGGATATATTTTGTGCAATAGCATGCATTAGTCACTAAATCCAAAAAGAATTTTCCTCCCGCGACTAAGAAAGGCGGAGGCGATCTAGGGTTCCATCCAAGGCGCCTCCATCTCCGCCATCTCCACCTCCAACTGGGAATTGACGTGTCCCCACCTCGACGCCTCCTATGGTTGCCACTCCGGGGACAGGAGGGGCTGGTGACCTTGGACCCACACTCGGAGCTACAGTAAGTTTCATAAATTTAGAGTTTGGCCACCCGACATCGATGTTATGGTGGCTACAACGGGACTGTACGAAACAAGAATACGGTATACCTGTCTCCTCGTCCATCATGTCAGCAACGAGTAGTGTTGAGGAGGACGTAATCGTATGGACGCTTCCCCATGGAGAGGTGATCTTGTTCAGTCTATGTGTGTTAAAGTTTTGGTGTCAGGTCAATTCGAGGGTTCATTGGCGAAGACCGCAGCTCTATGGCGTTGGTCCTTAGGGGGCGTGCACGAAGGCTTCATGATTGTCATCAACAACGCTAGAGTGGCTATGGTAGAGGAGCGATGACATGGGCACATGTGCGGCTCGCTCTGTCAGCGGTAGTGGTCATTAGGTTGTGTAAGGACCTCCAGGGCCGTCTCCAAGAGTTTGGGGCCCAATGTGGAATGCAAAATGGGTCCCTAGATTTTCAATATTTTCATACAACTAAAGTGATTTTTCATTCCGTTATATAACCATGATATGAAATATTTTGTACAATATTTAGAGTTATCGCAAAAATATGGGTGATAATTATAACGACTAGCCAGGTATCCTCTCCAAGCAATTTGGGAGCAAAGAAATAAGCATAAATAAAATTATTATTGAATAATTATCATAAAAAATTATGCTACCGCATGGTGCACAATGATAGGAACACATGGCTGCAAATAGCCAATCGCGGAACAAAAAGAATTCATGGATGAATTCGTCAATTAATGAATTAAAAAATCAATTACCGACTTTAGCAAGATTAGTTGATCAAGTATCGACTAATGAATCAATTGAGGACTGATGATAAATGTCATGCTTATATTTTTGATGTTGATTTGATGACTACCGTTGTGTCTTTAGCCGTTAAAAATGGGGATTCGGGAATCCGGGCGTCAAGACGGAGGCCTCCAGTCATTGCCGATGAGGGCTCGTGAAACATAAGGAAGAATTAGGACGAGTGAACAGAGAAAGAGAAACAAAATTAGGGGCTTGTGATCATTTGGGCCTGAGATTTGGGGTTTGTGCAAGCGCACAGCTCGCACACTCTCTTCGACATGCCCGGGACCGTGATATAGTTTTTACTTATTTAGTATGTTTGAATTGTTTTGTATTTTTTTATCAACTTTTACAATAGATCTCTGTACAATCACTCAATTAGAATCTGAGTGGTCATAGTGAAAGTACGACTATAGTAAAAAAAATGTCTAAGATACAAGGAAGTTGAATAGTGGTTTTTCAAATAAAGCTTAATTTGAATTGTTGGGTTGCGCGGGATTTTTTTACTGGGCCGGCCCACTACACACAGCGCGTACGCGGGCTGGTTAAGTAGCTGTCCCCACGCGTCAATGAGACAGGAAGGGGCGAAGCGGTACGGGGCAACGTGGACCATGGGATCTGGTTCTAATCAGACGGCTCTGGTTCATCGTCCATGTCGGGCAGCGCCGGCGAGACAGAACCCTAGTGCGGCAGGTGGGGGTCGTGGGAGGCTCACCGGGGCTCAGGCGAGGGTCGGCGACGGGGGCGAATGACGAAGTCAACGACGATGGTTTTCTCCTGGTACCGGCAGCTTCTCCTGGGGCGGCTCCAATCGACAGCTTCCTTCTCCTCCAGCAGTGGCGGGCTCCGGCCAAATTCCGGCGATGCGCTGCTCGCCTTGCTCCGGGAGTGAGGTGGAGTGGTCCTGAGGTGGAGGGGAGTGAACTGGTGTGAAGAAAACGAGCGGTGGAGGCCTCTATTTATAGTGGATGAAGGGGACCGACGGGCGCGGGCTGAGCTCGTCGTGGTCGACGGCACAGAGGGCTACTGGCATGGGCGACGGTAGGGGGCGGTGCGGTGCTCCCTGACGAAGCTCAAAGACGCGGTGACGATGCGTGGGGCGGTGCTGATCGATCGGAACGTCGCGGTGCTCTGAGCGGGTCCGACGGCGATTTTAATGTCGCACAGCGCGTGTGGTCTGCGCGGCGGCGAACGGGCATGTCTGCGGGGTTGCTGGGACGGTGGTGATCACGCACGCACGCGTCGACGCGTGGTCTGTGGGTGCTGGTCGAGGGTGGCGCACTGGCATGCTATCGGCTCGCGCGCAGAGAGGTTTGGCATGGGCGTGTCGTGTGGTCCAGGGGCTGGCAGTGCTCGGGCTTGGGACAGAGAGTGGCGGTGGACGGTGGGATGCCTGCTAGACATGCTCGTTAGGCTTAGTGTTTCTCCTAACTTGTTGTCGACAATGGGGTGGCAAGGTGAGGCTCGGCCTGCTTGCCATTAATGGCATGGTCTTGCTTACAGTGAGCTAGAGGGGTTAAACTAGTTAGATCATCTACTGAGGGTGTAGTGTGAGCTAGATAGAGAACAAGTTAGGTCAAATTTACTGTATACTATAGTGTTTGAGATTTGTTTGATTTGTATCTGCAAGGTGTTTGATAAAATGGCCGCAAGAACTTTAAATTTGAATTTTGGATTCAAACTTGGTGGGTTTGCTAGGCACATACTAGGGAGTGTCTGGTTAGTTGGATTAGTCAAGGCGCACTGGTTTGGCTGGGTTTTGAAAATGGGTGATCTTCACATATGATAAAGATTTAATTTTGAATTGTGATTTGAATGAGGTTGCCAAATGTTTCTGCAGGTTTGAAAAGTGGCCTTTGATTCACTTTAATTTTTTTTAGCAAGGGGTGAAAAGAGTTGGAAAAGTTTCTGTTTGAAATCTTGAACTAGAAACACTCAAAGTGACCTAGTGAGCACGATTGGCCAAAATGACCATTTGCTTTATTTTATTTGTTTTTTATTTTCTCTTGTTTTGTTTCTGCATGGAAATGTTTCATATAATGTTATTTTCATCTTTAAACTATTTCTTGCTATTTAGGTTAATCACACAAGTTCATTCATGCATTTATCAAATCATCTCATTCACACATGCATTCATATGATTTTAAATTAATCAAAGTTTTTGTTAACCCTAATTTTAGTGATTAGAGTTTGATGATCCTTGTGTTATATTTTTTGGATGTTACAAATTCATGGATGAATTCGTCAATTAATGAATTAAAAAATCAATTACCGACTTTAGCAAGATTGGTTGATCAAGTATCAACTAATGAATCAATTGAGGACTAATGATAAATGTCATGCTTATATTTCTGATGTTGAATTTGACGACTACCATGATGTCTTTAGCCGTTAAAAATGGGGATTCGGGAATCCGGGCGTCAAGGCGGAGGCCTCTAGTCATTGCCGATGGGGCCCGTGAACCATAAGGAAGAATTAGGACGAGTGAACATAGAAATAGAAACAAAATTAGGGGCTTGTGATCATTTGGGCCTGAGATTTGGGGCTTGTGCAAACGCACAGCCCGCACACTCTCTTCGACATGCCCGGAACCGCGATATAGTTTTTACTTTTTTAGTATATTTGAATTGTTTTGTATTTTTTGTCAACTTTTACAATAGATCTCTGTACAATCACTCAATTAGAATCTGAGTGGTCATAGCGAAAGTAGGACTATAGTAAAAAAATGTCTAGGATACAAGGCAGTTGAATAGTGGTTTTTCAAAATCTAATCTGGATTTATGGTTTGTCCTCATTCCTTCTCTCCTTGTGGCTCCGCAGGCAGGTGACTTCTTTTTTGGCGGGACTTGCAACATGGATTGTACATACGACTGCCACCTCCACCAGTCCCAAAACGAGGGAGGCGAATACTCGTTTCAGATACCTAGCGTGCATCACCGACTGCAACTGTATCTCCTGATATTTTCCTCCATGTTCCACCTTTTTTTTTTCAAACTAGTCATTCCATCGTACACGGTCCTTTACACATGCGCGTGGTAGACTGGTAGTCGCCCTCGCAGTCTCGCATGTGTTCAGCGTGGTCATAGATTAGTACTACTCCCTTCTCTTTCGTCACACTGGCAAGTTACAACAAAACAAAGAGATTTGAACTGCCATCAGCTCTGCTTACAAGACTGGAGTGTCTGGACAAACGCTGTCCCTGTCGAGGAGGCCCAGGGAGCCTGAACATGCGCGAATGGCACACGAAGACGCTCTACATGTGAAGGCATAATGGAAAACATGACGAATCCATGCTACTCCTCGCTCCATTTCAAAATATAAGATGTTTTAGCTTTATGAAGTAAATGAATCTAGACTATTTTTAATGTATAGGTTCAATCCAAATATAAGTGAACCTACACATTAAAAATAGTTTAGATACATTTGATTCACAAAGCTAAAACATTTTATATTTTAAAACGGAGGGAGTAGAAAATATGACGTGGCTTTGAGTCTATGGGGAAATAATGTACTAGTACCCCTAATCACACATCTTCAGCGCAATCCATCTGGCAAACGTTTTTCAGCACAAACAGCGTGCCACTATACTCCAAAACACTAAATCACCCTCAATAACGCTAGAACGAAGACTGGAAACTGAAAAGTAAGAGCGGAAAAGTCGTATTGTTCTGTATCTCTTTATTTGCAAAAAAAAAAGTTCTCATTTATAGACTCGGGCAATATTACTCCAATTCTAGAGTTCACAGTGTTTTCTGGAAAGAATAATATTAGTCTCTTTGATTACGCGTCTAATCTCCTGAGTTTGGAATTTGCGATGCGTCCTTTTTTTAGATCTTACCGCTTTTATTGTCATGGATATCGTGGGATTGAGATGGGTGTTAAGTATTGAGTGATGATGTTTCGAAAAAAAAGAAGTATTGAGTGATGATGTGCCGAATCATCAACTTCGGTTTAATGCTCTCACGGTGATTCCTATAAGAACTAATATACATAGTAAAATGATATGTTGAGAACTTCACTGAGCTTAAAGATGGATAACATCATCTAGCCTTGGAGGGTGAAAGATCACGGTTGCCGTCTAGAGGAGGGTGAATAGGCCGTTTAAAACTTTTACAAGATGGCCTTAACAATGGCGGAATAAAACTAGCGTTTTCTTTTGTTAAGCACAAAGCCTATATATACTAAGGTTCACCTATGTGCACCAACAATTTATGCTAAGCAAGACAAGTAACAATATGATAGCAAAATATATATTACTTCAAACACGAAGGCTATCACAATGTAAAGTGCATAAGTAAAGAGCTCGGGTATAGAGATAACCGAGGCACACGGGGACGGCGATATTTTACCGAGTTCATTCCACAGTGGAAGTACGTCTCGTTGGAGGGGTATGCGGGACTATGACCACCAACGCCACAAGAGGCATCACCCTGTTCTCTCGAGCACCCGCAGCACGGCAAGCACCCGATCCACTATGGGACACTTGAGAGCGGTCACCAAACCCGTACAAAGAATGGGGCAATCTCCATAACTTAATTGGAGGCTCCCAATAAACGCCACCAAGGCCACAACCTTGAGGATAGCTCCACAACTTAATTGAAGGCACTAAGAACACACCATCAAGGTCACACAACCGTCTAAGGTTCCAAGAACCCAAGAGGGACAAGCTTCAATGAATTTCACCAACCAAATCCTTCAAGAAGAACCCAAACTGATGCACCGAATGCAAAAGGCAAGAACACCACAAAGATGCTCCAATCCCTCACTCTCAAGTTCCAACAAATCTACTAAAGCTATTGGGGAAACAAGAGAGGAGGAATCAAAGAGAAACACAAAATCCCCCCAAGATCTAGATCTCAAAGAATCACTCACAAAGAGATGATTTGGTTTGGTCAAATTGTAGATCTAGATCTCCTCTCTCTACCTCTCAAATATTGGCAAGAATCATGGGAGGGAGGGAGAGAAATCAAGATTCAAAGAGTGAGAGTAAATGGGGCAAAACTTAGACAGAAAGGAGGAAGAAGACGCGTCCAAAAAAGAATAAGGGGAAAGCTATTTAAAGGGGGGCCAAATCTGCCCGTTGGGGCTGAAACGACCTGGGTGGGCCGGTAGTACCGGAATGGGCCGGTATTACTGGACCCTGTCCAAGCGAAGCGGCCCAGCAAGGGACAGCGCGGGCGACAGCTCAGGTCAACGCAAGGCGGCAGCGCAAAGGGGATCGGGGGCGATCCCGCGTCAACGAGCGGGTGAGCCAGGCGCGTGCGTGGGAGGGAGCGAGGCGCGCGGGATCCAACTGGCGGCGGGACGAGCGAGAGCGAGGCGGACGGCTGCAGGAGCCAAGCGAGCAAGGTGGGCTGACGAGCTGGGGCGAAACGGGCTAGAGCTGGGCCGATACTACCGGCCCACCCGGGTGGTAGTACCGGGCTGGACCGGTAGTGCCGGTCGGGGACATCGGGCCAGGAAGAAGCGGCACGCGCGCACTGGGCCGTCTGGTAGTACCAAGCGGTACTACCGCTCGGCCCAGAAAACTGTTTTTCCTTTTTCATTTTAAATCAAATAAAGAGGTAGATTCAAACAGCGATAACTTTAGTTTGGTAAATCCGATTGACCCAAATCCAATTGCGTTGGAAAGAGGACGACAAAAGATACCCAATAAAAAGTGGGAATACCACCAAGTGGCAATACTTCATGTATTTTAGAGTGGGATACCCCCTTGGTGAGAATCCGGAAAACCTCAAAGATCAAAATCGCAACAAGATATAAAAGGGAGATCCGATTTTGATAAACAAGAGCTTGTTATGAAGATTACCACAAGCTCTATATCCTCACATGGATACGACCAAATAACAACCAAATATTATGATGCAAGTATGCAAAGGTTTAAGATCTCTCTGAAAGATATGATCGAGATACTCACTCGACAGCCCCTCTTGATAGTATGGCTATCTATCCTAAACCCGGTCTCCCAACAAACAACAAGAGATCGGCAAAAGGGAAAATCTATCAAGAATACCTTTGCCTTGAGCATTCCACTTGAGCGCGATGTAGACGATCTTGACCTTCTCAAGATGGAACGCCTTTTTTGATTCCTCTTCATCGATCCATGACCACCGAGAATGACAAGCATCAAACATGATATCTTCTAGAGATGGCGCATTTTGAGCTTGCAAAACACATCTTCTTTTTCATTTCATCGACCTTGAAGCCAACACATGCTCCAAGTGATAGACAATGGAAAATTCCTACAAGTGCAACTTAATACAAATATTAGTCCATAAAGATTGTCATTAATTACCAAAACCACACATAGGGGACCACATGCTCTTTCAGAGGGTCTCTAGAGTAATGGAAATCCAGTGTCAAAAACGACACTAGTAAGAAATCGAGAAAGAATTATGAACCTTCACATTCATACCCTACGTTAGAGCTTGAAACTAAGATGAGAAGGATCAAATGAGCGCAAGAAAAACACAACAATCAACTAGTAAGTGAGTCAGGTCCCTCCCGGGTCGCTCTCGTCCGGTTGCTCTGGAGGCGCAACCCTCAACCCTAGAACTCCCTTCACTAATCTCGACTCCTCCAACCATCACTTCTTCCGACGCCGATAGCGTTGGCGGCACCCATACCGTCGAATATAGAGGGCATGAGAGGCTTTTGCAGCGACGCTTCATGAGACGAGGTGGGGCGCTGGCTGGGGGCGCAAGGCAGTGTGGCCGTGATGGTCAGCGATCTGAGTTTGTTCGATGGAGGGACGTTGTAGAGGCTACAGTAGGGCCAGTCCATAGAATTTGGGGATCCTAGGGAAACACCATACCAAGAGCCCCTTTTAAATAAAGTGGAAGAGCTTGGCCCCCTACACCAGGAAGTTCTTAAATATGTTTTTTATATTTATGCTAAAGTTAATATTATTCTATGTTTAAGCATGATTAGAGTTTGGGAAAGAACGTATTAACAATGTATGTCAAGATCCGTCACTTGTTCATACACGAAAGACTTAAAAGATATTATTAATTATAGATCCATGGTCTTGAGAATCCTCGGCGAAAAAATTTGAAACTTATATTTATCAAGCGAACTATATATCATGATACATATTTCTACCAATTTCTGTGTGTACACATATATGCACACATACATCTAGAATTAATCACAGGACAACATTACATGAGTAATAGATCCATATGCTTGTGCATAATTAATAGAAGAGTAGACATATTAGACACATATTAATATCAGGATGGAATAGTCTCTTCAACATGTATGATGGAACAAGTAGAATCACTGCAATTAGAGGAGAGCCGTTTATAGAATGGTATAGTTATGTGATTACATATTTTTGTCTCCACTAATGAATACTGACGATCTTGTATAATGGCACATAAGCAACGGTGTTGGTCTAGACATTTAGAGAGGATAGAGAAATACAACATTAAGAAAAATATTCATGAATGATGGAGTATTGTTTTTTGAAAAAAAATCATAGTAGAGAAATAGTATACTATATCTTAGACCATATATATTTTTCTAGATTATTCTACAATGTTGGGTCTTAAAAGTAGAAGACTAATACGAATACACTAACAAGTCTTTTGCTAGGGCCCCTATCTCGTGGGACTCGTGGTGGGTGCCCCTCTGCCGGACCCTATGGACCGGCCCTGGGCCGCTGACCTTGCCGACGGCGGCCATGGTTCTCTGGTATGCATGGTTTGATCTAGGAAATATTGGTCCAATCTGGGCTTGTCCTGCACGTGTGCACCTCCAGGCTCTGGTTTCGGGGCATCTGACGTCGTTGACGAAATGTAGCCGCGAGCATGCCTTCTCTTCTAAGGCCAATCCAGCAATGAGATGGCTGGCGGCGTGTGGGGGCATGTTGGCCTTGAGAATAAAGTTGGTGGTCCTAGTGTTTTCCATGTCTCAAGGCAACGGTCTGCGTGGTCGTTCCTCTTTGATCTAGTCATTTGACATGTTTCGGAACTAGTGTCGAAGATCTTCATGGATTGGCGCAACACCCTTGGATTTCTAGATCGGATAGAACCCGGGCGTGCGCGTCAGCCTATCAGGCTTCATGGGGACATGGCGCGAAGCTCTGTTGTATTTTAACACCATGGGACATGTCGGTATCTCGATTTCTATGGTGTACACAACAGTGGAGAAGGTCATGGTGGCTGAGACTGGAGGACCAGGAATGTCGGAGGGGATCTTGGAGGCGATGAACATTTTGTTTCATAGGGTGATGGTTAGAATTGGCTGGTGTTTGATGATTTTCCCGTCCATGTGGACATCGTGCATGTGGGCCTGGTGTTTGATAACTTGCAGGAGTAGCCTCAGCAAGTGGGGGCAGCCGCACCGGAGGATTTCTTTTTTGGTGGTGCTCCTCGAGTGTCAAATCATGACTTTCAGGGTGAAGTCATAAAGTCTGGCATTCGTTCGTTGTGCCCCTGATGTATGTATTATTTCGAGAGATCACACTTTCTCTAGGGTGAAAACCTAAGATTTTGGATTGGACAACACAACGCCTGTGCACTGTTTTCTTTTTGAAGGCGTCGTTTTTGGAGAACTTTTTGTATTCCGAGTGTTGTCTTTGGCGGTGGTTTAAGTGGTACTTCTACGAGGATTTGATCATTGTGGTGGTGTCTTTTTTGTTTGTTTTCTCTTTACGGTTGTGTGTATCCTGAATGTCTTTACGACAGTTTGTTGGTACAGAGGTTTGGTGTAATTGATATCTTCGCGATACAACATATTCTTTTTGTTGAAAAGAAATAAAAAAGCAACATCAGATGTGCTAAACTGTTGTGATATTGGTGACTTGTATATTGTTAGATAATGTAAAAAAAACTCATTTTTTTTAAAAAAAAAGGTGCTAGGCATTGTACATCCGTGGCGTGGCAGAGATTAGGACGAAGTGAGGCAGCCTGTTAGCGGATCACGTCCTAGCATCATGGCGTCAAGACTCGTCCCATTGACTTGGCAGCAATTCAGTAGAGTTTGCTCTATTTAATCCGTTGTCTCCAACTCCAAAACACCAACAAGGCACCCGAAACAATTGTTCACTACGTCCCTGCTCTCTCCGGCCGCCTCGCCTGCACAGAAACACGCCCGATCTGTCTGTGTTACGCTCAATCTTGCCACAAGCATGGACAAGGTTGCATGCTGCTGCCTCAGGAATGGAGCACCGTCCCCAAGTTTCTCCAAGCCCTCACTACCCTACACCATTGCGCGATCCACATCGCTACCACCGCCACCGTGCAGGCGTTCCATCTCCATCTTGCGCTGCATCGTGACCAACCCCAAGAGAGCCACCGGCAACGGCGTAATCGTCGATGTCGCCACCGGCCGCAACACCAACACGAAGCCGGGAGGCGGCAGCGTGTCCAGCTTCGACTTCGAGCGGTACATGTCCGCCAACGCCAAGGCCGTGCGCGAGGCGCTGGACCGCGCCCTGCCGGTTCGCCAGCCGGAGCGCCTCGGCGAGGCCATGCGCTACTCCGCGCTCGCCGGCGGGAAGCTCGTGCGCCCCGTCCTCGCCATCTCGGCCTGCGAGCTCGTCGGCGGCTCCGCAGCGGCGGCCACCCCGGTCGCCTGCGCCGTCGAGATGGTCCACGCCATGTCGCTCGTCCACGACGACATGCCGTGCATGGACGACGACGCCCTCCGCCGCGGCCGCCCCGCCACCCACGTCGCCTTCGGCGAGTACACCGCGCTGCTCTCCGGCGACGCGCTCCTCGCGCTCGCCTTCGAGCACCTCGCCCGCGGATGCGCCGAGCTCGGTGTCAATGTCATCCCCGCGGAGCGTGCGCTGCGGGCCGTGGCCGAGCTGGCGAACGCCGCGGGTGCCGGGGGCGTCGCCGCCGGACAGGTCGCCGACAAGGCGTCCGAGGGCGTGCCCGTGAGCCTCGCCATGCTGGAGTACATCCACCTGCACAAGACCGCCCGGCTCCTCGAGGCCGCGGCCGTGTGCGGCGCCATTGTCGGGGGAGGCACGGACGGCGAGATTGAGAGCGTCCGCCGGTACGCGCGCTCCGTCGGGCTCCTCTTCCAGGTGGTGGACGACGTGCTGGACGTGACTCGCACGTCGGAGCAGCTCGGGAAGACGGCGGGGAAGGACCAGGCGGCCGACAAGGCCACGTACCCGAAGCTGCTGGGCGTCGGCCAGGCGCAGGCTTACGCGGCCGAGCTCCTCGCGATGGCCCAAGGGGAGCTCGAGGGGTTCGACGCCGAGCGCGCCGCGCCGCTACACCATCTCGCGAGGTTCATTGCCTACAGGCAGCACTGATGGGAACAGAAAATGAACTGTGGTCGTAATCTTGACGTAGATACCCAGACAATTCAAGGAGAACCAAATTGATACCCAGTCCATCATCTTTTCTGACGACGCCAAGAAAATGCATGTAAAAGAGAGGCCTGTATTGGTACGGTTCGACAAACTCTTCAGACAAATCGTATGCTAATAAATTCAGATGCGAACAGAGAAGGTAACACTTGTGAAACTTGTACCGACAGTACACGATAGCTGGCCCCGGCTGTACCTTTGGTATAGGATTTTCGTTCCTCTTCATCTATCTGTCTCAATCAATGAGCAGAGGGGAAAGATGTTGTTACAATCGCGACAAGAAGATAACGAAGAACGAAAACGAAAAACACAGCAAGGAGACACAGATTTAACGTGGAAAACCTCTCCAACAAAGAGAGGAAAAAACCACGGGCGCCAGCCAGCGAAACTTCACTATATCGAGGAGTGTTTACAAACGCCGGGGATTTCACAGATGCAACTCTCCCAACCGGCGGCTTACAAGGGGTTTATATATCGGTGGAAACCTAGGTCTTCGACGATCCGTACCGTACCGCGGGGGGCTGTCGCCCCCCGCACCCCCCACAGGCGTCCCCGTTGGGCACGGTGTGGGCCAACTTCAGACTCGTTACACTCGGCCCAAGCCTCCCGGCGACGGGCCTCGCTCCACTCGTCAGAAGTTGGCCTATACTTTGTAGAATTTGGATCAACATATAACAAACTCCACCTTGAGACAAATTCCTCCTTGTAGCATCAACAGCAACCATCTCCCTGAACAAACAAAGCAAATACTTTCGGCGCCAATAGCCACTTGGGCTAATCAGTTAAACCAACTAAGTTCGAGCAAAGCTCAAACTTAGCAACAGGAACAGGTTTAGTCATCATATCAGCAGGATTATCATGAGTGCTGATCTTGCATACCTTTAATTTACCTTGAGCAACAATGTCTCTAACAAAATGGTACTTGACATCAATGTGCTTAGTTCTCTCATGGAACATCTGATCTTTTGTAAGGTATATGGCACTTTGACTGTCACAAAACAAAGTAATGCAAGAATCATCTCCACAAAGCTCAGCAAACAAACCTTTCAACCAAACAGATTCTTTGCAAGCTTCAGCAATAGCCATGTATTCAGCTTCAGTAGTAGATTGTGCAACAACAGCCTGCAATGTAGCCTTCCAGCTAACAGCACAACCTCCAACATTAAACACATAACCTGTGAGGGATCTTCTCTTATCCAAATCGGCAGCAAAATCTGAATCCACATAGCCAACGAGTCCCTCACCGGTCCTGCCAAACTTCAAACAAGCATTGGAAGTGCCAAGAAGGTACCTAAAAACCCACTGAACAGCCTTCCAATGTTCTTTACCAGGATTAGCCATGTATCTACTTATCAAACTCATAGCATATGATAAATCAGGACGAGAACAAACCATGGCATACATCAAAGAACCAACAGCACTAGAATATGGCACCTTTGACATGTACTCAAACTCTTCATCAGTAGTAGGACATTGAGAAACTGACAATTTAAAGTGAGGAGCAATAGGAGTACTAACTGAGTTGGCACCATCCATATTAAAACGATGAAGAACTTTCTTAATGTAACTTTGCTGACTAAGAAATAACAAACCAGATTTTCTATCTCGGGTAATCTCCATACCTAAGATCTTCTTAGCAGCACCAAGATCCTTCATCTCAAACTCACTACTTAGGTGTGCCTTCAAAGTAGTGATTTCTTTCATGCCCTTGGCAGCAATTAACATATCATCAACATATAGCAGCAAGTATATAGGTGACCCATCAACAAACTTGATATAAACACAACTATCATATTTAGACCTCTCAAAACCATGTGAGATCATAAATGAATCAAACCTTTTATACCACTGTCTTGGAGATTGCTTTAAGCCATAAAGAGACTTCTTTAATTTGCACACAAAATCCTCTTTACCAGGCACTATGAACCCTTCTGGTTGGTCCATGTATATTTCCTCATCAAGCTCTCCATGCAGAAAAGCAGTCTTGACATCTAACTGCTCAAGCTCAAGATCACGCATAGCCACAATACTAAAGAAAGTACGAATGGAACTATGCTTCACAACTGGAGAGAACACATCATTGTAATCAATACCTGGAATCTGGCTGAACCCTTTTGCTACTAACCTTGCCTTGTACCTTGAAGGCTCTTTGGGAGATAGACCTTCCTTTTTCTTGAAGATCCACTTGCAGCGGACCGCCTTCTTTTGTTTAGGCAAGCGCACAACATCCCATGTGCCATTTTTCTCAAGCGATTGCATCTCTTCTTGCATAGCAGAAACCCACTTCTCGCGGTCAACAGATGCAATGGCTTCATTATATGTAGCAGGTTCAGAATCGTTCTCCACCTGTTCAGCACAACTCAAAGCATAATGTACAAGATTACACTCTTCAATTAAACGACGAGGTGGAACTATGTTACGTCTCGGTCTATCAGCAGCAATAGATTCCTGTGGCTGCTGCAAAACAGTAGGTGAGTGTTGAACAACATCATCATCAATATTTTCCTCATGAGTATCATCAACAACAACATTATTATCAACAGTTTTCTGCAGGTGCTCCACCTGCACACGAACTCCCTCCTCTCCAATAGCAACAGGAGAGGGATCTGATGGCAAGCTGTCATGATACATAACGGATTCATTGAAAACAACGTTCCTACTCAACAAAATCCTTTTTGTTTCAGGGTTCCATAGTTTATATGCCTTAACTCCTGAACCATAACCAAGGAATATGCACTTGACAGCTCTAGGCTCTAACTTTCCATTATCAACATGAGCATAAGCAGTGCAACCAAAAACTCTCAACTGTGAATAATCAGCAGGTGAACCTGACCATACCTCAATAGGAGTTTTCTTCTCAAGTGGAATAGAAGGTGACCTGTTGATGAGGTAACACGCTGTGTTGGCTGCTTCAGCCCAGAAACGCCTATGCATACCTGCATTAGACAACATACAACGAGCCCTCGAGATGATGGTTCTGTTCATGCGTTCTGCCACGCCATTCTGCTGAGGAGTATATGGGATGGTGTGATGCCTGATCATGCCATCGTTACTGCAAAACTCCTCAAACTCATTAGAACAGAATTCCATACCATTGTCAGTACGTAGTACCTTTACCTTCTTCTCAGTCTGTTTTTCAACCATAACTTTCCACTTCTTAAAAGCATCAAAAACATCAGATTTATGCTTCAGAAAATAAGGCCACACCTTTCTTGAGTAATCATCAATAATAGTAAGCATATAATTAGCACCACCAATAGAAGTCTTACGGGACGGACCCCATACATCAGCATGCACATAATCTAATATGCCTTTGGTGGTATGAACGGAAGCATTGAATTTAACTCTTTTATGCTTACCAAAGATGCAGTGCTCACAGAACTCAAACTTACTCAAGTTGCAACCATCAATCAGCTCTCTCTTGACCAACTCTGCCATGCCTTGTTCGCTCATATGCCCAAGACGCATATGCCATAGATGTGTTTTACCACAATCATCAGAATCATTAGAAGTAACAGCAGCAGCAATACCAGGCAAAGTGCTACCTCTAAGAACATATAATTTAGCAGAATTCATATCACCTATCATGTGAATAAGAGAACCTTTTGATACCTTCAGAACTCGATGCCCACCGGCATACTTGTATCCATCAACGTCCATGGTACTCAGGGAGATCAAATTTCTGGCCATGCTTGGTATGTGCTTCACCTCACTCAACGTGCGTGTCACGCCATCATGTGTCCTAATCTTAACAGATCCAACACCAACGATATGGCATGGGTTGTCATTCCCCACACGCACAAAATCTCCAGTCTGCACAGACTCATATGAACTGAACCAATCTTTGTTACAGCAAATATGAAACGAACATGCAGTATCAAGTATCCATTCATCATCACGAGAAGCACAAGCAGCAAAAACAGCTAAGCATTCACCATCAGAACTATCAGAAACAACAGCAGCCTTACCATTGCCTTGATCTTTATCTTTCGGTTGGTAAGTACCGTTCCTTTTCTCCTTATTCTGCAGCTTCCAGCAATCATCAATAACATGATTAGATTTCTTACAATACCTGCAGAACTTGTCCTTTCCCTTGGACTTCGAACGACCTCTGCCGTCTTTGCTCTTATCTCGGTTGCCATGGTTGTTAAATCTCTGCTCGGTCCTGCCACGAACCTGCAGAGCTTCAGCCTTGGAGGACGCCCCATCTGCCTGCACCATAGATTTCATCTTTTCCCTCTGTTTGAGGGCATCTTGCACTTCATCAAGGGTTATCTTCTCACGGCTCAACAACATTGTATCACGAAAGTGTGTATAAGAACTAGGCAGCGAGCATAAGAGTAATAGGGCTAGATCCTCATCATCATATTTTACTTCCATAGATTGCAAATCAGAAATAATCTCTCTAAAAAGAGATAAGTGATTCATTACCGATCCACCTTCCTGCAATCTATGCGAGAACAACTTCATCTTCACATGCATCTTACTGGTTAGATCCTTTGACATGCAGATCGTTTCCAGCTTTCCCCATAGGGCAGCAGCAGATTTCATCTCCAGTACTTCCTGCAAAATATTATTGGACAGATGAAGTTGAATCAAAGACAAAGCCTTACGGTCCTTCCGCTTCTCTTCAGCGGACCAGGTCTTAGCATCCTTTTCACCGAATCCATCCAGCGCTTCATCCAGATCAGAAGTTTGGGCGAGAATCGCCCGCATCTTCACCTGCCACAAGGAGAATCTTGTGGTGTAGTCCAGCTGTGGTAGATCGAACTTCAATGACGACATGTCGCAAACCCTAGATTAGAACCTGGGGCTCTGATACCACTTGTTACAATCGCGACAAGAAGATAACGAAGAACGAAAACGAAAAACACAGCAAGGAGACACAGATTTAACGTGGAAAACCTCTCCAACAAAGAGAGGAAAAAACCACGGGCGCCAGCCAGCGAAACTTCACTATATCGAGGAGTGTTTACAAACGCCGGGGATTTCACAGATGCAACTCTCCCAACCGGCGGCTTACAAGGGGTTTATATATCGGTGGAAACCTAGGTCTTCGACGATCCGTACCGTACCGCGGGGGGCTGTCGCCCCCCGCACCCCCCACAGGCATCCCCGTTGGGCACGGTGTGGGCCAACTTCAGACTCGTTACACTCGGCCCAAGCCTCCCGGCGACGGGCCTCGCTCCACTCGTCAGAAGTTGGCCTATACTTTGTAGAATTTGGATCAACATATAACAGATGTGGACCGGCTGGGGAAGTGGGAAGGGGCTTGCTTTGATACTCACGTGACGGAGGATTACCGGCAGCGCCAGGTTTTAGAGGGCTGGAATTCATTTTGAAATAAGGTATTCATTTTGTCAAAGTTATCACAGTTTTTGCTAAAACAATTGCTATTTTATTAAAAAAAATCATTGTTTTCTCATAACCACCAAGAAAGACCCCGGGCACCGCCCCTGACTGGAGCCAACTTGTTCACCCTTGTCGAGATGTGAGGACCGGAATTTAACCTCCAAACCTTCTTTGCATCTCGTCGATTCCAAGATCAAGTTGAGGACACAGCAAAATGAATATCATTGCATAACGTTTAAAAAGTAATTATTAAAAAGTTTGAATAGTAATAGCCACATAGTATAATGTCTTGTGACATTTATTACAACCAGAAACACAACGAAAATAAAATGCGCAGCGACTCTATCTTAGCCACAGGCAGTCGATGTAGTACACGAGGCCTCCCTCCTCAGCGTCATCGTAGTAGTCAGTGGCGAAGGACCCCTTTGGGCAGGGTAGGACAATCACCCTGCCTTGATGTTTGCCAAAAAATCGAGCACATGTGTGCATAGGTCGCTGGTTCCAGTTCTGTTTGTCCGAGGATAGAACGGAACGCTAGCCTGGTGCGGATCGACTCAGCGTGATTCGTTAGTTCCTTCCACCGAGGCCGGCATCAGAGAGGAAACGAATCGAATAAAGATGGGAGACGTCGACCGCGCAGCTCGGCCGGCAGGAAACCTACCTGGGAGCGCAACGGTCCGTAGGCGGATCGCGCCAGCGTGGATAGCTAGATCGTCGGCGGCGGCAGCCCTGACAACAATGTCGTCCATGTGTACATAACCTAAACTCCAGCCCGCCCCCGTGCAGTTCATCTACCTCGGGCAGCTTGCAAGGTTTTCTCCGTGACTTGTATTTTTTCTGTATGCATATGGCATGAATCATGGTGTCTACTCTTGGTTCGTTCATCACCTTCCCTCAACCTATCCATTAGTACAAGCACTTTTGGATGGTTTTGGATACTGGACTTTTTTCTTGTGCATTAGTAGATTTTGTATGATTTACTGCAAAGGTTTCTCTTTATCATTAGAATCAATTTACCATTGTACTATCAGTTTGTGTCAATAAGTTTGCCCGACCTCAAAGTTTTTTCATCCTTCGCCACTGGTAGTAGTCATAGTCGTCTCCTTCATAGTACTCTGAATTTTCAACAAAGGTATTGCCATGAGTACATAAAGTACTCAGCATACCCCTTATACAAAACCTAATATAACTACATGTGGCTTTATGTGGAGGTCATATGGTTTGTTTTGAATAAAAACCAATTTTATTTGCAATTGATAGTAGTTTTGATAAAAGCAGGTTACATGTTTTATCATCAATATGGTGTTTTCTCATCATTGTGGTTGTCCTCGACAACCCACCTACTTCATCGGATTCCAAGAGAAGGATAGAGGCAAAGAGGGAAATAGCAAGACATGTTCTTGTATATAAAAAAGGATTCATGTGTTGTTCATGATCGTGGACACGACTATTTAAATAGTTTTAACTCTGCAGAGGTTGTACACTTTTCTCACATGACACAATCCCGTATTGTCGCCCATCAGTGGCCGCTGCACCATTTGGTGTATCGGCAGATCGGGATTGTGACGAGGTCTTTTAGCTAGATCCCCCAAAGATGTGACGAGCCCACCGGGTCTGGCGCACTGAACTGAGAGTATGTCCCCAAACTGGCCCCCCCCCCATCTGTGTCGAAGGCTCCCCCGTAGGCAGACACCTCATTAGCGGTACAGTGACATCGACACCTAAAGCCGACTAACCTACTTAACCAAGCTAGTGGCCATTATAGCATATGGTTGTACAGTGGTCACAATCTTCAAATCCAAGACTTATTAGGCGCTCATGTGGCACAAACGACGGATTGCTCCCTCCAACTAGTGAAGGGAAGCCAATCGCTCCTTCCTTATGATCCAGCCATTGTCTGTACTAGTGTTTAGACGACAAGTTTTACCCAGAGTAGAATAGAGCAGAGGAAGCAACAACGGCTAATCAGCCTAGCTCAACGAGATCAACAAGTTCCAAAAGGTGTGTGTGACCAGAAGGTCATCCAATTCCTCCCAAGAGAGAAGATCAAGGATCCTAAATATTATTGAGCATGGATAAGCAATCTACTCTAACATGATTACTACATAATCTCTACTCAAGGTAGTGTATGGCGACATATATATCAAGGTATGTGTGTAACCAAAATAGCAGTAATATTTGTAAAATAATAAATAACATGCACTTGTAAAACATGGGATAATTCTGCTCTTCCTCATAGTCTTGATTCTGATCAAACTCGTCACTCCCTACTCATCATAACGATAAACCACACATAAATACAAACTTCGAATAACCAAAAATAAGATTCAAATAGAAAGATCCAGATAAAAAGATCTAAATAGACTTGCGACGTTTGGACGGTTCAGGGTATACGGGTTGGTCTACTGTTCTCGACTAATAACCATATTAGGAAATAATATAGTTTTGATATAGTCAGTATAGTTGACATGGATTTTGTACATAAACATATAGATGAAAATAAAAGCATGCAAAAGCTATTGTAGTTGTACACGTGCAATACTAAACAATCTACAATTAGCAATTTGCACATGCGGTAAAGAGCAACAATTAGAATTCAATAGTCCTGAACCAAATTAGTTCATGGTAGCGGGGCATCGCTGAAAATTATAATATGTATATGCTAACAAAAATGAGTACCTAATGACCCACACGATGAGCAAACATGTAATAGAATAAACCTAGCAAGCAATAAATCGCAGCAGTTTACACCTAGTAAGCAGGATGAGGAAACTAAACTAAATCAGTTTATAATTAACCAGACAAGAGCTACTAATAAAATATCAAGCTAATTAGCATCAAAGAAAAAGATGCAAGTAAACCATTAATTAGTTCTAGTAATTATACTTATATAGTTAAACATGTGAACTCAACTGCAATTGCTAGGACCGAACTAGATAAACAATAATACGTGAATAACTAGCAACAGTACATCTACAATTAGCTCACAGTGATACACGGAATTTACACTAGACAAATTAAATCTGAATGCGTAGCAACATAGGCTAACAACACTAGTATAAGAGGCAAACCAACTACAAAAATATGAATGCATACTAGCCATCATCAGTAGCATACTAATATACGAACATGACATATATGCCTAGTACGTAACGTTCAGGAATCAATAGCTTTTTAAAATAGATCGATAAATTTGACGGTTTTCGCAACTGATAGCACAAATGGGTTCCTAGAATAATCTGGAACATTTTGTAAGTTGGGATCAGGCTCATCGGACGTGTGCTTGGTGGTCTAATCTTCTCATGCCACCGAACGACATCCGGTTTACTGGCACCGCAGTCAACTATAAAACTACGAAAGCATATCTAGGAGGTAGATACACTCTAATCTAATGTGTTTGTGCAAGGGTTTCTGTTGGTGCTCACCGAGTGCAACCCGATTGTTCAAGGAAGACTATGAACCGAGTTGGAACGGCGGTGAAGTACGTCGTTGGTGATTTACGGCTTGTCCTTCCAACTTCACGAATCAGCCCTCCTCTTCTTGTTTCTTGCGGCGCAGCAGATCCTCCTCACGTAGTTGGAGTTATCGGGAACGCGAGCGGCGTTCGGCAGCGGCATCAGCGAGATGGGATTGGTTTTTCGAGCCCTAACTCGAGATGGCGACGGATGGGTGGAAAAGAGGAAACATGGGACGGCCTAGTACTTTAATATACCAATAGGAGTATTTTTTGACAAATCTAACCAAACTGACGAAGTTCAACCAACTCTGCCCCCCGGGCGAAACTAATTTGGAATCTGACCCCTCACGTCGGCGCCACTTCACATGGCGCCGACCTAACACATGTCGGTGATGGCGCCAAGCTAGCGACTGGGGTGGGCAGCGTGGCTGACGTGGCCGCTATGTCGGTGCCATTTCAAATGGCGCCAACCCTAGGGTTATACCCAATCGACGACGCCGCCAACAACCTAGGGAGCGTCCCATATGCTTCCTCCCAATCACCATAAACCATCTTCATAGCCATTTGCTTAGCCCTCCAAGCCTTTCCATACTTGATATGATAGTCAAATATGAGTTTCACAAATTGGACCAAAGAGGCCGCTTGCAGGGTAGGCGTAGCTTTGATGGCATTGGCATACCGATGTGCAATAAAAGTATATGTCAGTTGCCGGTGCTTGTTGCCCTCCAGGACTACATTGCCACATGTGTGTGGGCCTTCATATTTACTTATCTTCCACCAACCTTCAGGTTTCTTCTTCCTTACCCATACCTTCCATGGACAATCTTCATTTTCGCATATCAAAACATATCTTTTATTTTGGTCGGACTTGAACACTATGTAGGGTCGATGATGACTTACGGCGTACTCCTGGAACCATACTTGCATGTCCAACATAGCCTTTAATTTTAGCCCCGGGTATATCAAAGGCCATGCCCTAGGTCGACTCTGTGCCTCGTCTTCGGTGAGGGGTCTAGGCCGCTCCGGCCCATACTCCCGCAGGTTCGAGTCTGCCACGGCTAGGTGAGCCTCCCTAACATCCTTGAACTCATGAACATTAGGATCTCTGCCCCACACCTTGAAAAATGCATCGGACTCCTTCTCTGAAAACTTGGGAACCGAACGATCATCGTCTGAGTCCGCAGAGTAAGCATGTTCATCCCCTCGTCCTCTTTATTGTCATCTTCATAGGTATATGGATCTCCCTCAAGCACCGAGGATGCCACCAAAGGTACACAAGGCGATGATGGAATGTTGATTGGCAAGACAGCTACAAACTCTTCCTCGATTAGCTCTAAGGTTTCAACATTCATTTTCTCCTTGATGATCTCTACTCGTTCTCTTTCTATAGAACTGGTCTCCTCCATAATCTCCTCCAAGTAATCTTCATCTTGTTGATTTTCTGTGTCCCACACAGTCGGTTGGCTTGGACCCGCATCATACACATCCTCAGGACGGTCATCGTTGCTTCTTTCGATAACCGAGGGCTGCTTGTTCAAGTCGATGAGAAGATGGGCATGCCCGGTTACCTTGACGGCAAACACGACCAAATATTTTATTTGCGAGTTCTCCACTAGCTCTTTGTATAGATCCCACTCATTGCCACCATTGACGGGATCATCTCAGTATAAGATCTAGAGCCACTCGCATCATATCTTCCTTCCAAAACAACTTCATCGCCTTTGTCACTCCATCCAAGGGCGGCTCTAACCTTGACAACAACATCACTAAGACTAGGACTAGTCGGAAAAAATATCACAGTCTTTGCCATATCCACAAACTCAACACCACAATCCGATTGCACAACACGCCCACCGTGATGCACATGAAGGACTTTTGCATAATCCATCTATATTAATAGCCAAAACAAATACCAAAGCATACATTAGAGAATGCAATACCCAACAAAATGCGAGAATGTGCAACCAATAATACCAAGCCATCTACAATCACCCTAAAATACCATTGCTCCATTTCTCTAACCTACTCATTTTTCTACAATCACCCTACACAAAATAGGCAATATCATTCATATATGTTGCACATGCTTACAACACACAAACTAGCCAATACCAATCAATGTAGCAACTCCTAAAAGCTCGAAAATATTCACAATGTATCCTACAAGCTCAAGCACATATATCCTACAAACAACTCCTACAAAAAACTCCTACAAGCAACTCCTACAAGCTCAAGCACATGTAACATTTACAAATATCATCTAAGTGAAATATCTACATTACTAACACTTGTATACCAAATACAATTTCACAGTCATATGTTACAATGATTCATCTAAGTGGAATAATTACATCAATCAACTAGAACATACAGCATTTTCACAATGTACAAATTATTTTAGAATAGGGGAGGGGATTTAAGAGAGGAGAGGGGAGGGGAGAGGTACCTGCAAAGGAGGTATGGCCGGAGGGGAGAGGTAAGGGACGAGGAGATGGCCGGAGAGGATCAGCCCATCCTTCACGCCGGAGGGAGCACGCCGGAGCGGCAGTGCCCCTGTGTGCATGCGGGCGGCCGGCGACCTGCTTGCAGGCGGCGACCTGCGTGCGTGCGGGTGGAGGAGCGGCGGGAGGTGGTGCGGAGGTAGGCGGAGGTGGAGAGGGCGGAGGAGGAGCGGCGGGAGGTGGTGCGGCCGGCCGGCGTCGCGAGGGAGGGCGGAGACGTCCGGATGCGGCTGTGTATGACTGACTGGATCGGGAAGAAAGGGAAACCGGTCGATTGGGTACAACCCTAGGGTCGGCGCCATTTGAAATGACGCCGACATAGCGGCCACGTCAGCCACGCTGCCCACCCCAGTCGCTAGCTCGGCGCCATGGCTGACATGTGTTAGGTCCGCGTAATGTGAAGTGACGTTGACGTGAGGGGTCAGATTCTAAATTAGTTTCGTCTGGGGCGGCGCAGAGTTGATTGAACTTCTCCAGTCTGGTTAGATTTGTTAAAAACACTACTGGCCTGATTTGCTAGGCCTACAAGGGTCGGCTCGGCGCAGCTGCCTACTTGAGCTTGTGCCTTGGCGGAAAGAGAAATGAAAGGAACACCAGAAAAGAAGTACCAGACTATCGACACATACTGAGATAAATTATCATAGAGAGAGACACCAGGACGTGAGTGCAGCCATATACGGCATGCACACGCACACACACACGTATGAGCATATGTGTGCGTGTAAAAATTCCAAATTCAACTGGAAAATTTGGATTTTTGATAGCAAATGGTGTTAATATCGATGATGGTAATCAAAGTCAAAAATTTGAACCCGCTCGCGCTTCCTGTCTTCCTGAACATGGACGGCCGTCTTCCAGAATTATGGGCCCTCTGTCAGCATTGGCCATTGGCCATGGCACAAGGTTGTGCCGTTTCAATTGAATCGCAAAAAGGTGTTTTAAAGAGTATTTTTCGACAGCAAGTGGTGTTAATATCGATGATAATTAAAATCAAGAATCTGAACCCGGACAAGGCGACGATGAAACTACAAATGTAGATCATGAGGGTAAGTAACTAAATAGCTTTGATTTTGCAGAAGTAAGTTAGCAACTAATTGTAATTTTTTTTAATTTAAACATAGATGTTATTTTTTAGGACAATTCGAAGGAAGAAAATTTGCAGCCTTCGCTGATGCACAAAATGGTGAAGAACTCACTGGAGGCTGTTTATTTTGAGGTATTAGCTAGCATGGGACACTTGTTATGTTTTCCTAGCATTTTTATTTTTTCTATCTAAATATCACAATGCTTTAGTGCTTGACAATTATTTATAGACATCTTGGCTATGAACGTGTGGTTATATATTTTTAAATATTTGCAAATAAAATTGACACATATATCGTCTATATATCTAGTTATATGTATATATATAATGTCATTAGGGCCCTTTTTGTTGACTTCTCCCAAGGGCCCTGAAAAATATAGAACCGGCCTTGCCCGGTTCCTTTCGGCGAAGCAATTGTAGGCGGCGGCTCATTGGATCTTATTTGCAGTTGTGTTATGAACTGGCATGAGGCACCGACTAGTGAGGGTTTTTGTCGAAAACACTGCAAACCAGATGTATATTTTAATTGTATACAGTTCAGCATAACATTGTTAACAGACAACAAATCTATCTATTTTGATTGTACTGATTCACATCACATTGATGCTCCATATAGACCGTGTGCAAGTAAGGTTGGTTCCTTGGGGAAATCGATAAGAGAATACGCTGAAACTAGATCATTAAGCAAACTTTGGCCACAAGACTTCCTTGGCAAAGCCTGGGACTTGTACAATTTGTATTCCTGGTAACATGGATTTGGATTCCTGGGAAGAGCAGGTTAAACTCTGAGAGGACAAGTGTATGCAAATGTCTCGGTTCATGTTCCGAACCTACCCATACAGGAAAGATGAAATGAACCTAGTGGCAGGGGCGGATCCATGATTTGACCATAGGAGGCGAAGAAGAGATATTTTGTCCATAGAAAACTAATACCACAACACAATAGTGTCTGGTAACAAAAAGAATATTTAGTATTGTGTCTTTTCCATTATAGCTTAGTGTGAAATTGTTTACTAGCTCTTAAAGTATTTTCATCGGTACCTATTAACAAAATTAAGGTTAGGGTACTATGTGCAAGTAGGTTGATTTCTTCCCAGATTTAGGATTTGAAATCTCCCATGTTTTCGAATAATGTTGCATCTATATGTCTGAGGACATAGATAACGATGTACCACATTCATTCCAAAATACAAGATTTTTTGTAAGACTAAAGTAGCTTACCAAAAAGGATTACATTTTGGAATATAGGAATTGTTTTCACTATTAATTGTTGATTCACATTTATATCTACGATTACAGGCAATATCTTGTTGAGTAAATAATATAATCGAACTTGGCCTGGAGGAGTTTATTCTGATTTTTCTAGCACAAGGTTTATGATGTAAATGGCTTGATAAAAGAAATCTGCTCTATTCTTTCACGTCAGATAAAGTTAGAGTTGTATAGCTAAACTGAAGCAATTTAATCTCTCCTGAGACAGATGGGATTAGATGTATACATTAGCTTAGATGATTTGCGGAAGTCACGATATGGGAATCCATCAAGCAACAGGGATCAGAGGCGGCCATTGGATCATCTCTGAGTGTGCTAGTTGGAACGGGTTTAGGAGGAGAATCACAAGCGGCAGCCGCACCATCGTGGTGATCAACAATGGACGACGCAATGCCCTAGTGCGGGCGTTCTTTCAACTTACAAGAAAACTGCTCGAGGCCTAATCATAGAGTTAAGCAGCAGTTGGGCCATCTACTAATTCATGTGCTTGTTGGGATTGGACATGCGTGCAACTAGGCCTTAGTCTAATGGACCGAAGTAACTAGGATTATGCTGAATTATACGAGTATACAAAGTACATATTAGCACTGGCCACCGTTGTCAATCCTTAGGAGTGGCCGATCCATGGCGGGGGCCTCGCCCCCCCCCCCCCCTCCCCCCTCTCCTAGATCCGACACT